>OZ004716.1:24588166-25788166 GCA_963924515.1 Vespertilio murinus
TCATCTCAAGATCCTTGACTGGGCCAAAACCAGTTTGGCTCAGTGGATAGAGCGTCGGCCTGGGGACTGAAAGGTCCCAGGTTCGATTCCAGCCAAGGGCATGTACCTTGGTTGTGGATGCATCCCCAGTAGAGGGTGTGCAGGAGGCAGCTGGTCGATGTATCTCTCTCATCGATGTTTCTAGCTCTCTGTCCCTCTCTCTTCCTCTCTCTAAAAAATCAAAAATATATATATTTTTAAAAATTCTTAACTGAGATACATCTGCAAAGACCCAACTTCCAAAGAAGGTCACACTCACAGGTCCTGGGCTCTGAGGGTGAGGATGTGGCATATCCTTTGGGAGACACAAATCAATCCACAGCAGAGAGCCAGTTAGCTAAGTTAGGTGGTGTGAGGAGAGGAAGGGCATCGCAGACAGAGGGCATAGTATGTGCAAAGGCACAGACCAGAGAAGTCCAAGGAACTGCACACAAGTAGTTGAGCAGGGCTGGAGAAGGGGGCCACTCTGGGAGTGGGGGCATACAGGGTAGAAAGCTAAGCAGGTGCCAGCCAACTCACATCTTGAGTTTGAACTTGACCCTGAAACCAATATGGAAACACTGCAGAGTTTACCTGTGGCATTATCTGATTCTCCCCACACCCCTGAGAGGCCAGTGTTGTGATCCAGATGAAGACTTTGCCCAAGAGCAGACCATTAGGAAAATAGCAGAGGCAGGATTTGGACTCAGGCCACTTCTAACTTCTTAATGGACGGATGAATGCAGCAGGGTTTTGTGTGCCCGAGGAAGACAGGAGATGGTATCTCTAGGAAGGAGGGAGGGGACATTCATGGAATCTTGCTGAGACCATGTGCCAGCTCACTGCCCCATCTGAGTACGGCTCCCTAATGCTGGGCCTGGGGGTCCCAGGTTGATGCTCTGAGAACCACCTCCTTGGCCAAAGTTGATTGGTCCAGAAACAGACACCTGCCTCAAGCTAGGCCAATCAGAATCCCTCCCTGCCCCCAGGAACGTGCTCCTGAGTCTTTATGAATCGAGAAGTTAATGTGATCGGGGACTAGGACACCTTTCAAATCCTGTTCTTACTCTTATTTCAAATGTGTGCTTTCAGGCAGTTTCTTGAAACCTCAATGCTTTGGTTTTCTTCTCTGGAATTTGGAATGATGGAAACAGCTCTTCCTCCAGCTCTTCCTCCGTGGCTACCGAGGGATGACATGAAATCCTGGTGGTGAAGCCTTGTGCCTAAGCTGCAAAGGGTGGGGAACATTCGGCCCGAGGGCTGTATAAGGCCCGCAAAATCATTTGGTCTGGGGTGAGCTAATTAAATGTTTGACCAAATATAGCAGGCTAATTTTTAAATTGGTGATTTTGTATGGCCCGTGAATGATGTTATAAGCATCCAAATGGCCCTTGGCAGAAAAACGGTGCCCCGCCCCCTGGTAAGGCCTGGCACACAGGAAGTGCTGAGCAGACATTAGCAGGCTCTGCTGGTTGAATGAACAGAAGTGATGGACTCAGACTGCGAGGAGGCTATTTCCTGCTGTGTGTATATGAAGAAGGAGGAGGAGGAGGGGAGGAGGAGGAACAATGAGGGAGAGAGAGAGAGAGAGAGAGAGAGAGAGAGAGAGAGAGAGAGAGAAGAGAAAAGTCACTGGGGCTCTTGACAGCTTTCCAGGACTTGCTTCCAGTTGATAAGAGACTTGGCTGCCCTCCTTAGAGTGAAGTTCAAGGAAACAACTTACAACTTCATGGTCCCCAGTCGCCAGCGCCCCTGACTTTGGCCTAGGCAAACATAGTGAGTTTCTGTTAGCCGCAATCAAAGCCAAGCAAAAACACCTGGATGGGGACAGTTTGGCAACGAACCACCTTTGAACTGGCCGCCAGGGTTCCTGCCCCAGACTTGATTCCCAGGCAAAGAGACGCCCAGCAGGTCCGAGCCAGCGTGCGTGGCGACCCCCGGAGCTCCTCCGCCGCCACCCAGCCCGTGACTGCCCGGAGGCCTCACGCTCAGGGCACACGCATGGCCTGTCTGCTCCACATTCCGCACCAAACCCCCTGCTGCCAGACAGGCAGGCTCCGGGCTGGCTCTGCTCTCCACCCAGAAACCCGTTGAGCAGGTGCCTTGAGATGAGTGAGTCGCCTGCCCATTGGGCACTGCCCCGGCCAGGCTGGAGAACGTGGGGAGCAAAATAAATGGGAGCAATTACAAGGTCACGAGTCACGTGCCAGGGTGGGTGCCACAGGTCTGACACTACTGTCCCCTCCACAACGGAAAGACGCCATCCTCTGCTCAGTAGCAGAAAGAGCTGCGGCTCAAATAGGGCAACTTCTGGCTCGTGTTCATATAGTCACTAGGTGAGGGAGCCAGAGCTTTTTTATCTACACAAAATAAACAAGGCTGATTATTAGCACCTGCAAATATAAACTAGGTATAGGAAGTGGCATAACCTTTTTGGACTCATTAGCCAGCTACCGTTGTTTCATTTATGCCCTCAACTTTTTGCAAGGCGAGAGGCTGGCATAGTTTAAAGTAAATCCGAGACATGGCATACATCGCCTGTGATTGCTTCAGGAATGCATCTCTGCCCAGAGGAGGGCTAATATTTTTTTAACGCGATGGTAAGTTATCCTAGGACCACCTGGATGAGAAGAATCACATCGGAACTGCCACACTGGGTCCTGGGAGGGAGCAAGGAGCCAAGTCCTTTTCTTCCAGGGTGGGCAGTGGTTCCCAAAGTGGGTTCCCCGGACTATCTGACAGCAGCATTCAGTATCAGCACCACCATTAACACGTATTAGAAATGCAGGTTCCCTGGCCCGCCCCAGCTCTACTGAATCAGAAACTCTGAGGTTGGGCCCAGCAATCTGTGTTTTAACACCCCTCACCCCCCAGGGATTCTGGTGCTCACTCACGCTCAGGGACTGCTGTCCTAGAGGAAGACAGTTGGCCTAGGAGTGGTTCCATTCTTACATTAAGTCGATCTATTTATGCAGGTCCTGGCTCCTTCCCCAAAGGACGCGGAGGACCGGTCTCAGTGGCACCGCATTGTCTTCTGGCTGGAAGCACCGAGCCTGGAGCCCCACGGCCAGCGGGCGGGAACTGGCTCCTACTCTCACGTCCCAGGTGACCCTGAGCCAAAGGCTCCTCACCCAGGAAAGGCAGGTGATAGCACCTGCCTCCGACGCTGGCCTTAAGGTGGAAACTGGTTACGGTATACAAAGCGCTTAGAATGCTTCCTAGGGCAGACAATCAGGTGTTAGGAGAGAACCAGCTGTTCTTACCAAAACAGGGATGGCAGGGCCAGGCTAGTGGCTTAACCCGCATGCCATCGTAGGACTCCTGAGAGTAAGCTCCAGGACGTCACCAGGGGCCTGATTCTGAGGGGCGGGCTCCTGAGGGGGAGGGGGAAGGAGATGTGGGGGATGCTGGGAAGAGCAGGGAGTCGCCCACCCAGACCAGGTGGGGAGACTGCAAGGCAGTGGCCTGGCAAGAGATGGTGAGGGAGGAGCTTGTAGGAGCCCAGGGCTCCCCAAGTCCCAGAGAGGGGACAAGGGGGCCTCTGAGCTGCAAGAGCTGTGGTGCCTCAGGGAGCCACAGGAGAGTTTTTGCCCGGCCGAAGTGGGACATTGGTTGAGCACTTACCTCTAAACCAGGAGGTCACGGTTCGATTCCTGGTCAGGGCACATGCCCAGGTTGCAGGCGCTATCCCCAGTGTGGGGCTTGCAGGAGGCAGCCGATGGATGATTCTCTCTCATCATTGATATTTCTATTGCTCTCTCCCTCTCCCTTCCTCTCTGAAGTCAATAAAAATATATTTATAAAAAGAAAGGAAGTCCTTGTCCCCTGGGGCCCACGGGAAGAACAGAAGGTGGAGGAGCTGGACAGCGGGAGGCCAGGAGGCTGGGCTGGGCTTGGAGCTAACATCGGTGGGACCTGCCCAGGTTCGCCTGTCGCCAAGGCTGGGAGACGTGAGAACTCTGACAGGGAGATAGAGATCTTGTTTCATTGACCTCCGAGCATGTGAGAGAAGCTCATAGGATTCACACCTTTGAAAGGACAGAGATGCCAATTAATAGCAGATCAGGAGCAAGCTTTGCAGCCATCCACGTGTAGACATTGTGGAGATTCGTGGTGTGAACTCACCATGAATTTCATTTAAAAACAAAACATTCATATTAGCTAGCGCTACCCCCTGTAAAAGCCTAGAAAAAGAGGTAGTTTTTGGAGCCTAGTACACAGGTGTGGTCTTAAAATGCCATTTCCCTTTCTTAAAAATTTAAAAGCAGCTGAAACCGGTTTGGCTCAGTGGATAGAGCGTCGGCCTGCGGACTGAAAGGTCCCAGGTTCGATTCCAGTCAAGAGCATGTACCTTGGTTGCGGGCACATCCCCAGTAGGGGGTGTGCAAGAGGCAGCTGATCGATGATTCTCTCTCATCGATATTTCTAACTCTCTCTCCCTCTCTCTTCCTCTCTGTGAAAAATCAATAAAATATATATATATATATTTTAAAATTTAAAAGCAGGTTTTCTTAGAGAGATAGCTGATTCTGACACCGTGGTAATTAGATAGTTATTAACAACAGGAAATAAGCAAAGGGAAGGCCAGACATTACGGGCATGCTCCCCGCAAAACACGGCGGGGGGGTGGGGGGAGCACATAGGAAAGACAGACGCATGCCCAGTAAAGTTGGGGTGAACAGGGAAGATACTTGCCTGTCAATCACACCTGGGGACAGAGACGTTGGCCAGAATGGGCGTGGCCACTGCCAGTTTCCTGTAGTCACCCATGAAAACCACTTGCATTCAAATCTTTTTTTTCAGAGTTTGCTTCTGGGGGACCCCAAAGCAAGACACTAAGAAAACGTGTAATGAGGTGGGAGAGAGTACCTGTGCTAGTTTACCTGCAGCTCCTACCACCCCCTCACCACCCCCAGCGCCTCACATGATCTCTGGCACACAGAAGGCACTTGACAACTGCATGTTGTATGAACAGGTGGGTGGCTGGGACCACCTTCCCTGAGGGAAGTTGAGAAGGACAGATCTTCTCCCTCCCTCCCCTGGCTTAGTCTTGGTGAACCTGATGTCCTGCTGAGGCAGGACAGTAAGAAACTAGGGAAATTCCTTGACAAATGGAATGGGGAAACTGAGGCAGATAGCTGAACGAACTGGCCGAGTAATTTAGCCTCACCTCGTGTAAGCTCGTGATGATCTATCCTTAACAGATGGTGGTGGGCATTCTTCTTCTGTCTTCTCGAGTGTAAGAAGTGAGTCTCGGAAGGTGGGGCGGTTTGTGGAGGACTCTGGGAGTCGGAGGTAGAGTGAGAACTGGCCCAGAGTGGACTTGTCCCCTAAGCGTCTATGCCAATCCTGTCTACCGAAACCCTGCCAGGTCCCCCAGGTCCTCTGCGCTGCCGGCGTGGCCCGAAGACCCATGAAAGCCTGTGGAGCTCCAGGCTCCGATGAACAGTGCTCAGGTCGGGCTCACATGTAGGCACCAAAGACAACTCCCCCCCCCCCCCCCCGCGCGCCTCCAGCAGGCCTCAGCAATGACAGCCCCCGTAGGCAGCACTGCTGCTAGTCCACCTGCAGGCTTTGCAGGATTTCAAAAAGGGCGCCATCCTCTACCATGAGCACCTGCAGAGATGTGATTGGTGTGCCTAGACCCCTGCTGGGGCTCCATCTTGGGCTTACTCAGGGCGAGGTCATCCTCCGGTAACCTTCGTGACCACCTGCAAGGTGTGTGTGTGTGTGTGTGTGTGTGTGTGTGTGTGTGTGTGTTCCCCTTTAAGGGAGGCCCAGGCTGAAGGGTGAGATACGTGGTTCAAGGTCCCAAAGAAGTGGAGCCTGGGTGCCTGGCCACATGAGGGCGCCATGCCTGGGCCACTTCCGGTGTTTCCTCCCGAGCCCAGGCAACAGCACACGGCTGTGATTTCACGTCCTCCTCTCAGCCCAGCCAAGGGCCTCAGATGTTATGCAACTGCTCCTCTCCTAGATAGTGCGTCTCCACCCGCCCTCCCCCGCCCCGTCTCTCTGTTCTGTTTAGATCCAGATGTGTATCAGCTCCCTGCAGACTGACACGTGCCTTGCTGTGCCCCCGCGGGTCCTGCGTGCAGAAACATTGCGACACTCGCCACGTGTCTGCTCCTTCTCCACTGGACCTAGAGCTCTTGCAGGGCAGGAACCATGCCCAAGTCCTTTCCCTCTCCACACCTAGCATGGTGCAGGCACATAGTAGGTCCTTGACGCTGGATTCCTGAATCGGTGAATGATCCAATGGACGGGGTTGAGCCTGCCTTCCTGAAGAGGCTGAGAGCTTCTGCAGAGGGTCCTGAGGACCCCCTCGGCCCCTCGGCTCTGAGCGTGGCAGCGGAGATGGTCACAACAGGGCTGTGAGTGAATGAATGAGTCCCTCCGGGGAGGCAGTGCGGCGTGGCGGGTAGGAGTGCAGGTTCTGGAATCTGACTCCGGGGACACAGCCTCTGGCTTTCCCTCTTCTCTCAGCTGTGTGCTGTGGTCCAGTTACTCAACCACTCTGTGCCTCCAATTCTGTCCTGGGCCGGGTTCCCCAGAAGCAGACCCTGAGATAAGGACGTCCTTCCAGCAGCAACTGCGGTAGAAGGACACGAAGGGAACAGCAGAGGCAAGGGTGTGGTTTCAGGTCGGGCCCCCGCTCGGCCTGGCCAGCAGGGAGCGCTGGAGGGTGAGCTTGGCCTGAGTCGTCCCTCCTGGGGGCCAGGAGCTGGGCTTCTGCCGTGGGCTTGCCAGTCCTGGTCAAGGGAAGCCCTGGGATGAGAACATGTCCAGGCACCTTGGTCTTGGGCACTGCCAGATCTGGCCTCCAAAGATGCACCGGCGTTGGATTTTGGAAGGGGGAGCCCCCGCAAGAAGAGGTCCCAGGGGACCTGGGCGGAAGACCACATCCATTCCCTCCCCCAGCGAAACCGGGCGCTGGCCGTGAACTTGGCCCGTGGCTGAAGTGAGGGCGGGAATCTAGTTATGGAAGCGAAGGCGGCGCTCACCGCCCCGTCAGCAGGACTGTGTGCTCGTATTGTTATCACCTGCTGCGAGCGGCCTCTCTCCTCTCTGCCGGCTCTCAACAAATATTTGTTGAATGAATAAACCAGCTTCCTTACTGGTTTAACTGGGTTCACAAAGTTACCACCCAAACTGGTTATCAGGCGTCTCTTTGTTTCCAGGCTACGCGGCACAAGTGGTAGGAGACCCACGGCCAGGAGGAAGCGATTACAGAGGCAGCATCTGGGCCTGCCTCCCCCCCCCCCCATGCCTCCCATCTTCCCAGCGGGGCCTGATGTGCTTCAAGATGGCCGTTACCCTGGGCTTGCCTCCCTTCGGTTTCACTGTGGCCATTGCCTCTGGCTATGGCTCTTATTCCTTTATCAATTTACCTACTATGTGCAGGCACTCTTCTAGGTGTTGGGAACAAAGCAGGAAAGGGGATGTGTGACAGCCTAGCCGGGAGCTCTGATGGTACCCATAAACAAATGGGTAAAATCCGTGAATAAAAGCTATGGAGAGCCCTAGCTGGCTTGGCTCAATGGATAGAGCGTCAGTCTGCGGACTGAAAGGTCCCAGGATCGATTCCAGCCAAGGGCACGTGCCTGGGTTGAGGGCTTGATCCCCAGTAGGGAGCGTGCAGGAGGCAGCCAATCAATGATTCTCTCTCATCATGGATATTTCTATCCCTCTCTCTCTCTCTCTCTCCCTTCCTCTCTAAAATCAATAAAGCATATTAAAAATAAAAAAGCTATGGAGAAAAATAAATCAGGATAGGGGAATGTCAGGTGGCAGAGAAACACTATTTCTTTTACTTTTTCAACTTGTTATTTTGAATAGTTACAGATTCACAGAAAGCAACAAAGATTGTACAGAGAGGCCCTGTGCATTCCCCGGTGCCTTATCACGGCCAGGGGACTGGTGGGCACAGTGTGCGTGTGGTTCCTGGCATTTGGTTGCTTGTGTAGATTCAGGCAAGCACCACCTCCACCAAGATCCAGAACTGTCCCATCATCCACAGCTCTTCTCATGCCTTCGCAGCACAGGCCGCCCTCCTCCCCACACCTGCTTTATAAAAACAAAGGTACCAGAATTTCTTACTGAAGCAAAGTCTGCCTACAGAAAAGTACACCCAGTACGAGTTCCACTCAGTGAACTGGAACAGAGTGGGCGCCCCGCAGGGCAGCAAGAGGCCGCGCTTTAATCCGTGGGAAGGGAAGGGACATGACGTCCAGGCCTGGAGCATGGGGGTTGGGCCCTGTGAGTTTCTTGGGGTGAACAGTCCAATGGAGGGGTCGGGAGGCCGGACAACGCTCAGTTGCTTGACCATCAGCCAAGGGACTGGTGGGGTGGGGCTGGGGCAGGAGGAGTGGAGTTGGCCGATGGGGCAGATACCGGGGGACCCTGTGGGCCAGTCTGAGTCTGTCTTTCTGGCACGGGCTCCCAGTTCCCAGGGTGAGATCCCAGGAAACAAAAGTAGTGGAAGGGGGAGTGAGACGGGAGGAATAAAGGGCGTGCTCTCCCGATGATTACCTCTGGGGGCCACGGGATCCCGGGCCTTTGGGAGGGTGCTGGGACACAGAGGAGACAGTGCCTCCGGGCATTAACTCCATGTCTGGCCCACGGCGCCAAAATAAAACCCTTCCAAGCAAAAAGCCTCCCCTCCAAGGTGAGTGTGGACGGATGGGATGTGCCCAGGGGCACCTGCTGGGGGAAGCACGGGGGGGGGGGGGGGGGGGGCGTGAGCTTGCTCATGCCTCATGGAGGGTTGAAGGCAGGGGGAGCCCCGAGGGTGGAGGGAGACCCCACCTCTTTGCTTCCTCGGCTGGAAGGGATTCCAAGCCCCTCCAGGAGACCTCAGCCCCAGAGAGATGAGTCTGGAAATGGCTCCACCAAACCCAGGAACAGTCATGGCCCTTCCACCGGCTCCCTTCCTGAGAACTCACCGCCCTTCAGGCGCAAGCCCACCTGGGAGCCAGCCTTTGGGCTCTCGCAGCTTCAGGAGAGGGTAATGAGGAGCTTTGATGTTTATTATATTTAAAGCCAGCAGAAATCGTACACTCCGCTTCCTGGTTCACTAAATTAGTAACTCATTCATTCCCCATTCAACAAATATGTATTCAGGGCCTCCCCTTAAAATATCTCTCTGTTGAGATATAAAATTTACCATTTTTGACCATTTTGAAGTGTGCCTCTCAGAGGGTTTTACTATATTCACCAGGTCCTGCCACCACCCCCTCTAATTCCAGAACATTGTCAATTACCCCCACACACAACCCCCCCCCCCAAAAAAAAAATCCATACCTCCAAGTTTCCCCCTCCCCGAGGCCCTGGCAACCACAAAGCTGCTTTCTGTCTTTTGGGACGTGACATTTCATGTGAATAAAATCATACACTGTGTGGCCTTTTGCATCTAGTGTCTTTACTGAGCAATCTTCTTCCAAGGTTCACCCGTGTTGCAGCATGATCGGTACTGCATGTTTATTCCACCACACGGACGGCCACGCCCTGTTTGCTCACTGCTGACAGACATCTGAGCTGTGTGTCTTCGGCACCTTTGTTTAAACCTGCGGGTGTAACCAAGTGCCAGGACTCTGTGGAAACCTCAGGGATGGCAGGGATCCCTTTGCAGGACGTCTCCCTCGGTCCAGGGACCAGGAGGGGCCTCTCAGAAGAAAGGACAATTCAGATAAAGCCTGAGGAGTGAGCAGGACTTATGAGGGAAAAGAGGGGACGAACGGAGGAATGCAGGCAGAGGGGACAGCTTAAGCAAAGGGGGAGGGCAGAGAGCTCTCACTGGGGGGCCTTGGGAAGAGAAGGGGTTTGGCATGGGTGGAGTGGGCAGGTGGGGAGGGAGTCGGGGGCCAGGGCTTCGTGGCTCTGGCTTGTTCCAGTCTGGGCTTTCCTCATAGCACTGTTCACTCTACTGGTGTCCTGGGGCTGGGGCAGCAATGACCACACACACACTGGTTGGCTTAAATGTATTCTCTCCCAGTTCTGAAGCCCAAAAGTCTGAAATGAAGGTGTCAGCAAGGCCACCCTCCCTCTGAAGACTCTAGGGGAGGATCCTTCCTCACCTCTCCCAGCTCCTGGTGGCCTCATCACTCCAATTCCTGCCTCCATCTTCACATGGCCTTCTCCCTATGTGTGTGTGTCTCCTCTTCCATCTCTTATAAGGACACCAGTCAATGCAACCAGTTAATCTAAGATGGTCATCTCAAGATCCTTGATTTAATTGTATCTTCAAAGATTGTCTTTCCAAATAAAGTTGCATTACTGGTGTCTGAGGATTAGAATGTGAGCATATGCTTTTCGGGGAGGGGGCCATTGCTCAACCCACGACATTCACTGCCGGGCATTGCCTTACACATTGACTTGTTTGCAGCCTATGGCAGCCACTAGGAAATAAGATAACAAGAGTGCAGAATAAAGTCTGTTGTGTTCAGGGGTCTATCTCCAATGACACATAGCAGGTGCTTAAGAATATTTGTGGAACCTAAACCGGTTTGGCTCAGTGGTAGAGCGTCGGTCTGCGGACTGAAGGGTCCCGGGTTCGATTCTGGTCAAGGGCATATACATTGGTTGCGGGCACATTCCCGGTAGGGGGTGTGCAAGAGGCAGCTGGTTGATGTTTCTCTCATTGACGTTTCTAGCTCTCTATCTCTCTCCCTTCCTCTCTGTAAAATATCAATAAAATATATTTAAAAAAAAGAATATTTGCTGAGTGAATGCAAGGGGCTTCCCTCCTTAAACTGCACATTTTTATCTATGAAATGATTATATTATTTCCCTGTGTGCCATTTAAAAAACAAACAGAGCCCAGCCAGGATAGCTCAGTGGTTGAGTGTCCACTTACAAACCAGGAGGTCACGGTTTAATTCCCAGCCAGACTCCAATCCCCAGTGTAGAACATGCAGGAGGCAGTCAATCAATGATTCTCTCTCACCACTGATGTTTCTACCTCTCTCTCTTCCCCTCTGAAATCAATTAAAAGATATTTAAAAAATAAAAAACAAACAAACAATTGGGGGTTTATGTAAAAAGACATAACTTCATACTAAGTCCTAAAACTGAAGACATATATGTGTGCAAAATATGCCCTTTGTGTTATATCCCTTCTTAAAAGGATGCCTTCACATGCCAACCTTATAATTTGTGAGGTTTATTATAAATTCCAGGTGTGTTGCGATTGCATCAAGGCTTCCCAACAGGTGTATTTTGGGGAGATGATTGATGGGAAGGGAAATGACACCATTTTCCTGTAGAGAGTGAATGGGAGTTGGAGAGCATGACCTCATTGCTCAAGGTGCCCAGAGCAGATATTCAAGAAAGACTGCTTTTGGCTGAGTCCCGCCCTTGACTCAGTGCTGGCCAAGACATCGGGATCACTCTGAGCTGCAAGCCCCAGGAAGTTTCCCAGAAAACAGTCTTGTTGGAATTGATTCACTCAGCATAGACTCTACAATTCTGCAGTTTAAAGGCAGGAAAAAAAAACTCGTGGAGGGAAAATATCTTGAAGTCAGTGGTGATGACCACAGGATTTAAACAAAATGACAGAGCTCAGAAAGGATGTTAATATATATATATATATATATATATATATATATATATATATATATGTAGCAGGTGTAATTCTGAGGGGGGGCAGGGGGAGAGTGGAGAACACACAACAAAAAGACTAACAAATAATAATAATTTGGGTAGTGACATCAAATTACTAAAAAATAGGAAAAGAAACAAAAGTTAGGAAAAGAAGAAATTCACAAACAAATTTCCTTTAAATCTATAAGAGAAAACCAAAAGAGATTTCTGAAATGCTTCCAGATAGTTCCTTGTGAAATTTTCAATGGAATGCTTATCCTGAAATCAAAGTGAAAGATGACAGTAAATTGCATCATATGCCTTCAAAAGCATAGGAATAAAATGTAAATGAGGATGATAAAAGTCAATTTAATGGTAACTATAGCAAGGTAGACACAATACATATCTCTTTTATAAGCAAATGATCTCAAATTAAAAACAAATTTCAATAATCTTCTGTTTATGAGGTAAATATTTTTGTGTACCATGCCAGACACTGAGTGGACACACACGAGGAAGAGTTCCTGCTCTCACAGAGCTTACAGCCTGTGGAAAATGAAACGAGACGGCCAAAAAAAGATCAAGGATAGAGCACACAAATTTAAGCCACAGGGAAGAAACAGTGGCAATATTAACTCACAAAGTAGAACTTAAGGAATATATTTTAATGGGTTGCAGATGATATTAAACAGTTACAAGAGTTATAGCAGACAGGTAAACCATATGCACTAACCAACAAAGAAGCATAATACAAGAAGCAAAAGTTCAGACAGACAAAAGGAAAATGGACAGGAAAGCAATTAGACTGGAAAGTGTTAAACTTCATTATCTTCCTGTGTCAGATCTACTGATCCAAAAAGAAAAAGGACATACAATATAATTAAAAAGTAAGAATGAATAGCTACAGAACTAATATACAAAAGAGTGCAGCTTACCAGTACCTTTATGAACAGTATACCAACTTTTCTCATGCCATTCAGCTCTTTCTAGTCACATAGCGTATCTCTTTAAATGCTTTCTCGGTGGTCTACTCCAGTGGTCACCAACCTTTGGGACCTCACGGACCACAGGTGGCCTGAGGACCTCCGGTTGGCCACCGCTGGTCTACTCCGTATTTTTCTCCATTCCAACAGGTCCAGGTGTTTCACAATATCCACTACCCAGAGTTTTCCTCCTGAAAACTGGGGCATTATCCAACTTGATCCATGAATTCCAGCCTGACCTCTCTGAGTGGGAGCAGAGGCCATGGTGATCGGATCCCAGAGGCCAGGCTTTCAGGAGAAAGGCGTTTGGCCAACACATCACTCCCTGGATGTGTTGCAACACCTGAAGAAAGGGTACCTGAGAGCACCCTTGGGGAGGCATGAAGTTCTATGCCAACAAGACATTTTTCTTCCCTGGATCCAACACTGTCTTAAAATAACAGAATTCAGTTGGAAAGAACCTGAGAAATAACTAAGCCAAGGTCCCATGAATCTTTTTTTTTAAATATATATTTTATTGATTTTTTACAGAGAGGAAGGGAGAGGGATAGAGGGTTAGACACATCGATGAGAGAGAATCATCGATCAGCTGCCTCCTGCACACCCCCCACTGGGGATGTGCCCGCAACCAAGTTACATGCCCTTGACCGGAATCGAACCTGGGAACTTTCAGTCCCCAGGCCAACGCTCTGTCCACTGAGCCAAACCGGTTTCGGCCCATGCATCTTTTATATTAATAACTCATGGCCTGGTGCATGGATTCGTGCAGATTGAAAGGAAATTAATTAGAAGAAATATTTTAATATCGCTATTCACCCTTTCTCCATAATAGAAATGTCAACCAAATTCACGATCAACAATGACAGATTGAAGCACATGCATGCCATTGGTGCCAGCGATACCTTTTTATGTATCACGTGAGTCAACGTTTATTTTTAAATTGCTAGTGCACGACATATGTATTGGCCAATCGGTTGGTTGGATGAACGATTGGTCCCTTAGCCTTTTATATATATAGATGGAATTTCCTGAGGCGCTACTAATGCCAGACCTAACTAGCTACTCTACCTACGCAAACATTAGCTCAGACCCGTATACACTGGGCTGTGAAGGAGGTTCTGTTATCCCCCCTTGGCCCCTGCAGGCCCACTCCTCACTCTCCGCCCTGCTTCCTTGGGTTTTTGGTCCAGGAGGCTGCATCCCTGCCTTCCTTTCAGAGCCTTTCCCTCTACTACGTTCTCAGCTCCACACAGATACCTCCTCCAAGTAACTGCTTTCTCCTCTTTCCTCCAAGGCCTTGGATGGTAGCATTTTTTCACTGCTGCCAACCTTGGGAAATGGCAGGATCCCTCTGGTGTCTCCACGCCCTGCCCACACCTTTGTAAATGCCCTGTTTATCAACCTCTCCCCGGAACCCTAAGCTTGAGGGTGGCATCTGTTTCTCTTGGGATGGTGACCAGGTAGGTCGTGTCATCCCCGTTTTGTGGATGAGTAAACTGAGGTGGAGAGAGGTGAAGAAACTTGCTTAAGGTCACACATCTGAAAGGAACAGGCCTCAGATTCAAATCTGGACGGAATCACACCAGAGCTCTGCTTTTTCGATTATTCTTGGGCCTTTGTTGAAATGGGTGGAGCCAGACAGTACGGTCGTGATAGGTTCTTTAAAGGGGAAAGAGTCAGGATAAACAGGAAGGGCCACCAGACCCTCCCAGCAGGTGGAGTGGGGCTGAGGTGGCCACTCCCTGCAGTTGAGGTAGATGGCAAATATTTGCTCAAAAGGGGCAGCCCAATGAAATGGACACATACACATGCCAGGTCCCAATTCCTTAAGTAATCCCTCTCTATAAAACAGAAGCAGGGGCACAGGGGCGTGGCACCGCCTTCCCAAAGCCACCCCCCTCCGTGGTGGGCCTTTTTATGGATTCGAGTCCCATAGGAAGCCAAAGCCCTTACACTTTTTCATACGTCCCTTTGGAAGCTGGGCACTGTCCACACTGCACATCCGCTCACATACTTTGGGAGCTCAGCTGCTTCCCTGGTGATGATGGGACCACCAGCATACCCTGTGCCGAGCCCTGCCCTTGTCCCGAGCCCTTCCTATGCCACACTGTCCAGGAAACCCTCTGCATTTTACTATGAAGGAGGCACTATCATGGGGACCATTTCACAGATCGGTAAAACTAAGTAAGGCTCTGAAATTTTAAGAAAACTGCCCGAGATCCCTCAGTTGGCAAGTGCAGAAAGCCATTCTGCAGATGAGACTAAAAGGCTCAGAGATCACCCAAGACTAAGGTGACCAGATTTTAACATTGGTAAAATGGGACACCATTGACCGAGGGGGGCGGGGGGTGGTGGTTCTTGATTAAAAATTTGGTCTATATGGAGCAACAAAAATTTTCATAGAATGCAAAAATAGTGTGGTAATATGTATTTTTTAATTTCAACATAAGTACAATTTACAAATATAATACATTTTTTAAAATTATGTATAGTCGTGTCACTTTCAAGGCCAGCACTAGACTTTTTGCCGCCACTATAAAATATAAATAATAAGAGTACTGTCTGTTAAATTCAAGAAAATTTATATATTTATGAAATAAATAAATAAATTACTTACCTAAATTATCTGAATAGCTGATTTGTAATGATATCACTTGTTTAAATAGCTTACTAGCACGCAGTACAGTGTGTAGTGTATGGTCTGAGAGACAGTTACAAAATGTTTTTGTCGTTGCCAATCCCCCAAAATGCCATTGTTCATTAAGTCCAAACAATGGTGGTCGAATTCTAACAACTGATCAACAATGCGAACTTTGATAAGCAGTTCTCGATAATTATTTGGTATTATTAAAGTTTAACATTATAAAATTAACAAAAATAATATAAAACTCATATCCTGGCTAAATAGCCACATGGCCGCCGAAAACCATTCTCCCGCCGTTCCCTAGCTTGTCGAGCACTCTTTCCAAAAATCAGGACTTTTTTAAAACGCCTCGGGACGTGGGACAAATTGTTAAAAATCGGGACTGTCCCGCCAAAAGCAGGACGTCTGGTCACCTTACCCAAGACCACACACACAGCACAAAGGCGGTGGGGGCCTCTTCCCCCTGCAGACCAGGGAGCCTCTGCTCAGAGAGGCCCCGTGGCCGGGCCAGGGGCCAGGGCAAAGGCAGGAGTCACTCACTCGGCTCCTGTCCAGGTGCTCTGGGCACCTTGGGGTCAACCACTGCCCGCAGGCGAGTCACCTGGGCTTGTTGAAGTCCGGCTTCCGGGCCGCTCCAGACCCAGGGACTCGGGGTCAGAGAATCTGCATCTTATTTTTTTTAATTTCTTTTATTAATTAAGGTATTACATATTTGTCCTCCTCCCCCATTACCTTCCCAACCCCGCCCCCAACTCATGCCCCCACCCCCTGTTGTCTGTGACCACTGGTTAGGCTTATATTAAGGTGACCAGATCGTCCCGCTTTTGGCGGGACAGTCCCGATTCCCAACCATTTTTCCCGCGTCCCGTTTTAAAAAAGTCCCGTTTTTTTGGAAAGAATCTTTCCAATCTTTCCTAAGATCGGGACTTAATATGCATGCACACAAGTCCTTTGCTTGACCTCTCCCCCTTCCCCCCACCCTCCCCTGCCTTCCCTCGGAGGTTTGACAGTCTGATCCTTTAAACAAGCGTTTGCTCGCGCCCCTCTCGCTCCCGGTCCCCCGCTCCAGGTGGCTCTCGGATCTGGCAAGTTTAGGCAACAAAACAGCCTGGATGCAGAGGCGCAGCGGTAGCCCCCGGGCCTCGCCGGGCCACTGCTCCCCCCGAAGGCCCCGGGAGGTGGCGGCGGGGCGGGTGGAGCCAGGTGCTCCCGGGCCGCCCGCCGCGCAGCTCCGCCCCGGGGCGGGGCCTCACCTGCGGCCGCAGGTAGGCGGCCCGCGGTCACCTGGCGCCGGCCCCGGAGGCAAGGGCGCGCGCAGCCGGCCTCGGCCTCCTCCGCGGGGATCCGGACGCCGCGCACGCAGGGGCCGGCGGCGGCGGCGGCGGGACGGGAGGCTGGGCGAGGGGCCCCCGCCCGCTCACCATGGTCAAGACACGCTTCTCCAGGTTCCTGCAGAAGCTCGGCTTCCCCGGCGCGGGCCACCAGTACGAGCGGCTGGAGAGGGGCGAGTTGGAAACCTCGGTGAGTTTGGAACGCCCCGGGCGCGGAGCGTGGGACCTGCCCCTCCACCCTCCGCACCCCACGCCTCGGGTCCGGTCCGCGTGGTGCGTGCGCTCCTCCAACCCGCCCTCCACCGCCCGGTTCTGGGGGAAAAGCGCCTTCATAGCAACGCGCCAGCTCGCGTTTCTGCTCTGGCCCTGCGCTCTCGGGGCGCGTAACCCCACTTGGCGGATGCGACACGGAGCGCCAGGCACGGAAAATAAGGCGCCTCCGAGGGCACACGGCTAGAACACCACCTCGCTGGGAACTAAACCTAGGTTTCTCCCACTCCGGAGAAATGAAATTCCCCGGTCTCCACGCCTAGGCTGCTGTGTGGATTTTTAAAAGCTACTTGAATTGGGGATGGGGGTGGGCGAGTGATGTAAAACCAACAGCAACAGAAAAGTGCGCACATGTTTCAGCAGCCATAGAAATGATGGTGAAAGTCAGGGGAACAGTAGCCAGGCCTCCCGGCCTCGCTCCCCGTGTCTCTCCAGCGCCCTTGTGAAAAACCACTCAGGTTTGCATGTTGACTTTGCAACCTTCAGGTGACTCTCTAGAAAGAAACCGCCAGGATTCGGGGGGAGGGGAGTGTGTACTAGCTCACACACTGAGACAGAGCTGTCCCCAAAAAGCCCTTCCACGTGCAGGAGCCAGAGGTGACAGTGGTGACGACCGGTGGCTTTACCACTTTCTCCTGAGCTTGTAATCAGAACTCACGGCAGGGCACCACCAGAGCAGAGGGCGCCGGATTTCTAAGCTTCACCAGTCACTGAAAAGTAAAATCCTGAAATAGTCCCCTGGGGGGCGCTCATGAGACCACAGCCCAGCCTTTGGACTGGTGAAGGGAAGCCTCAAAGTTAAGTTTACTTCGTAATGAAAGGGATCAGCTGGAAATGCGTGATTTAAAATATTTAACTTCCTCCCAAAGAATGAAAGTAGTCAAACAGTTTGGTTGTAGGATTCCTAAATATTGGTGCATTTTGAAATGGCATGGTATAAATGGACTAGAGGCCCGGTCCTGGAATTCACGCGAGGGTGGGGTCCAGCTGGCCCCCATCAGGTCCCTAGTGGTGGGGGGGAGGGAAAGGGATGCGGGCAGCCCCGCCCCCATGGGGGGGGGGAGAAGCGATTGGAGGCGGGGCCAGCTGAGAGGGAGGGGCTAGAGACCCTTGGCAGCTTTCTCTCCCCTCTCCCCCCCCCCCTCACAACTCCCAGTTGAGGGGACAATTTTGCACAGTAGCCTTTTATTATATAGGCTATTAGCACGTGAATATTCTGGCGCTAGGGTGGTGGACCACAGAGCTGTGTAACTAGCAGTTCTCAGATTTATTTTTCTGAAGCACTGTGGGTGTTCAACATGGATTGGGTAAAGAGTTCCATTATTTTGCCAAGATCCATTTCTCTGCTTATATGCCATGCGATGCGTTCTGTTAAAGAAGTTGGAAGTTAGTTTGCCAACGTGGTTGCCTTTTCTATGTTCTTTTTCTTCCCACTGTTTGATTTTTGCATTACGCTTGGTATTTTTCAAGCGCTCCTGACGTGTAGGTAGTTGGCTATGATCAGATTTTATGCGATGTCGAGGTGCCCCAAGTATCATCCAGGTGTGCCAGGTGTGGGGGTGAAATAGCATGAATAGAGCTGCTGGGGTGAGCTTGATCTCTGTACCAAAGTGGACTTCATTCCTCCCAAATTTCTTCAAAAGGGTGGGACAGGGCTTCAGCCTGTCTGTAGGTGTGGAGGGGCAGGGGCTCACCCTCTGGGCTGTGGACCTGTGCTCTCAGCTGCACCCTGAAGGGGTGATTGTCAGTGTTGGTGACCCAGGCAGCCAGCATCAGAGGCAGGCTGAGAAACACGGTGTAAAGGGCAAAAGGGAGTGTGATGAGGGAGGGAGGCCAGCCCACCCCCCTGAGGGACCTGCTTGCTGCCAGCTCAGTTCAGAGCCTGAACAGCTCCTTTGCTCTCACATTTATGCCCTTCAGTTGGAACTCTTTCTCTCTCAAAAAATTTTGAAAAAAGAAGCAATGTTTCCACAGTAGTCCTATGAGCACACTATAGGCCCAGTGCATGAAATTCTTGCACAGGGGCAGGGATAGGGTGGGGAGTTTGTCCCTCAGCCCAGCCTGCACTCTCTCCAATCTGGACTCCCTCAAGGGATGTCCAACTGCCCATTTAGGCCCAATCCCATGGCAGTCAGACATCCCTCTCACAATCCAGGACTGCTGGCTCCCACCTGCTCTGATTGCCCCTAACTGCTTCTGCCTGCCAGCTTGATCACCCCCTAAACACTCCCTTGCCAGCCTAATCGACACCTAACTGCTCCCCTGCTGGCCCAATTGCCTCCAACTGCTCCTCCCCCTCCCCGGCTGGCCTGGTCTCCCCCAGCTGCCCTCCCCTGCAGGCCTAGGTCACCCAAACTGTCCTCCCCTGCAGGCCTGCTCGCCCCTAACTGCCCTCCTCTACAGGCCTGGTTGCCCCTAACTGCCTTTGCCTGCAGGCCTGATCGCCCCCAACTGCCCTCCCCTGCAGGCATGATCACCCCTAATTGCTCTCCCCTGCTGGCCTAATCACCCACAACTGTCCTCCCCTGCTGGCCATCTTGTGTCCACATGGGGGCGGCCATCTTGTGTGTTAGAATGACAGTCAATTTTCATATTACTCTCATGTTAGACAGGCTGTTGTATGCGGCGTGCTGGGCAGTCTCTGGCCCTCCCAACCACTCTGCCCAGTCACCGAGTTATAATAGTGGTTACTGTTAAGAACTTGCTGCATTTCCTCCTGAGTCTCTTCAGTTCAAGAGAAGTTTTATTGTAACGTGAGAGATGAGGATGTCAAGGCTCACAGTGGGGCCAGGCGCCAACAATACTTCTGTACAGACAGAGTTCACGGGGGAGGCTGACAGCCAACAGAGAAACCACGCGATGTCTACCATCCCGAGGTCTCAGGTGTGGTGGGGGATAAAGAGCAGAGTGACCGGGTGGCAGACAAGTGGTTGAGACAGGGCTGGTGGGGAGCCAGAGTTAGATGCATCAGAGGCAGGATCTAAGCACAGTTCTCATGGCTCCTAGGACATCTCACTCTGGCTGTATTTTCATTGTAATGAAAAAAAAAAAGTGTAAGAGAAACCCCCTTAATTACTGGGGGAAAAACTTCTCTCTGCTGACCTGATGACTGGGTAAGGAGAATGTTGGACCAGAAATACCTGTTTCCAGGGTGACTCTGAAAGTTGTCTTGGACCCTCAGGGCTCCCACCTCTTACCTGAGACTGCGCGGCTCCACCTGCACTGCCTTCTGGTTGGTGAGCGGGTTTATCCTCCTGGGACCCTGCAGGGGGAAGGCTGGGTTCCAGCAGACTCTGCAATGGCAGGAGGAGGATCGGCTCCCAGGCCCACTCCCGTGGGTGCTTGCAGGTCTCTGAGCCTGGTGCGACGGTCCTCTCCCCAGGACTGCCTCAAGAATGCTTCCCCAAGGATGGATGGTCTAGTCTACTCTCAAGGGAGCAGGATTACTAGGGAGGCTGAATACGGGGAGGCTGGGATGATTGGGGGCTGTCTCAGAGGCTGCCGTCCACACGTGGTAGGCAGAAATTGTTCCTTAAACGAGGTCGTCCGCATAAAAACCACGTGCATGGTGTATCCCAGAGCTGTCTAGTTTTGTTAGTGTTCTTATTGGTCTTGAGTTCTAATTATTTAGACTCTTTTTTCATTTGCTTTTGATAATGCTCAGGCTGAGAATGTCTACTTACATGTGCAAAACGGCATTGAAGTGTCTCAAACATGGGTTTGCTGGCGTAGTATGGGGCCAGCAGCCTGCGAACGCCCACCTGGAAGGCTGGCAGTGGGTAACTGTAGAACGGGCTGGGTCGCTGGACGAGGCGGTGAGCGGCGGCCATTGTGGAAAGAATAGTTCTTCACTGGGGCTTGATCACCATACTTGCTGCTCCTCCACGGTGGCGGGCCGGCGGCTGTGCACGAAGACTGGCTTCACAGGAAGCCCCGCTAGCAATGTGACGGCACTTCTCAGTGGTTCGACGCTTTCGGGTTAACGCCTAGGTGCCTCGAGCACCTGCCGCACGAGGGTTCCGTTGGTTTTCACCGAGAAACTCTCACCCCTTCAGCATGTCATGATTATTGTCCCCCGTGCAATTGTGACTGTCCCCCCCACCACCACCACCCAAATACCAGCATATTGGCATTTGAGTGACAGTTTTGCCTGCATTGAATTATGCTGCTATTAGTTGGTGTTGTTTCTTAATCTACTATTTTTTATGAACCAGGAACTATATATATATGTTTTTTTTCCCTCTCTTCCTTTTTCTTTTCTCAACCTATCATGGTTCTTGTCATAAACCACAAGAAAAACTTGCACAATGTGGAATTCTCCGTCACTGCCCCGCTTTGCTCCCCCTTTCCTCCCTGGAGTGTGTTGGGGTTGTGCGCGCTGTTTGCATCTAATCGGTGTGCAGTGCTCAGATTGCGTGGGCGGCCCCGGCCCCTTTCCTGCCGTTCCTGAAAGGCTGTGGTCAGCAGCACCGGATCCCGGCTCCCCTGATGTGCATTCTGGTTCTGCCACCTGCCAGCAGTGAGACCTTGAGCACAGTCCTCAGTCTGCCATGGCCCTGGTTTTCCTTCTGGATGTGAGGTCATGCCTTCACACATGGCAGAGGTCTGTTGTGTGGAGTGGAATGGTAGTGGGAAGCTTTTAGGGCAGCACCTGACCACAGTATTTATTATTCACACCCAACTCATGCTTTTTCTTTTCTTTTCTCTTTTAATTTTCACCCAGGGGGGAGAAGGAGAGAGAGAGAGAGAGAGAGAGAGAGAGAGAGAGAGAGAGAGAGAGAGAGAGAGAGAGAGGCACTGATGTGAGAGAGACACGCCTGATTGCCTTCTGCACATACCAACTGGCAACCGAAGAACATGCCCTTGAGCAGGCCGACACTCTAATCATGGAGCAAACCTATGTTTTAAAAAAACCTATATTTTTAAAAATATGCATAGGGTAATCCTGTGCACCTGCACCTTCAGGTGAGGGTTCCTGCTGTGCAGATGTTTTTATTTAACCCACCTCTGTGGATGGGCATGCAGATGTTTCCTGTTTTAATGATTAGAACAATGTCCCGATGGACCTCTGTGGAGGCACCACATTATTTTGAATTCTTACAAACGTCCCCACAGAAACCCGAGGCTTTGAGGGTGCAGTGACCTGTCCAGGGTCGGAATCCTGGGCTGCCTGGATTCTGTGCTGGAGTTTTCTCTCTCCTGGCCTCGTCTCTCTCCATACGTTGCTGTTTTCCCCACTGTCATTAATTAGTATTTTATGGAGAGACGTGTTGAGGTTGTCAGTAGCCTGCTTCTCAGACCATTTTCACTCTTTAGTTTGAGCATCCGTTGATGATCTTTGCCCGAATCAATCACTCTCAGAGCATCTGAGAAACCACAGTTTTCTAATTCTTTCATTCCTTCCCCCTGGGTTACCGGGCATTCCGGTAGGAGGAAGAGCTACCCCTTTCTTCTGAGTGTTTGCTCATTTATTTACTCATTCATGAGTCATTGTCAACTCGTGGATTCCTATTTTATTGAGGGTGTATTTTTGTTAGTATCTCTCTTTTTAATGCTCAGGGTGTCCCAGATTTGGCCAATAGGAGCCCCTCCGTGGTGACATCTTGAATTTTGGATTTTTTTTTTTTTTATCATCATTCTTTGAGCACATTCCTACTTTCTGGCATGATAAGAAATTCCAGCCTCGTTCGGGATCTTCCCTGCCCCAGCCCTGGACCAGCCAGTTCTCCCAGGACTCTCGGCTCTTTTTACTGGAAGAGTGGTATGGAGAGCCAGATCTGGGGTGAGGTGTGCGCATGCTAGTGGGTGGGTGTAGTAGCTTCCGGGCCCTCTCAGAGGAGGGTGTGTGTGTGTGTGTGTGTGTGTGTGTGTGTGTGTGTGAAACCATAAATTGCAATCAATAAATTCCACAGGGTCAGTGCCAGCTCTCTGTGTGTGTAACTTCCTTCACCACCAGCGGCTCCCATTATCCACAATATATTTACTTATTGTACAACCTCCCTGTCTGTAAGCAGTCTCCTCACCTTGCCAGCCAATTGCTGGCGCCGGGTCGAACTGGCCACCACCTCGCTTGGCCATCTCCTCACTTGGGCCTTGGCTGAGCTGACTGCCTGTAAACAAGATATGTACTCCGGACGTCACATTCCACCCTCTTGTAGCTCTTTGCTGCTGGGGCCACACCACCATTACACACACACACACACACACACACACACACACGCACACACTACCCAGCTATCATTCCAAGGACTGGGAGACGCCTCTGAACCCATCTTGACCTGAGGCTGGAGCCGAAGAAGCCCTACCTCAGCAGTCCTCCGGGTGATCACCTTATTCCCATTTGACAGAGGAGAAAGCTGAGGCTCAAAGAAGGAGCCGAACTGCGGAGGGCCGCACAGCTGGTAGCCAGGGGGACTAGAATTAAAGCCGAGATTCGTGAGATGTGGGCCTCGTGATGCTCCCTCCCCCTGGCTTGCTACATTTAGGGGTCCCCCCCTCCCTAACATTGAAAGGTGTTGGGCAGGTCCTCTTGAGTTCATTTGTGATGCTCTCGCCCGAGGACCCAGCCTCCTGTTTCCTGTGCTCCGCAGAGAGCCGGCCTCCTCGTGGCTCCTCTGCACCCTGCCTGGGGCTCCCTCCCCCCACCTTCCTGAGTTCACATCTGCTCACCTGCTCTGTCTTTCATTTTCTGAGCATCCCTTTACCGGGACGCTCCCTCCTGCACGGGCTCTGCCCCCACGCTTGGTCAAGGTGGGGTTTCCCTCTTTGAATCATCAGTTCTCAGGGTGGTGCAGGATTCGAAAAGGTACAAAGGGTGTCCTTAGGAGCCTCTCGCTGCCTCTGTCACCCAGCCTGGTGTGAGGCATGCCTTATACACAAGCAAATATGCCTCTCCTTTCTGTGTTACATAGGCTAATGTGTTCAATATTGTATATCTGTTTCTTCCCGACCTATTGCTGCTGGCACCGCTCCTGGGAAAAGATTGGCAGTGTCTATTATAACTTAAGGGGTGTATACCTGCAGCCCAGCGGTTCCACTTTTGGGGATGTGCCCAGGAGAAATGAGGGCTTATCTCTGCTCAAAGACTGTTCACAGCAGTGTCATGTATGATAGGCCAAACTAGACTAAGTGCCCAATCACATGCAAATTTATCAATAATAATAAAAGCATAATATGCTAATTAGACCAGATAACCTTCCGGATGAAGCTGGGGTTGCGAGGGAAGCCTGGGTCCCGGATGCCAGAGGGAAGCAGGTGCCGGCAGCCGGGGCAAGGAAGGCCTCCTCTTGCACGAATTTTGTGCATCGGGCCTCTAGTAGTAAAAAAAAGTATGGCATATCTATGTAATGGGATACTTGAAATACTACACAGCAACGAAAGAGAATGAATCACAGCTATGAAACCATGTTCATGGAATAACACAGATGAATCTCAGCAAAATGACATTGATTGAGAGAAGCCAGATGTAAGAGTACCTAATATGATTTATGTATAGGGGCCCCAAAATAGGCAGAGCACATCGGTGTTGATAGAAGTCCAGACGTTGGTCAGCTTTTGCAGGGTGAAAGGTCACGAGGGAAACTTCCGGGAGCTGGAGAGGCTCCGGGCTGCATGCGAGTGGGGCTCCTCAGGTGCACACGTGCAGAACGGCACCCAGGTGCACACCTAAGACGAGCTGCGTTGTCCTGTCATCGTATGGCTTGTTAGCTGTCCTGGGACACCCCTTTATTGTCCTGCTCCTTCCCTTGGCTGTCCAACTTCTAGAAAGTCTTGGGGGTACCTGCTTCCCTGAGCTTTGCCCTCACCTCTCCTCCAGGAAGCGGAAGGACCCTTCCCTGCTTAGACTCCCACGGCTCTGCAGGGCCCAGGCACTCCCCGCCTGGTATCTGGCTTTTCGGTCCTCCCACGCGGTGGCCTCTTAAGAACAGGACCCGGTGGGGCTGGTCTTTGAATGCATCTCCAGCCAGGTAGCCTCCGCTTAGGCCTGGCTGCATATGAGAATCACCCGAGCTTGTAGGAACCCTGAAAAGCAGGCCCCACTCTGTTGACCTAGCCATCAGGATAGGCCGTGGCAGGTGCATTTTTACAAGATCCCAGAGGTTCCTCAACTTTGGAGTCACTGCTGTTATATCCCCCCCCCCACTTTCAGGGGGGGGAAACTGAGGCAGCCAAGGGGGTAGATTTGACAAATACGTTGAAGAAATAAGTGTTCGCAGCATCAGTCCTTGGACAGGGAAGCAATCCTTGGGGTCTGAGCCAGTCGGTGCTGGAAACGAACGGGCCCTGAGCCGGGAGGAAGGGCAGAGGGAGCCCGGGTCTGGCCCAGGAGGCCGGTCCACCCCCAGTGCCACGTGCTCGCGCCCCCGGCCAGCTCATCTCTCAGCAATGCCATGTTTGCCCTGTGCGGCTCCCTCCGGAAGCTCCGAGAGGTTAAATATTGGCGCTGAGCTGTCTTTGCTTGGGAAAACACCCGACCTCCTCGTTCCAGACCATCTCCTTGGGGCTCAGGACGGCCCCACTCACCAACGCCTGCCCTGGGATGCCAGCGTGGATCTGTTTGCTGTGGAAAAACGATACTTTGGGGGTCACAACGCTGGCACGAAAGGTCGCACACTGTACAACTCCATTCATACGAAACCTGCAGAGTAGGTCTGTCCACAGAGACAGACAGCAGATTGGCGGCGGCGGCCAGGAGCTGGGGGAGGGGTGTGGGGAGCGGGGAGAGAATGGGGAGTGGCTGATAATGGGATGGGGGTCTCCTCTTGGGGTGATGGAAGTGTCTCAGAACTAGATACAGGTGGTGGCTGGACAACATTGGGGATGTGCTAAATGTCACTGAACGCTTTAAAATGGTTAATTTTACGTTATGTAGATCTCACCTTAATAAAAAGGAACTTTAAAAAAGAGAGAGAGAGAGACACAAAGGAGAAGGGGGGGGCAGGGAATCAGGTTTGACAGGAAGTGAGAATCAGAGGTGCCCCACAGGGCGCCTGACCTCCATCAGGGCGTGCCACTCTCGTTACCAATGGAACATCTCCTGACTCAAGCCGGACAGACGCCTGCAAAGCGTGTGTGTCCTTAAGGGAGCGAGAAGGCCACACGTGAGCACTCTGTGCCGAAGTCACCCTCATGTGGGCAGGGGCCAGAGGCCGCGTGCTCAGTCCCGGGTCCGAGGGCTCCGCTCTCTGAGAATGGGACGGAGTGAGCCTTCGCGGCTGATGTTTCAGGTCCCCGGCCACATCCTAGCAGCCTCGTTCCGCAGGAGGGACCTGGGAGACCCCCAAGTGGGTGGAGGAGTGGATGGGAGGTGAAAAATTGGAGACAGCGAGTGTAGACGACTTTGTACCGAGCCTGATTGTGGCAACTGAGAGAGGGAAGTGTGACATCTCCATTGTAAGCCCAGGCAGGAGGCTCTGATTCAGGCGGAAAACCTGCAAGAGTATTGCAATGCTTCTGGGGAGAGAGCGGGGACAGCGGGGATGAAAGGCGGGGGGGCGGGGGGGCGCCAGGAAGGGGGCAGTAGGATGGGGTGGAGGTCTGAGACCTCCAGGTGGTTCAAGATTGTGGAGGGAGTTCCCATCTGTTTTTATTTTATTGAGGTGAAATGCACATAGTATAAAATTAACCATTTTCAGTGGCATTTAGGACAGTCACAACACTGTGTGACCAGTACTTGTAGTGGGACCCCGATAGAGGGTCCCAGAACACTTGTGTCACCCCAAAAGGAAGCCTCACCCCATTAGCAGTCACTCCCATCCCCCTTCCCCTGGACTTTAAGATGTGTTGTGTTGAGGGGAAACAATTCAACCCATAGCATAGCATAGCGTGTCACACCCCCCCTCTGTGTGGCTGGAGCCATTGTCTCTGTCCATCCCTCTTGGCTGGGCACTGGCTGTTGTGGATGGTGCGGCTGTGATCACCCAGGAACATGCCTCCATGTGAGTCCTCGCTTTCCGTTCCCGTGGTCACATAGGTCATGGACCCAGGAGTGTGTGGATGGCTCTTACTTTGGAGGCCAGGTGCCCTCCCACTGGGTCTCAGGCTCTGCCCTGACCAGGAATTGAACCCTGACCTCCTGGCTCACAGGTCAACACTCAACCACCAAACCATGCAGCTGGGCTTAGCCATTTTTAAGTGTACAGTTCTGCAGCATTACGTACATTCACATTGTTGCAAAACCATCACCACTGTCGGCATCCAGAACTTTTTTTCATTGTTCCCAAGGGAAACTCTGTCCCCATTAAATACTAACGGCCCTTCCCCTCCCCATCCCCTGGCAGCCCATTCTCCTTCCTGTCTCTGAATTTGGTTCATCCCTAGGGCTGGTCGGTGACCGGGCGGGATTGAAACCCGGTCTGTGCCCTTCCAGCCTCTATGCTCCTTTTGATGCACTCTGCTCCTTCCTGCTCTTGAGTTTCCTAAACATAGCTGAACCACCAAGCAATGTCCCGTCACCGCGTTTCCCGCCAAGTGTGCAGGCCTGGTCCCCACAGCAGCTCCTGAGCCGGCGCGTCCTGGGAGCGTGCAGTGGGTCCGGGCTGCATGAAGCCATCCATACGCATGCGCTCGCTTGATCCTGCAGCAGCATGCATGACCAGGAAGCCATCATCGACCCCATTTTGCAGGTGGGGAAATCACCGTTGGGTGAACTGAGGCTTGTGGCTGAGAGGCTGTATTCGTTCCACACAGCCAGGAGAACTCACTGCGTGCGCGTGTCAATAGTGTCCTCTGATTGACAAATGCTTGAGGGGGTACCAGACGTTGGTCCCGCCTTCTGGAGTGGCTGCCCTGTGAGCGGATAAAGGCGTTTAATGACAGCCAGTCAATAGTGATTGCGGAGGTGGCATCAGGAAGAAGCCAGGATGCTGAGGGCAGAGCAGGTTGACTAATCTATCTGGGAAGATGTCAAGACCGAATAACCCCTCTCTCTCAAAGCAGAGTTTCTCGCCCTCAGTACTCCTGACCTTTTGTTCCAGATCATTCCTTATTGGGGGAGGGCGTGGGGAACGGGGTGTCCTGTGCATTGGGGGGTGCTTGGAAGCATGTGTGCCTCCACCCACCAGACGCCAGCAGCACCCTCGCCCCCCAGTTACGATCACCAAACGTGCCTCCCGATGTTGCCCACGTCTCCTGGGGGCCGACCGCTCCTGGCTGAGGGTCCTGCCTCAGAGTCTGGTGTGGGGCCACGAAATGTGCACGGGACTCTTTTAGGGCCACTCGCAAGGCCCATTCCCGGGGGACACGGGGCTCCTCCGTGGACAGCATGTGTCTCGTGGGCCCCGGAAGCAGGCTGTTAGCTGGTGAGCTGCTGCCCAAACGTACCAGGCTTCTGGGGGCGAGCCTGGGGGTGGGCTGGGCATGTGGGTCTGCTGGAGCCCCCTGAAGGCTGTCAGGTTCTCCTCTACTCGGGGTGCTGTACAAGAAGTGACTCGGGCCGAAACCGGTTTGGCTCAGTGGTAGAGCGTCGGTCTGCAGACTGAAAGGTCCCGGGTTTGATTCCGGTCAAGGGCATGTACCTTGGTTTCGGGCACATCCCCTGTGGGGGTGTGCAAGAGGCAGCTGGTCGATGTTTCTCTCTCGTTGACGTTTCTAGCGCGCGCTTGCGCTCTCTCTCTCTCTCTCTCTCTCTCTCTCTCTCTCTCCCTTCCTCTCTGTAAAATATCAATAAAATATAATTTAAAAATAAATAAATAAATAAAAATTTTTAAAAAAGAGAAGTGACTCGGGTATGGTCCTGCCGGAAGGAAATGGCAAGACAGAGCCCAGCGGGGGAGCAGGCCCTAAAACGCCAGCACGCCTCTGTCTGTGGTTGAGCGAGAATGGAGCCCTTTACCCGGCGCGTGGAGCCAGCTGCTGAGGACAGAGGCAGCATTCTGCGTCACGTTGTGAGGCACAGTTTTGTCAGGGAGTCTCCTACGGTGAGCGGGATGACGGTGGCCTAAGGAGAGCTCACGGCAGCCTGGCAGCCTGCCGAGCGGCCTGGGCCCCCACGCGGGCTTCCCGGCCCCGCCTCCGCGGCCAGCACCCGGGACCGACGTGGTCAGTAGAAGATTCCTAAGCAAGTCAGGACGTGCGATGTCCCGGTGTGGGAGCGGGCTGGCGGGGGGCTGGCGAGAAGGAAAAGAGGAGCGTGCTCCTCTGTCGCAGCTGCAGGAAGAGGGAAGAGGCTAGCCAGTGCTCCCTCCCCTTCCTCCTTCCCGGGCCTGCCTCCCTGGTGGAAAAGGCAGAGATGGTTATCATGTCCTGGGCCTAGGAATTCTCAGAATAACACATGCTGTCTGGGTCTGAGGTTTTCCTGTGTTTGTATGGCCGCCCATGCCCCCCAGGGGTTTCCTATGCTCCTTCCCCGGCTGTCAGACACCCCGACTCAGCTGGGCTCCCCCTCTTTGGGCTCTTCCAAAGGCCGTGAGACAGACCCCTGCCTCCACCAGGGACACTCTGCAACGTGCTGCAAGCTGGACTGAAAATCCCAGAAGTTCAAGGTTCAGGGCTCTAAATACGTAAACCATGGCCCTGCTCCGTCAGCCTTGTGAGCTCCGATTCTGTACAATAAGGTGGTTTTAAAAACACAAGTGTCAGTATTAGCCAACAACGGGAAACGGCCCAAATGTCCAACAACAGCAGAGCAGATACATGCCTCGTGATGTATGTAGTCCCCCTTATCTGCTGGGCATATGTTCCAAGACCCCCCGCGGATGCCTGAAACCTCAGATAGTACTGAACCATAAATATACTACAGGGTTTTGTTCTGTACATACATACCCTTTCACTTAAAGAAAGCACTTTATAACTCTTTTTTAAAAAATAGATATTTTTACTGATTTCAGAGAGGAAGGAAGATGGAGAGATAGAAGCATCAACGATGAGAGACAATCATTAATCGACTGTCTCCTGCACACCCCACACTGGGGATCGAGCCCACAACCTGGGCATATGTCCTGACCTGGAATTGAACTATGACCTCCTGGATCATAGGTTGACGCTCAACCACTGAGCCACACCGGCCGGGCATGACTTTAATTTTTATTTTATTTTATTATTATTATTTTTTTTGCATATCTGAGTTGCCATCATCACTCCCCTTGTGCCTTGGGGCCGTTCCCAAGTAAAATAAAGGCTCCTTGAACACAGCACTGCCATACAGGGACAGTCGACCAGATAACCAAGATAGCGGTAATTGACTGGCAAGCGAGGAGCGTGCACAGCGTGGGTACACGGTTCACAGGGATGGTTCACAGCTCAGGCAGGATGGAGTAGGTGGGGCAGGATTTCATCGCACTGCTGAAAGCAGAACAATTTGAAACTTGTGAATTTTTCATTTCTGGATTTTCCTGTTTAATATTTTTGGGCCACAGTTGACTACGGGGATGCTATGCTTATTCGGTGGAATATTATACAACCACGAGAATTGGCAAACCATTGCTGCATGCAACGTCCTTTGTGACTCTCACAACACTGAATAGAGGGGGGCCAGATGGGAAAGCGTGTGTGTTCCATGGAACCATTTAGATCCAGTTCAAACCCCAGTAAAACTAACCTATGGTGGCGAGACCGTGGCGGCGTTCCCCTCCAGGGGGATAGGAGATCCCGGGGCTGGCTTGTCCGTTTCGTGGTTTGGCGGCTGGTTATCTGGATCAGTGTATGAGACTTTGATCTGTGCAGTTAAGATACGCCCACTCTCTACGTGTATGTCATACTTTAAAAAGACGCATCAGGCCCTAGCCGGTTTGGCTCAGTAGATAGAGCGTCGGCCTGCGTACCTCGGCTGCAGACTCCCCCCTGGCCCCGGCCCCGATCAGGGCTTGTGCGGGAGGCAACCCGTCGATGGATGTGTTTCTCCCACATCGATGTTTCTCCCTGTCTTTCCCTCTGTCTTCCACTCTCTCTCTAAAAGTCAATGGAAAAATATACTCGGGTGAGGACTAACCAAAACAAACAAAAGACGCGAAAGTACAAAACCTCAACTTAACACCAACCTGCTTTTTTTCCCCTCACAGTTTGATGAACAATGTGAGTTGAAAGCCATCGAGAAAGAGAGGACGGTGGTAGCCCTGCCCCCCAAGGAGGCGAGCAAATGCCGCAGAGAGGATTTGGCCGAAGCGTTTTCCGTAAGCATTGCATGTGCTCTGGATGCCAGTTGTGGGAGAGCTTTTAGATGAAGCAGAAAGGAGCGCAGTGTCCTGAAGGCTGCTCTAGAATTCTGTGCTGACACTTCTGTTAGCATTGTTTAAAGATGCTATTGCCCTGGCCGGGTGGCTCAGTTGGATGGAGCGTCACCACAGGGTTTCGGGTTCAACTCCTGGTCAGGGCACACACCTAGGTTTCCGGTTCGATTCCCAGTTAGTGCACATGTGGGAGAAACCCATCGATGTTTCTCTCTTACATCTGTGTTTCTCTTTCCCTCCCTCCTCCTCCATCTCTCTCTCTCTCCCTCTAAGTTGAACTGTTCTGATTTCCCATGAGGCCCTTACCAGAGGACTGGCATCCCCTCTCCCAGATGCTCAGTGACTTATTTCTCTTGATCAGACATAGAGAAGTCATAACCCACACAGCTCTACAGAGGCACAGCCAGTGGTGAATCCAGGTGTTTTCACATCGAAGTTCAAATTCTTTTTTTTAAAAAAAATTTTGATTTCAGAGAGGAAGGGAGAGGAAGAAAGAGAGAAACATCAATGTGAGAGAGAATCATTGATTGGCTGCCTCCTGCTGGCCTCTACTGGGAATTGGGCCCACACCCCGGGCACATGGCCTTGACTGGAATCAAACCCAGGACCTGTCACTCTAGCTGCTGAGCCAAATAGGCTGGGGCCAAAGCTCAACTTCTTGACCACCTCCTCTTCACACCCTTCATCTTTTATCATCTACGATGTTGCCAGTTCCAGAAACCAAATTCTCACATTTCTCAAGTGGATTTGAATTCCTGGCCAGTGCAGAACTAAAATAAAGAAATGAGAAAGAATACCCCACTCTATAAAACTCCTCTCTGAGGCCGAAGGACGTGGCTTGCTCCACGTGTTTCTCTTTACGTAGAAACCTGAGCAAACACAATGTTGTGTTTGTGTGTCCACTCATAACCCACCACACTTGGTAAAAACAAACAGGGAAAAAAAACCCATTACTAATAAAGGGCATGTGCCACAATTTCAGGGACATTGGATGTCTGTGTTTCATGCCAGTCTTTCCTGGAGAAGAATTCAAAAGTCTGTTTCAATCCAAGTCCTGCTTGTTAGAATTTGGAGAGAGGGAGGGAGATATTTTTCCTTGCCTAGACTTTGTACACCACCTAGAAAATGAGCTTGATTTCCTTTACGGAAAGGAATCTAGGAACCAACTCAGTGTTCCCTGCCACCTCCAGAGCCTGGGAGAGCTGTCTTGTCAACTTTTTAAAAACAAGGGTGCCTTTGCTGCAGCCAGAACAGTGCAGCTTCCTCGCGCAATTACCAACTCAAGCGAACCATTTTCACGCTAGTTTGTGTAAAGAGCTTGGAGCTGTGCCTGGCACACGCGTGCGTGGTGGTATTGTGTTGAGGGCCAGCCCTTCTTTCTGTTATTTTACTTTACGTTCAACTGTGGCGGATGCACAACATAAACCTTCCCATCGTAAGAATTTGCAAGTGTACAGCTCGGTGGTGCTGAGCGCATTCACATTGCCAAGTCACCAGTCTCCAGAGCTCATGGGTCTTGCAACACTCTGCACCCACTGGGCAGCCCGCCTTCTGGCTGTTGAGAACAACGCTGCTGTGAACACACGTCACAAATAGCGCTTCAGGCTCTTCTTCCAACTCTTTTGGGATCTTCACACCCAGAGGTGAAATTGCTGGATCGTGTGGGATTCTATTTTGAGGAAACTCCATATTGGTTTTTTGGGGGGGTTTATTTGTTTGTTTACAGTGGCTGTACCATTTTACATCCCCAAGGCCTATTTTTTTTCCCAAGAAGAAAACATGTTTCTGCATTTCCCTGTGACAAATTTAGGCCCCGTTTTGTGCCGTAATTGTAGGACAGGAGTGCCGTCTAATGGAAAAAGAATTGGGGCTGTGGGTTTCCTTCTCTCTCTGCCCTTAGTGCTTGCGGCCTTTGAGGGTGCAAGTGGCTGGGTGCAGAGTGGGGACCCTGTGGCTTGGGCTCCTCGGCTCTCACTGGCCCACCGTGAGCGGGGGCTTGGCCGTCTCCCTGCAGGTGGACTTACAGAATGGGCTGTCAGAGTTCTCGGTGACACAGCGCCGGCTGGTCCACGGCTGGAACGAGTTTGTTGCTGACAACACTGAACCCGTGTGGAAGAAGTATCTTGATCAGGTAGGACCATGGGCGTCATTCCCTGCATGTCTAATGGGGAGGGTGGGCAGTCTTTCCTTCGTTAAAAAATATTTTGAACTATGATTTTTTATTGATTTGAGAGAGAGAGGGAGAGGAAGGGAGAAGGATGGAGAGAAACATTGATGAGGGAGACATCTATCAGCTACCTCCTGCATGCCCCCATTGGGGACTGAGCCTGCAACCTGGCATGTGCTGGTTCATAGGTTGATGCTCAACCAGCAGTCTTTCTTTAAATATTCACTGAGGGTGTCCTCGGGCCAGTCCCAGGGCGTGGGGCATCTGTGCGACAAAAATAAAAAGGCTCTCCTCCAGGCAGGCTGCTCTCAGCCAGCAGGAGGGACGGACACGAGACTTCACTAACTCCCAGGCAGCCGGGATCAGGAACAGCAGTTGCTACATTCACGAGGGTTTCCCACCTGCTAGGCCCCATGCTAGCTGAGTGAGTAAGCCAACATTAACTTCCTTTACCTTCCTCCTAACCTCTATTTTGAGATGAGGAGCGCGAATACAAAGAAATGGAAATATCTCCAGACTGTGTAAGGGTGCCAGGTTTAACAAATAGAGACACAGAATGCCCTGTTAAATTTTAATTTTAGACAGATGAGCAAAAAAACAATATTTTAGTATAAGTAGATCCCAAATGGTGCATGGGACCTACATCTACAAAAAAAGAAAAGAGTTTTTTGTTTATCTGTAATTCAGATCTCACTCGGTTCCCTGTTATGTATCTGGCAACTGGAGCCAGAAGTCACACAGCAGTAAGTGGCAATGCTGGGCAGTGAGCCAGGCACCTAGCTGCAGGGCCCGGCCCCTTTAACCGCTGCCGTTGGTGCAGGCAGGGCGCTGAATGGAGGACGCCCAAATCAAATGCCTGGAAACCACTGGGAAGAGGAAAGAACGATTGGGAATGGACATGGCTGCAAGTTCCAGTTTAGAAGTTAAGATCTCTACCACCCATCCAGTACCAGCTCAGAAAGCCCCGTTAGCAGGCAGATTTTCCCAGATACCTGAACGCATTCAGGCTGCCTTGGTTTCTTCTCCCTGGGCTTTTGCACCCCTTCTCCCATCCCTGGCACCTGCCTCTCCTAACTCCTAATTCCCACCCCACCCCCATCCAGGCTTCAGCCGTGTTCTATTGGCTCAGCACTTAAAGGTTTCTTGATTGGTTGGTTCGGGGACCAATCACAGCACTCCTTGCAGCATGCTCACACTCTCCTCCAGTCCCCACCCTGCTCATTGGTTGGTCCTCAGTGCACTGGGATGCCATTCACTGATGCATGTTGGCAGCAGAAGGGTCTTCTGCATACAGGTGGCTCTGGCTGCCCAGAAGCTTCCTGGAACCCCAGTGTTGGAAGGAGGTAGTGGAGGTTCCTGGAAGCTGGAGTTCAGGGAAGGAGGCGGACACACTGCCCGCGGGGGACATTTTCCTCCTACAGTCGGGCCTCCTCAGTTCTGCCTGCCTGCCCCTTCCACTAGGACCACCTCCCCTCTTCCCCCGGCCATCCTCCTTCCTGCCTGTGCCCTGTCAACCTCATACCAAGGGTTCTCCTCCAGCCCGTGGTCAGCAAACTGCGGCTCGAGAGCCACATGCAGCTCTTTGGCCCCTTGAAGGTGGCTCTTCCACAAAATACCACGGCCTGGGCGAGTCTGTTTTGAAGAAGGGGCGTTAGAAGAAGTTTAAGTTTAGAAAATTTGGCTCCCAAGAGAAATTTCAGTCGTTGTCCTGTTGATATTTGGCTCTGTTGACTAATGAGTTTGCTGACCACTGCCTCCAGCCTGCCTCCAGCCAGGGCCTTTCTAGAAATAAAATCTCTTCACGTTCGAAGAGGGAACATGTTTATTCATCTCATCTTTGTCTGTCCCTGGGTCCATCTGTGGTGGAAATCCCGGAAGGCAGCTCCTGATGGCCCCGCCCCGCCCCCACCCCCTTGCTGAGTACAGAAAGCCCATCCTCACTCACGTATTAACTCTTCACACGCGCTGAGCATCTTCCTCGTGCCAAACGTTGTGCTTCTCCTGTCTGTCTCCTCCAGTAACGGGGGACTCGTCCCTTCACAAGGCAGCCCCGCTTCTCCAACTCAGGAGGCTCACCGTCAGAATTCTACCTGAGCGTGAGCCACGACACGCTCTGGAATCATGAGGCGAAGGTGTAGTAGAGTCAGGCTATCAGGGTTCAAATCCCACTTTCCTCCTTGTGACTTTAAGCAAGTTATTGAACATCCTTGAGCCTCAATTTTCCCCATCTGGAAAATGGGACTCATAAACACTGTTCTGAGTTTTACATAAGAAGAAGCTTAGCACATACTGAGTTGCTCAGTAAAGGCTGTCCTGTGTAAGTTGGCCCTGATCGGAGCGGAGCAGGTGCGTGCACAGGTTAAGGAGTCAGTCTGACCGGAATGGACCCCGGGGAAATTCAGTTCCTCTCAGAGCCTCTGGTTGCTCACTTGCCAAGCAGGAGTAGTAACGGGGGGCGGGGGGGGGGGTGCGCCCAATCAGTGATGGTTGTTTTTACTGTTGCTGTTTGTCCAGGGGATCACCAGCTCCCCGGCACAGGGAGGTTCCAACATGCCCCTCGCTGCCTCTCCCTGACCATGTGGGCTTGGAAGGGGGCTCCCGGAGCTGGGAAGGGTCTGATCGTCCACGGCCAGGGCCGCACGGGGGGCAGGTGGTGTGTGCTCCCATTGGGCCTCTCACCTGTTTGCTGTGTGGCCCCCGGAAGCCAATGTCAATGAAAATGCAGGGGGGCATTCCCGGAGGAGGACCATTGGGTGGCCGTGGTCTTTCTCCCCAGCCCTGGGTCGCTGTGGTTGTTGGCTGGGAAGCCTGGCTCTGAGAAAGGAGCCGGGTCACAGGCGCTGCTGCACAGAGGCCCAGAGAGAACCCACCCACCTGCTCTCACTTTTCAGTTTAAGAACCCCCTGATCCTGCTGCTGCTGGCCTCTGCCTTGGTGAGCATCCTCACGAAGAACTATGAGGACGCCATCAGCATCACCGTGGTGAGTGCGCGGCGCCCGGGGCAGCACCAGCCCCCACACCCCGCTGCCCAGGGGCTTGCCGGGGGAAGGGGGAGTTTGCTTACTCACTATGCAAGGAAAAAAAGAGCTTGGCTGTTGAGAAAAAAGGAAAATGCAGCAGAAAGAAAGAGCAGCAAATCCACGTTCTTCTCTGCCCCCGGGGGGTGTCGGGGTTTACATGGCCATCGCTCCGTTGTTGGGTGCCCAGGTGGCTTCTGTTCTTTGCCGTTTGGAACTCTGTTGCAAGGAGTTCCTCTCCCGTGGCCCGGGTGGAATTGCTCGATCCCGGCTGTGCGTGCAGCCCCAGCCAGTTTGGCTCAGTGGAAAGAGCATCAGCCTGAGGACTGAAGAAGGGTCCCGGGTTTGATTCTGGTCAAGGGCACATGCCCAGGTTGTGGGCTCAATCCCCAGTAGGGGGCGTGCAGGAGGCAGCCAGTCAATGATTCTCTCTCATCATTGATGTTTCTATCTCTCCCTCTCCCTTCCTCTTTGAAGTCAATGGAAATATATTTTTTTTAAAAAGAGTAATTGTTTGTAATCTGTTACCTAGAGAGAACCACTGAGCATATATATATATATATATATATATATATATATATATATATATATTTAATTTAGTTGAAAAGTCACATAAAAACCCAACCATTTTAAAGTGAACAATGCAGTGGCATGTAGTACATGCACCATGCTGTATGACCACCACCTCTATCCAGTTCCACAACATTTCCATTGTTCTAAAAGGGAACCCCATGCCCATTATAGTCGCCCCCCGTCTCCCCTCCTCGGCCGCTGGCAACCAGCAGTCTGCTTTCTGTCCCTGTGGAGTCACCAACCCTGGCTATTTCTTACGAATGTAGCCACACAACATGTGACCTCTCACGCCTGGCTTCCGCCGACCACCTTGTGATGGATGTCACCCCGGCTTTCTCTCTCTGTCAGGCCCTCCTAGAATGCAAACACGGGCTCATTCCACACCAGGAAACTGGCTGCTTCTGCTTAAAAGGCTGGGTTAGAGCCACACCTTCCGAGGTGGGATGGTGTTTACACGATGCTGCTGCGTGAAGAGGCAGTTTGTAAAAGAGCATGTCTCAGCTCTAGGACCCTGTGTGATAGTGTGTCTGTGAAGGAAAACCTAAAGGGGCACCCCACAACCTGAACCTCTCATGGTAGGACTTGGGGTGATTTTGCTGCTCTTTTTGGGCTTATCTCTTTTTTCTTCCCTTTTTAAACATTTTTTATTGATTTTTTACAAAGAGGAAGGAAGAGTGATAGGAGAGATGAGATGCCGAAACCAGTTTGGCTCAGTGGATAGAGCGTTGGACTGCGGACTGAAGGGTCCTGGGTTCGATTCCGGTCAAGAGCATGTACCTTGGTTGTGGGCACATCCCCAGTAGGGGGCGTACAAGAGGCAGCTGGTCAATGATTCTCTCTCATCGATGTTTCTAATTCTCTATCCCTCTCTCTTCCTCTCTGTAAAAAATCAATAAAATATATATTTTTTAAAACATCGATGAGAGAGAAACATGGATCAGTTGCCTCCTGCACACCCCCCACTAGGGATGTGCCCACAACCAAGGTACATGCCCTTGACTGGAATTGAACCTGGGACCCTTCAGTCCACAGGCCGACGCTCTATCCACTGAGCCAAACTGGTTTTGGCAGCTTATCTCTTTCCTAAGTTCCTGCATAGTACACTTATTTTGCAAACAAAAAAGAAATATATTTTGAAAGATGATGACCACCCCTCACTCCCATGGACTCTCGCGAGTGCATCGCCGGTGTTAACGCCCCTCCGTTTGCTCCTTAGGCCGTGCTGATCGTGGTCACTGTCGCCTTCATCCAGGTGCGTATTATTTCCCGAGGTCCCAGGTGGGGTGGCCGGGCGTGGCGGGAGCTCGGTGGAATTCCCACCTTTGAAAAGCATGTGTGATGTGCTTCCTGCCAGGAGTACAGGTCGGAGAAATCTCTGGAAGAACTGACCAAGCTAGTACCTCCCGAATGTAACTGGTAAGTCAGTGACCCCTGGTGCTTTCTGGTTCATCAGAGGAGCCGGTGGGCTGGTGGTGAGTTTGGCACAATTTGTATCCCTTGTAGGGTGACATGGGAAAACCACGTCCTACTGGGGATCTGGGCTGGTCGTCCTGCCAGTGGGCGTGTCATTTGGCTTCTCTGGGCTTCCCGTCTATCATTGGCCTCTAATCAGGTGCCTGGCCTGGGGGCCACGGATGATGGACATGGCCCCGGGAAGAGGGTGCCCATGAAACCCGTCATACGCTGTGCAAAACTGTGCATTTTCCCAAAAGAGAGCGTTCAGAGGTTTCATTGGATTCTCAAAGGGTGGACTCAGGCTGAGATGCGAGGCTTTATCAAGCCGAGGCATCAGGACCTTGGTTGAAGGGTCGGACGACATGAGAATGAATTCCAGGGACTTGGTTAGCAGCCCACCAGCCTCTCTCCTGTCTAGGCATTTCCACGTTGCTGCCTGTGATTGTGCAGCCCTTAACAATGATATTTAAATAGGAAAATGACAAAAGTATCTGTCAGTACCTCGTGGCCATTTCTGCTTAGCTGTGCTGTCCAGTCAAATATGGTTACTGAGGATTTAAAATGTGGCAGAGGCAGGTATTACATGCCCTTGACTGGAATCGAACCTGGGACCCTTGAGTCTGCAGGTCGACACTCTATCCACAGAGCCAAACCGGTTAGGGCTTAACCCACCAGCTTTGTTGGGTTAATTTGCATAATTGCTCCTGATTGGCTGGTGGACATCACAAAGGTATGGTCAATTAGCATGTTAGTCTTTTATTAGGTAGACTGGAGGCCCGGTGCTAGTCTAGAGGTGGTCTGTGCTTCCCATTGGCTCTCTGTGAACCTCTAGTTCCTTGGCTCTCTGGGAATCCTGGAAGACAGCTCCTGATGGCCCTGGCCCACCCCCACCCCCTAATAGGTTATTATTAAGTTCCTAATTAAATTATTTATTTATTATTAATAAATAATTGGATTTATAAGGTGGCTTCTGGAGCAATAGGTTCACAGAAGCAAGTCCACTGTCCAAAGGACTTCAGCATACAGTACCTGTTTTCTGAAGGATAATTCTGGGGACAGAACCTTAGCATATATTTGAGTACATATGGCACCATTGAGCCACAGGGCTGGCGGATAGAAAGATCTTGTGAAATAAGAGTTCCACCTCTCAAGCAATCAGTAGTGTGTGTGTGTGTGTGTGTGTGTGTGTGTGTGTGTGAAGAGAGAGAGAGAGAGAGAGAGAGAGAGAGAGAGAGAGAGAGAGGTTGGCAGAGAATAATGAATAACAAAATAGAGACAAAAAGGATATGTGGAGGCATGAGAGAGGATGAATCAGCTCTGGAAGGGTCCTTGGGGACAGTAAAAATGCCGGGGCTTACTGATGGGATGCGTCAGGCTGTCAGAAATCCAGGTGTGTGGTGTGCGGCAGAATCCCGTGAGCAAATGGGAGTGTGAATGATTGATGTGGTTTGATGTGATATTAAGTGTAAATATCAAGCCTTGACCTTTTAGGTGAATAGATACATTATTGATGTCCTCAGAAGTTTTGCCTCTAAGAGACGTTTTGTTCTCGGGAGCAGCGGCGGGTGGCAGGCAGCCTGGCAGAGTTGAAGGAGCATCGCAGATATGCAGCTTCACTCTCTGGGTCTCCAAGGCCCGTTGTACAAATTAGGAGAAACACCTGCCACGCGGACCCTTCCTGCGTGTCCTCCACCCTTGGTGCAGCCATCAACTATTCATTGAGCGCCTACTGTGTGCTGGGAGAAATAGTGCTGGGGTTATAATCGGCGAACACGATTAGGTGCATTAGAGCCAACAAGACCCCTCAACAGACAGCGCCCCACAAAAATCAAAACAAACAAACAAACAAACAAACAGGCCTGCAGAGACACCGTGGTGGCTGGCGGAGGAGTGGGGCAACTTGAAAAGCTGGAAGCCAGGCCCTCCCTCCCTCCCCCCGATCTGACATTCAAGGGTAAGCTGACCTTTAAGCTGAGGCCCGAGACAGATAAGGAGGCAGCCTTGGGGAGAGCGGCGGGAACAGCCGGCGTGTATCAAAGAGGTGCTCCTGGCTACAAGGAACAGAAAACGCAGCTGCACAGGCCACAAGGAAGCTGCTGTCTCATGGCCAGGGCCCGGAGGGGGCGGGCAGTGGGGTTAATGAACCGAAGATCCACCGAGGACCTGGTCCTTTTCTTGTCTTTGCTCTGCCACCCTCAGCTTGTTGACTTTGTTCTCCGTCTGGTTCCCCTCCGGGTCCTAGCTGGCTGCAACTGCTCCAGGCCTCCTCACTGCCGGGCATGGAGGATCAAACGGGAGAAGAGGCGTGTGTGTGTGTGTGTGTGTGTGTGTGTGTGTGTGTGTGTGTGTTTACAGGTGCATGAGCCCCATCACATGTCCACTCATGTCGCAAAGGCCGGTGTTCCAAAGCGTGCCCGTGCCTAAGCCAGTCGTGGGCAGGGGGTGGGATCACTCCGGTGATCTTAGCCAGTCAGGCCCCGTCCCTGAGGCACACAGTTGTGGGGGGGAAGGGTGGACACTGGAACAAGGTTGAATTCTATTTTCGAGGAGGAGAGGAATGCCTGCTCCAGCTTTCAAGGTCACCAGTGACCTTGAGGCTAGAAAGAGCTGGGTGTGTTCAAGGGCTGGCTGCTGTGAGGAGGAGACAAGTCTGTAAAAAATCGAGAGGGCCTTAGCGGGGCTTTTGGGTTTGATTGCAGGTTCGTGAGAGAGCCCCTGGAGGGTTTGATTTTGTGTTGGAAGAGCTCTCTGCTGTGTGCAGGGGGAATTGAGGAGGCCAGGGGAGAGGCAGGAGTCCGGCTGGGAGGCACTGGGGGAGGGCGGTGTGTGGTGGGATTGCAGTTGCAACCTGTGCACCATTGTCCAAAGGCGGGTGGCCGTGAACGATGGTCCTGGCCCTGTGGGCGGGTGGTCCTGGGCCGCCGGGCACTTACAATGCTCCTCCGGGCTCTGACGAGGCTCTGCCATCCCTGAGTTCTCAAGACAGGCTCTGCACACCCGGGTGGCGTCTCCTCTGAGGACACAAGCTGCTGCCTCCATTAAGGAAGCTTTAGCACCGCTGACCTAGAGCTGTAGGAGCTGGAGGCCGTGTGGCCCAGCCTCCTGTCCAGGCGGGTAGACAGGGCAAGCTCTGCACTTCAGATAAGAACCAGGGTCTCGCCGAAACCAGTTTGGCTCAGTGGTAGAGCGTCGGTCTGCGGACTGAAAGGTCCCAGGTTTGATTCTGGTCAAGGGCATGTACCTTGGCTGCAGGCACATCCTCGGTAGGGGTGTGCAAGAGGCAGCTGGTCGATGTTTCTCTCTCATCGACGTTTCTAGCTCTCTATATCTCTCCCTTCCTCTCCGTAAAATATCAATAAAAAATATTTTTTTAAAAAAAGAACCAGTGTCTCCCAGAAGCCACACTCTCTCCCAGAACACCTTCTAGGGTACATGAGTTTAAAAAATAACAGCACAGCAAAGGTTTGTCCATAGCCAAAAGGGAAAGCGTGTGTCTGTCATCGCTGCTCACGTTTATCAACGTGCATAGAACTGGGGTGCTAACACGCGTGCTTTGGCTCTTCACTGTTTCACGTGCAGCGTCAGAGAAGGAAAGCTCCAGCACCTGCTGGCCCGAGACCTGGTTCCCGGGGACATCGTGCGTCTCTCCATCGGAGACCGGATCCCTGCAGACATCCGTCTTACGGAGGTGAGGGGCCCAGGCACTGGTCGGTGGGACACGCAGGCACTTAGCTTCTCGGAGGCGGACATTCTCGCGCGCACACACCCGTGCGCACACACATGCATGCACACACGCGCACACAGGCACCCAACAAGTCAGGGAGTCAGCTCATTTTAAGCACAAAGCTCCTCAAATTGTATTTCATACATCACGTACCCTCGCGTTAGCTATAAGCCTAACACATGTTGGTTGTGTGACCCTCTGGTTTTTATGGACTGCAGCAGCACATTGAAGCAGGGTGGGGTTGAGGAATGAGACTAGAGTTCCTTCTGGAAGCAGCCTCACAGATGTCAGAAAGATTGATAGCAGCCGCTGAGGAACGGGAAGGGAACCAGACCGTCGAAGCATAAAAAGGAGCACGAGCTTTTTACCGTTGCTCGGTTTGGGGGCATGGGGTGTAGGCAAGCTGTTTGCCTAACCTCTGTGGGTGCCAGGGTGCCCCAGCTTCACCGAACAATGCCCGAGGCTCCGAGATAATCCTGGATTCTGGAGCAAAGGTCCAATCAAGTTCAGAGGGATCTGTTGCTGGGAGTAATCTACTTTATGACTCTCCAACGTAGCCTAAGAATGGTTCAAAGCGTCTAGTGATAGAGAATTAAGCAGAGATTATCTGCCTCATTTATATTTATTTTCTCAGGAGTGGGAGGGCTAATCGCATGCTATTCAAAGGTTGTATGATAGGAGGCGGCCGGGAGCCAGCTCCTGGGCCCTGCGTTTACAACATGCCGGCCCGGCTTTGAAGGCCAGGCAGGGCCAGAGGGCCACTCCGGCTTCTCTGCCTCCCTGCCCTGACTTTCAGATCTCCACGCGGGACAGGGACCAGGCCAGGGCGGGGTGGGATGGGAGTGGGGGTGGAGAGGGGGGGAGTGAAGGGGAGGGGCAGGGACCAGGCTGGGGGGTTAGGGGAAGGCATTCTCTCTCAACCTCACGTTGGTGCCCATACCTACACCAGAATGGATTCCTCACCCTCGGCTCCCCCCTGTGCTGGCATTCAGCACGCAGGTCTGGGGCGCTGGGATCCCATTAGAGTAACCATTGTCCCCCCCGGGAAAGCCTGGGAATCCAGTCTGACATTGCCCACCACTTCCGCACCCAGAGGGGGCGCTGCCTCCCAGCTTGGGGGTTCCAGAGGTACAGGGTTGGTCCTGATGCTGGGCATCTCCACCCCAGGTGCTATGAAGAGGCAGTGCCCCTCGGTGGTTAGTGCGCCGAGGCTGGGCATTAGCCTGAGTTTGAACCTGATGCCTATCGTTCACAAGCTGGGTGACCTGCCGCATGTTACTTAACCTCTCTGAGCCTCCGTTTCCTTATCTGTACAATGGGGGTGGGGGGTGATAATGCCCAGAAAGTGCTTGTAAGGATCAAGTGACTTCATAGACAGAAAGTGCTCAGAACGGTGCCTGGCCCCGGTGAGTGATGGGCACGTGTTGGATGTCAGGGGGCCCTGGGTTCCAAATCCCCACCAGCACCTGCCCGCATGTGACTTCGAGGGAGGGATTGGCCTCTCTGAGCCTCCGTCTTCTCCTCTATCCAAGGGGACAGTGTTCACTCCCACCTTGCAGGGTTAGCAGGAAGAAGAAGCAAGCAAGACCTGCGGCCTGCTTGGCACAGTGCCTGATGTGGGTTGGCAATCACCGAGAATTAGCTGCTCGTTTCATGGTTTATCATTACCGGTCTCTGCAATAGTTCTTTAAAACAATTTTTTAAAACCCCAAACAACATCTCTACATACTTACTTGGATTTCTTCCTGCCCTGCTTATATACATAAAATTATATCCGGTTGTTGACACCATGAGGGTGTAATCCAAGCTACCACCTGTGAGCACTCTACAGATTTCCTCTTTGGTATGTTGCAACTCCGTTGGACAATAACATACCAACAGAGTTGCAACACAGCTAATAGTTCTGTCAGCTCTTAAGCTCTGGGATCCAGGAGAGTTTGTGTACATTTTGAAGCCACTTAGGGCCAGGAAACAGCAGGTTCAAGAAAGTTCTTCAGCCTGGCCAGTGTGGTTCAGTAGTTGAGTGTCGACCCATGAACCAGTAGGTCATTGTTCGATTCCTGGTCAGGGCACAAGCCCAGGTTGCAGCCTCAATCCTCCTCATCGATGTTTCTATCTCTCCCTTACCCTCTCCCTAAAAATCAATGAGAGAGAAACATCGATCAGCTGCCTCCTGCACGCCCCCTACTGGGGATCGAGCCTGAAACCCAGGCATGTGCCCTGACCAGGAATCAAACCGGTGACCTCTTGGTGCATAGAACCATGCTCAGCCAACTGAGCCACATTGGCCAGGCAGTATCCAAGTTTCTTAATGCCAAATGCAGTTGGGTTCCAACCACACCTTTCACAAGTGCTGTGCTGTAGCCAAACTAGTCCCCCTACGTGTCCCCACGTGGACCAAACTTCCTGCCTTTGCCTGGGCCTTCTCATCGTGGGAGAGCCCTGTCTTCCAGGCAGTGCTCCCTGAGGGCAGGGGCAGCTCTCCTCTCCGCGATGGCTTCAGCACCGGGGACAGCGTCCGCCTCTGCCCACTCCCACGAACCTGTACCCCAAAGGGTGAGCTGGTGTCTGTGCTCTCGGCTTCTGGCCTTTTAGTGCTGGTGGCGTGCTGGGAGAATTCTCTTCTTTGTCTCCCCCATCTCAGTTGCTTTGATCAAGTGTGTGGTTACCATGTTCTCCCACCGTCAACTGCCCAGATTGCCTTATTTTCCCTCCCTGGAGAGCCTTCCCTATTCACTCACTCTTATGGAGAGACCCCCCAGAAAAGACCACCAAGACGCCAGATCAAAATTTACGCCTTTATTAACGAATTCGAATCCGGGCTCTCCCCCTACTGTCGCAGCAGTAAGAAAAAGAAAGAGAGCCCGGAGCACACAGGAAAGCCTGCTTTTATCTTTTTAGTTCACTTAAGGCCTTGGCTTAGGCTAGCTGGCAGTTGTTTTGCAACGGTTAGGGGGAGGTATAGCTGACTGGGAGAGCTCTTTGTCTGTCCTAGGGTCATGATAACCTATCACACTATGAGCTATGAAAAATTCCACTAGTACAGGAACATCGTTAAAAGTTTGCACAACACCTGGGGCGGGGGGGAGGGGGGGGTCTTATTTTCAGTTTAAGCGGTTTCTGTTTGACCTGGTCTCTCCTGTTTGTGCTGCCTTGCGATTACTTGGAACAGGACATACCCGGGGGTTGGGGATTGCAGACAGAGTCAGCTTAGCCTAACTCGGGTCTGAGAGCTCATTCCTCCCCTGGGCTGGAGTCCTGCCCCGACAGGGTCCTGCCGGCCATAACACTCACCAATGGCCTGCTCATTCTGCAAGGTCTGTTCCAACCCCAGAACCCTTAGGAAGTCCTTCTCTTCCAGCTCATCCCCTCCCCCCCAACCACCCCTCTACCCCTCCCTCCACTCCCCCCCCCCAACCTTCTGCTGCAGATTAGATCGATTAGATCATCAGGTTGTCCCAGTTACACCTCTCTCCGCCAGTGGAGGGGTTTCCTTACCAGTGTTGACTTACTTACCTTCATTACAGTGTTACTTAAATGTGAACAAGTATATAAGTTTGAAGTACAAATTCCGCGTGCCTCACACACACAACTGTGGGCCTAAGCCAAATTTTCAAATCAAGTACAATTTACCCAAGTTATTGTCACTTCCCATTGGACAGTGTTTGGGGATGAAATCTCTGAGTGCCACTGGGATGTGGTGCCACTTTCTGCTGCCCAGGCCTCTGGGTCAGCAGCCCGAGGTGCTAGGTGGCTCAGTTCTCCCATTCTTTCTTTCATTGTGGGTTAGGATTATTTCACTTTCCCTTGATGCCCTGGGGATAAAAACAAACAAACAAAACAAACATAAAAAGAAACAACACAGGTGCAAACTAGATCAGTTGGTAGCTGTGTTTGACTTGAAATCAGGGGACAGAAATCAGAACATGATCTGGGAGGAAGATAAATATGTATATTGGCTCCAAAGAGCCAGGGATTTATTTCTGTCTCACATCACAGAGTGTCCAGAAGTGGAGTGGATAGCAACACTAGGCAGGGGAGACGAGGAAGGTAAGAAGGGCAAAGGGCCCATCAGTTCCGCCACCTTCAAAGATCTTCCCCAGTATGATGGTGACTTCTTACGTCTTGTCTCATTCTGAGCTAGCTGCAAGGGAGGCTGGGAAGGAGGGCTGTGGTGGAGCACATCACCACTCCTAACACCATGGGTGCTCTGTTTTGGAGGAACGGGAGATGGCATTTCACAGCAAGTGGTAGCCCCTGCCCTCTTGGGGACTGGGGTCCTGGCATTAGGCATATTTTTAAAAGATTGAATTAAAATAAATTCAAATCATAGAGGATTCCCCGGCTCCTATTTGAGAAATGCTGTGAGTTTGCAGGAAGATGGATCCTCTCTCTAAGTGGGTCTTACATGCTCAGATAACAGGGTCCTGGCTTGGGCCATCCTAGGCCCCTAATGTCCTCAAAAGTGCCTGTTAACAGTTCCGGCACAGCAGACTCCCCTCTTGTGATACCTTGGGTCTGCGGTCAGTTTGGAAGATGGCTGAGAGGGCAGTTTTTGGAAGCAGAGCCTTGGCCCAACCTCTGCTCTGTCATTAAGTAGCTGTATAACCTTAGCACTCACCGTGCCTCAGTTTCTCCACAAGAAGGATAATAGCATCTTTCATGATGGATGTGAGGATTAAGAGATAAGCTTGCTGGCACCTTCCTCCTGCTTTCCTGGAGAGAGAGAGAGAGAGAGAGAGAGAGAGAGAGAGAGAGAGAGAGAGAGAGAGAAGAAGAAGAAGAAGAAGAAGAAGAAGAAGAAGAAGAAGAAGAAGAAAAAGAAGGAGGAGGGGAAGGGAGAGGGGGAAGGGGAAGGAAGAGGGAGGGGGAAGGAAGAGGGAGGGGGAAGGAAGAGGGAGGGGGGAGGAAGAGGGGGACAGGGAGGTTCTTGAGGCATCTCGGATCATGTTCTGGTTGTTGTCCTCTGATTTCGAGGGATTCTATGCTGTCTGTTGGCAATTGGCATGAAGGTGTTAGACACCGTTCTGTGCCGTGAAAACCAGTGCACAGGGCGAGAGGGCAGATCCCACGGCCTTTCCCTCTGCTCCCCTAGGTCACAGACCTCCTGGTAGACGAGTCCAGTTTCACGGGAGAAGCTGAGCCATGCAGCAAGACGGACACCCCGCTGACAGGCGAGGGGGACCTCACCACCCTGAGAAACATCGTCTTCATGGGGACCCTGGTTCAGTACGGGAAGGGGCAGGTGAGCCCTGGGGCGCCCTGGGGGCCGTGGCTTCCATCGCCAGCGGCCTTCCAGCCTCCGGCCTCACACCTCTCTCTCCTGAACCCAGGGAGTCGTGATCGGAACAGGGGAGCGGTCTCAGTTCGGAGAAGTGTTTAAGATGATGCGGGCTGAAGAGGTAAGGCGAGTGGGGGCTTTGGTTTTCTTGTGAGCTGGGGTTTGACATCTTCTTGGCTAGTGATGCCAGTCCTGCCCACCTGTTAGGAATAAGGATCATGTTTTTAATCCTATCTAATAAAGAGAGAATATGCAAATTGACCATCACACCGCCATAAAGATGGCAGCACCCGGTCCCCTCAGCCCTGCTGGAGTCCCACAGTTCTTTCAGCCCAGTTGGGGTGGGCAGGGAGTGTGTGGAGCCGGCATGGTGCAGCTGGATCTTCCTTCAGCCCCCCAGCCGCCTAGGGCTGGCCGAGCCACAGGCAAGCCTTGGATGGTGGCTGCCCAGCTGCCAAGCTGCCCAGGGCAGCCCACGTCTCATGTAACCAGGGCCAGCTGAGGCTTGCGCTGCCGGCAGTGGCAGCAGCAGAGGTGTGATGGGGGTATCTCCTTCCCCTGATCGCCTCCTCCCAGACTCTGAGAGGTAGCAGGCCTGGCTGAAGGACCACCCCCCATCAGTGCACAAATTTTCATGCACTGAGCCTCTAGTGTGAGTATAATTTTAAAAAATTAATTTTTATTTTAAGACATATATTAGGATTTTTGTCAAGATATAACTTATGGTCAGGTGCGCAGACATTACATGTAGAGGTCAGTGAGTTTTTATGTATGTGTACCCCTGTGGCATTGTCACTCGGCTCAAGATAGAAATGAGCCAGGCAGAAGCTCTGGGATGCTGCTGGGACGTCAGCTAAGAAACCCATTGTTCCCATCCTTGCAGACACCTAAAACTCCTCTGCAAAGGAGCATGGACAAGCTGGGGAAACAACTGACACTTTTCTCGTTCTTCATAATTGGTGAGTGAAGCTTTTGCACTTGGTTCCCGGGGTTTGGGGAGAGCACCCTGAACAGTTAAGGAGCTAATAAAGGAACAAGCCAGCTGAAACCAGTTTAACTCAGTGGTAGAGCGTCGGTCTGTGGACTGAAAGGTCCCAGGTTTGATTCCGGTCAAGGGCATGTACCTTGGTTACGGGCACATCCCCTGTAGGGGGTGTGCAAGAGGCAACTGGTCGATGGTTCTCTCTCATCGATGTTTCTAGCTCTCTATCTCTCTCCCTTCCTCTCTGTAAAATATCAATAAAATATATATTGGGGGGAAAAAAAAGGAACAAGCCAGAACTACTGCCCATCCCACAATCAGCGATAAGAGGAAGAACTAGTAAATCTGGAGCCAGGAGAAGTTCGTGGGAGGATCAGCCATCCCTTCCCCGGGGGATTGGGGAGAGCACTGTTGTGCCTCTGGTCACCCAGATGCATGATTTCATTACGTGAGTGTTTTATGACGCCCTAGACCCTACGGTAGGTTCTGGGGCTACCAAGCTGAGTAAAACGCAGCGTCTTCCCTCTGAAGGACCCCCAGGCAAATAGGGGAGAGACAGCTGAACGAACAGGAAGTGTGAAAGGAGCAGTGAATCTGGTGTGGGAGAGTTGGGAAGACTCCACGGAGGAGGTGATGTTAAACCAGGTCTTGCAGGATGAGTAGGAGTTTGCCAAGTGACAGAGGAGGGGATTGAGAAATCCGGGGAGGGGAAAATAAGTTCAGAAGTACGGAAGGGCCGAAACCGGTTTGGGTCAGTGGTAGAGCGTCGGTCTGCTGACTGAAAGGTCCCGGGTTCGGTTCTAGTCAAGGACATGCATGTACATTGGTTGAGGGCACATCGTCAGTAGGGGGTGTGCAAGAGGCAGCTGGTCGATGTTTCTCTCTCATCGATGTTTCTAGCTCTCTATCTCTCTCCCTTCCTCTCTGTGAATATCAATAAAATATATATATATATATATTTTTTAAAAGAAGTACAGAAGGTATCTCCCAGTCCTTTACGGCCTGTCGGAGGTGGTGAACTTCGCAAAGTGGTTAAGAGGATGTGTCCTGGAGTCGGGGCTCTCCTCCTGTCGTGCCGGGGACAGACCTGCTCCCCTTCCCGCCCTGGCCGCCCGTCCCCAACATTCCAGTCTAGTCTTCTTTCCAAATGTACGCTTTGGGTTAGCTGCTCAGAGTTTGCTAACTCACTCGGTTTACTGTTTTTAAGTAGCTCCGTGCCCCTTTCCCTCCTTTCTGCCCTCCTTTGTCCTGGAGCGGTGATGAAAAATGGGCTTTAGTCTGCCACATCTGATGGCAGCCAGTGGGGCTCGGTGCTGTGAGAGGATGTGGGACTGTGGTGGCCAAGAGGGCTGGGAGGAGGAGCGACACAGGGGAAGGTGGCTGTGAGCGCCACTTATTGGCCATCCTTGGGGTTGCATGCTGCCCAGGCACCAGGGCAGATTAGAATGCCCAGAGGCATTTCACATTCCAAAACAGGGATCGGAATCTGTGGCCAAACTGGATTCACCACCTGGTTTTGTAATGGCCCACAAGCAACGAATACCTTTTATATTTTTAAGTGACTGAAAAAAAATCAAAAGAATAATCCTATCTATTAAAGAGCTAATATGCTAATGAGACCGAACAGCAGAACAACCGTCCGAACGACCTTCCGGAAGAAGCCTTGGCTGCAAGGGGCTTCAAGGGGCTGCAAGGGCCGAGCCCTTTACATGAATTTTGTGCATCGGGCCTCTGATATTTCATAACATGAAAAGCATATGAAATTCAAGTTTCAATTCAGATTTCGGTGTTTCTAAATTACATTTAATCGGAACATAGCCACCCCATTCACCTGCTATCTACAGTGGCCAAGCCGAGTTGCAACAGAGACCACGTGGCCCACAAAGCCGAAACTATTTACCCTCTGGCTGGTTCCAGAAAAAGTTTTCCGACAGGTGCTCCGGACGGTTGCAGTGACCTGCAGGACACAGTGCTGTAATGGGCGTTGCCCTTCTCCCAGGAGCCTCAAGAACAAACAGCAATTAGATGTGCTCTAAGTTGTCAAGCAGGTAGTAGTCACAGGACTTTCCCCAAGATGAAATTGTTTATAAAAAAAAAATTAAAAGTTCCAAGTCAGGGGTCCTACAAGGTCATTGCCTTGCATTAAGCCACTGTTCCTCAAGTTAAACTAAAGCTTAGTTAAATTGGCACCCGTGTGGCCAGCCCACAATACCACTCAGACCTTTTGCTTCATAATAACTATTTCAGGGATTGTTCCAGAGGAGCTGGAGTTTTGGAACTGGGTTCCATGGATCGCTAAAAACCCACGAGTGGGAGATGCAGGGTAGCAGTGGTGCCCGGGCAAATGTTTTAACAATTTTCCAGGGCAGAGTAGGTAGGGTTTGCCAATTTCTGTGGTGTCAATACTCTCAGCATGGCCAGGTTCAAGCTGCCAGTGTGAAGTTATTGTACATGATTTGTGGGGTGTGCACTTAGGCTTGTGGGAGCCCCGGTCCGCAAACTGCAGCCTTCTGCAGGGAAGCCTGGGTGGGGGTGGTTCTGATCCTAAGGGGTAGGGCTCCATTCTCACTGCCCCACCCCCATTGCTAACAGCTTCCGCCCTCCATTCTTTTGCATCTGAGTTCATTTGGATTCCAGCTAAGATTTCATTTGACTGCTGAGTTCTGTAGCTAATTATAGTATGAATAAAACAACAACCATGTAACAAGTCAGAAGTTGTGATCACACACACACGCATACACACACTACCATCACCATCACCATCACACAGCTCATAACTTGCTCCCCCACCCCTCCGTTCCTGCGAAACAGCTGATGATCTTTAACAAATCTTTCGGTGTCCACAGGAACTCCACTCACCTTCCCACCACCCCCCATACAGTTGCAGCAGCAGTTAATGACTGGGCATTTATTGTGGGCCAGGGGCTGAGCTAAGCACTTCAGATGTGTTGTCATCTCAAATCCTGAAACAACTGCTTGGTCATTGTCCCCACCTTACAGAGGAGTAAGCTGAGGCCACCCAGAGGCCCCAGAACTGATCCCCGCCAGACCGCTTGTGAACCTCACGGGTCCCAGCCTGGCTCATGCCACTTTTCGCCCTCAAGGGTCCACCTCTGACAGTCTCTGTGTATCCTGAGCCTAACACAGGGCCGGGCGTTTAGCAAATATTGGGTAAATGCTTGATGAAGGAGAAAATGGAAAATGAAATGTATTTAATCATGAACGTGGCAAGATAAAAACAATCAGGAAACTGGCTCATCTGCCCGTCACGGAAGAGGCATCGTCTGCCACATCAGCCACATCTGCCACCTCAGGGGGCTCCTGGAGCCGCACGGCCCTTGGGGATTGTTGGAATAATGTATAGATATCTACAGCTGCCCAGAACCATGGTCGGCAAACTGCGGCTCACAAGCCACATGCGGCTCTTTGGCCCCTTGAGTGCGGCTCTTCCACAAAATACCACGGCCTGGGCGAGTCTATTTTGAAGAAGTGGCGTTAGAAGAAGTTTAAGTTTGAAACATTTGGCTCTCAAAAGAAATTTCAGTCATTGTACTGTGGATATTTGGCTCTGTTGACTAATGAGTTTGCTGACCACTGGCCCAGAACAATCCGGTTGTGTCTTTCTTTACTTGAACTGGCTGGGTCCTTTCCGGAACAAGTAAAACCGTTCTTCTTTGTAGATACAAGGGTTTCTTAAAAAGGAAAATGTGGTTACAAGTCCTTGAGGTTATTAATCACTGCCCGGTGTCTCTTCTCCTGTAAACTCTTAAAATGCTGTCATGCCTTTAGATGTTGGAGTGTGTGTGTGTGTGTGTACACATGTACACATGTTTTGTTTTGGTCTCTTCCCCAGGCATCATCATTCTCACTGGCTGGCTGCAAGGGAAGCATCTTCTCAGCATGTTCACGATTGGGGTCAGGTAAGGGCTCCATGCCCCCCTCCCTTTGTCAGTGCAGCAAGACAAGGCAGGAAGATCGGGGCGCGGGAACAGTGTGGGGAAGGTGCCTCCTCCGCACCTCACGCGCAGCCCCAATAGTACATTACCCGGCAGGCGGGGTGCCCAGAGAAAGCTTGCGAACAAATGAAAGCATAAGATTTGGACCTCCCGTTCCCATCCCTTCTTTGCCCGTGGGTTTGGATCTTTCTGCCTAACGGTGTGGACTCCAGAGCCTGCCTGCATGGGGTTGCATTCTGGCTTTCCCACTGCTAGCAGTGTGATCTTGGACAGACTTTTACACTTTCTGGGCCTCAGTTTCCTCCTCTGTAAGATGGGAGTGAGGACACAGCCCCTCCCACGGTCATGGTGAGGGTGAGAGGAGAGGCCATGAAGGTTCCCGCCACAGTCCCCGCGCACAGCGTGTGCTTGCTCCTGGTGTTCCTTGGAAGCACCATCTTGGTCCTTCTTTCCCGGAGAAATCCATAGGAGATGGTAAAGGCCGTGTCACTGAGGCCACACAGCCGACGGCAGGGCTGGGAACCAGGGCTCTTTAAGCCCAAGGAACCTGCCGTTCCTCCACATGGTGACTAACTAGCGACAGTCACACCCTGGGGCCGGTGGACGTTGCGGAGATGAGCAGGGAGCAGCCTCCGTGGCTGAAGCTGCCCAGCTTTTCCACGGCTGCTCGCCAAGGCCAGGGAGGCAGCCTGCCGGGGACGGTCTGTCTGTAACCGGACATGTCCCAGCCGAGGGGCAGCTGGTGACCCTTCTGGGACACACAAGAGCCAACACATTTCTAGGCTCACGTTAAGCCCCAGGGTTTCCGGAGTGTGCCCCCCCAATGCTGTTGGTGTCGGCAAAATGCTTTAGGTGGTACATGGGAAATTATTTTCGTGTCTGTGAGCAAATGTTTTTGGACACCAAACCCATGATGTAGACAAGCTCACATGCCCATTAGCTAATGAAAGGATAAAATTCATCCCGGGGAACATGATTCACCCATAAAAAGGAAAAAAACACACCGGTGCCTGTTACTTGGGTGGCCCTAGAAAACATGATGCTAGCCCTAACCAGTCTGGCTCAGTGGATGGAGCGTCAGCCTGTGGACTCAAGAGTCCCAGGTTCGATTCTGATCAAGGGCACATTGACCGGATTATCTTGGTTGTGGGCACATCCCCAGTAGGGGGTGTGTAGGAGGCGGCTGATCGATATTTCTCTCTCATTGATGTTTCTAACTCTCTCTCCCTCTCACTTCCTCTCTGTAAAAAAAACAATAAAATATATATTTTTTAAAAAAACAAACGTGATGCTAGGGAAGGAAACCAGACACAGGGGGCCACATACGTATAACTTCATTCGTGTGAAATGTCCGAATTAGGCCACTCCATGGAGGCAGGAACCAGATGCCTGGTCCCAGGCTGGCCCGGGGAGGGACTGCTGACAGTTACAGGGATCCTCCCGGGGTGATCAGAATGTTCTGGACTCGATTTTGGTGATGGTTGCACAACGCTGACTCCACTAAAAACCACCGAGTTGCATACTTTTAAACGGGTGAATTTGGGGGCAAGTGGATTGTATCTCAGAAAAGACAGCAAAGGAAAGCATGGAGCAGACCATTAGGTGTGGTGTTATTCATCTGATCCCTGAGCCCCTCTGGGTTACACACAACAAGTGTCGGCAGACACCTGTGTGCGACGGTCCTTACCGTAAACCACAGTGACGCGCCTCGCCGAGACCAGCACCCCGTCTGTGCTGGGACACGGAGGTCAGAGGTGCTGCTTCCCAGGGCTGGGCGGTGTGGGCAGGAGAGCCCTGCTCCTAGGGCTGGGCGTGTCTCTGGCACATGGCCAAGCTTATCTGTGTGTGAGCCTGACCGTCAGCAACAGGACGGAGGCTGATGCTCCTGGTTCAGGAAGCTCGCCGAGCAGCGAGGCAGTGACAGGCGCTGTCCTGGGCAGGGTCCAGCAAGAAGCAGGGCCAGGGAAGACGCCAGCCCCTGGAGGGAGTGCTCCTAGGCCGTCGGGGGCGGGTGATGGCAGGGGAGCTAAATTTATGTTTTCACATTCTTCTATGGGCTCACTGCAAGTTGTTGAAATATTTAATTTGCAACATTTAGGATTTGCTCAAATTATCACCTCTTTTGTAAATGAATATTTTTCCTCTCAGTGACTGCCTGTAATAGGCTTTTGTAACAGTCTGTAACAATCCAGACTCGGAGCTTCCAATTTAAAATGTACAAAAATCACCCTCCCCGAGCCTGAGCGCCCGGGGGTCAGGGTGCCAAAGACACCCCCCCCCCCCCCCCCCCCCCGTCCCGACACAGTGAAACGTGCCCCTCCCACCTCATAAACCAAGGGAAGTCCTGCGAGCCAGACGGTTAACTACTTCCAGGAAAGGAGCAAAAAGGCTTCCCTGTCCATCCCACCTGACCTGCCTCAGGTCATTCCCTTTCCTCTCATTCATTCTGGGATAACTCACCGTTAAGAGGAAACTCACTGTTCTTTTCCCTTGTGACTCTGCACGGAGGTTTTTAGCAGAATTGTAGTCACTCGGAACCACCAAGCCGGAATGTAGCGATGGCAGGATAGCCAGCGAGAAGGAGATTCTTCAAAACACATAAATGGGAGTCCCCCTTTTAAACACTTTATCCTGCTCCCTCTGCCTCCAGAGACACTCAGGATGGCCCCAGGGTACACCTGCTTTTCCATGCTCATCTTTATCAGTTTGTGGATCCGTTTTTTGTTCCTATGCAAGCTTCCCGGTACGGAAACCACCCTCCCCCCCATGCCGCAGGGGGGAAAGTCCCCTCAAACCCTCGCAGATGTTTGCCTAGTTAGCCTTGCCAGCCTGACCATAAAACCAAGCAAGCCTTCTGGCCATCCCCATGGCAACCAGGCCCCGGCCCTCAACCAGTCGGCAGCCATCCTGGCGTCTATAGCTGAATGCTCCGTTGTCTCCGGGCAAGAGGCCACCGTCGTTACCGTGCTTCTTGGAGTCTAAGATGCCCATCCCTTTTCACGTTTTGACTTCTCTGAAGTCAGACTTCTCGATAAAGCACTGTGCTGCTGACGAATCGGAGGTATTTTTTTTTTCTTAGTAGTACACAAGATGCTGGTGTCCTTCACAAGCAGCCTTGTCGTAGACCCGATGAAATACGTTAGCTGTGTGTGACTGTGGTTGGATGGGCCTGCTCCGCTAGGCTTTCTGACGATTAACCAGCCACACAGAGCGCTCACTGTGTGCTAGGCCAGTGCGGGTCGAGGCTCCTGCCCTATAGCCACTTGTGAGTTCGATCACTCAGCAAATATTTACCGAAGGCTGCATGCAGGGTTCTGCTGGAGGTTCCTGTGCCGAGGGTGACCCTGGTGGGTGTGGTGTGGTGACGCTCACTGCACGGATCTGCACAGAAGGACCCTCTCCCCCGCTCATCTCCGGCCTCCCCCATCGGCCCGAGATCAGCTGGTCATTATCCGGCCCTCTGCCCTCTGTCAGGCCAGCCCAGGAATGGGGGATCGGGGAGCAGTCAGCCCCGATGCTCTGGAGCCAAACTGAGGGAGAAAGAGCCCCTTCTGAACAGCCTCCCACATGCTGACATCCTGCCCACAGGAAGGGGATCCATGTTCGCTATCCCCGTTCAGATTCCCAAATACTAGGCGCTCATTGGTTCAGCCTGGAACACAGGGTCTCCTCTAGTCCAGTCAACCGTGGCTGTGGGAGAGCGAGGTCACACAGTGCAGGGTTTGGAGGGATGGTAAAGAAGTGAGCAGATACTCCAAACAGGTCTGCTAAAGGCATATCCGTGTCCCTTTGCCTCCCTCAGTTTTAATTTTCTGTCTGGCTTCCCTACCAGGCGTGTCTAAACCATTAGACCAATGAAAAGTGAAATTTAAGGGAGGACCCACTGAAGCAAAAAATTCCACTTCCTAACTAATTGCCCGATTCTGGAAATTCCTTTCCCGGGGCCCAGAAACTTTTCTCTTTAATAGATGAGAACAATTTAAACGCAGAAGCACTTAAAGAGGCAAGACAGCTGGCGGGCTAAGTCACACTAAAATGTGGGTGTCTGATAGAGGAGATCCCTCCCCAAACGCAGGAGTGTGTGTGCGTGTGTGTGTGTGTGTGTGTGTGTGTGTGTGTTTGGGGTTGGGGCTCAGCACATGGAAGTTGGAGAAGGAGGCAGGTGCATCATGGAATGGGGAACAGAGAATAGAACGGGAGCTTTGGGGACACTAGAGACAAGCTTCACAGGTGAACGTGTTGCCAGTCCCAGCTGGGACTCATGCCATTCCTAAGAACACGTTAAAAGTGACCCATTTGGCCTTTCGATCCAGCCTGGCCGTGGCTGCCATTCCGGAGGGTCTGCCCATCGTTGTCATGGTTACGCTGGTCCTGGGAGTGCTGCGGATGGCCAAGAAGCAGGTCATTGTGAAGAAGTTGCCGATCGTGGAGACTTTAGGTGAGGGACCCCAGCTGGCCGAATCCTTAAAAATTGGGCTGAATGGATGCCTTGGTGCCGTGTGCATTCAACGTGGGCATTTCATAGGCCTGGGAGTTGGTGGCAATGAACTGCCTTCTTTTTTTTTTTTTTTTTCTATTTTAAATAAACCCTGCTGTTTCTCCTGCCAGGCTGCTGCAATGTTATCTGTTCTGATAAGACGGGGACCCTGACTGCCAACGAAATGACTGTCAGCCAACTTGTAACGTCTGATGGGCTCCATGCCGAGGTGAGTGCTGTGTGAATGACAAGGTTCAAGACAAGGGTGTGCCTGCCTGACCCTTTCCTTCCCGGAGAAAGCACTGTGAGTCTTCTAGAAAACACGGGGAAAGCAAATAGGGGTTTTGTTGCGCAAATTCCTTGTTACCAGTCGCCGCAAGGAGCACGGCTGACTTAAGATAGCCATCTTCCTTTTTTATTATCTTTACTCAGAAGCACATTATAAAGTTTAGAAGCTAGAGGACTCTTACCCGTAAGCTCCCAGGGTACGTACACTCACCGCCACGAGTCCATTTGGGCGTTGAGTCTCCTGTGTGTCAGCACCGTGGTGAGCTCCCGGAATGTGCAGTTCTGTATCTTGCTGCTTTTTTTTCCCCACAAAACCTTCCACACCAAGGGGTCCGCCGTGCCAGGCCTGGGCCAGCGCCTACTTTTGCAAATAAAGTGTGTTGGCACGTGGCCACCCCTCTGTTCATATGTAGCCAGGGTCTCCTTTCACGCCAAGCAGCAAAGCCGAGTCGTCGCAAGAGGTGTGCGTGGGCCACGAAGGCTGAGATGGTTGCTATCTGGCGCTAGACGGAGAGGTTTGCCGAGCTCTTTCCAGAACATCAGCCCTCTCCTGCGCTGTTACTTGGTTTTCTTGCCCAGGCTTTTCCCAGCTGCAGAGCAGAATCGTTGCCGGTTGTGACTTGTGGCGGTTAGTGGGGTGTTCCGCTAACATGCAGTCCCGCCGGGAGCACCTGTCTCCGTGCTGGAAGCCGTGGATTTTGTCCTTGGAATGAACCCCCAGAAAAGATAGCAGGGCTGAGCCAGCGGAGGGTACTTCTGACTCGTGAGGGCCTCCTTTCTGTCCCTGTGCCCTGCAGGTCAGCGGCGTTGGGTATAACGGCCACGGGACGGTCTGTCTTTTACCGTCGAAGGAAGTCGTGAAGGAGTTCTCCAACGTCTCCGTGGGGAAGCTGGTGGAGGTGGGTGTCAGCCGCGCCGTGAGAGAGAGACATGCATTTAAGATGGGGCTGGTGGGGATCCTCTCCAGCCCGAGTGGGCCCGGGACCCGTCGGGGGCCGGCTCCGAATATTAACTGAAGATTCCGAAATGCCCCCTTGCAGGCAGGCTGCGTGGCCAACAATGCTATCATCAGGAAGAACGCCGTGATGGGACAGCCCACGGAAGGTGCCTTGATCGCCCTGGCAATGAAGGTGGGGGGTGTTTTATTTCCTTTCCATACATTCACTTGGTCCCAGGGCTCAGCGGTTAGACCCTGAGCTCTGAGACTGGGCAGAAGTGCCCTCTCCCCCCCGCCCCCCCATTCTGCCCAGTTCCCGGTGCAGAGTGGCTGTTCGTGAGTGTTGAAGGGATGGGTGGTGGGCTGATGGGTGTGCCTCTCTGCCTTGTGCCCAGGGGACAAATAACAGAGGAGGTCCGTTCAGATCCCTCTGTCGAGGTAGGAGCCCACTCATGGGTGCCTGTCCTGTGGAGGGGACCCTCCCGCTCCTTCCCAGCCACGCGGCTCCTGACTCACGGCCACCTCCGAAGTTCTCTTCACGTTCACTGCCATTTCCACCTCTGTCGACACCTCCGATCACCTGGGTACCCTGAGCCATCGTCACTCATCGCACTGGCCTGTGTCCATCTGTCCGCCTGCTCCTCCCCCAGCACGAGGCCAGGGAACCCACATTTCTGCCTCTCCCCCATGGTGCAGGAGCCAGTGCAGGGTGGGCAGATGAGGGGGAAAAGGATTACCCTTTCAGTATATCCGTGTAAAGGTAAACGGAGCGTGTTAAGACATTCCTTTCACTCACAGAAGAAAATGCTCTCCAGAATGTCAGTAATACCAAATGGCACTTATTTCCCCTTTAAAACAGTGAGGGCAGCCCCTCTCAGCGGCTCCCGCTGCTCTACAGGGAAGGGAGGCTGGCCTGGTGGTCCAGCTACCTGGCCACTGCCAGTGTCCCCGTGCTCATCTCCAGTGCTCCTCTCCCTGTGCTCCCAGTGATCCTTGTGCTCCTCTCCCTGTGCTCCCAGTGATCCTTGTGCTCCTCTCCCTGTGCTCCCAGTGATCCTTGTGCTCCTCTCCCTGTGCTCCCAGTGATCCTTGTGCTCCGCTCCCAATGCTACCTGTGCTACCAGTGATCCCCGTGCTCCTCTCCCTGTGCTCCCAGTGATTCCTGTGCTCCTCTCCCTGTGTTCATCTCCCAGTGCTCCTCTCTCTGTGTTCCTCCCCTGTGCTCCTCTCTCTCCTGCTCCTAGTGATCTCCGTGCTCCTTGGTTTTGCAGATGCATCCCTCTAGTCTTCACATGGTGCCCTCCCTGTATGTCCATCCTCCTCTTACCAGGACACATTGCTAATTTGGGTCCTTCCTTCGCATCCCAAAGTTTTTTTTACACATGTGAGCTCATTTAACTGTCACAATGAAGGACCAATTAATCCTCTCTCGAGAACTATTGGATTAGGCCTGCCCTAAAGACCTCATCTTACTGTGGTTACATCTCCAAAGACCCTATTTCCAATAAGATCCCAGTCGCAGGTACTGGGGTTAGCACTTGAACACATCTGGTGGAAGGACACAGCGCAACCCATAATACCCTCCTAAAGGAACTGTTTTGGACTTTTTTCCTAGTCACTCCTTCCGTGGAGTTTTAATACCACAGATACATTGTATGTTAGTGTACTGCATGCATGTCTGCGCTTTACATATTTAGAAAGTGATTTTTTGCCCTCCGAAGGACCCCTTTTCACCCCTTGTGAGGCAACGGGATGTGCAGGTTAGGACTGGTGGTCAGTTGGGGAAACTGAGGCTCAAGGCTGTCAACTAACTGGCCCGCAAACCATCACAGAGCCAACAAATGTCAGATCTGGCAAGGACCCCGGGCTGTGACAACAGGCCACCCTCTGACCCAGGGAACCCTTTTGGGGGAAATCTCTCCATCCTCAAGTCTGACATTTCTTCTGAAGGGACCCCACAGGCTCCTGTCTCTGAGCAGGTTTCAGCCGGGAGCTGTTTCAGGGACCGCGAGTTCTGCCCCTGGGACAAGATAAAGACGTGTTTTTGTTGTTTGTTTGTTTTTTCCTGGTTGGAACATTTGAAAGCAAACAGCCTTTCTCTGTGACCTAAATGCTTGGATTTCTCATCTGCCCGGGATGGCTTCATTAGGGAGTCAGTTCAGTGGACCGAGCTTTGCATAGAAATGGCTTTAGAGCGCCTCACTGAAAACTCCCGTTTTGTTACCCTAGATGGACTTAAGTGACATTAAAGATGCCTACGTGAGAAAACAAGAGATCCCGTTCAGCTCAGAGCAGAAGTGGATGGCAGTAAAGTGCAGCCCCAAGAATGAGGTGAGTTTGCTTCTCGGCCCCTTTCCACCACATCCCCCCCAATCGAGCAAAGGCAGACGTCAGCGAGAGAGGTTAGTTTCCATTGCTTCTGTGAGGTTCCAGATACGTGACAGTACAGTTGATAGCAATTATGTCTTTGACTATCTTCGGTCTTCTGAGATTTTTCTCTGTCTTCCACGTGGGGTTCCTGTTACCAGCCCATCATTGCACCAACTGGGAAGTTGTTAGAAATGCCGGTGCTTGCCTTGGCCTGTTTTGCTCAGTGGTTAGGGTGTTGGCCCTTGGAATGAAGGGTCATGGGTTCGGTTCTGGTCAAGGGTATGTACCTTGGTTGCAGGCTCAATCCCCAGCCTCTATGGGGCATCTATGGGAGGCAACCAATCAATGTGTCTCTCTCACATTGATGTTTCTGTGTGTGTGTGTGTGTTTCCCTCCCCCTCTCCCTCTCCTTCTCTTCCTTCTATTCTCTCTCTAAAAATCAATGGAAAAATATTCTCCAGTGAGGATTAACAAAAACAAACACAAATAAATTCAGATTCTCAGGTCCCGCCTGAACTCCTGAAATCCCAGTGATCTGTGTTTGTGGGATTCGGATGCGCGCTCAAGGCGGAATCACTGGCTTGTAATATAGTTGCTGAGTAATTACTACTAGAGCAGCCCTAGGCTTCTGATAAATGGACCCCTTTGATAACTTGGATCCTTCCTCCACATCCCACACACGTGAGCTTGTTTAACTGTCACAATGAAGGACCAATTCTTCATTTCTGAAGGGGGTCCCCCACAAAAAGTGTGAACAGTGAGCTCACGCATACACACATGCATAGACACACATGTGTGCATGTTATAAGTGATTAAAGGACTATATACCAAACTATTCATGACTATCCCTGGGTGGGGATTCAGCTGACTTTTTTTTTTCTTTTTAAATTTTCTGTGGCTTTACATATTTTCCACAATAAAAATAATCTTTATTTTTTAATTAAAAAAATATATATACTAGAGGCCGAGTGCACAGATTCATGCACATTGAAAGGAAATTAATTAGAAGGTAGCTGGTGGGGCGGGAATGGGCAAGATGGGCCGATCATGCCCTGGAGCCAACCTCCCACAGTTCCTCCCCGGCCAGCTGCACCTGGGGCGGCGTCAGGCTCAAAGGGCATCTGCAGAGTGAGTGGGGTCTCTTTGGCAGGTGGGGGTCCCTCAGCCTGGCCTGCGGGGATCAGGCAAAAACCAGCTCTATGACATTCCCCGGGGGTCCCAGATTGTGAGAGGCAGTTCTCAGGTGACACACCCCGGAATCAGGCTCCCTCCTTTCCCCAAGAACAGCAGCTGAGTAGCTCCTGAGTTGAGTGTCTGCCCCCTGGTGGTCAGTGCACATCATAGCTACTGGTCAGAGGGGTCGCTTAGGTTTTTATATATATAGATTTATGGATTTCAGAGAGGGAGAGAGAGATAGAAACATCAGTGATAAGAGAGAATCATTGATCAGCTGCCTCCTTCACACCCCCTATTGGGTATCAAGCCCACAACCTAGGCATATGCCCTGGACCAGAATCAAACCTGGGATTCTTCAGTCCACAGGCCAACACTCTATCCACTGAGCCAAACCAGCTAGCACAAATAAAAAAATCTTTTTGTTAAAAACTGCTTTTTATTGCCTTCTGTCTTTCCTCCAACCATCCCCTTCTCCCACATTCTTTCTGGAATCTATCACGTCTTGTCCATGCTGAGATTTCTCATCTCGTCCAGGGCAGGGGGCAGCTCCGCCAGCTCACTCCAGGTCTTGGATGGGCATGTCAGTTCTGGGTGCTTGAAAGAGGTTATAGAGTTGTAAAAAAAAAAAAAGTCTTAATACCTTCAAATCATCCCCCTGAAGGTCAATGTAATATAGTCTTGTGAAAAAAACTGTGAGCCCTGGCTGGTGGCTCAGTTGCTTGGAGCATCATCCAGTGCACCAAAAAGTTGCAGGTTTGATCCCCAGTTGGGGCACCTACAAGGACGCAAGCGATCCATGTTTCTCTCTCACATCCATATATCTCTCTCTTTCACTCCCTCTCTCTCCCTCCTCCTCTCTCTCAAAAATCAATAATCAGGTTCTTGGGTGAGGATTTTAAAAATACGGAAATGTGGCTTTAAAAGTAGAAGATCTTTATAACTTGCCCCCCTTCTCGCCTTACCCATCCCCCACCTGAGGTAACACCCCTTCACCGTCTTGTTCTGAAATGGACATCTAGCAGTCAGTCACATACCTAACACGTACACTGGCTGAGATGTGAACAATTAATGAAACATGCTGAGTGACATTAACACGGTGACGTAATGCAGGGGGCAGGGTGGAGGGGGTCAAAGATCAGCCCATGCCTGCCATGGGCTGTGTGGTATTCCATGGTGTGGGCTTCCCGAAACTTACCCGACCGCTCCTCCCCTGGAGAGCGCCGAGGGTCCCCTGTAAGTCAGCCGCCTGCCGTGGCCACCTCTCTGTGGATGAGGCGACGTCACCAGGAAGCACCCGGTGACAGATTCCCCCCCCCCTTTTGTCCTCTTCTAGGAGCAGGAAGACATCTACTTCATGAAGGGGGCCTTCGAAGAGGTGGTTCGCTACTGTACCAACTACAACAACGGGGGCATCCCCCTGCCGCTGACGCCCCAGCAGCAGTCCTTCTGCCAGCAGGCAGAGAAGAGGATGGGCTCGCTGGGCCTGCGGGGTCAGTGCCTGCGGCCCGGCCCCGGGCTTTGCGTTTGCATGCCCCCCCGACTTCTCAGGGTCCTCAGCTTGTGAGGGGGCATTGGAGTGACGGCAGGCAGTTGCCAATGAAAGTCACGCAAGTGTGGAATATATAGCCCTCCCACCCCAACCCCCGACCCCACCAAAGACCCCCATTAATCCAGGGGCAGCTCGGGATGAGGAGGCGGCTCCCTGCTGCTGAGTTTTCTAAGGTGAAGGGGATGCCCCGGAAGCAGTGATTTCCCTGGTGGTCTTGCTCAGCGCCGACTGTCAGGAGAGCCTCGCGCTCTTGTCAGCCAAGGCAGAGGGTTCGAGTGCTCTGCACCGCGGCCAGGGCCTCCCCCGATGGGCTGAGCGTTGAAAACCCGTTTCCTGTCGAGTCATTTCTCAGCCTCTCGGCTTTCAGAGGAATTCTTGAAAGACACTCCGGAGCACGTGCATTCCCTCGGGGAGATAGCAGCCTCGGGCTTGCCTCACTGGTTTCCGGGGCCTTGGGTTCCCCTTAGGAACACATTGTACGTCGCTAGCAGCTCAGTGACAGGAGCGAGGGCAGGGGGGATCTCTGCCTCGGGAAGGGGGGGGGGACAGCACCTGTGTGGGCACAGGGCAGCTGTCTCAGGGAGGCGCAGCCAGAGGCCTCGGACCACAGCCCCCTCGGAGCACTGGGCCTGGCTTCTGCGCCATCGAAACAAGAGTCCTCTCCCCCGTGTTCGCCTATTTTCCCTAACTTTTGGAGCTGCTATCCCTCCGGCTGGAGTGACAAACCAGCAGGCCAGAGGAACCCACAGACTTGCAGGCCCTCTCGCAGACCTCGCGGCACCCTTGTCGGGGTGGGGTGGGGTTTGTAGCACCCTGGACAGCGGCCTTATTTGGGGAAGCCATCTCCAGCATCTCTGTTTGGGGTGAGGCCCACTGCCCTGTGCAGGCCTGTGACCACCACACAGACCTCTGCCTCCCCTTTCGGGGTCGGGGAACTCAGTGCCCAAGCCCCTCACCGCCAGGAGGAACTGCGACACGGTGGGGGCAGGGCTGACTGCGGCTACGACCAGTCCCTCGGCCCCCGTGACACGTCGGTGGCTCCGCTCTCTCCTCAGTGCTGGCCCTGGCTTCTGGGCCCGAACTGGGGCAGCTGACGTTTCTGGGTCTCGTGGGCATCATCGACCCGCCGAGGGCTGGCGTGAAGGAAGCCGTGCAGGTCCTCTCCGAGTCCGGCGTGTCCGTGAAGATGATCACGGGGGACGCCCTGGAGACGGCCTTGGCGATAGGTGAGGGGGCGGAGGGGGAGGGAGGCGGGACCTGCCATCCGTTAGAGCGGGGTCCTGCCATCGGTCACTCCCCACGAGCCTGGTCAGGAGAGCTCGCCTGCTCGGTACTGAGAGAAGACGCCGAGCTTTAAGTTTGCCTGTCCCGGCATGCCGCCTTCGAAGGCCGCCAGCTCTGAGACGTTGGCAGGTTCTCCCAAAGGGGAACAGCCCTCAGGTGTGATGAAAGCCTACTATGTGCCAGGGCTTTCCAGCCATGATCTTCCCCTTCGCAGGCAGCATCGGTCCCGCCCAGTGTATATATAGTTCCAGTCTGGCTTCTGCAGCAGCTGTGAACTCTTGGCAAAATCACTGGACTGCCCTGACCCTCAGGCTCTTTGTCGGCAGAGGGCCAGCTAGCCGCCCTGGCCCCCTGCTCTCTTCCTATTGCTCTGAGGGTTGTCACACCTCTGTTTTTTTAAAAATATATTTTATTGATATTTTACAGAGAGGAAGAGAGAGAGAGAGAGAGAGAGAGAGCTAGAAACGTCGATGAGAGAGAAACATCGACCAGCTGCCTCTTGCACACCCCCTACTGGGGATGTGCCTGCAACCAAGGTACATGCCCTTGACCGGAATCGAACCCGGGACCTTTCAGTCCGCAGACCGACGCTCTACCATTGAGTCAAACTGGTTTCGGCCATACCTCGGTCTTCTTGCCCCTCCATCCCGAGGCTGCCTGGTACTGGGGGGCCAGGTTCAGGTTACCACCCGCCAGCTCTGTGACCCTGGGAGGTTACTTCCCTCTCGGTGTCCTGGTCTGTGAAGTGGGGATAAGATGGCCTTTGTTGTGGGCTAATCCCGTGGGTAGAATTAGATCACGTCACATAGCAGGGGCTCAGCAAATGGTAGCCATCGTGGTTTTATTCTTGTTCCTCTGGGGCCAGGTCAGGGCGTGGTGTCGGGCAGGTGAGTGAGGGGGGAGGCCAGGGACCACGGCTGCAGGCCGGGAGCACGCCCTGAGCGCGGGTTCTCCCCCCACGCAGGACGGAACATCGGCCTGTGCAACGGGAAGCTGAGTGCCATGTCCGGGGAGGAGGTGGAGAGTATGGAGCCGAGCATGCTGGCTGACCACGTGGGGAAGGTAGGGTCCCCCCTCGCTGGGAGCGTGGAGGGGACTGTGTTCCCAGCTTCTCACTCACGGACTCTGCCCTTTCACGCCTCTGTATGCAGGTGTCTGTCTTCTTCAGGACCAGCCCGAAGCACAAACTCAAAATCATAAAGGTAAGCTGTGGGGAGACAGGCGCTGCCCCTCTTGTCCTTTGGGGCCCAGCCCAGGGCAGCTGCTGGGACTGAGCTGGCGGGAGCCTCGGACCTCCTCAAGCCTGGCCTCCTCCCTTTTCCCAGCCTCTGGGGAGGGAAGAACTGACTGGGGGCCCTTTGCTTCCTACACCTGTGGTAGGCAAACTGCAGCTCGTGAGCCACAGGAGGCTCTTTGGCCCCTTGTGTGTGGCTCTTCCACAAAATACTGGGCGAGTCTATTTTGAAGAAGTGGCGTTAGGAGAAGTTTAAGTTTAAAAAATTTGGCTCTCAAAAGAAATTTCAATCGTGGTACTGTTGATATTTGGCTCTGTTGACTAATGAGTTTGCCGACCACTGTCCTACACCAAAATCAGGGAGTGGGAGTCGGGTGATGCAAAGGGAAACTAAGAAGAAGCTAGCCTTGTTAGTCGAGTGGTCTGTGGCACATTCTTGTTAACTCCAGCCCGAGATGCGAGGGCTGCTGTTCCCATTTTGCAGATGGAAAAACTGAGATTGAGACGTTCACGGCTTGCCCACTTCCCCCAGTTAGTGCAGATGGAGCTGGGATTCGGACTCCCTTAGAGAGGGGTCTCTGCCGTCAGCCACAGTGTGAGAGACAGAGCGTCAGGAGGGAGGGAAGGATCTAGAAGGAAGGGCCTCCACTCGCCTCCTCTTGCCAAAGGCTTTGCAGGAGTCGGGGGCGATTGTGGCCATGACGGGGGATGGGGTGAACGACGCGGTGGCCCTGAAGGCCGCGGACATTGGAATCGCCATGGGGCAGACGGGGACAGATGTCAGCAAAGAGGCTGCCAACATGATCCTGGTGGACGATGACTTCTCAGCCATCATGTAAGTTGCTTTTTAGTGGCAAAGATGAAGGGGTTAACCAGCTGCCCCCTGGGATCCACTGTGCCATAGATACAAGGTGTCCTCGGGCCCAAACACCACTGAAAGCGGGGTCATGGGGGCCACCTGGGGTGACGGCAGGCGGCACCCGGGGGATGTTGCAGCCAGTGCAGCAGGTGGAAGACCTGGGGCGGATGGGGGAGCTGCAGCACGTGTGCCAGGAAATCCTGGGTCACCCTCAATGCCAACAGCTGGAGGCGGCAGTACGACGTGGCCATTAGAAAACTCATGTTGAAGAGCACTTTAGTGACAGAGATGTGCTCACACGAATGGCGTCAGTGAGAGAGAAATGAGTATGCTCACCTGGAGTCTGTTGTTGTGTTTGCGTTGATACGTACATTTCATGAGCTGAAAAGAGATTGGACAGAAGTGCCCAGGTCAATAACACTGATGGGGATGGGGGAAAAATTCTTAAACCTGCTATCAGATATTGAAGTTTGATGTGATTGTCGACTTTATAAAAGGAATCACCTTGGGAATTCTTAAAACAGTTGCTCTTAGTGATAAAATGTAGTTAATCTATAGCTCTACAGCTTCAGTTCCTTTGCAAAATTTTTAGCAAAAAAAAAGCGCCGAAACTGGTTTGGCTCAGTGGATAGAGCATCGGTCTGCAGACTTAAAGGTCCCAGGTTTGATTCCAGTCAAGGGCATGTACATTGGTTGCGGGCACATCCTCGGTAGGGGGTGTGCAGGAAGCAGCTGGTCGATGTTTCTAGCTCTCTATCCCTCTCCCTTCCTCTCTGTAAAAAAATCAATATATATTTTTTTAAAAATAAAAAAGGAGGGATTAGACCAGCCGTGGGCAAACTATGGCCCGTTCGGCTGTTCTATCCGGCCTGTGGAGCCGAAAGAGCGGAGGGTTCTCTTGCTCTCCCCTCCGCTCCTTCACCAGCAGCCCAAGATGAGAGTGCCGGCATGGTCAGGTTGCTTTTGTTCCGTCCCTCCGGTCCAGTTTAAGAACCCCTTGTGGCCCTCGAGTCAAAAAGTTTGCCCACCCCTGGATTAGACAATTTTCTATGACATTAGTGATCCAGGACTTTCACACGCAAAGAGCTCTTCTGAAAATACAGCAGATGGTGGAACCAGCTCTCTCTTCTTGCTGTGCCCCCGCCCTAAGCACTGGATCTAATTGGTCTCCTGTGCCTCTTGCCAGGGTGAGTCGGAGGTGCAGTAGGCACTTCGGTATTCCTGGCTGAGGGCTGAGCTCCCTGGGGTCACGTGACAGAGTAACTTAGTCTTCAGGCAGAAGGGAGGTCGTGGCTCAGGAACCTGTCCCCAGCAGCTCATAGTACCTGTTGGGACGTCATCCTTCTCCACCAGTGTGTCCCCAACAATGCCAGCCAGGGGAAACCGGAATGGCTGACACCATCACTTCAGTTAGCAGCCGACAGGGCGGCTGAGCCTGCCCGCCAGGCCCTCCTTGTGCATCAGTGCTCCCTCCTCTCTCGCAGGAGTGCCGTGGAGGAAGGCAAGGGCATTTTCCATAACATCAAAAACTTTGTCCGCTTTCAGCTGAGCACGTAAGTCGGGGCCAGCCTCCCCCCGGGGCCGGGCGCTGCGTCCGCGTGGCTGGCTCTGGTGACGGTGCCCTCTTCCGCCCCGCAGGAGCATCGCCGCCTTGAGCCTCATCGCTCTGTCCACCATGTGCAACCTGCCCAACCCCCTCAACGCCATGCAGATCCTGTGGATCAACATCATCATGGACGGGCCGCCGGCACAGAGGTGAGCCGCTGGGCTGGCCGGGACCACACCGCTCTGCCAGCCCCCACTGACTGCACCCTAACTCTGTACAGGGGCTCGGGGTGGGCAGACACCATCGCAGGCCATAGGAAGCCCCAGAAGACTTAAGTGTGGTGCAGCACTGGGCACCGGGGGAAGCGCACAGGCAGGAAGGGCAGGGGTGATGGAACAGGGAGCCTGGGATGCTCTCCCTGGGCTGGCTGCAGGGCCCAGTCCTTTCCACTCAGGTCGCCACCTCCAGAAGTCCTCCCCGATTCCTCCGACAGCATCCTCCTCGCTGTCACCTTCCCCTGCTTTGTGTTTCCCCCGACAGGAAAATGGGTATTTCCTTGCTTACCTCATTGTAGAGAATCCATCTCCCCATCAGAATGCCAGCTTCGTGGAGGCAAGGTTTTTTGTGTGCTCTCAGTATCCCCAGCTCCTACAATGAATGGTGTTTGGCACAGAGCAGGAGCTAGGTAGATCAGTGGCTGAATGAATGAGAAAGGAGAGTTAGGCTAAAGGGAGGAAGAACGAGCTTTGGAGTCAGGATGACCAGAGCAAACAAGGCGCTGCACACAGTGCTTTAGCACACAGTAGGTGTTGTTTCAGATGCGGCTGATTTCCTGTGACTGTGATTAGCATAACCATCACCCGTGACAGCTGCTGAGGAAAGAGGGTTGTGCTTTGTCATCACCTCACATCCCCAAAGTAGAGGCTCCCTCTTCCACACACTCTTCCTGAGCACAGGGCTGGGGCCTCACCCAGCCTGTTGCCTCCTCGGTGCCCCCACACCACCTACCACTGTTTCGGAATGGGCTGAGGCAGGTGTCCCTTAGTCGACGGGGAGTTATGTGGTGGGCAGGGCCTGCATCCTGTATCCGGCCAGCTGGGAGGGGGCCAGGCCCAGCTCTGGGTGGGTCCCCTTGTGGTGGAAATTGAGCAGAAAAATGACTAAGTGTGGATTCAAGGTGTGTGTGTGAGAGAGAGAGGGTGAGGGGGGGTTAGATGGAGGTAGACAAGCTGCCCTGAGTCCAGGCTCTGGGGGTCTCTCCAGATGGAGCTAAGGGACCGGGTGGTTGGGGGGGGGGTGGGCGTCAGAAGATGGGAAGGGCAGGCTTCCAGCGAGGCCATGGAGGGCCCCGCGAGACTGGGAAGGCCGCTGGCTCACACAGGACAACATGGAGGGCTTTGCCACCTCCCCATCCTGGCTGAGCCTTTGATGGTGACAAGCACATCTCTGCTTCAGGTTCCTTTTTCAGTGATTTATTCCAACATTTCCCGTTTTGTCCCGAGCAGCTTGGGCGTAGAGCCGGTGGACAAAGACACCCTCCGGCAGCCGCCGAGGAAGGTCAAAGACATGATCCTCAGCAGGGCCCTCGTCCTGAAGATCCTCCTGTCGGCCGCTGTCATCATCAGCGGGACCCTCTTCATCTTCTGGAAAGAGGTGAGGGAGGGCGTGCTCACGGCTCCCCTCCGTGCCTGGCGGCTGGCGCGGGGCTGGGCGTGGGGAGCAGGTGGACAGGCCCTGCGGTGGGGTGGCGGATGGGGTGCTGGGAGCTGACTTTGCGGAGGCGGGAGGGATGTGAGGCCTCGGGGGCAGAGGAAAGAATTCAGACTTCTTTCCTAAGCGGGACACCTGTCTCTACTTTCTGCTGTCACCCGGAAACAATCTGAAACTCCTGTTTTGTTCCCTGAGGTCATGGTTGCCAGGCTGTGTCATGCCTGCAGGTTCAGGAGGCCCCCTCCCCAGCCATCCAGTGAGCTGGGGGGCCAGCAGGTGGCCCGTGCAGACCTTTACCCCCAGTCACCATGTGTAGGAAATGGATGGACACTGGACTATGTCCTTAGCCTGGTGGAGGGAGAGACGCAAACCTTCCTGTTGGAACACAGTTGTTCTCATTAGGGAGTATCACGGCGGCATCAGCACCGGGACCCTGGGAGAAATGCCGATTCTCAGGCCCCTCAGTTGCCCCATTTGGACAGTGTCCCCCCCAGGGGGGCGGGTGACCCTCTGGTCCAGTGGAGGGTCTTAGGCAGGAATGGTGACGGGCCCCTGCCCCAGAGGGTTCACGTCCGCCTGAGTCAGGCAGAGGGGAGCTCCTCTCACCCTGGACGCCCCCACCCTGTCAGCCGGGGACCCAGCGGCGCCCGAGAAGGGAGGGGGTGGTCTGTGGCTTTGTTCATTCAGCCTCCCGGGCCCTAGTTCTCCATGAGGTCGGGATCCTTCTGACTTCCCTGTAGGAAGGGACATCCGGGGAAGTGGATGCACCTGTTCCTGTACTCGGTGCTGGAGACAGGGACATCCCATTTGCTTATGGGAGGTCCATTCAGAGCAAAGGCTCACGGCCCCTCCCAGGCGCTGACCGAGGGGCCAGGCCCTGGCGTGGCTTGGGAGACACGCTTCCGGGCCACACCAGTGGCCCAGGCCTGCGGGGAGGTCTCGATCCGTGTCCAGTCCAGCTCACGTGCTGTGGCCTGAGCCTCAAGGCGGTTACGGTGCCCCGGCCCGGCTCGCGGTGGGCGAGTTCAGAGCGGGGGCTGCATCCCCTCCTGTGCGCTTGTGTTCCAGATCCCCGAGGACAAGGCGAGCACCCCGCGCACCACGACCATGACCTTCACCTGTTTCGTGTTCTTTGACCTCTTCAATGCCCTGACTTGTCGCTCTCAGGTGAGACCTGCCGCCTCTCGGCTTCCTCTCCCGAGGAGGAACCGCACCGTGTTCTCAGCGAGGCGGGTCCCTGCCCGCGTCCCTGGGGGGCTCGGGGACTCGGGCCTCCTGTCTGAGACGGGGGCGTGTGCCTTCCCCGCAGACCAAGCTGATATTCGAGATCGGCTTCCTGCGGAACCACATGTTCCTGTACTCGGTGCTGGGGTCCATCCTCGGGCAGCTGGCCGTGATCTACGTGCCCCCGCTGCAGAAGGTCTTCCAGACGGAGAACCTGGGGGCGCTCGGTGAGCGGGAGAGGGGACCGGGGGACGGGATCACCAGAGACCACGGCCAGCACGTGGCTGGGGAGCGGGGTCCCCAGAGAACCGGACAGGGGCCTGCACTGGGTAGGAGGGCCACTGCTGGGGACAGGGACAACCCAGGGAACCGCCGCGAGCAGGTGCCTCTGGCAGGAGGACCGTCCAGGGCAGAAGGGGACTGGCACCTCGGCCCCTCCCTGCCCCTGTGCAAGGAGGCTCAGCCTGTGGCATGCCGGGTGCCCCAGGGAGGAGCCGCCTGGACACCCACTTCCCTGAAGACAGGGCGTGGGCCACCAGTAGGGACGGGACTTAGTGACCCGCTCTCCCACACGTTCCCTGTGCGGAGCCCCAGGGCCTCCCCATCCTCACTGGGCCTCCCCAGACCCTCATTCTCACTTGGGAAGCTGCCAGCGGTGGCTTGGCCTCCTTTGCCTGCGGCTGTGATGACTGAGCAGCAGTGGGAGGAGGGCTGGGTCCCCAAGGGGAGGAAGTCCCTAGAGCAGAGGTCCTCAACCTTCCTAATGCCGCGGCCCTTTAACACAGCTCCTCATGTTGTGGTGACCCCCAACCATAACATTATTTTTGTTGCTACTTCATAACTGTAATTTTGCTACTGGTATGAATCGTAATGTAAATATCTGTGTTTTCCAATGGTCTTAGGCTCTACAGCAGCGGTTCTCAACCTGTGGGCCGCCCACAGGTCAGAACCAATAGCAGATTCTACAACAGCAGCTCTCAGGGTTCTTGTGAACCGCTAGCTGGGTCGCCTAAGACCATCGGAAAACACAGATATTTACATTACGATTCATTAACAGTAGCAAAATTACAGTTACGAAATAGCAATGAAAATAATTTTATGGTTGGGGGTCACCACAGCATGAGGAACTGTATGAAAGGGTCGCGGCATTAGGAAGGTTGAGAACCACTGCCCTGGAGAGAGAGACCGTGACCACAGGGACTTGGAGGGAGCAGGGCAAATACCTCCCCCTTCTCGCCCAAGCTCCCCATTGGCCAACCCCACCCAGGACAGCAGGTGAGCAGCCCCAGGCAGGGCACGGGGCCTGAGGCAAGCCTGGGGAAATCAGCTCTTTCTTCCCCACATCTAAAGAGCAGTGTCCTCCTGGGTCTCCTGGGAATGCCCCGTGGGCACAGACAAAAGAAGACCCTCCCCCCACCACCACCCCAAAAAATGTTTCCATCCACTGAGAAAGAAGCCAGCTCGACAACTCTGAAGGAAACACCGTGATAGGCACCGCTTGTCCCAAATCGTTGACAACTGGGAGCAGGGATGGTTCTGACAATGACATGCAGTGGGGTCGGGGGAGGGGGTCTTTAAGAGTTAACCCCCAGAACAAGCCAGGGTGGGCCGGGCCAGAAGCGATGGTTAAGGGGCAGCTGCCCTGGGTAACCTGCTCACTGCCCCTTGCCCTGAACCCCCCAGAAAGGCTACTGGTCCTTGAGGAGCTGCTCAGGGCCATGGCGGGCTTGTCCCTGGCTCCTGGCCCCCTTGCCTGTCTCTCTCATTAGAGCGAGGTGTAGGGAGCTGTGTGAGGGGTCCTGAGAGCTGCATGGGAGACCCGCAGGCACCCTGGGGGAGGGAGCAGGGGCAGTTCCCTGGGCAGAGCTCACCCTTTCCTCTCCTCACCTGTTCACAGACCTGCTGCTCTTAACCGGGTTGGCCTCCTCCGTGTTCATCTTGTCCGAGCTCCTCAAGCTGTGTGAGAAACTCTGCTCCAGGGCCCGGAGAGCCCAGGCCCGCCAGGAAGATGCGTAGTGGAGCCCGACCACGGAAAAGCCCCGATAAGCTATATTTTTATGTGACTGCACCACCCCCCCCCCCCCCGCCCTCCTCAGAGAAGGGTGTTTCTAGGACTCGCAGCATGAGGTCACCCGCCCCGTTCTCCGGGAGGCCAGCAGGAAGCTCGGCCCAGGCGGCGTCCACACGTGCCCCTCGGGCCCTGGGGCGGACTGTGAGGAAGCTGCACAGAAACACCCGCTATTTATTAAATCAGTGATTTTTATAAACCACGTCTGCCTGTGTCCTTGTATGAGAGCTCAGTGTGGGCAGCCCTCACATGAAGAATGCCTGGGTGCCTGCAGGGGGGAGGGGGGAGGGCCTGGGACAAGGGGTGGGGTGGGCTGGGACAGAATGGGCTCCAGACCCATCTCCTCCTCCACCAGACGGGGGCTTTGGGTGTTTCTGTTCAGTGCTAGGCCAGGAGCCTGGTTATGACTTTGATGGACTGAATGAGTGTTTTTCCTACAAGGGCCCAGGCTAGGAACCCGCAGCCTGTGCATATCAGCACGTTATGGGGGGGCCGCAGTCTCGCACGGAGTGGTCTACATGAAGGCCCAACTTTTAAATATATATTTTATTGATATTTTTACAGAGAGGAAGGGAGAAAGAGAGCTAGAAACGTCGATGAGAGAGAAACATAGACCAGCTGCCTCCTGCACACCCCCCACCGGGGATGTGCCCGCAACCAAGGTACATGCCCCCCGACCGGAATCAAACCCGGAACCTTTCAGTCCAAAGGTTTTGAGCCAAACCGGTTTCGGCATGAAGGCCCAGCTTTTAAAGCGGGCGGTAAGCGGCCCTTCCCTTCAGAGCCAGACCTGGAACACTGCCCGCCTGGCTGACAAGGAGCCTTATCACCCACCCACTGCCCCAACGGCTTTTCACACGTGCCTGCCCTCCTTGCTGGAAGATGGCGGAGCAGACCAGTCTCTGCCCATGCTTCTGTCTGCAGCAGGCAAAAACCACCACGAAGAACCAGAAAAATGAAATGAGGCCACAGCTCTTACCCCCTGGTGTTAGCCAGGGTTTTCCAGAGAAACTGAACCGATAGGATGGAGAGGGAGAGAGATGTGTTTGAAGGCAGAGGTCGCCAACCAGGGGTCCACAGACCACGGTTGGTCCGTGAGGTCCGAAAGGTTGGCGACAGCTGTTTTAAGGAACCGGCTCACCTGATGGTTGAGGCTGGTGAGTGCGACTTCTTAGGGCAGCCTGGCCGGCGGGAGAGACTCAGGGAAGGGTTGATATCGCAGCTCAAGTCTGAGGAGCATTCCTTCCTTCTCGGCGATCTCAGTCTTTTCTCTTAAGCCTTCAACGGATTGGATGAGGCCTACCCGCATGGTGAATGGAATCTGATTCATTCAGAGGCCACAGATTTAAAGGTTAATCCCATCTAAACATCTCACAGAAACATCTAGACTGGTGTTTGACCAAACAACCGGGCACCATGTCTTAGCTCAAGTTGACACATGAAAGTAACCATCACACCAGCCACAGTAGCTGTCGACAGACTGCCCGGGATGGTGACACCTGGGCCAGATCAGGGTAGAGGTCAGAGTGAACCCCTGTAGACAACACCCACAGTCCAGATCCCCACAAAGTAATAGTCACAGCCTGGGGAGGTGGGGGTCCCTGTGGTCCTCTGCCCGACCCCAAGAGACACCAGAAGTCAATGATGAGAGAGACACATGTACCATCCCTGCAAAACAAACAAACAAACAAAAACAAAACATAAAAAGAAGAAGAAAAGAAAAGAAGAAATTGAGGGCTCTGGCTGCAGAAACCTTTGGGCAGAGGTGATATCTGTCCGGCAACTGCTGAGCAGTAAAGGCTGAATTACTTCTCACATACAGCCTCCTACGGGCTTCGCTCTGAGGCCAGGACACTTCCTGCTGCCCCTCTGTCTCCCTTTTCAGGATCCTTCAGCAGAGTGACCCAAGAAATATGCTTCCCCTTTATTGTTTAAAACAATTTAAAAAAAAAAAGAACCCGAGTTGGTTGATATTTGCAACAACAACAAAAATTGCCCTTATTAATACCATACAAAAAAAAAAAGTAGATTATAAATAGAAAACAAGAAAGCTTTTGAACATAGAGATAGTTAAAAGTTTACTAAATAAAACACAATGCGATCCATAAAGTATGATGGATAAATCAAACTACACTCAAATGGAACCTTTTCATCAAGGATACAGTAGACTGGAACACCATTAAGCAACTTAGCTTGACTTACATCTACAAAGCACTCCACTCATCAAGTGCAGAGGACATTCACCAAAATAAAAATAGTAAAGAAGAGAAAATGTAGTTGAAGACAAAAACAGGAAAAAAAGTCAAAAGTGAATTCCTTGAAAATATCAATAAATGTGTTAGTCTGGCTAAAGGCTTATCAAAAAGAAGATAGAAATGACCAGTATTAGCAATGAAAGGTGGTATGTCATTATAAACCCCTTAAGGTATTCCAACAACAAGAGTCTAAGAACAACTTTATGCACATAAATTCAACAAGTTAGAGGAAATAAATTCCTTGAAAACCACAAACTCACGGAAGATGAAACAGATAATCTGAATAGTCCTATAAGTAGTAAAGACACTAAAGTTGTATTTAAAACTCTTCCCCAAAAAGGCAATCTCGTTTCACTGGTGGCTTTCACTAAACATTTAAAGACATAACAATTCTACATAATGTCTTCAAAAAATAAAATAGGAGGGAACCCTTAACTCAATTATGAGGCCAGCACTTTCTGATATCAAATCCAGATAAAAACAGTTCTATAGACCAACATGTTTCATGAACCCGAACTCAAGAATACTCAATGAAATATTAGCAAATAGGATCCAGTGAAAGACCAAGTATGGTTAATCCAAGAATGGAAGGCTAGTTCAGTCTCCAAAAGTCAATGTAATCCACCATATTCATGGTCTAAGGGAGAAAAACCACAAGGTCGTATCAACTGAAGCAGAAAAAGCATTTGATAAAATTTAAACCCCATTCATGATTAAAAACTCTTAGCAAAGTAGGCATAGAAGGGAACTTCTTCAACCTGATAAAAAGCATCTACAAAAGAAGAAAGGGAGGGAGTGAAGAAGGGAGGGAGGAAGGGAAGAAAAGAGGGAGGGAGGGAAAGAGGGAGGAAGGGAAGGGAGGGAGGGAGGGAGGGAGGGAGGGAGGGAGGGAGGGAGGGAGGAAGGAAGGAAGGAAGGAAAGAAACACCTATAGCTAACATCATACTAAATGCTGAAAGACCGAATGCTTTCCCCATGAGATCAGGAACAGAGCAAAGCTGTTCGGCCTCACCACACCTACTCAACATAGACTGGAATTCCTTGCTCCTGCAACATGGCAAGAAAAGGAAGTTAAAAAGCATGGAAAAGGGATTGGTAAGAAAAGAAAACTAATCCTATTTACAGATGACATTGTAGAAAATCCCAAGAAGTTTAAAGCAAAAAACCTTTTTAGTATGAATAAGAGAGTTTAGTAAAGCCATAAGATACAAAATGAACAAAAAGTCACTTGTATTTTCTGTTCACTAGCAATGAGCAATCGAAAATTAAAATTTAGCCCTATCCAGTTTGGCTCAGTGAATAGAGCATCAGCCTATAGACTGAAGGGTCCCAGGTTCGATTCTGATTGAGGGCACATGCCAGGTTGTGGATTTGACCCCCAGTAGGGGATGTGCAGGAGATTGAGGGCACATGCCAGGTTGTGGGCTCAACCCCCCAGTAGGGGTCATACAGGAGGCAGCTGATCAATGATTCTCTCATCATTGATGTTTCTCTATTCCTTTCTTTCTGAAATCAATAAAAATATATTTTAAAAAATTTTTAAACATAATACCATTTATAATTTTTTAAATGAAATAGGTATAAATAAAGTATGTATAGGATTTGTATAATGAAAACCACAAAATAACAAACTTTTAATAATGGACATACTGTGTTCATAGATTAAGAGATTCTATATAGAAAAGATGGACAGTTCTCCCTAAATTGATCCATAGACTTAACACAAATCCATTAAAATCTCAGCAGGGTCTTTTTCTGGAAACAATCATATTTTAAAATTCATATGAAAAGACAAAAAACCCCACTAAATTAGCTAAAATATTTTTTTTAAAGAGGAAGAAAGTTGGAAGAAACATGTTTTCTGATTTTAAGATTTACTATATATCTATAGTAATTAAGACACTATAGTATTGGCAAAGTGATAAACATATAAATCAATGGAACATTAACAGAGTCCAGAAATAGCCCCACACAAGTAAAGCCAATTGATTTCTGACAAAATCCTATCTGACTAATGCTATCTCAAAAATGTGCTATCAGATTTTTTAGAAGTCAAGTGCTCCCAACGGTGGCGGAAAATAAGCAGGCAAGCATATGGAGGAAAATTGCAAAAAACAAACAAACAAACAAAACAAAACAAAAACAGTAGTCACAGTGGAATAGCTATCATAAAACTCCAGTAATTAAAATGTGAGACAAAAATCTTAAGTTCATTCATAAATTCAGTTAAGGAGAAAGTAGCATTTTAAGTCAGTAGGAAAGAGGCATACCATTTAATATAAAAGGCACTGGGATTTACTTTGGGGTAAGATAGAAATCTACTTTAAAATACATTTTGAATGGTTCAAAGATGTAGATGCAAAATCAGAAGCACAAAAGTAGCAGACAAAAAGATTTTTTTTAAAATCTAAAAGTGGAGAAAATTTTCAAATCTCAGAAGCCTTAAGAGGAAGTGCATAAAACGCAAGAATTATGTAAAGAATAATAAGCAAAGTTGAACCAACTGGAAAAAAAATTTGCCATACACCTCGAATGCTAATTTGCCTCATTCCAAAGAGCACTCTTGCAAATCAATCAGAGAAGACTCACACCCTGGAAAACCAGATAAAAGACGTAATACAGATGACTTTAAAAAATTAAGCTGCTCACTGTCACACATAAAGAGAAAATAAAGTTAATTTTCGTGTATCAAGTAAACAAAAACTAAACTTTAATATCATGTTGATGAAAATACAGCAAACTAGCACTCCGGTATTAAAAATAAATTGAGCTCGAAGGATTAATTTGTTAATATCTAAATAAAAGTTCATGTACCTTTTGATCCAACAGGTCAGCTTCTAAGAGTTTATCCTCCAGACCAGAAACCACACGAGGACACACGGGAGAGTCACTGCAGCCACACTGAGCTACAAACCGAAGGTTCCGCAGCCGGGATGGCTCAACCCCAGAAATGATGCCGCATCCGTCTAACGGGACATTACACAGCCAATGAAAGCAAAGACGGCAGATGGATGACTATGAGCCATCGCCACCCAATAAAGTGAGGGGCACACCAGCGTGGAAAGCAGTCAGGCTGAGTGTGCAAGGAGTTACCTTGCTTTTGCCTCTTGGGAAGGAGAGGCTGGGAAGGGGGCGGGAGGAAGACTTCCCTTCCGAGTTATAGCTTCCACTTTGGCCATGTGTTTTTACCACGTACACATGTGGTCATTTTTATTATTATTATTATTATTAATATATTTTATTGATTTTACACAGAGATGAATTGAGAGGGATAGAGAGTTAGAAACATCGATGAGAGAGATACATCGACCAACTGCCTCTTATACACTCCCCACCAGGGATGTGCCCACAACCAAGGTATGTGCCCTTGACCGGAATCGAACCCGGGACCTTTCAGTCCTCAGGCTGACGCTCTATCCACTGAGCCAAACCGGTCTCGGCAACATGTGGTCATTTTTAAATTAATAAAATATGATGGGAAGATAGGAAGGTTGGTATCAGGATCTGCATTTTTTTTTTCACCTCTTCCTTCTAGCACCTTTTTGGGTGCTGACCAGTCTTCACTTACGGAGACCACTGGTCCTTACAACCTGAATTGTTATTCGCGGTCATAAAAGAGCATTGGTTAAGCCGAAACCAATGAGCGTTAGCCTGCGGACTGAAAGATTCCGGTCAAGGGCATGTACCTTGGCTGCGGGCACATCCCCGGTGGGGGGTGTGCAAGAGGCAGCTGATCGATGATTCTCTCTCATTGATGTTTCTAACTCTCTATCCCTCTCTCCTCCTCTCTGTAAAAAAATCAATAAAATATATATTTGTTTTTTAAAAAAAAAGAGCATTGGTTAAGACTAGCATCACAGGCTTCCTGGTCCCGGGTAGAGGATGGTGCGCCAGGCCAGTGGCCCGGCCACAACTGATACTGCATCAGGGTGTGTCAGACCCGCAGGCCCACGGTGAGGGCAGCATCCCCCAGGGAACCACGCACCTGGTCTGGGCACCCTCCCTCCCTCCCTCCTGGAAGGGTGCAGCTTGGGAAACACAACCCCCTTTGGTCTGCGTGCACTCTCATCAGAACAAGCGCAAGGCGGGAAGCACGCAGGCAGACAAAACCTCAGCCTCTCCAACAGCCACAAACAGAGGCAGCAGTGAATGGTACTCCACGTACGGACACCGATGGATCTTTTTATTAATGAGGTATTTAATTGCATTTTATAAAACATAAAGAGAAAAGAAAACATCCCACAACAAACCGAAGATTCGAGACCTGATTCTTCAGATTTATGGTGAGGCTCTCTGAGGGCCCCAGTGTCCTGCGACTGCTGAGCCATCTGTGAGGAAGTCACTAATGTACCAGGGAAGCTATCATAGCTGGCTTTTTATAAGGAAATCAATCGTGACTGCATCTGTGCGTGCTACGCCGCTGCCCCTCCGCACTCCCTCCGAGCGCGTGCTTCCTCTGGAAGGCTCATCTGCAGGGCCCTCTGCTCAGCCTGATGAGCCTCCTGGTAGGAAATGGAGAACCTACGAAAGGCAAACAGCTCCGTTTGCTATGGCTTATGATCAGGGCAAATTCTGTCCTAAAAGGTCCAAGCTCAGAGCAGAAGACACAAGGACAGACGCAGGGACGTGTCTGAGGGGCGCCCACAGCTCCGTGGAGGAGGGGCTTCGCACAGGGGTGTATGTGTTTCCAGGCCTCGGGGAGGTGGCAGCTCTGCGCGGAAGCCCAGCCCACTAGGCTCCCCGGCACGTCAGGGTCACCGGGGTTTGCTTGAAGGGAGCCAGCCCTCCCCTGCAGGAGCAGCGCTGGCAGGGAGGTGACACGGACAGGTGCGTGTCAGGAGGCCTGCACCCGGGCCAGTGCCGCCAAGGTGCCACTAATTTATAAAACAGGCCGTCGACGGGCCTCCGAACGCCCCACACTGGATTAGTAACAGAACGTAACTTCCCTGTCGCTCATTTTCCCACTTGCTCATGGCACAGACGCATTTAAAGACAGCTGAGAAGGCGGGCGTGGACCCTCATGGATACCTACTGAAGACCCAGGCTGCTGCTATCTCCGGAATCTTCGGCCATTTCCCCCCATTAATACGTAAAAAGGCATCGTGATTCCCACCCCAATGCCTGTCCTTTACCCATCAAAACGGAACGTCAAGGCACTTTAACTGTGACAGACACCTGGTCAGAGGCCAGGCCACCCCTGCAGCGGGCCGAATCCCCACACACAGAACCCACAGGCCCATCAAATGCTGATTCCAACAGAGGTCTCACGTGTCTCAGTGTCTTTGCATTCATTCAGTGAGACCAAATTTACAAAGTGCAGGACTTAAGGTGCTCATTTGACACTCGGGATTTCTGGGAGACACACCCACTGGTCAATGTATGGCATCGGAGGGGCGGCTGTGTGCTGAGTCAGCACCTCCAGGATACGGCCCGGCAGCTCTGGGTTAAAGCTAAGCACCCACGGGATGGGGAGAAGGTCTGCAGGCTGAGCGCTCTGCCCAGGGGGTCACGCGAGGCTCCAGGCCCACCCTCGGTCCAGGCTCCTCCTCACTCCTGGTCAGGGACTTCCCGGAGCCCATCGCTGTGGCGGCTCCGCCCACTGATCTCCAGCAGGGCCTGGGCCTCGGGGTCCACATCCAGAATGCTCTTGCTGCTCTTGACCTTGGGAAAAAGGGAAATGGCGTGTCCGGTGACCAGTGATGCGCAGCCCAGAGCCGGAGAGGATGCTTCAAGCTTATTAGAGTGGACCCATGGCCTACTGCTGCCACAGGAAATGTGCTGGGGGCTCCGGCTCCCTCACTGTGGTCTCCCTGCCCCGGCATGCCATTGCTGGGAGGTGACAAGGGGCAGAGGGCCCAACCATGACTCACTGCAGAACCACAGACTTAGAAGGCACCCCAACCCACCTCCTCTTGCAGATGGGGGCCCCTCACGCACCCCAGTTCCCACCTTGGGCAGGCCTCGCTTTCCCCGTGGTTCATTCTGCTAATCTCCCCCCCTCAATGGACCCCGACAGGACTCTGCTGGGCCCCCACTGGCATCCCTGTGGCCAGCAAATTCCACACAAAAAAACAGGTGTGGAATAAACCGTCTCTAGATGCTTCCATCCAGCCAACGGAGCGAAGCTGAGGAAGCGGAGAAGCGCCCACGCTCACCAGCTCGGAGCGGGAGTCGTCTCCGACCGCCCACACCTCCATCTTCTCGAACCGGAAGTCCTCCTGGGCCGACAGCTGGGGGCTGTTGTACGTGGTGCACGCGGGCTTGGCCTTGCTGTGTCCCTTTCCGAAGTCGACGTCGATCCACAGCCCAAAGTAGTGGTGCTGCCCGCCCATGCCCTGCGAAGGGAAGGCCGTCAGCATCCCCCCAGCCCGCGTGTCGGACTCCGAGCCCACACCAGCCTCAGCCACCAGGCCGAGATGGACGGACTGGCGCCATTCACACATCCCAGCACCAGTTACTGGAGTAATCACCGAGGTGCCCGGGCTCCCACCGCATGGCTTTCTGGGGGGGCTGCCCTGGCTGACAGAGGACAGAAACACGCCGTCGGGGCCCCGAGAACCTCGTGGGAAACCTGCAGCAGGGACACTCGTCCCCCATGGCCCAGGGCACAGTGCTGAGGGTGTAAGACCCTCACTCCGTGTGCCACCCACCAGGAGGGAAACCAGGAGGAGGCCGGGGGATGGGAGGGGTGACACTGCCGCCTCTAAGCTCGTGGCCATGAGAACAGAACGGCTGCTCCCCTCCCTGGTCACGCGTCTGGGTGCCCCCTCCACCACCTCTTCCCCAGGCCCTGGTGGCTGGGAACTACTTTCGAGCAAGAAACCGAAGCAGCCAAAACCGGTTTGGCTCAGTGGTAGAGCGTCGGTCTGCGGACTGAAAGGTCCCGGGTTCGATTCCGGCCAAGGGCATGTACATTGGTTGCGGGCACATCCCCTGTAGGGGGTGTGCAAGAGGCAGCTGGTCAATGTTTCTCTCTCATCGATGTTTCTAACTCTCTATCTCTCTCTCTTCCTCTCTGTAAAAATATCAATAAAATATATTTTTTAAAAAAATAAGAAAGAAAGAAAGAAAGAAAGAAAGAAAGAAAGAAAGAAAGAAAGAAAAGAAACCGAAGCAAGAAAGTGCAGTCGATTCTCGGCGGCTTCTCTTCCTCAGACTGACGATTGGCGATTCCTGGGGACCTACTGGGCGCTGCTCCTGAGACCAAAGCCCTGTGGTCACCACACTGCCCTTCCTGGGAGGTGTCGGGGTCTTCAGGTGGCCCCGGGCAGGCATGCAGCAAGCCTGGGAAAGAGCAGGGGGCGCTCTCCATCCTGACAGGGGGCCAGCCTTCCTGGACCTGGCTCTGCAAGCGCAGGGTGGCGTTTCCCAAGGGAGCTTTTGTTAAACAGAGGGAAATACATTGGCGGGAGCGCTGGGAAGAGGCACATTTCTCACCCACACTTAGCTGGCCCCCGGGTGCTGGGCGCCTGCCCCCTCGCCCACCCTGGCCCTTGGCCTCCACCTTCACTCGCCTCTTCCTGTGGCCGGGTCTCCAGGCTGGAGCAGAGCAGACAGGAGGTGCGGCCACCCCACACACTGCTTTGTGGGTCACAGACGCTAATTTCCCATGGCTCCAGGGGGCCCAGCCCTGGCTGTGCCCCTCCCCCAGCTCGTCCCCCAAGCATGTGGCAGGGCAGCAAGGCCAGCGAAAAGGTCTGACACCAACACCATGTCCGGCCACGGGTCATCTGGTTACCAGGAAAACTGGCCAAATCCGCCATCGCACACACCCAACCCGAGGCTCTGTTACACCAGGTGACATTCTGTCCTCCCTGGCACCAGGCAGAATGGGCCGACCAGGGCGCGTGGTGTAAGCGAGTGCATGCAGCTCCCAGGCTATCAGGACTGACTCCACCGGGGCGGACACCGCGGTGGGACGCCCCAGCCCTTCCCCAGTCCTCACCAGTCCGTTTGGGATGGTCTGCTGCCCGTGGTTCAGGTACATGTAGTGGTCATTGTAGCCCGTGCAGGTGTGCACGGCCATGCTGGGGGAGATGGAGAACAGGAAGCATCTGTTGTCCCCTGAAAGTGACCGGAGCACACATAAGCAGGATCACTCATCTGCTGGCACAGGGAGAAGCAGGGGCCGCAAACAGGCCACCGCTCAGAGGCAAAGCCGTGAGGCCGTGACGTGGATATTCAGATGTGCCCTGAGCTCACTCACACCGGGGCTCGGCCATCATGCAGGCCCCGCCCAAGACGGGGAAGCAGTCATGGGAACTCCGCCCTCTGCTCATCGGAAGAATGCGACCACGTCAAAAGGGGCGGGTGCCCTTTAGCCTCGGAGCAAGGAGCCTGGCGGTCACTCCAGGTCCTGACTCGGTGTGGGCACAGCCTCCTCCAGTCGGCACTGGGCGCTGTGGGAGGCTGTCCCAGCCTGAAAGCGCGCACTACGCGGCGGGGAGGGAACACCTGCAGACACCCCGCTGCCCCTCAGGAAGGACGGGGCGGGCAGGGAGAGGTGACCGGCCACCTTCGTCCCAGGGCAGGGCATGCTACCTATGAGAGCAGGTACCAGTCAAAACAGTGGGCGTGAACACATCCTGAGTCTCAGAGCCCTCTCCTTCTGGATGCATTCATCCCAGGAGCACCTTCAGCACATCCAGGGGACGGGCGGAGGCCCACCTTGCCCCTAGGAAGCCCAAGCTCTGGGGGAGCCACACCAGAGATGCCCCCACAGTTGTGTGAACTTGGCCCAAAGGCCTGCCCCTGCACAGTGACAGTGTGAGGGGCCCCTGGTGTCAAAACTCCCCGTACAACCCACACAAGAGGCAGGTCCTGGTCCTCGGGGTCAGGCAGCTCCTGAGACAGAAGGAAGGGCCCGGAAGTTAACGAAGCACAGCCGTGGAGGGCAGGCACGAAGGGGGCTTCGAGCCCAGGGGCCTCAAGGAGCAGGAAGGGCCGAGTTGGGTAAACGATGCTCAGCCCTCAATCCAGACAGGTCCCCGGGTGCAGTCAGGACGGTCAGGGAGTTTCTGGAGGCCAAGGTTCGGAGAGGACATCCGGAGACGGAGACAGCTGCGGGAGAGCCACTCCCTGGAGGAGTCCCCCCACCCCCGCCCAGGGACAAGACGTGTGGGGGAAGCGGGGCCCTTTCCTGCCTGAAGGGTGTGTGAGCGCTGGGGCGGGCAGCAGGGAGATGAGCCTGGAGCAGTCACAGGAGCCAGATGACAGCGGACCTGACTCTGGGCAAAGACTTGAGTCCATGGGCTTGGGCGGTCCCAGCAGGTGAGGGCGGTTTTGGAAGCGATGAGCTACCCGGCCCCACCCCGCTGCCCATGCCGGTCACGGCATCCCTTTGCTTTGCAATCCTAGGACGGCCTTTCAACCAACATCTACTCAGTCTGACGGGGCCACAAAGCAGAGGCCCCTCAGCTGCAATGCCCCCCACTTCAGTCCATCGGGGGCTGCCCTCGGCAGGGAGGCAGTAATACCTGCAGAAAACCACACCGACAGTGAGCCCCCCCCCTCCCTCTCACAGTGACGGCACCTGACAACCATCCATGTGACACAGTTTATAAGCCGCTTTCCCGCAGCGCCCCTTCCCACACTTCTGGGGGACCGAGGCCCGGAGGAACCGAGCACCCTGCCCAGGACCAGGGCCGGACCCGAGGCTCTGTGCCCAGCCCAAATCCACGGGCCTTTCAACTGCACCTCCGGAGACAGAGCAGACGGGAAGCGACCCCGTGGCTGTCACTTCAAGTCCCAAACATCAGAAGCGATGGCTCCCAAGACGCACGTACAAGAGCGCTCTCTGAACCGGACGGGACTCTGGGGCCAGGCTGCCCTCTGCTGGGATTCCATCCTCATCGTTCAGAACAGAATGAACTCGAGCTGGAGGACTTGGTAACTGCATTTTCCGCCATACTTCAGAAAGATTAATTCTGCTTTTAATAAAGCATTAGGCCCAGCAGCGCTAACCTGGCGTTAATATTCAAGGAGCTGGAAGAAGCGGACGTTTTATCCCTAATGGCTCTCGGGAGGGGAGGGTTGGGATCCATATCCGAAGCACAGCCGCCACCCACAGGACAGAGCGGCTCGTCATCCCCCGAAGGCCGGAGACGGGGTGGGGGTGCCGAGCCCGTGACACTGACGGGGAAAGGGGGCTGTGCAGAACGGGGCGCTGCGACCTGAGACGGCGGTCCCAGAAGAGGTGCCGAGACGGGCCCTGGGCTGGCATCTGGGAACGCAGGTTCCGGGGAGTCCCCACTCCCAGAACTGATCTGAGTGGCGCCCGGTGCCTGAACTGCTTGCACACACAGCGACTGGGGCTGACCCTGCTTTCCTCCCGGGAGTCTGGGACTTCGCCTCATGCCTGGCAGAGGGTGCCCACATGGCCGGCCCCCAAAATAACCCTGGGCGCTGAGCCCCTACCGAGCTTCCCTGGTGGACAGCACTTTGCTGGGGGGAGTGCAGCACGTCCCGGGGGCTCCACTGGGAGGGGACGCTGGGAGCTGGTGCCTGGTTGCCCCAGACTTCACCCTAACTTGTTCCCTGCACTGATCTTGATGACACATGGCCGTGAGCACAGCTCTCCGCTGAGTCCATGAGTGCTGCCAGGGGAACACTGTGGGGGTGGCCTTGGGCAGTGGTCGGCAAACTCATTAGTCAAAAGAGCCAAATATCAACAGTACAACGATTGAAATTTCTTCAGAGAGCCAAATTTTTTAAATTTAAACTGTCTTCCCCGCTGGGCAGAGATTCCGTTATTTCTAGGATTTCATTTTCTCTCAGGTTTAGAATGTTCTGGATCTTCAGTCCAGGTGCTGCTCCTAGCTCTTCCCCACTGTCCGGGATCCCCAAGACCCGTGTTCGGTAAACTGCGGCTTGCGAGCCACATGCAGGTCTTTGGCCCCTTGAGTGTGGCTCTTCCACAAAATACCATGGTCTGGGCGAGTCTGTTTTTAAGAAGTGGCATTAGAAGAAGTTTAAGTTTTAAAAATGTGGCTCTCAAAGAAATTTCAGTCGTGGTACTGTTGATATTTGGCTCTGTTGACTAATGAGTTTGCCGACCACTGACTTATCCCATGGGAGTGAGAGCGGGAATGGACCTGCGCTCAGAGCCACGAAGAAAAGCCCTCCACAGCCACTGGCCCCGAGGAACCGAGCTGGGAGCACAGATCGGGCAGAAGGCGATGCTCCAGGGGACTCACAGCAACACCAAACCCCAGGAAGGCAGTTTCACCCCCGAGTATGCCCAGCAGATTAACATCTTCAAAATGGCCCTTTAAAAATGCTTATCAGCCGAAACCGGTTTGGCTCAGTGGATAGAGCGTCGGCCTGTGGACTGAAAGGTCCCAGATTCAATTCCGGTCAAGGGCATGTGCCTTGGTTGCGGACACATCCCCAGTAGGGGGTGTGCAGGAGGCAGCTGATCGATGTCTCTCTCTCATCAATGTTTCCAACTCTCTATCCCTCTCTCTTCTTCTCTGTAAAAAATCAATAAAATATATTTAAAAAATAATTTAAAAAATGCATATAAGAGCATTTTTCTTTGAGGAAGGGGGAGAATTCTCTAGAGCCATTTAGGTCCCACTACATTCGAGATCCCACAAGATCTTCCCAACTCCAGCAAAATCACAAAACCAAAAACGTGGCGGCGGCAGCACAGCAGACACAGGGGCTCCAGGGAAGGAAGGCGTCCCACCTGGAAGAGCTGGCCTGTCCCGGGCCCTCATGAGGCACCCGCAGCCCCGCCTCTCCCCCGACCTGGACCTGGCACCATTTCAAAAACCCCAAAATCCAAGTGAGGATACGTGGCCTGCCTACCTGACCCTGCGGTTTGTCGGGACCAAAAAGGAAACCCGGGCACCGTTTCCCCACCATAAAGCAGCAGCACGATTCCCTCTCCTCCCAGACACAGCTCAGCAAGCGCCTGGGGGAGCAGCTGGAAGAGACGCTCACCCTTTTAGCACCCACACCCTTCGCCGGCGCTCAGGGGTCTCCGAGCCACAGCCGTCCGACCAGAACTGACGCGCGCCCGGCTACCCACCCCTGGGTTGCGGTGGCCCCATCCTACCTTGAAACTGAGGCTTGACTTCCCAGGAGCAGGAGGCAAACCCACCGAACACGTGGCCGTCGTGGTCCTCGAGGAGCAGCAGGCAGGGCCCGCGCTGGGGGACGCGCCCACAGAGCTGGGCGAAGCTGTGCCCGTGGAGCTCGGACGAGAAGAGCAGGCGCCAGCGGTGCTGCTGCTCCCGGGGCAGCTGGGCGTTGAGGTAGATGACCGACACGGGGTCCAGGACGCTGTCGAACTCCTGCCCCTGGTCCACCTGCCGCTCGGGGACCAGCGTGGCCGGGTCGAGGGGCCAGGGCAGGCCGAAGCCCCTGTGGGTGACCACGCCCAGGAACATGGCCACCAGGTGGGCCCTGAACACCCAGTCCTTGACCACAGCGGGATCGCAGTCGCAGTCCAGCTGCTCGGGCCCCAGCAGCTTCTTGCCGTCTAGGGAAGGGGAATCGGTGTTAGGGGGCGATCACGTGCCCTCCTATCTCCTCACCTCAACCTGCAGGATGAGGATCGTTAAGGAAATACTACGAACAGTCATAGACCAACCAATCAGACAACCTACGGCCTTCCCAAGGTGGAAGACCCACACTTTCTGATTCCAAAACGTGACTGCAGGCCCACAGTATCGAGACAGAATGCCACCACTCTACGCCACCGGGGCCTCAGTGTGGGGGCACGCGCAGGGCACTTGCCTGCAAGCTTCACCTCAGAGAGCAGCTGCACAGCCAGAGCCTGCACCCTGGGCGGGGAGCCGGCGGCTCTCTTCTGCGTCCAGCCTCTCAGCTCCTGCCTGTGGCTCAGCACGTGCACCAGAGAGCCCACGAGATCCTCTGTGAACTGGAAGGTTACAATTTCACCATGAATGACATTACTACGGGGACCGGGGACCTACGTCCTATCAGCAAGGGGGAGGGGTTTTATCTCTCTAATGCCAACTGCAATGGCCACAACGTGGGAAAAGATCATGTAGCTGAGGTAGCTGTTCACTTTCCTAATGATCCCCTTGGCTGGTCTGGTTTTGCCAAGGCCTTTGTCCACCGGCTATGTGACCTAGGCTTCCCCGGAGGTGGGCATCTCTCCGATGCTTCCACCGGCGGCTTGAGCGCCCCGAGCCCCCCACTTACGGACACCGAGACCACGGGGATGGCTGCACTGGTCCCCGGGCTTCCCTACCTTTTGGACTTCGCGTGCCTTCACGGGGCCGTCTGTGGCAGAAATCATCCTCAGGATCATGAAGCTCTTCTCCCTGGAATTCCCTTTCAGCAGGTGGGACATGGACACTGTGAACTGCTCCTGGGAGACGCTCTCGCTGGGCCCCTTCGCCGGTCTCATCAGGTCAACCCGCCTCATGCCATCATACAGTCTGGCGACCATGTCTGGGGGAAGCGCTTCCCCGATGTGGCTCTGGGAAGGACAAAGAGGAGAAAGGGCTAGACAGGGTCCAAGTTAAACATGGTAAGGAGGGAACCACGATCAACCACTGCCACCCCGTGATGCTTCTACCAGCACGTGGCCTTCCCAGATCCTCACACCCACCATCTCTCCCGCACCGAAGGGTCTCACATCCCCAAGGACCCACAAGCATAACGCGCCCTGGCTTGTGGCTCGTCATGGCCCTCAGCTTCTTCCACAATCTGTTCCCCTCTCTCCAAACTTCCCCGTCTCCCCATGGCTGGCCATGTCATTCCTACGTCTGGCCATCATCTGCTCTTCAGTCTCCTTACAACATCTCCTTCCTCCTACACGGATAGCTGCCATTTGCACGTCTGAATTTATGAACATATGGTGCATGTCTATTTGTAGCTAACTTGGTCTCCTCTCTCTTAGGGGCTTCCAAACATAGTAGCTGGCTTTCACTTCTTATCTAAGTTCTGTGTGCTTAACGTGCATTCTAAATTAATTTTTATTTCAATTTAAAATCTAGTTCTTAATTAATGTCTTGCCAATAACATTCTGTGAATATCACTTTCCTTGTGACCATCATCAGATCAGATTTGGTGCATCGATTCAAAATAAATGGCGAGAGAAAGCAAATCACGAACTTCCATCCTGGTGGGACCTGAGCACGGCTCCTTCTGTAACCTTCTGCCTACACTGTGTGTGACAGCAGCCATGCTCTGCAGTTCCTGTAGAGCTGGCCCCCACCCTGGCTCTCAAAAGGAGAACATCTACTTCTGTCAGTGTTTCAGCAATCTCTAATTCCTTCTCAGGGGAAACTATGGAGTCACCAAGGCTTTCCGATCAACTTGAACTATTATTTATCTCAACAAACACTTATGATGTTGCCACCCACTCTGCCATCCAGTCTAGTCTGGTTCTGTCTGTTCCAGCACAGTGGGTGACCATGCAGACGGGGGTGATTTTGGTCCAGTGTAGATACTTGTGCACACACGTGTGCACACACAGATGCGCACACATACACCACACGGCTGTGACCCACATAACCTCCCTGGCCAGTTCGCTCATCTGTGAGGGGAGTCCGCTGGGGGATCCCCGATGCCCATCAGCTCCCATTCTGCATTCTCTACAAGAGAAGGCTGCCCGCACGCGTCACACAGGCCTTCCCTCCCGCGGCCCAGGCACACAAGCCCATGTCTTTGCCGGCGTCTTCCCTCCATCTGAGCACTCCGACCGGCAGGTAAAGCCCCCAGGGAACAAGGCAAAAAGGTGGGGAAACAGGCATTTTAACTCCTGGATGAACCTTGACTTTGAAACATCATGATTTAGGCATCCCATAAAATTCCTAGGACTTGCCGAAACTGGTTTGGCTCAGTGGATAGAGCGTCGGCCTGTGAGCTGAAAGGTCCCGGGTTCGATTCCGGTCAAGGGCATGTACCTTGGTTGCGGGCACATCCCCAGTAGCGGGTGCGCTAGAGGCAGCTGATCGGTGATTCTCATCGATGTTTCTAACTCTCTATCCCTCTCTCTTCCTCTCTGTAAAAAAATCAATAAAATATATATTTTTTAAAAATTCCTAGGACTTCACATACTTAACAAAGCCTAAGGGCAAAAAGAACATCAAACACTGAACAAATCCTAAAGGCAAACACTGAACAAATCCTAAAGGCAAAAGGAACCCTTTGCCGTTACTGGACCCATGAACCCGACAGGTCCAGAGATGGGAGGCGGGGCTGGCCCCTTTGTTCGATCTCACTGGAGATGTGAGAGGAAGGCAGAGCAGAGTAGCTGTGACATGTACTAGCTGACCCCTGACAGAAAAGGAACTTTTTAAAGTTCAGTCTTACAGAAACAGAGCCGATTCTGGCTCGGGGGCCATGGTTTGCAGACCCCTGACTAAGCCTTCACTGGTGACTGTGACTCTTGCCTTGAGTGCCTCCAGAGAAAAGGATCTAGGCGAGGCCGAGCTGCTTTTCTCCGATGACAGCGCATCGAACAATCGGTCCACCTCCGCCTGCTCCTCGGGACGAAACTGCGAACAAACCGTCTGCTGCGGGCGGCTCCCGCTGGTCCCCATCTTGCCTTATCGCTGGCAGGATTCTCTGCAGAAGAAGGCACTGAGTTAGAGAGAAAAAGCAAACGCCATAACCACAGAAAATAAACGTTGATAAGTACATGATCAAGTTCATAAACGTTGACTTAGCTGTAAAGCGCGGCTAAAACGCATCAGAGCCAGGTCATGTTGCTTCGATGTGATGGAGCTTGATAGTCAATATAAAGAAGTATGAAAACCCAATCCTGATTCCTATGATCTCTGAAAACATGCCCATAATTGCCAGTTTAGATTTCTCTATTTGAAAACACAATTCTCAAGTTAATGTAACTAAAAAGTAGAAGGAAAAAACCCCCACAGTATTTTAATTTAAATATTTAAAAAAACAACAACATTGAGTTTAAAACTTTAAAAACCTGTTGTCTGGATGATCACATGTATTCGAATACAATCAGCACCTTGAAACTATCACGGACAAAGGGAACAGGCTATGTGACAAGTTGTGATCGTGACTCTGCCTCTCACTAGCTCTGAAGCCTTGGGCAAACTACTGCAACTCTGTGGCTCAGTGGTTAAAGCATCAGTCTGCCCATCAAGGGTTGCAGGTTCGATTCCCAGTCAAGAGCACATACCTGGACCGCAGGTTCAGTCCCCACCCCGACCCCTATCGGGTTGCATGCAAGAGGCAACTAATCAGTGTGTGTCCTCACAGTGAGAGAGGGGAACACCCACTCTCTTTCTCATCTTTCTAAAAATCTGGGTGGCGGTGAGCTTAGCGGAGCAGTCACCCGGGCGACAATGAGCTTCTCGAAGCAGTCACAGGGTAGGGGAGTTTCGTGGAGCAGTGGCGGGCAGGGGGTTCCAAAGGGCGCCCAGCGGCAAGCTTCTCCGGGCGGCCGAGAGCTTCTCGGAGCTGCGAGCTGTCGAGGGGCTGCAAGCATCACAGAGCGTCCTGGGGCAGGCAGCTTCAGGCGGCATCACAGGGCGGCGGAGGCCAGGCTAGGCCTAGGGACCCTAACCGGACACGATTTTGTGTGCGTGCGCTGGGCCTCTAGCGATACATCACAGCCGTGCCTCAGAGATTACTGAGATAATTAAATCACCCAGCCAATGAGCTCAGGGGTTTGCACAGACTAGAACCCAAAGGCAGGTGGCCTTTGTTCATTACTACAGACCCTGTCACAGATCCATGCATGCAGAGAGAAAAGCACAGTCAGATGAAAAAAATCTCTTAAGGGGCAAGGGCTGTGACTTCTTAATTCTTATCCCAAACTTAATCTGGAAACCCGCTTTGGTGAAATTGCTGGAGAGACAAGCACTCCATAAACTGCAAGGGTCAACCATCTCCCACCAGGACAGCAAGGGGCGGGGGGGGGGGGGCAGCTATCCCAGAAGGTGCGGAGGGTGTGCAACGGGCCCCTCGGGTCCCCGCTGTTCCAAACCCCAGGGGGAAATGGAGGACAGTCGGGATATTTTCTTTCTTTTTATTGAGGCGAGACTCGCTTAACATAAAACTCGCCCTTTTAAGGATACAGCTCAGGGCACTTGGTACATTCCCCATAGCGTACCCCACCACCTCTGTATGGTTCCAAAGCAGTTCCATGGTGCCCCAAGGAACCCTCGTCACCATTACTCGTCACTCCCCATCCCTCCTCCCCCAAACCCTGGCAGCATTACCTGCGCACCTCTCCACGGGACCTGCCTGCACTGGACTTCTCGTGTAAATGGGATCACACGAGTGTCTTTTTGTGACTGACTCCTTTCACTCAACAGGGTGTTTTCGAGGCTCATCCTGTTACAGCGTGTGTCAGCACTTCCTTCCTTTTCGTGGCCGAGTAATACTCCAGTGTGTGGAGACGGCACATTTGGTTTCTCCACTCACTTGCTGGTGGACATTCAGGCTGCTTCCTCCTTTAAGGCATTGTACACGCATGTTCATGGCAGCGATGTGCACAAGCACTTGTTTGAGTCCCTGTTTTCACGTACAGACTTTGGAGTGGAATTGCTGGGTCCTGTGGTCATCTGATGTCTCACTTTTGAAGAACCACCAGAGTGTGTTCCACTTGCCGTCCCCAGCAGCAAAGCGCAAGTGTCCCGATGTCACTGTATCCTCTCCAACTTTCTTGCTATTTTCCCATCATTTTTTTAAATATATATATTTTATTGATATTTTACAGAGAGGAAGGGAGAGAGATAGAGAGCTAGAAACGTCGATGAGAGAGAATCATCAACCAGCTGCCTCTTGCACACCCCCCACGGAGGATGTGCCCGCAACCAAGGTACATGCCCTTGACCGGAATCGAACCTTGGACCTTTCAGTCCGCAGGCAGACGCTCTATCCACTGAGCCAAACTGGTTTCGGCCCATCATTTTTTTTTAAATCATCACTGCCATCCGGGCAGGGGCGCCATCGGCCCAACAGGAAGTCTCCAGCAGAGGTTCGGAGAGGGACTACAGAGCACTTGCAAACGCAGGCTGCAGAGGAGGCCTTAGGGACCAGTGTAGAGCTGTCACTCACGGGCCACCTGATCTAAATACTTCCACTCCTCAAGTTTCTCGGCAGCATGAGAGCCAGGAAGGAAACCAGGACCCTGGCTCAGGGCCAGCCTCCGAGAGGCTTTACTATCTCTAACCACAGGGGGCAGCACCAGCTGGCCCCCAGTCCCCTCCAGGGCACAATTCACGCAGCCAAGACGGGCCCAACCTCTCAAGTGAGTTATCCTAAGAGCCCCCAAAACAACCTGACCAGTTAAGACGGGATTGGGAGACGAGCCATCATCATAGTCTTTAAAGGCCACTGAGTCCTTGCCGAAGCCGGTTTGGCTCAGTGGTAGAGCGTCGGTCTGCGGACTAAAAGGTCCCGGGTTCGATTCCGGTCAAGGGCATGTACATTGGTTGCGGGCACATCCCCGGTAGGGGGTGTGCAAGAGGCAGCTGATCGATGTTTCTCTCTCATTGATGTTTCTAACTCTCTATCCCTCTCCCTTCCTCTCTGTAAAAAAAAAATCAATAAAATATATATATATTTTAAAATCTGTGTCAATTTATCAGGCCACCAGAGCCTTCCAGCCCCTCGCCTGGCCCGGAGGGCCCTCCCTGGCCGCCCTGCACACCGCACCATCGCACTCAGCCTTCAGATTCCGAGACCACCTGGCATCTGTGACTTTTCTAGAACGGACTGCTGCCTTAACCGAAATGGAGACAGGCCATGCTTGCTCATTCTGCTTGCCCCTCACTGCCCCCCACCTCCAGCACCCAGGCTCATGCCCAAGTGGTTGGCTAGAATTTGAGTCACAAAAGAGACTCTGCCCCACAGCCACCTGCCCAGCACCTAAGCCAACCTGGCGCGTGCAGGCGCGGGGATGTCATGTCTGATGACTGTGTCATTCCTCTGCTGGCCTCTCAGGGGGACCAACCCATTCCCCCCCCTCCTTGTGGGCTCCCAGGTGTAAGCCCCGAAGGCTGGCCTGGCCGAGGTCCTGAGAAGGCCCATGCACCCCCTGTTCAGCTCCGAGGGGACTCGCTCCCAGGGGCCCACAGCTCTCAGGAGCCCCCTGGATCAGTGCTCTCTCTACTGTTCACAACTGGATGGCTCCAGGGAGCCTCATCTCTGTACCCCACGGCCCGCCAGGCCTAGACCACGGCCAGGACTCAGCACATACAGGGAAACGATTCGTCCCCGCCTGAAGAACCACACAAGCCCAGAAGCCGCCAGGCAGAACCCACAGTAAGGCCAGGATCTCGAGATGACACAACCTCCGGCTGCTGAAGACATCGAAATGCCACACCTCAGGTTCCCGCCCTGCTCCACTAGGGGACACCGGCCTCGGTATGGGGTTTCTCGCCCTCTGCCCCACTGACTGGGGGCGAAAAGGCCACCCACTTGTAAATGGCCCTCCTCGGAAGTTTGTAGTGTACCCGGGGGTTGTGCCACGAAGGGGCCCCAGGTCCCGCCTCCTGCAGGACACTTCCTGACGTCAGCAAATGCATCTGTCCCTTCAATAAACAGCGCAGCATCTCCGGGGCTGGGCCGTCAGAGAGAGCAGGCGGCGGAGACAAGCCCTCCGGCAGCCGGGGGCCTGCAGGAACTCCGGTTTTACAGGGAGGGGCAGACAAGTGCTGCAGGGTCAGGGGATCGGGGTGAGAACTCAGGCTCGGGCTGGGTCTTCAGGCACCTGGGAAGTGCGGACAGTGAGGTGAGGTGAGGCCTGGCCTGGGGAAGGTCCCTGAAGGGGGCCTACAGAGCAAGGGACTTCCGTCTGCCCCTCACGTCCAGCCCTCCCACCTCCCCCTCTGTCCCGCTGGAAATAGGTCCCTTCACTGTTTGAAAACAAATCAGGAGGGAGCAGCCCAGCCAGTCATGCCCGCTGCCCAGCCAGCCTCGCCCAGTTCCCAACCAGCCTCGCCCAGCGCCCAAACACTGTGAGAGAGGAGAGGCTGGGCGAGCAGCCAAGGCGGGGCAATGCAGAGGAGAGGTGCGGGCCGTCAGCTTGGGGGTGGGCACAGGGAGACAGGATAGACCCTGAGGCAACACCGGTGTTCCCAGTAGGAAGGAGTGCATGCATGTGTAGCAGCCGCAAATAGGAGCTTCCGGCCCATGGGAGGAGGGGCAGCTCCTAACAACATGCCCTCCCCCAGCCCTGCCATTCCTAGCCCGCAGGCACTGGAGAAGGGACGCATCTCAAAACACCTCTTTTTAAAGAGCTCCTGCCAGGCCAGAGGCAGGAATGGTACAAAGTGTCCCCGGTTCATCCACCCCAGCCTCCACCGCTGTGAACATGCCAGAAATCTCCACTCAATTTTGGGAAGGACACGAAGGCCTTCTATGCGTCTTTACTTCCCCAATGCAAGTTCCCGGGCTTCCTTCCAGCCCCAGCGATGGCTTTCGGGGGGGGCTGTCCCAGGTGCACCTGGCCTGCGTCTCCTGTAGGTTCCTATACCACGTTCTCTTTCCAGATGGCGCACCAAAACATTACCCCAAGACCACTCACCCCATTAGTCCTCAGCTGGGGGTGGTTTTGTCCTCTAAGGCAGAGGTTGCCAACCTTTCGGACCTCACGGACCTCGCACCACCAGCTGGGGACCGCTGCTCCAGGGGACATTTGGCAAGTGGATTTGTGGTTGTCACAACTGCAAAGGGGGTCACTGCTAGCATCAAGGGTGCTGCTGCTAAATATCCTGCAGTGCACGGGGGGGGGGGGGGGGCGCCCCATAAAAAATTCCCTGGCCCTAAACGTCAGAAGGACAGAGGGTGGGGAATCCTGGCTTCCAAGGATGGGGTCCACGGGGCAGAGCGGGAGGGTCCACACGGAACTGCACTAAATCATACCCTAGAACCGTCAACCCAGTGCAGGGCCCCAGGCTCTGATGTGTAACAAAGACGGGCATCGCTGAGTTCAAGGTCAACACTTGTTGGTTGTATGGCCGGGGCAAGTTACTACTAGGCCTTTTCGAACCTTAGTAAAATGGAGGAAGTGCCACCAACGCTGAAATGGGGTGAAAAGGGTTAAGCGAGGTAGCATAGGCTGTTAATTCTGCTTTCTGGAGCCAGAGACAGACACAGATGAGCCCACAGGGGAAGACTGAGTTCTTGCCTTAAAACAAGAGTAACAAACTCCCTCCGTGCAGGGGAGGGGGCGGGAGCCCTTGTCTGCTGAGTGGCCGGGCGTCCTAGGAGGGCTCAGTCAACCCCTCAGAACATCTCCAACTGGCTCCTGGTTGGGGATGCTCTCCACCCTGGCTTGTCAACCTCTAAACCCCAACCTCAAGGGGCCAGGGTCCCGAGACTGGTGTGACCTGACCCTCAAGCACCCCCTTTCTGGGAAGAATCCACCCGCCTCATGGGGACAGAAGCACTTCAAGCCCTGCCTGTGTCCCAGAACCAGCAGCCCTTCTGCAGAAGGTCAGCTTGGACCTGAGCCAGCCTCCAGGCCGCACAGAGCCCCGCTGGCCGGAAAGTGAATGTCCTGCGAAGGCCGGCTTCCGCCCTCCAGAGAGCCCCACTGACACCCCGCAGGTGTCAGCATACGGGTGCTTTCTTTCCCTCTCCCTTCTGCCCTGAATTTAGTGATCAGACTCAACTAACCTGGGGAAAAGCTAGTAGGTTGTGATTGAACAGCCGGGACCAGTGCACATGTGCCAGGCCCCAGCGGACACCTCTGTGTACTCCTTCCCTGCGGGGGGGGGGGGGGAGCCAGCCCCCAACAACCCTATCCCCTATCCCTAACCCAACCAATCAGGGGTCCATATCCCCTATTCCCTATCCCTAACCCAACCAATCATCCCCCATCCCTAGCCCAACCAATCCCTTATCCCCTATCCCTAACCCAACCAATCAGGGTGATATGCCCCCGGGTATAAAACCCATGGAAATGGGACTTTCGCCCTCTTTCTCGCCTCGCTGTCGCCGGCGTTGGTGGGACTGAGCTCGGGCTGGTCCGAAATAAATCCAGGCTTCCGGCAGTTACATCGGATGTGGCTCCCTGATGGTCTTTGGTGTTCAGGTACAGGGGCACAACAGTGATCAGAAAACAAGAAGGAAGATCCCCTCCTCCTCCTCAAACCACCCCCCTCCCTTCCCCGCCCCACAGTCCACCTTAACCTCCCTGACTCCTCCTCCCACGGATGTTCCCGTCCCTCCCATGTCCACACCAGCATTACTGCTCGCCCTTCCAGGCCGCTGGCCTCGGCCCTGGCAGTGGCACCTGCGGGGACACTTTTACCTCCAGCAAACGAGAGGCTGGAGGTGCGGGGTGATTTTGTGCTCTGACAGACCACACGGAAACCTTCCATCCCTCAAAGCTGTCCCCCCATCGCCCCTAACCTCCCCCACCTAGGGCCCGAGGCAGGGAGGCGCAGGGCCCAGGCGACTGGAGGTACCTTCGCTCCCAGAACCCGGGTCATTGCCCCTTGATCGCTGCCCCCGCCTCCAGGCCACAGAGCCAGCGCCTCTTTTCTCAGCTCACCTCCGCCCTCCATCGCCCTCCATCGCCACGGAACTAAACTCACCTGATTCCCAGCTCCGAAAACCGGACTCGCCTTCCGGCCCCCCGGCTGTTCAAGGATTTTTCCCCCCTGGAGCGGCCAGCCCTGTTGCCAGGCGACGGCGCTGACGGGCATCTGTCTGCCGCAATGGCAGAAGTGGAGGCCGAGGGGGCGGAGTCCTATAAAGGAATCAGCCAATGGCGGTGCATGTCATGGGGAAGGGGCTGGCCTTGGTGGGTAAGGGCGGGGCTACAGACTGGGCGTGGCCGGGACGTAGGTGGGACAATGGGCGGCTGCAGGCAGGAAGTTGCTGGGGGAATGGAGGGAGTTAGCTAGTGCAGCTGGAGTAGGAACTGGGAAAGGGGCTGGAGCAGGAACTGGGAAAGAGAGGAGCTGGTAACTCAGGGGAGAATCCCGGGAAGCCAGCCTGGGGAGGAATCCGGTGTCTGGGCTGGAGTAGGAAACAGTAGCTGGGCTGTGGGAAAAGCAGGGGTGTGGCTGGGAAGGGGGTGTGGCTGGAAATGAGAATGTAGATGGGAAACAGACTCTGTGCACGGAGTTGAAGATAACCTAGGACAGTGGTCTGCAAACGCATTAGTCCACAGAGCCAAATATCAACAGTACGACGATTGAAATTTCTTTTGAGAGCCAAGTTTTTTAAGCTTAAACCTCTTCTAACGCCACTTCTTCAAAATAGGCTTGCCCAGGCCGTGGCATTTTGTGGAAGAACCACACCCACGGGGCCAAAGAGCTGCATGTGGCTCAGGAGCGGCAGTTTGCCGACCACGGACCTAGGAGTAGAGTGGTCTAAAATGGAGACATAGTGAAAGAAAAGAGGCAGGTCACCCAGCTGAGGTCACCCTCTGCTGCTAGGCCCCCTGGATTAAGACCCAGGCCACTCTCCTCTGATACCCCTCACGCCTCACCACTGGTTCTAGCCCTCTCCCACCTGAAGAGAGTACAGACCCCTGACCAGAGCTGGGGCTCCGCAGGCCACCCCTTACCTCCCCCAGGTATGACGGGCCAGTAAGACAGGACCCAGGGGACAGGGAAACAGACACAGAACTGAGTAAACTGGCAGACCCACTTACAGCAGACACAGAAAGCCACCTCCCTAGAGGTGACACGTGGGCCTCAGTTGTATTTCAGCTCCAGGCCCAGAAAAGCAGCAGAACCAGGTGGATGAAGCCAGGGTCCGCTGCAGTGGCTAACGACTCCCTACCCTGACACTGACCAATCAGTGGAGACCACCGCCCTAGAGGAGCACACCTAGAAAACTGATGAATAGCCCTCCCATGAGACCGCCCCTAAAATTCCCGCCTGCAAAAGAGATCAAAGCCTCAGGACAAAGGACTCAGTTGGGAGGGAGGGGGTCAAGGGGTACTCCCTCTGGCCCATCCTCTTCCTCTTCCCCCGTAGACAGGCATCTCCTAAACTCTAAGGGACCCCACAGACTTGCAACCAGAAGAGCAATGGGCAGTGGCAGCCATCCTAGGCGAACCCCTTGAACCTGTCTCCTGGGCCCCCTCTCTCTGACGTCCTAGTGAGCTAAAGCAGCCCCACCTAGGCTCTGTTGTTGTTGCTTCTTCTACTCTAAGCTCTTCTTTATTTTATTGTCCCACTTTTAAAAAAATATATATTTTATTGATTTTTTACAGAGAGGAAGAGAGAGGGATAGAGAGTTAGAAACATCGAGAAGAGAGAATCATCGGCCGAAACCGGTTTGGCTCAGTGGTAGAGCGTCGGTCTGCGAACTGAAGGGTCCCAGGTTCGATTCCGGTCAAGGGCATGTACATTGGTTGCGGGAACATCCCCGGTAGGGGGTGTGCAGGAGGCAGCTGGTTGATGTTTCTCTCTCATTGACCTTTCTAGCTCTCTATCTCTCTCCTTTCCTCTCTGTAAAATATCAATAAAATATATTTTTAAAAAGAGAGAGAGAGAGAATCATCGATCAGCTGCTTCTTGCACACCCACCAGGGATGTGCCCGCAACCAAGGTACATGCCCTCGACCGGAATCGAACCTGGGACCTTTCGGTCCGCAGGCTGACACTCTATCCACTGAGCCAAACCGGTTTCAGCTATTGTCCCCTGTTTTAATAACGGCGCCCCCATGGTCACTTGGACTCCTGTTGTGAAATTTTGCATACAGGGAGTCAAGAACACACACACTCCCAGCTCTCGGCCAGGTCCCCTGTCCGGGGACGCCTGCGTTCTTTCCCATCAGCCCTTCCCAGTAGCACTTAAATGTGCTTCAGTCTCGCCAGTCTTGCTAACACACTTTCCGTGAGCCCCATGCCCTTCTCCAGCTCGTACCCACCCTGCCTTCACTCCAAAATGTCTCAAGACTGTTGTCCCCATTTCTTCTCCTTTCATTCAGTCCCCAAACCACTGGAACCTGGCCCCAGGGGCCCAGTCACTAAATCCCAGTCACGTATTGACCCTGTCAGCCCCGACATGCAGTGGTTCTCAGGTGACATTCCCGCTTCCTCTCCAAGCTCTTTCCTGGGCCTCTGGGCCACTCAGTTCCTGGCTTTCCTCCCCTCTCCCTGTAGGTTTCCACGTAGTCTTTCCCGGATCCCGCTGGACTGGACTCCCTAAGGCTATCTCGTCTTTTCACCCCTCACATCCTCCTGAGATAACATCCTTCCTTGTGACTTCAACCCCCACCTCTCCGCAGGGCTGGCCCCAAACCTGCACATCCAGCTCTTAGAGCCTGTCATATCCGGGTGTTTATCTGGCATCTCCACAAGGCTGCCCCTCAAATTCAGCCCCGCTGAACCCAAACGCAGCCTCTGCCCTCCCGTTTGCCTCCTTCCATGGCCACATCGGAGACCAGGGACCATCCTGGATGTCTCCTCCCCGCCACCCCCATGTTCCATTACTGACAAATTACATGTTCCATTTTACCTCTAAGATACATCCTGCACCCACCCACTCCCCTATAGGGGTCCAGGCTAGACCTAGACCCAAGTAGCAGCCTTCTTCCTGGCATCTTCGCCTCCTGTGGCCCATCCCTACACTGAACCCACAGAGACCTGTCCTGCCCCCTAGACTGAGAGCACCACAGCATCCCCTGAGCGATCCATCCATCAGGCTGAAACGGCAGACACCGACAAAGCCAGCTGCCAAGTTCACAGGGACAGTATTTCCCAGGGACACCCAGCTGAAGCTGTAGTGTTATGACAATCTCTCCCCCCTCTCCCCCTTTAAAGGAATAACTCTTTTACTCAAAAAGAACTTGGAACTCTAAAATCCTAGATCAGCAGAACCTTTGCTGTTTGGAATTCCCAGGAAGAATGGAACGCCCAGCTCCCTCCTAGAGTTTGTAAACCACTTTGTCAGGAAAGAGCCTGGGCCTGGCTGGTGTGGCTCAGTGGACTGAGCGCCATCCTGTGCACCAAGAGGTCACCCCTTGATTCCCAGTCACAGGCCCAGGCCCAGGCCCAGGCTTTGGGCTCAGTCCCCAATAGGGGGCACGCAGGAGGCAGCCAAGTGGTGTTTCTCTCTCATCAGTGTTCTATCTCCCTCTCCATTCCTCTCTAAAAATCAATTAAAACCAACAACAAAAAATAAATAAAATTAGCCAAAGCTTTGTGAGTTTGGATTTACTTAAGAAAAAGAGAGAGAGAGAGAGAGAGAGAGAGAGAGAGAGAGAGAGAGAGAGAGAGAGAGAGCCTGGATTTCCAGCCGGGATGCAGAGAGAGAGAGAGAGAGAGAGAGAGAGAGAGAGAGAGAGAGCGCCTGGATTTCCAGCCGGGATGCAGAGCACAATATCCATGGAGCCTTGGCTTGGTGGTTGCTAGGGGACGGGAGCCAGGCCCGCTGGGCAGCCCAGACCTGATGCTGGCCCTTAGCATATGGCGCTGCTTTGCACAGCGCAGCCCAAGCACTGCTTCACTTCACCTCACCCTTCCACACATGCTGTGGACATTCCTACCTTTCCAGCCGAGCCACCCCGGGCTCCTGGTGCCATCGGCTAACACCTGCTTTGTCAGACTGTGGGCTTCATCCTGATGGCCCCGGGCTGCCGGGGCTAGGACCACCCCAAGGTCCCGAGATGGCAAGGGCAGGCTGTCTCTCCCGTGGGCAGATACACCCTGAGCACCTACTACGTGCCAGGTGCTGGCGGCACAGCAGCGGATGACAGCCAATAGATGATTCTCTCGCATCATTGATGTTTCCTCTTCCTTCCTCCCTGAAATCAATACAAATATGTTTTTTAAGAAAAAAGAAAATATTATGGGTAAGTCCTGGGTCTTTTATCTAGTGACAAGAGGGTGGCTGCCTCCCCCTCCCAGCAGGTTCTAGGGGCTACAGGAAATGAAGCTGATGCCACGATCACACCCCACGGAGTGACAGTGGGATGGATCCCTTCAGTCTCTAGCCCTAGGTGAAGGTGCGGATAGACACCAGCTGGGATGAGGAATCCTGTGTTTGCTTTACATCATCCTGCACCTTGACTAGGAGCCACTGCAAGGCAGGAAACAGGTCTTTGTCATTTCCCAACCCCGGGGTTCCTGGCCCTGCCTTTTAGTTTGTTTTGTGGGGACTGGTCACAGATAATGTAGCTGTGCGCCCACAAGGTGGCACTCGTGATCACTGCAAAATACTGTGCTAGAGCCATGGCTGTTCACACACAAATTTTAGAAGTTTTAGATGAACAAGATTGAGAATCTGATGCAGAGGGTTCCTGCATAGCCCTCCCCCAGAACTCTCCATGACGTCTTACGTTTGTACGATACATTTGTGCCCATTAATGAGCCAATCCCACCTTATGTTTATTTACTTTTGTGGAGATTTCTGAAAATAACTTTATTTTTATTTAAAACACACACACACACACACACACACACACACACCTGTACTCACAAGGGGCTTAATGCTGTTCTTCATGGGAGCAATGTTCCACTTAAGAGTCCAAATCGTTTCATACAGCCGCTACACAGTTGCTGGGGTTTTCATACAGATGGCTATTTCTGAGCTGCCCCTCAAATTAGAAACCATAATTGCATGAGTCTCAAAGGCTAGCTCTCTGTGTTTCATTCATTGTATTTGTGGCTCTCCATCACAGATGGAATTTTTCCCTGGTTTCCTCAGAATGAAATCACGACCCGGAATGCAGAGCATGGAACGAAATCTCACACCACAGAGTAGGAAAGGGCAATACAGGAGCGGAGGGAGCTGGGGGCCAGCCATAGGACCAGCTCGGTCTCCCCGGGCGCTGGCTGTGCCCAGGTCTGCGCTCTGTAACCCGCCCAGCACAGCCCTGTGGGAGTGTCAGCTCTCCCAGCCTTGCTTTGTCCGTGAGAGGTCGTTGGCCAGAGAAGCAGCGCCGCTGACGCCTCGGTTCCGCTCCCTCTGCAGCGCGCAGCCGCCTCCTCGCGGGGGACAGCGCCTGCACTTCGGACCTCACGTTTGAGGTGCTTGCCAGCGGCCAGGCCCGAGCAGGGCTGACCGTCACGTCCAGAAGGGGGGGGGGGCTCAGGAGCACCCAGTCTCTGCCGCTCTTCTCCTCCATCGCGGTGGTGGCGGTGCGCCTGTTTCCCAGTTCGTCACAGCACCTTGTGGGGATGCCGTGGCGGCACCATCCACGGTTGCTTGTGCCAGGCCGTGGCCATTGCTCTCAAAGGCGTGGGCTGCTCCCTTCGAGGCATCGCCAAATCTCCCTACGGCCTTCAGAAGCGGGTGCAGTACCCCCAGATCCGTCCCTCTTGCTGGCCGCCGGCCATGTGTCACGTGATCATCGCTTTTCCACTGGGGCCTCTCCTTCTTCAAAGGCTGCCTGTGACCTGGAGCAACTTGGCCAAGTTGTTACCGGACGGGAGCGGCCCGGAGCAGGTCTGCCTCGGGCCAGCTCGAGTACATGGGTTCTTGACGTCATGCAGGGAAGGTTTCACAGCGGGAGTCCGTGGTTATTAGAGCTGGGGACAGTGACACGCGGGACCGACCTGGGGTAGAAGAAGCAATAGGAGAGAGCCTGGGTGGAGCCCTGCTGTGGCTCCTAGGACCGTCAGAGGAGAGACGTGAGCCCGGGCGGGGCTGCGTTAGCTCACCGGGAAGTCAGAGAAAAGGGAGACAGGCTGGGGGGGGGGGGGTTGTCCTGGGAAGAGCTGCCACTGCCCACTGCTCCCCAGGTTGCAAGTCTTGTGGGGACCCTCGGAGTTGAGGAGGAAGTGAATGTTCCTGCCCGAGAAGGGGCAGGACGTTCCAGAACGAGCCTGCACCAGGTCAAGGTGTGAGGGTTTTCATCCTTCTTCTGTGGGCGAGAATCTCATGGAGGAGCATCTTCATCGGCTTCCCGGGAGTGTTTTCAACAAGCCGATGCACCGAGACGAGTATGGGATTCTTCGTTGTCGACGCCACTGTTTTACTTTTATCTGGAGTCCGTGTGGCTTTACCGGGGGTTTGGTATCTGTCCCCCCCCCAACTTCATCCGACCTTGGGGTTGGCTGGCACCATTGGCACTCATGGGGGTCGCTGTTCTCTACCGCACCAACCAGGGTGACTTGAGCCGTTTATCCTCTGGTTGGGGAGGAGGCCGTAAATTGGCTCTCGAGTGTCCTTGGTTCTAGAACCTAAGGTCTGGGGCCCACGGGCTGGCGTAAGTTGCTCACACTGTGTGGCCTTGTTTGATGACCTTGTCTCTGTTTCCTCATTCCACCCGCCCGGGAACGTGCCTAGCTTCTTACTATCCTGCCTCAAAGTGACCAGGTGGGCATGCCACAACTGCGGGCGGGATTCCTTGAGAAGGACGTCACTTATAGGACTCCGCCAACTGGAGATGAACAGCTGGAGTTGAGGCACTGCTCCCTCCACAGGTCTGTGAGGGGCGGGCTTCTGGTTGGTAGTTGCCCTAAACGCTGCCCCATCACCGGCCAGGACTGTGCCTTGAAGACTTGTGTCCACCAGGGAAGACTTGTGTCCATGAGGGAAGACGGCCTAGAAAAGCGATCCTACCTATGTCCCACTGCCGGGTCTCCTTGGCCATCCTGGGCTGTGCCGGTTCCTCACACGCTCTTTGCTTTGACGGCCTTGGCAATCACCAGGCATGTTGGTCGGGGTTTTATCCGACGCCCTCTATTGGGATCTGCCTGACGTTTCTCTCTTGATTAGATGGAGGATGTGGGTTTGGTGGATGAAGACCCCAATGGACTCACGACACCATTGTCGAGGGCACATGCCGTCCCCCGACTGATCCCTGTGGGTGTTGACCGTCGTCACCTGGCCGAGGTGCCCTCTGTCCTTTTCGGACTGTCCAGTCACTCCTCCCCCGCCCCTCTCCCGGGCTGCGCTCTTTGGCTCATGTCCTTTCTTTGGAAGCGTTGCCTGCCCCTCCCCTCCAGTGAGGATGGTGGAGAGGCAGGGCGTTCTCGTGGAACGTGCGAGAACGAAGCGGAGGCGTGCAGCCCAGCGGTTTGGCAAGTCTGGAGCAGGAGACAATTCCCTGGGGCTCCCACCTCTTCCCGGCTCTCTGATTATCCAGGTGAGACTCTGTCAGTGTCGTTGGAGGGGTCAGAGGAAGGAGAGCCCAGGGAACAGCGTGAGAAGAGCGAAGGGATGGGTCCCCCTGCCCAGTGAGCAGCACAGGATTCAGAGACCCTGAGGGCAGGGCTGTGCATCTGTGTCTCCGGCCAGCAGGAGGTGCTCAGGAGACGCCGAACGCAGGAACCATTGGTTGGCTGTTCCTGCCTCTGTCCACGCCTGGCACCCTGCAGTCAGCAGTGAACCCCCCAAAGAGTCACGCCATGTCCTTCAGAGACTTCCCCCTGTCCCGGGGACAGGGTGTGGGGGAGGGGGCTGCAGCTTCCCTTGCCCTGGGCCTGGCCACCTCTCCCAGCACACATGGCCTTTCTGCCCGGACCCTGCCGACTCCCAGCTCAGAGCCTCGCACCGGCCCTTCCACTCCCCCGGAGAAGTGTCCCAACCACTTGCACTTGCTCACCCTCTGCCTCAGCTAACATCCCGCCTCCGGGAGACCTTTCCGGCCCCTCTCCTCCCCACCGCAGATGCTCAGGTGGGGAGGGGTGAAGTCTTTTGAAGACAGAAAAGGGTTCGAGGTCAGTGTGGGGAAACCTAACCTGGTCAGAGGCCAGGAAGACCCCAAGGATGAGCCCTGAGGTTCAGGAGGGGTCAGGGTGGGGGCGGGGTTGGAGGGTTTGTGCCCCGTCCAAACCCCCTCTCCTAACACCCCCTCCCCCATACACACACACACACACACACGGCCTAAATTTTGCAGTTGATCCTGTGACCGCCTCTGGCCACGCAGTCACCCAGCAGACAGCCCCGCAGGGTGCTGTGAGCACCCGCTCTGGGTGCCTTACATCCTGGCTGGGCTGAAAGTGTCGCTCTGAGGTCAGCCGTTTCTCACCACCGTGAAGCTCGGTGCTTCTGCTTTTGTGGCGACAGGCCTTTCTTCTGCTGAAACCGTACAAGGCCTCGGCCTCCTCGCGGCTGAGCTCCGAGCACATCTTACTGGAAGCGCCCCGGGGGTGTGGCTGAGCCAGACCCTGCGGTGCAGCCGCCTCACCTGTGTCATCCTTGTCTCGGGATCGCCTTATATGGCAAAAAGCAGCGCCTCCGGGAGGGCAGCCCCGGCTCACAAAGGCGGCCTCAGTTTCCAAACTGGCTCTGCCAGGATCTTCGCAGATGGTCTGCCTCTCCGCCCCGAGCCCCGAGCCCCCACCCCCCAGCACCCAGCCCCCAGCCAGCTTGCTGCCTTTCAGGAAGGGACATTGTAGCTACAGCAACAGGAATGAGGAGCCAAGTACACATGGGCGATGCCATCCCGCTCCCTGCCCCGCAGCTAAAACAGAAGCGATGGCCGAAACAGGTTTGGCTCAATGGATAGAGCGTGAACCTGAGGTCTGGAAGGTCCCAGGTTCGATTCCGGTCAAGGGCACGTACCTTGGTTGCCGGCACATCCCCAGTAGGGGATGTGCAAGAGGCAGCTGATCGATGATTCTCTCTCATTGATGTTTCTAACTCTCTATTCCTCTCTCTTCCTCTCTGTGAAAAATCAATAAAATATATATTTTTTAAAATTAAAAAAAATAAAACAAGTGATGCCGGAGCAGGTGCTGCCGGGGGGAGACCAGCGGACAGAGGCAGTAGGTATTGTGACAGGAGGGGAACCAGATGAAGCTGCCGTTTGGGGTTTCAGATATGGCAACGCTGATAAGTGCCCAAGGCACAGCGGCTGGCTTCACAGCCCACGGCCACCGGGGGAGACCGAGAGCCAGATGAGCCCCACTTTACGGACAGAGGTAACCGAGGCTCGGGAGAGGCCGTGACCTGAGGTCAGTAACTCACCTGCCATCTCCCAGACAACCCGAACAGGCCTCCGGAACCCGCCCCAACAACGCCGTGCTGCAGGGAAGAACCCAAGGCCACAGCTGGCCCCCCATAGCAGCAGCCATGGCCACACGTGGCCACCAAGTGTGTGAGCTGGTCCACACGCAGACGTGCACACCGCAGCTCAGAGACTTGGCTTTTAACTCTCAGGTTAAAAAGTTATCTTCAGGAGCAAAATCTCTCAAAAATGTTAACATTTATTTGGAAATAATTATAGGCTCACAAGAAATTGCAAAGATCGCCCACGGAAATCCCAGATACCCGCACGCAGCTTTGCGCTATAGTGACATCTATAATAATAAAAGCGTAATATGCTAATTAGACCAAGCGTCCTTCCAGCTGACCTTCCGGACGAAGACTGCAAGGGAAGCCCGGGTCCCGAGTGCCAGAGGGAAGCCGGTGCCGGCAGCCGGGGGAAGGAAGGCCTACTCTTGCACGAATTTCATGCATCGGCCTCTAGTCTCATATAATGATCATGCATGCAGTGTCAAAGCCAGGAAACTGACATGGTACATGTGTACGATTCTGTCCTTTTACCACACGTGTGGATTTGTGTGGCCACCACTGCAATCAAGGTCCAGAACTATTCCCTCACCACGAAGATCTTCCTCCTGCCTCCGCCCCGTCATTTTAAAATAGAGATGGCCGCCGAAACCGGTTTGGCTCAGTGGATAGAGCGTCGGCTTGCGGACTGAAAGGTCCCAGGTTCGATTCCGGCCAAGGGCATGTACCTTGGTTGCAGGCACATCCCCAGTAGGGGGTGTGCAGGAGGCAGCTGGTCGGTGAGAAATTCTCTCTCATCGATGTTTCTAACTCTCTATCCCTCTCTCTTCCTCTCTGTTAAAAATCAATAAAATATATTTTTTAAAAATAAAATAATAAAATAAAATAAAATAAAATAAAATAGAGATGACCTCTTGAAATAGTTATCTTGGTCACTTGGGTTACATAAAATGTATCCTGGAGAGTAATGCAGCCCATCCCTTTTCACTTTGAAAATGTGGCTACGAGAACATTCCGAATCACGCATGGGGCTCCCCTCCGGTGTCCAGGGCTGTCTTGGAAGTTCTGACCCGGCTCGGCCATGAGGGACAGGTCCCCGGACCTCCCGGAGCCTGGCTCCTCCCGAGGAGGCCAGGCCTTCCGGGTAAGTTCACAGCCTTCGTTCCTTCCGTGCAGGTATTGACTGTCTGCCGTGCGCTGACCTGATGCTAAGGGCTGGGGACATAGAAGCCAAGATTGCAGGTCAGAAACCTAAACTGCCCCTGGCACCCAGGCCAGGGAAACCAAAATCCCACCCCTCCTGACACCTCCCAGCACTCTCTCAGAGGCAAGGGGAAGGAAGTGACGCTGGCAGAAAAATAAAAATGAAGTGCTGACACAGACAAGGCGCTGGTGCACACACTATTGCTCCAGGAAGTGAGCTCAGGAGGGGCCTGGAGCCAAGGCCCAGGCGCCCCCTACCCCCCTGTCCTTCTGTCTTTCCAACCATCCCAGAGGCACTTAGCCCCCCCTACACCTTGGGGTCACCTGGAAAGCTCCTCCTTTTTGATGAAAATTTCTAACATGAGGAAAAGCAGACCAATAAAACAAACCTCCTCACACCCACCCCTAGATTTAACCATCGCTCCGTGTTGCCCTATTTCCTGTTGGTCGTGGACTAGGCGTTTGAAAGAACGTGGTTGTCACATCCTGACCTTTCAGCCTTAACCTGTCTGTCTGCATCTGGTGGTAAAATATGGCACTTTCTCACCCACCCATGACGCCACGATCACACCTGACAACATCAATAATGCCGAAGGGAACCTGACCCAGCCTGCACGCGGGTCAGAAATGCGGAGTGTCAGGCCCTGCCCCAGACCCACTGAGTCCGAACCCGCCTCTTACGAAGGCCCCACATCACGCGCGTGCACGTTGCTGTTTGAGAAGCAAACCTAGCACGCAGTTCGGAATTGGTTGAGTTGCGTCCCCCAAAACGCACAGGTTGACGTCCTAACCCCGGAACCTCACTTGGAACTCGGGTCATTGCTGGTGAAATTAATTCAGACGAGATCCTCCTGGGTTAGGGTGGCCCTGGATCCGATAGGACTGGTGTCCTCATTTAGAAGTATTGGACACAGACATGTGCTGAGAGAGGACGTTGTGAAAAGGCAGAGAGGAGAGGGCCGCCTACAAGGCAAGGAGAGAGACCTGGAATAGGTGCTCCCTCCCCATTCTACGGGGGAGCGGGAGGACCACTCCGCTGAGAGCAGCCTGATTTGGACCCTTGGCCTCCAGAATTGTGAGACTTTAAAAAAAAAATTTTTTTAACTTTTTTAAAATTTATTAAGGTATTATATGTGTACATAGCTTACCATTGCCTCCCCCCCACCCCCATGAGACATTTTTTAAAATATATTTTTTATTGATTTTTTACAGAGAGGCAGAGAGAGGGATAGAGAGTTAGAAACATCGATGAGAGAGAATGAGAGAGAAACATCAACCATCTGCCTCTTGCACACCCCCTACTGGGGATGTGCCTGCAACCAAGGTACATGCCCTCAATTGGAATCGAACCTGGGACCTTTCAGTCCGCAGGCCGACGCTCTATCCACTGAGCCAAACCGTTCACGGCATGAGACATTTTTTTTTAAGCCACACAGTGTGTGGGACTTTGCTAAGGCAGCCACAGGCCACCCATGTTCTCCAAGTTCACCTGCGGTGTTGTTGTTTTGTTGTTCTTTGTTTGTTTTAATATATTTTATTGATTTTTTTACAGAGAGGAAGGGAGAGAGATAGAGAGCTAGAAACATCGACCAGCTGCCTCCTGCACACCCCCTACCGGGAATGTGCCCACAAAGCAACCCAGGTACATGCCCTTGACCGGAATCGAACCTGAGACCCTTCAGTCCGAAGGCTGGCGCTCTATCCACTGAGCCAAACTGGCTTTGGCGCACCTGCGGTGTTTTTTTTAACCCATCCATGATGGAGCCCACACTGAGAGGTTCTGACTTGACCCATCTGGGATACGGCTCAGGCTGGGTGCTCTTAACTCTCCCGAAGGGTCCCAGCTGCTTCCCATTGGCCGTCAGCACCTGCTGCCTGTTGTGTGCGGGAAGGGCTAGCGACTCATCGGGAAAGTGCCCTGCACCCTCCAGGGCTGGGACCCGCCAAGCTGTGGTCCTCAGGGTGGGGGCCTGGCCAGCAGGCCAGCGCACCTGGGAACCTGTGAGAAATGTAGGTCCCTCACCCCAAGGCGGACCACCCGAGTCAGGGGGGCACCCAGCAAGCGGTGTGTTAAGGAGCCTTCCTAGCAAGTCACATGCACCTCAGGTGTGGGAAGCAGAGCCTCGAAGGGCCCAAGCTCCACGTGCATCCCAACAGCCTCCACGCGAACCAGCCCGGGGGCCCCGGGCGGCCAGCTCTCTCCCAGCCACGCTGCCCGAGCACAGCCCACATCGGCGGGCACTCGCCGGCGCTTCCTCCCCGGACCTCCCACTGGCACCGCCGCCGCCTCGCTGGGGTCCCAGACTTTCACTTGGTTAAGTAACCTGTTTGTGGAAACCTTAATACGTGAACACAATCACAAGCTCACACAGCCCCAGGGGGGCTGTCAAAAAAAAGGAAATCTCCTTCCCACCTTCCTCCCGAGTCCTCTCCACAGAGGCTGCCACCGCCCAGCTTCTGTGCCTTTTCCCGGAGACTCCATGTTCACGGCCCTCACTCTCACTCCTGAAGCCACCGCAGTCTTACCCTGGCCTTTCCCTTCCGCTTAGCAGTGGTCGGCAAACTCATTAGTCAGCAGAGCCAAGTATCAACAGGACAGCGATTGAGATTTCTTTTAAGAGCCACATTTTTTAAACTCAAACTTCTTCTAACGCCACTTCTTCAAAAGAGACTCGCCTAGGCCGTGGTACTTTGTGGAAGAGCCACCCTCAAGGAGCCCAAGAGCCGCATGTGGCTCGAGAGCCGCAGTTTGCCAACCACGGGACTAGGGCGCTCACACAAACCTCATTTCCGTGTACTCCCGGTCTGAGAACACATAATCCAGCCGGTCCCCGACGGGTGAGCATTTTGGCTGCTTTCCACCTTTCCCCATTTAGGTGCAACGCTGCACTCACTGCCTTGTACACTTACCTTTGTCCCAATGGCCGAACACTGAGGTCTCCAGATTTGTGGATTTCTCAGACTACTTAAGACATCCAAGGGCTGCCTACTTATTTTTATCAACTAAGAACTTTAAAAAAAATTAAAAAAAGGTACTACATTTATCATCGCCTGTTTCATAAAGAAAAATCATTCTAGCACCTAGGCGTAAGAAAGGGTTTTTTTCAGAAGCAGCAGGCTGAAGGCGTTTGTAAGGCACAGCAGACCTGTGGCGACTCCATGGCGGGTCGGTTTCAGCAGGATCCCTTCAGGGAAGCGGGGAGCCAGGGTCATCCTCCCCCAGCGCCCCTCGCTCACCCACCCACCGCCCCCAGGGCTCATTTGGAAATGGGGCTCCAGCAGGCGCCCCCGTTCTGCTTTTCATGGCGGGCCCGGTCCCAGGGGTTCCTAGCGCAGAGGAAGCTGCTCCCGGGGCCTCTGAGTCGCTGGGAGGAGGTAATTTCCAGCAGGTGCTTGAAGAGCTTACTTAGCCAGGCGATTGGGCAGCTGTTTCTTTTCCACGGAAATCCATTAACAGGTGGCTCTCAGCTCTATTAATTGCCAATTGCTCTGTAATCCGATGGCTCCCGGGGTCCCCTCATCCAGGTGTCCAGGTGTCGCAATGGCTGGAAAACAGGGCGGCGTCCGCCCCCCCTTCCCAAGGCGCCGGGCCTTTCATCGCTTCCGCATGTTGGCAGATGGGCCCTGCCCGTGGTTCCTCCTCCACGCCCTAAAACAAGGCTGCCTACTTATTTTTATTAACTAAGAACTTTAAATGTTCTTAGTTAATAAAAATAAGTAGGAAGACACGCTAAAGCGCCGAGAGGCACTGGCCTGGCACAGAGCCCCACCGAGACCCAGGAGGGTGCGGGGTGAGGGGCCCACAGTCAGAATGAACTCGGGGACAGGTGCCATCAGACAGCTGGCTGTGGGTTTGTGACACTAACATGCTTTGTCCCTCTAGGCCTCCGTTTCCCCACCTGCAAAATGGGGGTCAGACTAGAAGCTGTGCCCTAGGAGGTGCTCAGGTGATGAAACACCCTAAGTCAGTGGTCGGCAAACCGTGGCTTGGTGTTAGAACCGCTTCTTCAAAATAGACTCGCCCAGGCCGAAAACCGACTTCTGTGCATGGGCCGCGAAGTTTCAGTCGTGCTGTACTTGCGTGCCCGCACGTGGTATTTTGTGGAAGAGCCACACTCAAGGGGCCAAAGAGCCACACGTGGCTCGCGGTTTCCGACTACTGCGCTAAATGGACTGAACGTAAGGCTTTCTATATCAGGGTGGGCACAGAAGAGGTTCTTTAAACACGCGATGCTGCCGAAACCGGTTTGGCTCAGTGGATAGAGCATCGGCCTGCTCTATCCACTGAGAGGCTCTACTGAAAGGTTCCAGGTTCGATTCCGGTCGAGGGCATGTACCTTGGTTGTGGGCACATCCCCAGTAAGGGGGTGTGCAGGAGGCAGCTGATCGGTGTTTCTCTCTCATCAATGTTTCTAACTCTCTATCTGTAAAAAATCAATGAAATATATTAAAAAATAAAAAAATAAACACTCGACGCTTTCATCCCTGCTCCAAAAAGCAAGGGACTCAGGAGCCGTCTTCCCAGCCCTGACCATCCCAAAGACCCAAGTCCGAGGTTGGGAGGCTGTCCTGGCAGGTGGTGAAGCAGAGCCCAGGGCTGTAGGTCAGGAATGGTGTATCCAGAGGTGGTGCTGACACGCGGTCCAGGCGCACACTCGGAGAACAGTGCTGTGGCCCCACTCGTCAGAGGACCAGCGGCATCGCCCGAGGGCCTGTTAGCGGTGCAGTCCCCCCAGACTGTGGAGTCAGAATTTGCATTTTAACAAGATCCCCAGGGCCAGGCATTGCCCTAGGGCAGGGGTGGGCAAACTTTTTGACTCGAGGGCCACCATGGGTTCTTACACTGGACCGGAGGGCCAGAACAAAAGCAACCTGACCATGCTGGCACTCTTATCTTGGGCTGCTGGTGAAGGAGCGGAGGGGAGAGCAAGAGAACCCTCTGCTCTTCCGGCTCCACGGGCCGGATAGAACAGCCGAACCGGCCGGATCTGGCCCGAGGGCCGTAGTTTGCCCACGGCTGCCCTAGGGCCATGATCAGCAAACTGCAGCTCATAAGCCACATGCAGCTCTTTGGCCCCTAGAGTGTGGCTCTTCCACAAAATACCACAAAATATTTTGAAGACGTGGCGTTAGAAGTTTAAGTTTTAAAAATTGGGCTCTCAAAAGAAATTTCAGTCATTGTACTGTTGATATCTGGCTCTGCTGACTAATGAGTTTGCTGACCACTGCCCTGGGGTGTCCCCTCAGCCCGGGCTCACTGCAGGGGAAGTGCAGGGACACAGCAAATGAGTGCGGCCCCTCCCGCCTGCTACCGGCCCGCCCCTTCTTCAGAAGGGCAGGTCCTCCGGGGTTGAACCAGATTTTTTCTGGAACGGATCTTGTATTGTTTCCTGGGGCTGCGCTAACCAAGTACCACAAACTGGGCGACTGATACTGAGCTCCTGCCTCCATCCCATGGGGCCCCTCCCCACTCTGACCGCGGCTCCTGCAAGAGACCTTTGCCTCTAGGACCTGCCCCCTTTGGGGTCCGCTCTGTGCTCTCAGGGTGGCGGCGGCCGTGGGGACACACTGCTCAGAGCTCTCGCCACGAGAGCACCCGCAGCGTCTCTGCTCGCAGCCAGAGCGGAGAGGCAGGGCCGCGGGCAGGCCACTCTGGCCCATGCCCGGCTTCTGCACAGGGTCTCTCCCCTCCAGGGCTCCCAACGGCCGGGCTGACTTCCTCCTTGCTGCCCGGCCGGCCGCAGCACTTCCCACCCAGCCACCTTCCTCTCGCTTCTCCTTTCTCAGTGAGACCCACGCCGTGGGTGGAAGGTCCTCCCGGTCCACCACGCGGTGTCCTGCCCTGTAAGCCTCCGGCACGTCTACCTCCACCGGCACCTGTTTCCTGTGGGACCTGAACGGGCACAGAGTCCAACTTGGCTTCGGCTCGGGCTCCGGTGGGTGTGTCTCCACGAGCAGGACCGGGGCCAGGCGGCCACAGCATGGCACGTCTCCTCCGAGCTCAGATCTCTCCCCAGGGCCCCACCGCGAGTGGCCGCTCACCCCCTGCTTCTCTCCCTGGCACCCTTGCTCTCTCCTCTCTCCTCTCCCGGCTCCCCTCCCCTGGAAGGTCTGTTCTCCTTCCTGCACCTTGTCCGTGCCCTTTCTCATCCAAATGTAGCCCGTCCCCTGATCGGAACTCTAGAGATCTGAGAGCAGGCCCGTCCGCCAATCTGCCCTCAATCCCCTTGGAAGGGCCGAGAGGGACACCCGTGCTTTTTTGTTGACATTTTTTCCTGTCCCGTGGACACAAAATTAATGATTACAATGCCTTTCTTTAATAGCGCACTTTTTCGTTACTACGAAGCATGTGATGTGTATGTGACCATCTGCACAGGAAACCTGAGGAAGGCACCTCTTGGCCAGTGGTGGTCCCCAGACCGCACGCTGAGGAGCCCTGTCGGGGCCCCGGTCCCCATCACCCCTCCTCCTCTCTTGAGCCGTCCTTGGAAATGAGACGACAGCAGCAGCCCCCGCCTGTGTGCACAGAAGCATCTCAACCCTGGGAGAAGGGTTCTCTTCTCTCCTGCTCTTCCCTACCTCCTTCCTCACCTCCTCCCTTCACCTTCTCCCTCCCTCACTTCCTCCCCTACCTCTTCCCTCACTTCCTCTCTCACCTCCTCCTTCACCTCCTCCCTCACTTCCTTCCCTACCTTCTCTCTCACCTCCTTCTCTACCTCCTCCTTCACCTCCTCCTTCACTTCCTCCCTCACCTCTTCCCTCACTTCCTTCTCTACCTCCTCCCTCACCTTCCCTACCTCCTCCTTCACCTCCTCCCTCACTTCCTTCCCTACCTCCTCCCTCACTTCCTTCCCTACCTCCTCCCTCACTTCCTCCCCTACCTCCTCCCTCACCTCCTCTCTCACTTCCTCCCTTACCTCCTGGCAGCCCACGGGTCTGCGTCCATCTTTTGTTCAGCAGCACAACCAAGACGAGTGTGTAAGCAGATTCTGTGCAAATCCCCTTGAGAAAGCACAACCCACCTCCACCAGCCCAGTCAAACCCAGACCTTCCGGAACCTCCATCTCGGGACAGTCATGGGACGCCCCGGTGGGACCCACTAGCCCGCGTTCCAGCGCCTTTGCAGTGAAGGCCTTGGGCCTTGAAGAACCACTGGGAAATTATTTTCTTTGTCGGACGGAGAGTTCCTGGTGTTCTTTCTATACAACAGCCAGCCCCACTGCGGGGGTGACAGTCCCAGCCCCTGGGCAGCCCACGAGGTGGGAAACTGGAACAGCAGCAGCTGTGGCTTTCAGGCTGTGCTACAATGGCTCCGGGGCTTTCCAGTGGGGGCAGGAGCCCGGCTCAGAGAAACAGGGCTGCTTCCCTGTGGCTTCGCCTGCGTGAATCTTAGATAATTGGTTAGAAAGAAGAGGCTCTCGGTCCAGCCATGGCTTTTGAGACAGGATTTTTTTTTTTTTTTTTAATGCATAGGAATTCTGTGGAGAAGGAGGGCACCCGATGTCACCTAAGTAAGAACTGATGCTCAGAAAAAGCTAGGAACTGTGCCAAGCCGCACGGTGGCAAATGGCAGGGCCGTGGCTGGGGCTGGGTCTCCTAGTTCACAGCAGAGCAAGGTGGCTTGTCTGGCCCCCCATGAGCTGATTAAAGTATTTTCCAACCAAGGTCTGTTCTTTGGGCAAATATGGTTTGTTGCTATTTTAAAATACAATAATACCAAGCACACGGATTGCATGTATTCTGTGCTGGGCACTGACCTGGGCCCCTCACCAGCAGTCATTTATTCATGGCCACAATTTACGAGGCAGCTTCAGGCATTATCCGAGAATTAGATCCGAGGAAACCGAGGCACGGAAAGGCTGACTGACCTGCTTGAAACCACACAGGGATGTCTGAGCTGGGATTTACACTTGGGCGTTTGCTTCTGGAATCGATGTACTTACTCACTGCCCTCTGCTACGGAGAAGAGAAAGGGACCACAAAGAGAGGAGAAGCGGGTTTGGCTCCTGAACAGGATCAAAACTCACAGAATTGAAGGGTGAAAATCCCCTTGGCCTATAGCACCAAAAACTGTTTGAGATGCATTCCGCATCAACCAGAGACAGCAGAGCCTCTAGGTAAAAAGGGAGAGAAGACAAGGAACCAAGCTCTGCAGACCTACTAGCTAAGTGACCCGGGCTAAGTCTTTAACTGTCCTCAGTTTGCTCATCTGTAAAATGGGGACAGCAAGACCTACGTCATACTGTGGGTGTTAAATGGGCAGAGCTCTTAGAACAGTGCCCTGGCTCTTCTCAAGTGCCCGCAGTGATTAACTTCCGTTATGTCTGTCTTCTGCTCAGCTTGACGCTCCCACCACACCACCACCACCTCCCCTTGGAGTGAATTTTCATGATAATGCAGCCCCCCCTGTCAGAGCCTCCCAAGGTGACTTAGGGACAGCCATGTGCGGTCCACAGAAGCCTGTGATTGTGACAATGACTTCTTAAGAATTCATAAAGGAGTCGCAACTGTATCTGTGGGTAGTTTCTCTCATTTCAACACCAAAGCCCTGGATATGAGCGCCCTCAAAGAGAAAACTAACGTCAGCTCCTCTGCATGTTAACACAATGAATTTTAAGGTTCAGGAGCTGGAGACAGAAAGGGCCCATGGAGAGCCCATTTCTCCATAATCATGAATTCATTCATTGACTCATTCATTCAACAAATGTTTCTTGGAGCACCTACTATATGCCAGGCACTATGCTAAGCACTGGCAAACAGAACTTTCTAAATGGCCACACACCATCACACCATGTACCCCCACACACACAATCACTTAAGTGCTGTGAAGGGAAATACACGAGGGCCAGGAGAAAGTGTGAGGGAGGCTGGGGCCTGGTCAGGGTGGCCGAGGGGCTTCCCTCAGGAAGGAGGAGTTAAGCCTGACAGATGGGAAGGAGGATGGACAGAAGAGAAGATCAGTCCGGGCTGCAGAAAGGCTTGGGAGGAGAGAGGGCTGGGTCTGGGGAACTGAGAAGAAGCAACGTTAGTGAGTGAGTGAGCAGGTCAGGAGAGGTGGCTGCAGACGTGAACAAGATCAGCTTATGAGAGGCCTGGAAGGCAAATATTCTTGGAACAACAGAAAGTTATTAAAGGTTTTCAACACATGGCATACTAAGATTTGAATTTCAGAAACCTCACCCTGGCCACTATCTGGACGACCCATAGGAAGAGTGGAAACCTAGTGAAGGACCGTGGGGGCTTGGAAGTGACTGCTTTTATAAAATCAGTAGGACTTGGTGATACACTGGGCACATGAGTAAGGAGGCAGGGTAAAGGATGCCCCCTGAATTTCTGGTACATGCATCTTGGAATGTGGTGGACTCTTTAACTCAGGACAGTGACAGGAACAAGGTGTAGTTTCTCAGCTTCCTGACTCCTGAAAATGTTTTGCTGTTTCTCCAACAGTCATCAGGTGAGATGTAGCCAAAACCACATCAACTTGCATTTTCATAGTCTCTGTGCTTTATTTAAACTATCAAAATATGGAGAGAGTTACTATGCTTCAGCATGGGAGTAGTGATTCAGGACGGGGTCAGGACTATATTACAAAAAGTCTTTTTATTTAGAAAGTCAGACGCCGTCGAAACCGGTTTGGCTCAGTGGCAGAGCGTCGGTCTGCGAACTGAAAGGTCCCAGGTTCGATTCCGGTCAAGGGCATGTACATTGGTTGCGGGCACGCCTCCGGTAGGGGGTGTGCAGGAGGCAGCTGGTCGATGTTTCTCTCTCATCGACGTTTCTGGCTCTCTATCTCTCTCCCTTCCTCTCTGTAAAATATCAATAAAATATATTTTAAAAAAAAGAAAAGAAAAGAAAGTCAGATGCCAACTTGGACAGCTAACACTAAAACACCACGTTTTAAGGTCTCCACATCAGAAAGAAAACCTTGTACTTTTCCCAAAGCCTTTTTCCTGATCAGCAGAGTTATTATAAAAGACAAGAATGTGCATTATGTTTTTGAATGCTTCCTATAATCCTATGGGAGATGTACCATTATAGGTTCCACTTCACAGTCATGAAAACCAAGGCTCGGGCCCAAGACCAGCCACCCAGTGAGCAGTAGATAGGGAAGTCAAGGACATGGTATTCTCTGGATTCTCTCTCTGCCCTGAGGTCCACTAAGCTGATCTCCATGAGCTCATCCCTTGGGCTCCTTTGGATTTGGCCAATGGGAAGCAGAGGCAGGAGATGAGAGGCTGGAAGGAGAGACCTGCAGGGTGTCTGTGCTCTGTCCACACTGGGCTTGCTTGGGCAGTGGCTTCATTCTTTGGCCATGACCACAGCTCCCTTTGGTCAACTTCTCTCCGACGCTGCAATGCTGGTAGCTTCTCCCCTCTTCCCTGCTCAGGCCCGGGGTTGCCTGGCTGCCTGCTGCAGCTTGTGGGGGTTTCTCAATCCCGTTGTGCTTCCTTCATTCCATTCCCTTGAGGAGCACAGCTTCAGGTGCACGGCCCTTTCCCGCCGACCTTGACTCATACAAACGCAGCTTACACCGACTCAGCGCTGCTCATGTCCTCAACCCTGAATGGCCAGTGGGCCTCCTCACCCACACACTCCAGTCTCTCCTTCCAAAGCTTCACGGTAGCTCTCCCTCAGGGCTGCCCACGTAGCTGGCCACCATCTCCTACTCCGCACCATGGCCACCCTCAGACCCTCCGTGAAACCCTAGATCCGTGGTCGGCAAACTGCGGCTCACGAGCCACATGCGGCTCTTTGGCCCCTTGAGCGTGGCTCTTCCACAAAATACGGCGGCCTGGGCGAGTCTATTTGGAAGAAGTGGTGATGGAAGAAGTTTAAGTTTAAAAAAATTTTGGCTCTCAAAAGAAAGTTCAATCATTTGTACCGCTGATATTTGGCTCTGTTGACTAACGAGTTTGCCGACCACGGCCCTAGATCATCAAAAAGAGGACCAAATGGGCCTTTGTTCACCCGGCACCAGTCAGACCAGTATGTCAAAATGAAGCATAACTGGTGGAGACCCAGAGGCACTGACCATGGAGCGTGGAGAAGACCCAAGGGCCGGCCTCGATGCCCTGCGCTGGCTAGGGGAGCAACAAGGACACAAGCACGCGCTGCCCAGCGGCCTTTGGAAGTTCCCGGTCCCCCGCGCCCAGGAGCCTGAAGCCCTGCTGACGCGCCCCTGGCTGTGCGGAGGTCGCTCCCGTTTCCTGAAAGAACCGAAAAGCCGCTAAGGAAGCAGCAGCCCGGCTGGCCCGGGGGGCCACAGCCCGAGGCCGGCTGCGCAGCAAAGACAATGAAGAGACGTGCCTGGGTCGTGGACTCGATCCCCAGTGTGGGCATCCAGGAGGCAGCCGATCAATGACGATTCTCTCTCATCACTGATTATCTGTCTCTCTCCTCCCTTCCTCTCTGATATCAATAAAAATAAATTTGGGGGGGGAAAAAGAAAGAAAGAAACCATGTTACAGATGAGGAAACAGATGCTCAGAGAGGCTCCAAGTTCACCGTGGCCAAGGTCTGCCAGGGGACCAAGTCCGACTCCCAGCCCTTGTTCTAACCACTATGCACTCCTCCCCTTTTCACCCACACCGCTGCTGCCCTTTAGGATTCTAAGCTGCTTTCCAACAGCCACAGCTGCCCCTGCTCTCATTCGCTTGCCCGCTCGCTCGCTCGCTCGCTCGCTCGCCAATCCACGACCTCCCGGGCTGGGGGAGGCCCATCGTAGCGACAGATCTGGAAACTCTGGACAGGCACGCCCTCCAAACCGAGGAGCCGGGACGTGAACAAAGAAACACACAACTTTACCGACTTGCAAATTTATGGGCAATCTGGCCGCTGGATTTGCATTTTGGGCACAGTGTCCTTTTGTCCCGCCTGCTGGCTGAATCGCCCCGCTCGGGTCCCCTCATTCATGCGCGGAGCCAGGACAATCCCTGGGACACAGTGAGTGCAACACGGGCGCTGACCTGGCTGACCGGAGCGGCCGCCTCGGCGTCACCGAGAGGAATTCCCGGGAGGCTGAGGGCCTGGCCGTTCCTGGAAGCGCCTTCCTCGGCTGCTCAAAGCCCCACCTTTATATTTGGGGGCTCCCGTGTCTGCTCCCATGCGGGCTGGGTTCCGTCCAGTGGGGAGCTGCAATGCTCCGGGACACCCGCTGTTTCCTGAGCCGCTGCGGCAGAGGCGGGTGGGCCTGACACCGCCATCGCCAGGGAGGGATGGGGGCCGAGGGCCAGGAGAGGGGAGGCAGCCCCGTAGCTGCTGGAAATGCCGCTGTGGATGCTGCACCGGGAGCGTGACCGCGTCGCTGAAGTCCCCATATCCTAAGAAATGAAGCCGAAACCGGTTTGGCTCAGTGGTAGAGCGTTGGTCTGCAGACTGAAAGGTCCCAGGTTCGATTCCCGTCAAGGGCATGTACCTTGGTTGCGGGCACATCCCCATTAGGGGGTGTGCAAGAGGCAGCTAATCGATGTTTCTCTCTCATCGACGTTTCTAGCTCTCTATCCCTCTCCCTTCCTCTCTGTAAAAAATCAATAAAATATATTTTTTTAAAAAAGAAAAGAAAAGCAAGAACTCTCTCTCTCTCTCTCTCTCTCTCTCTCTCTCACACACACACACACACACTTTCTCTCTCGTATTGTATTGGTGGGGGGGGTCCCTCAGGCCACCCCCAAACTCAGAGGTTCACTATAAAGTCCCATTTGCTTTCTTGGCTCATCTTTATTTCAGCAGCAGTCAGGTCATCCGCAGCCAGATCGTGAGGGAAACACCCAGAGGTGAAGTGTTAGCAGCGGGGTGTCAGGCCCCTCCACGAGGGCACGCTGAAGCCCTCCCCCACAACCTGATGGCACTGGGAGCTGGGGCCTTTGGATGACACCAGGAGGGCAGGGCTCCCACGACGAGGTGAGTGTCCTCTGAGGAGAGGCTACAGCTCCCGTCCCCCCTCCATGTGAGGACCCAGGGAGAAGGTGGCCCCCTACGTGCCCGGAAGAAGGCCCGCCAGGAACCAAACCTGCTGGCACCTGGATCCTGCACCTCCAGCCTCCGGAACGTCTGTGGTTTAATCCTCTCCGTCTGTGGCATTTCCTGCGGACGGGGCCTGGCGTCCAGAGCAGCCCACGCTGCGCGGGCTTCCTCCGCGCCCTCTCCCGTGAGCGGCGACCCAGAGCACGCTCTTCCCACAGCAACGGGAGCCGCGCTCCTGCCCCGGGAGCCCACGGCAGGCTCAGAGTCAGGGTTTGCTGGGCCTGCTCACAAAGGCCCCGCCTGCCTGGACCGAACCAGGATTCCAGATTCCCACAAAGACAACAGGAACCACACTGTTTGCGCAAACAGATTCGCACAGTAATAAAGCGTCCCTATCCGTCAGGAGACGCAGGGAGCAGTCGTCCGAGTGCCCAGGTGCCAGCCGAGGGCCAGCCTTGTGAGCAGCCTTCCTAAGGAGAGCCTCTGGGATCTGCCCGGGGAACTCTTCCTGCACCGGCACACACAACCGTAACCTGGCCCCTGCCCACACTCCCGCGGGTCCTCCCCTCTCAGCCCCGGGCAAGGCTCCGCAATGCATGGCCTCGGAACACCTGGGAAAGAAGCAGTCGGTATCCCCTAGGAACCAGCAAGAAATACCAGCAGTAACAATAATTTGCATCGCTACACGCTGGGTAACTTTTTACACTGAGCGGCCAGATTATTATGATCTGGCCACCAGATTATTATGATCTGGCCACCAGATTATTATGATCTGGCCGCTCGGTGTACTTCTCTTGAGTATCTCATTTATTTATAGTATCAAAGATACTATAAATTATGCACCTGATCACTTTTCCCCTTGGCACTGGCTGACAGAAGGCTCAGGGCAAATAGGTGGTTGATCCCCAGCAAAAGTCCAGAATACTTTTGGTACCCGTTTGAGACGCAAATACACGGAGTGGCCAGATTATTATGCGTTCAGAGATCGTAAGAATCTGGCCACCCCGTGTAGTATCCTCACAGCAGCCTAGAGGGGCAGGGAATACTGTTATTCTCATGCTACAGCCGAGAGCGACTGAGGCTCAGAGAGGGTAGGTGATTCGCCAAGCTCACACGGCCCTTAAGCGGAGATGCTGTGACTCCCACCCAGGCCTGCCCTCCCGCTCGCCTGACCTCCTAACCCAGGGGTGGGCAAACTTTTTGACTCGAGGGCCACAATGGGTTCTTAAACTGGACCGGAGGGCCAGAACAAAAGCAACCTGACCATGCTGGCACTCTCATCTTGGGCTGCTGGTGAAGGAGCGGAGGGGAGAGCAAGAGAACCCTCTGCTCTTTTTGCTCCTCGGGCCCGGATAGAACAGCCGAACGGGCTGGATCCAACCCACGGGCCGTAGTTTGCCGACAGCTGTCCTAACCAGTGCGCTAAGGGCTGCACGCCAGCTCACTTCCTTCCTCTTCCGGCAGGGCTCGCAGGGCCATTAGCCAGGAAAACGCAACAGACACAGTGAAGCCGGATGCGAAAGAACGTTCATGATTCCCTTGACATTTAACTTGGTGGATTCCAAAGTATTTGTAAGACGGCTCTCAACAGGAATTTATTGATGAGGGGCAGACTGATGACAACCAAGGGAGGGACAAGTCACAGGCATGCAGGCTTGGTGTGGTCCTGGTCAGCCAGTCCTCTAACCAGTCACACCCCATCAGCCCCAGCCCGATGCCTGGGACGGGAGGTGCTCCCCCAGGCAGCAGAGACCAGCCAGCTACGGAGCCTCTAGTATAGACACTGCCCACCTCCTGTTCGTTCATCCTAACCCCAACAACTCTGCCGCCATACACACGTGGGCTTGATCCAATTCAAAGAGTGAGGCGTGCATGTCTTCCTTGGCTCCCTGGAGACTGCATGCAGGTTGGATGGGAATATTTGAACAAATAATGGAGAATAAGAACAGGCTTCAGTTGATTGCACAGTTAATTAAACATAACAATAGACCCCAAAGGGCAGAGGTGCAGACATAGTGGTGAGAGGTGCCGGTGATGATTGCCAGCCCTCCCCAACCCTCCCGAACTCCCATCCTCACCCCCGTTCTGTGACGAGCCCCTCAGCTGCACTGGGCGAGGAGAGAGTCCGGATCCCTCTTCTTGGCTGCGGTGCGCTTGTGTCAGGCCCCACCCAGGCGCTGCCTCCTGGACACCCCTCTGTCTGCACTTGCCCGGCAGCACGGCCTTTAAGGGAGTTTGCTCCCAGCTCCCACATCACCTTGGACTCCCTGCTAGGCGCCTGCACTAGGAATGCCTTGCTCTCCCTTTACTTAGCCATCCTGGGCTGTTTCTGTGCTCTGAGGCTCCCTGGCCTGTGGCTGCCCCACGGATGCAGTTCTAGGAGGAGTTCTGAAATACCTTTCCTTCGAGCGGGAGGAACACCTTTCCCATCAGCCTGTCTTGCTCCAGATTCTTGGGCTGCAGGGCCCACAAGCCCAGGGCCGGCTCCGTGGGTGTCCCTTGTACAGCGGCCCGGGGAAGGGCTTGGAAGCGATCCAGGCTTGGCCTCATGATCTGCTGTCGCCACCCTGACATTCTTAACGATGTTTGACAAGGGGCCCGTGGTCTCCTTCCGCACTGAGCCCCGAACATGATGGCTGCTCCTGCAGAAAGAATGCGGGCAGGCACCCCAGGGCCAGGGGTGGGCCTGGAACGCCAACGGGATCTCAGGAGGCTTCTCTCTCTGTTTCTCTGACAGGCCAGCTGGGACCGGGCACCCAGCGCCGACTCAGTCAGTTCTGGCTAAGGCACAGGGTTCCCCGGCACCAACCGGCTTCCACGCAGCAGCAGAAAACAGAGTCAGCAGTTGGCACAAGCATTGCTGCCCTGAACATTCCTGGGAAACACATTCAACAATCCCTCTCCCCCAGCTCACCCTCCCCCAGCTCTGCCCGGCGGCTGTAGCAGCCCACAGTTCACTGCGTGACCACCTCCTGCCCGCTCTCCCTGGGGCTTGCCCTCCAAGGAGGTCCTCAAAGTGTAGTTGGTGATGGATGCGTTGACCTTCGACCTTCAGTCCATTTCCAGCGGAGCTATTGATCTGGGGAAACGCATACCGGCTCCCATCATCCTCTTTCTCCTCCTGTTTAAGAACAAACCAAGGCAAATAAGCAGAACGTCACAGGGTCCAGGGGAAACGGCCACGTCGGGAGGGAAACCTCACGCACGCACCCATGCACAACGCACAACAGAATGTGCAGCTTCTAAGGCGCTGGAAGCAAGAAGCTATGTATCTTGGGCCCCTCAAGTCTGACGCGTAGGAACACAATGCAAAGCTCTCTCTGTGGGGCCAGGTTCTGTGCAGGGCAGATAGCGGGCTCCCCAAAGGAAGCCGATTAGACGCTGGGAAATAAATCTTCCTCGCTTCCTTCCTCTCCGCGATGACTGGGAGGGAGTGCTCCCGCGGTCCTCGCCGGGAACAAAGGCCCTGTGTCCGGCGGGGCCCCCCCGCTGACCTCCATGCATTAAGAATCACGACCTCACGGTCACTTCAGAAAGCCGCCGCCGCCGCGCTCTGAATGGCCACTGCCCGTCCTCGCTGCGCACAGCGGGGGCCCCTGGGCCCCTTCAGGCTGCCGTGCCCTCCCCCGCCCCCCGTGGCCCTCACCAGCCCAGGGGACTGCCACCCCCCGGCCATCAGTCCCAGCCAGGCCCTCTCCTCTGCTGATGCCGCCCTGACCCCTGACCCCCGGGCTGCAGGGTCCCTTCTCTGGAAGGCTCCTCACTCCCTCCTCACCGTCTTCCCCTCCCCATCTGAGGGGCCTGGACCTGCAGGGAGACCCGCTCCCTAGCGGGGGGATGAGCACAGGATTTGGGGGCAGACACAGCAGTCCTCAACTCTGCCCACTTCCCAGCTACCACACGGGAGATTACTCCCAAGCTCCGTGCCCCGACTCCTTGTCTGCTAAACGGGGGTGATGACAATAATGCTGACATAAGCCGAAACCGGTTTGGCTCAGTGGATAGAGCGTCGGCCTGCGGACTGAAAGGTCCCGGGTTCGATTCCAGTCAAGGGCTTGTACCTTGGTTGCAGGCACATCCCCAGTAGGGGGTGTGCAAGAGGCAGCTGATCGATGATTCTCTCTCATCAATGTTTCTAACTCTCTAGCCCTCTCTCTTTCTCTCTGTGAAAAATCAATAAAATACATTTAAAAAATAATAATGCTGACATAAGGGGGTTACACCAATAATGCTGATGTCATGGGGGTGGCCACGTGAGTGTGGGATACACTCCAGCCACGCCGGCGCGGTGGGCCCAGTGGGCGGAGAGCAGCAGGCGCCCTCTTTCTGGCAGAGTAGGAGTCCATTGTGCACATGCACCGCAGCTCTGTCACCCGCGCGCGTCCTGACGGGCATGTGGGCTGCTTCCAGATCTTGTTATTGCCAACGACGCTGCAGCGACCGTGGGGGTGCCCACGTGGAGGAAGGGGAGCCTGCTGGCGGGAAGGCGGACCGGTGCAGCCACTGTGGAGAGCAGCATGGCCTTACCTCAGACATTAAAAACGGAAGCCAACAGTAGGCGGGCAGGGCTCGGGGAGAATGCTAAATCCAATCCAGACCAAAGGTTGGAAGCGCCGCCCCCAGGCCTGATCGGCAGCGGGCTGACTGTTTTCCTTGGCCTGGCTGGTTTCCTTGTTTAAACAAATGCCAATTGTTTTTCCGTCACCATACACATAGGAAGATTTCAGATGAAATCTCTCTTCCTCCAAGCGCTTGCCTTCTTTGGACCCAGCGACTCCACTCCCGGGCTAGCTGAGAGAGAAATGTGCTCGTGGAGACCCGGCCGGTGTGCCCAATGGTTAGAGCGTCGTCGTTTGTGGCAGGTTCGATTCCTGGTCAGGGCACACATATCAGGGCTGCCAACTCCGTCTCAGGTCAGGGCATGTGCGTGAGGCAACCGGTCCATGTTTCTCTCCCACACTGATGTGTCTCTCTCCTCTCTCCCCCTGAGTGATTTTTATCATTTGTCCCAAAATTGTAATGTGGAGAGAAAGAAGCCGGGCACAAAAGAACACCCTGAACACCCTAGGGGCGAAGTGTTCACATAAACCAGCGAAGCGGATGTCCTGTGTTAGAGGTCAGGGCAGTGGTCGCCTCCGGGGATGGGGGGAGGGGGGAGGGTTGGGGCTGTCGGGGACCAGGCATGCTCTGATTCATGATCTGGTTGCTGACCTGTGTGCTCAGTTTTCAACGATCCATCCAGCTGTACACTCTTGATGCGAACAACTTTTTCAGGTACGAATGCTGCACATTCATAAAATGGCATTGTATTAAAATGACAAAAGTCAGTATGATAAACTCTTCACATTAAAAAAAGGAAAAAAAAATCCAGAAGTCCCGTTTCCTCTTAAAAACTCCGAAGCTCGAGAAACAGTGAGCCCTCGTGGTCCGGGAAGGCTGGTGCGGGTCTCCCGGGCTCGCCCGGCCGCGGGCACAACCTCCCTCTCCGCCCCCCTCGCTCTGAGCCAGGAGGCTGGGACTCAGAGGGAGGAAGTGGCTCACGGGGCCGCACACCCACGTGGGCGGCAGAGCGGTGGCTGGAACTTCCAGTCCAGGCCCTGGGGCCACCCCCCCCAGCAGGCCGCTAGGTTCCTCGGGGCTGGGAGGAGGAGAGGGCACCCTCGGGGTGAAGCTGGCGTCTCGCTAGGACTGCGGTGAAGTCCGAGCTGGCCCTTCCCCTCTGGATTCTAAATCCCTTGACTTCTGGGTGCGAGCTGGGTTCAAGCCAGTTGCTCTCGGTTTTTCTCTCAGGTTTAAAGTAGCTGGGGACCCGCTGAGAAAGGGGTGCGGACCCCCTGGCAAGGTCCGAGGTGACGGGTGACTTTGCCGAGAAGGGGAGCATTGGGGAACCTCCCTAAGGTCTGGGAGACCCGTGGGCACCGCTGCAGGCAGGTGTCCCCGGGGTACCATGGTGACTGAGAAACGGAGAAGGTGCGGCTCCTTTCACGACCTGTCCTGTCACTGCAGCCAGTTCTACGGGGGTGACTGCCCTGAGCAGAGACAGTGGGGGCGCCAACTAGTCTCCCCTCCCCAGTGCCTGAAATTCCACGGCGGAAGCTTGCCTCCCGTTATCACCGCTCTTCCCCGGAAGGGCACTCACTGCCTCGCCATTATCAGCCCCTCACGTGGAGGAAGGAACTGGGAGCCAGTGCTCCGAGGTGGAGGCCAGATCCTGAGATCTGGGGGCGGGGGAGGACTGGAGAAGGGGGCCCGGGGAAGACAGTCCCTCCACACACAGCTCCTGGGCACTTCCTGTGCTCCGTGAGGCCCTTGCCCTCCAGAGAGGGCGCTGGAGGGGCAGAGGGCTATAAGGGAGTGATGGGCAAATGTCCTGGGCACACAGGAGAGAGAGCAAATCACACAGGTGGGAAGGAGTGACAAAAGCGGCTTAAAGCACTAAACCTCAGTTTCCTTAGCTGCAAAGAGAGGCGACTATGAATGGCCACTGAGGAGACCGCTGTGAAGCCCGGATGAGAAAGTCAGGGAGAGCACCAAGCATGGTGCCCGCACCAAGTAGGTCCTCAATAAATGCCAGAGGGAGGAGGCTGCCCCTAGTGCTGGCCCCTGCCTGGTGGCTCCCACGGACAGTCTTACCAGCTACGTATTGTTGGCCCAGACACTGGGGGCCACACCCCCATCTCTACTTGGTCAGTTCAGTCCCCTGGCCTAGAAGCCCCAAGAGAATGGGAACCTTGGTATCTCCCCAATGTGTCCCCGGCAGCTAACGCGGTGCCTGCACATGGCTGATACTCGGTGTTTGGCTGACACTGAATGAATGAATGAATGAATGAACGAACGAACCTTTCAAGGCTGGCCTCAAATGGCATCCCCTCTCTGACTGCTGCCTCCCCCGGGCTCCTGTACCCCCGTATCCTTCAGACACCCTCATACCCCAGTGGCCTCTCGGCACCAAAAAAAGAATGAGCTGGTTCTCTGAGGGCAGGAACAGTGCGTTCTCGCCCTCCCAGGGCCTGCCTCTGCGTGTGGGCCCAGAAGGAATACATGAATGAAATGAGTCAATGGCTGATAAAGGCGGTGACGCAGGGAGTGAATGAGGAGGTGAGAGATTAGGTGATAAACCCATGAGTGTTGAGCCTCTGGCTTGTGGCCATCAGGAAGCCTTGCTTCCTGTGTCCTCTCTCCCCTCCCGCCATCCGCCATCCGTATCTACTTCTGTAGCCAGAGGTCCCTCTGCCTCCCTTAGGAGGCCGTGTGTGATTGCATAGGGCCACCTGGATAACCCAGGGCACACCCCGCCCACCTCCTCCCCATCCCCCCAGGTCAAGGATCTCAACTTACTCACACTCACAATCACTTAGGCCATAGAAAGTCACAGTCACCGGTCCCCGCCATTAGGACCTGGACATGGAGGAGGCCATTACTCAGCCTACCACAGATCTCCCCGCACTGCCCGGATCGTGTATGGACGCCTCCCCAGCCTTCAGATTTCAGCCTGCACTTCGCCGTCCCCAGGCATTTGAGGTCAGGGAGTCGTCCTGAGTTTGACTTCTGGAATTCCTCTCATTTCTCTCCTTCTAGCCCCCCTGAGCCTCCGCCAGCAGACAGTCCATAGGATGTAAGGGGTGCAGTCCATCCCCACAAACGCCCGGCACATCCCCGGCATATCATCAACCCTGGCCATGGGCCTGCCTTCACGTCCCCCATGGAAACCCACCACTGGGGTCCTTGCAAAGGAGCAGAGCCTGGAGCACATGGCCGCCCACAGACCTCAAGGCCCTTTGGCAGAGCTCTCCTTTTGGGGCATGGCACAGGGTGCATCTCTACAGAAATGCTGATGGGAGGGCAGTGACTGTGTGTTTAATGTATTCCAATAAATACACAGCAGCGGACACCACGACTGTTCCTCCGCATGTCCCGCATCACAGGGAGCATGGCCAGTCTCACGTCCGTCACCTTTTGGGAGGATGGACCGAATCCCAGGGGACGCTGAGAGCCACAGAAGCAGCATCCCCCTAGGGCCACACCGCTTGTCTGAGGCAGAACCAGCAGGAGAGCCAGGTCCCCACACACCCTGTTCTCTGCCGGGACCTTATCTCCAGTAGTTACCTTGGGCACTCGGACTTCCCTTGATCAGTGGAGCTGATTGATTTTCAAAAGCCGCTGGGTGAAGGCAACATGATTGCATGTAAAAAAGCGCAGGCCTGGGGCCAGTGATACCACTCTGGCCAGGGACCTCTGCCCAGGGGGTGGGCCATTCCCGGTGTGGCCTCCTCAGCAGCGTGGGGGTGCTCGCGCTGACACCTGGCACTGAAGGCAAAGTGGCCATGAGGTCACCACAGGGTTGAAATCAGAAACTCTGAAACCAGTACCCAGAGGAGGGTTTCAGGATTGGTTTCAGGGCTGGGATAGGAGGATGCCGTGAAAATGGCCTCTGGCATTAGCTTTCTTCTTCTTCTTCTTTTTTTTTTTTTTAACTGAAATGAAGTGCAAGTCATGAATAATTAAAGAGGTGTTGTGTCCTGTTCTTATGATGGGTTCCCAGAGCGTTTGGGGGTGTGCCGATGTGGGTTGTCACTACCAGGAGTCCCCAAGAGTCAATCATCACTCTGTTAACGAAAATAAACATTGAAACCTGTAAAGAATTTTTGTGAGTTTATTTGAGCCAAACTGTCGACAATTGCCGGGAAGCAGAACCTCAACGGATTGAGATAATGCTCCGAAGAATGGCCGGTTAGGTTTCTGTATTTATACATTGCAATCAAAGGAGGGACATAGGTGGGTTACATGAAATTCATTGGTGATGGAGTGAGGAGACGGGAGAAAGCAAGCCAGTGGGAAAGCCCTGGGATTGGATAAAAAGTAAAATGATGGATGCTTACTTAGGTGAGTGCAGGAACAATTAACATGATAACGAAGGAATCTGAGGCATCTGTCCTGGCGCCCACCACGTTTGGTTGTACCCCAGGGGCTCCAGAGAAAAGGGAAGTTACAGGTTACTCAGACATCTCACAGATAGGTTATCTTAGAGGCAGGAAGGCAGATGGGCTCAGTAAAGATCAAAGCTGATCTTTGTCTGGGAAACATTGGCCTAGAAAATGACTGCCCACTATAACCTGTTGGAAGTAAGATATTTAATTTTCAAACCATCCTTTGTGGTTACTTCAGGTCTCTCAGTCTGCAAGACTGCCACGCAGGCCTTCCCTGAGCTCATCAGGTCAGCAAGTGGCTGTTTTCGTTCACAACTCCAAGAGTGGGTTGTCACTGCCCCAACGGGGAACATTCATTATAAACATCTGCAGCCTCTTCCTCCCCACCTGGTGCCCTTACCCATCCCCACCCCCTCTTGCCAGGTTTATTAAAGACTAGTAGCCCGGCGCACAAATCCGTGCACCAAGTAGGGGATCTTCACAAAGGGCTGGCGATGCTGGTTTCTGCAGCGAAGTCATTCATCTTTCCATGATAATACCTACACAACTGCACCCGGGGAGGATGGCTGCATTTCCAGGTGAGCTCCCGGGTCCTGAGGGGGTAACTGCCAGCCAGGTTAGAACGTGCCTTCTTGAATCAGAATAAAACAATCACGGTTAACACAGCATGACTGACATTTCTTACAATTCTCCCTGGGTCCCCAACATTCTATTTCTGCCCCTGTCACACCTCCATAAAAGAGGGAGGGAAGAAAGGAAGAGGAGATGAAAAAGAAAGAGAAAGAGAAGAGAGAGAAGAAGGAAGAGGAGGAAAAGAAGGAGGAAAAAGAGAAGGAGAAGGAAGAAGAGGAGAAGAGGAGAATTGATGGGAGGAAGGGAAGAAGGGGGGAGAAAAGGAAAAGAAGACAGAAGCACAGACTTCGGTGCCAACAGACTTGGGTTCAAATCCTAGTTCTGCCATCTCCTAGCTTGTGGTCTTGGGCCGTGGCTCCACTTCTCTGAGCCTCAGTTTCCTCATCTGTATGTAAAACAGTTCAACATCATATCCCTTGTACATAAAAGTGATATGTGCGTTGCCCCTAGTAGGTCCTCAGTAAAAATGGAAGCTTCTTCTGCAAGGAAAGGGTTCTTGCTCCCCTTCCCCAAACCACCCAACCAATCTCTCGCCTTGGCAGAGGCTGGGGGCTGCGGGAAGCGGGCTGCGGGCTCCAGGGCAGGCCCAGACCTGACCCCCCTCGCAGAGATGAAACCTGAGACCCTAAATTGTGACTGCAGGCCTCTCGGCTTAATGTCTATTGTCAGGAGCCTTGTAGAAAAACTTCTGAGCAGGAGCCAGCTTTTTAAGATCCCTGAAGGCTTGTGAGAGCCCTGGGGAGGGCTGCCTGCACCCCCCAGAACTCTCCTGACAGCTGGTGTGCCCCGCCCCAACCCTCCCCCTACAGCCTGAGCCTTGTGGTCAGGGTTTCTCTCTCCCTCTTCCTCCCAGGCCAACAACAGCCCAGCCCCCAGTGCCATCTCAGCACAGCCTCCAGGCTGCGGGGTCAGAGCCCTCCCTCCCCCAGCATCTGCTCAGGCGCTCATAAATCCCCAGAATGCTCCCCACCTGGGACATCTCCCTGTCACACGGGGGTGGGGGGTGGGGGGTGCTCGGCCACATTGGATAGCCACCCCTCTCGTCATTAGAAAAGGTCCCGTTAGGAAGAAAAAGCTCACGATGTAACCACTAGTGAAACGAATACGTTTTTTTAAGGCACCTCGAGGAAAACTAGTCCGCCCTCACAGGCCTTTTGATGTACTGACCCTGGGAGTCATTTTCAAGACAAACTCCTTATTTGCTGGTTGGAAATATTCCTTAATGGCTCTTGAGCTCACTCGGTGCTCAGTGAGAGGTCCGGGAGGCCGAGCGAGCGGAGGGAGAACCGGAACCAGGCTGTTCTCTGCAGCGGACCGCAGCCTGAGCGAGTTGTCTTCATTGGCCATAAGCAGAGGCCCTGAGGTCAGAGTCAAGCCCCCGCTGGTGCTGGGGGTCCGGGCAGCGCACACACCAGGCAGCCAGCGGGATGGGTACCCAGGGAGGTGGCATGGGCCAGGCTCAATGCAGAAATGATCTAAGCATTTCCAGCGGAAAGCAATTCTGTGCAGGATTCGGTGCTTACAACGCTGAGGGCTGTTGCCGGTGCAGCTCCAAGCTCACCTGCAGGAAGCAGCCCAGACACCACAGGACGGACCCACCGGGAGCTGCCCTGGTCAGGAGGGTAGGGAACCAGAAAGTTGCTGAGGGAACACACCCCCAGAGCTGCAGCCCAGGGGTCAGCACCCCACGGCTGCCCTGCACGTGCTCTGGACACCCACAAAGCTGGACACTGGACACCAGCATCCCAGCGAGCTTGCTTGCCTCGTGAGAGCAGACACAGAGAGAGATGGACCCCCTCTTTCCTGCCTTCCAAATCTCTCATAAATGCCTCTATTGCGCACAACCACATTTACACCCAGACTCTCTAAGAGTTTGGGGCATTTTTTAAATATATATATTTTTTATTTATCTCAGAGAAGAAGGGAGATAGAAAGATAGAAGTATCAGTAATGAGAATCATTGATCAGCTGCCTCCTGCACGCCCCCTACTGGTGATCAAGCCCCAAACCCAGGCATGTGCCTGATCAGGAATCAAACCATGACCTCCTGGTTCATAGGTCGATGCATAACCACTGGGCCATGCTGGCCGGGCTAGGGGATTTATTTTTAACTTTTCAGCATTGGCAGCACTAGAAGGAGGTGAGAGTGAATGCTGAGCAGCAAGAGTTATTACCCAGGCGGGGACTACACACCACAGGAGGTCAAGGACCTAGAGGGGGGCCTGGGAGATAGGGCAGAATCTGGCCCCAAGGCCCAACAACACATCCGCAGTCCTAGTGGCAAGGAGAGCCGTGACATGGCCCCCATCTCGCTTTCTTGGACAACCCCAGTGGTCCTTCATAGCAATGGGGGTTTATGGCTGTTCTGAATCGGGTGACGGTCACTCTTAGCCACGCACTGTGCTGATGCTTCCTACATGACCATGTTTCAGATATTTTGCAGCAACATTATAAGATGGAAACTGTTGCTGTTATTACTGTTTATAAGGGGATGAGACTGAAGTTCAAGGGGGTTTTGTAACGTGCCCATAGTCACACAGCAGGGCCCTATTAGAACCCATTTACTTAACCACAACAGACATTAACTACCACTCCTTGTCTTTAATTTTCTTTTTAAATGAGGAAACGAATCTGTGCTCCCCTAAAAGAAGTTTGTTCCAAAATATGGAATGCACGGGGAGGTGAATAATAAAAGGAACCTTCAGTGGGGGAGAAACCAGAATCCACAGTGTTAAACAGTCCCTGTGCTCCATTCAGAGTGAACATTCTACTCCAAAAGCAAGCTACCTGCTCCACAGCTGTCACTACATCCACTCGGGCAGGGACTGCCGTGGGGCAGGGAGCGGGGGCAGGCCTGCTGTTTCTCAGAGGATACTCTGATCATCCCAGAAGCAACCTACTTTATGGTCCCAAGTTGCCATAGCAACTCCCCATCTGGGCTGTTTAAATAAAAGGGAGGAAGCATCATCCTCTGCCTCCAGGCAGTTGTAGCTTTGAAGAGAAATTCCTTCCTTCATCCAACAAATATTTAAAAGTGTCATCCAGGGAGGCAAACAAATGCTTATAGAAATCAGACCCTTAACATAAAGGGGGTCATGTAAAAGGATGGCAGGGGAATTAACGCGAGAGTTGGGGCTCTAGGGCCCCCGGCGAGTGTACCCTCCCTCCCCCCGCCCAACCCCGATCTGCACGGGCCGTCATAACTCAGTCCCAGCCCCTCCTCGCTCTGCAGGAATGTAATCCACGTGTTATTGGATCATCAGATTCGTAAAAAAAAATTTTTTTTTAATTGTGAGAGCTGGGTTTTTATGTGAAATCTTTCAATTTTTACACATTAGCAACCAACTCAAAATTTGGGGTGGGGTTCTGAGTGCTATTGTGTAGGTCCTGCTGTTGTGTAGGTCATGCTGTTGCATAGGTCATGCTGTTGTGTAGGTCGTGCTGTTGTGTAGGTCCTGCTGTTGCGTAGGTCCTGCTGTTGCGTAGGTTATGCTGTTGTTTAGGTCATACAGTCTACCTCTCGGGGCACCAGTCTCACATAAGTTCAAGTGATCAGAGCCCCCTGCCGTGGTGCACTGGCAAATCATGCAGCTATGCATGTGAAGTCCAATCACGGTGGGGGCCAGGTCTGGCTTAGGAGTCACCAGCTTGCCAGTTCACACACTAAATACCTAGCCACAGAGGGTTGGCTATGCTCATGATTGTGCAGCCATCCAGTGTAAGCCACACCGGAAGTGATGGCTGTAGTGGTCCTCGCTGTGCAGCAGTGCTCATCGTGAACTGGTGAATGGGAAGAGCAGGTTACCATAACACGAGCCCAGCATACTCTCCCTTTTTGAAATGAAATTGCGTATGCTATGTTAGAAAGCCTGGAAGGTTGTAACCCCCAATGTGACAATAGTTACCTCTGGGAGGTAGATTATCAGACCACTTGTATCTTTATCCTCTCTATCCCTGTTTTCTAAATATTTTGATGTCAAGTAATTCTTGTAAAATGAAAAAATGTAAGTCCATTCCCAAAATTCTTCTAAAATGGAATCAACATGGTTTTTTCCAGCCAAAGAGAGAGTGTGGTCAAAATAGTGGCTCCCAGCTCCAACATGCAGCAGCCTTGCCCTGAGGGTGTGTTTGCAGGCAAACTTCAGCCCACCTGCAGGGCTCTGACTCAAAGGGCTGGGCAGGGGTTTCCAGATGAGGCTAACCCTGTCCTGGACCAGACACATTGAGAACCACTGGCTCTACCCTCTGTAAAGACCTTCTCATTAGAGAGTCTAAGAATTGCTTGGCAAACTTGCTAAAAATGCAGATTCTGGGATGATCCTCAAAAAGCATGACTCAGTAAATCTGGGGTAGGGCCCGGGAATATGCATTTTAACAAATATGCCAGGTGGTTTTCCTGTGGGCATCTAGGGACGCCCTTTGAGAAGCAGGGCACTTCCGTGTGGCACAAGCCCATTTATTTAGGCGGCATCCACTTATTAAGTGAGCATTCACAGGGCTCCTACACTCTGCCAGGCACTGCGCCAGGAGCTGTAGGAGCTGGGCGGGTGCCAGAGCAGCAAGCACCCTGGTGGCAGTCTTCTGAGGAGGCTGCTGAGATGGGGTGCAGGGCTACAGGAGATGGGGGCCTGGGCAGTGGGTGCCCCAGGGTGCTGTTGAGGGAGGCACCTGTAGGAGGGCGCTCGGAGCACCTGGGAATACTCTTCATCTTCCAGACCAGCCAGCCTCATTCCCATTGGCATCTGAATCTTCAAACTCGTGCTTCTGAGTAGCTCCCAGGTGGTTGGACCTCCACCAGCACTTGCTGCTTCTCCCTGGCTCCCGCCTGCCTCTGCCATCGGTTCTCCCTCCAGCAGAGCCATCGGCCCGGGTGAGCAGTCTGCCTTCCTCCCTTGTGGTTGCTGGATGCATTGCGGGAACTCTTCTGTTGGCCAGTTTCAAAACCATTTCTGAACTTCCAAACCAGCGGGAAAACAGAAACTAATGGAACAAATCCCCACCTGCCCCTGACTCAGGTGATTACACTTCATTGTGGGCATTTCCTTCAGCTCCTTTAAACGGACAGACGCAGCTGGAGCCCCACGCTGAAACTCGTGTCCCCCCCCCCTCCCCGGGGCGCCCCATTCATTCTCACGGTATTGGTGTCATTTTGCTCCAGGTGTATATACTCATATTATTATTATTATTTATTTTTTTTGAAAATTTAGCCTCTTGGGATTTATCGGAAGAATCGCAGTCTCTTGTCTGTGCACGCCATCCAAGGCTTTGCGTGTCCTTGGCAGTGACACAAGACACGGGAATTGCCGGCAGGGGGGGTGGGGTGGGGGGAAGACGTGAGGCAACCCAGGTCGAGTCTTTGCTAGTTCTCTTGGATTTACCAGAAATAATCTGTGGCAGACTGTTAGCCCTCCATTCAAGGAGGCCGTTTCTCTCTTGCCCCCCAGCTGTAGGGCCAGCTCCCCCAAACCAGCACGGGCAGACTGAGCCTCCTCCCCAGCCTCACACAGCAGAAGGAGTCCCCTTCCCGAGGAGATCTGCAGCCAAGCCCTTCGGAGCCCAGACTCCTGGTGCGGCCCTTGGCCAAGGCCCTGCACCTGCCCAGCCTGCAGCACCCTCCAACCTCCCCACCCCCACCCCCGACGGTTAAAAGGGGGGAGTGGTGAGTTCAGCCCCTGAAGGTGGAGGAGCTGAACAGGTGCTCGCGGCAGGTGGACGGACGGGTGCACAAGACACACACTTACCCTCCTGGGGCCAGACCGGGAGCAGAGACAGCGGGGGGAGCCAGCTCCCAGGTGGGGGAAGCGGGGAAGTCCGGGGCTTCTGCCTGGCTCGGCACTGGGCAGGCCTGGTCCGGGTCTGAGAGGGCTGTGGGTTCTGTGTGTGGCTTGGGGAGCCAGCAGGGCCCCTTCGGCCCCAGGGAAGTCCCACTCACCCACTGTTCACTGAGCACCACATGCCGGGCTCAGGGCACAGTCCCTGCCCTGGAGAGAGGCTCACAGTGAGCCGGGAGGGGGCCCAGGAGGGAGGGGGTTCCCGGGGCGCCTGTAACAAATGACCACCAGCCAGGGGGCTGACAACAGACACCTGTGGTGAAAATAGGGCTCTAGGTAAGGTGACCAAACGTCCCGCTTTTGGCGGGACAGTCCCGATTTTCAAGAATTTTTCCCGAGTCCCGAGGTGTTTTTAAAAAGTCCCGATTTTTGGAAAGAATCAGGACTTTTTAAAAACACCGCGGGACATGGGAAAAATTGTTAAAAATCGGGCCTGGCCTGCCAAAAGCGGGACATCTGGTCACCTTACTCTAGCCGGGAAGCAACCTCATAGGTGGTGGTCAGAAGTTCCTACTGGGCAGGCCACGGGGGTAGTCACGCCCCGGCCTCCGACTTCTTCAGTGGAAGGCGGTAAGCCAGCGCTGTCCATTGTCCTTGGGCATCTAGGTTAGCGCACCTTTGACATAGTAATACCCCCTAGAAGGGATATTACTTTTTCATCTCATGGCACAAATAAACTAATTACTAAAATTCTGCAGCACACTAAAAAATATATATATTTCTTTGCCGACCTGACAAAAAAAGGTATAATTTCTATTCATTCACATCAGATGGATATCGTTGTGTTGACTGTTGTTGCTTTTTTATTTGACAATCTAAGGGCTCAGAGGACAGTGACCCTGGCTAAATAGTCAGGTACTGCACGATTTAAACATTCTTGCAGACACCGGTTGAAGACTGCTGCTGTGACCCAATCACTGCTCTGTTTTCTCCAATCTTCCTTATGTCCCTCCTTAATTTCAAATGCATAAAAGAAGCTGCAAAACCGATGTTCTCCAGGGCATCTGAGATCTTGCTCCCCAACATATGTCATCATTTTGGTTCAAATGAACTCTTATAAAAATTATCTACAGCCCTCGTCGGTTTGGCTCGTGGATAGAGCATTGGCCTGCAGACTTACGGGTTCCAGGTTCGGTTCTGGCTAATGGCACATGCCTAGGTTGCAGGCTCTGTCCCCAGTAGGGGGCGTACCAGAGGCAGCCGATCAATGATTTTCATCATTGATGTTTCTATCTCTCTAACCCTCTCCTTTCCTCTCTGAAATCAATAAAAGTTGTTTTTTTAATTATCCATAGGTTTGGGACATTTCTTACATCAACAGATATATTCTGGAGGCTAGAAATCTGAAATGGAAGTGTTGGCAGGGCCGCGCTCTCTTCAGCAGTTAGCGGGTCTGAAGGGATCTGCTCGCCTCTTCCAGCTTCTCCGGCTCCCGGTGCTCCTTGGCTTGTGGTGGCATCGCTCCAGTCTCTGTGCCGCCTTCACGGGGCCTCCGCCTCTGCGTGCCAAGGCCCTGTTTCCAAACAAGGACCCGTGCACAGGTCCGGGCAGGGCTTTTGAAAACCACCATCAGCCCAGGAAGTGGGGTGTGGGGGGACCTTCCAGAAGAAGCAGGTCAGAGCAGAGACCAGTCTCTCCCTAGAGGGAGATGGAGGCCTTCAGGAAAGTGAGTGAGGACGGCCAGGTCAGGGGTCCAAGGAGGGAAGTGGACCCATTCCTGACGGGAGAGACATGCAGGGCCCCACGCCCCTGCTGGGGAGTTTAAACTTGATCAGGGGTCCGTGAAACGCTCCTGGGGAGTGTGTGTGTGTGTGGGGGGGGAGCTGGCAGGGGAGGATAGCAAAGGGCTGATATGGAGCTGTAGTTTGGGGATCAAACACTCTTTTTTCTTTAATATATTTTATTGATTTTTTAACAGAGAGGGAGAGCAACAGAGAGTTAGAAACATCGATGAGAGAGAAACATCAATCAGTCAGCTGCCTCCTGCACACCTCCCACTGGGGGTGTGCCCACAACCAAGGTACTTGCCCTTGACCGGAATCGAACCTGGGACCCTTTAGTCCACAGGCCAATGCTCTCTATCCACTAAGCCAAACTGTTTTTGGCTCGAAATGCTCTTTTTAAATTTAGGATGAACTTTTCTGATAGGCAAGAAAAGGCTCGGAATTAAAGCATGATCTTGAAAAGAAATAAGCTCTGGGAATGTTTTTCTCCTAGTTTCATGACTTTAAGAATTTATATTCAAACAAAAACGGAGTGTTGCAGGCCCCCAAGCTGTCGGTCTCCTCCAGGCTGGGAGGAATGTGAGAGCTCAAAGCCAGGGGGCTCTCACATCGATGCTTCTCTCTCTGTCTCTCCCTCTCCCTTCCACTTCCTAAAAACCAATGGAAATATATCCTCCCGTGAGGAGTAACCACAAAAAGCAATGGGGGCTGGGGGAGGGGTGATGGCCAGGTTTACAAGGGCGCTGGTTATCCTGTGACAGGATCTCTCTGCTTGGTTCATTCTGGTGTCTTGTAGCCCACATGCCCCCGTTTTGTCTCTTTCTCTGTCCCTGAGGCTGGAACTTCCCCTGAGGTGTTGTTTTTGGGAGGGGTGAGGTCAGAGGCATTATGACCCACATCTACTCACAACATGAGCTAATGAAGAAATGCTTGAACCAAGACTGCCTGGGTTCAAATCCTGGCTCAGCTGCTTACTAGGTGTGTGGGGTGGACTGTATTTCTGTTCACAGTTACTTGGTGATAGACCCCTGCCTGGTCGTATGACATACCCTGGGTACACCTCAAAGAGGCTGAAGGGACCACCGGTTAGTGACCGCTGACCTAGTCTGTGGTGTTTTGCTATAGCATCACCACAGGCTAGATATGGCCCTTTACAGAGGACTCTGAGGCTGACCCCTCACTGGCCACCTCCGACCTGATTCAACCTACACGCTGGGCTGCCTCCCGTCCCTCCATAAGTCATCTCCTTGCAGTGACCATTTGCTTCTTGTCTTCAGCTCTCGCCGTGGCTCCCTGGAGCAGCTGGGAGGCAGCCTGTCCTGGGGGTGGGGCAGTGGGAGGCCTTCCCCCACCATGGGCTGGGCCCCCCTTTCCAGCCTCACAGAGCCCCCTGGAGAGTAAGGGCCCAGCAGGAAGGCCGGTAAAGTTGAGAAAGAGATGCCTCCCTTGGGATCAATCAGCCAGGATTAGCTACCACCCCCTACCCTGCCCCCCAGGGACGCAGGAGCACCCTGCAATTACTGGCTTGTTTTGCTTCGGTTCCCCTCTGCCCTGAGCATGAGGGCACGCAGGCCTCGCCCAGGGCCTGCTCACGGTGAGGTGGGGCTTGACACCCCTCCCGTGGAGAGGCAGGGTCAGTGTCCCTCGCCTGGAATGTGGGAGCCCATGGCCACTCCCCCAGCGGGGTGCAGGGGACATGCTGCCATGGGGCTCCGAGGCTCGGTCAGAAAAGGCCATCAGCCTCCCCCTTCATCCTCTGGGACACGTGCTCTGTGGGAAGCCAGCAGCCACAGAGGAGTCCACACCCTGACCTGTCGTGCAGAGGAAGGAGGCCATGCCGGGTGCTCCGACCCCAGCCCGGCTGGCCTCCCAGAGGACCGGACATCAGCTGCTGGCCACGTCCAGCCAGTCGATCTGAACACAACCAAACGAGAGGCCCCGGCCAGCGAGAGCCACCTCGCCGAACTCTCCCTGAATTCCTCCCCCAGAAAATCAAGGACGAAAGCGCCTGGTGGTGGTTTTACACTCTTCCACATTGGGTAATCTAGAATGGCTACTGAAGAACCAATGAGTCGAGTAACTCAGAGCGTATCTAAGCCAGGAGACCGAGCACCCAGAGCTCCATCCCTAACCCCTACCAGGCCCTGATGGAGGACAGGCTGGGCAGAGATAGGAGCAGGTGGAGGCCAGAACACACCGGACACCTAGCAGGTGCTGGTTTCCAGGGTGAAAGATGGTGGTAAAGGCAAGGTCTCTCTCTGCCCTGAAGACCTCATGATCCCATCAAAGCCCTGAGCTGTACTCTCCATTAAAACCAAGCTCCTCGGCACACAAACCCAGCTCTGCCTGCTTGGCTCTTCCCCTGGGCAACCTCCCCCACGGAGCCTGTGTCCATAGCCCCCTACCCCTGCACCCTTTCCTGCTTCACTCCTTCTCTCCTTCTCTCCTCAGTCCTCCGGGGTCACTTCCTTGGGGACACCATCTTGGATGCCTCAGACCAGGCCTCGTCCCTCTGTCATTTCCTCTCATGGAACCGAGGTCCTCTTCCGGTGGTGGTGGTGGAGACGACTCATCCATCCTCGTCTGTAAAAGTCCCAAGTTCTCTGACTGGAGATAAAAGCCCACAGGCCAAGAAGCCAGAGACCCCGTCTGGCTCCCTCTGATCAGGTGTAGGAAAAACCAGGGCAGGCAGGCCTGATGGAACGCCGAGCCCCCGATGGGCACCCTCAGAATCATGCTGCTCTCTGAGCCTTCCCACCTATCCCAGTAGGTCATATTGTTGCTGATTTTGCAGGTGAGGAAACTTGAGGCCCAGAGAGGTCAGCTAACCTTCCTAAAGCCACACAGCTGTGAACAGAGCAGCAGGTCCCAGGAGCGTGGGCCATGGGTCGACCCTCAGCTCGGCACTGCTATCGGGCAGCTTGAACGTGGCCTCACCAGCACCTGACAGCACTCCTTCTCACCCTGACTTTGGTTTCTGCCCTTTCCCCCGCCCCCTCCCCACCCCACACTCAGCTCCTCCAAACCCAGCTGTCTGAGTCTGGCACTCCTCCGGCCTGGTTCTGAGTTCCCACCGGGTCTGGTGTGCTGGCAGTCCAGTTTTTTAAGCTCTAGGACAACCTCAGAAAGGATGTCACAGCCAAGCTAAGGAGGGAGTTCAGCTTTCCCCCAAAGAGAGAGGAGGCTTCTGGGAATTACCCACATCCTGCCGTCATCATTCTCAATTCCAGGGCCTCCCCCACTCCCTCTCGAGCCTCCGCACAGGGCACCAGGAGACCCACGTTCAAATCCCAGCTCTGCCTCTTCCCCAGGAGAGCCACGTTCAAATCCCAGCTCTGCCTCTTTCTAGCTGGGTGGCCTCCGGGGAATCACTTAGTCTCTTACCCTGTTTGTTAAAGATTAAATAAGATTTTTCAGTATGAATGTGCCTAGCCCCCAGAAGTTCCGTAAATGCCTATTACATCTGAAGGTGACAATGGGCTCCTTTGGTAGAAACTTTCTAAGAATATCAGACAAACTGTTTTTTTTTTTGAAAAACAAAAAACAACATTTATTTCTGTAAACTGTTTGAGTGCAGATGTTCCTCACAACCCCAATACAGCACAGACTTCCTCCCCCCACAAAGGAAAGGAGCAGAGAAAAAGAAAAAGAACAATATAAAACGTGCTCATGAAGAACCAACCCAATCTCATCCTTCTCTGAAAAAAAAAAGTCATCCCTTGAATGTGTGGTGCAGACTTGGGGTTAAACCAAGACTTGGGTTCTGGTCCCCCAGGGCCGGGCCCGCTGCGCACACAGCTGAGGTGGCAGAGAGGCCGCCCGGCCCGTGCTGTCCCTGCCGTCCGCAGAGGACCTTCCAGAGAGTGAAGAATCCATTCCAGTTCTACAGAAGTTCCTGTTCCGCACCCCGGGCCTCTCTCCCTGACGTTCTGGTCGCTTTGGGAGCCTCGGACGTTAACCTTGAAAGACTCCTGTCTAATCTGGGCTCAGACCTCTGCCCCGACCCATGCCACCGTGAGACTCCAACCAAGAGGGTGGGGGCAGACCAGGGTAACGCCAGGCAATGTTTAAGGCAAAATTCCTCCCTTCTCCTTCGGTCTGAGTCAGGCCTGGGCTTTGCACCACCGAGCCCCATCTCTGTAGCTTAGGCAACTCTGAATGAGGTGGGGGGAGGGCCCGGGAGCACACTCGAGGGGGTTCTGAGCCCGACACGTGGGTGGATGTGTGTGCTGATGAAGGCGGCGCAGATGATGTGGCTCAGGCGCAGCTGCCTCCTCAGTGGGAAGCAGGCGGGCCAGCCAAGGGAAACCAGGGTGGCAGCTCTGGCCCAGAAGCAACATGAGGTCGTGGCGGAGGAGGCCAGGCAGGCTAAGAGAAAGGGGTCACCACAGGAGGTGCCTCAGATCTGATGGTGGGCATGATCTTGGCGTCACGATGATTTTTCTTCAGAACAAGAAAGAGGGGGACGAGAGAAAAGTAGAGAAAAGAAAGATGTTCCATGAGCTTTGAGAAGAGAGGACACAGCAGGACTCAGGAAGGAAGCGGGGAAGGGGAGTGGGTTGCAGACAGGGTGGCGGGTGTTGCCTCTCATTGCGTCTCCTCTCCCTGGCGGGCTGGTGGGCGGGTAGCAGAGGCCGCGGTCCCCTCCCCTGGAGAGCAGGCAAATGGCTTTGGCAAGGGGCAGGGGAGGGCGGGGCTACTCCGCCTGGGCGTCATAATTGGCTCCCCCGGCCTTCTTGAGCTCGCTCTTGATGAAATCTTCCTCCAGCTCCTTCCGATCACTGATCACAAACTCTTTAGCGAAATTCTGCAAGAACAAAATAAGAGTTCCCCGTAAGAAGGGACAAGATCTACTACTAAGCTTTGCTCAGGCAACACACCACAAGTCTTGGCACCTAAAATACTAAGAAATGATAAAAATAAGTGGTTTGGCAGGGGAAAAAAAAGAGGAAAAAAAACACGACTAGAGATAAGAAAATGGATAAAGTCAAGTTACTGTGTAGTCCAAAGACCATGGAGATGGGCCAGATCAGATGTGGGTTTGAATTCTGGCTCTGTCACTTTCTGGCTCTTTACCTTGGACAAGCTCCTTCAACACTCTGTGCCTCAGTTGCCTCCTCTGTGAAAAATCACTGCTCAGACCTCCTGGGCTGAGTGATCAGCCCGAGAGAATAATAGGAGATGAAGTTGGAAAGGCAGGCTGTTGTTTACAACATTTACCAACACAACAGGGGCGGGAGGCAGGGGGGGGGGGGAGCACTGATTTGTAGCTTTTGCCCATTTCCATGGTGTAAATATTCCCACGGTGGTTGATTTCAAGCTACCAACATGACATCACTGTACATGGAGCTGGGAAGAGACACATGATTGGCTCTCATGAGCTGGTGTAAGCTAGCTTTAGGCATTCCTGGTCATAATGGTGCAGGGCGTCTAGTCCCAGGTCTGAGTGGTCAGCCCAGGCACTGAATGCACATAGTATGTTACTTGAGGGCAGGGGGCTTGCCTGCATTTATTTAATGAACACCATGCCATGTGATGGGCTACTGTGATAAGCTACATGCAGGTCACTCTGCCCTCTTAGGGTGCACAAGTTTCAACCACAGAAGCCCACCGGCCTGGCACACGTGAGGTACTCTGCAAATACTAGTGGCATGAATGAGTGAAGCAGGTGACCTGGCCTCTCAGAGAACTCTAATCCAGAGGAATCAGTAGTTATTTTAATATGTGGGTCATAGACTTCAATAAACAAAACAATCTCAGAATAGTGACAGACACAGAAAATTTTACCTACTAGTAAATATAAATAACAAGTCTGAAGATCAGAAAGTCAACCGCATAAAATAAAATAAAAACTCCACAAGGAAATAATGTAAATAATGGCCACCATTTATTATGCACCTATGTGTACCAGATGCTGCCACACTTGGCAAACTTAATTCTTAAAAAAAAATTTTTAATATATAATTTTATTTATTTCAGAGAGGAAGGAAGAGAGAAAGAGAGAGAGAGAGCAAAACATCAGTGAGAATCATTGATCGGCTCCTCCCCCCATACCCCTTACAGGAGACAGAGCCCACAACGAGGGCACATGCCCTGGACTGGAATCAAACTTGGGACCCTCAGTCCACAGGCCAATGCTCTATCCACTGAGCCAAACCAGCTAGGGCGGCAAACTTAATTCTTAAAACCCTTTAATATGACCCAACAATTCCACTTCTGGAGATCTACCCAAGAAAAATGAAAGCATGTGTCCGCACAGATATGAATATTCCTAGCAGCATTATTCAAAACAGCCAGAAAGTGGAAACACTTCAAATGTCCATCAACAGATGAATGGATAAGCAAAACATGCCCTATCCACACCACAGAATACTATTATTCAGCCAAAGAAGGGAATGAAGTACTGGTTCATCCTACAACATAAGTGAACTTCACAACCATAGGCTAAATGAAAGAGGCCAGACATGAAAGACCGCATATTATAGAATTCCATTTATATAAAATGTCCATAAAAGGCAAATCCAGAGACAAAGAGTGGATGGGTCTGAGGTTTGGGGGGGATGGTGAAGATGTTTTGGGACTAGATAGAGGTGGTGGTTGCACGACACTGTGAATGTACTAAATGCCACCGAATTATGTATTTTTAAAAAATATATATTTTATTGGTTTTTCACAGAAAGGAAGGGAGAAGGATAGAGAGCCAGAAACATCGATGAGAGAGAAACATCGACCAGCTGCCTCCTGCACACCCTGCACCGGGGATATGCCCGCAACCAATGTACATGCCCTTGACCGGAATCGAACCTGGGACCCTTCAGTCTGCAGACCGATGCTCTATCCACTGAGCCAAACCGGTTTCGGCTGAATTATGTATTTTAAAGTGGTTAATTTCACTTTAATTAAAACACACACACAGACACACAAATGCAAAAATAAGTCAGCACGCCTCCAAGAAGAATGACTAAACCAGGATAGCACTCAAGGTCAAGTGTTACAGTACAAACACAAACTGTTTGCCATGTCAAGCCACCAAGAATATGAACAGGGAGGGAGGAGGGGGAGGTTAATATTTATCAAGCAGCTAGTGTGTGTCAGGCACTGCCTCACACATTTTCTCCCTGATAAGACCAGCAAATCGGGCCTGGAAAGGCTGTGTCCCTATCCCAGGATGACTAAATATCCCTTACTCCCGCTGTGCTGCTCAGGGTCTGCGTATGTCATCAGTAGGAGTGAGCACACGAGCTGGACGGAGGAGCCAGAAAGGGGAACTGAGAATGAATGTGTTTCTCAACCCTGAGCCCCCGCGGCGTGGGGGCAGGGCAAGGGGCAGACCCAGGAGAAGGAAGCCAGCAGCTCAAGGTGCCGGTAGAAGGAAGTTCAAAGTCTGGCTGCTCGGTGATAGCTATATATGGCAATCTAAAGCAACGAGGAACACTCCCGGCTGTGTCTGTTAGCCACTAGAAGATTCAGGTTAAAAAGAAGTGTGTTTGACGAGGGCTAAGAAATCGACAGAGAACACAGCACAACCTAAAGCCGCAAGGACGTGGGAAATCAAAGTATGGCCAAAAATAAGGGACAACACAGGATAACAGAACCTAATAAAAACATAACAACAAATGTAAATGAACAAAACTGCCTTGTTAAAAAAGGCTTGTCTCAAGCTACAGAAGAAGCAGCCCCAAACCCCATGCTACCTATCAGAGAGACGTGTTTAAAATCAAAGGTTAGCAAAAACTTTCATCAAACAAATGTACACAGAAAAGCAACCGTATGCACCCCCACTATGGGGACCAGCACCAAAGGGCAGGCAGGAGGTGGTCCCAGTAGGTCTCACGGGCCTCCCCCCAATACACACAGATGCTCATGCACCCCCAGATTCTTCCCTTGGGGATATGGACTCTGTAAAAAGTCCCTGAACCGTCTGAGTCCACCTAAACCCAACTCGAAAGACCCTCTCCCGGCTCCAATTCCCGCAGAACTCGCCCTCGGACTTGGCGAGGGAGACGCCGGCAGCCCCGGCGTGGGCTTCACTGTGGGCTGTTACATGAGCACAGTGGGCGCTGTGGGCAGCCAGACCCCGACCTGGAGGCAAGGCCGAGACCGGAAGGAGCCTGCAAGGACTTAACCACAGGGACACGTCTGCCCAACGCACGGCCACCCGCACCGGCTCACGCCTCACACTCTGTCGCTGTCCCCGGAGCTCTCCCGGGGCCACCAAATGGCGACTGGGGCAGACGCGGAGGCACTGCCCGAGGGGCAGTTCCCTACGAGGAAGGGGACTGTCAGGTCCCAGGACAACACTAAAACAGAGGGAATTCCACATTTTCCAGGAGCCCCTTTGAGGAAAGCAAGAGGGAAATCGATGGCATTAGTGGCACTAGCATTCTGCCCACCCCTGTGTATCCACAATGCTGCTATGGTAACGTGTGCTCCCGTACAGAGGCAGCCACCAGGTGGGCCGCATCCCCGCCTCCACGCTGGCTCACAACGCCCTGGTACTGGGCACGTGCGGCCCATGGCGACAAGCCAGCTCTCGAGTGGCCGGTGACAGTGCAGGTCTCCACAGCACAGAAGAGTCTGAAAGAACTTTAACCCAGAAGCACTGGGGCTGCCTGAGTGGGGGAGGGAAGCCTCCTGGGGGCTGGGAATGTTCCAGGGTGGTGTTTCACCGGTATGTACGAAAATTCAAAAACTTAACTATCTGTACACCTGAGATTTCCTATATGTAAGTTACACCTTGTTTCACAAAAAGAAAGGAGAGGGGATGGGGCCGAAAGAGCCTCTGAACCCCTGGCATGCACCCCCTCATTTGATAGAGAAGCAGTGGGGACTCAGAGGGGCACCAGTTCCCCCCCAGGGCACACGCAGCCTCCGGGCGGGGACCCAGGTCCTGGCCTGTGTCTCTCCCGTGTCCTCTGTCCTCTGCAACCCACCTCCTGGGCTGCTCCAGGCTGTCCTGCCCTCCAACCCGGCGTGTCAAAGCTGCCTACACCCAATGCCAGACACTCTAAGCCAAGTGTGCCTGTCTGGGGACACTGTCACCTGTGGTTCTAGAAAGATCTTTGCCGTGTCCAGGAATGCCGCCCCTGGCTAACAGCTTCCAGGCGGGGTCTCTCCCTTTTCTGCCAGATCGGGGCTTGTCAAAGGAAGAATCCCCCTCCAGCGCAATGTGACTCCAAGATGGTTTGGTAACACACACCAGCCCAGTTCAGGACACATTTTGTCCCGCGACTTTCCTCAGTGCACATGTGCTATATGCTTCACAGACCTGAGACAGACGTGGTCTGCTTCTGAGGAAGGCAGCTGGACAGAAGGACTGGGGATAGGAACTGGGATCTATACATAGTCAAGAATCTATTTCCCATCAAAGCTGGTTCAAATTGGGCATCAATATTTCCCTATCCTTTGTTTTAAATCATCCCTGTAATTATTGTTGTTAATTCTCACCTGAGGATATTTTTCCATTGATTTTTTAGAGAGAATGGAAGGGAGGGGGAGAGACAGAGATAGAAACATCAATGTGAGAGAAACACATCAATTGGTTGCCTCCCACCCGCACCCCGACTTAGGGGTGGGGATCGAGTCTGAAACCAAGGTATGTGCCCTTGACTGGAACTGAACCCTCAACCCTTCAGTCTGCAAGCCGATGCTCAAGCCACTGAAAAAACTGGCCAGCGCTCATCTCAATTTTTAAATGGCTCCCAGCTGCCCGAATTTAAACCCGTTTCAGTCCTAGAGCATGCTGGAAGTATATTTGGGCCAAATACAAACAGGGAGAGGTGTCTGTGTGCGTCTCCAGCAGCCCGACTGACTGCCCTGAGCCTTAGGCTCATCTGCAAATGGGGACAGACAATAGAAGCCCCACGTCCTAGGGCTGTTGTGAGGATCTGATGAGCGTGCAAAGGGCGTGGACACCCCATGAGTGTGCCCAGTGCAGAGTAAGTGCTCAAGGATTAAGTGACATTTTAAATGATCCTAGGTTCATCTTCATTCTCAAGATTGTTAGGGGAGTCGGAGATATAAAGGAGTTTTCTGACACACTCAAATAAAGGCACAGGGCGTGGCTGGTTCCTCCTCTCTCATCCCACACTGATTTCCCCATCCCCACCATTTATTGTTTAATGACGGGAAGACCGGGAAACCCTCAGAACAACCAAGACGGTGACACTGTCATCTCCCTGCCCGTGCAGAGAGAAGACGGCAAACCCATCTGCACACCCCAAAGCTGGGGAAGACAGAGAGCAGGCCTGCTGGGCTGAACTGTCAGGTCTTCTACCTAGAACAGGGGTTGGCAAACTTTTGGACTCGAGGGCCACAATGGGTTCTTAAGCTGGACCGGAGGGCGGGAACAAAAGCAACCTGACCATGCTGGCACTCTCATCTTGGGCTGCTGGTAAAGGAGCAGAGGGGAGAGCAAGAGAACCCTCCGCTCTTTCGGCTCCGCGGGCCAGATCCGGCCTACGGGCCATAGTTTGCCCACGGCTGACCTAGAGCCTTAGGTCTACAGTGGATGGCTAACCTATGCAGAGAATGTGGGGGAAGGTTTGGGAAGAAAAATGAGTGGGGAGTCTTGGGCAGGTAAGTCTGACTTCAGCAATGCACACTCTACAAAGCAGGGCCAGGGAGGAGACGAGGAGACAAGGCCTTCACTGTATCCAAAGGCAATGTGAGCTCCTGCAAGTCATCCTTCCAGCAAACTCGTGCTTCCTGAACACCTATTACACGTCAGATACTCTTTCAAGCCCAGGGAGGTCAACATTCGGTACTTAGGGGGTATCTGAGAGCAGACGGAGAGAACCAGGGGCTCTAAAAGGCCCGGAAGGAAGCAGCCAATGGCTCTGGGCCCTGGTTTCCATCTCCGTGAAAGAAGAGTGCTGGACAGCAGGTGGCCTTTCCCCACCAGTCATCATGGACTTGCACCAAGGTCACGTAGGACAAAGTTCCCATTTGGACACCAGAATCCAAGGAGCGATTGGAGGAAACTGGCACAGAAAAGTCAACTTTGGGATCAGAGTTGGGCTTTCCAAAGAAAGCTGTGTGCTAGCTGCAGGCCCGTCCCAAACGCTTGCAAAGTAGTGCGGGGGACAGACTCTCTTCTCCCACTAGTGAGAGATGGAGCAGGGGGTGGCGAGACACACGCTGGCCACAATAATGTATCTCTTCCCCGAGTGGGCAGAGATTAGTGATCAACAAGGGCCTTGGTGTGCGAAAGAGCAGCAGGCGGTCTCCAGCAGCTGGAACACGGATGAGCCGGATGAAAGTGCACAGCACCAAACCCGCAGGGCACCCAGCTGCCAGCCCCTCCTGGGCCTCCCACACTCCCCTCCTACCACCTTTCAGAAGTGCTTCAGAGACCAAGGTTTCAAAAACCCTTCCAGCAAGGTGTAATTTACTCAAAAAACCAGGTTCTTACAAAAGGCATGAGTCATCCCAGAAAAGCAAAGAACACACGTCAAGAAGGAATGGTCTCGTGTTTGACAGACTCAGTAACAAAGGCATCCGTGTCGCCACCGTAGTTCGGGAATGACGAGGCCCAACTCCCAGGAGAGAACAAAGGGCAAGAGAGATGCACACGCCGCATTCTTGACAGACATGGGATAGCCATCCAATGCAGAGGAGGACAGGAAGCAGGACGTGCTACAGGATGCTGTGGATAGGTTTTGGGCCCACAGCTAACAGGGGCAGCCATCCATATGCCTCGAATCCTCACCCCTGCAGGGCCACCCACCTCTTTAGCATGTGGGAGACTTGGAATCTGACCCCTGCTCTCCTGACCCCTGACATCTACAGAAGCCCTGACTCCACTCTGCCTGATTCTGACTACGGCTCCATCTAGATCGGGGATGACAAGAAAATGAGGAGCACGCTCAGCGTTCTCCTCCGTATCTGTGGCAGACGTCACAAATCAATCCTGCATGTTTCCCTCTGAGATCAGACTGAACCTCAGAATCCTTCTTAACCCGGAGCTCCAACGAGCCCCTGCTATTAATCAGCTGACTGACCAGCACGATTAAACACAGGGTTAGGCCTTTGATTTCTGCCTGGTCGAAATTGTACCTAGTATTTCTTGTTCCTTAGCCGTGCTCACTTTGGGGAAGTTTGCCCCCCAAAAAATCACTCAACAGACGTTTTTAAGTACAGCTCATACAGATGTTCACTGTCAGTAAATACCAGACTGTTTTCACTTTCATTGAAAATTGAATAAATAAGTTAATAGTGCCCTCACTGAACGCTGTATACACATAAGACACTTATTATATGCAGTATCTTGTTTAGTTTTTACAATTCTTTGAGTTAGATGCTACCATCCCAAACATTCAGAGAGCTTGGTTAAAAGGACCCTGGAGCAGAGCTGGCTGCAGGGCTGCGAGTGCCCACATCCCACGGTAAAGAGGGTGCCGATTCCCCTCCAGCGGGCTTCTGACTCAACACCGTCCTGGGCCTCACGCCTCATCCCTCCAAACCTTGATTTCCTCATCTGTACATTGGGGGCAGCAACAGCACGCGGGCCACCATGAATAAGCCTGGCACCACCTTCTGAGGAGCTCTGTATTTGCCATCAGGTGGTTTGTGTTTTAAATATATGGCACGAGCCAAAACCGGTTTGGCTCAGTGGATAGAGCGTCGTCTGTCTGCAGACTGAAGGATCCCAGGTTCGATTCCAGTCAAGGGCATGTACATTGGTTGCGGGCACATCCCCGGTAGGAAGTCGATGTTTCTTTCTCATCGATGTTTCTAGCTCTCTATCCCTCTCTCTTCCTCTCTGTAAAAAATCAATTATAGCCGAAACCGGTTTGGCTCAGTGGATAGAGCGTCGGCCTGCGGACTGAAAGGTCCCAGGTTCGATTCTGGTCAAGGGCATGGACCTTGGTTATGGGCACATCCCCAGTAGGGGATGTGCAAGAGGCAGCTGATCGATGATTCTCTCTCATCGATGTTTCTTACTCTCTATCCCTCTCTCTTCCTCTCTGTAAAAAATCAATTAAAAATATATAAAAAATAAAATATATATATATTTTAAAAATCAATTATATATATATATATGGCACAAGCAACAGAGAGCCCCATTGCCTGAGCCCAAGCCCAGGTGACGTGCACCAACACAAAAGGCCCTTTCTGGGTCTATGAGGAATAGGGCCTTTCCGTAAACCCCAGGTTGGAAGAAGCATAAACACAAATAGCGGAAACCCTCAGGAGAGCAGTGCGGTGTCCATGGATGGTCCCCAGGGGCAGAGCGACAACTGGTGCTTGGCAAGGGGGAGCAGCAGCCCGTAAACCTCATTAAATGGGGGCGTGAAGGTTCTCCCGGCTCACCCAACCAGTGCTCACCTCTGCTTTCTACGGAAACAAAAGCAGAGCCTCTGGAAATACCAATCAACCCCCATATCCCTCCCTGAATGGAACCGGCTCCCACAATTTAATTCACCCCAAAGGGCATTTATTGAAGATGTACTAGCTCTCTCTCCTAGGAATATACAGTCCAGAGCCTATGTGGAGAGATTCATTTATTCATGTGTATGTGCGTGTTGTTGTTTTTCAGCCCCTATGGTGTGTTTAGTACATACTAAAGTGGCCATGGTCCCTGCCCTCAAGATTACTTTCTAGAGACATTTATTTATAATTTATAATTCGTGAAATCTGGATTAGAGAAGTAACTAATTCTGATTGAGGCTGGTAGAATGGGGTCAAGAATTGAGGTTTTGAAGGATGATTAGGAGTCCACTCATTGCCAAAATAGAGAAACTCTTTTCACAGGGATTGCCTTTCTTCAGTCCTTCCACAACAGCTCTGTGAAAATTTACATACTCTTTTGCATAAGTGAGAACAGATTCTAGAAATAACGTTACTTGCCCAAGGTCCTCAAGCTAACCGTTGATGGAGCTGGAATATCAACCTGGGCATCACTCCCCCTAAGCCCATTAACTTTCCTATTTGACATAGCACCATTAAAAAAATGTTAATAAAAAGCACTGAGCTCCTTTAAAAGGTACAACCAACAAGAAAGACTGAGAAGCAGGAAATGCAAAAATAAATATACAGGGTTCGTTTCCTGCAGAACTTCTCAGAGCCTCTCGTGTGCCGAGTGAGTCTACAGAAGTAGTTTCCAACTCGCAAGTGGCCTCAGAACATGTTACTCGGGGCGGGAGGACGTCAGGAAACGTGTACTAAGAGGAGATGATCAAGTGGGGGCTTTGGGACCGGACAGTCTGGGCTCCGGGCAGAGCTCCATCACGTCCACGCGCTGGGACCTGGAGCAAGTGACTCCACTCTCCCAGGCCCCAGGCTCCTCATCTGTAAAGTGGGGATAATGACACAACTGGCCTGGTTGTAAAGAATAAATGAGTTGAGCCGAAACCAGTTTGGCTCAGTGGATAGAGTGTCGGCCTGCGGACTGAAGGGTCCCGGGTTCGATTCAGGTCAAGGGCATGTACCTTGGTTGCGGGATGTGCAAGAGGCAACTGATTGATGATTATCTCTCATCGATGTTTCTAACTCACTATCCCTCTCCCAGGAAGAGACTGGATTAAAATCATCTACTTATGGATGAGGACAAAGGGGGAGAGGGGGTTAGTGTGGGGTGGGTGGGAACCAAGTGGAAGGGAGCTATGGGGGAGAAAAGGAGAAACAAGTGTAATAATCTGAGCAATAAAGATTTATTAAATTTGGGGGGGAAATAAAATAAAGAATAAATGATTTAATATGTGGAAAGTTCTTAAACGTATCAGGCACATCATAGGGACACAATACAACCATTGATAGTAATATTATTACCACAGTGCCACACAAGAGTGACCCTACTGGAGGAGGGTCGGGTACATCTGGCCCGGGGAGGGGTGGGGGGCTGAGGTGCAGAATTTAAGCCGACCCTGGATCAAAAGACACACTGAGCTGATCACTGCACACCGTCACTGCAATGCCCATCCTCTGCCTCCACTGCTTCCTGGGGGAAATACTCTGCTCCTCTCTTTTCCCAGCATTGAAAGCTGGCACATGCCCTCTGGTTACTTGGCTCCATGGGCATTCATACAATGTTTAAAAACAAATAAGCCGAAATTGGTTTGGCTCAGTGGATAGAGCGTCAGTCTGCGGACTGAAAGGTCCCAGGTTCGATTCCAGTCAAGGGCATGTACCTTGGTTGCGGGCACATCCCCAGCAGGAGGCAGCTGGTCGATGTTTCTCTCTCATCGATGTTTCTAGCTCTCTATCCCTCTCCCTTCCTCTCCGTAAAAAAATCAATAAAATATATATTTTTAAAACACACAAATAAAAGATCATGCGAATAAAGCCATCCTGCAGGGCTCCTGGCTGGCTCCCAATCCAGACGGCCGGGCCTGGCTCAGGCAGGAGACTGCACCGTCCCCGCAATCCCGCAGAGGTGCAGGCAATGCGGTGGGCGGTTGTCCTCGGCACCCGCCTGGCCCTTCTGTGCGGATGACAGTGACAGGTGCAGCCATGGGTGCTTCTGTTCGCCATGTTCCCAGGACTCAAGTCACCATCACCCAGCCCAACGGGCCTGACAGCCTCTAATTTTGTCCTGTCGTCGTTGTGTGTCGTCCCCCCCCCCCCCCTCAAGCCACTAACATAGCTCAGTCTCTAGGCCTGGCTCTGAATACAGACTAAAGATATCAATGTATCTACATCAATTTACATTCTGTCCATTTCACACAGAGCATAAGGATGTGGGCCTACAGCTCCTATTAACAATAAAGACCAACCCACTTATTCTTCATGTGGAAATCATGGCAAAAGGCAGCTGGGAAAGTGATCCAGTCCCCAAAACATGCAATCCAGAAGAGCTCATCTGGAAGGCCCCTCAGAGGACACATCTGGTCCAAGTCCTCATTAAACAAAGGGAAAACACACACACCTGCCAGGATCAGCATGACTTTAGCAACCGTCAAAATAGTTATGCCAGCAAAACCCTCTGTAACTTAAATGGCTAGACTTGCGACCGTAATATAAATGTGAGGTATTGTAATAGCTTCAGGTATTAAACCCTTTTAACTGCAGAAGGTTAATGGTCAAAATATTATACTGCACCTGCAGTTCAAAATGCACCCCAGCTTCCCCACTGGGGTGGACCGCTGTACTTCTCATCTGCATGCCAGCATCCTTTTAACTGGAATCAGGCCAGAGCTGCCAATCACGAAGCCCCACCTCCCTGCCCCACAGGATGTGCATGTGACCTACAGTGGGCCAATCAGAGTCATAGGAAATGATGGACACAGGGCTCTCTCTTCCCCTGAGATCAAGGCCCAGAAGAACCGTGGTGCCTGGACCATTTCTCCTGCTGTACAGAGGCCACCTGAGGCCAACCCAGAGGAAAGAGAGAAGAAGGGAAAATACTGCCTCAGCCCTAGCTAAAAGCCAGCTAAAGCCAGCAGCCCCTGCACTGCCCAGGCCACAGAGCCAGGCTTTCCCTTCTTGCTGCAATGGAAGGGAGTTTGCCAACAAAATAATTAAAACCAATACTCCCAACCGAAGGTTCCCACCCCCAAAAAAACGTATTTCCCCAAATCACCCTCATTCACTGGCCCACTTAACCAAACTGAGGGGAGTTCTAGATTAAAAGGAACTCGGCCAAAGGCTAGACAGGGTTTTCTTTGGGGCTGATAAAAAGTTGTGGAGCCAAGACCGGTTTGGCTCAGTGGATAGAGCGTCGGTCTGTGGACTGAAAGGTCCCAGGTTCGATTCCGGTCAAGGGCATGTACCTTGATTGCGGGCACATCCCCAGTAAGGAGGTGTGCAAGAGGCAGCTGATCGATGATTCTCTCTCATCAATGTTTCTAACTCTCTATCCCTCTCCCTTCCTCTCTGTGGAAAATCAATAAAAAAAAATATTAAAAAAAAAAGTTGTGGAGCTGCTAGACACTGGTGATGCTTGCACAACACTGCAAACGTACTTAATGCCGCTGGTTGTTTGCTTCAAAATGGCTAAAATGATCCATTTTGTGTTATTGTATTTTATCAAGGCAATCTGCAAGATTCAAAGCTCTGCCCTCCTGGACACACCCTGGCAAACATTCTCTGCCTGCCTGTTCCCTTTTCTCCTGGCCACCGGGCTGGCCGACGGGGAGAGCTAAGTGTGGATGGCAGAGCTGAGCGGGAGATCTTGGCCATGGAACATGCATTCTCTTGCATTTTCCATTCTGCTGCCATAAAGACTGCCCGCCCCCGAAAGATGGTTAGCCATTAAAACCACCTATTGAGCACTTACGAGGTCCCAGGCATGGTGCTAACCCTTTCAGAAGGTAATCTTGACAACACGGACCTTTTAAACATGATCATCATCATGCCTATTAATTCTGGAACCCCACCTCCTGAAAATGTATTCTAAGGAAATAATCCATTGGGAGAGAGAAGGAAGCTGTATTAAAATGTTGGTTGAGCCGAAACCGGTTTGGCTCAGTGGACAGAGCTTCAGCCTGCGGATTGAAGGGTCCCAGGTTCGATTCCGGTCAAGGGCACGTACCTTGGTTGCAGGCACATCCCCAGTGGGGGGCGTGCAGAAGGCAGCTGATCGGTGTTTCTCTCTCATCGATGTTTCTAGCTCTCTATCCCTCTCCTTTCCTCTCTATACAAAAAAAATCAATAAAATACCTTTTTAAAAAATGTTGGCTGAAACGTTCCTTATAAAAATAAAAATGGGAAACAATTCAAGAGGCCAACAACAGGGGAACACTTAGTGCATCACAGAGCACTTGTGAAACGGGCGGCCAGCCACCATCATAGAGGCTCTGCAGCCGCATAATTTATGCAATTATGTTAAGTCAAAAAAAGAAGAAGCCAACTAGAGCGTGATTTGCAGGCTCCGGCTGCCTCAATGCACAGAGGTGGGGGGCGCTCGCCCACACAGCTGGTAGGGAAGATGGAAAAATGGGCGGAGATAACGGAATGACAGGAATTTTTGTCTTTCTTACTGTTTTTTAAATAAAAGCTTTATTTGGGGACAATTTTCTATTTACAGAAGAGTTGCAAGAGACTGTACCAAGAGTTCTCACCTACCCTGCACCCCAACCTCACAATTGTTAACATCTTGGGTTACTGTACGCTCGCCACCACTAGGAAGCCAGGATTGGAACACTACTGTAACTCAACTCCAGGCTTCATCCCCGTTTCCCCAGTTTTTCTGTACCAGGAGCCAACCCAGGATACCACGCGGCATACAGCCTATTTGTGTGTGTGTTGTTTTGTTTTGTTTTACAATTCAATGGCTTTGGGTATATTCACAAATGTACAACCATCACCACATTCCATTTTAGAATCTTCTCATCATCTGAAAAAGAAACCCCTGCCGGTTAGCTACCACACCTCCCTACCATGGGTTTTGAGAAATCCTTTTGCAAAATGGAGAACCCTGATCTAGTTGGTTTGGCTTGGTGGATAGAGTGTCAGCCTGCGGACTGAAGGGTCCTAGATTCGACTCCGATCAAGGACATGTACCTTGGTTGCGGGCACATCTCCAATGGAGGGTGTGCAGGAGGCAGCTGATCAGTGTTTCTCTCTCACTGATGTTTCTGACTCTCTATCCTTCGCCCTTCCTCTCTGTAAAAAATCAATCTAATATATTAAAAAAAAAAAAAAAAAAAAAGGAGAATCCTTTGTTAAGGAGAGCTCTCTCTCAAGTCAGCTCCCTTCCCTTAGTTTTTCTCTGTGGAATTCAGAGTTTCTTTTCTCAACATGATGCCACGCCCTAGCCCCAGGGTGGGCAAACTTTTTAACTTGAGGGCCACAATGGGTTCTTAAACTGGACTGGAGGGCCAGAACAAAAGCAACCTGACTATGCTGGCTGGCTCTCTCATCTTGGGCTGCTGGTGAAGGAGCGGAGGGGAGAACAAGAGAACCCTCCGCTCTTTCGGCTCTGCAGGCCGGATAGAACAGCTGAACGGGCTGGATCTGGCCCACGGGCTGTAGTTTGCCCACAGCTGTCCTAGCCCCAACCTTGGGAGTTTCCATTACTGTCAATTTTCATTATGTCCAGAATGGAAAGAAACTTTACAATAGAGAGCTCTACCAGGAGACCTGTTCAGAAGCCCGGAGACAAAACCAAGGGCCCAAGGGATTTGGGTATAAGTCAACCCTGGCCAGTGCTGATAGAACCTCTGTCATTCTATAGCCACCAAAATTATCATAAAGCCCCCGCTGGCCCTCATGATGACATTTATTCATTCAAAAAGTGTTATGGAGTACCTACTGTGTGCCAGGCACTGTTCAGAGAGGGCACGCATGACTTCTCACCTGGGTCCTCATGGCCACCACTGGAAGTCAATCAGGCTCAGTCATGACCCAAACGGGTAGTGGCCGCCACTCCAGCCATCCCTCCAGCCCCTTCTCCCCGAGCCACCTGCCCCAACCTCCAGGGTGAGCTGCCAGCCGCCATGCTGCTGGAGGGTGATGGGTCACAAGCGCAGTTACCCGCCTTCTCGCCCGCACTCCGGAAACAACGGCAGCATTCCCCAGGTGGTCTGAGACAAAGCATTGCTCGCTGAAGTCCCAGCTAAGTCCCAGACCCAGGAGCCAAACTGCCCTCTCTGTCCCTGCTGGGTGTGGCCCCCAGATCAAGAAGGAACACGAGGCCAATTACCTGCACGACCTCCTTCACCAGGGTCTTGTCTGTGCCGGTTTTGGCTCGCTGCAGCCCGCTGACATTCTCGCCGATCCACGTGATGAGGGCGAACTTGGACCTCTTGCTCATGGCGTCCCCGGTGGTGAAGCGCACGAAGGCGAACAATCGGACGTCATCTGCGGCCAACGGCAACAAGAGGGCAAAGGGCTCAGTTAAAACACCCCAAAAACACATCTCCGAGGAGGGGCTGTAAGTCACGAGTGCACCCCGATTAGTGCGACGAGGGCCCAACACTGACCGTGGCCAGCATTCTGTCATGTGATCCTGACAACAGCACCCAGGTTTTGATGCCCATCTCACGGATGGGAAATGGAGGCTCAGCGGGGTCACCTGACTCTCCCAAGGCCGCAGAGATCACTGGAAGCCACTCTGGATGGGAATCCAGCCTCTCCGGCTGTTACACCTGCAACCCTCCCATCCCTCATGCCTCTTGTCAAAGCTCACGCTCCGGATCTCACTCAGGGAGAAGCTCCTCAACCCTTCTCCTCCCCAGCCTTTGACTAGGAATGGGGAGCCACATGGCTGGGGGGAGGGGTGGCCTGGGATACAGCTCGGGGCCCTCTGGGCATGTCTAGCTTATGGCTGGAGAATTGGGCCATTAAGAATTCTTAATATTCTCAAGAAAGAAAAGAATTATTAATATCCTTCCATTAGCGGTGTTCTGCGTGTTGCAGCTTATATATTCATTTCTACAAAATGACTCTCGGGGCTACTTTGTTCCATGGGTCTACCTTTCCATTTCATTTCGTTACCACACTTTTCTCATTGTCGTCACCTCAGAATCGCTTCCAGGCCACTGTGCCAAGTTCCCCAACCATCACTCTCTGCGTTACCCAAGTATTTTTGAGTTTTTAAGAGTCCCGTGTAGTGTATGCACATGTGTGTGTGTGTGTATGTGTACGTGTGTGTATACGCCCCACCAGGACAGACTAGGTTGGCTCCACCTCGGCACTCCTGGCACTCGGGGCGGATCACTCTGTGGTGGGCACCTTGGGCACTGTAGGATGTTGACCTCCACCCACTAGATGCCAGTATCACCCCTCCCCAGCCCATTATGACCCCAAAAACAGGTCCAATGTCCCCTGGGAGACAGAACCACCCCTAGCTGGGAATGAATTTCTAGATACAGTGTATGTCCTCACTTAATCGGATCCTTTGTGTTTTTCACTGAAATTCGGTGCATTTCATTGAGAAATCACATATCCTTGCTCTGCTTAATCCCTACAGAGTTCCTATTGAGACTGTGCTGATCAGTGAGAGCTCATTATGGTCCCTAACTGGCCAAGGCCGGCGCGTGAGATGCTACTGGTTTGGGTTATTCATCTGTACCGGCCGCTCTGCTCAGCACTGATGCTCTCTCTTCATGGCTCTTAGTTGTTAGCTTTAGGATCTCTCAGGGACCCACTAACAGTGCAGAGCTGTGCTTCTCGTGTACATTCGAATCGTGGGGGCCTCGCTAAAGCAGATTCTGATTCAACAGATCTAGGTGGGTCCCTGGGGTCTGCATTTCTAACTGGAGCCCAGGTGATGCTGATGCATTTGAGTTGTTTAATTTATTCTTCTTTAAATCAGGCTGCTTTTCTTGCTATAATCTTTCCGGGTGCCTCCATGCTGAATCCCACACAAGGTATAGGTTTATAGTGAGATACTGAGACCATAAGCCCTCTGAGAGTCATGGAGACATAGCATGGAACTAACCGAGTTCATTGCCTGGTTCCTGCCTCAAAGCCCAGCACTGCCAGACAGCCCCACTGTCTGACAGGGACCCATCTGTCCCAGGGAAGCTGAGAAACAGGTCTCAGCAGTCCAGCCCACAACGCTGATTTCTTAAAGGAAACATCCATCATGATGACCATTCACGCTGGCCCAGCATCGCTATTTATAAAGCACATTTGTTTTACTATTTCATTTGGTCTTTGTACGATGCTGTATGGTGGGTGATGGGCGGGAGGCAGGAGGCGGGGGGTGAGGGAGTACTGTCATCACCTTCATCAGGATCCAATCACCGTTTGATGGATGAGGCTCCAAGTCATGTGGCTCACCCAAAGTCACATACTAATAATGACAAAGCTGGACTTGAAGCCAAGGGCCGGGATAACTCAGGCGTGTCTGCCACTGGCCACACAAGTCCAGTGGGCACCCATCGTGGGACCTCGCCGTGGGGGGTCAGTGGATGACAAGGCCATGGGGACAGAAAAGTAAGGATGGTCTCAGGGACACTTCACAGGCCGAATCCACAAGGCTGGAGTCAACAAGACGGCTGACCTTTCTGAAAACCCAGGATGTGGTGACCAACCAGCCATGGGAAGCAAAGGAGTCCAGCAGATTCCCACAGGAGGGAGGCCTCTGTCTCTTACCCCAAAGACCCTGGCTACATCTGAGCCACAGCTGCCTCATCCGTAAAGTGATGTGGGTTGGCCGAAACCGCAAAAGAACAGGCTCAGCGGTAGAGCGTCGGTCTGCGGACTAAAAGGTCCCGGATTCGATTCCGGTCAAGGGCATGTACATTGGTTGCAGGCACATCCCCGGTGGGGGATGTGTAAGAGGCAGCTGGTCGTTGTTTCTCTCTCATCGACGTTTCTAGCTCTCTATCTCTCTCCCTTTCTCTCTGTATAATATCAATAAAATATATATATATATTTTTAAATGAGGTGGGTTGTTTTTTTTTGTCCTTCCCACTTTTTTTTTCTTAATTGAAGTAAAAGTCCGTAACGTAAAATTCACCATTTAAACTATTTTAAAGTGTCAGATTCAGTGGCATTTAGCACAGTCACAGTATTGTGTGGTCATCAGCACTGTCTATTCCAGAACATCTGCATCACCCCACAAAGAAATCCCACCCCCCGGGGGCAGTCACTCCAAATCCTCCCCTCTCCTCCCTAAGCAACACCCATCTGCCCCCGTTTCTGGGTTGGCCCGTTCTGGACATTTCTCACAGACGGAGTCATACACCATGTGGTCTTTTGTGTCTGACTTCTTTCACTCAGCATGCTTCCAGAGTTCATCCACTCTGTAGCGTGGTCAGTCCTGCATTCCTGCCACGGCTGAATAATATTTCATTACATGGATATGCCACAGTCTGTTCACCCATCCATCTGCCGATGGGCATTTGGGATGCGGGCAAAGCAGGGTGATTTTATTGCCCCCTCGGCAGTGGGTCATGGGGATTAAGTACGACGCCGTGAAAGCTGCCTGGGTGGCAGGCCTGGGGCATGACAGACTCTTCCCCCAGAAGCTGCAGCCACAGGCGGAGCTGGGGTGGGGGAGGGGGGCGGCGAGGAGAGGAGGAAGCACAGGAAATGATGAGGCGGGTTGGCCTGAGGAACTGAAATTCGCGCAGCCACACGAGGCTGCAGCAGACAGCGTGGGGGGTGAGCTGCCGAGCATTTCCCAGCAGCCCCGCTGTGCTTGGGAAGCCAGCGCATTGTTTTGAGTAGTGTTATTGGGGGGGGGGGGGGGGAGGAGAACCAGCACCAAAGTGTTTAATTAAATTGCAGCCTTGACCTGAGGGGGAGGCGGGCCGCACATCAGATGCCAAGGCAACACAAGCAAAAGAACAGGCAGTCTGTTTCCATGGGAACCGCTCTGGTTCCCGTTTCCACATCGGTCGGCCTGGATATTTGGGTTCTGTGACAGCATTTGGATTCCAACCGCCCCATCTCTGGCCAAAGCCTCCATGTGGGAAAGTTGCAAATCGTATGTCCCAGCAGCTCAGGACCCGGCACAAGGCAGGCCAGTCACCTGCCTCCCCCAAGGACATGGGGAGCCTGGCCTGGCCCCGCAGGCAAGGGCACGGAAATCACCATGGCAGGCGAGGCGCTTATCTGACAATGGTTTGACCAACAAGACGGCTGGCCTTTCTGAAAACCCATCAGTCACCTTACGCTTACAGATATCTGCATAGATTTGGCCCAGCGTTGAAACGTCATCTGAGTCTAAGATGAAAAACCTGTTCTGAGCACCATTTTCATAGCGGCCCACGCACACCTGAAGCCTCTCTCTCCCCCCCATTCACCCTGCAGGAGGCTGAGAGGCCACTTTGACCTCCAACCGGTCTGTGCGGGGAAAAGTTCAAGTTCTTAGACCCTGTCGGGCTGCCTTCCCTCTTCTGGACACAGTAGGCAGACCAAACACAAACACGCCGCCGCGGCACCAACAGAAGAGGAGACATCCCCTCCCCTCATTCATCTCCTGCTAATATAACTCTCACACACTCAGGGAAACGCGGGTATATCGACTGAGAAAGGCATAGCTACACCTGACCATATATGTATACTGTGCGTGTGCACGTACACATGCATGTGTCTGGATGTGTGTGCATGTTTGTGCAACGGGTATATGTGTGGACACTAAGATGGCAAAACTGGCCAGGAGAGAGCTGATATTGAGGTTGCTGTCACCCTCGGGGTGCCACTTGTCCCCGATGGGCCAATGGCACATCTTTGCAGACTGAGGTTCAGGAGTTGGAGTTGAGGGTGCAGTTCCAGATGACCCCAGCGGGAGAAGCCCGAACACTCACACCAGGAGACCCCCTGAGTCCCTCTGCAGGAGGCCTCAGCACAGCTGTCCACAGCACCTGCACACTGGGCCACTCACCTCAACCTTCGGCTCCATGGCATCCAGGGTGCGTCCGAGTTCCAAAACCCACTGGAAAATCACCCCTACTTTGTACCAGCTCTGTGACTCGGAATGTCTCTAAGCCTCAGTTTCCGCATCTGGAAAATGGGTCACATACCTGCCTCATAAGGTGGTTGTGAGGATTACATGGGGTTGGGGGGCGGGGGGGATAGACGTGAAGGCGTTGGCTGATGGGATGGGTTATCTCCCCAGCCTACCTCTGCAGGGAAACTGCTCTCAGGTCTGCAGAGGCCAGAGTGCTGAGCCCAAGAGAGAGCGTCCTAGCCTCCGCCTTCTTCGCCGGCTTTCTAGAGCCACCGAGTTTGCGCTCACTGCTCTGGGTTTCAAAGCAGGGGCATTTAGGCGGGCACACAGCCCTTTAGTCCCTGGTACCATGAGTGTTTCTTAAGGACCTACTAGGTGCCAAGCCCAGCTAAGCACTGGAGGGCACAGATTAAACCAACGAGGGTCCTAAGGCTAGCGGGGGCCGACGTTTACGGGGTGCTTACAATGTGCTGGGCACATCACATTTATACGTGTTTGCATGTTTCATGTTGACCCCTCTCTGAGGTCAGCACCGCGCACCGTCCCATGTACAGAGGAAACGGAGGCTCAGAGTGAAGGGATGAGGAGCCAGGTGACCCTGCACTGGAGCAGTTTAGTGTAGACCAGCAGTTCCCAAAGTGCGGTCCGTGGAACAGCAACGTCGGCATCACCCAACACACTGGAATGGAGCCTCGGTGAGCTCCCAGGGGCATTCTGGGGCCTCCACACCCTGAGAACCCCTGACCCAGGGGAGGAGGTGAGAAGAGGAAACCATGGGGCTTTGAGCATGGAGAACCCGCTCCACTCCGGGTGGAGAGAGGGGGTGAGGCAAAAGGTCTCAGAAAAGCTGATGCGCCGAAAGCTTAGCCTCCACCCCTTCTTTCCACCCGCACACCTTTCGTTTGAAGGAAGTGCTCACGTACAGGAGCTTCCTGTGTGGCCTGGCTTCTCCACAGTATCACTTACAGAATTAGAGGCATCTAGGTGTGGTTCCTGCAAATCGAACCACCAGAGGCCATCAGGACTGTCCCCCAGAGATGCTCTCTCGGACCCGGAATCCACAGCCCGAGGACGAGCAGAGCCACGGAACCACGGCACTGGGCACCAGGGAGCTCTTTCTGTGACCTCTCGGTCACCCATTTGGCATAAGCCATCATTAACAAGGGTTCCCAAATGCATCACAAAACCCCATGGCGCCTCCTCCAGGGAAGATGCCAACCGATGACAAACCAAGGTCAGAAGACCGGTCCCTGAGGACTGTTGGCGGCGCCAGGGGCTCCAGGTCCAGGTGGACTGCACGTTAGCCGTCCCCGACTGGAGGCTGTGGACACCCTCCCCGCCCCATCCCGTGAGAGAGTCTTGTTCATGAAAAGATGGTCCCACATGACATCAATAAAACTCTGCTCTCCAAAGAACCTGCCCCTTTGGTTGGCCTAGGAAGCCTCATCCGGGCAGGCCAGCAGCATGGAGCGCTCCTGGACCAGCCCATCCACAGCCCTAAGGACCGAGAGCCCTGGGCAGGGCTCACCGGGTCCAGCATCTCACTTCCCCCTGCAGGGCTCCTGGCCCTCGCTTCCTAAGTAAGCTGACTCAGCGTCAAGCTGTCACGGGTGGAGCTCTGAGCCCCAGCGCCATTGTGTCGCGTCCTCTCTTTTGCAGCCCCTTCCTCCCTCCAGCTCTCCTCTAAGCTTCTTCCCTCTGAGACCCTACGTTTCCCTTCTTTCTCTCCTGCCTTACCACCCCCTCGCTCCCTCCATCTGTCCCTTTCCCTCCCCTTCCTCCCCTCCCCCTGTGCTCTCTGTCTAGGATCAGAAAGGAGGGAGGGATTTAGGAAGGCAGACAGAGAGGGCGGGAGGAGCAAAGGAGCGATGCTGAGCAGGGAAGGGGGGGGGGGGGAAGCAGTAACACAGAGGGGAGAGGTGACCACAACAGGGCATGAGAAGAAGGGGAGGGGAAAGGGGGCGGTCAGGCTGCTCTGGAATCACCAAGGCCACCACCAGGATGAGCTGCGTTAATATTTTCCACAAAACTATGAATGGTATGTAATCCACACCAACCTCTCAAGGGCTTCCCCTGCCTCCCCCAGCCAGACCTGACAGCTCCCGAGGCTCAGGAAACCCCCGAGGGGCAGATTCTGCCCAATCCTCCCCGTTATTCTCACCAGCAGTGTCACACACACACACACACACACACACACACACACACACACACACCCCCCACACAGGATCCACATTGACGGAGGGCCCCGCCTTCTCCCCACAGGGACCTAGTCTCCCCCTCTGCCTGTCCCCAAAGCCAGCCCTGGCTGGAGAAGGACACGCCCAGAGGAGACAGGGTCTGCCACGGGCCAAGCAGTGTACAAATGGCCCGTACTTTTGCCGATACTTGGGACAATTTTTTTTTTCGTTACACACAGAACACATACTGGGTATAGAATAATTAAGAGATATAAATAAGCAAAAATAAGGGTGTCACCACCTAAGTAAGCCCTATAAACATTTTGATCTTTTTACCTACTTTCACATTTGTCTAGTGCAGGGGTGGGCAAACTGTTTGACTCAAGGGCCACCATGGGTTCTTAAACTGGACCGGAGGGCCGGAACAAAAGCAACCTGACCGTGCTGGCACTCTCCTCTTGGGCTGCTGGTGAAGGAGCGGAGGGGAGAGCAAGAGAACCCTCCGCTCTTTCGGCTCCGCGGGCCGGATAGAACAGCCGAACGGGCCGGATCCGGCCCGCGGGCCGTAGTTTGCCCAGGCCTGGCTCTAGTTCCTGTCACATCCCACAGTGCCGGGCACATGGTGGTGCCCAATAACCATCTGCTGGCCAACAGAAAGAAAAGAGAGAACTAAGCATGTTATCATTTTCACCCAACTCTGAACTTCAGGAGGCAGAGCAGAGAAGGGGGAAGGGAACGCAGGGAGGAAATTGCCCCCGAGCTCCTCCACGCGGATCACAGCCTCTCTGAGGCTGACCCCGTCCTGCACAGACTCCCTCAGAAGTTATGCAAACAAGGATGGTGAGGAGAAAATGACCCCCACACCACAGAGATGAGCTGTCAGCTTCCGCCCAGCCAGCTCCCCGGAGGAGGAGGCATGGAGGGAAACGGGGAAGAATTCTCCTGCCACCCGGGGCCAGGCGACAGCTGGAGGGCGGCCACACCAGCGCTCACTCCCCGCAGGCTGCAGGCGGGGGAGCCCAGGCTGCGACCGAATGACAGGAGGAAGGGCTCGGAGGCAGAACAGAGGACGCAGAGTTCTGGTCGGGTGCCCTCACCCCTCCCCACCAGGAGGCTGAAGGCTGAGGGTCAGAGAAGCCGGTTCCTTCCTTGCAGGGAGAGCTATCATACTGAAAAGCCCCATCTCGTTCGCTCTCTCTTTTTCAAAGGGGCTTTTATGGTTTCCCTGATGTGTACAACCCCTCCGGTCCCAGTCAAAAAAATTTTTTTTTCTGAAAACCTTAAGAAGTATAAAAAAATTAAGAAATTAAAAATTAAAAAATTAATTAAAATTAATTAATTAAAAATTAAGAAATTTCATCCCAGGAAGAAAAGCCCTGTGTCCGTTTTGGTGTGCTCCTTCCTCACGGAGCAGGATGGAGATCCTGCCGGGATCCACACGCGGTGTGCGCATGTGTATACACCAGTCCGCACGGAGATCACCCTGTGTGTGCATGCAGCTTGCTGCTTTGTCCCGCCTGCTTTGTCCTCGGAGCAGAGGCCTCCCCAATGACTCCTTCCTCAGAGTTTACACTGCATGTGGGGGGTGGCCCAGCTCTCCGGGTCTGGCGGGGAGAGAGCACCAGGAAGTGGAGTACAGCATCGCCCGCGGGGGAGACAGATGATTGCTTCTGCGGAAGCCCCTCCGGGAATGGGCTGATCTGGAAACCCAAATTATCAGGAGAGCTGGCGGTTTTCCCCTCCTGACACAGCACCGGGACCTCTCTGACAACGAGGACTTCTACTTCCTTAAAAGGAAGTCAGTGTGTGATAGCCGGCTCCACCTCTGACTAGAGAGACCGTGGCTGCGGCAGTTCCTGGAGGCTCGGCGTTACAACTTTATGGCACCCACAGCGAGACACACACACGGGGCCCCCCGGAGGAGCCAGGGTCCGGCTGCCTGAGCACTGACCGCCCCTGGTGGGCACTGCTCTGCATGCCTGCCGCTGCTTTTTATAGCTTTGTGGTTGCCGTCAGTCAGTCATTTGACAAACACTTACTGACACTCGGTGATCCAGAGACTTTGCTTGAAAAAGACACACAATCCCTATGCTCAAAGAATATATAATCCAGCCTGGGGGGTGGGGGGAGTCGGTGAACACAGTGCAGTTATAGAGCCGTAGCCATGAGAGTCATCGCAGGGTGAATAATTATGGACATAAAAGAAAGAAGGAAAGGAACTCTGTTGGGGTTGGTGATCAAGGCAGGCGTCAGGGAGGAGGTGACGTTTGATACGAGGAGTCCATCCAGCTACCAGGGGAGGGACAAAGGGGAGTTCACGTTCACAACTTGAGTGAGGCTCTGACAGAACTCCACAGACAAGAGCCACGGCTTCTGCGGGCAAGTCCAAAACGCCGGCTTCCACCGGCCCTTCTATTTTTGCCTTACCACAGGCTAAAGGGCCATGTCATTAGCTTATCATTATAGTGTTTAAAGTAAGACTAAAGGCTCCTCCAGCTCCTTGCTCACACCTACTCCAGGAGGCCAGGAATCTCCCCTGCTATCTCAACTGCCCACAATGGTGCCTGACACACGGGTTATGCTTCACAGCATTTCTTGAGAATTTACTCGACAGCCTTTGCCCCGTCTCAGTCCCTCAGTTCAGTGGGAAATGCCATTTTATAAGAATAACACCAACCTCCTTCCTGGATTTTTAAAGGTGTGGCTTCCACCTGCAGAGAGCAGGAATGAACAGACCCGCAGACAAGAGCAGTTATGGACGGACAGGTCACAAGTAGCTGGCCTGGACAAATCTGCCCATTAAAAAAGCATACGGGAAGGGGGGACCCACAGCAGGGTGTCCCTAGGGTTAGCGACACCTGCATAATGTGGGGGTTCTTCGTTGCCTTTCAGGCTCACAAGACCAAGTACAACACCCAGCGGAGCAAAGCCAACTCTGAGCTCGGCAGCCTGAGGGAACCAAGAGATCATCCGTGAGCCAGGGCTCCACGCCCCCTCCCCGCCTCCCCTCTCTGATCCCCAGTTCCCTGGGCTGGAAGGCGGCTTCTCCGCCCCTGACTCAGAGCTCCGGGGTGGTGGGGATGGACGCACAGACAGCTTCCCACCCCCCTGGCTGTTACCGCATTCCCAGCCCGCACATTTACAGCTGACTCATCTAGCTCTATTGATTAACTTACTTAGGAGCCCACATGAATATCCAAGACAGAACCTCCACTTCTCTTTAAGTCCTCATTTTGGGTGCGTGGTGGGGGGTGGGGTGGGGGGTTGCGGCAACGAAAGACATTTCAGCACCAGCTCCGTGCAGGGCTGGATCGGAGGATGAAAACACAGTCAAGGGTAAGGTGCTGCGTCTGGGTGGCAGTCCTCAACAGAACTAGTAGATGGGTAAAGCCTTCAGACCTAGGCAAGTGGCAAAAAACACTAGACAGCCCAGCCGACGTGGCTCAGTGGTTGAGCATTAACCTATGAACCAGAGGTCATGGTTCACCACGCTGCAGGCTCAAACCCCAGGGTGGGGCGTGCAGGAGGCAGCCGATCAATGATTCTCTCCTATCATTGATGTTTCTACCTCTCCCTCTCCCTTCCTCTCTAAAATCAATAAAAACATATTTAAAATCAAAAACACTAGACAGTGATTACGACAAAGGCAATGGTAACCATTAGGGAACAACCACAGGCAGCGAGGGAAATGAGAACAGGCCGTGGGGTCTGAAACGGAGGGGAAAGTGACAAAACTGAAAATGCTGACCTAGGAAACAGCCACAAAAAGGACCAAGATGAAATTCCAGAAGGTCTTAGAAGTGGTGGGAATGAAATGCATCTGTGTCCTTACGGTGGCCCGCGAGGCCGCCATGCTCTGGGCCCTGCCCATTCCCGACCCCACCACCTCCCTGAATACCTGGTGCCACGCGCCTCCTCGATTTCTGTCCTGCTCACCTCCTCTCTCCTTTACATTTTAAAAATTGATTATTGCCCTAGCTTGTTTGGCTCAGTGGATAGAGTGCCAGCCTGCGGACCAAAGGGTCCCAGGTTCCATTCTGGTCAAGGGCATGTCCTCAGTTGCAAGCTCCTCCCCATTCTGGACCCTTGTCAGGGCTCCTGCAGGAGGCAACCAACTGATGTGCTTCTCCATGTCAATGTTTTTCTCTGTCTTTCCCTCTCTCTTCCACTATCCCTAAAAATCAATGGGTGGAAAAATATCGAATAATCAAAAAGAGAGAGATTATTTACATACCACAAAAGTCATCCCTTTTGTGAACTGTACCCTTTACATGTACAATTCATTCATCTGCAGTATATTCACAAGGTCATGCAATCATCACCACTGTCTAACTCCAGGACACATCATTACCCCAAAAGGAGGCCTTGTACCCATTCATTGTCACTCCTCATCCGGTCTCCACCCCTGGCAACCGTTAATCTGCCTTTTATCTCCATGAATTAGCTTGTTCTGAAAACTTCAAGTAAACAAAATCATAGAATGTGTGACCTTTCATGCCTGGCTTCTTTCACTCAGCACAGTGGTTCTGAGGCCCGTCCATGCTGCAGGTGAATCAGTATTTCATTCCTGTTTATAACTGAACTAGAGGTCCGACGCACGAAATTCGTGCACAGGTGCAGTCCCTAGGCCTGGCCTGTGATCAGGGACATCTTCCCCAGCTGCCCACAGCTGGCCCTGCCACTCACACCCTCCCTACCCCCCCTCCCGTTCCCCATCGGGTGATCAGTGCCTGACAGCCGGGCTGTTCCCGCCCGCTCATGGGCCCCGCCCCCATCGAGGGTGGCCATCAGGCAATGGGAATCTGCTGGCCTGGGAAAGGGACCAAGAGGTGGTCAGTGTGCCTCATAGTGACTGGTCCAGCAGTCATTCTGCTGTTGGGGTCAATTTGCATATTACCCTTTTATTATATAGGATAATATTCCAGTGTGTGGATAAGCCACATTTTGTCTATCCATTCATCAGTTGATAGACATCTGGGTGGTTTCCCGTTTGGGGCTTTTATGAATAATGCTACTGTGAGCATTCATGTGCAAGTTTTTATGTGGGCACGTGTTTTCACTCCTCTTGGGTGTATTTGAGAAGTGGAATTGTTAGGCTTAACCTTTCCAGAAACTGACTTGCCACATCAGCTGTACCCTTTTCCATCCCCACCAGAGGGTTCCGATTCTCTACATCCTCACCTACACCTGCTGTTACAGCCTCCTGGTATGTGGGACATGATATCTCATTGGGGATCGATTGGCATCTCCCTATTCCTCATGATAGGGAGCATCTTTTCATGTGTTTTTTTTGGCCGTTTGTACATCTTCTTTGGAGAAACGTCTGTTCAAATCCCTTGCTCATATTTTAATTGGGTTGTTTTCTTGTTATTGTTGAGCTATAAAAACTCTTTATATAACTCTGGACACCATGCCATTATCATCTAGAGGCCCAGTGCACAAATTCATGCAACAGTGGGGTCCCTTGGCGTGGCCTGCAGGGATTGGGCCAAAACCAGCTGCCCTCCACTCCTGCCTGCTGCTCCCGCTCATCCCAGACCCCACTGTGCCTGTGGCTGGCTTGTGCCCAGTCAGTCTTTTTTTTTTTTTTTTTTTAAATATATCTTATTGATTTTTTACAGAGGGGAAGAGAGAGGGATAGAAAGTTAGAATCATCAATCAGCTGCTTCTTGCACCACCCCTACTGGAGATGTGCCCGCAACCAAGGTACATGTCCTTGACCAGAATCGAACCTGGGACCTTACAGTCCGCAGGCTGATGCTCTATCCATTGAGCCAAACTGGTTTCGGCTGCCCAGTCAGTCTTGATCAGGAGAGGCTCATGTGGCAGGAACACTCACCAGCCATGAGCCTGGACATCTGGCACCCATCGGTCAGCTGAGCAGCGCTCCCACTGTGGGAGTGCACTGATCACCAGAGGGCAGCTCCTGCATTAGGCATCTGCCTCCTGGTGGTCAATGCGCATCATAGTAACCGGTCACCAGTCGTTCGGTTGTTCGGTCAACAGGTCACTTAGACTTTTAAATATATAGATGGTTTGAGGGCCAACTCCTCACCCAGATACCTGCATGACTGGGTCCTTCTCATTCAGGTCTTTCCTTGGTGTCACCTCCTTTCTCACCAGACCAGCCTTGCTAACGGTGGCTTCCCTGTAGCCCATCTGTAGCCCGTTTTGTTTTTTTATGGTGCTCGTCTCCTGAGCGAGCACTTGCTCTCTTGTCTATCATCTGTCCCACTCCAACAGAATGCAAACTCTGTGACTTAAATCACTCAACTTCCCCAGCACCTAGAGTTCCTGGCACATAATAGATCCTCGATCTAAATTTGTTGGATGAATGAGTAATTAGAAATCACCAAGGAAGAGGGTTATTTTCTGGAATCAGGTGCAGTAGGCTTTGCCAAGTCAGGAACAGAGCAAGCGGCCCAGTTCAGGGCTGCGAGAGCTCACAGGGTGAACACAGGCCTCCTCTGTGGGCAGGGCCAGAGGGGCTGTGACCCCTGGGCTCACACAGGGGCTGCACCGAGCCTGGCTCTTCTCACTCCGCCCCAGAAGCCCCTGCGTGACCCACAGGGCCCCTGGCCTGCCTGAGGCAGCAGCTTCCTTCATTTGCAAACCACGAACAATATACTTCATTCTACAGTCAGGGTAGAATTATAGCAAAAAAAATGGGAAGAAAACTACTTCTAGGTCATATCAGATGACCTCTAAGGGCCACCCTTTCAGACAAAAGTAGTGAAGTCAGAATTTCATGCTGGGAAGGATAAAGGCTTGAATTACAGTGTTACTCCCCAGAGACCATCACAGGCTTTCCACTTCAACAAAGGCAGAGAAATTGCCTCTGAGCTGCGTGTTCCTACAAATGTGACACCGGTCAGGGGCCCTGGCCTGAGGGCTGTCCCTTAGGGGTCAAGGAAAGAGCTTGTGGCAAGTTGTTCAGAGAGGAGACCCTAACCGTTCTCATCACAAGGAGAAATACTTTTTCCTTTTCTGGTTATTGAGTCTATATCAAACGATAAATGTTAACGGAACCTATCATGGTAAGCATTTCACAGCACAGGAGAGGGCAAAATTAGATTTACAATTGTGAGTGCGCCAAACACAGTTTATTCCTGTATTATTAAAATCATAACCTGCATGCAAACCTACCTTTGCCCACCACTGTATATGAAAATTAAGCCATCATGCTGTCCACCTTAGTTATACAATGATGTATGTCAATTATTTCTCAATAAAACTGAAAACAGAGGGAAAAAGGAGCTTGACTATGGTCTTCTCTCTTCTCGTTTCAAAAGAATTCCAGTTGCAAGTGTCAGAAAGCAGCGGGATGCCAGGAATGCAGGCACTGGACACAACTCAGCCCCTGTGCAGCCCTGGGCCAGTGCTTCCACGGCTCTGGGCCTCAATTGTCCCATCTATGAATTGGGAATAACAACAAGGTCTACCCCGTTAGGTCAGAGATGAAATGAAATCATCATTAGATGACCGTGACTGGCAAAACAGCGGCCCCAGAGCTGTCTGCATCCTCCGGAGCCTGTAACTATGTGAGCTGGCAATGCAAGTTACACTTGCAAACGTAACTAAGGTAAGGACTCAACACACAGAGATGGTGCTGGATGATCTAGGCCAGGGGTCGGCAAACTCATTAGCCAACAGAGCCAAATATCAATAGGACAGCCATTGACATTTCTTTGGAGAGCCAGATTTTTTAAACTTAAACTTCTTCTAACGCCACTTCTTCAAAATAGACTCGCCCAGGCCGTGGTATTTTGTGGAAGAGCCACACTCAAGGGGCCAAAGAGCCGCATGATCTAGGCAGACCCGCAAGCATCCTCAAAGGGAGAAGAGAGAGGGAGAAGAATCAGAACCAGAGAGGAGGCACTGTGAGAAGAACCCAGCCTGCCATTGCAGGAGGAAGGAGCCATGAGCCGAGGGATGTGGGTGTCTCTAGAAGCTGAAAAAGACAAGGAAATGGATTTTTCTCCTCGGAACCAGCCCTGCTGGCACCTTGATTATATCCCAGTGAGACTGATGTGGGGCTTCTGACCTCTCGAACTGTAGATGACAAAATTATGTTGTTTTAAGTTTGTGAAAATTTGTTACAGCAGCCTTAGGAAACTCGTACAATGCAGTGTTCACCGTTATTTTTAAAGTACTATGATTACCTATTATTGGCAAAGAAGCTTACACAGATGCACACACAATCAAATAAGAATACGAGCGCAAGAAAAAAATGAGATAGATGACCATAAACGAAGTCCAGAACTGAAACAGGATCTAAAGCAGGTTAATTTGAAAATGCACTGGTGAAATAAAATAAATGCTGAAGTGTCTGCCCTGCCTTCAGACGCAGGCCTCTGGGGACCCGTCCCCGCTGTGGCCCCTGAGCTAAAGCTGAAAAGCCAAACACATGAAATTAAATCGGTGAGGAATGTAGCCATGCAGTGGCTCTGGGAAGGAGACCTGGGCCAGAGGCCAGTGAGGGGGGCATCGGCCAGGGAGCCTCCTGCCTGCATCAGGGGACTGGCATTCATTTATAGATGTTCATTCATAGATTCCACATCTGGGGAGGATGCCAGGTGCTGTTCTAGGTGCTGATGGCAGAGCAAAAAAACAAACAAACAGACCAGGATTCTGCCCCTCCCTTAGGAGCTGACGCTAGCAGGAAGACAGATGACAGATACATGAATGCGCATGTGCACATAACTTGGGGAATTATAAGTGTTGCAGCCCATGACTTGGGCCCGCACCAGGGAGCAACACACCCACTGAGAAAAAGAGATTGGGATTGGCTAACCATGAGGAGTGGGGCTTCTCCATGGAGGATGCTGCCACCAGAGCGACAAAATCCCTCTTTCCAGGACCGCACCATGGAATTAAAGAAACAGACAAGCCCTATCAAGTTTGGCCTAGTGGATAGAGGGTCAACCTGTAGACTGAAGAGTCCAGGGTTCAATTCTGGTCAAGGGCACATGCCCGGGGTTGTGGGCTCGATCCCCTATGGGTGGCATGCAGGATGTAGCTGACCAATGATTCTCTCTCATCATTGATGTTTCTATCTCTCTCTCCCTCTCCCTTCCTCTGTGAAATCAATAAAAATACATTAAGGAAGGAAGGGAGGAAGGGAGGGAGGGAGGGAGGGAGGGAGGGAGGGAGGGAGGGAGAGAGGGAGAGAGGAAGGGAGGGAGGGAGGGAGGGAGAAGCACACAACCACTGGCTGCACAATGAGGTGGCATCACAAAGGTAAGGAAGGTATCTAGCAGAGGACATATTTATGATGGGCCTTAAGGGACATACAGAAGGAAAGCAAAATGGATGAGGGTAGGGCAGGAACACTGTCCACAAGTGGTGAGAAATGGGGAAAGGAGGGCAGCACAGTGCAGAGGGCAGCTGGGAACCTCGGACACAGATCTGGTTTCAAAGTCCAGCTTTCCCACTGACTGTGCCACCTCAAGCAAGTGACTTCTGACTCCAGGGACACCATGGTTCCTCATCAGTAAAATGGGAATAACTCCTACTTACAGGTGTCATTGTTCTCTTCCATGACATCCCTCATGGATGAGGAAAATTTTAGATGAGATAATACATGCAAAGCTTCCTATAGCACCTGGCATTAGGACATCCATGAGGTCTGAATCCTTGTGCTGGGAACATGTCCTGTGGGAGGGACATCAGCTGATGACCATCTGTCCGTAAAATTTCCCCAGGTGGACTGAACTGAGCTTCAAAAGAGAACACGGCCAAGGGACCAAAGAAAGAGAGTGACAACTCCAGAATTCGACCGAAGAGTTCATTAAAGGAACTTGAGGACAACTTGGGCAAGTTGGTGGATGACCGCACCCAAAAGGGAATGAGGGCTTGTGTATAAATATATATATATATATATATATATATATATATATATAGAGAGAGAGAGAGAGAGAGAGAGAGAGAGAGAGAGCCTCCAGGAACACAGATGGCTTGTAGCCCACAGACACATGCTTGTTAAGAGCTGCATATTTCAAAGCCCACCCCTCCTGGATGACCTGGAAGTCACTGAAAGGAACTTGCTTCTTAAGACGGCATTGGTCCCATCAAGCACCAGAAGCCATTTTGCCTAACAGCATCCTGCGGTAAGGGCCACCCACGTCACCTCTAAGCATGTGGGCCTTATGGGCAAAAACTACAAAGGGTCCTTCAGGGTGAGGCGCTGATGCAACCTGGTGCATAGTTTAGAAAGCACCTCTGGCCTGGACTGCACATTCCGTGGAGGCAGGGAAAGCGCCCAGCTTAGTGTCCACACTGAGAGCTTGACACACAACAGACACTCAACAAATGTCCTGGAGAAGGGAACACCACGAACAAGGGTGGAGCCCCAGGAAACACCTACACTTTCGGGGCAGCAGGGGAAAGGAGAACCGGCAGGAGGAAGTGAGAACAGAGATGAGACACGGAGGGAGCATGAAGAGAGCTCTGCAGGGCAGAAACAAAGGGAAGGAAATTATATCTGCTGTCACTAAAGGTCACTGACATGCGCTTGAGGAGGGTAAAGTGGAATAAAGATAAAGAAACGGCCACCTAATTTGGCAACCGGAAGACAACCAAAGACCTTTGGTGGGATTCCACGCTCTGGGTGTTAGGGTCCATCAGAATATAATGTGGTACAAAAAGGAAGGGAGGCAAGTAGGTGGACATAATATCTAAACCACCCACAAGCCGAAACCGGTTTGGCTCAGTGGATAGAACGTCAGCCTGCGGACTGAAGGGTCCCGGGTTTGATTCTGGTCAAGGGCATGTACCTTGGTGCGGGCACATACCTAGTGGAGGGTGTGCAAGAGGCAGCTGATCGATGTTTCTCTCTCATCGATGTTTCTAACTTTCTATCCCTCTCCCTTTCTGTCTGTAAAAAATCAATAAAATATATTTTTTAAAAAGAAATAAATAAACGACCCACAAGCGATATTTTTCCAAAAGTTTGTTAACTCCTAAAGAGCTTCAAGGATCAAACACTCAATTCAATTCAATTCAATTAATTGAACACTTTTTCTGAGCAAGGGACACCTACTTACCAGGAAGATAGACATCTAGCAACCTTCCCCACGGGACATGTGGCCACAAACTCAAAAGCAAGCACAAACATCACCAAGAGGCCATCTAAAAGAGAGCTGCCATGGCCCATGAACTCGATGACACAAACCACACCATGTGGCTCCGGACCTCCGGTAACAGGTGTGTGGGGAGGGAAGGCAATGGAGACCGAAGGTTGCAGAACACTACGAAGACAACGGCTCCTAGCCCTCCGGAGCTCTGCTGAAAAATCATAACCCAGCATCATACCTGGAACAAAGCCAGTGCTCAGTGAATGTCTGTCAAACTCTTAACTGACAAGACTGTTTAGCACTTTTACAATGTCCAAAGCACTGCCAGATATTTAAAGCTTCCTTTGATCGCATATTCCCTTAGACTCACAAGACAATTTCTCCTTGTTGTATTCAGAGGTAAGCCCGATTTTTCTCCCCTACAGTGAAATCTCATTGCAGGGGCCCCCTACACCTATCACCATAGTGCCCCTGAACAAAGTACCATTCTTTAACAGAGAAGGCCAAGAGAGGAGAATCCAGGTGCCTTAGCATTACCAGAATGAATAACTTTTCTTTAACAGTAAACGCATCCCCATTTCCTTAGGAATCATCCCGGTGCCACTCTCGGTACCAGGAAAGGCTGGCCCCCTGCTAGAGGGGAGCCTCCCAGGCCCACGTTAATGCACTCTGTCACTCTTCCTGGTGTAGAATCACCAGAGGAGGGGCTGTGAGAGAGAAGAACATGCGCAGTCAAGGAGGGCCTCTTTCAATTCCTTCCTTTTTTTTTTTTCCTTAATTCTGAGGGTGTTTTTTCATTGCTTTTAGGAAGAGTGGAAAGGAAAGAGGGAGGGAGGGAAGGAGAGAGAGAGAAAGAGAGAGAGAGAGAGAGAGAGAGAGAGAGAGAGAGAGAGAGAGAGAGAAAGGGGAGAGGAAAATGGAAGAAAAAAGAGAGGGAGGAAGGGAGGGAGGGGAAAAAAAGAAAGAGAGAGAGAGAGAGAGAGAGAGAACCATCAACATGAGAGAGACACATTGATTGGTTGCCTCCTGCATGAGCCCTGGTCAGGGACAGGGATCCAGGTCCGTGTCCTTGGCCAGAATCAAACCTACAACTCTTTGATAGGCAGGCCAGGGCTTTCCACCCCTTAAACATCTAGGTCAAGTGGCCAAGTAACTTCTCCCGACAAAACTTCCACGATGAGGGTCTCACAACCTCCAGTGACAGCCCATTCTACCTTGAGGGCAGTTCTTCCTCACACAAACCCAAAAATCTATCCCTGAAATTTCTACTACTTGGTCCTCCTCTACCACATAGGGTTGAGGAAGTTCCTATCTTCCAAATGACAGTTCTGCAGACAACATTCACGTCCCTGAGGTGACCCTCCTTCAGGTTGAATATGCCCAATTTCCTCCGTCAATTCTCACATGAGAGGTTTTGAATTCCTTATCCAACCTGGATTCTCCTCTCTTGGCCTGTTATGACCTGCCTATCCTGGGGACTATGGCCAGGACGTTTTTAGATGGAAATGATAAAGAACTCAGCCAAGGTGACTTAAGGAAAAAATTCAATTGACTCAAAAATAATTCAAATGGCTGGATCCAAGAGTTTAAGCCATGTCATGTGGTCTCCACTCCCTATCTTTGGCTCTGTTCCTAAGGTTCTCTCTCCAACTGCCAAGCTTTTATTATGCTTACACGTCTTAACCCCGGAGAAAGACAAAGGGATTATTTCCCAACAACTCTATCCAAAGTCTCAAAGATGAATCTGATTGGCTTGACTTGAGTCACAAGGGCCCAACCCTGACCCAATTAGTTAACGGAGGGGATAGCTTACTCTGATGTGCCCTCCCTGTGGGGAGGGGCGGAGCCAGCCACACTGAAACTACATGGGCTAAGCAGTATTACTGTAAATAGGAGAGAGAAGTTCTGCCAAAGAATGGGATGCTGAGCAGACAAAAACATAAAACCCCACATCTCTCTCTGAGTGACATTTTAAGCTGAACACTCTAGGCTTACCAGAGCATCCTGGGAATATCATCTATACCCAGCCAACATCACAGTGCATCTAACTCACCTGCTCCAGATCCCATGGCTGGCAAGTATTGGAACCAAATCAAACGTCTTGCCGGCATTGCACCCTATGAATGCACCTTTTCTGGTAACCACCCCACACGTCAAGTTTATTTCAACTTGTTCATTGTTGCGCAACACCTTCTAACAAGGTGCTATATTGGCCACATTCATTGAGCACTGACTCTATAGCAGGCATTGCCCTGCAAGTTTTATATGTATCATGTCAAATTTGTCCTTACAATATCCCTGGACATTATGCGCAAACCATTATCCCCGTCTTACAGACGCGGAAACAGAGAATCTGGCAGATCTGCCTAAGGTCACACAGCAAGGGTACAAGTCAAGAGAGGACACCCAAGCTCCACTATTAATGCTTATAACCGATCGGCTCTAAAATTTGCACCAACAGAAAACTGGATTCATTCCCAGATGCCTGGATTCTTTCCAAAATAAAACTGCTTACAACTGAGTACTCTGAGGTCCGGCCATAAAGGAATGATTAGACAAGGTTACATTTATATGGGGGGACATTATGCAGCCACTTTAAAGGCAGGGCAATGACAGAGCAATCAGCGCCATGAAGGCAGGGACCTTCTTTGCTTCTATCTTTATTCTCAGTGCCTAAAACAGGACCCTACAGAGTAGCTGGTCATGGCCACTGGAGGGAGGGAAGAGTAGGAAGGAGAGAATGAATGAAGGAATCAACAAATGAATGAACAAATTTCTGCATAGTTATAACTATATCTGATTTTTATTCTCTTCTTTTTTCTTCCTCATGGTTTCCGAATATTCTACAAGAAACAGGTATTACAGCTTGGCTGGCATGGCTCAGTGGTTGAGCATCGACCTATAAACCAGGAGGTCATGGTTCAATTCCTGGTCAGGGCACATGCCCAGGTTGCGGGCTCAGTCCTCAGTGTGAGGTGTGCAGGAGGCAGCCAATCAATGATTCTCTCTCATCATTGATGTTTCAGTCTCTCTCTCCCTCTCCCTTCCTCTCTGAAATCAATAAAAATGTATTTTTTTAAAAAGCACACAGGGATAACCTGTCAGGTAGGAAAACAGAAGGAGATTTCATCGAGAGCCCACACCACTGCCTCATCACATGTAGGTGATCCGTAAGCCCTTCCGGCTACGACCAGAGAAGTCGCGTCCAGTCAGTAGGAAAAATGGCTCCTTTCCTGTGACCTCTGTCAGCGGAGCCCTAGCTTCTCCTGGTTTGGGGGCTCTGTCCGGGGAACCAGAGACCACCCAGCAGCTCAGGCCTCCCACCTTTCTGGTGCTCTCAGACCACATACACTACTTCAATACTGATCACATCCCACCAGTACGAGAACCATAGTAATTAGCATTAATGGAGCACTTACAATGTTCTAGGTACCACAGACTTCCTTCCTTACTCTTCCTAATGACCACATGATAGCAGAAGGATGACCAGGTGGCTAACTCACCTGCTCCAGCTCACGTGACTGGCAAGGATTGGAACCCAGACCGTCCAGTAGAGCCAAAACGTCTAGTGACAGTGCTAACCATCTCTCATCATGCTGCACGTGGAACTTGGGTCAAAGGTCTAATGTGTGCCCACATAGAGCCTGATGCCTACTGCATGCCAGCCTAGCGCCAAGCACCTACTGTGAGCTAACCCGGGACTGAGGGCTTACTGTGTGCTGAGCTGGAGCATGCAGAACAGAAAGCACAATGTCATCTTAAGTGCTATGAAAGTAAAAACGATGATATAAAGTAACATTAACGGTAGCCAATGCGCATTGGGGGAGGGGAGGCCTGTGCTCTCATTGTAGACATAATACATGTAGCCTTCCCTGTCACTCTCAGAAAGAGAGACTATCAGGATCCCCATTTTACAGACCAGAAAACTGAGGCACAGAGGAAGGGATGTCCTTGTCCAAGGACACACTGCAAGTGAGAGGCAGAGTTGGGATGTGAATCTAGAGCAGGGGTGGGCAAACTTTTTGACTCGAGGGCCACAATGCATTCTTAAACTGGACCGGAGGGCTGGAACAAAAGCAACCTGACCATGCTGGCACTCTAATCTTGGGCTGCTGGTGAAGGAGCGGAGGGGAGAGCAAGAGAACCCTCCGCTCTTTCAGCTCCAGGGGCCAGATAGAACAGCCGAATCCTGCCCTGGGGCCGTAGTTTGCCCACGGCTGATCTGGTTCCCAGGTGTCCTGGCTGTTGAAATAAAGGGCCAGCACTAGGCTGGGTGGGTGGCTGAGTCCTAGATGGGCTGAGGACTAACAGGGGAATTCCACCTGGAGGGAATCTCCAAAATCAAAGTCCTGAAGACTGGGAGTGTTCGAGTCAGGCTGCAGGTGCACAGAGGGTGTGCGGAGCTGCTGGGCAGGAGACAGGGGTGGACACAAACTGATTGGAATGCCAATCAGACAACCTGTGCTTTTGTCAATGGGCAGAGGGGAGTCACAGAGGTTAATGAGCACAGGAGAGATGTGCATTAGGAAGAGTTAATCTAGCAATTGGGTGGAGGGTGGGAGATGTAGAATGAATGTAAGACAAGAAAGAGCAAGGGCTAAGAGACACTCGCAATAAAAGGGTGAGGGTAAGGGGCAAGGGACTTGTTTTTGGTTTGCCCCTCTTCTAGAGTCAGTATGCACCCCCAACCCCCACACTCTTCCCTTAGGAAGCCACCCTCCCGAACTCTGTCTCCTGGTTTGGGTGTTGGGTGGGCTGCCCTCACCCACTCCAGGGGTAGGCACGGACCCAGGCGTAGGCAGCCAGTCCCAGGGATTGGTTCAGGATGGGCACGTGAACCCAGCCAAGCTAAGGAGAGTTTGGAGACTTCCGGAATCATTGGCAAAGGGGCTCTCTCTCCCCAGCGGGATGGCTCTGTCCATGGCCTGGAAGCTGGGGCAGCTGGAGGCCATCTACCATCACTTAGGAGGAGCCGCCCCTCTGGACCACAGGGAGAACGACAGAGGAGGAAGGCGGAGCTGGGAGGAAAGGGGGCTTGAGTTTGGGTACCCTCACCTGAAGTAGCACTTCCCCGGACTTGCTATAGACCAATATTTTATTTTATCTTTTTAATTTTTATTATTTATTTATTTATTTATTTATTTTATTTTTTTGCTTAAGCCAATCTGCACAGGGCTTCTCTCATTGTGCCTGAAAGCAGGGTGTGCATAGCTGCTGGGCAGGAGACAGGGGTGGCCACGCGCAGACTGAAGCGTGGGGCAGAAGCAAGAGTGGAGATGGTGACCAGTGAGTGAAGAAGGGGCCAGGTGTGTCCACGCGCCAGGAGAGCCAGTGCAGGGCCCCAGAGGGTCCAAACCCTGCCAGCAGAGAGAAACAGGAGAGAAGGGCGCAGAACTTTCCAGAAAAGAGCTGCCGTGGACAAGAAGGCCAGGTTTGGGGGCCGAGGAGAGATGAGAGCGGGAGGCTGGGTAGGCAGATTCCATTTGGGAAAATGCTAGGGAAGGACAGGAGAAGGGAGATAGTAGCCAGAGAGAGAGGAGAGAGAAGGAGAAGAAGGGTGTTTCAGAGAAATAATGACTCCGGAGGGACTGCCAGAGAGGAGAGAGAGCTAAGGAGGAAACCCACACTCCCCCCCCTGCAGCCCCAGAGCGACGGAGGCGGAGACCAGGTGCGCTTTGCAGACTTCCCAGTCCTCTGTGCACCTTGTGAGATGTTTGCAAACAGGAAGCTGTTCTAGAGGGACCCTCAGGGCTGCCAGGACACCTGGCTGGGAATTAGGGCCACAAGGTGCCCTCCCCGCATCATGCAAAGGGGGGTGAACATGGGTTTTGTAACTGCAAACAACCCCACAAGCTCCCATCAGAACCTGCTGGACCACTCACTGAAGAAGCCTCCAGGCGTGGAGATGAGAACCTACACCACTTCCTCAGAGTGAAGAGGCCCAGAGCATGGGCCCTGGAGCCAGCTCAGCTGTGTGATCTCAAGCAAGTCACTTAACCTCTCTGGGCTTTGGTGTGCACATCTGCGGCAGGAGAACAATCTCGGGATGAAGACAAGGCATGCCAAGTGCAGGGACTGATGCATAAAGTTACTGGTTGGTGTTCCGATCCTCTGGACACTGGGTTAGGAGGACAGAGCAGAGGGAAGGAACAAGCTTTTCCCAGAGGAACAAGAGCAGACACGGCACCCATCACGCGCCTTTCCATTTGCCCAACAGATGGACAGGGAAGGAAGGCAGACTTCCAGCCCCAGCAGACGGAGCTTTGGGATCCCATGGTCCATTCATAAGATCAACAAGCTGCAGGGAAAGCATTTTTAGCTTCCCCGGCCAGACACTCCCCACTCCCAGGCCTGTGCTTGGGGGAAGGGTCAGAGCAGAAAAACCCACAACGCCCCAAGGGAGGAAGGAAGTGTTCTCTGACCGGAGCAAGTCCTTCCAGCTTTGCAGGCCCAGCGGCCAGGAGCATGTGTTAGGAATCTATGGACCGGATGGTCTGTCTGCCCCAGGTCACCTTCTCTTACTTGGTGGAGAGAACAATAGCTTCAGAGGGGGAAACCCATCTGATTGATGGGGGATTGGGGGTCGTGATGGTTGGCCAGCAGGAGGAAAGAAGCTGCTAATTCACTGTCCCCAAGTTCAGGACAGAGGGAAGCTGGCCTGTGAGACAAAGCTTCAGAGCCGGCAAGGCAAAAAAAAATACTGCTGAGTCTCCTCGTTGTGCACCAAATCGGGAGAAAAGTCTAGAGTTTGCACTTATTCTACTTGCAAAAGCATCCGCCGCCGCTGGGGTGGAAGGATGGAAGTGGTTGAGACAGGGCTTCTGAGCCCAAATCCTGACCCCACTCACTTTCCATAAGAGGCCCTGTGCGCCCTGTGAAATCTGAATTGCTGTAGCATTTCATGCGCCCGGTGTTTTAAACCAATCCTTTACAAAAGCAATGAGTGAATATCCAGAGAGAGGCAGCTCTCAGGGAGGCATTTTCATTGGAAAAACGTTTTTAAAAAAACACACAAACCCTAGTCCTTCGCAGCCCATAGCACACACTTCGAAAATATTATTTTAAATAGACTACATATCATTTGATTAAGGGAAGGAGCAGTCCCGTGATGCTTGGCGCCATTTGTGCATTTATTTATTTCACAAGTGACCATGTAGTGTGCAAATGGGTGTGGTCTTGAGCATGTGGCACTCACTGACTCGCTTATACTCACAACCGCCCTCCAAGATTACAGGGGAGGAAACCAAGGCGCTGGGAGGCTAATTTGCCCCAAACCTTACAGCTAAGAAGTGGCCACTTGGGGATCCAAACTCACCCGCCAGGCTGACGGGGAGTCTCCGCCCTAACCTTCAGGCTGCACGCTCTTTGTCTGAATGTATCGGTTTCCAAGCTAGAGACAAACAGGGGCCAGCAAGAGCCCACTCTCAACTCAGCTAATAAAGGGTCCTGGCACCAGCAATGCAGAGCCTCTGCCTCCATTGAGGCTTTATGGTCCTACACGCCAGGTGTGCCTTCCTTTTAATGATCCAACACACCGGGGACGCGCACTAAGTTTAAACATCGCATTTCGCTTAATGATTTCTGACATCTGTGCACCCACTGTAACCACCGCTCCCCAGACTGAAATACAGGACCTCCCCCCCAACCCTCACCCCCACCCCCACCCCCACCCCGGCCTTCCCTGCGAGCCGCTATCTCAAATGCGGGCTCTGCTCTGACTTCTCACACCACCGATGAGCACTGCCTCTTCGACAGCTTCATGCAAATGGAATCATATGAGGCTTTATGTCTGGCTCTACGTTCTCCCAATAAAAAATGTAAAAAGACACATCGATAGCCCGCACACTGACATTGAATGTGGCTGAAAGGAGAGTGCAGTTGAGAGTTTGTTTCTCGTTCAGTGAGCTCCGGGGCTGTCTTTATTTTGGCTCACTGACCCATCAAAGGGGCAGATGAGAGAGGGCTGAAGACTGGCATTTGGACCCCTGGGAGCTGGCTGTGGAAAACCAGTGATCCGCGGGGAGCCCAGGCGCTGTGCCGGCTGGAGACGGCACTGAGGAGCCAGGAAGCCAGGAGGTCACCTCTGGCTGCTCTGAATGACCAGACAGGGGGAGAAGGCTCTTGGAGGATCTAAAACGCTCAAACCTGGTTCCTCCGGCGCCGGGAGGCACCCCAGGGGGCCACGGGCTCTCCCAGGTGCCTGGCCTCTGCCTCTCCTGCGCAGACACGGATACATTTCCCAAAAGATTAGTGATTGCCCCCCCCAAAAGGCGCGTTCTCCTACCTGTGCACTGTTGGATGAAGTCCTGATAGTCCGCTCCCTGCTCGCCGGGGACGATAGTGGAGCCGTCATATTTAAAAGTCACCCTTTGGATTGGGAGGAGAAAAACACACACACACACACACGTCAGCGTGGGTGGCCGCAGGGTGCCGGGCTTCCCGCAGGACCATCTAAAAGATGCTCTGGCCGGGGAGAAGCCGGCGCCGGCTCCTCCACGCCGTCCCGGGTGACGGCTGCGGAAGACGGCCCAGGATGACCCTTAATCCGTCCCATCTGGAAGCCGGCTCCGTGCCCCGGGCCCACCGCGGGCTCGGGGAGCGGGGCCTGCAGAGCAACGGGAAGTTCCTCACCAGATGACGGCCGAGCCGTCGTCGCGCACCAGGTTGTACGCCTCCCGGCAAGCCTCTTTGTCGATCTTGGTGGCCATCACAGCGGAGCCGCAGGGGGGGACACACTCTGCCCAGTAAGACCGCGCGTGTCCCGGGCGGGCTTCGGGGATTGGGGCGAACCTGGGATGCGCAGAAAGCTGGCGGGAGACGGCGGAGGGCGGCGGCGGCGGCGGCGGCGGCGGCGATGGCAACGCGGCGGGGCGAGCTCCGAACTCCCTGCGCCTCGGCGGGTGCAAAGGCAACCCAGAGCGCGCCTGGACTCAGGCCGCCCCGCCCCGCCTCCCCCCGGCCGCCCCGCCCAGGTCCCCTACGGCCATTGGCGGCCCAGGCCGCGGCCGCCACGCCCCCCGTGCTCATTGGCCGTTGGGTCTCAGGGGCGGGGCATCGTTACTCATTGGCAGCCAATCTCAGCCCCGGCGGGTTGCGCAACTCCTTCAGTGGGGGCTGAAGAAGGGGCTTTTTTTTCTCCTCTGCGTCCTCCTCCTTTCCTCTCTCCCTCTCTTGCCTTCTTCCTAATTCCCTCTCCTCTTATCCCCTCCCCCTCCTCTCTTCTTCCCCCTACCTATTTCCTCCCTCTCCTCTTTACAACCTCCTCCTCTCCCCTCCTTTCCTCTCATTATCCCCACCCCCAGCTCTTTCTTCCTCCTCCTCCTCTATTCCTCCTCCCCTCCCTTCCCTTCGGCTTCCCTCCTCTTCCTTCCCCCCCACCTTGCACCTCCCTCTTCCTTATCCCCCCTTTTTCCTTTTCCCTCCCCCTTTCCCGCCCCCAGCTGCCAAGCTCCACAACTCCACTGGGGACCTCTTAGTGGATGACTTAATGCATCAAACCAAAGGAGACAGCCCCACCCCCACCCCAATGTTTGGCTTCGAGGTTTCTAGGTGGGGAGGAATTGGAAGGAATTAAGCATTTTAAACAGGAGGCGATAGAAAGTGGACTGCTTCCAAAACGTTGGTGGGATCACTGTTTACTTTGTGTTCTGGTTATTTGCATTCAGGTCTTATCTCTCCTTTGGGTTTCTCGGCGTACTAGAGCTGACTCATTCATTCTGTGTTCCTCATTTCCTCATCCAGTCATTCCCACAAAGACCAGTTACACTCAAGGCAGGTAAAAGGGCTGGACCCAGGAGACCAGTCTGTCCCATTGTGTCCAGCGCTGTCACTTTCTACCTGGATCTTTGGGCAAGCCTCAAAAACTCTGAGATTACTTTCCTGGAATCCTATATAACAAGGAGCGAATGTGCTTGTTAGACCAAGCAGCAGAACAACAGTCCGGACGACCTTCTGAACGAAGCTGGGGTAGGGCCCTTCGAGGCAGGCAGGGCTGCGAAGGACGAGCCCCTTGCACGAATTTCATGCATTGGACCTCTAGTAAAATAATACAAGCACTGCCGAAACCGGTTTGGCTCAGTGGTAGAGCGTCAGTCTGCGGACTGAAAGGTCACGGGTTCGATCCTGGGTAAAGGCCATGTACATTGGTTGCGGGCACATCCCCGGTAGGGTGTGTGCAAGAGGCAGCTGCTCGATGTTTCTCTCTCATCAACGTTTCTAGCTCTCTATCTCTCTCCCTTCCTCTGTAAAATATCAATAAAGTATATTTTTTTAATTTTTTTAAAAATAATAATACAAGCACTAAATGTTGTAGGTTTATTTATGGTTAATTGAAATGATATGTGTAAACAAATAAATTAGCTATTCAATAAAAGGTCATTCCCAAAAGGTTAGGGAATAATAAAATTCTCAGTGGCATACAAAAAAAAAATAAATCAATAAAGCAGTTAATGGTTTTACTGCTTTTCTGGGCCTGGAACTGAAATACAACTGAGGGAGGAAAAGGGGGGGGGGAGGGGAATCTAAACTGCCTGACCAGAGATATGAAAGGTCAGGGATATGAAAGGTCAGGGGTCCAAACTGCATGACTGGTGAAAAGCTAGGGGAGGATAGGTTCCCGGCTGGTTCTGAACCTGCCCACCGGCGGTCTGCTGCTGCTGGACCACCCATGGAGAGGCCATGTGAAGGCAATGTCCATCCAGGACCCCAGTGGGTGAATGGGACCACGTTTCCGAGGAAGTAGGAACAGATGTTGCTGTTTGTGAGGGAGGGCCAAACACTCTTCCACCCTCAAGGTTCCTCTGGCTGACCTAGTAATCAGATGAGCATCGGACAGCTTAGGAAGAGAAAATAACCAAATGTAATGCATACTAGTGCATATGCATGGGGACCCTGCATGCACGAGAGGTTCAGAGACAGAAAGGGCATCCTGGGTGCATACCGTGTTTCCCCAAAAATAAGATATCCTCCGGAAATAAGACCTACTTCATGGAAACATAATACATCCCCCGAAAATAAGACCTAGCGCATCTAAGACACTGTCTTATTTTCGGGAAAGCAGGGTAAGACATTCTGAGCTGGGGATGAGGTGAGAGGCTTCAAAGGATTATTGCAGGATGAGAAGAAGAGCAGATGCTTGTCGAGCAGCATCTGTCCTGCTCTATAGATAGATCAGAGAGGTCACGTCTGATAATGACTTATTGTGGTCAAGGACCTTAATTCAAGTTCTTCTAGGACCGGCAAACTCATTAGCCAACAGAGCCAAATATCAACATCACAACGATTGAAATTTCTTTCGAGAGCCAATTTTTAAAAAATTAAACTTCTTCTAACGCCACTTCTTCAAAACAGACTCGCCCAGGCCGTGGTATTTTGTAGAAGAGCCACACACTCAAGGGGCCAAAGAGCCTCGTGTGGCTCGCGAGCCGCAATTTGCCGACCATGATATTATCTAGGTAGTTAAGGGATGGGTAGGAGTTTTTCTTGAACACGAGGCTATAATTGCCTTCAGCTAAAAATAATCTGCACACCACAGAGGCATATCCTGGGGTGACCTGCTCTGCACCCCCTACCCTATAAACAAAAAGACAACAAAATTCCAATTCGATGCAGCCCAAAGCAGTTCCTACCTTACTCCCGGATAAAGGTAATCGAACAATTGGCCATTGGAAAGAAAAACAAAAATGGATCCGTACACCACACCAGTGATCCTGGTAAATTCCAAATGGATCAACAATTTAAATGCAAATAACTGAAACCAGAAAGTTGCGGAAGGAAACAAGGAGAGCTCCCATTCTCAGTCTGGAGTGGGAAACCTCTAACCATTGTTAGGTGGGAAGGTAGACGTGAGCCGCTGGGGTGGGACCTGCCCTGGGGTCCTGAACAGGCGTTGGACGGACTTTGCCTTCAGATGGCCTCTCCATGGGCGGCCCAGCCGCCAGCAGACCGGCTGCGGGCAGGTTCAGAACCAGCCGGGAACCTGTCCTCCCCTAGCATTTCACCAGTTATGCAGTTTGGACCCCTGACCTTTCTTATAGCTGGTCATGTGGTTTAGATCCTTTCTTCTCCCCCCCCCCCACCCTCCCCACACACACACTTTTCCTCCCTAAAGATAACATCGAAGCCTCCGTTGTATTTCAGCTCTAGGCCCAGAAAAGCAGCAAAACCAGACCAGGGACTCTGTGGCTGCCCCAGGACCAGCTGCAATGACTAATGACCCTCTGCCCTGGCACCGACTCATCAGCGGAGACCAGGCCCTGAGAGAGCACACCTGGAAAGCTGGTGGATAGTCTACTGAGGCCCTCCCCTTAGGCCTCCCCTAAGATTTCCACCTGTAAGAGAGAGGTGACTACTCGGACAAAGGACCCAGCTGAGGTCCTCTGATCTGATCATTACCTCTCTGATCTATCTATAGACCCAGTGAGCTCTCCCTCCAAGGAGCGTGCCATGCCATTCCCCCACAGGCACATGTCCCCTGGTTGCAACCCTTGAGACTTGCAACCAGGGGAGCAATGGGCAGCGGCAGCTCATCCTGAGCTAACCCCTTGAACCTGTCTCCAAGGCCCCTTTGCTCTGACTTCCCAGAGAAGGAAAGCAGCCCAGACATTGTCTCTCTCGAGTGGCAGCTCCTCTTTGCAGTGTATTTTCAGTAAACCTGACTTCGTTTTACTTTCATTCTCATGGACCTTAAAAGCTTTTCTGCTTTGAGGAACCAAGGTCCCAGCCAGTAACACCACGATCAAAATTCAGGAGTAATAACAAAAGATGGATACATTCAAATATTTAAAAAGTCTTGCCCTAGCCCGTGTGACTCAGCTGGCTGGATGTTATCCCATACACTGAAAGGTTGCAAGTTTGATTCCCAGAGCATCTACCTAGGTTGTGGGTTCAATCCTAGTCAGGGTGGGTATGGGAGGCAACCAATTGATATTTCTCTCTATCTCTTCCTCTCTCAAAGCAAAAACGCATCCTCGGTGAGAATTAAAAATAAATAAATAAATGTCATCTTCAAAGGAAAAAAAATATTATTTCATGTGTAAATTGTAAAAGCAAGATGATGCTCAATATCAACCCCTAATAACAGAAATGCAAATTAAAACAAGACTGAAAGTTAACAGGTTGGCAAAAATCACAAAATACATTCAATGTTATGCACTGAACTTTATTTCTAGTAGCAGATTAGGAATAACCAGAATGCCCATCAGTAGGGGGACTGGATATATGGAAAATGATACAAATATGCCATTAAAAATTATGAGAGAGAGAGAGAGAGAGAGAGAGAGAGAGAGAGAGAGAGAGCCTCTCTATGTATTGATATGGAACGTTCTACAAGATACAGTATGAACAAAGGAAAGTAAGGTACAGAACAGTATATGGAGAACACCTCCTGTTGTTGATACCTTTTGGATAAAGTGGAGGAAAGTGTGCATAGATGTTTACATTTGCTTGCATGTGCATTGAAACCTCTGGAGGAGCATGCAAGAGGAAAATAGCAGTTGTCCCGTGGAGGAGCTTAGGAAAAGAAGGGTAGTACAGGGAGAGAGGGGTAGGAGGGAATGTTTACCACATACTATCTTATTTTATTTTTTAACCACATAAGTGCATTACCTATTGAAAATATTCAACAACAAGCAAAAAAATGTGGCCCCATCCTGAATTTGACTCCTAGGTTCAGCATGACTAGAGACCTTGAATGTACCCCACCTGTAGCTGCCGTTCTAGTCAGTGTTGCTGTCGCCCTCTGCTGGACTGAAAAAGTAAAGGGTTGGCTTTAGAGAGAACCCTGATTTTGTGGACCCTGAGGTCAATTAGCCTCGTTAAGGCAGAAAATAAACGGCACATCAGAAATAAATACCATGTGTCAGTATTTGTTTAGATTGAGATCCACACAATATAAAAAGCAATCTAATGCAATTTGTTTCTTTAGAAAAGAAATGGAAACATTTGACACTATGTGCTGTGTACTGTATTGAGGATTGGGGGAGGGGTATAAATGTATGTGTTCGTTCGTTCATTCATTCATTCATTCATTCATTCATTCATTCATTTCTGGTGCGGGGCCTACTGTATGCGAAAGGGGCACACACACTCAGCTGCCTGTAGAGGGCAGGCACGTACTGCAAATGAGCCAAGAATGCAGCCCGTAAGAAAAATTTTTCTGAGCTTCGTGATCCTCTCAGGGGCACTGTCTGGGCGTCAGTTTCTTCTTCAGGACTGACATCTCAAGAGGGCTGCTGGCTCGCAGCTCCGCCCTAGTTGCCATGCGGGAATCTTAGCCCGAACGTGCCAAGCCTTCCAATCGCCTAAGGAGCGCAAGCAGTCTGGATCTCTTTTTGAAATCTCTTGATTTTGTTTTTGGTGTTTTTATTTTTGTTTTGTTAATCCTCACTGAGACTATTCTCCACTGATAAAGAGAGTGGAAGGGAGAGGGAAAGACAGAGAGAAATGTCGATGTGAGAGGAACACGTTGATTAGTTGCCTCCTTGCACGCAACTGACCAGGGCCTGGGCCGGGGAGGAGCCCGCACCCAGGTATGTGCCCTTGACCAGAATCAAACCCGGGGCCCCTTGGTCTGCTGATGCTCTATCCACTGAGCCACACTGGCTAGGGCTGAAATCCCTTGGTTCTTAAACTTGGTCAGTAAAAGTTGCCTGCTTGGCCCTGGCCCATGCGGCTCAGTTGTTCATAGCATCACCTTGCACACCAAAACATGGCAGGTTCCACCCCAGTCAGGGCAGGAGGCTACAGAGAAACATCTCTATCTCTCTCCCTCTCCTCCTCCCCGCTTCGTATCTCTAAAAAAAATAAATTAGGCCGAAACTGGTTTGGCTCAGTGGTAGAGCGTCGGTCTGCGGACTGAAAGGTCCCGGGTTCGATTCTGGCCAAGGGCATGTACATTGGTTGCGGGCACATCCCCGATTGGGGATGTGCAAGAGGCAGCTGGTCAATGTTTCTCTCTCATCGACGTTTCTAGCTCTCTATCCCTCTCCCTTCCTCTCTGTAAAATATCAATAAAATATATTTTTTAAAAAAAAATAAATTAAAATAAATTAAATAAATTAAATAACATGAAAATATTTAAAGAGCTGCCTGCTTACAAATTTGAACTAAACACTGAGGAAATGCAAATCACCACCACAATAAGATATCACTTCATACCCACTAAGATAGCTAAAATTAAAAGACAGACAATAACAAGTGTTGGTGAAGACATGAAGAAATTGGCATCTTCACATACTGCTGGTTGTAATGTAAAATGGCATTTTTATTTTAAAAACAGTTTGGCAGTTCCTCATAATAAAGTTAGAATTATCGTATGATCCAATAATTCCAATGTTATGAATATTCTCAAGAAAAATGAAAACATGAATCTAAATAAAAATTTATGTTTGCCCTAGCTGGTTTGGCTCAGTGGGTAGAGCATCTGCCTGTGGACTGAAGGGTCCCAGGTTCAATTCTGGTCAAGGGCATATGCTCAGGTTGCGGGCTTGATCCCCAGTAGGAGGTGTGCAGGAGGCAGGTGATCAGTGATTCTCTCTCATCGATGTTCCTATCTTTCTCTCCCTCTCCTTTCCTCTCTGTAATCAATTTAAAATATTTTTAAAATATATGTTTGATTTCCTGGCCAGTGTGGCTCAGCTACAGTAGTTGAAGTGTTGTCCTGTATACCAAAGGGTGGCAGGTTCAATTCCTAGTCAGGGCACATACCTAGGTTGCAGATTTGATCTCCAGTCAGGGTGCATTCAGGAGGAAACCAATCAATATTTCTCTCTCTCTCTCTCTCTCTCTCTCTCTCTCTCTCCTTTCCTCTCTCTAAAATCAATTTTTTAAAAACTTCTGTCTGAATGTTCATAGGTTCATAGTAGGATTGTTTATTTATTAGAGGCCAGGTGCATGAATTTGTGCACCAGTGGGGTCCCTCAGCCTGGCCTGTGGGGATCGGGCTGAAACCGGCTCTCCAACATCCCCTGAGGGGTTCCGGATTGAGAAAGGGTGCAGGCCAGGCTGAGGGACCCCACTGGTGCACAATCAGGGCCGGGAAGGGACCACAAGAGGGCTCCAGGGTGTGTCCAGCCCATCTCACCCAGTCCCAATGGGCCGGACCCCAGCAGCAAGCTAACCTACCAGTGGTAGTGTCTTTCCTGGTGGTCAGGGTGTGTCATAGTGACTGGTTGAATGGTTGAACGAACAGTCGGACACTTAGCATATTGGACTTTTATTATACAGGGCAGAGGCCCAGTGCACAGAATTCATGCACTGGCAGGGTCCCTAGCTGCTGCCAGCTGCCAACCGGGGCCTTCCTCCCTTCCCCTGGCTGGCCCCACCCCCTGGTCAAACTCCCAGCCAAGGGGACTATTTGCAAACTATGCTTTTATTATATAGGATAGTAACCAAAAGTGAAAAACTAAAATGTCCATCAGCTTATGATGGATAAACAAAATGTGGTCTATCCATACGATGGGATATTATACGATTCAGCTATAAAAAAAGAGTGATCTATTATACAAAATTGATGAATCATGATAAGTGAAAGAAGCCAGTTGCAAAAGACACATAATGTAGGATTCCATTTATATAAAAAGTTCAGATAAGAAAATCCAGAGAGCAGAGGTCAGTTTGGCTCAGTGGTAGAGCGTCGGTCTGCGGACTGAGGGGTCCCAGGTTCGATTCCGGCCAAGGGCATGTACATTGGTTTCGGGCACATCCCGGTAGGGGTTGTGCAGGAGGCAGCTGGTCGATGTTTCTCTCTCATCGACGTTTCTGGCTCTCTATCACTCTCCCTTCCTCTCTGTAAAATATCAATAAAATATATATTTTTTTAAAAATCCAGAGAAAGATGTTGCCAGGGGCTGCAGGGAGAGCCAGAGGGGAAGTACCTGAGGTGACTATAATGAGCATGGAGTTTCTTTTGGGGATTGATAAAAATGATCTGGAATAAGACACCCTGCTACCCCGAAAATAAGATGACAATGTCTTATATTAATTTTTGCTCCCAAAGATGCGCTAGGTCTTATTTTCAGGGGATGTATTAGGTTTCCATGAAGTACCGTAGGTCTTATTTTCGGAGGTTGTCTTATTTTCAGGGAAACACGGTAGTGATAACTAGAGGCCCGGTGCATGCAATTGTGCACAGGGTGGGGAGGAGAGTCCCTCAGCCCAGCGTGCACCCTCTTGCAATCAGGGACCCTGGTGGGATTGGACCTCAACCGATAGTCAGACATCCCTCTCACAATCCAGGACCACTGGCTCCTAACCACTCACCTACCTGCCTGCCTGATCACCCCTATCTGCTTGCCTGCCTGCCTGCCTGCCTGCCTGATTGCTGCTAATTGTTTGCCTGAATGCCTGATCACCCCTAACCACTCACCTGCTTGCCTAATCACCCCTCAACCACTCTGCCAGCCTGCCTGATTACCCCTAACTGCCTCTGCCTGCCTGATTGCCCCTAACTGCCTCCATCTGCCTGCCTGATCATCCCTAACCCCTCACCTGCCTGCCTGATTGCCCCTAACCGCCTCTGCCTCAGCCCCCACCATCATGACTTAGTTTGGAAGGATGTCCAGAATGACATCTAGAAGGTCTTTTGGCTGTCCAGTCTAATTCACATATTATGCTATTATTATTATAGATGATTGCACAAATTTTAAAAAATACGAAAAAACCACTGAATTGTGCACTTATAAATGTTTAATGAAATTTTTGAAAAAGGGTGAAGAAAGTCTCCTGTTTGGGGGCCTGAACATCTGAGTGGGAGGGGGAGATTAGTGCAACTTGGGAATGTGACCTTTGAGCTGCTCACGGGACCTCAGTGTGGAGAAGTCCAGCAGACCCGCAGGACAGAGACACAGACCTGGAGGCCACGGCCCACGGCGGGTGATCAGGCCAGGAACGTCTGAGATGGCCGAGGAAGGACGCTTAGGTAGAAGAAGAAGGTCTCTGGCGTAGCCCCAAGGGTCACCAGCACTTAAACTTTACGTCTTAAAGGAAAAGAAGCCTATAAAGTAGACTGAGTTGGACTTTCCAGAAAGGGAAGAGGCAGTGTCTCAGGAAAGGGGGGATGACCAGCACCACACAAACTAGGACCACCCTGTGATGTCAGCCAGGGGACAGGAAGCGGGGTCAGCAAGTGGGAGGAGCCCACAGGTAAATGCCTGAATCTGTACGGACCCAGGAAATGGACAATGGGCAGAGACCGGCGTGTGTGAGCCCCTGAGCTCCCTGGCCAGGTGGGCAAGTTGCATAATAGATATGGAAGCGTGATAATATTATACACTATCCGTGATAGCAATTCATGCCATTTGCATTACATAGTAACCCATTATGTAGGCTATAATGGGGTGCTAATGTATATAGGTTACCCAGGGTTAGAAACAGCAATGTCTTCCTGTGGATGGCGCTCTACGTGCCGGGCACCATGCTCCGTGCTTCACCGCTAACTCCTGCCTCGGACGTTCTCACATCGACCCCAGGAGACACGGCCACGAACCCCTTGGCCTACATGAGGGGACTGAGAGCCCAGAGGTGAAGCCGCCTCCCACGGCTGCACAGCTGGAACGTGGCAGAGGTGCCACCTGAATGCAGGCAGCCTGACCCGGCTCTGAGCCTCCCCGCCAGGAAGTGGCGTTTGAAGACGTGTGACCCAGGGTAGCTTAGCCGCCTGTGCTCCGAGACAACTAGAAAAACCCGTGCTGGCTTCTGAAGACCATCATTTTCCCATCGGTTTTATTTTATTTTCATTTTTCAGGCTTTATACATACATTTTTTTTTCACTGCAAAAACCTTACAGAAATTTCAAGATCCGTGTCCCAGTTTCCACATTTTCCTTGGGGCTACAGATTTAAGAGAGAAGAGAGAGGAAGAAATCCCACCTCAGCGGTAATTAGAGATGGGAATAACACAGAGCCCAGACTTGCTGTTCTCAGCAAGGTGGATGTCACCGCGAAGCAGGTGCCTCACGCCAAAGGGGTATTTATAGCACGGGGTATTTATAGCATCAGCACAGAGCTCGCCCATTGTCAAACCTCTGGAAAGAGGCTGCCAGGAACATCTGAAAAACGAAGGTGCTGAGGGAGGGGAAGCCAGCGCCCCTGCCCGGTCTGCCTCAGGAACTGAGTCTTGGAGAGAGAAGCCACTGGGGCTCCAGCTCCCGACGTCCAGCTGGAAGACCCGGGAAGGGCTAGTGTCACCCGCAGTTTTAGCTGCCGGTGAGGAAGGGCAGGTGGTTCCAAGTCGCTGAGCCGGGCGGTGTGCCCTCATGGTGACAGATCTGGACAGCAGTTTCTCTGCCATACCTGTCGCGAGCCTCAGTTTCCCCTTCCGTGGAACAGCTGCAATGGTGGGGGCACATGGGGAAGATGCAGGTAAGAGGACGTCCCAGCAGCCAGTATTTCAGCGCCAGCCCTCAGATCTGTGTGTGATCTTAAACGACGTTACTAAAAGGAGCACGCTGCACTAGCTCCCCTGGGAGACAAAAAAACCATGTGATGTACTGAGTCAGGTACATAAGCAGGAAGAATGGAAGGCAGGGTGTTGACTGCATCAGGGAGGGGCAAGCTGGGAAGCCCAGCGGGTTGGTGAAGCCCCTAGACAGGGGTGGGCAAACTTTTTGACTCAAGGGCCACAATGGGTTCTTAAACTGGACCGGAGGGCCAGAACAAAAGCAACCTGGCCATGCTGGCACTCTCATCTTGGGCTGCTGGTGAAGGAGCGGAGGGGAGAGCAAGAGAACCCTCCGCTCTTTTGGCTCCGCGGGCCGGATAGAACAGCCCAACGGGCCGGATCCGGCCCGCGGGCCATAGTTTGCCCACGGCTGCCCTAGGAGGTAGCCCACAAAGACTGGCTGGAGGGATGGAAGGAGGAGGAGGGGATAGCAGAGTCCTGAGGCTGGGGTCATCCAGGGGAAGCTGCAGCACAGAGGACATGTGGCTGCGAGAGATTTGCTCAGAGAGGGGTAGATATACTCCAATCTTTTCTTCCCTCCCACCTCCAGTCTCCCACCGGTGTCTCCCTTTGGCCAAATCCACTGACCAGGGAGCCTGGGAACTGCATGCAGCCTGCAGGGGGAGCCGCGCCCCAGTCCACCTTATCCCACAGCGATTCAGAGCAGAGGAGAGCACCAGGGCCAAGCAGACCTAACAGGCTCCAGAGCAGCAAGAAATAACCAAGGAAAAGCTCCCCCGTGAGCTGGTCAGACCACACGGTGAGGACGGTGGCCTGAGGCGGCTGTGGTCATCCTTAGAGGAGGACCATAGGCAACCCAGGGCTGTGTCAGGCCCAGGAGGGGAGCACACACAACAGGGCACTGCTGTCCTGCAGGCGAGAAACTTCAGGACCGGCATGAGAACACCCTCTCCACTTGGGAGGGACTCTCTCTTGCCGCCCATGACAGTCTCTTATATGGAAACCCCACCCCCACCCCCACCCCCACCCCCACCCCCCGTAAGCAGGTCAAAACCGGTGAAAGGCCAACAGAGTTGGAGTCGATATAGAGAAGTTTTTTCCAATAGAATGGACTCCTCCCTCTGGGGAGTAGTGAGTTCCCCGTCACAGCAAAGGAATCACGAGCGTTCATTCTTGACCTGGTGCCTGTTGCTGTCCCGAACTCTTCCCACTTTTGGCATGCCACAGGAGTCTCAGGAACAGAGGCTCTTGCATCGCCTGTGAATCTTTTCAAGTTGCTCTGTAAAAACTCTCTGTTTTATTTTCTCTTAACAGGTTGTAAATTCCTCACAGACAGGCAAGAGTTTGTAGATCTGCCTGACTTTGAGCAAACACAGTATATAGAAATCTTGGTCCTTGGTTTTACTATAAACAAACCAAAATAAAAAAAGTCTATCACAGAATTCCTTTAAACAGTCATTTTCTCGAGAACATTTCAAATATACATTTAGGTTTATAGAAGATTTGTTTTTTCTGAGATGTTCATTTCATGCTGGAGAAGGGAAACTCTTACAGGCCCACAGAGAGGAAGAACTTAATGTGGACAATATGCAAATAAAAAGCCACAACTGTCTGCAGTGTTAGTTAAAGTAAGCATCCTGCTGGCCTTAACTGACCCATAACAGCAGCAGGCAGCGGGTAGAGACATATTGTTAAAGTTAATTAACAGAGAATGCTCCACTTAAGTCAATAAAGACAATGAATTAAATAAATTTGAAAATCTGTTCCGAATTTGGACATTTAATAGCCAGAGACGGAAGCGGGGCTGGGAATAGCAGAGGAAAAGAGAACGTGGGAGGAAAGGAAAAAGAGAGCCGACAGAGAACGCCAGAAAGACGAGGAAGCTTTCTTAGCCTATAAAATCAGGACTTCTGTCAACCGGCTAGCGGTGACTCTAAGGAGTCAGCTATCACATACTGTAAATCATCCATACTGTATGTCAGGTGCTTGACCTGACACATGTGAGTGTACGTTCTACGGGCACAGCTGGCTGAAATAGGCCTGTGTCTTCTCGCTCAGGCCACGTCTATAAGCCTCCCGCTTCAGTGCCCCGTTTCCTCTTCTTTCCAGAGACTGGAGAACCGAAAGCTGCTTTCAGAGTAACCGATGCGCAGAATCATTCCCTCCATCTAGGGACCCCAAGTCCCTTCCACGTAGCCCTCCCCAGTTTTCTCAGAGAATTCAATTTCAATTTCCTTAGTCTCGCGCGTCAAGTCTTCCTGAGTTTCGCCTTCATTTTCATAGAGACAATATTCCTCTTCACCCTCATGTTCCCACAATTTCTGTATCACTTAATTTAACCAATTAGTGACAATAATAAACACAACTGACTCTAGGTAAGCATATAGACCAACTGGTAGAGGAGGAAGTCTATTGGTGGAGAATCCGGCCTGCTAATGTGTTTCCCAGAGGAAATGCAACAAGTATATTAATCTAGTGGGTCAATTAAGTGAAAGTCGGTCAAGAGAGCAACTTAAACGTTTTGTTTCAAAATGAAAATTTGGTTAGCTCACTTTTTTCAGCCATTCATTTATTCTTTCATTCAATAAATATCCCTTCCCTGATCTCACAATACAAGAAAGTGCTTGCTGCAGGCTGATTGGCCGGGTCAATAGTACCGTGCCCATTTTATTGATGGAGAGACTGAGGATGAGCCATTTGTCCATTTTCCCAGGCATTGCAAGTAATAAAACCAGGCCTCAAACCCAGGACTCCTGACTATGGATCCTCGGGTGCTTTGTACTATGCAGTGCGGTGGGTTCAAGTTTATCTTCCCCTTAGACCAGGAGTTCAGTTTCTCTGTATTGACAGTATGAGGTAGAAAGCATGCAACTAAAAGCCATTTTGGAAAACAACAGATAAATGGGTGGAAAGGCAATTTTTCCCAGTAGAGGGAGCCAGAGTGCTGAGGGCAGAGAGAAGTCACATCAGATGGAATTCTGAAGAGAATTTAAATAAGTGACTATTTAGAAAATTGAGTTAGAAGACCCAATAAGACCTACTGAGGCATGCAGGGACTAGGGTAGAGTGGTCACCACCCTAGGCCTAAAGACAGGAGAGAGAGAGTGTGTTACTGGAGCCTGGGGGGTGGAGGCCTGGAGCCATGGAGGAGCGATTGCTCAGGCTTTCTTTCTTTCTTTCTTTCTTTTTAAAAAAATATGTTTTATTGATTTTCCACAGAGAGGAAGGGAGAGGGATAGAGAGCTAGAAACGTCGATGAGAGAGAAACATCGACCAGCTGCCTCCTTCACACCCTCTATCAGGGATGTGCCCACAGCCAATGTACATGCCCCTGACCGGAATCGAACCTGGGACCTTTCAGTCCACAGACCAACGTTCTATCCATTGAGCCAAACCGGTTCGGCATGCACAGGCTTTCTTAACTGAACAACTGAACTTCAGTCAGGCCCCTCTCAGCCCTCCTCTCCATGAGGCCTCAACCTTGGCCGCATCTTGGCTTTGGCCTGCTGAGCTCAGCTTTAGCAAATAATCATGCTAATTAAGTTTAGAAAGAACCCCCCCCCCCTTGATATTCTTGGCCTGCCTTTAGCAAGAATCCTCTTAAGTCAGGTTAGCAAGGATCTCCTTACCCTTGATGCCTCCTCCTTAGTGATTTTCCACCTTCTGACCCAGCTGTCTCTACCATATTCATAGGTGAGCTCTCCCTTGTTGCAAGAGTCTCAAGTACAGTATGTCTTGCATCTTTAGCAAATGTCAGAATAATTCCTCTTTAACAGGATCCCCTGGCAGGAGATGTGTCCATGGAAAGAAGCAGCCACTGACAGAACCTCAGCCCAAAGCGGGGAGTGTGCCCGGGAAGAAATGCCCCAACCTCTCCCTTCCCTCCTTCCAATCGCCTGGCTGAGCCCAGCAGGCAGTTGTAAGGGAGGTGATGGTGCAATTGATAAGGGTCAGAATTCAATTTTCCTTTACAGTGTTAAGAATTCTCTGAGACTGACCCAAGGACCTCCCAGCAAGGGCAGTACTGGTGCCAGCCCACCGAGGGGGTCAGAGGAGTGGGCAGCGCAGGAAACCCATAGGCAGACTCAGGCCTGCCAAACCTCTTGACTCCCAGAAGGTGGCACCTAGACCTGAAAAGAGATTTGCAAGAGATTGAAGTCCAACAAGGTGTAGCGGTGACAACGCTCCACTCTTTGTCCTGATTCAGGGAAGTCCTGGGAAGGGTGGACTGTGGTCTTCAATCCGTTGGATGAGAAATGGTCACAGAGCCTCTCTCCCCACCTTTTACCCTTGTTACTGCACAGCCAGCAATTCTGCAGAGGCCTCAGCTACTTTGTGCAAAAGCGAAATTAGGGAGACCCCCACCCAGGACCAGGTACATCTCACCTTCAGCCCCTGGGCTTTTCAGATACCAGGGCACGCAGTACCATAGAGCCTTCTAGGGGCTCGCGCATGCACAACCCAGAAAGCAGCAATGGGCTACCGTTGACCAGTGGGGGGTGCAGGAAATTATAAAAAACAAACAAACAAAGTGTCCCCTTTCATTTCCTGGGTGGACAGTTGTGAGATGAATTTCTTGGGTTCCCTAGGAGGTCCCATAGGATCAACCACATGGTCACCCCAGCATTGGACAACTCGGTATATATCTGGCCCAGCGCCCTCTGATTCCCTCTTTCACACCCCCATCCTGCATTCCTACTTTCTGGAATCATGTGTATTGTGTAACTTGGAAAAGAAAAATATGAAGCTTTCCAATTGATCTCAGCCTTCTGGGAACCAAAGGCATAGGAATGGCCTTGCTTCGAGTACTCGGACTCATAATCCAACCAAGATTCTTGATCAACAAATACATCTTCACCCCTGGAATGCTGCCACTTCTGAGTCTGAGGAATTAAATATGAATAGTCTCTGCATTAGTTAGGAACTCACTTGTTACAAGTGAAAGAAGAAGATATCACATCAGCTTAAGCCCATAGTTTTGGGGGAGGGGAGAGATAGGGAATTTACTGACACATGTAAATCAGAGGTACAATGGGACCAGGCGTTCAACATCATCACGGTCATCCTCTCTCTTGTCTCTCCGTTCTGTTTGTCTGCACGTTGGCCACATTCACTTCTATTGCAGATGAGCTATTTCCATGCAAAGGACTTTGAGCTTACATTCTACTCAGTTAGTGACAGAGAAAATAGAGAACTCTCTCCTAGAAACTGTATAAAAATCCCAAGGAACAATTCTGATTGGGCCTGCTTGAATAACATGTCCACCCCTTGAGCCAATCACTGCAGCCAAGGAATCAGCTACTATGATTGGCTAGACATGGGTCATGTGCCCACACTTGTGAATGGGGCCTGTGAGGTTCAATAGAAGCTTTTGGAAAGGGCTTTGGGGAGTAATAATTCCTTAAAGAAAGGTATAGCAAATGCTGTTGGTGTTCCATGTATATCCCTCAGGGCTTACTTCTCCAACTGCCCATATCTGCAGCTCTGGGTGGAGGGCTTTGTCCCAGATTCACAGAACGTGCTCTTCCTACTGGCCCAGCAGGCAGGAAATGTGGGCTGGTTAGCCCCGTGAGCATCTGTCAGCCAGAAAGGATGTATACACTGAGTGGCCAGATTATTATGATCTCTGAATGCATAATAATCTGGCCACTCAGTGTATATTCTATATAATAAAAGGCTAATATGCATTTTGTCCCCTCAACCAGGAGTTCGACCAGCAGGCAGGCAGGCCAACCACCCATGTCCCCTCCCCCTGGCCAGTCTGGCCAGACCCTCCCCATGCACGAATTCATGCACCAGGCCTCATACATACACATACACACACACACACACACACACACACACACACACACACTGAATGGCCAGATTATTATGTGTTCAGAGATCATAATAATCTGGCCACTCACTGTATGTACCTTATCAGGCTGTAAGGGGGATGTTATACACAGGGAACTCTATTTCCCAGAGTTCCCTGTGTATAAAGCTCCAACCACCCTCGGAATCGGCTGGCTTTATCTGTGCTGTTAGGACCCCTTCCCTTCACTGTCTTCTCTTCCCAGTCATTACATCCTGGACTTTCCAACTGAACTACTTTAACTTGAATTCTAGCCTCAGCGTCCATTTCTGGGGGAACCGGGGCTGGAGGGGGGCATTGGTAGGGACAGGGTTATTACTTTATAAGAAGGACAAAAAGAAGATTTGTCTCCCACCGCCCTGCCCCTTCATTCACGGGCTCATCTGTGGTATCTAGGGTCAGGCTCTGAGATGCAGCCCCTGAGACCTGGACTCTCTGGCAGCACCTGATGGAGGAGAGCTCTCAGAAGAAACCTAAAGGAGCTGAGGAAGCAGGACGGGGCCGGAGAAAACCTGACGAAGGTGATTTTAGCTTAATCCCAGAAAGAGCTCTGGAGCGCGAATAGAGCCACAAAAGTGTGCCTGCTCCCTTGAGGAAAGGTAGAGCTTGAGACTCTGATATGGCCAGGCCTGGGCCATAGGCTGCTCTCAGGGGAAGGGGCTGACACCTTCCAGGCCTTCTAGGGTAGGAGGGTGCTACTCACAGGGCGTGGGGGTTGGACAGTTTGTGGGTTACAGGCGATAGGCGCTTCCTGGACTCAAGCTGCTGCTTCCCTCCCCAGGTCCTTCCATCTTGGCCTGGGGCCCCCTTTCCTCACTCATCTGCCTGCTGATCTCCCCTTATCCTTTCAAACACAGCCCAGACACGGCCCCAATAGTGACACGTCACGAGCAGATAAGCTTTATCCGAAGGGTGCCAGGAAGGTCGAGTGCTTTAAAAGAATTCCAGTTCCTAGAATTTGCCGTGGTACTAGAGTAAAAGAGAGTTCTAAATCTCTGGGAAACCGGAGATGATGGTGTGACCGGCATGGCAGCGAGCCAGTGTCGGGCACTGACTGTCGCGTCCCGGGCGCCACGCTGACCCCTCTCCAGGCCTCAGCTCACTAAATCCTCCCTGCGGCCCTCGCGGGGAGGCTCTACTGCAAACCACCTTTCACGGAGGAGGAAAGCAAGGCACAGAGAGGCTAGGCGATTTGCCCAAGGTCACACAGCCAGTCCACGGCAGAAGCAAGTGTGGAATTCAGACCACTTGCACCAGGTGTCATTGCCGAATACTGTACTGAGTGCAGGATGTTGTGAATGTGACCAGCCAAACCAAGATAACGCAAGATCCAGAGAGGAAAGCTCTGCTGAGTCAGGTCAGGCCCTTCTAGTCAACCCCTGCCGTGGGGGAGAGAAACAAAGGACCGGCAGCTCAAAGGCTCTGGTTGCCCACGGTGGAGAAGGTGGCCAATATGGGTCCCCTCCATGAAGCAGATTCCCAGGGACCCAGTGTTCCTTCCTCCCCTGGGCCCCCACAGCCAAGGGCCGGCCTCCCCCTCCCCCTTATCTCGCCATATTGCAATTGCGTGTTCACGTGTCCGTCTCTCCCACTTCACATGTGGGGTCAGGTTTCCCTCCGCCCTTTTTGGCCAGAACTTGTTTGCCCAGCTTTGAAACAATTCCTTTTTCTTGCATAAAGGAGAGAGGCAGGATTTGAGTCTCGAGGAGCCCTCGTGAGAGCACGACCAGACCCCCCAGCCTAGGAGGCAGCGAAGCAAGAAGCCAGTTATTGGCACGAGGTCAGAGCAGGACCAGCAGCTTCGCTGACCAAGCGCTTGCTCTTTCCCCTAAGGACGGGCAGACCTGGGCCTGGAGTCTGAGCTTACTCGGGACCAAGGGGTCCCGGCATCCAGGGTTGTGGGCGCCAAGAGGATCGTAGGGGAACTCGGAGGTAACATCGAAGAGGGAGATTGTGAATTCTGAAAGGAAGTGTCTGGGAGTGCTGCCTGTTGCCCTGCTCCTAGAATCTCACAGGTACTTCTGGGCTCTGTGGGGGAGTGTGCTGTGATCGATTAGCTATGTCTGCCATGGGTATAGGATTGGAACCGGGTTGACTATTATGTGTTAACCATGCTAGGGAGCAGGGCTATGGGAGAAGGGAGTAAGGCAGATTACTAGTAATAATAGCAGCTAACGTCTCTTAAGCACTTAAACTGTGGTAGGCACCATGTTAGATGCGTTCTCCTCTCTATTTCATTTAATTCTCAAACTAACTCTAGGAGGTAAGTGCTGTTTGTGTCCCTCCTTTAGAAGGTCAGCTCCACGGGCGCCATGATTTCATTTATCTGTGCTGCTTAGTGCCATGTCCCCAGCACCCGGCACAGGGCAGGCACTCGGTTAAGTATTTGCCGTTGAACGGATTAACTCCCATTTTACAGATGAGGAAACCGAGGCCCAAAGAGGTAAGTCACTTGCTCAAGGTCATGCAGCTAGTAAGTGCGGCCGCTAGCACATGTGGCTGTTGAGGGCTCGAAATGTGGTTTGGGAGACTGAGAAACTGAATTTTTTATTTTAGGTAACCTTAACTAATCAGAATTGAAATGGCCACATGGGCCCTAACCGGTTTGGCTCCATGGATAGAGCGTCGACCTGCGGACTCAAGAGTCCTAGGTTCGATTCTGATCAAGGGTGCGTACCTTGGTTTTGGGCACATCCCCAGTAGGGGGTGTGCAGGAGGCAGCTGATCGATGTTTCTCTAGCATCAATGTTTCTAATTGACTGCCCCTCTCCCTTCCTCTCTGTAAAAAATCAGTAAAATATATAGAAGAAGAAGAAAAAAAGAAACGGCCACGTCGCTGGTGGTGACCATTTGGTACATTGCAGTTCTAGAGCCTGAGGGCTTGACTATCCTTGGCTGACACGAAATGCAGGATTCAGAGAACACACAGCTCAGGTTCTCCGCAGAGACGTTTCCAGGGATAATTCCATGGGGGGGGGGGGGGGGGAGCAGGAGGCATAGGCAATGCCTGACGCTACAAGCAATTGCATTAGTGCTCTTCCAGCTCTTCCAGAGATTGGAAGGTTCCAGAGGAGGACAGGCTTACCCGCCGACCTTGGGGCCCCAGCCAAATCGGCAACTTTGAAACCCCAAGCACTTCATTTTAACAGTTGGCAAAAAGAGAAGCACGTGGTCGGCCTGGCATGCCTGGTCAGCCCGGTGATGCCAACTTAGGGGCCTCGGCTCTCAGGGATGAGCCGTTCTGACCCCACAGGCGTTAAGACAGAGACAGCTTCAGGCCCCACAGGCCGCACCGAGAGCCTCCTGTGCATCCCACGCCTGGTACCTGCTTCTCCTCTCTTCTTCTCAGAGCCTGTCTGGGGGCTGGTACCTTCCTTTCCCTCAGTCACATGATCTTGAGGAGGATCTTGTGCCTGAAGCTGATGAGGGCTAAGGTGTAAATGACAAGGAGAAAACTGTCCATTTCCAAACGGTCTCTATTGCAACAGGAAGCAAAGGCTCAAGCCGGAAGCCAGCTCTTTCATTGGAAGAGCGTCAGGCCGCATCAGCACTGGGTTCACACTGAGTTCATGTTTATGGAGCTTTATGTGCCAGGAACTGTCAGAAATGCCATCATGTATTTTTATTTTTTAATTAATTTTTTATTAAGGTATTATATGTGTACATATCTTTCCATTCCCTCCCCCACTCGCATACACGCCCTCCCTCCCCAGAGTTTTTCCTCCATTGGTTTTGCCATCATGTATTTTTAAAATATATATTATTGATTTTTTTACAGAAAGGAAGGGAGAGAGAGTTAGAAACACTGATGAGAGAGAAACATCGATCAGCTGCCTCCTGCACACTCCCTACTGGGTATGTTCCTACAACCAAGGTGCATGCCCTTGACCGGAATCGAACCTGAGATCCTTGAGTCTGTAGGCTGACGCTCTATCCACTGAGCCAACCGATTAGGGCACCATCATGTATTAAGTTATTCAACTATCTGTCAACACCATGACAAAGGAACAAGTGCTACCCCACTTGGAGATGGGGAAACTGAGGCACAGCAAAGATACAGAGTTGGTCTAGTTGGTCTAGTTCCGTGGTCGGCAAACGGCGGCTCTCGAGCCACATGTGGCTCTTTGGCCCCTTGAGTGTGGCTCTTCCACAAAATACCAAGGCCTGGGCGAGTCTATTTTGAAGAAGTGGCATTAGAAGAAGTTTAAGTTTAAAAAATTTGGCTCTCAAAAGAAATTTCAATCGTTGTGCTGTTGATATTTGGCTCCGTTGACTAATGAGGTTGCCGACCACTGGTCTAGTTCATACAGTTGGGGAATAGCCAGGCCAGGGCCCAAATCCAGACAGAGCTGGGGAGAAAAGGATTGGGGGAGGAAGAAGGAGGAATCAGCAAGTGCCAGTTGAGGGAGGCATTTGTTCTTTCCTTTGAGATTAGGGACCCGAGGATGGGGCCCAGACTCCCACTGTCACTCTGTCCATTGTCTGGTCTGATACTCCCAAAGGCAGCTGTTGGTTCTTATCTTCTGGTCTAAACACTTACAAACTTACAAGAAATAGCAGGCCAAGATTTCTGCTTACGGATTTTTTTTCTTTTTTTTTAATTTTTTTTAAAATTTTATTGATTTTTCAGAGAGGAAGAGAGAGGGAGAGAGAGTTAGAAACATCGATGAGAATCATCGATCAGCTGCCTCTTGCACACCCCCTACCGGGGATGTGCCCGCAACCAAGGTACATGCCCTTGACCGGAATCGAACCCGGGACCTTTCAGTCCGCAGGCCGACGCTCTATCCACTGAGCCAAACCGGTCCCGGCTGCTTACGGATTTGATACCAGTTGGCCCCTAGTCCCGCTCATGGGGGTTTTTTGTTTGTTTGTTGGTTGGTTGGTTGTGTGTTTTTTTGTTTGTTTGTTTTGTTGTGTGTGTGTGTGTGTGTGTGTGTGTGTGTGTGTGTGTTTCTTTTCTTCTGCTGTGCTGCAATTTTTCTAGATTACTCAGCCTTTGGGAGGGGAGCTGGGCCAAGGACAACGTTTGGTGAGAAGAACAGAGTGTTTAAAGATCAGGCCCCGCGGCCTCCCCCCTCCCGCCTCCTCCAGGAGACTGGGGCCCAGGAAACTCCCTGGGGAGGGAGGGGTGCAGCTGCAAGTAGCAGTTCTCATGATCCCGCCTCTGTTGGTCACGGGAGCGTGGCTAGCAGCTTGCTGACATCTCTCCTCGCCACCTTCGTACCAGCTGCCACCTCCCGGGCACCAGGGGTGTCAGAGCCAACTCGATGGCCAGCTGCTACTCCCGGGCACCAGGCAGGTCAGAGCCAACTCGATGGCCGGAAGGAAAAGCAGCGTGCAGCCCTTCGGTGAACCTCCCAGCATGCCGGTCCACTGGCTAGCTGCTTGGGCGCTGGCATACAATGGCCTGGGTCTTCATGCCGGTTGCTGCACTTATCAGCTGTATGATATTGGATGTGCCTTTCAATCGTTCTCAGCCTCAGTTTCCTTATCTGTAAAATGAGATCATAGCCTGGACCCCTTAGTCCATGGGTATTTGTACGTGGCCTGTGCATTACCCACGATTAACCTAGATCTAGCTTCTCTAGAAGTTCCTCTCCTCCATCTCCCCACCCCCCTTCCCCGTTTTTTTGTGCCATTCTGTGTGCCCAGATGACAGGTTTCTTTACAAGGCTGTGTGACATTTGTTTTTGAACTGAGGTATTGAGAATGGAAATAACAGGAGCTTCAAGTATTCCTCTTCGGTGACAGTTCCGGTTGTACCATCTAAGGCTCACAGTCACATAGGGCCCTACACCCGGAAAGGCCCCACACTTGGGGGTTACCGCTCTGTGACTGTTGATCTAAAATCCTTCATGATTCTCTCTTCTGAATTTGTGTTGTGTAAGCAAAACCCAATGGGACAACAGAGCATGGAGCCTCGTGTCATATGGGATCCCGCCTCTCCTCACCCCCTGCCTTTCCAGGATGGTTCTCGGCCCCTCACACCTTTGCCCCTGTCCAGAGATCAGTGCCTCCCAGAGGGGGCCTGGGCACGGGTGCAGGAAGGCTTGGGGCTGGGTCCCAGGTGCCTGTGAGGGTCTGTGTGAGTTCCACAAGTCCCCATGCCCAGGGGAGCCTGGCATGAATCAGCAAATAAAATGCACCATCACAGGCCGAAACCGGTTTGGCTCAGTGGATAGAGCGTCGGCCTGCGGACTGAAAGGTCCCGGGTTCGATTCCGGTCAAGGGCATGTACCTTGGTTGCGGGCACATCCCCAGTAGGGGGTGTGCCAGAGGCAGCTGATGGATGATTCTCTCTCATCGATGTTTCTAACTCTCTAACCCTCTCTCTTCCTCTCTGTAAAAAATCAAATAAAATATATATATTTTTAAAATGCACCATGACAGGCTGAGAGAGACTGTAGAACAAAGGAAAAAGCTTTTTTCCTAATCAACAACAAGGGGGCCCGTTTTCATTTTGCACTGGGCCCTGAAAATTATGTAGCTGGCCCTGGTTTCACCTGCTGGCGCCTGGATCTCAGAAGTGAGTGCTAAGCCTCTGTCAGGGGGACTACTAGTATCACTAGTACAGCCTTTGGTGGGAGGGGGTCAGAGCCTTACAAGTATGTATTCCTCTGACCCAGCACCTCCACTTCGCCATCAGGCGGGTGCAAAGGCACATGGGTAAGACCATTCGCCTGGCATCACTTATCATATGAAACCAGCCAGATGCCCAACAATGAGGGAGGATGAATGCATGACCCAAATCCAGGGATCAGATGCACTATTACAATCATATTGTAGAACAGAACTCATTGATCTGAGAAAAAACTCATATTTGCAAAACGGAGGAGGGGGAGGCAGTACCCAAAAGCCCGCACTGCATGATTTCATGTCACAGATGCATGGAGAATATATGAATATAAGCATGGGGGAGATACTGGGACAAGTGATGCTTAAATGCTGACAGCTGTTCTTCTCGGGTGGCTGGGTGTTTTGTTTTGGTTTTTTGTTGTTGTTTTGTTTTGTTTTCCCCCGCTTTTGAACGTACCTGTTTTTCAAGATCTCTGCACGGAGCATGCAGCCCTGTTATCATTGCACGGAGGCAACGACAGTGCGAGGGCAAGGTCGGGCTCGCAGCCTGTGGAGCCAGCTGCCCGGGTTCAAAGCCCAGCCCTGCTCCTTAGAAGCTCTGCGACCTTGGGCAAGTGATTTAACCTCTCTGGACCTCAGTTTCCCCATCTGTAAGCAGAGAAAGTAATGTTACCTCCCTCAAAGGGTCAAGGAGATTCCATGGGTTAACAGGTGCAGGGAGCTGAGAGCAGTCTAGGGACTGTATGCAGCAGCTGTTCATGTAAGCGGTGTTGCAGTACATAAGGGGGAAATATGAAGAGATAACAAAATTGACAATTATTATTTTTGGATGGTGCAAATGTGGGTGGCTTATTTTCCCTTTTGGACTTTTCTGTATTTCCCAAGTTAAGCACGCATTACTTTTATAATTTGAGAGAAAAGGCTAATTAAAGAAAAGAAAGTGAAACGGTGGTTCACTAAGTGGTGTTAGGGAGAACAGGATGAAGTTGGGTCAGCCAAACCTGCATGTTTTTCAGGTCAAGGTCACCTGTGGATTCCTGAGATTGTTCCAGGCCCTTCCTGCAGGCTTGCCCCAGGCTGTGCATTTTCTCCCGCATTAAGAGCCCACACCAATGCCAAGCTAAAGGCTCTTAAAATATCTATAACTTAATCTCTCTAGAAAGATATAGATAAATCCACATGTACAGAGTGATATATATATATATATCTTTATATCCATATTTATATTTATCTATTGCTAGAGAGCCTTCAACTCTAACTATAAAAAAGAATTCCTCCACAGCACTCTGGACCAAGCATAATTTGCTCATTTACTCGTTTGCCTCCTTCCCTAAGATCCCGGGAAGTTCTTCTTTCTATCCTTGGCACCTACCACCGTGCCTGACACATAGCAGGCGTTCCCTCTAAGTCTGTTAAATGAATTAATCGATGAAGGAGTGCATGAACTTGTGCAATGGCAGATATTTCTGTGTCAAGATACAGGCATAGAGCAAGATGTAGGGTTTGCTTTGTTTAGGGTAGAGAGGGGTCAGGGAAGGGTTGAAAATGGCTAAGTAAGGCTTCATGGTACAGGCGATGCCTGAATGAAGTATTGAAGGGTGAACGTGTGTTTGTCCCCAGAGAAAAGGGGAGAGAGATAGTGGACAGCAATCCAGACAGTGACAACATCATTTAAAAGAGCCTCTAGGTCCGTGGTCGGCAAACTGCGGCTCGCGAGCCACATGCGGCTCTCTGGCCCCTTGAGTGTGGCTCTTCCACAAATACCACGGCCTGGGCGAGTCTGTTTTGAAGAAGTGGCATTAGGAGAAGTTTAAGTTCAAAAATTTGGCTCTCAAAAGAATTTTTAATCATTGTACTGTTGACATTTGGCTCTGTTGACTAATGAGTTTGCCGACCACTGCTCTAGGTGATTCCAGGGCTAGTTTTATCCTTACTCCCTTTAATTAAAAAAAATTTTTTTCTATACTTTTGTTTCTGAACAATGACACTTAATATCAACCTAGTTGTCAAAAGTAAAAAGTAAGAGTAGGCCTTCCTTCCCCGGCTGCCAGCACCGGCTCCCCTCTGGCAGCTCCGGCTTCATCAGGAAGGATGTCCAGTTTAATTAGTATATTACACTTTTATTATTATAGATAAGTCACATATAACACTCACTCTTTTAAACTGTATAATTGAGTGGCTTTTGGTATATTCACAGAGTTGTATGATCATCAATAAATACTATCTAATTTCAGAACATCTTCCTCATCCCCAAAGAAAATCTCTTATTCTTTAACAGCCACACACACATCCATATCCCCCCTCCCCTCAGTCCCTGGCAGCCACTAATCTTTCTGTCTCTATGGATTTGCCTGTTCCGGACCTCTCATGTACATGGACTCATACACATGTGTCCTTTTGCATCTGGCTTCTTTCATTGGGATAGGTTCAAGGTTCATCTTTCTTTTCTTTTTTTTTTTAATATTTTATTGATTTTTTTTTTACAGAGAGGAAGGAAGAGGGATAGAGAGTTAGAAACATCGATGAGAGAGAATCATTGATCAGCTGCCTCTTGCACACCCCCTACTGGGGATGTGCCCACAACCAAGGTACATGCCCTTGACTGGAATCAAACCCGGGACCTTTCAGTCCGCAGGCTGACGCTCTATCCATTGAGCCAAACCGGTTTCGGCAAGGTTCATCTTTCTGTAGCAGGACAGGTTGGTGGGTGATGGTTTGATCCATTCATTCCATAGTTCAGAGTGCCTACTGTGTGCCAGCCCTGAGGGCTAAGCCAGAGACCCCCGCCCTGGAGGGTTTCTACTGGCTGGAGCGGGGGTGGGAAGGGGGGCGACAATAAGCCAAAGAAAAAGAACATGATTTAAAAGATTAGACGCTGGGTCAGTGGATGGAGTATTGGCTTGCGGACTGCAGGGTCCCAGGTTCAAATCCGGTCAAGGGCACATGCCCAGATTGCGAGCTTGATCCCCAGTAGGGAGCGAGCAGGAGGCAGCCAATCGGATGATTCTCTCTCCTATTGATGTTTCTCTCCCTCTCCCCCCCCTCTCCCTTCCTCTCTGAAATCAATTTTTAAAAAAATATATATTTTATTGATATTTTACAGAGAGAAAGGGAGAGAGATAGAGAGCTAGAAGCGTCGATGAGAGAGAAACATCAACCAGCTGCCTCTTGCACACCTCCAACCGGGGATGTGCCCACAACCAATGTACATGCCCTTGACCGGAATCGAACCCGGGACCTTTCAGTCCGCAGACCGACGCTCTACCACTGAGCCAAACCGGCTTCGGCTGAAATCAATTTTTAAAAATTAAAATATCAAACGCTGAAGTGAAGTGTGGAGCTGGAAGCGAAGAGAGAGGGGATGTGGCATGTAGACTATGTTAGAAGGTCAGGGGAGGCTTCCCCCTGGGACGAGCGCAGGGGACTTTGCAGCAAAGGCTGGAACAAGGTGAGAGCAGAGATGCCCCCGCGGGGCCCCTCCGGCCCTCAGCGCCCGGACACCGTCACTTCCCCGCGGGACCGTCCACGCCGGGTGCCCGCGCCCCGCCACAGAGCGTGACACCTTCCAGGCGTTACGCGCGCCCGCGGCGGCCCCGCGCGCACCCCCCGCCCCCGGCGCAGGCCCCGCCCCGGCGCCGCGGCGCCCACCCCCTCCCGCCGCCGCCATTGGCCGCGCGCGCCTCCGCCCTCGCCCTCGCACTTCCTGGCGGAGCCATGGCCGCGCACCGGGCCGGCCCCGGGGCTGCGGAGCCCGCGCCCCGCCGCCGCCCCGCCCGCCCGGCACCCCCGCCGGGAGCCCCCGCGCCGCGCCCGTAGCGCCTCCGGGGGGCCTCGGGCCCGGACCGCCGCGCGCCGCCGTCGGGGGTCGGGGGCGGTCTGCCCGGGGGGACCCCGGCCCGGCCCGCGCCTCCCCGCCGGCCCCGCGGCGCCCCTTTGTGCGGGGCCGGTGCGCGGCGGCGCGGGGAGGCTCCGCTGCCGCCCGGGCGGCCGGCCCGCGGCCCAGGTGAGTGTCCCCGCGCCCCGCCGGTCCGGGTGGCGCCCCGGCTCCGCCTCCTCCGCCTCCTCCGCCTCCCCGCAGCCGGCTCGAGCCTGCCGGGGCGGCCGTTGTGCCGGCAGTTCCGCCGGGGCGGGGGGTGCCGGGTCCGAGCGAGCGACAGCCGCGTCCCCTGGAGGAGAGACCCTGCGGGCGACGGTGAGTGCTGGCGGGCGGCCGTGTGTGCATCTCCACGACGTGTGTGTCTCCCCCCACCCCGAGCGCTGAGGGCGAGCAGGTTCTGGGTCGGAAACCCCCGAAACCCGGGGGGAGAAGCTTGGAGAAGAGGCTCCCCTGGGGACCCTCCGGTCCGGACGTGGCCTCGGCTCCCGTGTGTACCAAGAGCTTGTGCGCATCCGGTCCATGTGGATGACAGCGCGGAGGCAGCGGACACCCGACACTTGTAGAGATCGGCCCCAAACCTCTTGCCCCGGAGACAAAAGGGAACCTACACACACAAGGGGAAACTCTAGAAATCTTGGCCTAGAAAAGAAAGCTTTTTTCCCCGCTCCTGGCACACGGAGCCGCGGAGTGCCGCCTGGAGTGGTGGCGGAGAGGGACCTGCCGCCTCCGGTGGTGTGACCTTGGGTGAGCCCCTCCTCCCCGGGAGCCTAAGTGTCCGAAGTGATGGTGCCACCCGCCTCGGGGGTGAAGGAGGAACCAGGAAGTGAGGGGTGGGCAGTAGGCACTGCATGAATGCGCTGTCCTTCCCGTCCCTCTCAGAGTCCTCCGGCTGCTGAGGACCCCTCGGGAAGGACAGGGGTGGGTACAGATGGTCATTGTCACAAAGTTGCTCATTTGTCAAGGTGTCCCTTCCTCTCGGGAGCCGGACAGACAGCGTGGACTGTGCCTGAAGTTATTCCTCCCGTGGGGACACTGGAGCCCCCTCTGCAGGTCCCAGGTTATCTTGAAACAGTGCTGACTTCTTGTTATATTGTGTTTTTTTAATTAGCAAAACTGTTTTGTTCAGTGGGTAACAAATTGACTCTTTTCAACTCAGCCGGAAAAAGAATTCTTCCTGAAACCCTCAGTCTCAGCTTGTAACTTGTACCCCATGTTGCTGGTTCAGTCCCTCCTCTGGTTCCCACTCCCCGCCCCCACCCCCGCCCTCACCCCCGGAAGTCTTCCAAAGGCTGGCTCTGTGCTCTGAGTCGCTTGGCATCTCAAGCTGGAAGAATCCTCATTGTCACCTGCTGAACGGGCCCATTTCATAGACAAGACCCAGAGGTCTAGAGAGATTAACCTGCTCCATGCTCGTTTATCCTGAATGTTCCAGGCAGGGCAAAGGCCCAGCCGGTTTCCTGCCTGCGGGCTTTTTCCTCTTTTTTTTTTTTTTAATATATTTTATTGGTATTTTACAGAGAGGAAGGGAGAGAGATAGAGAGCTAGAAACGTCGATGAGAGAGAAACATTGACCAGCTGCCTCCCGCACACCCCCCACCGGAGATGTGCCCGCAACCAATGTACATGCCCTTGACCGGAATCGAACCCGGGACCTTTCAGTCCACAGACCGACACTCTACCACTGAGCCAGACCGGTTTCGGCTCTCGTCTCTTCTTTAATTTTTATGGCCAGGTGGCATAACCGAGGGGCTAAGTGCATGGAAGGCACTGTGGGTTGGAATCCCAACTCGGCCAGCTTCTTCCTGTGTGACGCTGTCCAGTTACTTCCCCTGCTGCTATCGGTTTCCTCCTCCTCTGAGGATAATAATAGTGCCGGCCTCGTGGGGTTGTTGTGGGGATTAAATCAGGAAAGCACTTCAACCAGAACCTGTGTCTATATGGCAGCCTTCGCCGCACCACATCCTCAGCTTCACCAGGGTATTTTCCAAGTGTGGCACTCGCAGACTGGGTCGCATTCAGCAAAGCTTCACAATGAAGGTTTGGTTCCCAGCCATTTACCAGCCACGTGGCCTCTAGCTCAGTATCCTCACCTGTCAAATGGGACAGGTGACATCAGCCTGGCCACGGGAAGCTTTCCTCACTCATGGCACACGGAGCCTCGGGTTGCCGCCTGCAGTGGTGGCGAGAGGGACCTGCCGCTTCCTGTGGTGTGACCTTGGGTGAGCCCTCCTCCCCGGGAGCCTCAGTGTCAGACGTGATGGTGCCACCCGCCTCAGGGGTGGAGGAGAAAGGGGGTTAAATGACACAGCACATGGGAAGAAATCCCGCCGCTGGGTCCCAGGGTCATCATCCGGGCTCTGAAATAAATTCTCTTGTCCCTGTAACCTTATTCTAGCCAAAAGGCTTATCTGTGTGAGATCAAGCATCGAAAGGTAGGTGTTTGTCGGGGGTGGTTTAGCTAAAAGACATGGAGTCAGGTTTTAGATGCCAAAGGAACACTTGCTAAATGTGTCCTGACACCCTGATTTTTTTCAGCTCACAGCACGAGCTCTCTGTAGTACACCGCTTTCCCTCCCCCTGGCCTCCGTGTGACTGCTGTCACCTTTGTTGTCATTGCTGTGGTGGAGCAGAGCCTGCAGTGAATGAATGAATGAATGGCCTGGAGTCGTCACTGCCCCTGTGTGTTCTTGTTGTAGGACTGTGGCCGCTCTTATGATGGAGGGAAGCCGGCTGACCAGAGTGTCTCGACCCTACAAGATCAGCGAATCTTCAAAGGTCTGTGAACGGCCGCTCACCCCCTGTGCAGATGGCCAGGAAGTGTGACGCTTTCCTGAGGAGCTCATTCTTAATGTAGAGACTGGTTTCCTAGTGGTGGTTAGTGGTGTTGACCTCCTTAGAGGTAGCCCAGGCCGGGAGCGGAAGAATAAAGTCAGAGAACTGGGAGGGCGAGGGATGGGAGAGACACACAACTCAACTCATTTATTCTGCACCTCAACCCTGACACGGGTGGGTCAGGACAAAAGCCATGGGATTGCCATTCCCCACTTGGGGGCTCGGAAACTCCACGGACAAGTCCATTGAGAAGCCAGCACCGACCTTATAGTGGGGGCAGCACCTTGCAGACCTGGATGTTAAGGGCCCAGGGTCTTCCCCCAACATGACTTTCTGGGGCCGTAGGAATGAGTAAGGGCGGCTCCCCAGGGCGGGGCTACCAACCTGTGTCACACCGGGTGTATCGAAACCACCTGGAGAAGGGGAGGGTGCTGTCTCATTAGAAATGCATGTCTGGCCCCCCTCACACCTGCTCAGTTAAACTCGGAGCCGGACCTGGGAATCTGCCTTCACCACACTCCTCCAGGCCTGGGAGCAGCCCTCTCCCCACAGCGGCATAAGGAAAGATTGGGGGCCTGGCTTTCAGGACAGTCCCCGCTTCATACATGTCAGTACCACCTCTTTTCTTTAAAAGTGGCCCTTTTTGGAGATTCAAGTGTATGGTTACCTTAGATCATTTTCAGTGAGGCCAATATTTTCCCCAAGAGGGTGGGATTGGTATGGGGGGAGGTATGGAAAGACTCACTCTTTTTATAATTAAAGCACAGCTGTGCATATAGTACACGCATGGACAAACAGAATGTATTGTGGTGTTCACAATGTATGGGGAATATTAGAAAGAAACTCTTAAAAGAATATTGGGAAAAAAGATTGAGAAAGACCACATTCGATGAAGGGAGTTGTGGGGGGAAGACCCTGGACTTGAGAGGAAAATGAGAGAAAGTGGTTCTACAGATGTGCCCACGAGAAAGCGGGGCTGTCATTTCCAGGAGAGGCCGGCCTCCTGAGAAAGGGTTTCCTGTTTCCTTTTGCGGGTCCCGGGAAGGCTGGCCAGGCCTGGCTTTATCTGCTGTGAAAACCCAGGAAGGTCCCCCTGCCGCCTCAAAGGGGCTTTGTCTCAGCTTGGCTGCCGAGACAGTGTCACTTTCTAAGTGTGATAGCGCTGGAAGTCTTTGTCCCTGAAAGCCAGGCTCTGAGTTGGTTTCTTTCTGAATCAAAGCTTTTAGGAGTAGGGTTCTCTATCCCTTGCTTGATTGCATTTATAACCTACGTGCTATAAGTGTACCTTGATTTTCTAGACATTAACACACCCAGGTAGCCTGTACCCAGATGAAAAAAAAGAAAAGAAAAGAAAAGAAATTACCAAACCTCTCCAGTCCCTGCATTGCCACTCTCCGGACTTCCAACCCTGCAGGTTTGCCTGCCCTTGAACTTGATGTAAATGAACCAGAGGGCAGGTGCTCTTGTGGTGCCTGGCTCCTTGCACTCAGCGTTTTGCAGCTGAGATTCTCGCCCAGCTGGTGTGTGGAGGGGCAGATTGTTCCTTCCCGGCGCAGTGGAGTCTCCTATCGTGTGACCACCGCTGTTCATCTAACTGTTCTAAAACGTGTTGGTCCATGTTGATGCTGCATTCTTCTATTATGAAATACCCCATACCCGCTGCGTCTGTCTAGCGTCAGCTCCCGAGTCCCTGTAGTCCCCCCCACCCACCTCGCCTTGCCTCTGATAAAAGCACTGACATGGAAAACAAAGGAATAGCCAGGGTTAATACCGACAGAGAATGTTGGAGGCCAGGGCTTCGAAATCATGCAAAATGCTGCAAGTCTGTTACGGATGTCCCTTTAAAACTGGGGAATCGTGTGGTCTGCTTTTTGAAAGTTCTGCCTGCAGCCACACCGAAATAACCAGGTACAGAGTTAGCTGCGCCTGCTGAGCACGGAGACCGGGTTTCAGAAGCGGCGGCGCGGCCCTCTTCCCCGCCCTGGTTCCCCGCAGCAGATGGTGCCCCTCGGCAGCTGTCATCCGGGCTTTCCCCGGTCCCCGCCCCTTGGAGCTGTTTCCCTTTTTACTCAGCAGCGTGGGGTCATGTGCACCCCAGTTGAATTGTAGAGTCTCGGCAGCCTCAGCTTAGAGATGACCAGGGGCCCAGGATGGGCAGACAGCCCACCTGATGCCCCTCACTCCTCTCGGGACACAGAGCCTTTACTATTATTACAGGGGAGCCTGCTGCCGCCATGCTTTATCATTTCCCTCCTTCGGTCCACACCTGAGAGGGGCCCCAAGCCTGTGTGTGTTGGAGCCCAGACCATCCCTGCTTAATTAGAAGCCAAAACCAGGCCAGCCTGGCTCTCTGCTACTGAGCAGGATACACGGAGCTATCCACGTATGGGACCCAGGAGGAGCCGTCCTGGAACATGAGGGCAGTGAGTCCGGCTCTCTCGACTTGAACGGGAGGGAAGGTTTCGTCTGGTGTCCTCATCAGAATGCGAGGCCGCTGTCCGTGCCTGTGATGTAGGTGGAGCGCTTAATGTTGGAATGATCCAGACAAGGCCAACAGGCAGGACCGCAGGGAAATAAAGGACCTCAGTTATAAGTGTGCCAGAGGCAGTAAGGAGCAGATTTGGAGGAGGGTGGGAGGGATGAAAACCACTGCTGTAGGATACATGTTAACAAGAACCTGTAAGAATTCGGGGACCGGGAAGCCAGTCTCACAGCTGCTCACATCTGAGCCCTCAGTCCATCTTCCTCTAATCCTCTTCTCACTTTTCCCTTTCCAGCCAGCCCCTTTCCTCAGTCGCCCTCAAATGGACGAACCCCCTAGCTGATATTTCTGAAGGCCCGTTTTCCCCATATTGAATGTTCTTGTTGTCTTTATAGTGAGGAAATAAGCAAGCGTGCAGAATCGTGAACGCCCAAAGCATAATTAGTTCTCCAAGGATTTAGAAACTGCTTTCTGGGTCTGACATAGTTTTGTATCCTCAAAAGCACATGGCAGGCATATAGCACGGAATAAGTGCACGGAATAGGAATGGATTCCTATTCATTATTCATATTAATCGATTTGTTCATTGCAGTGTAGCATGGTGATGACAGGTCCGGGCTCTGGAATCAGACCTACCTTCAAATCTCAGCTCTGCCGCAATCACAGCGGGGCTTTGGGCCAGTTTCTTAGTCTCTCTAGCCTTAGTTTTTCTCATCTGGAAAATGGGGATTATAATAGATGTTCTCTTGGAGGGTTTTCATGATGCTCGAATGAAGAGTGCATGTCAAGTGCATGACACAGTGCAGGCTACATATAAGCCCCCAGAAAAAGACAGCGTCTCTGCATTTCACATTCAGTGTATCTCTTTCAACCCTGGCAGTGGCTGGGGAGGCCCTGTTTCTGGAATGAGGGTCTCCAGAGCACTGGGTTTGGATCGCTAGAAATGGGGGTCTCTGTAGCATCGCCACGTGCCTTTCTGAGACGCAGAGAAAGCTGTCTTCCCCGGCCCAGAGCCTCAGTGGGGATTGCTGATCACAGCAGCTTCCCTGAGGGAGGCTTTTTGCCGTGACACCCCCGCCCCTCAGCCACCTGAGTGGCGAGTGTCCTCATCCTCACGTGTGAGGTGAGGACGTGGAGGCTCAGAGCTTCCTCGTGGCTCAACCACGATTGTATCGCTAGTAAGTGGCAGAGCTGGATGCGAACCTCAGATCTGTTTGACCTTAGAGTCTGCATCCGAAGCCACTTCTCTATCCCGATAGGACAGCATTTTTCAAATCTGTGTGCCCCTGAGCCATAGGAAGGAAGGGAGGAAAGGTAAAAGGAAACATTTTTTAGGAATATTATTTATAAAGAAGGAAAATAGAGGTAAGAGGAAGAGAGGAAAGAAGGAAGGAAGATTGATTTTAGGAATGTTATTTACAAAGAAGAAGGAAGATATCTCCAATTACACATAAACACCCTCATTTCCTGCCATGCACTGTATTTTGATTCCCAGGCTCCTTCAGTCCACTGTATTTACTTGTTAATCCTCACCTGAGGGCATGTTTTTCCCATTGATCTTTAGAGAGAGTAGAAGGGAGGGGGGAAAGACACAGAGAGAGAAGCATCAATTGGTTGCCTCCCACACATGCTGACTTGGGCTGGGGACCAAGCCTGCAACCCCGGTATATGCCCTTGACCTGAATCGAACCTGTGACCCTTGGGTCAACGCTCTAACCACTGAGCAGCTGGCTAGAGCCATTCCACTGTATTTAACATGCTACTTGTGTCCCACATATTGACTCCTGCAGCAGTGAGGGGGCAGGTTGGCGCGCTTCCCCTCTCTGGGCCCGGGTTCGAGCCCCTGACACGTGCTCTCCCACAGGTGTACCGCTGGTCTGAGCACTCGACCACAGTGCTACAGCGGCTGAATGAGCAGCGTCTGCGTGGCCTCTTCTGTGACATCGTCCTGGTGGCCGACGAGCAGCGCGTGCCAGCCCACCGCAACCTGCTGGCCGTGTGCAGCGACTACTTCAACTCCATGTTCACCCTGGGCATGCGGGAGGCCTTCCAGAAGGAGGTGGAGCTGATTGGTGCCTCCTACATCGGCCTCAAGGCCGTGGTGGACTTCCTGTACGGCGGGGAGCTGGCCCTGGACGGCGGCAACATCGACTACATCCTGGAGACGGCCCACCTGCTGCAGATCTGGACTGTGGTGGACTTCTGCTGCGAGTACCTGGAGCAGGAGGTGAGCGAGGACAACTACCTGTACCTGCAGGAGCTGGCCTCCATCTACAGCCTCAAGCGGCTGGACGCCTTCATCGACGGCTTCATCCTGAGCCACTTCGGCACCCTGTCCTTCACCCCTGACTTCCTGCAGAACATCTCCATGCAGAAGCTCTGCGTGTACCTGAGCAGCAGCGAGGTGCAGCGGGAATGCGAGCACGACCTGCTGCAGGCCGCCCTGCAGTGGCTGACGCAGCAGCCGGAGCGCGAGGCCCACGCCTACCAGGTGCTGGAGCACATCCACTTCCCGCTCATCCCCAAGAACGACCTGCTGCACCGCGTCAAGCCGGCCGTGTGCGCGCTGCTGCCCAGGGAGGCCAACTGCGAGGGCTTCATCGAGGAGGCTGTGCGCTACCACAACAGCCTGGCCGCCCAGCCGGTCATGCAGACCAAGCGCACGGCGCTCCGCACCAACGAGGAGCGCCTGCTGTTCGTGGGCGGCGAGGTCTCCGAGCGGTGTCTGGAGCTCAGTGACGACACCTGCTACCTGGACGCCAAGAGCGAGCAGTGGGTCAAGGAGACGCCCCTGCCGGCCCGACGGAGCCATCACTGTGTTGCCGTGCTGGGGGGGTTCATCTTCATCGCTGGCGGCAGCTTCTCGAGGGACAATGGAGGGGACGCGGCGTCCAATCTTCTTTATAGGTATGACCCCCGCTGTAAACAGTGGATCAAGGTGAGATTAAAGCCAGATTCTTTCTTTACTCTTGAGGACTTTTGCTCTCTCTTAACCTAACCTTGACCGCCCCCCCCCCCCCCCCACTCCTTTCTGGCCTTGACCCGCTCCGGCTTCTGAAGAAGGTGTGATGATAAAGTGACGAGCCACCTACCTCCCACCCTCCCCTGTGCCTGCACCTGGTGCGGGGGGCGCGGGCTGACCTGCTGGGTCAGTCTAGAACTTCCTGCACCTAGAAACGCCGCTCTAGGTCTGTGCTTTTCTAATGTAGGAGCCACCAGCTCTGTGTGGCCGCTGAGCTATTGAAATGTAGAATAGTCTCTGTCCTGCGGACAGGAAATTCCGAAGGACTGAATCTCGTATTTGATTTCACTTTAGTTTAACATTTGTGTGTAAATGACCACACGAGGTTAGTGGCTACCCCATTTGATATCGACGGGCTAGAGATCTGACCCATATAGTTCAGACATTCCTCCCGTGGCTCAGAGTCCCGGCCACGCTCCTCTTTGGAAAGGTGTGGAGCTGGCCTGAGGAGGCCGGGACGGCTCGCATCCGGCAGGTACGGTGGCCAATCCTGGGAAGAACGTGGGTCTTGCCGTCAGACCTGAGTTCACGTCCCAATCTGGCTGAGTTGTAGCCGGGAATTTCAGACTGGTCCTTGCCTTCTCCAAATTTCGGCTTCCTCCTCTGGACTCGGGTGGGAGAAGGGCATTGACCTTCCAGGTTCCGGGGTTGTATGTAGCTCATGTTGATTGGCCAGTGCCTGGCAGAGGTGGAAAAAAATGTTCCTTTCCCCCCACAAACACCTCTGTAGACCACGTCCATGAAAGTCGGTCTCAGTCTTTATCCTCATACCTCAGTGGCTTTAACGTGGTTTTGTCTCTGAGCTCAAAACTCAGAATGGACTCTGCTGATCTTTTGATTTTATTCTCGAAAATCTAAAACCACCCACCACGGTGTAAGCGCTGACACTCGAAAGAGGCTCCCGGCTTTGGCGCCCATCCTCCAAAGCTCGGCGGCGGTGGCAGCCTGAACGATGGTCTCCTGCAGGATGACTTGTGTGCTCTGCTTGGAATAATTAAAAAAAAAAAAGTCGGGTCTTTTGCTTTTCAATTTCCTGTTGAGTTCCACTTTATGCCTGTTAACACACTGGCAATCAGCTCTCATTAAAAACCCGTCAGAGGGGTTGTCAAGAGGAAAGATGATTTAAGAAATCACTAAATCAGCAACGATAAACTTTGTTCCGAGGCTGGCCATGTGGCCAGACAGGTTTGGGGAGCTGTGTGCTCCAAACCCCTTTTGGGGATTCGCAGTGTCTCGGGGGGCCTTGGGGACGGAGAAGTCCCTCCGAAGTTTAACTCCCTTCCGCCAGACTCACTTGGCCACTGCCTCGCCCTCTGGGCTGTGTTCCACAGAACACCGCTGGGGAGTGGCGCTGGGTGTTGGTGCTGCCGTCCGGGGTTTGCGGAAGGGAAGGTACAGGTGTCTCACCTCCGCAGGTGGCCTCCATGAACCAGCGCCGCGTGGACTTCTACCTGGCCTCCATTGAAGACATGCTGGTGGCCGTCGGGGGCCGGAATGAGAATGGAGCTCTCTCTTCAGTGGAGACTTACAGTCCCAAGACCGACTCCTGGTCCTACGTGGCCGGCTTGCCAAGGTAATTGGGGGTTCTGGGCACACTCTTCGAATGTGGCGACTTTTGGATTACAGTTCAGTTCACCTCACCTCCTGGGTTTCAAGGCTTGTAATTCCAGGGAAAGTCTCCTGGCTTGTAAATAACAGAGAGTGGACCATGAGACCAGAGGTAGACCAGAGGACGAGCCAGGGCTCCTGTTTAGGCTGATCCCCGTACAAGTGTCAGCTCTGCTGTTAAGACAAAAGATCCCTCAGCTTCTGAGTCTCTTCACCTCCTGAGTTTCAGTGGATAGGTACCCACCATTACAGACCCACACAGGCTAGAGTCCCTGCCCCGAGGTCCCTGTGCTCCACTGACATTTCCTGTCTTCCTAGTCTTGCCTTTTCAGAACCTTGTGGGTGGAGTTGTACTTCACGTCATTCCCCATTGCTATATAATTTGGTCAGGTACATACATGTGTGTGCCTCAGTAGCATGCTGTTGCTGTTTCCAGCCTTATGAGAAGGAGAGCAGTCTTGTGATTATTCCCGTTTCTCAGGTGGGGAAATGGAGAGGGGGCAGAGCTGGGAATTCTCGCCCAGGCAGCTGTTTACTTCCTGTGCGGTGACAGCTGCCATCTATGAAGAGATCACGGGGTGCCCGCTCCCTGCATTGGCCCCTCAAATCCTCACAAGCCCCTCGCAAGACGACAGGTTGGCCCCGTTTTGCGAGGAAAAGACGGCAGCCTCGGCTCCTGGAGGCCCCGCCCAGGACAGTACTGAGCTCCTCCCCCTCTGCCTCTGTCCGTCCCTCCACAGGTTCACGTACGGCCACGCGGGCACCATCTACAAAGACTTCGTGTACATCTCGGGGGGCCACGACTACCAGATCGGCCCCTACCGCAAGAACCTGCTGTGCTACGACCACCGGACGGACGTGTGGGAGGAGCGCCGGCCCATGACCACGGCGCGGGGCTGGCACAGCATGTGCAGCCTGGAGGACCGCATCTACTCCATCGGGGGCAGCGACGACAGCGTGGAGTCCATGGAGCGCTTCGACGTGCTGGGCGTGGAGGCCTACAGCCCGCAGTGCAACCAGTGGACCCGCGTGGCCCCGCTGCTGCACGCCAACAGCGAGTCGGGCGTGGCCGTGTGGGAGGGCCGCATCTACATCCTGGGCGGCTACAGCTGGGAGAACACGGCCTTCTCCAAGACGGTGCAGGTGTACGACCGCGAGAAGGACAAGTGGAGCAAGGGCACCGACCTGCCCAAGGCCATCGCCGGCGTGTCCGCCTGCGTCTGCGCCCTGAAGCCCCGGCTGGAGGACAAGAAGAAGAAGGGCAAGGCCAAGAGGCACCAGGACCGGGGCCAGTGACCCCGCCGTGCCTGCTGGGGGGGGGACCACCTGGTCCCCGCCGCCGCCTCCCCGTGTCTGTAGACCAGCGGCGACTTCATAGAACCCTGGAACCATTATCTAGCCCTTAGCAGCTTTTTTTTTACTTTTATGATTCTTAGTATTTCTATAATATCACGGTAACCGATTAAATATTCTACGTAACTTTACATATTATCTTGCTTGAGTAATTAAACCTCGGCCCAGACAGGGAATATCCCCTTGTGTCTACACAGGGCTTCTCTCCACATTACCAATTTTGGGGGATACGGCAAGCACCTCCCCCTGAGAGTAGCTAGGGCAGGGGGTTACCTAGAAATGTTTGTAGCGAAACTAGAGGCTCCGGTGGAACATTTCAGATGCTCCAGCCCTGAGCCTCCCCAAACCTCGCGGAGCTTTTAGAAATGTGGATTCCTGGACCCCGCCTCAAAATGCCTGCATCTGAAACTCCCCGGAGTGGCGAAGGGAGCGGCTGGAAACTATTTAACCAGTTTCTGGGGCAGCTGAGCATCAGCCCCATTAGGGATTCACTGGCAAGGTCAAGTGCTTTTGTTTCTGGAAGTGGGGACACGGGGGCCTGGCGAGGGTGAGAGAGTGGCCAGGGCTCACCAGGTCAGCCGGGGACACCTGGACTTCTCACCCGGGAGGTGTCCCCCTAGGGATTTTCTTATCAAGTGGCTGTTGTTTCTGACTACGCGGTTTTCCTGGTTAGTAGTCTTCCTGCATTCTAAAAGGGTTTAAGTAATCAGGGAAGAGGGGAAAACAAGGCCTGAAGCTCTTTGTAAGCATTATTCTACCATTTGTGCTTTTTATTTTTTTAACGTTCTCTTTTTTTCCTGGCACCCACTGTTTCTGATGTACTGAGCCCCCCAAATCTACATCTATTTCTCAGGAAAGAAAAAAAGCAGCACCCTAGAACTTAGCATTGTTCTCTGACTCCGGCTCCTAGAAGCATTTCTTGAAAGCCTTTACCCAAGTGAGCGCACATTAACCCCTCAGAAGGTTGTGAGCGTCTCCCCAACTCAAGCGACAGGCCCCGGTCCCAGCCACCGGCTGCTAGGTAGTTTTGTGCTGCTGGGCAAGTTCTTTTAATAAGTCGTGAGCTGTTTCCTCGTTCATTAAGCCACAGGGTTAGAGGAAATAATGGCCAGGCTTCTCCCAGGGGTGAAGCTCTTTCCGTCTGTATAAGCTATTAAAATACTCAGCACCTCCTTTTGAGATCTGTGACCACCCTGCACTGATGTCTGCAGTTACTAGAGCATCGAGAGTCTGTGCCCTTTAAGAAGAGTTTGAGACTACTACAGTCCCAAGACACTATGTAACACCAAGTATGACGGGAGGAAAGGAATGCCATCAGTTTTAATCATGGGCCAAAGGAGGCGTTAATGGTCTATACCTTGGCAGAGATGAGGAAAATTTCAAGATGCATTGTTAGCATTGATGTTAGAGTAAGAATCTCAATTAACTTTATTTTTATTTTTATCTCTCTACTGCACTTCCTTTCTTTCAAGGTTTCCCGTGATTTTTTATAGCAACCAGGAGAGCTGTGAGTGGGCGTTTAAAGCTTCATTACCCAAATGATGGCCCTCTATTGCTCGTTGGGAAAGCAATCTGCATAGTGAGCTAGTTTCTTGCATGTGGGCGTCTCTAGAGGCTTACACAGTGTTGAGAAGTTCTGCAAGGCATACAAACACACCAGAAAACTACACTCTTTAACTGTGGCGTGACAACCCTTCTGGGTATTAAAGGCTCTGAGAAATCCTGCATTAGCTATTAACCTCCCATCAACCAGCATCTCCGAACTTCACTGAGCCCGAAACCCTTTTTTGTCTCCTACCCAGTCTCAGCCCTCCACGAAACGCATTTTGCAGAACTTCTACAAACATTGGCATAGCTTAGCCCCTCCCTTTTCCAGGAGAGGGTTCCTTGCTCCAAGACCCTTTAGGAGGCACAGAATCTGTGGTCTGTTCTCCCTTGCTCAGCCCACATCAAAGAGGTGGTCAACCAGAACCCAAGGGCAGGAGGGGAAGAGCTCATAGAAAGACCATTTGTGCCTTGGGAGACAGATGGACTTGGACCTTGGAAGTGGCCAGCCATCAGTTTGTAGCCTGAGCCAGCTGTTTTATTTTTGAACCGCCAGGATGTGTCCCAGGATGCGGGCCTCTGGCCTCTGTTCTGACTTGTGCCTTGGTCTTACAATGTCCTGCACCTAGTATTTTGTGATGTCTCTCCTCCCACTGTGAAGGCACTTGGTGATCCACACAGTTTAGAAGCTAATCTAATCTGGAGGTGGAGGGGACATTGCTGGAAAGGTAGACTTGATAAGTAAGTGTCCTCTTGTGAACCAACTTCACATAATGGGTGGTGGCTCCACTTATACTGAGGGAGTTCCTTGGGGTCAGTGGCCGGGCCAGCGTGGTTTTCGCTGTCCATGTTTCCAGATGGAAATCACCGCCGTGCAGTCCAACTAAGAATGGAAGGAAATGGCTTTCACTCCGTTTGGCAGGCGGCCATTTGAACTGCAGAATCTTGAAGGCCGTCGTTTCCAACCAAAGTGACAAAAGCCCAGATCCTTGCAGGCTGCCATCGTGAGATGAAAACAGCCACGTTTGCCACTGTGGTCATCACATTGTCGGCCCTTCAGGCGGAACTGTGAGAGTGTCTGGATCGTTTGTTTTCATCTTTCAAAATAAGTTCGGTGAGCTTTTATTCAGATTTTGTTTGTTTTGTTTTCCTCATTTTTTAAAGAACTAGAGTTTTAACGTTATATTAGTTGTAGGTTTCGAGTTTAATCTTCATCCCATTTGGAACTTGTTTGCTCTTAAGACATACATGGGATAATGGGAGGGGATAGAAAAGCTGGAGGAACCCTTGTTCCTAAGAGTGGTCTTTCTGCTGTCAAAACTATGCGGAGACTGTCTCAGCAACCTGCTTGTGTGGATGGCTCAGTCAGTATTTTTAACCTTCTGCTACGTTAGCTAGACTTCCGGGTAGGACTTCCAGATTTTGATCTGAGCAGGAAACCCATGTGTGTATTATATTCTGAATGTCCCTCCCCTTGCCCCTGACTGACAGGTGTCCTGACCTCATGGTGACTTAATAGAAACCCCAGAAGCCAACCCTAAGAGGTGTTCAGTTCTGGGTGGAAACACAAATGCCAGAAGGGGGTGGAGTCCCTCCCCTGAGGTCCAGGGTCTCCCTCTGTGAGTTCAGGTGAGTTTACCTGTGCTGCAAAGTTCCTGGCTCCAAGTCTGGGAGTGTAGAACCTTTTGGTGGTCTGAGCAATGTGGATTGGGAGAGGATCCCTCATCCCTCCCACATACACCCCCATACAGAGCTACCAGCTTCTCTCCACCCTGGTCCTCCATGGCATGTGGCTTGGCTAGCTCCAGCCCAGGCAGTGCCTCACAGGCCTTTCAGCTCTTGGAGTTTTTCGCTAGAATCTCAGACCGCTGGTCCCTAACCTGGAGAGGCAGTTCCAGCCATGGCCCGGCCACATCCTCGCTGTCCCTGCAGATTCTGAGCGTCTTCGGAGGGAAGGGGACGGTGTCCTGGCCTCCAGGACAGACTTCTGGAGCACAGGGCAGCTCCCCAGGTACGCGGAGATCCTGCAGCGTGCGTCTGCCACGCCTGGCGGTTTTTAAAGTTTTTGGAAATGTTTTGATACTTTTTGATACCATTTGCTAATAAACGTTTTGTAGGTCGCCTGTAGGTCGCCTGCCGGGGTTTCCCACCTCACCCCCTGGTCCCCACCCCCTCGAGCTTGCACTAGGCAGCAGATGTCGCGTAGTCGGTGCCAGGGTATTGCCCGCCTCCTGTGGCTTTGTCTTGGATCTTGCTCTCCGCCGTGGCTGTGGTCTGGTACAACTCTTGAATTTTGTAAGGTCACACATGGCCGATGAATATGAACCATGACTGTCTTAGGCCCCCAACTGAGCAAGAGGGCCCTGTTGGCCAAGAGGACACTCCCTCCCTGAAGACGTCCCGTGCTCCTTCCAAAGCTCCTACCTCAGCAGTGTGCACAGAGTCGAAAAGATACCTGAGGACAGGTCCACAGATCACCTTTCTCATACGGGTTATTTCTCAACCCAGAGCGTGGCTGGGGTCCTGATCCACTCTCATCCACCCATTCTTTTAAAGTCCACGAAATCTGTAACAGTGAACCGTCCTGCACTTTATAGAATTATTGCCCTCAGCATTGGAGGTTGTTGGTTTCTTTGTGGGTTTGTTTTTTGTTTTTTTAACATGGGTAGGATGTGTGGCTTCTGATGATGTTTTGGGGAATCTCAAGAAATTGTCTTTTGGTTGCCTTAGCTCAAAGAGTTGAGTGAATGTACAAAATTGGTGGGCAGCAGGGAAAACCTCTTGCAGGTGAGTTCTCTGAGAAAAAGAGCGCCCTTTCCAAGTTGCTGGAGGCCATCTTTACAGGTTTCCTTGAAATTGAAGGACAAATAAAGTCCTTTGGAATCAATAGAAGTTAATCATTACCATCAGCCTTCTGTCAAAATGAGTAAGATATTTGACAATTAAGTAATTCATTGGGTATGTTCTGGCTAAGAATGCTATCAAAATCTGTAATCATGTGCTTGTTTTTTAATTTGCTGCTTTTGTATTTGTAATTTTACGACACTCAAAGCTTTTCTGTGTCTTATTTCTTTATAATTAATTTCCTGCACGTTGATTTTTTTTCTTTAATTCCATGCAGAGTATTCATTTCTCGAAACACATTAAAATGATTTGCCTGTTAGGATATGGCTTATTTTGTAATTGCATTCGTAGTCTTGTGTGGTTATTGTAATGTTCTTTAGTCCTATTTTCTCCGCCCAAATAAAAAAGAACCCCTTGAATGTTGAGGCCAAATATAATTTGGCAATTACCAGACTGCCTTTTAGTGTTGTGGGGTGCCGGGACATTTTGGTTCAGCTTTCATTGTTCTTCTAATTATTATATTTTGTGAGGAATTTCATTCAGATCCTTGATTGCAGCACTAAGTTCTGTGACCTGAAATGAAACTATTTGCTTAAATTTGTATCATTTGGGGTAATGGACTAGAAAAGGAAACTAGAAACCAGAGAAACATAGTTTATGACAAGCAATTTATTATCTTTATCAGGAAGATATAATAACATCTCTGTAAGAACAGAGGTCGCCCTAGCCGATTTGGCTCAGTGGATAGAGTGTTGGCCTGCAGACAAAAGGGTCCCAGGTTCAATCCTGGTCAAGGGTATGTACCTTGGTTGCAGGCTCCTCCCCAGCCTGGGCCCTGGTCTGGACTCATGCAGAAGCCAATCAATCGATGTGTTTCTCTCACATAGCCGTTTCTCTCTGTCTTTCCCTCTCTAATTCACTGTCTCTGAAAGATCAATGGCAAAAATACCTGGGATGAGGATTAACAACAACAACAAATAAGCAAATAAATAAAGAGATCTATGGGTGTATAGATTTAGATAGACTAGCCCAGTGGTCGGCAAACTCATTAGTCAACAGAGCCAAATATCAACAATACAATGATTGAAATTTCTTTTGAGAGCCAAATTTTTTAAACTTAAACTTCTTCTAACGCCACTTCTTCAAAATAGACTCGCCCAGGCCGTGGTATTTTGTGGAAGAGCCCCACTCAAGGGGCCAAAGAGCCACAGGTGGCTCACGAGCTGCAGTTTGCCGACCACTGGACTAGCCTAAAGCCTCTTTCACTATGCTGTCCTATCCTGTTTAACTCCTAAATTAAAAACAAAACAAAAAAACAAAACACAGTCACCATTTCCCCCCTATGGGCCCAAGGTGGTGCCTCTGCCGTGTGGTTTAGCAAGGCCAGCAGACAGCCCAGTCACTAGGGGCACCGTTAGCAATTCAGTGTTGGGAGGAGGATGGAGCTGCCTGCCATGCCCATCACACCTGGAAACTGGATAAGAATTTGCCTCTGAGCCAGTGAGCTGCCCCAAATGGGACACTGGCCATCAGATGCCAAAGCCACTGGGATTCTTTTATTTTAACCTCAGAAGAATCTTAGGTCAGAAATGAGACGTTTTGAGAGGAAGAATCCAAGGCTCCGGTTAATGATCTTACCCAAGCTGGATGACCTTCCCTACCCCGCTGGTCAGTGCTGGAATAGGACCCTTGGACAAGGACTTGAAGGCAGGTGGTTTCTTTGGGAGGTGGTCTCTTTGGGGAGGTGGTCCCCAGGAAGCCCAAGTGAGACAAGGAAGGAGGAAAAGCTGATAAGAAAGTGCTTTGCACCGAAACTGGTTTGGCTCAGTAGATAGAGCATCGGCCTGTGGACTGAAAGGTCCCAGGTTCGATTCCGGTCAAGGGCATGTACCTTGGTTGCAGGCATATCTCCAGTGGGCGGGGGGGGGGGGGGGGGGGGGTGCAAGAGGCAGATGATCGATGATTCTCTCATTGATGTTTCTAACTCTCTATCCCTCTCTCTTCCACTCTGTAAAAAAAAAAAAATCAATAAAATATATTTTTTTTAAAAAAGCAAGTGCTTTGCCCAGCCAGTGTCGCTCATTGGTTGAGGGTTGATCTATGAATCAGAAGAGTATGGTTTGATTCCCAGTCAGGGCACATGCCTGGGTTGTGGGCTCAATCTCCAGTAAGGGTGTGCAGCAGATCAATGATTCTCTCTCTTCATTGATTTTTCTCTCTCCTTTTTCCTTCCTCTCTGAAATCCATAAAAATATTTTTTTAAAAAAAAGAAAAGGAAAGAAAAAGAAGGTGCTTTATCTATTGCCAAGTGGTAAGTAATTATGTTTTTAACTAGTGGCTTAAAGCCATAATAATAAATTATTTTTGCAGACACATCTGAGGGTTGACTTGGTCAGCCAAGCAACTCTCACCCGGTACTCACGTCCACCCAGTTGGTGGCTCCTGGAGGCTCGCTGCACAAAGGGGCCTGTGGGGGGACTGAAACCGCTGGGCTCAGCATCCCTCTCTCACTCACTCTCACTCTCTCCTCTTCCCTTGGGTATCTCGCATGGTCACTTTACCCAAACTTCTGCTCCTGCTCTGCCCCCAGAGCGAGGGTCCCAAGTGTGATTAGCAGCCGCCCCGTGGCCTGGGACGTCACGGAGTGTCCCTTTGCCATCCGTCATCACAAAGGCCCCCCAAATTCAGGATGGGGGACACAGAAGGCATCTCTGGCTGGGGGACTGTCATCACAATGGAGCAGCAGATATGTTCCTGTATCATCTGCCAGAGGAAGGAGAGAGACGTGTTAACTAGCCTCTGCCCTTGGGCAGGGCTCTCTCAGAAGCCTGGATGCCCTCTCCTCCAGGAGAGGGGAGGGGAGAGAGGGGAAGGGGAAAGGGTAGAAGGAGGGAGACACTCTTGCCAGGAGGCATCAGGAGGGCTGGGCCTTCATCTGGGCCTGGATGATGCTGGCCCTGAGCAGAGACCTCCCTGGTCAGTTCCTCCGGGGAACGCACCACAGCTGCCCCCGTTACATACTACACCTGGGCTTGGGGGCGGAGGGGACACAGCTGCTCAGTGTCTGAGAGGCCTGGGGGCAGCAAGAAGCACGGGGTGTGAGAGGAGGGCACTGTCGGGGTAGCTGCGCCTGCTCTGTGCCACCACCGGGGCTGTGGCTGTCATCAGAGGACAGGGGGCCTGTGTCAGACACAAGTCTGCCAGCTCAGACCCCTCTCTGTGGACTACTGGAAAATGACCTCCGTTCAAAGTCCCCACGTCCCTCTAAGAAATAAGACGCAAATATGTGAGCTGAAGGGTTAACCAGGGGAGTCCTTAACTTTCACTCCACCATGCGCTGAGATTGCTGTCCCCTAACTCAGAGATGGCAGAGAGGCAGCAGGTACCAGGCAGGTAAGTCTGCATGGGGCTTGGGTCTGCAGAGAGGGCCCAGACCCATCTGGTCAAGAGCCCCCACGGACAAGGTCCTCACCACACACGGGCTGAGGCCGGGCCATTGTCCCAAGGACCTGCCCATGTTCATGAATTCAGACCAGCTCACGTAGCACCTTCTCCGTGGAGCTGGCTGGCTTTATATTCAAGAAGGTGACACATTGGCTGGGCGTCTGCTCTGTGCCAGGCAGGCGCAGCTGCAGATGTGGGGGAAGTGGTGGTGAACACGGCCGCAGGGGCCTGCCCGAGGGGACTCCTCGCGGGGGAACAGAACCACAGACAGGGACAGGTGGCACGAATGGACTGAAACTCATCAAACTGTTCACTTCAGGTGAATACGTGTTATGTATGGGAACTGCATCTAACAAATCTTTACTTTTTTTTTTTTTCTTGTGAGGGGTGTATGCATGACAGGTGAGAGGAACCAAGGGCACTGGGCCAGAGAGGAAGTGATGAGAAATGAGAGCTGGGAACAGCTCTCGGAGGAGGAACTGATCCCCTTCTTCCAAGGGAAGTGTCGTCTGCCCTTTCCTTTGTAGAGGGGAGGTGCGGGGCCAGGATAGAAGGCAGGAGGCCTCTGCCTTCATCTGCGCTGGATGATGCTGGCCAGGGGCAGAGACCTCCCTGGTCAATTCCTGCGGGGAACGCACCCAGCTGCCCCCGTTACAAACTACACCTGGGCTTGGCGGCCTAAAACAACAATTTAACTACTAGGTAGGCGGGACCCAGCTAGGAGGCTCTGAGGTACAGCTCCTCTCAAATGTCTGCTTTGGGGGAAGGCTGCCTCAGCAGGGACCACTGGACCCACATGGCGGTCTCAGAGAGGTCTGAGGAGTTCTCACCTGGCAGCTCAGGGCAACCGAGAGAGAGAATGTTCCAGGAGACAGGAAGTCAAAGCTGCCTAACTCCTTTTTCTAAAAATTAAATGAGGAAAATGTGCTCTGTGTGTGTTCAGGAATCTTAACAAAGAGCCAAGTCATTATTCACTGCAAAATTAAAGGCCCAGCAATGGATGAATAGATGACCAAAATGTGGTCCATCCGTACAGTGGGATATTACTCAGCCACAAACAGGAACGAAGCGCTGACACAGGCTGCAACATGGATGAGCCTTATGCTAAATCAAGCCAGACACATAGGACCACATATTGTATCCTTCCATTCATACACAATGGTCAGAACAGGCAAATTTATAGAAACACAAAGTAGGTTAGCCGTTGCTTAGGGCTGAGGAAGGAATAGGAAGGGCTGTGGAGCAGTAGCTAAAGGGTAGAGTTTTCTCTTCGTGAATATGAAAATCTCCTAAACTTGACCGTGGTTGTGGTTGCACATGTCTGTGATTATTCAAAAAAAAAAAAAAATCACGGAACTGTACACTTTAAATGGGTGAATTGTATGTTTTGTGAGTTATAGCTCAATAAAGCTGTTTAAAATATCTCAGCAATAATTCACCCATTCTCTGAGTTCTATGTGTTGATCTCCAAGATAGCTATAGACCGAGAGCCAGGATCTCCCTACTCGGGTTCTAAAGTTGGGGACACCCTAGCCAGTGTGGCTCAGTGGATAGAGTGTCGCCCTGCGGACCGAAAGGTCCCAGGTTCAATTCCGGTAAAAAGCATGTTCTTTGGTTGCCGGGGGCCCTGGTCAGGGCACATGCAGGAGGCAACCAATCTGTGTTTCACATTGATATTTCTGTCTTTCCCTCTCTCTTTCTCGCTCTCTAAAAAATCAATAGAAAAATATCCTCAGGTGAGGATTAAAAAGAAAACACCCACCATTAAAATCGGGGACAAAAGGGTGAGAATAAAGGTAGCATTCATTGTGGGCCTACTATGGGAGCAACTGTGTGTGTGAGACCTCAAGGAGTCCTCCAGGGGCGCTCTAGAGCAGTGGTCCTCAAAAGGCGGTTCCAGAAATGGCCACTGACGTACCATAGGGAACTTGGTAGACACGCAGTTTCGCAGGCCTTACCCCAGAGATCTGCTGAATCATTCCCCCAGAATGTGTGTTTTCACAAGCTCTCCTGGGGAGCCTCAGGCATGCTCCATAGAGAGCCACTGCTCACCAGGGGGTTCTGTCTCCCTCCTCCACCCACAGGCGTTTCGGGGCTAGGAGTCTCTGCCAAACTGCTAACAGCTGTGCCGGGCTTGCACTGGCCAAAACCTGAACCACAGGCTTCTCTCCGGCGAAGCACAACCCAGTCCAGGGAAACTTGCAGCCTGAAAAGGCTAGAGAAGGTCTTGGAGCAAATCTCTGCAGCGGCCACACACCTGCTGCTTCCCAGAGAGCGCGAAGTGTGTTTGTGGACTTCCTGTTGACAGGGCAGGAAGCCCTTAGGCGTGACCCAGCCCTTTGAATGGTCTCCAGCATCCGCTGGTGTGGCAACTTCGTGCTCTGCTCAATGCAATCATATCACCAGGCAAGCCACAATAGTGATTCATCCTCCCTGGAAGTCACGGCCCCACCCTAAAAGTCCTCCTCTAAAGGTGCTAAAAACATGTCATTCCTATATGCAGTTCTGAACTTCTAAGTGCACTGAAGCTGTGGGCCATTTTTGTCCTGGAATGAGATGAAGAGACCTGGATTCCAATCCAATGTTTATAACTAACTAATGGCCCGGTGCACAAAATTCATGCATTGGGGGGGGGGGTGTCCCTTAGCCTGGCCTGCACCCTCTCCAATCTGAGATCCCTCAGGGAATGTCCAACTGCCGGTTTAGGCATGATTCCTGTGGGATTAGGCCTAAACCGGCAGTCGAACATCCCTCTTGCAATCTGGGACCGCTGGCTCCCAACTGCTCACCTGCCTGCCTGCCAGCCTGCTTGCCTCTCCCTGCCCCTCCCCCCCACACACACATATTGGCCTACTCACCCCCCAAATACCCCACTCCACTGCCTGATCGCCCTAACCACCTCTGCCTCAGCCCTGCCACCATGGCTTTGTCTGGAAGGACATCCAGAAGGTCTCCTGGAAGGTCTCCCCATCTAATTAGCATATTACCCTTTTATTAGTATAGCAGCCTCGACCAAGGCATCACTCAGTGTCCCTTCTATTTTCATAATGGGGGCCAGATCATATTTCTGTGATGTGGAAAGAGCATGGGATGTGAGTCAGGAACTTGGATTTTTAGCCTTGCTTCTGCTACATGCTACCTGGGCAAGGCCCCTCATATCTTAAATCTGTTTCTTAAGCTGTGGAATGAGATGGTTAGAGATGATTGGTGTCCCTCAGAGTGGGACCTGCACAACCTTTGTCTCCTATAAGCAGCTACCTACAGGAGTTCTGGTCAGGAAAGGTTTGGGGGACTATGGAGGCAATGTCCCCCCTGCTAGAGGTTTACATTGAGGGTACACGTTTGTATATTACAACCTCTCAAAGTCCCACCAAAGATACCTGTCTACCTTTGGTTAAATTTATATTTCCCAAGCTTGTTTGCCCCTGGCCCTTTTCCCTTTCCTCTATTAATAACTACAGAGACTGTATAAGACACAATACCATTTGGGATATGGGAAGCTAAAAGATTTGTGTCCCATCAACTCTGACAGCCAATGATTCAGTGATTGTCCTATTGCCCACAGGAAAGATGCCATGATGATATCAAAGAAGAGGGTTAGTTGACTTTTTAGGATATATTCCTCGTGGAGGACTGTGACTTGCTGTGGTTACTATGTTTTAAATTTGCAAATCAAGAATCTTGATTTGATTAATGTATCTGTAATGGTTAATTTCATGTGCCACAGTGTCCAGACATTTGATCAAACATTACTCTGGGTGTGTTTCTTTAAAAAAATACTTTTTAAAAAATTGATTTCAGAGAGGAAGGGAGAGGGAGAGAGAGAATCATTGATTGGCTACCTCCTGCATATCTCACACAGTATCAAGCCCATAACCTGGGCATGTGCCCTGACAGGGAATTGAACCATGACCTCCTGGTTCCTAGGTCGATGCTCAACCAGTGAGCCATGCCAGCCAGGATGCCCTGGGTGTTTCTCTGAAAGTTTTTTTGGATGAACATTTAAATGGGTGGCTTTTGAGTAAAGCAGATTGCCCTCTAACCGGTGTGTGGGCTTCATCCAGTCCAGTGAAAGCCTTAATAGAACAAAGACAAACTCCCCTGAGTAAGAGGAAAGTTACCAGCAAATGGCCCTCAGACTTGAACCACATCAGCTCTTCCTGGGGTCTCCAGCCTGCTGACTCACCCTGCAAATTTTGGGCTTGCCAGCCTTTATAATAACACTAGTAGCCCTGTGCACAAATCCGTGCACCAGTAGCTCGCTGCCGCCCTCCAGTAGCTCTCAGCCCACCCTCATAGCTTGCTGCCCTGACCCCTCCTCTAGCTCTCGGCTGCCCACTTGTAGCTCACTGCCCCACCCTCCTGATGATCCATGATCTGGTCATTATGCAGTGGATCGTTACGTTTCATGTTGTAATGACCATTTGCATATTATATCTTTATTATATAGGATAAGCCAATTCCTTAAAATCTCTCTCTCTCTCTTTCTCTCTCTCTCTCTCTCTCTCTCTCACACACACACACACACACACACACACACACACACACCCTATTGGTTCTGTTTCTGTGGAAAACCCTGACTAACAGAGCTTCCACAAGAAAACAGACTCAAAGACTGCACATGAGCCAGACTTTGAAAGACAGCATTTAGGGGAACTCCTCCCAAGAGGCAGACTTTGGCTGATGCAGCTGGTCATCCACTTTATGGAGAAAGAAAAGTAGGCTGAGATAAGGACGTGCATAGATTCATGGGCAGTGGCAACTGGCTTGACTGGTTGGTCAGGGACTTGGAAGAAAAAGACGACTGGGGACAAACAGGACTGGAGAGGAGGCATGCGGATAGGTGCACACAAGTGGGCACAGAGTGTGTAGATATTTGTACCGCATGTAATATTCTCTGAAGGGCATTCACAATGCAAGAGGCATTGTGCAACTGAGTAAGCAAAATGGCATTGCCAGTAGATGCCAGACAGTCTTCCTTGGCCACCCCAGTGCTGGCACATGGCACGTGAACATAGTCGTCATGGTAGCAGGGACAGAGGCTGTGCATGGGCTCTCCTCGCCAAGGCTCATCTAGCTGCTGCCACTGCCAGGGACATGGGCCAATGTTGAGTTCCAAATATGGCACCATTCACCATGGAGACCCACCTCTCACTTGGTGGCCAGTGGGTTACCTTATACCCTTTCCACCCTGCCAAGGCTCAGCTATACATCACGGCTGGAATTGACAGTGTTCCAGGTATAAGTGTGCCTTTCCCTTCCACAGGGTCAGACTATACATTCACTACATTGGGCTGCTCTCGGTTTGGAACATACACCATCGGCTCCCCTGCGTCTTCAGCTTGTAGGCGGCGGCTAGCGGGACTTCTCAGCCTCCATAATCACATGAACCAATTTCTTATAATAAACATTGTATATTTATATCTATTGGTATCCTGTTGGTTCTGTTTAGCTGGAGAACCCTGACTAATACAATGTGATAACTTGAAATGGATAGAAGACCTTGGGCATGAAGATGTTCATTAATATTCTTATGAATGAACAATTAGAAACAATTTATATACATGAAACATGCACAGGACAGAATATTGTACTATCACTTAAAATAATGTTTATGCATTTTTACTCTTAATAAAATAGAAAAATAATTACATTAATTTTTTAGGAAACACAAAATCAGATATCCAATAGTAATAGCAACAATAACATTCTCATTTCCTGAGCAGTAACTAAGTGCCAGACACTGTTTTGGGTATTTAATATTCATCATTGAACCTCACCATTATATATATATATATATATATATATCTCCCAGCCAGTGTGGCTCCATGGTTGAGTATCGGCCTATGAATCAGGAGTTATGGTTTGATTCCTGGTCAGGGCACATGCCCAGATTATGGGCTTGATCTCTAGTGTGGGGTGTGCAGGAGGCAGCGATCAATGATTGTCTCATCACTCCTACCTCTGGCCCTTCATCCAATTAGATTGAGATCATAGTGCTTTTGGGGGTAGCCCATGACCGGTGGTGGGTGCCCCTCTCCCTCTCTTGGAAGGCTACTATCCCCAAGAATCTTCTGTCGAAGTTAAATCCAAAATTATTGTATAACTAACATATCAATAGTGGTAACAGCAGCAACATCATCTTATATGCAAATCGCTTTCATTGTAGAGCACGCATAGCATAGTAATAACCTATCAAATGCCAATGACACTTTTATTATTTCTTAAACTTCCATTAAAAGAAAGCATCTTAAATTGGAAAGAAATAATCCATGTCACAGGCCAGTTAGTCAGACACTGTTTTTCGGTTTGGAGGTCCCAGAATGATCGTCATCACACTCACTCTTTATGACACACTTACCATGCACCAGGCGTCTGCAATGAGCTTTGCATTTGATGCCTCAATCTGTATACCCCGCCGCCACTGTGCTGGAGGTTTGACTTGTTATCTCAAGATTACAGGGGAAGAAGCAGACTGAGAAAAATCAAATCCCTTGCTGAGCGGGCAAAGCCAGAATTCAAGCCTAGGAGCATTGGACTCTGAAGCCAGGAGATCTGGGTCACCGTGCTGCGTTGCTGGTGGCGACGAGTTCTTAAGCTCTGCTATGACGTTCACACCAGGTGTGTTGATGGAAATGAAGAGAAAGAGAAGACATACATGCGTGTCTCCAGACAAGCACTGCCATTCTCCTAGCTTGTGTTTCTGTCATCAGATTGAGAGCCACCAGGGAAGTTCTGGGTGTAGTTAAATACCTCCTCCTAGAGCAGTGGTCCTCAGCCTTTCGAATGCCTCGACCCTTTAATATGGTTCCTCATGTTGTGGTGACCCAGGGTCTTAGGTGACCCTGCTAGTGGTTCTCAATCTGTGGGTCGCTGCTGTAGAGCCCAAGACCATCGGAAAACACAGATAGTTACATTACAATTCATGACAGTAGCAAAATTACAGTTATGGAGTAGCAACAAAAATAATTTTAGCCGAAACCGGTTTGGCTCAGTGGTAGAGCGTCGGTCTGCCGACTGAAAGGTCTCAGGTTCGATTCCAGTCAAGGGCATGTACATTGGTTGTGGGCCCATCCCCAGTAGGGGGTGTGCAAGAGGCAGCTGGTCGATGTTTCTCTCTCATCGACGTTTCTAGCTCTCTCTCTCTCTCCCTTCCTCTCTGTAAAATATCAATAAAATATATTTTTAAAAAATAATTTTATGGTTGGAGGTCACCACAACATGAGGAACTGTATTAAAGGGTGTGGCATTAGAAAGGTTGAGAACCACTGTCCTAGACTGTCCCATCTACCAACAAATCAGAAATATGGCATTAGGTGAACATTGCCTCTCTCTCACCTCTCACATCGGTGCTTTTGGTTCTTTCCCGTTAACTAGCTCCTCTGCAGCAGCCTATGAAGGATGGCTTCGCTGGGAAGTCTATGAATTTTCTTTAGTTTCAGACATGGCCGTATCCAGGAGCCCGAAAGTTGTCTCCAGCTCGCGATTCAGTTACAGGTTCTTAACGTGTGACGTCCTCCTGTCTCTTTGTGCTCCTCAGCCGACCACCACCTTCCCACCTCAGCGCCAATGGTTTCCATGCCAGTGCATGTTATTATCCCAAACGGGGACACCAAATGGCCTTCCATGTCACCTCAGACTGCTGCAGCATTGCATCATGAAGTCTGCCCAACAGTTACCTGACTCTCAAAGGCACTGGGAGAGCCTGAGGGGAGGTTAGGGGGAAACCCAGGCTTCTAGCTGGACTTAACCCAGGTTCACCTGCTGTCCAGTCTTTTTTTCTTCTTCTTCAAAATCTCTTGATTTTTGTTATGTTAACATAAAAACATTCAAACATGTAAAGAATTGTTGTGGGTTTATTAGAGCCAAACTGTCACCGATTGTGGGGAAGCACTATCACAACAGATTGGGATAATGCTCCAGAGAATAGCAGGTTTTCATCTCTTTTTATACATAGCGATCCATTGTGATAGATTACAGAGGCGGGAGGAAGCAAAGGGGGGCGGGCGGGGAGGGCAGTGACCTCTGGGATTGGATAAAAAGTAAAATGATAGACACCCAGTTAGGTGGGTGCAGGATAGTTAATAGTCAACAATTAGCATGATAACAATAACAATGAAGGAACTTGGGGTCTCTGTCCTGGTGCTCAGCACAGTAGGTTGTGCCCCAAGGGGTCTGGAAAAAGGAATTACAAGTTACCCAGATATTTCAAGAATATGTTATTATAGATGCGAAAAGACAGGCTCAGTTAAGGTAAAGGTTGACCTTGTCAGTGAAGATACCAGCCTATGAGGTGACCACCCACCATTACTGCTTTTAGTTAAAGTTTCATTTCAGCTATAACTGGTTTGGCTCAGTGGATAGAGCATGGGCCTGCGGACTGAAAGGTCTCGGGTTTGATTCTGGTCAAGGCCATGTACCTTGGTTGCAGGCACATCTCCAGTGGGGGTGTGTGCAAGAGGCAGCTGATCGATGTCTCTAACTATCCCTCTCTCTTCCTCTCTGTAAAAAACTCAAAATATATTTTAAAATAAATAAAATAAAGTTTCATTTCAGACCATCCTTTGCGGTTACTTTAGGTCTCTGAGTTTTCGAGACCGCCATGCAGGCCTCCCCTGAGCTTGTCAGGTCAGCATGTGGCCCCTTTCGCCCAATGTTATAATAATCAATCTTGCCTTTAGGGTAGCAAGATACTTGTTTTCGTAGGCTAGATGTGATTGAAAGAATGCTACCCTCTCCCCAGCTGTCTGTGTGGCAGAAAAGAAAAACCTACATTAAGTGAAAATCAATGAAAAATAGGAATTTCTTGGATGAATGGGAAAGAGAAGGGTTTGGAGGGGTGACTAGATCAAGAAAAATGGAAGGGCATTGAGCAGCGATGTGGGCACTTTAACTTGTTAATAACGTGAATGCATTGCGGGTAATGGATCATTTTACGCGGTTTAAATTGCTGTCACATTCATCATCCCAATTGGCCTCTGTATCTCCCCTATGAGGCGGGCAGGACGCATTGGAATCTCCTAACTATATAGGAACCAAGTGACAGAAAATCAGTGCATCTTCCGAGGTCTTAGACTGACGTGGAGTCAGAATTAAGAATGCAATCAAGACCCCTGGAACTTCTCAAACTGCCAGTTATAGAAACAGACCCAGGGATGTGAAGTATAGCATGGGGAAAACAGCCAATTGCATGGTAATAATTGTGCATGGTGTCAGATGGGTACTAGACTTATGGGGGTTGATTACTTCCTGACGAATAGAAATGTCTAATCACTATGTTGTACACCTGGAACTAACATCATATTGATTGCCAATTGTAATTTTAAAATGAATGTCTAAAAATGTTCTTTAAAAGACGGATGGTACATCTTACACTTTTTAAATTCCCTTTCTTTAGCAATTGTTCCCCTGGCCAAGGTCCTGTTAATGTAGAAAACATTCAAACCTGTAAAGAATTTTTGTGACTTTATTTGAGCCAAACTGTCACCAATTGCCAGGAAGCAATATCTCAATGGATTGGGATAGTGCTCCAGAGTAGGGCAGTTTCTCATCTATACATTGCCATCAAAGAGGGGTGTAGGTGGGTTACTGAAATGCACTGGTGATACCCTGTTTCCCCGAAAATAAGACAGTATCTTATATTAATTTTTGCTCCCAAAAGATGCGCTAGGTCTATTTTCAGAGGATATCTTATTTTTCCATGAAGAAGAATACGGTACACATTTATTGTTAAATGAAAATAAAGGAAATTTATTACCTGTATATGGTATGGTAGTTATCAACACAAACCAGACAAACTGTGAATCCTACAGTATCAAGAATTTACTCATTTATTCAATGACAATCATGTCATCATCTTCTGGAACATCATCATAACAATCCAATTCCTGAATTTCCTGGTGAATTTCTTGTGACTCCATTTCTTTCAGAATCAGTGGACCAAATCTCTCATGTTTAGCAATAGCACTGTCTTTAAATGAGTACTTCTTGTCAAGGTAGCCTGCTCACAGTGCATTTGCAATGCAACTGTCAGTGATTTTCTCCCATGAATTCTTCACCCAAGTCACAACTTCTTGCAGTTTAGGTTTCCCAAAGTTTCACGCTGATTTCTCTCCATTCACACAGCAGCGATGTCAGGGTCAGGACTCCGTGTAACGTCACTGGTTGCTAGATGCCAGTCGGGGCGGCGTTAGCGACCAGTTTACGGTAAATTAATTTTCATTCTGAGACAGAGCCTGGGGGCCTTATTTTCGGGGGATGCCTTATATTTCACTCAGAAGGAAACCTGTAAATAGGTCTTATTTTCAGAGGATGTTTTCTTTTCTGGGAAACAAGGTAGATTAGGGAGGCGGGAGAAAGCAAAACCCGGAAACCACTGGGATTGGATAAGGTGTAAAATGACAGACACATACTTAGGTGAGTGCAGGAACAATTAACAGGATAACAATGAAGAAATTTGTGGTATCTGTCCGGGAGCCCAGGCACATTGCCCCCAAAGGGCCTGGAAAAAGGGAAGTTATAAGTTACTCAGACATTTCAAGGATATGCTATCATAGATGCAAAAAGACAGGCTCAGTTAAGGTAAAGGTTGACCTTGCAGAGAAGATACCAGCCTAGGAGGTGACTCCCCACCATAACTGCTTTTAGTTAAAGTTTTATTTCAGACCATCCTTTGTGGTTACCTTAGGTCTCTGAGTTCCCAGGACTGCCATGCAGGCCTCCCCTGAGCTTGTCAGGTCAGCCTGTGGTCCCATTTCATCCACAGTCCTTTTATGAATGTGGATGGTGGTTTCTGCAAGCTGGTATGCTGTCTGGGGAAGGACAGAGACAAAGAAATAGTGCAATATATAGGAGAGGAACTGCATTATACAGATACTTTCCTTAAGAAAAGACTTCAACCATTGAGTTCTGCCATCAAAAATTAAAAATAAAATAAAAAAGCAAGAGAAGGAGAAGAAATAAAAGGGTAAGCAATTCCACTCCACACACCATTCAGTGAGAGGCTGGGTCTTAGTGAGCAATCTGCCTCCCTCCTCCTCGTCTGTTCCCTTACCTCCGGGGCAGATGGTTGGGCTGAGTTTGAAGTTGATGTTCGTCAATGAACAGATTTCAGATAGCAAGCCCTGCAGAGCTAGCCATAATTAGAGGCTCAAGTGAACAACCTGAGATTTGATTTGGCTCTGGATGAGAAACCCTCTGTGTTGTTTATATTATGCGACACAGAGACTGAGCCACACAGGGCAGAAGTCCACTAGACGATGGAGGCAGAGATGAGAGTGACGAAGAGATTAGAGTGATGAAGCTACAGCTGAGAAACGCCATGGACTGCCAGTAACACCAGAAGCTGGAGTGAGGCATGGGATGGGCTCTCCCTTAGAGCTTCCAGAAGAGCCGACACCTTGATTTCAGGCCTTTGGCCTCCAGAGCTGTGAGACAATACATGACAATAGACATTAAGCCCCCAGTTTGTGGTCATTTGTTACAGCAGCCACTGAGTGCTCATGCAGCTAGCTACAAGGCAGGCTATTTCCTGAGACACACGGGACTTCTCTGATTGGCAGACTTGGCTCAAGGACGTCCAGACAGCCATGCTGAAACTTTTAAAGACTGCATGTATTTAAGGACTCTTCCTATCCAACCCTCCTTCCTTCCCCTTGTCTTCCACAGGGGACAGCCCTATAGTCTACTTCCCACCAGTTGCCTCCCAATTTCCCACCCAGGTGGAAAGGAATTGATTCTCAGAGAACCTGAACTGACACTTGCATATCTCAGATTTAATGGTTGTCAAGATCTTGCCATGTTTGCTCCACCTATTATTTTTCCCCCTTTAAGTATTTTAAAGCAAATCCTGTGCAGCTCATCATTTCACCTTCATGTATTTCAGCAAACACATCTTAAAACAAGAAGCCATATTTTCTAGTATAACTACAATGCCACTAGCACACCTAACACATTAATGGGTAAATAATTCCTTGGTATCCTTCAGGCCTTCTCCAGACTTCCAGATTGTCTCAAAAATTTCTTTTCATGGTACATGGTTTGACTCAATTTCCAAGTACAATCCCAACTCTGTATTTGGCAAACCCATGTTTAAAATCCCCGTCTGCCCGAAACCAGTTTGGCTCAGTGGATAGAGCTTCAGCCTGCAGACTCAAAGTTCCCAGGTTCGATTCTGGTCAAGGGCATGTACTTTGGTTGCAGGCACATCCCCAGTGGGAGGTGTGCAGGAGGCAGCTGATCGATGTTTCTAGCTCTCTATCCTTCTCCCTTCCTCTCTGTAAAAACTCAATAAAATATATTTTTAAAATAAATAAATAAAATGAAAATAAAAATAAAATCCCTGTCTGTCTCACTTGTAAGAGGTGCAGTTTTAGGCAAGTCATGATTTAGGCAATCTTCTTTCAGTTTCCTCAGCCCTAACATGTGGAAACCAATAGTCTCCACCTTACTGGGTTTGGTGAGAATTCAGTGAAGTCATTCATTCATTCATTTATTCTACAACTATTTACTGAGTGGCTGCCAAATGTCTGGACCTATCAAAGGTTCTGGAACTATATCCATGGAAAAGGCTTATAGTCTGGTAGAAGTAGGCAATGCCCACATGAGATAACTATATCGTTACCTGTCGGCTAGTGAGATGCTCTGCAGAGACAAATGAAGCAGATAACAGGAGGGAGCGTGGTGGGCAGCCATTAGAGTGGTCAAGGAAGTCCTTCCGGAGGAGGTGGCCACCAGAGAACTGAGTGAGCAGAAAGTTTCAGGCAGATGAAAAGGCACCTGCAGAGAGGAGGGGGGGCCTGCCTGGGGCCTTAGAGCTGTCACTCCCAAACTTCTTGCTCTGGGGTTTCTTTACATTTTTCAAAGTTATTACTGACTCCGAAAAGCTTTTGTTTTTGTGAGATAGCCATGCTATTTACCATTTAGGAAGAAAAACTCAGACATTAAAATGTATGTATCACCATTTAATAGTCATAAACTCATTGTATGTCAGCACATAAACACATGGTTTAATAAAAAACAATTTTCAAACAAATTTTTTTGTGTGTGAAGAGTGGCATTTTCTTGTTTTTTTTTCTTTTTTATGTTTTTTTTCCTCCACCTCTTTATTTATTTATTTATTTATTTATTTAAATTACTTTATTGATTAAATATGATGGTCACATATTTGTCCTCATCCCCCTCCTAACCCCATCCCAAACTTCTCCCCACACATGCCCCCACCCCTCCATTGGCATTTTCTTTGTTTGTCTTTGTATAGCTCTTGAATGTCTGGGAAACAGCTGGATTCTTCTATTAACTACTGAAGCCAGTCTGTTTGGATGTTGTTTTGATTGAAATAGATGAAGAAAATCCAGCCTTACACAGATAACATAGTTGGGAAGGGAGGGAGGAGTACTTTCCTAAATATGGTATTTCTCAAGAGGAATGGCCTTCTTAGAGAATTGTGGATATTTTCCTTTGTTGTTCTGCCAAAAGAAGACATATTTCTTAAAGGAAAATTGCAAAGTGGAATGAAAAAAATCATACCAATGAACTTTTTGTACCGCATTTGATCAAAATCCATTAGTCTATCTTGAATTTTTAAAAAATAAATCTTTATTGTTCATATTATTACAATTGTTCCTCATGTTTTCCCCTCCATTGCTCCCCTCCACCAGGTTCCCACCCCACCCTCTGCCCTTTCCCCACCCACCATTGACCTCATCCATAGGTGCACAGTTTATGTTCAGTCTCTTTCTGTACTCCCCACTCCCATTTTCCCCGAGAATTGTCAGTTCACTCCCTTTCCATACCTTGATTCTATTATATTCACCAGTTAATATTGTTCATCAGATTTTTTTAATTCCCTTGGTTTTTAGATTCACTTGTTGATAGTTACATATTTGTTGTCCATAATTTTTATCTTTATTTTCTTCCTCTTCCTAAAGAACCCCCTTCAGCAATTCATATAATTCTGGTTTGGCGGTGATGAACTCCTTTAGCTTTTTTTAATTTGTGAAGCTCTTTATCTGGCCTTTGATTCTGAGTGATAGCTTTGCTGGGTAGAGTGTTTTGGGCTGTAGATTCTTGCTATTCATCATCTTGAATATTTCTTGCCATTCCCATCTGGCCTGCATGGTTTCTGTTGAGAAATCAGCTGACAATCATATGGGTGCTCCTTTATAGGTAACTACCTGCTTTTCTCTTGCTGCTTTTAATATTCTCTGTCTTTTGCTTGTGGAATTTTAATTATGATGTGTCTTGGTGTAGTCCTCTTTGGATTCCTTTTGTTTGGGGTTCTGTGCACTTCCTGGACTTGTAAGTCTATTTCTTTACCCAGAACTTGTAAGTCTATTTCTGTCACTATTTTTTCCAATATGTTTTTGGTATCTTGCTCTCTAGTCAAGGGAACAAAAGCAACCTGACCATGCTGGCACTCTCATCTTGGGCTGCTGGTGAAGGAGCAGAGGGGAGAGCAAGAGAACCCTCTGCTCTTTTGGCTCCGCAGGCCGGATAGAACAGCCGAACTGGCCGGATCCAGCCCTCGGGCCGTAGTTTGCCCACGGCTGTATTAATCCCTGTATTAATTTATTATGGCTGCTGTAACAACAACCACAAATTTCCTGGCTAAAACCAAGAAAAATTACTTATTTTACAGATTCGTAGGCCCCAAGATTCACTATGTTCCTATGGGAAGCTCTAAAAGAAAATCTGTTGCATCGCCTTTTCTAGCTGCCTGGAAGCTGCCTGTATTGCTTGGCTCAGGGCCCCTCCCCCATCTTCAAAGCCAGCCGCAGAGTATCTTCATCTTTCTCTCTCTCTCTGTCTTCTACCCCTCTCTTTCCATCTCCTACCTCTCCCTTCTGCTTCTGCTGTCACAAATAATTTATCTCTTTGTATTGAAATCATGTGTTAATATCTCTGTGAATGATTTAAAAGTTTGATCTGTGTCTTGTTTATTATAATTTGTATTTTTTTGTTCAAGTAATGTTTCTGTGGTTGTAACCACAACATGGATACAATATTACATTCCATCTCCCCAGATTTTTGTTATAAAAAGTTCAAACATACAGCAAAGTTGATAGTACCACTTAGATTCAGCAATTGTTAACATTTTGCATTATTTGCTTTCTCTTTACTAGTATGTATACTTGTGTTTACATGATTTTTGTTGTTGAACCATTAAAAATAATAACTCATAGGTACTATGACATTCACCCCTAAATTCTTCAGATGCATAGCCTAACAATGAGAACATTCTCTTACATGAACAAAATATCCTTATTCAATGCACTAAAATTATCTATATACAATCCATATTCAAATTTCTACAATTGTCAAAAAAATTTACTAGCTAAAAAACAAAACAAAATATACCAGTGTCCATCCAAGATTCACTGCATTTGATTTTTTTTTAATTGATTTTGCCAAAACTGGTTTGACTCAGTGGATAGAGCATAGGGTCCCAGGTTTGATTCCAGTCAAGGGCATGTACCTTGGTTGCGGGCACATCCCCAGTGGTGGGTGTGCAGGAGGCAGCTGATTGATGTTTCTAACTCTCTCTCTTCCCTTCCTCTCTGTAAAAAATCAATAAAATGTATTTTAAAAAATTGATTTTAGAGAAAAACATCGATTTGTTGTTCCACTCATTTATTCATTCATTGTCTGATTCATGTATGTGCTGTGATGGGGGATCAAACTCACAATATTGGCATATCAGGACAATGATCTAACCAAGTGAGCTACCCAGCCAGGGTTCACACATTTTATTTAATTGTTTTTTTCTGCTCTTTATGTTAGAACATCTCTCTCCTGACATATTTTTCATGGCATCCCATTTTTTAAAAAGGCCAGGCTACATGTCTTATGGAATGCAGGACTAGATCTGTTGATCTCACAGCACTGGGTCTGGCAATAGTAGACTCTATACACGTTTGTTGATGATGGTTATGAATAGCAATCACAGTAGCTAATTTTCATTGAGGGCTGGCTCTTTTAGCCAGTGTACTCTCACTCATCTAATTTGATCCTCACTGAAATCTTATGATATTTTATTAGTCTCATTCATAGCTGAGGAAACCAAAGGCTTAGGAAAGAGAAGTGGCTTGCCTGATGTCACTCGGCTAGAAAAGGGGCCAAAACAGATGGTAAACTGCCTAGTCAGAAAGGGGGCTCCCTGTTTCTGATAGATCCTCCCTTCCCCCAACTGGTGAGCGGAGTATCGCATAACCTGCACCTGCAGCCTGGGCATTCTCTCTTGCCCTACAAACTCTGGACCTACTCCTTTGCCCACCCTCATCAACACAACTTTCCATCCGCTCTCTAACAGCAATTCCTCCTCCTTCTTCTTTTTTTTTTTTAAAAAAATATATATTTTATTGATTGTTTTATAGAGAGGAAGAGAGAGGGATAGAGAGTTAGAAACATCGATGATAGAGAATCATCGATCAGCTGCCTCTTGCACACCCCCTACTGGGGATGTGCCCACAACTAAGGTACATGCCCTTGACCGGAATGGAACCTGGGACCTTTCAGTCCCAAGACCGACGCTCTACCACTGAGCCAAACCGGTTTCGGCAATTCCTCCTTCTCTACATCCTGCTGGGTTTGCCTGTTGCTGGCTCAAACCCTCATCATAGCCAGTCCAGCCCCAACCTATTGGACCACTAACTTAACTCTTACCTAAACCAGACCTCAACACACCCTATACAACATCTATCTCTTTAATATGGAAAACATTACCAGTTTAACAAATACCTCTCAAACCACTACCTCAACTACTCCTACACCTCATTACTGTGCTCAATCTATAAATTTACCCTCTCCTCAGCCTGCCCTCCGCCGGGTATTTTTCTCCTGTGTGGGACTACAGCCTACACCTGTGTCCTCCAGGACTTGTCACACTCTGTCTTTATGTCTTCCTAACCCCCAATCTTTCTTTCTTTTTTTTTTTTTAAATATATTTTATTGATTTTTTTACAGAGAGGAAGGGAGAGAGATAGAAATATTGATGAGAGAGAAACATTGATCACCTGTCTCTTGCACGCCCCCTACTGGGGACATGCTCGAAACTAAGGTACATGCCTTTGACCCAAATGGAACCCGGGACCCTTCAGTTGGCAGGCCAACACTCTATCCACTGAGCCAAACCGGTTTCAGCCCCCCAATCTTTCTATCAGAACAGAGGGAGAACTCAATCCTCTCTTGGTCTTCTCAGACCTCACCACAAAAGGGAAGCCCTTGTTCCCCTCTGAGTGGGTATGGGAGTCCTCACTGCAGCAGGGACAGGAGTAGGAGGCATTTCCTCCTCTGTTCATTTCTACCACAAATTGTCTGCTGAATTTTCAGAAGATATCTCCATCATTAGCAATTCCCTCGAATCCCTTCAAAGGCAGGTAGTCTCCTTAGCAGCAGTAGCCCTACAGAACTGGCATGCTTTAGATCTCTTGACAGCAGAAAATGGGGGGTACCTGTGTTCTTCTTGGGGAAGAATGCTGCTACTTTGTAAATGAATCAGGAATTGTCAAAGATCACATTAAATCCCTCCGGGACAATATTGACAAAGATGACGCAACCAGCTGCTAGAAGGGGTGGAGGTATGCCATCTTTGGCTCACTTACTCCATGGCTCCTCCCACTATTAGGCCCACTGGTATTTATTCTTTTAATTTTGCTCTTTGGACCCTGTCTCATGCGCTGTTTCACTAGTGTTTTTGCAGAACAGAATGGAGACGCTCACCAACCAGAAGGTGGGAGAGATCTAGCTGGCCTTGAATTCAGAACCTAGAGATACCCATGTCATCAGAATCCTTGAGACCCGGAGCAGACGCCCCTGAAGACATCCCCTCTCAGCAGGAAGTAGCTACAGAAGACCAGATTCTCAAAATTTTTTTAAACCATTACCAAAATCCAGTAATTATAGATCCTCCCTTCCCCCAATTGGTGGGCGGAGTATGAGGTAACCTGCACCTGCAGCCTGACATTCCTGAGTACCTAACCTTATATGGACCATACATTAAGCCACCAGTCAGCACGTGCCGAGTACCCTAACCCTCCCCCCCCATACCTTCCCATTCCTCCCCTCAAAAGGCGCGTTCACCTCTGCACTTGTTGCCGTTCTCACCTTGTGAGACAGCCAGGAAGGTCCTCCTTCTCTAATAAAGCCCGTAGTCCTGATTTTCCGCCCTCTGTCTGATCTTTCAGTTTCCTGAATCACTGATCCCAAAGCTGGCCTGTCTGCATACACATACAGCGGTATATGTGTGTCATCAATAGCCCTGCTTTTGCCAGGCCTCCTCAAGTGCGTTTGCTTGTTTGCTTTTCAGTGTCCTCCAATTGTCAAGTAAAAGGCATGGCTGAGCAGACTGTCAGTGTTTGTGGAGTGAATGAAAAGTGAGTGAATGAATGGATGGGAACGTGATCTTCCTACACCAGAGGAGTCCTCAGGGTCTTCAGCGCTCACTCCAGAGACCCTGGCGCAGGGAGACTCTGGGGCTGGGGCTGGAGCTGCGGCTCCCGGGTTCCGGACGTCCCGAGTCCCGCCCATCAATCACTTCAACAGCCTCCCGCCAGGTGAGAAGCCGCGGCACCACCTTGGTGCTTCGGAGTTTTCATCTCCCTCCCCTGCGCTTCCCCGCCCCCGGCCCTGCAGCGGGGCTCCGGTGGCTCCCGTTCAGAGCCAGGCAAGGCCCGCGTCCGCCCCCCAGGCGCGGGCTCAGAGTCCACCCGGGGCGGGCTCCCGCCGCCGCGCACGCCCACGCCCACCTGTCCGCCGCGCAGGCGCAGCGCGCGCCCGGCGCGCCCGGCCTCCTCCCCGCGCCCCGCGGTGCGCCGCCAGTGCGCAGGCGCGGCGGCCGATGCGAGTGTCTATGTGCGGGCGAGAAGATGGCGGCGGCGGGGGAAGCAGCGTGAGGAGTCGGGCGAGCGACGAGGCTCCTTGAGACGGGGCCGCCATGGCCCTCCGCAGCCCCCAGGTAGCTGCCGGCCCGCGCCCTCGGCTGGAAAGGGGCCCCCGAGACGCGGCGGACGGGCGGCGGGGCGGGCGGCGGGCGAGCGCCCGCACCCTGGCCCGGAGCGAGGCGTGTGGGAGTGGGGGAGGGCGCCGGGACACGCTGCCCGGGACTAGGCCCCGAGCCTCCCGCAGGCTCCGTGCCTCGCCCGCCGCCGCGGCCCGCCCCGCGCCCGAGCCCGCCGTGCCCTGCCCGTGGGAAGAAGCCGCGGGGAAGAGGGCGTGGGGGGGGGCGCGAAGGGGTTAAACCTCCCCGGCTGGACCGCGCCGACGGTGGAAACGGGGCCCTTGTCACCCCCGGGGAGGCAGCCTGGGGGCTTCGGTCGGCCCACTGGGCGGCAGGGCTCCTAGCACTCCCGTAGCCTCTCTCCCCCCCCCGAGCGAGCCACCAGATTTGGGGGGGGGGGGAGTTGCCCTGTTTCTCCCCGTCTCCAATGGCTGGCTGCTTTCTCAGCTTGATTGACCACAGGGGGTGGGGTGGGGTGGGGGGCTTGGCTTGCTGGTTTACTAGTAGTTTTTAGGCTCAAGTCGTTAAGGAGCATCCTTAGGTTGGTTCCTGTGGCCAAGAAAACTAAAGATGAAGTCTCCAGGACTGGGTGCTTTTACTCTCGAGTGACATCTTTTTGCACGAGTCCATGTCAGCCTGCCTGACGACGACACTGTGCACCCTGTCACAACAGTGTCTAAAGGTTAAGGGGGTGTTTATAATGATCCCGTAGAGGAAAAAGAAAGCAAAACGCACCTTTTCGGTTTTAGGGAGATGTACTATGTGTCGAGTTGAGTTCGGGTCACACGCCTCCCCTCCCCCATTACAGATACTACTCTGGATTAAAGGAAAAAAAAATCGGCGCGTGTTATTATTTGTCAAGTTTGCTGTAGGCTGCTGGTTTGTTAACATCTGATCCCTTAGAAGTGACTGCACTTGTATACCGTCTCAATGTCCTTTTGTATTAAGTATGGGGGAATGAAACAAAGTAGCTATTCGGTCAACTGGTGGCCGGTAAGCCCCAACCCTTTTAAAAGTATTGGCTTCTGTTGCCTTTTTGGAAATGAAGCCGATTTTAATCACTTGTAATTAATGCGTGTTGTGGAATTTAAAACGTGAAAACCTTTTAAAAAACTAAATCCGCAGAGTTGCAGTTTCGTTGAATTATTGGTACTGTAGTTAGTTTGCACTGGAAGTTTCTCCTTTTAACTTTTTGTTCATGTGTACATCTACTCTTTAGTATTTGGTATTGTGCTTGGTACAAAAAAGAGACTCAGTAGTTGAGCAATTTTTACAAATGTGTAATTAAAAGATTTTAAGAGATTTGGTGTTTGCTTTTCTTCTCAACCTAAAATATGCATGCAAATAGCTTATTATAGTAAGTATGGACAGGCTCAAGGGCATTGTGAACTGATGTGTGATAGAATGAATAGTCATGGTGTCTGGCTTGTGTGGCTCAGTTGGTTGGGTGTCGCTGAACACCCAAAGGTTACCGTGTTTCGATTCCTGGACGGGGGCGATAGAGGTTTCTCTGTCATCTATGTTTCTATCTCTCCCTTTCTTATCTCTGAAATCAATAAAACAAAACAAAACTGTATTTTAAAAGGCAAAATATTCGTAGTGATTTTGAAATGAAGAAAGTCAAGCACAATTCACTGCCATTATAGTAGGTACTAATCACAATGCAGAATTTATTGAAATGTTAATTAGCAGCGATAACATGTGAACCTAATTGTAATTTTGTTTTCACTCTTTGTTCTAGTACTGTATTTATGTTTTATACAACAATATGGCTTATGTACATCTTTATAAAATCGTAGTGGCAAAAGTTAGCTGAACTTAAATGCTAGCAGCACTTTGGGGTTATTTATTTTTAAAAAAATATATTTTATTGATTTTTTCACAGAGAGGGATAGAGTCAGAAACACTGATGAGAGAGAATCATCGATCAGCTGCCTCCTGCACACCCCCTACTGAGGATGTGCCCGCAACCAAGGTACATTCCCTTGTCCGGAATTGAACCTGGGACCGATGCTCTATCTGCAGGCTGATGCTCTATCCACTGAGCCAAACCAGTCAGGGCATGATTTCTCTCTTTTTAAAAGTATAGTAATGAAAACAGGTAATGAAGTTATATGTGATGAGATTTAATGATCGGGTCCTACTTGAGTCAGGTTGAGCATTTTAATAAATTTTACTCAGTTATCTGCTGTCCTAAAGGTCCTTCAGCCTTAAAGGCCATTCATTCATTAATTCAAATGTTGATTGAACACTTACCCTAAGCTAAGCACTATGATATGCATATTGCTTGTTTACTATTGGGAATAACAAGCACAAATTAACAGTAAGGATCTGGTTTATCTTTAAAAAATATTTTTTTTTATTGATTTCAAAGAGGGAAGGAGAGGGAGAGAGAGTTAGAAACATCGATGAGAGGGAAACATCGATCAGCTGTCTCCTGCACGCCCCTACTGGGGATGTGCCCACACCTGAGGTACGTGCCCTTGACTGGAATCGAACCTGGGACCTTTCACTCTGCAGGCTGACGCTCTATCCACTGAGCCAAACCGATTTTGGCTGTATTAGTAATTGTTGAAAGAGACATTTTTATTGGAGTCTTACATAGGAGCAACTGAAGTATATAAAATTATTTATATATAGGATACTTGGAGATTCCTTTTTTCCTTTGCATACTGACAGCAAAATATTGAGACATATACTAAGACTAGTTATGCTCTTTGAAGTTTGTGAGTTGATGGTTGTTGCCTCAGTCGTTTCTACAGAACAGCGGTGAATGGTGTTCAGGGCCTTGCCCTCATGCTCTGGAGCCCATACTGTTGGGACCAGAGTGTACTGGAATTATAGTGAATAATTAGTGGATCTGCCTCGTTCTAAACTCCTCTTAGAGCAAAAGTTAGGATATATATTCCAGACCTTTTTAAAAATGTGGATCTGGCATGATTTAATAGTGCTCACATAAGAAAACTTGGAGAAAATGATTACAAAGCTTAATGGTTATTTACTGCCAAGCCTAATGACACATTTACTTTGTGCTTTCTTTGCTCAGAAGAGAGTATTCAAATACTTGAGAAAAGTTGTATCTCTTCTCTACTTGAAGTAGTTACATTAAAGTTATTTTTGTTTGTTTTAGTGTTTTTACAGATTTCAGACATGTAAGTACTTGCTAATAATGGATCTAGTTTTTCAAGTGGCTCATTAAAGGTGGTTGCTGAGTACATTTCTTATTTTCTAATATACCAAGTATAAAAATAGGAAGAGTTTGCTTTTGAATTTGTAATTAGACTTGTATTTCTATTAACTGCCACACATACAAAAATCACTGTGGCACAAAACAGATAAATCTGTTAGGAATGGAATTTACTGGCCGTAGGCCATTGGATTACTGTCATTTGTCACTTTAGTGCTATTTCAGCAGTGTAGATGTTCATTTTCAGAGAATTACATGTGCGTGGACTGCAGTTTTCCTGTTTATTGAATTGGTCTTCCAAAAAGTCTTCCTATGACCATTTCTGTCCACTGACTGGATTAATAATTTGTGTAGGTATACTAGTAATAAAGGTAGCCTAAGGAGTATGTTCATAGTATTTGTTTCAAGACTCAAACATTGTAGAATCTACCATAAACCTAGATGTGGAGTCTTCAGAATGTAGACTTGTCACAAGCTGGCTACTTCCTATTTGAAAGCTCCTTCAGCCATACCCCATTTCAGCAGAAGATCTGAGAAACCAGAAGCTGTCAGCCGGTTAACTCCATCTGCCCTCTGTCTGGAGACATGCCATGCTGCTGTTGTCCTCTCCTGTGAATAGGGTAGGTGAGGTATTGAGGTAGAAGTACGGTTTGGGACGCAGAGAGAGGCAGTGTGGAGAATTAAAGCATGTATTTCTAGACTTTTTCTTTTTGGCTTACCTGAGAAATTGTTAGATGATAATATGCATGTATTGTGTTAGCCCAGTGCTTGACACCAAATGTCTACACACTCATCATGACTAGTCTTCTGATTTTTAGGCTCATCCCACTTGGTCTTTGTAGCTTTTTTGGTTGCCATTCTTTAGATCAATTCTCTATTTTTCTGGTATCAGCTTGAGAGCCATTTCCTAACACTGCACTCGTTTATAAGTACCGCAGGCGCTAACCAATTGTGCCACTGGAGCAGACTGCACTCTTACTCAGGTAATAGAAATGTGTTAGAAATGAAAGTGCATCCACTATTCTGCCTTTGTGATACTAAATTTATTTTTTATTTTTTAAATATATTTTATTGATTTTTTACAGAGAGGAAGAGAGAGGGATAGAGAGCTAGAAACACCGACCAGCTGCCTCCTGCACAACCCCCACCAGGGATATGCCCACAACCAATGTACATGCCCTTGACCGCAATTGAACCTGGGACCTTTCATTCCGCAGACCGACGCTCTATCTACTGAGTCAAACCAGTTTCGGCCGTGATATTACATTTAGTCCCTGACTTTCCCCCATATTTGATGATGGTGGATTTTTGTCTCCCCTTTTGTCTTTATGAAGAAACTAGAGGCCTGGCGCACAAATTTGTGCACAGGTGGAGTCCCTTGGCCTGGCCTGCAATGGGGCAATTGGGGCCACAGGAGGTTGGGGGGGGGGAAGGGCTGAGGGAGGGGGCTAAGGGAGTTTGCGATTGGGGTCCATGGGGCCAGCCACTGGCGGCGGGGGGAGGGACCGTTGGGAGGTTGGCCAGCTACAGAGGTTGGCTGTGGGAGTGCACTAACCACCAGGGGGCAGCTCCAGCATTGAGCATCTGCTCCCTGGATGTCAGTGCATGTCATAGCAACTGGCCTACAGGTCATTTGGTCATTGGGTTGTTTGGTTACATATATATATATATATATATATATATATATATATACACACACACACACACACACACACACACACACACACACACTCTCAGTGCATGAATTTATACATGGGTGGCGTCTGGCTATCCCAGGCCCCAATCGGGGGGGATTGGGGCCAGGCCTTTCGGGAGGAAGAGATGGCGGGAGGTTGGCTGGCAGGCCTGACCAGCTGCGGGGAGGGGCTGAGGGTGATTGGCCAGCAGGCTCCACCCCTGATAGGGGTAGGGGGGCTGATCAGGGCCAGTGGCCTGGGGTAGGGGCCATGGGTGGTTGGCCCTCTGGCCCTACCCCTGATCAGAGTGGGGTGGTCAACTGGGGGTAGAGCTGACGGGGGGGAGGAGTCTCAGGCCAATTGGGGTGGTGGGGGCCCATAAGGGGCGGGGCTGGTGGGGTGGGGGAGGGGCTGCTGGCTGATCTGGTGGATGGGTCTGGCCTATCAGGGGCATGGAGCGGGGAGGGAGAGGCTGAGGGAAGTTGGCTGGCTGGCCCCACCCCCCGAAAAACACAAATTAAGACTGCACCTGTGGCCTGGCTAGAGTGGCTCATTTGTTCTGTGCCCTGAAAGGTTTCTGGTTCGATTCCTGTAGGGCACATTCCTGGGTTGCAGGTTCAATTCCTAGTTTGGGAACTTCCGGAAAGTAACCAGTCAGTGTCACTCTCTCATATCAATGTTTCTCTCTGTCTCTTTCTTTAAACCAATGGTCCCCACCAATGGTCTGTGAGGTCTGTAAGGTTGGTGACCGCTGGTTTAAGGAAATCTTTGGAACAATGGTCGCCAACCGGTGGTCCGTGAGGTCCGAAAGGTTGGTGACCGTTGCTCTATAAACATATCCACAGGTAAGGATGAAAAATAATAATAAAATAAAGTATGTCTTAAAAAAAAAAAAAAGACTGCCCTTGTTATTGTAGATGGGCATCCCATGAATATTATAGCACCTGACCCCCACCTGAGCTATAGTCCTTAGCTGAGATCGACTGACTGCTCTGCAAGGGGTGGGGATGGCTTTTTGGACCACTTTCTTAACTTTAGTCTTCTCACTGTTGACAAAAATAGAAATTTACCATTGTGATATATGTCAAAAATGTTCATTTTTGTATTTAATATATTGAGTAAAGCTGGACATTTTACAAGACATGGACCTTGTGAACTGGAACTGCCCAAGAATATTTAATAAATGGTTCTGCATAGAAAATTTTGATTTTTTTTTTTGGTCTAAGGCGGTGTTACAATCTGCATTATTATTTTCATGTAAACATGATAGTGTCATAATGTCCTTTGTGCAGTGCATTTTTATTTTATTTATTTATTTTAAAATATATTTTATTGATATTTTACAGAGAGGAAGGGAGAGAGATAGAGAGCTAGAAACGTCGATGAGAAACATCGACCAGCTGCCTCTTGCACACCCCCTACCGGGGATGTGCCCGCAACCAATGTACATGCCCTTACCGGAATCAAACCTGGGACCTTTCAGTTCGCAGACCGACGCTCTACCGCTGAGCCAAACAGGTTTCAGCGCATTTTTATTTTATATTTAAATTTAGTCAGGACCAATTAACTTGTGAATTTATTTGGTGTTCTGATAACTGTCAGGAGAATTTCATGTGTTTGTGTGTGTGTGTGTGTGTTTCTCTTATTGTAGATAGTTTATAACTCTAGAGAAGGCAGCAGTGCCTCTTTTTAAGAAAATATATTTTTACTGATTTCAGCCAGGAAGGGAAAGGAATAGAGATAGAAACATCAATATTAAGAGAATCATTGATTGTCTGCCTCCTGCACGCCCCCTACTGGGGATCCAGTCCATAACCGGCACATATACCCTGACTGGGAATGATCGGGTTCATGGGTTGAAGCTCAACCACTGAGCCATGCTGACTGAGCCAATCTTTTTCTTTTTGGTAAGAGATGTGGAAGCTTTGGAGGAATAGGAGAGAATTTGAAAATGACATTTGATTCTAGAGTTTGGGGAGATGCTTGCCCAATGTGGTGAGTGAACACACACACACACACACACACACACACACACACACACACACAGTTTTTCTTAAATATTGATATTTATAGAAATTCCTGTTAAATGGCTGCCACAATATGTACATTTATTTGGGACTGGAGTTGACCTTCTGGGTTGATATGATAATTGGAAAGGGAAGAACATGTTTATTATAAAACATTAAGGATTCAGTAATTGACATGTGGAAGATGTAGTGTAATGTATAAACTACATGGTTTATAAAGTGCCATGGCTGGTTTGACCCTTGCAGCAACTCTGTAACATTGTTATTACCATTTTGCACAAGTAAAGTGAGACTCAGAGAGGCTGTGACATGGCTCTTAAGTGAATAATCATGGACTTAAAAGCAGGCCTTTGAACTTCTAAATTCTTTGCCTGTTTTACTTTACCAAGCTGCTTTTCTAGAAGAGATTGATAAAAGGATAACACTTCACATTATGACTTCCCATAGTAATTCCTCAATGAATGTTTATGATGGACAAATGAATGAAATGAAGATTTAGCCCTAGCTGGTTTGGCTCAGTGGATGGAGCGTTGGCCTACGGACTGAAGGGTCCCAGGTTCAATTCCGGTCAAGGGCACATGCGCAGGTTGTGGGCTTGATTCCCAGTAGGGGATGGCAGGACGCAGCCAATCATTAATGTTTCTATCTCTCTTTCCCTCTCCCACTCTGAAATCAATAAAAATATATTAAAAAATTTAAATGTTTAAAGATGGAATAGGTTACTAATTACTAAATATTGCATGGGATGCATTTTGTTATAAATTCTTATTAAGGCATGCTAGTTCTAAAACATGCAAACAATAGAGGAGTATGTAAGTTAAAAATATAAGTCAATCTCTTCCTCTCCTCCTCAATCTTCAGTTTGATATGTATTTCTATGTTGTTGTTTTTTCTGTTAAGGCATTTATTTATTGGGTGATTGCTCTATTGTTCATAATACAGTCAGTTCTAAGCAGAGAGTCATTGAACTGAACTTTTGGGAGCAAATCTTGTCTTTAAAATTACAGAAGGCACCTATTCAAATATAGTTTTCTTATTTTTTGCCCAATTTGTCAAGGAATGAAGCAGATATACTGGAGGTAAAAGAGGCTCATTGGGACCCAATATACTGAGGACTATGGAAGTGCTGTAGAAATTTCTGAGCAACAAAATGTCTAAACAATGTTTTTCTTTAAAATAAAAAATATTTTGAAGATACTTAGCCCCTTAATTGTAACAGTTATATTTGCCAGTTTTTCTGTTGTAAGAGGGGTCTGATTTAAATTCAAATTATTGTTGATGGGTCACCACCACACTAGAAAAGATTACTGAGAGGACTAACCTTTTGTTGGAGAGATTGTAGGTCACCAGCCGGAGGGAATAGTGGGGAATTGGGTAATTAACCTGGGTATATTCCTATCTTCTTCAAAGTCAGGTTTTCTTCTCTCCCTTTTGTTTTTATCAAAATACTGCAATGGCAAAAAAGAAAGCACTCCTCCCGCTCCCCACTCAGGTCCACCTCCCCAGAGACAACTGTATTCAGCCATCCACTTCTGACTAATCAAATGCAAAATCAGGCTTTCTAAGGGTAGCATTCCATTTCATTTGAAATTAATTTTTAGGACATCAGACCCTTATTCAGAAGTACAACTGTATGTCTTGTGTGGTTGTTCAAAAATTTTTGGTGGCTGGGCATTAGCAATATAGAGTTGAAAGGAGAGTTTCTGTGCTTTAGAAATTAACTGAATAGTGGGGAGAGAAATCGGGTAATTGGTACATCCTGTTTAGGGTGGTAATTCCCGTAATAGAGGTGTGAACAGCATAGTCAAGAGCATTCATTCATTCATCACAAAGTTATTGAGTGGCTCCTGTGTACCAGGCACTGAAGATGGAGTGATGAGCAAAAATAGTCATTGTCCCTCTTTCAGGGAGCTTGCTATCTAGTGAGGGAGACAGCGCTCCTCAGATAATCACAGTAATGTATGCATTATTCCCAACAGAAATGTGTCCAGAAGGAAGGGAACATAGTCTGTTGGCATGGCCTGGGGAAGTCAAGGAATGATTTTCCCAGAATTGGTGCCTTAGCTGAGAGCTTGAGACCATGGGAATAACATGTGCCTTGCCCTGTGAGTTTGGAGCGTTTAAGGAACTCAGAGAAAGCCAGTGTGTCTTGAGCTCAGTGCTGAAGATGGGAGGTAGAGAGCAACCTTCCTTCCTTCCTTTCTTCCTTCCTTCCTTCTTAAAAAATATATATTTTATTGATTTTTTTTTTTTTTTTTTTTTTTTTTTTTTTTTTTTTACAGAGGGAGAGGGATAGAGAGTTAGAAACATTGATGAGAGAGAAACATCCATCAGCTGTCTCCTGCACACCCCCTATTGGGGATGTGCCCACAACCAAGGTACATGCCCTTGACTGGAATTGAACCTGGGACCTTTCAGTCTGCATGCCAACGCTCTATCCACTGAGCCAAACTGGTTTCGGCACTTGCATCCTTTCTTAGAAGATACTGTCTACCTTGAGAAAAACATGGAAGAGGGCATGGTACAGCACTTGACCACAAAATCTCAAAATCAGATTGTTATTTTGGCTTATACTCTCACTGCCCTATGTAGAATAGACTAGCAGGGTCACAGTAGCAATAAGATCAGTAGGAGAATTTTGGACTTTTGACTAGGGAGGTTGTAGTAGATAGAAATGGCATAATCTAAGAGATAATTGGGTGTATCAGTAAAATGGTTTGAGAAAAGGAGAGTGTAACTGTAAGGAGAAGCTGGGAAGATGTTTCTTCTAGAAAGATGACATTTAGAGATAGAAGCATGAGGACAAGGGCAGGTAGGAGAAAACTTGCAGAGGAATAGCCTCAAAGTCTGTGGCATGTTTGGGAACCCGATAAAGAATTATGACTGACTGATGTATAGGGTGAAGTAATGGGACAGGAATCGGAAGATAGGTGAAGGACCTTGGTAGTCCAAGCCAAAGACTGTGTTTGATCTTGTAAGCAGGTGGGTGTCTGTGGGAAACCACAGGTTTTAGGAATAAAACGACAGGTTGTAGGAAGTGTGTAGGTAGTTCCATGCTGTGTTAGCATTGCTGATTGAGATGATTGCTCAGGAGACTCATGGGTTGTCAAGGCTATCACTCTTCGAGCTCTCCTCTAGGTCTGGGAATGAATTCTTTGCTTACCTCAGCACGTCAGGCTTCTCAAACCCCAAAACTTTAAGGAGAAAAATGTAGGGCATTCTGTTGGGGACATCTGAGGCAGATTAATTGCAGGAAAATAGCCCTTGATATTTGTGATAATTGGATAGAGTCTTTAGGGAAAGTCATTTGGGGACATGATTCACTTCCCTTTTTAGGGGAGGTACCTTTAAAAATAAGTTTTTTCCTTTTCTTTTAATGCTCCTAGAAAATAAGAAAGCATGAAAAATACATCACCCATTATATCCCACAACTCTGAGATAACTGCTGTTAATATAGGTGTGAGCAAAGAAAAAAAAAAGGTTTATAGTTCATATGGAAAAAGACATGCAGGTTATGATTATTACAGTAGCGTTATTAAAAGAATGTCACGATAATAAGACAAGTAATATAATAATTAATACATGAATAATACAAGAATAAACTATGTGTTTCATTACAATTGTAAACCTACTTTTGCCCAGCCTGTATTTTGAAATGCTTCCCTTGAGTACTTTTTGTAGTAAATTTTAGACATTTGGGGTCATTTTATAAAATAGTATTTAAATTGTGATCCTTGGTCATGCATAGTCTTTTCCCAAGATAATCACCTGGCACCGTGATCATTATCCAGACATGCTAATTAGAGATCCCTGCGACCAGGCCCCAAATCTGTGTTTTAGATGACTTCTGCATGTTATCTTAGCCACTCTCAAGTTTCAGAGACTCCACACACCGTTTTTTGTTGTTAACTGTTGTTGAAGTGTTTTTCCATTGATTTTTAGAGAGGGAGGATGGAGGAGAGACAGACAGACAGAGAGATACATCAATCAGCTGCCTCCAGCATGCACCCCAACTGGGGTCAGGGATTGAACCTACAACCCAGGTATGTGACTTTGGCCGGAAATCAAACCTGTGATCCTTTGTTGCAAGCGCCGATGCCCTAACCAGCTAGCAAAGGCTAGGGCTCCATATGGTTTTGTTTACATCTTTTCCCACTTAATCTGTTGACCACTTTCTCATGAGTGGGATTAACTAAATCATATTTTGAACAAATTTTTAAAAATTTCTCCAATCTAGGTTAAGTGTGAATGACAACCAAAAATACAGGTTGTAACACTCTGAGAAGTGACATTATCTAATTTTAGCATTGTGTGGAATGAATTGTGGAAACAGAAGCAGCTGAAAAACCTGAAAGTTTTTGAAGATCCACCACATTGGATCTTCTCAATGAGATTTTGGTTTTGTTGAAGTTCATTAACTAACTGATTAATTCCTTCTTATCAAACTCTTTTCAGCTCTCAGTGTATGCTGGAGTGTTTGTTGGGGTTTATAAGTTGTAAACACAATTAGAAAAACATATGTAAGTGTGAAAATGTTCCCCAAAGCTACAGATGCTTTGCAGATGACTGCTGTGTTCCATATCATGAAACAGGCCTAATGATCAGCATGGAGCAGCGCAGGCTCCACCGCAGCCCATTTTAACCCCGACTGTCTGATGGCCCAGAGAGTCGGAACTAACTTTCTAGTTCACTCTGAAGGTTGGGTCAAAATCTCTTTGGGGATGTGTGTACATAGCCAGCCAATTTGCCATCAGAAGTTCTTGCTGCTTTATTTGGTTACTGGTCATGGATTTATCAGCTTAAGAAATTTTTGCCTTCCAGTTTTTCACAAACTGGTGCTAAAAAAATAATTTCTCATGGTTCTTTAAAATATATATATATTTTAATTGATTTCAGAGAGGAAGAGAGAGAGGGAGAGAGATAGAAATAGAAGCATCTATGATGAGGGATTCATTGATTGGCTGCCTCCTCCATACCCTCCTACTGGGGATCAAGCCTGCAACTCAAGCCTGTGCCCTGACTGGAAATCGGACTGTGACCTCCTGGCTCAACCACTGAGCCGTGCTGGCTGGGCTGCTCTTGGTTCTTACAGAACTCTTGGCTTTTCCATGTAATAACTACGCAGTGTGAGGTAAGTGCCAGGAACATAAACTTTCTTTTTCATCTGTGACTAGTGTTCTGTTTAGTGAAAAAGGTAAGGGGGAAAAAATAAATCTTCCACTTTTGGCTGGAAGCTTAGCGGAATATGACTTGAACTTGACACAATGATTCTGTCTGTAGCAGTAGTCTAGCAATGACTAGACCTGGACACAGAGTTACCAGGACTGAGTTTGGAAAGAGTTTGCCTCTCATCCCAAGGTGCATGTTGAACAAATGAGTGTTGTTGTTGTTTTTAAAAGTATTTTTATTGATTTTATTGAGAGGAAGAGAGAGGGAGAGCTAGAAGCATCAATGATGAAAGAGAATCATTGCTTGACTGCCTCCTGTAAGTTCCATGCTGGGGATCGAGCCCACAACCCCAGATATGTGCCCTGACTGGGAATCGAACCGTGATCTCCTGGTTCATAGGTCAATGCTTAACCATTGAGCCACACCAGCCAGACCAAATGAGTTTTTTGTATTTTTTAAGGTGGGAGAAAGTTAAAGTACATTTTGTTTCTTTGCCATTGATTTCTTCTTGGGTGATAGATTTGAGTTAGCTTTGTTAATTAGTTCATCACTTCTCTATGAAAAAGGAAAGGAATCCCATGTATGTGGCTTTGAGGGCCCTGTGGACTTTGATTCTGTAGGTGCTTCACCTTTTCTCCTATGGTCAGTTCGCCATTCGAGGAGGCCTGCAGCCTGCTGGGCCTGTATTGGGCCCCGTGCCCAGCATGGTGAAAAGAAGACAGGGCCCTGCTTGGTGAAGGTAACACCGGACAGATGTCGTTTAGAGCTGTGGCAGGTGCCCTTAAGTAGTTGTTCGGGGGCTCTGAGGGTGATGTGATGGGCCCAGGAAGGTTTTTTTTTGAATATGTGTGTTCTGGTTCTCCTCCAGTGCTTCCACTGCCTGGTACAGCATCTTGTCTTACCTGTGTGTCAAATGGATAAGTTAATTGACAGAGGGACCAGTTGAAGGAAATAAAGAGCATACCTCGTTGTCATTCAGTATGTTCAGGGTTGTATATGAGTTTGTTTTGTTGTTTCTGGTTCCGGCAATGAAGAACAGGACCTCGGGCTGCTGTTCTTATTTCAGATTGATGATAATTTCTGCAATAAGAACGCATGGGTGACGTCTAAGCTGCCTTTAAGATTTTTCAAGGCTCTCTGTATCTCTGTTATGTAGTTTCTTCAATCCAGGTGCCTCGTATATCAGATATTTCTCTCTGTTTTGTTTCATTCTCTGGGCTGTTTTTTAAAAAGGTAGTTCTGAGGTCATAGGACAGTTATTGATGTGAATAAAATGTTTTCACCATAGCTTTTCCGTGCCCCGTTGGTAGGCCATGGCAGCGATCCTTTGTTGACATGGCAAGAGCAAACGCCCTTATACCCTAAAATTGAGAGCCAAGGAGATGTCAGCCTTCAGGTTGAAAGCCTGTGTGTCAGTGATGAGCTTGGAAAGAGAACTTTTCAGTTGGCTTACCTGTTGTTTTTATACTTGCCATCTTTATCACCATAGATATCCCAGCCAGTATCATTAATCCACTAGTTTTTTAAAAAAATATTTCCTTTCATGTGTTTAAATTTATCTATATAAATAAATAAATTTGCTTTTTTACAGAGAGGAAGGAAGAGAGATAGTTAGAAACATCCATGAGAGAGAAACATAGACCAGCTGCCTCCTGCACACCCCCTACTGGAGATGTGCCCGCAACCAAGGTACATGCCCTTGACTGGAATCGAACCTGGGACCTTTCAGTCCACATGCCGACGCTCTATCCACTGAGCCAAACCCGTTTTTGGCAAATTTTCTTTTCAGTTAGTTTACATTCAGTATTATTTTGTGTTAGTTTTAGGTGTATGGATCCATTTTTTTTTAGTTTCTCATTGTGAGTTGATTCTTTTCTCAGATCTAATTAAAACAATAATAAAATGAAGGATAAATGTCTTTTAATTCATTAATTATTTTGGAGGTTTAGCTGGAGTTATATTTTGCTAAGTAATATAGAAGAATAATTCATATTAATTGAAAACACTACTTCCTGCTCTGGCTGGTGTGGTTCAGTTGGTTGGGTATTGTCCCATGCACTGAAAGGTCACTCACTGGTTTGATTCCAGGTTGACACATGCCCACAGTTGGGGGCTCCATCCTAGGTAGGGGGAGTGTAGGAGGCAGCCAATCAATGATTTGTTCTCACATATATGTTTCTCTCTCCCCCCCCTTTCTCTCTCTAAAATTCAGCAAAAAAAAAAAAAAAAATATATATATATATATATATATATATATATATAAATATATATATATATTTGAAATACTTTTACGTCAGTGTCAAATCCTTAGCTATCAGCATCTGTTTTGCATTCTTTATTTTAAACAGATAGTAATTTTGCATCTTTTATTGCTTCTAAGTAACTTTGGTTTTCATTAATAACCAAAGCAATTCATTAAGGGAACATTCTGTACATCCTTCTTAAAATTGGAAGGAGAGGGGTGTATGTACAACTAACATAAATACTTCTTGTTAGGCAGCTCTAGATTTTCCAAGGTATTTGAAGAGACGATTGGCAAGCAAATCAGAAGAAAATCATTTATGTAGAAGCTCTGATTTAGTGATGCACCTTCCTTTCTAGCAGGTGGCCTTCATAGCCAAGCTTTTGTTGGTTTGGTTCCAGCATATTTCAATTAAGTGAGAAATCCTGTAGAACAGATGTGTTTACAAGTTTTTGCCCATGTAGCACTCTGTTTAATGAAACACTGGAGTTTTGATTTAGTGTTGCTGGCAGTAGTTGTACATGTGTGCAGTGTGGGGTTTGAGTAGGTGGTCAGGGGATTCAGGCAATTATAAAGACTGAGTTACGCACCAACCATCTGAGGTGGTAATTGAATGATGATGACACAGAGGCTTAAATAAAGGCAGGCACCCTTACAACGACAGCATGGCGCAAAATACAAATACGCACAGTAGTTTAGGTGGTGTTTGTTGTGTATCACTAGTAAGAATGTTTGTACTAAGGAACATGAAATCTTAAAAAATAAAAACAAACCCAAGTCTGAGATCATGGGACAGTTATTATATATTTACAAATACAGCTTATCCTCATTTGTAGATCTTATTGTGTTATACTTTAACAATAAATGTACCCATTTTAAGCTTGCAGTTGATCTTTTAAAACATTTTTATTGGTTTTTGAGAGGAAGTGAGAGGGAAAGATATATACATCAATGATGAGAATCATTGATTGGCTGCCTCCTGCACGCCCCCTAGTGGGGATCAAGCCCACAACACAGCATGTGCCCTTGACTGGAATTCTGCAGGCCGATGCTCTATCTACTGAGCCAAGCCAGCTAGGGCTAAAATTTTCTTTAAAGCTTAATTTCCTTGATGATGTTTAATTTAAAAATTAGATAAATATCTTAATTATATTTAAAGATTATACTTAAAAATGAAAACTGTGCTCCTGGCTGGAACTTCTTTGGTGATGGTTAAAAAACAATAAAAACCAGTCAGAACAGTCAAGTTAAAATTTTGTCAGCCCAGTTATGAATTCTAAACTACCATTGTGAGTATGAAGAGGTTATCATTCCTTATCCCTAGAACTTTATTCGTTGTGGTTTTTCTCTTTTTCCTGAATTCATTTGTTCGACAAAGTATTTTAAGTACCTCCTACTATATGCCAAGTACTGTATTTGTTTAGGATATAGAAATGAATTTAACTTGGTTCCTGTTTTAGAGGCATCTTATCTAATAAAGAGGGAATATGCAAATTGACTGTCATGCCATAACAAGATGTCTGCGCCCACAGTGGAGGCCGAGTTCCCATAACCAGTCTTAACTAGCAATCAGCTGGGACCTGAGGCTGTGTGGCACTGGGCTGGGGCAGAGGACCTGAGGCTGTGCCCCTCCTCCCACTTTGTGGGACTTGACAGGGGATACCAGGCCGTGTCCCCCACTCCGTGGAGCTTGATGGGGGATCTCAGGCCATGCCCCCTGCCTGATGGGGCTTGACAGGGGACCTCAGGCCATGCCACCCTACCCATCGGGGCTTGACAGGTTGGTGGAGGTGGGTCTGGATCTAGCCCAATGGGGTTGGGGCTGGCTGGGTCTAGGTATCTCGTGATTTCAAGGCCCATGTGGGTGGGCAGGGACTTCAATCTGGTTCCCGTGGCACTCTCCAGGCTCTGACAGGAGGAAGATTTTCATATACATTTTACTAATTTTCTTTAATCTCTGACACTTCTATTAGGCAAATAGCAATATTAAAATATTTCCTCTAATTAATCCCCTTTTAATGTGCACAAATTTTGTGCACCGGTCACTAGTAATAATATATGTTCAGTGAATTTCACCCATTTAAAGTACATTGTTTGATGAGTTCTAACAAACGTATATATTTGTGTAATTAACTCCACAGTCAAGACAACTATTACTACCATTTCCATCACTCCCAAACGCTCCCCAAAGTTACCCCTGTACCCCCTTGCAATCTGTCTCATTCATCCCTGGCCCCAGCAAAGATACAACTATGATTGATCCTTGAATAACTCAGGGGTAGAGGCGCTGACTCCCATAGTAAAAATTTTGCATGTAATTTTTGACTCCCCAAAACTTAAGTTGTCTCTTGCATTTGAGGACTTCCAACCAAGGATCAAAACAGTACAGGTATTTATTAAAAAAAAAAAATTCATGTAAGTAGACCTGTGCAGCTCAAACCTGTGTTGTTCAAGGGTCAAATATACTGTTTCGGTTTTCAATACAAGACAGTCATTTTTCTTTTAGCTCCTCTCCTCTCCTCTCCTCTCCCCTCCCCTCCCCTCCCTTCTCCTTCCTTCCCCTCCTCTCCTCTCCCCTTCCCTCCCCTCCCCTTTCCTTTTCCTCCCTCCCACTCCCTTCCCTTCCCCTCCTCTTATCTCTCCCCCTCACCCTATTTAGCACTTAGGTGTTTATAATGGTTGTGAAAACAGGTGGAATCTTCCCTAAAATTATCAGCTGTGTTCCATGTGATAAAAATTCTATATAACAAGTTATTGAATAATGAGTGTTGTTTCTATTATCTTGCTGTTTAGTACTAGTTTAGCAAGTTAAAATTTAATGCCATTGTGTAATATAACTAATTCAGACATGAGACTGGAAAGTTGGTAAGTTGGCTTTTTGTTAAATGAATCAGGTTCTTCAGTTTGGAGATGCAGTCTAAAAACAAGTTTTAGCCAGAATCTCCATGAAAGCACTTAGAGTATATTAAAGCCAACCTATTAAAAATCCTACTGTGGAAGGTGAGAGAATATCTTCTGATAGGACTTTAATAGAATAAAATACAAAAACCATGTGAAACTAGACACTAAATTGTAGTACTTTGACATTTGAATCCTAAGGAGGGTTGCTGTATGTGGATGTGACTTTATTACACAATTTATCCATTTTCAGGACTTCTCTGCCGGAAGAAAGTATAAAGCAGAATTCTGCTACAACTCAGTCGGCTGAGGAATAAGCCTTTCTCTGCCTCCTTCTTCCTTTTGTCTTCCTCCCTTCCCTCCCTCCTTCCCTCCTTCCCTCCTTCCTTCCCTCCCTCCCTCCCTCCCTCCCTCCCTCCCTCCCTCCCTTCCTTCCTTTCTTCCTTCCTTCGCCATTTGTAACACTCATTGCAACTTGCAGTACACTTACTTGCACTGTTACAAAACTAAATGTCACTGTGTCCTGAACCTTGTGTTTGTCTAATTCAAAGTTTATTCTCATAATTGAGTACATTTCACTGTGGATAGTTGGTGCTCAATACACATTGTTAAATCAACAAAATTCCTGCTGTGCTTTGACTGTTTAAACAATGTCATCCCCAGATGCCCTCAAAACCACCCACATGGCTTTCCAAATTGAAAGTGCCTTGTGACTGTTTAATAGCTACCAGTTAGCACCCATCAAGTACGGGACTGTGATCAATAACATTTAGTAAATAAATTAAAATAAGTGGTTTTTAGTGTGTTTGCAGAGTGGTGCAACTATCATCACAATCAATTTCATTCCCAAAACCCCATACCTATTAGCAATGGACTCCCCTGCCTTTACCTCCCCTCCCCCCAGCTCCTGGCAACCACAATTTACTTTCTGTATCTAGGGATTTGCCTTTTCTGGACATTTTATATGAATGGACTCATACAACATGTGATTCTTTGAGTCTGGCTTCTTTCACTCGGCATCATGTTTTCAGGGTCCATCCCGGGGTAGCCTGAATTACTAGTAGTCTGAGAATACTTCCAAACCGGTGTTTCTCCTTGTTAGATCCAGGAGATCCTCTGGAACTGGGAAGGACTTTGGAGGTTGTCTAGTCCAGCATCCCCTCATTTTAGAGATTAAATTAAGGCATTTATTACTCAAAATAGTTTATTTTTAATATTTCTCATATCCCAAATTCAGTTTCCTTGGCTCCGGAAACCAGGAGAGAAGACTGTATTTCCTTTTTTTAAAAAAAATATTTTTTATTGATTTTTAAATATATATAAAATATTTTTTACTTATATATATATTTATATGTATTATATATATAAATATTTATATATTTATATATAAATATATGTAAATGTATTTATATGTAAATATATGTAAATATATTTATATTATATATAAATATATAAATATTTTTTATTTTTATATATATTTATATATTATATATTTTATAATATATTTTTATATATTATTGATTTTTTACAAAGAGGAAGGAGAGAGGGATAGAGAGTTAGAAACATCAATGAGAGAGAGACATCGATTAGCTGCCTCTTGCACACCTCCTACTGGGGATGTGCCCGCAATCAAGGTACATGCCCTTGACCGGAATCGAACCTGGGACCCTTGAGTTCTCAGGCCAACGCTCTATCCACTGAGCCAAACCGATTTTGGCTTATTGATTTTTTTTACAGAGAGGAAGGGAGAGGGATAGAGAGCTAGACACATCTATGAGAGAGAAACATCGCCCAGCTGCCTCTTGCACACCCCTCACTGGGGATGTGCCCACAACCAATGTATATGCCCTTGACCGGAATCGAACCTGGTACCCTTCAGTCCGCAGACTGACACTCTATCCACTGAGCCAAACCGGTTTTGGCTGTATTTCCTTTTATCTGTGACTGGTTCTGTCCTTTCACCTTGTGAGGCTTGACTTTGGGTCTGTACGTGGGAGTTGTTCCTGATTAGTCGTCTGACTGCCTTGGAACCTGTGAAGTACGGCGCACATGCAGCAAAGTGTGTATTGATCATTGCCTTGTATCTTAATGTTTACTTCAGAGGCTGATCTCCTGTTTCCATGAGTTTTGGAAAACAGAGAACATTGATTGGGTAGCACCCTGCACATGCATTCACACGTCTGGAGCTTGATTGAAGACTTAGTGTGCTGTACTGCAATGCCTCCTGGTGCCATGCTGTAGTGGTAGCCCTCCATTTCTACTTTCAGAAAGTGGTGTTTCCTGTGGATCTTAGATCTGTGGAGAAATGCAGGGAAACAGCAAACACCTCTCCTCCATCTTCCTTGGGCGGAAAAATCTTTGCATTTCCTTTAGCACAACTGATATTTTCAGCTTTGCCCAGCCCTATCCCTAGGATTTATAGACCTGGGCCCTCTGACCCAGAGGCTGTGCATCAGGGAGGTGTCTGGTTTCCATCCTAACTGTGTTGTGGACTGGCCCCTTTTTCTCAAGTATTTCTTATGTATGTATTTTTCATGTTCTAGAAAGGATGAGAAAATATTAAGACATGAGAACAGTGGGAGTTCTGTAAGCCTGAGCTGGGGTCAGTTGAACCTGAGGGAAAACGGAGCTTTCTTCCTTTTGGGGGGTGGTGGGAGTGGGGAGAAGTTACTCTGCCTCCTAGGCTCACTTCCTTAAGGGGCATGGAGAGGTTGGACGGCCTGGTGGTGTGTTCTCCTTGCCTGTGGGCGTCATGGCAGTTGGGAAAGGAACACTTGATGTAGCTTTCATGACTCCATTATTCACCTACCTCTGGTGGGAATTGCTTGAAATCTAGAGCAATTTCCAGTTTTGCCTTGCTTTATTTGATGCAGCTATTAGAAGAGGAGCATTATTTATTTATTTTTTTAAAATATATTTTATTGATTTTTTTTTTTTTTTTAACAGAGAGGAAGGGAGAGGGATAGAGAGCTAGAAGCATCAACCAGCTGCCTCCCGCACACCCTCTTACTGGGGATGTGCCCGCAACCCGCAACCAAGGTACATGCCCTTGACCGGAATCGAACCTGAAACCCCTCAGTCCTCAGACCAACACTCTATCCACCGAGCCAAACTAGTTTCGGCTAGAGGAGTGTTATTAATGACATTCCTGTAATGTGGTGTGACCAACAGAGGAGCTTCAGGCACTTTCTTTTGTTCCATACTCAGCACCCATTTGTTGAGCATCTGTGCTAGTGTGTGCTAAGCCCTGCACCAAGATTTGGAAATGCAATTAATTTTTCCTCCTGTTTAGTTTCCCATGCAAATTTAATTGTCCTATGTTTTAACTCACTCTGCTCTTACAGGACAAACTAATTCATGTGGTCAGTGGCATTTTCTTCCCCACAGATTATAAGTCCTGTAAAATCAGACACAGAATCGTCTTCATTTTTTTTTTTAACCCAAACAATATTTCCCCCCTAAAAATCAACTTTTAAAAATCCTCTAAAGGAAAGAGAATGTTTTACGCTTACATAAATAAAGAGATAAAAGTTTTCCTTGACAGTTTTCATGGCAAATTTCTGGGTCTGTCTGAGTGACCAAAGGTCATGCTTCTTAAAACCCACTCCCTGGATGTTCTTGTGAATGTTGGTGGTGTTGTCTCTGGCCACTGCCTCACTGATGGCAGAATGGCCCTTCTTCTCACCACCCTTTGAGGAAGCTATCCTGCTGGGCCCAGGTGAGAAAGGACACTTTCAATGCATAGTTTCTTTGTGGACTTTTGTATGTATATGTAAATTACTATGTCAAGATTTTTTTAAAAAAAATATGTATTTACAGTTTTGGTAGCTACTGCAAGAGAGCCATCCAGACATGTTCTCCTCCAGAATATCAGTGCATTCATATCAATAGGCTGTGAGAGTTATTTATTCACATTTACAACAATAATGGGTAATGTCCATTCATAAAATACTTGGTTACTGGTTATTTTTGAATCACATGCTTGTAAATGTCTTTGTAAGTTATTAGACTGTAAGCTTTATTAATAGCAGAGGATCCACAACTCTGTTTTATCATTTTTATTCCTAGTACTGATCATGTGCAAAGCACTTAGTGGGTGTTAGTTTCCAATTAAATGAATGAGTAATCAGTGAGTGATTGTCTTTTGTAGAAATCGAGTCACATTTAAAAAAAATATATATTGTATTGATTTTTCACGGAGAGGAAGGTAGAGGGACAGAGAGTTAGAAACATCCATGAGAGAGAGACATCGACCAGCTGCCTCTTGCACACCCCCCACTGGGGATGTGCCCACAACCAATGTACATGCCCTTGACTAGAATCGAATCTGGGACCCTTCAGTCCGCAGACCGACGCTCTATCCACTGAGCCAAACCGGTTTCGGCCACATTTATTCTTGTTAGTGATTTATTTCCTGGAGCTCCAGAGAGAGTATGAGTTGCCACACACTTGTTAAACTTGCTTCCATGCTATTTAACCATTTTTTTCTTTGTGTGTGTTTCTTTTCTTTTTTTCTCCTTTTTAAACCATTTGTTTTTCTAGAAAGTCACATTCAGAATTCTATGCAGTGAAGTTTCATAATTAGGTTTGTGTCTGTCAAGTAATGTTGCATCAGGTGTTAGTGGATTTTTAAAGATAAAAATTGCATACATACTGGTATTTAAAAAATTCATTTAGATCATTAGTTTTTGGATTTTTCTATCTTCCCATTTGAACCACATTTTCTGCTTTTCTTTAGTATGTATGGCAGAAAAAACTAAAATGGAAGTGGTAACATGAGTCAGCAGAAAGGTAAATAGAACTCCAGCTGGAAATGTTTGTGAATAAAAAAATTGTCCTGCAAGCAGGACTCTGCTTATGAGTTTGGTGTACAAAACTGACCTGTTTCAAAATAAGCATTAACCATTTCAGAGTTTTCTTTGACAGTTTTGTAGAAAAGGCTAAGTAGTATTTTCTTTTCTTTTCTTTTTTTAATTGATTATGGTATCACATAATTGTCCTCATCCCCCCCATAAGTAGTATTTTCTTGTTTGTAATTGGAAAAATAGGACACCTAGAAATCTCACTTTATAGACCTTTGATTTAATGAAGGAAGGATCTTGGGCATTCTAGCCTGAATATATCATAGAATTGTTTTAATATATTGTTTTTTTTTTTCTGAAAGTATATAATTTGTATAGTTTATGTGATCAGTAACAATCTCTCTCTCTCTCTCTCTCTCTCTCTCTCTCTCTCTCTCTCTTTCTCTCTTTCTCTCCCTCCCCCTCTCTCTTTTCCTTCAGTATATTTTTGGAGATTTTAGCCCTGATGAATTTAATCAATTCTTTGTGACTCCTCGCTCTTCAGTTGAGGTAAGATAAAACTTTATTTTATTGAGTATATGTGTAGATGTGGTTAATGGTTATGTTTTAGTTTTGATTTTTTAATTTATGCTTTTTGATAAGGAATTCCAGGGTACAGAAAAGTGCAGGAACTAATATGAGAAATGCCTGAACCTACCCACCAACCAACCAACCAACCAACCAAAAAAAAAAAAATACTAGTATATACACTTCGAATAATTATAAAGGCGTTGTTTATTAAAATAAATTGCATTTTAAACATGTAGTAGAATCAGGTGTTAAAATGTGTATCCCTTTTTTTGGGACGCCCTGCATTAACATTTAACTATATTTATAAATAGCAAAACCTTACAGATAACAGTTGAAACTTCCATTATATCCCTCTTTCATCTTAGTCCCCTATTCCCAGAAAAACGACTCTGCTGAAATTGGTACGTATTGTTTTCTGACTGTGGTTTTTAATCATTTACTACATGTGCATGTTATCAACAGATAGTGCATTGTATTGTTTTATATGAAATGTGATATAAATGTTTCATATTATACTCATCATTTTGTAGTTTGTTTATTTTAAGCTAATGTTCTTTAGATTTATCTATGCTGATACGTTTTGTTCTTCTTTCATTTTAATTGCCAAATACCATTAATTGAAACACATCACAGTTCTTCTTGTTGAGGACCATTTAGGTCTTTAGCTCTTCCCACTATTACAAAAATGTTGCAATAAGCATATTTGTCATGTCTTCTCATGCTCCTCTAGGTTACTCCAGCATATATTCTAGGAATGACACTGCTGGGTTGTGCAAGTGATAAACATCTTTAGTTTTACTAGGGACTGCTTATCTGCTAAGTGGTTTTTTGTTTTTGTTTTTAATCTTCATTCTAGGATTTTTTTCCCAACCATTGATTTTCAGAGAGTGGAAGGGAGTGGGGTAGGGTAGAAAGAGAGAGGAACATCAATGTAAGGGAGATACATCGATTGGTTGCCTGTCACAGGGGCTCTCTGACAAAGGCTGGAGATGAACCTGAAACCCAGGGATGTGGACTTGACCAGGAATTGAACCTATGACTCTTCTGTGCACAGGCTGACACTTAACCACTGAGGTATGCTGGCCAGGGCTCAGTGGTTTTTAACATCAGCAGTGCATGCGACTTTTCTCTATCTCATTTAAAAACAAAAAAATCTTGCCTACTTCTCAGTATAGGTATATTTAAGATTTTTGTTAATAGATTTTAATTTGATGGATTATAAATAGATTGTCATTGTATTAATTTACATTTCCCAGATTACAAATAGTTGAGTGCTTTTTATTTTTATGTCTATTGGCCCTATTAAAATTTGGGGGCTTATATGATAGTAATATAATCATTTAGGACATGGACTATTTAATGTAGGGATGCATGGTTGGAATAGTAGCTGTTATCTCACTTCTGCATAATCCTTTGGCCCTTTATTTTGTAGGTAAAACTGCACTTCTTATCTGTACTGTTCCTACCAGGTGGCATAAATTAGAATCCAGCCCTGTTTCTCATATATTTTTTTGGCTATTAAGAACTTGATAAACCACTGTGAACTTGGTGCCCACAGAGCAACACTCAGCTTACCACAAGTGGGACACAGACCCCATCACCACCTGGAGTGACACCCCACCAAATCGCAACCAATGCTGCCAAGACCCCATGGCACAAAATGTGGCCCACAACCCAGTCCAATAACGGTTGCTGTGGGCACTGGGTAATGATATCACATAGCAACATCCCTCTTCCTCTTCCTAGCGACTAACCTCCTTGCAGTTTCTTCAGCCCAGAAACACGGCTTGCTTTATAGCCAGGTGCAAACATTTTACACTTTAACATGTTAAGTGCCCAGTCAGTCACTGGTGACTGACACTAGACTTTCTGTCTGGAAGGCAAAACAGGCTGGGTGCTTAACGTATTTACCAAATGTCTGTGAAGCGTTTTCATGTGCCTCATCTCATTTGATCCTCACAGAAGTCCTGGAATAGGTAGGTAAGATAGGAGAATTGGTAGAATCCTGTTTTTTGTTTTTGTTTTTGTTGTTTGTTTTTCATTAGCTGGAAAATGGAGATTTAGAAAGTTTAGAAACTTGATCTGACTGAAAAGAAGAAATGGTGGAACTTGAAAATGACTTCAGGTTTTCTCACTGCATAGAATATAGTCAAACACTACTGCAGTTAAATATTTCACCTTTGTTTTCTCCCTGTGTGATCTACAATAATAATCTGCTTTGTGTTGATATTTACTGCTGTGTTGCTGACAATTACCTGCAAGAGAAGTTGGGGTGCTTCAGTGGGCTGGAAAACGTTTAGCTAAATCAGGAAGCAGGTCTAATTAAGCAAGTTTATCTGTCTATCTATAAAGCTCTTGTTGGCGCCAATCGCAAGCATGTGTTTCCATCTGTCATGGTTGATCCTGAATTTGGTTGACAGTTCTATTGTAGAGAAAGGGTAAATAGTGATATTAAAATATTACTTCTAATTAATTTCCTTTCAATGTGCACAAATTTGTGCAGCAGGCCTCTAACGTGAAATATAAAAACAATTAAAAATACAATTTTAATTCAATTTTTAATAAGTTAAATTATTAAATTAAATAAATAAAAATATAAATGTTAAAATACACAAACATCTTTTTCTACAAAACATCATTCCTCTAGCTAAGAGTTTGTCTCTCTCTTAGTTTGCTTGTTTGTAAGCTTGCCACTGACAAGATAGGGTGTTCAGTACTGCAGTTTAACAGAATTGGAACAAATTCAGCTGAGTGATCTTAAAGCCATATCTTGGAGATATTGCAGGTTCTCTTTCAGTCCACTGCAATAAAGTGAATATTGTAGTAAAAACTGAGTCACATGAATTTTGGGCTTCCCAGTGCAAATAAAAGTTAACAGTAGTCTGTTGAGTGTGCAGTAAGTATTGTCTAAAAAAGCAAAGTATATACCTTAAAAATGCTTTATTTTAAAAACCATTAATCATTATCTGAGACATCAGATAATAATCTTTTATTTTTTTTGCTCGTGGAGGGTCTTGCCTCAATGTTGATGTGCTTTCTGTGAAGAGCATTTGTAAAATGAAGTGCAATAAGATGAAGCATGCCTATATCAGTTTTTTAAAGGTAATTTAAAAAATAACTTTCTAAAGCTGTGTTCTAGTGTAGAATCCAGGGTTATTTAAAAATGAATTCCAACTGGAAAAAGTACAGTCAGCTTATGAATAATTGTGTTATGAACCCCAGTCATAATCATGTTATTGGTGTTCAAAATAGGGATAGAATGCTAATTCTTCTTGAAACTTCCCAGACGCTCATCATTAGAGACAACACATAGACCTCAACCAGCTACTGAATAACAAGCCCGTGATAGCATTGGTTAGGCTGTAGGTGCACAGCACATGCATGTGTGTGGTGGTGGAATGTTAGAATTAGGACAGTTATTCTCAGTGGTTTGGTGTCTTAATATTTCAGAGGAGAGACTTAGGGTTTATGAGGGTCTTTTAGACAGCAGAACAAATGGTGGCAGCAGCAAAAATACTTTTAAATATTACCTTATCAAAGGTCCTGTCTTCACAAGACTATTAGCACTTTTTCAGACTAAGGTGATTTGATTGTATCTAATATAACTAGATTTTGGTTTTGCAGATGGCTCAGTTTACTTTTGTGTGTGAGCTTTTATGCTCTTGATTTGGTTTTTATATTTTGTTTCTTATAAATAGCTATATAAAGAGGGAACTTTAAGCAAACAATTATTACAGTTTATTCTGCTTTGTATTTTTTAAAATATATTTTCATTAATTTCAGAGAGGAAGAAGGAAAGGGAGAGAAAGAGAAACATCAGTGATGAGAGAATCATTGGTCAGCTGCATCCTTCACGCCCCCTGCTGGGGATTGAGCCCACAACCTGAGCATGTGCCCTTGACCCGAATCAAACTTGGGACCCTTCAGTCTGCAGGCCAATGCTCTATTCACTGAGCCAAACCGGCCAGGGCTGTTCCTGCTGTGTATTTATTATACCCAGTCACCACAGACTGAAGGACTTCTTGTGAGTGGAGGAGGTTTTGTTGAATTAAAGGTCCCATCTGCCACTAGAGTAAAAAAAGAACACACACTCCTGGGCCGGAACTCATTCCAGCATTCAATAATTCCCACAGTTACACTCTTAACCAGATTTGTATATAGTAAGTGTTCTAAACACACTAACAGAAAATGGCAGTATTGCCCTGGAGTCTGCTGGGTGATAGCTTTTCAAATTCTGCTTCTTCCACTTAACTAGATTCTGAAATACAGGGACATTAAAAAAACACACACACACACAACTTCTAGTGACTTAAAATTGTATCAATTTCTATCACCAGGGGGCACCCCAGTGTTGTAGGGAAGGCATTCTGTGTCTGGGATTCTGCTAAACAACTTTTGTGGCTGCAGAGGAACATGACCCCTATGTGGCTTCTTCAAATGCACCTTTGTGCTCCTTAATGTTCACGCCATCGGTAAATGCTAGAGCACTTGGTGCGAGTGTTTGAATGGTGTGTGGAATGGATGGTCTTTGCACTTCAGGTACAAAGCCAGTATAGCACATCTCTGGGTAAGAAATGCTTTCTCCTTTTGTGTCAGTGGGAAGATTACTGGGGTGCCCCTGCATGGTGGAAATATGTGCAGTTCTTAAATCCTGAAAGCAGTCATTTGTTTTTTAATAACACTGCATTTTCTTAGCTTCTTATTTGTTATTAGTTCTCTGGGGAGAGAACTTACTCAGTTACTTGGAACAATAAGCTTTTATCTCTGATTACTGACTTAACTTCCTAAGAGTTAGTTGGAGAAATCAGTTGAGGAAGCCACTTAAGCAGTAGTTCTCAGCAGTAGTGGGCTTGGGAATCACCTGGGCGCCTCTGAGTACTGCAGTCACGTGGGGCCATTGTACTGCCAGTGCTGCGGCGAGCAGAGTTTGAGAAGCATTGTGATTTTTGTTCTTTTGTTCTGCCTTCAGGTAATAGTTATTCGTCTACTTCCCTTGCCATCTAAACTGTCTTATCTCAAACATAAGCATTTGAAACATTTTCAGCTCTTAGGTATTATGAAATAGCTGGGAAGGAGAAAAAATTGATGTATTTGTAATACCTTTCTACAGACACTTGCCATTTTGCACTGTCTTTTCCAAACAAGGAATGTGATTTCTAGCTATTAATTTGGTTATTTAAAGCATTGTACTAAAGAAGAAGCCACAATTCACAGACTTTTCTTTCTCAGTGGGGCTGTCTCTATCCTCTACCCATGTCAGGCCTGGCGGTGCTGACATGTAGTGACAGTGACCACGAAGTGCTGACGGTCACTAAGCCATCTTTACCAGTGGACAGAGATAGGTGGCAGTGGTGTGTATGGACAGTCATCAACATCCTGTGAAACAAAGGATATATTATAAGCATTTCATTGAAACTGATTTACTTGTCAATTGGAGTTTTGTGGACTTTCTTTTTGCCTCATTTTTTTATCTTTTTAATAACAAATATCGTAAATTATTCCTATGATATCTTTTTCTTAAATGAAGATGATATACTTTTACTGTCTTTCCATGTGTATTATTTTGCTAAAAATGTCATGAAAAGTTACATGGATAAAGAGTTTTAATGAAGTGTAGCATATGTTGGGTTTTAACATTTTGTTGAATTAAAATTCTTTTGATTCCCCATGCAGCTTCCTCCATACAATGGATCAGTTCTGTGTGGCACACAGGCTGCCGATGAACTACCCGATGGTAAGCTTGTTCTCCTTTATTTCCCCCGTGTGGATTCTGGCCATATGTGCTCAGCCGGCATGTCACCTGCAAATAGTGTTTTGTTCATGCTTTTTGAATAAACATTCCCTTATAGCTGATGTTTTGGCTGTAAACTGTAGTAGATTTAATCACTGAACCACTTTGACTAGTGGATTTAAGTTTATTCTATGCTTCTTAGTGTCAGACATTCAAGGTTTAGTTAAGGAAGTAGTTGTTCAGATCTTTTTTTTTTTTTCATTAGCAATTCATCATAGCCAGTGCTTTTTGTCAGAGTTCTTTCAGTCTGGGTACAGAGGCTGCTGGGCCCCGAGCTGGCGAATCTCTGAGCATATGCTCTAGGTATGGCTCAGTGGCAGTTTGAATCTGTTCCTGCAGTTTTACATTTATGACCCTGTCTGTCCAGAATGTTCTTGGAAATTCAGGTAACCTCTACCTTCTGGCTTGTTACCTGATTTTGATCTCCGTCAGAGACAATGAGCTGATTCTGAAGATGGTGCTTGTTGAGATGTAGCAATTTTGTATTAAGTGCCTGGTGTTCAAATAACAGCAGGACCCTTTTTGCAGGCTGCCACTGCACAGGTCAGATTTGTCTGGACCATTTTTCAGTCTGGTTCACGTCAAAGACTCTGGCTGGCCTTGGGGAAGCTGAAAGCTAAACCTCTTTATTTTGTTCCCTGTTTTGTTAACATGATCAGACCAGTGAAAGGAGTTTTAATTGTAATTTAGGTTTAAATGTAAACTTTGAAAAGGCCATCTAAACTCTTTATAGTAAAATTGGAAAGTGGTTATATCTAAAATTATCAGCAATTTTATAAGAAACACTAAAACAAGAAACCATGCGGGAAAGAGCAGTCCTAATGATGCCTTCGGCTGAGAATAAAGTAAATGAAGCTGGAGGAACCCAGAGGCCTGGCCTGCGGCCCAGTCTTTGGAGCCGCTTTTATCCGTGTCAGTTGGATTTCTCTGTGACTATATACTTTGCACATAGTGATCATGCTGCAGATGTTTTAAATTCTTTAAGGTGCTTTAAATTGTTTCATTATTTTCCTTTCGTATTATACCTTTGTCTCTAGTTCAGTTAGTGGCCCCACCATCTTCACAGTGGCATACCATAGACATCTGAGGCTTCACTGCGAGTGCTGCAGTGATCAGACTTCGAGAAACACCACGTGAGGATGTAATTGTCTTCTTTGAGCTGGGTTTCCTTCTCCCAACAATCCATGGCATTCCTGACCTGAGCATTGAGTTCCCATGTACCCACTATATTGACTGGATTGTTCAAAGAATTAGTTTGTAGGACTTCTTTTTCAGTTTGACAGGGCTCTGTGCTAACCTCTCTGCCTTGCAGTGCAGTATCCATGCTGAGAATTCCTGGGTAAGAAAAGGAACTGTTGCCCTGGTCAGGGGGCTTAGTTGGTTGGAGCGTCATCCTGTGTACTAAAAGGTTGTGGGCTTGGTTCCCAGTCAGGGCACATACCTAGGTTGTGGTTCCATCCTCAGCCAGAGCATGTACAGGGGGCAACCCATCAATGTGTCTCTCTCTCTCATTCTCATTAGTGGCATTATATGTAAACTTGCTGTTAAATGTAATTATTGTCAGTAGTCATTTTTCAGGAACTTTTTGTTTTTGTGCAGGCCCCCTCCCACCCCAATCCCAAGAAAGGGGTGTTTTGTCAAAACAAATGTAGAATTAGGAGACTAGGCCCTGCCGCACTTACTGGCACACAACTGGCTTCTCTGGGACGGTGTTTTCCTTCTATAAAAAGACTTCCAATATATTCAGTACTCTGTAACAAAACATACTTCTTTTGATACATATTAAGATTTTTTTTCTTGAAATACATGCCTTGAAAAAAGTTGGCCTCTTATGCTAGAGTTGGAAAAATCTTCAGTTATACACTAAAAATGAATTATAAGGCATGTGTTCTTTTCTTAACTGCAAAATTTATTGATAACTATTTTATCAGTTACAAGCTTACATTGATACTTGGTGTCAAAAGACACAATTGATTCTAAACCTAATTTCAGAAATAAGAATCTATGAAAAAAACACACACCTTAGAGTGGATGGAGTATCTAGGATGTCAGCTGGGAAGAAGTATTAAAGGGTTCCAAAGAGATTTTTTAAAGCTCATGGCCTGATTTTTATCTTTTGGTTATTTTGGAAATACCTTCACCACCCATGAACTTTATCCAATATGAATTTTATTTAGTGGACAATTAACGTGCATTCATGCAGGGCTATTTTCAGACTTCAATTAAGATTATCAATGGGGGAGTTCAGGAGATGGATAATTTTAAAAAGTGCTTTTGAAATAAACCTTTATGTAGAGGATGAATTCTTGGTATAGTTTATGGTTTTTGAATTAACTTACACTAACTAGAGAAACCATATATATTGAAAGGGGGGGATTTTAAGTCTCAAGTTAGTCGTGATTTTCTTTTATTTACTTACTTTTAAAAATTCTCACCTGAGGACATGCCTTGGGGGTGGTGCGGGGGAGGAGGAGGGCAGTCAATGTGAAAGAGAAACAGGGATCAGTTGCCTTCCCTGGGGATTGAACATGCAACTCAGGTATGTGCCCTGAACGGGAATCAGCCAGTGGTGACCTTTTGGTGCAAAGGATGATGCTGAACCAACTGAGCAACTCTGGCTGGGTGTGATTTTCTTTCTTTTTTATTTGGGATGTGATTTTCTTTTAATTATCTAAAAAGCTTATACCTTACTCTCAGGCATAAAGAAAGCTAGTCAAGTCAGATTTCATTGAGGGGTGTTTTTAGACAGGCATAATATTATTTGCTTCATTTATTTTTTTTTACAATTTTTTAATTAAGGTATTATATGTGTACATATCTTACCATTGGGTCTCCCCTCCCTGCCCACTCCCATACATGTCCTCCCTCCCCAGAGTTTTGCGTCCATTGGTTATGCTTATATGCATGCATACAAGTCCTTCAGTTGTATTTGCTTTATATTATAATTTTAATTTCTACCCTCTGGAAGTCCCCATTAGCTACTCTGAGAGTAGAAGATAAATTCAAGCTGTTTTTTATATCCCCAAATTAAATTTAACCTTATAGTTATTATTTTAGCAAATTATTTATTCAGCAGAGAAATAAAATGTCAGCTTTGTTCATTAGAAGAAGACTTTAGTGTTTCAGTTTTCAAAGAGAAAATAAATAATTATTGGCATTTTAATACTTTGTATAGCTGTATTCTTAACTAATGGGATGTTTCTGACTCTTTTCTTTCTAAATAGGACAAGAATATCAGAGAATTGAGTTTGGTGTTAACGAAGTAATTGAATCCAATGACACTTTGCAGAGAACTCCCAACTACAGTATTTCAAGCACATTGAACCCTCAGGCCCCTGAATTTATCCTTAGTTGCACAACTTCCAAAAAGACCCCTGATGACATAGATAAAGAAGCCAACTACAGCTCCATTGACTGCCAGTACCCAGGCTCTGCCCTTGATCTGGATGGCAGTTCCAATGCAGAAGCAGAAGTTTTGGAAAACGATGGCACCTCGGGTGGTCTTGGACAAAGGGAGCGTAAAAAGAAGAAAAAACGTCCACCTGGATATTATAGTTACTTGAAAGATGGCTGCGAGGGTAATATTTCCACCGAAGCCCTGGTCAATGGCCATGCCAGTTTAACCATCCTGGACAGAATCTGCACAGAGGATGTAGAGTTGATGGGCAGTATGCCCTTGCTGGGAACACCCAGGACTTGTAGCAGCCCTCAGGACTCCACAGACTTCATCAGTGGTGCTGTGCCTGGAGGTTCTTTCCCTAGGGCCCTGGACAGCAATGCGAGGACTGCAGGGGAACCTGAGGGCTGCCAGGGGCCTGACTTTGAGCAGTCCTGCCTTCCTGCAGAGGCTGACACGGACAGCCTGTTGAGGACAGCTGTGGCTCACCCTTATGTTGGGACTGATACTACTGAAAACCTTGGCGTTCCTAATGGACAAATACTTGAATCCTTGGGTGAGGGCTCAGCTGCCAATGGGATGGAGTTGCACACTGTGGAAAGCATGGACTCGGACCCAGTGAAGGCCGAGAGCGCTTCCCCTCCCGCTGAGGCCCTGGCCTCTGTGGTGGGCACCACTCCTGTCAGTCAGCCTAAGTCATGGGCCAGTCTTTTCCATGATTCTAAGCCCTCTTCCTCCTCACCTGTGGCTTCTGTGGAAACTAAGTATTCCCTTCCTGCCACATCTCCCCTGGTCTCTGAAAAGCAGGCTGAAATCAAGGAAGGGCTTGTTCCAGTTTCAGAGGATCCTGTAGCCATAAAGATTGCAGGTATAGTTCAAAAGATACAGATCGAAAGTGAAGAGGGGAGCAGATCTCATCATCTGTTGAGTGAGAAGTTTGCGACAGTCTGGGCTTACGAACTGTGGTGATAGATTGTTACCCAGAGCAATAGTAGATTACCTGTTTGTTAATAGGAGTTTCTGAAGAATGCCTGTGCCTTACATGTTATCTAAAAAATACATAAACAAAATGAGAGGGGCTGTCATAGCTTTATGTTAATTGAAAAATTGCTGTCTGTTACCAGTCCTTTTCTATTGGCAAATGACATTTCCATTTCTTGCCCTTTGATCAAGTACTTCGGTTCCATTGTGACTTGTCCTATCTGTTACATCTATTGTACACCTTTGGTATAATTCACTTTGCATTGTTTTATATTTTTTAGATACAAGAAAGCATTTGGGTTTTTTTTTTTAATGCCTGTTTTGAGTAAATGGATTTTACTTAGTTTTAACACACCAAAGTTAGCTCTTGACACAAAAAGAAAAACTAACAGTTTGACTAAAAGTTAAGGTTTTATTTTGAAGGAGTAAGGCTTAACAGTGAACTAATTCACAATAAAAAGGTAAAGCTGCATAGCTTGCAACTTTTTAAATTAAGTTAGGAAGTCTACAGAGGAGCATGTATGTTTATATGTATCTAGGAAGCCAGAGCTATTTCTTCAGGTTTCATCATACCATGCTTAGTAGCCTACTCAGCTTCCTACCCCATTAACTGAGTTAAAATAAGCCAGGCATCTTATTGAGGCTTCATGTGATATCTTCTGATTTAACATTTTGGAGCACCAGACAGCATTACCAGGGATGAGGATGAATGCAGTAGTAAGCTCTAAAATGTATACCCTTTTATGAATGGTCAGAATTCTGTCAACTATAACCATTCTTTTTTGATGGTCAGAATTCCATCAAATATAAAACATTCTTTTGATGGCAGTAAGATGACAGCAAGCAATACTTTTTAAGTGAGCATTTTATTCCTTATACAAAATATATTACTTACTCTTGGTGTCTGCAGTTCTCTTAAAATAAGGAGATAATTGATAGGCCAGTCATCGTTTTGGATTTCATGCCTATTTTTAAAAGCCAGGTGATTTTTTAAATTATAACTTAGAAATTATTCATTGCAAGGAAATGCTATTAACAGGATAAGACAGTATAAATTTGTATAGATTAAGTTAAAAGCTTATTTTAACCTATAATTATAAATGCATGGTAGAATGCTTTTAAAAATGTGAGTTCAAAGTTGAAAGTGTTGAAGTCATTGTAGTAATACTTTTACTCCTAAAAATTACTTCACAAAGGAAAGCCTCTCATTCCTGGGGAATTTTCTTAATTTTTAGTTACAGTACGAAAGGAAAGCTTCATTTAAAATGTTTTAAAACATTATAGTCATATAACTTTAAATGTGGTTTGATACATAGTTTGCTTTGTTCTAAGTGTGGTAAAGTCTACTTAACTTGCTAAATCTAATGTTAACCTGCTTTGTAAACTGCTGTGTATGGAGGAGCTCTTAGTTACTGTATCAGTGGAGAGCATTGCTACAACCCAAGTAATTATTTTTGAATGAATGTGATGTGTCTCTTTCCCATTGCTCCCCCATTTTATTTTCTTAATCCTATTTTGATTAGGCCAGTTACAAAGATGAGTTAATTATCTGAGCAAAAGTTTAGTTCCTTTTAAAATACTTTCTTCTTTTGAGTCTGTTTATTGAGCCTTAGAAATATAGAACGTGGTTTGCTGACTGTTCTCAGTATCACTTTCTGTAAGATAATGCAGTGGTAGTGGTCACACTAAATAACACTTGGGATCATATAGAACTTAGGTAAAATGGTATTGTTTGGAATATTTTCCCCTTTGTCATATTCTCCTACTTACAGATTTACTTTATAAAAGTGATTAAAAAAAATGCATTATTTGCCATGTCAGATTCACTGTCACAAATTGGCCTTCCATGGACACGCCTTTAAGCCCAGGCCCACTATTGTAAGCAGCATTTAACTGAAATTCTAGCTCCATTAAAACATCTGTTGATTTTGGTTATCATAGCATTTGTTGTACATTAGCATCTAACTGATTCTACTGAGAGTAATTTTTATGTCTATCGTTATACTTACTAGCTTTTGGGAGAGAGGGAAAAGAGAACAGTTCAGACATTGTCAACTGTTTTTTGAATTCTTCACATTTCTGGATCATCAGCCCTGTCATTAAGTCTCTGTTTAAAATGCCAATTAACTGTTGTATAATCACAAGTGAGATACTAATTAGGATACTAATTAAGATCACATATAAGGACTTTTGAAGTGGAATACAACCAACTCTTGATTATTCGTAAACTGCTTGACCATTACATTAATGGGTTCTACTTTCAACTTCTTAGTGGCAGGGCTATCTTCACAGTGTACATTATTTGCGAACATTTTGTTCCATTGGCTGTTTTTTAAATATAAACTCTTGTGTAACAAGGAGGTGGAAGGAAAGAACACTTCAACTGAAACACCAGCAATGGAGAGAGCAAGAAAATTATTACAAGTTGAATCTGCTCAGGAAAATGAATTTCTGTGTCCATATTTAATTGAAATGTAAACAAAAATTTAGCCTTATATTGACCTTTGATTTGGTGGTTTGTAAATCATATTTATATTCACTAGCTTCCCTTGGGAAATTATTTCTTAGTTTTCTCTTCAGATTCTTCAAAGTAGCGGTAAATGTAGCATGCATCTAAGCTAAAAAGAGGTACAGCACTTGTTGGCAGGAATCCACCTTGTGGGTTGAAAGTTCAATCCATATCTGATTTGATATGTATATGTCCTCACTGATATTTATCATATGTCTCTATTTTATAGAACTAAACTGAGAGACCTTCCATTAAATAAAAACACAAGCCAATCTGTAATCAGAGATACATTTGGGTTGCTTTGCTGTCCACATGATGAGATAACCAAGATAGCATATGTTCTTCCATAGTGATGTAATGAGGAAAAGAGAAACTTGGATAATGTTCTGGATCCGTGGTCAGCAAACTGCGGCTCATGAGCCACATGCGGCTCTTTGCCTTGAGTGTGGCTCTTCCACAAAATACCATGGCATGGGCCAGTCTATTTTGAAGAAGTGGTGTTAGAAGTTTAAGTTTAAAAAATTTGGCTCTCAAAAGAAATTTCAGTTGTTGTACTGTTGATAGCCGACCACTGTTCTGGACAATTAGGAAGATGTCAGAAAAATAGGTCACATATCAGAATGTCAATTATGGGACCAATTATTGAGTGAAAGACTCAATGACAGTTCTGCACCTTGTATTTTCAGGGATTATAAATGGTGATATGACCTCTAAATCCTAATTTTAGGAAAACAAAATTTGATGTGTAAAATGTGTCGGAATAATCATAGCTTATATTGACTTAAAAGTTTACAATGCTAGTATTGCCACTGAGTTTATAAATCATTTCATTTAAATGGTATGTTGCAACATGAAAGCTCCTGTATATGTCTTGTAAAAAACACGAAACAATATTAACCACTCATTTTTTCTGTATGCTAGATTTCACAAAGTTGAACTTTAATCCAGCCATTTAGTGTTTGAGCTATTACAAAAGTGAAGACATCAGTTCCAATTCCTCATCTCCTATGTGATACGGAGTCCTTCTGGCATTTGTTCCATTCCAGTAACATTGTTTTGGGGAGGCCCACCAATTGCTGGGGGAAAGATGGGCTGGGGAAGCCATTTAGGAAAGGTGCTCTCTGAATGGGTCTGAGTAGTAAATTACACCAACAGAGATGATTGAAAAGAAGGGAAAAGTTCGGCATTACAGTAAGCTTTTGTGATTATTTGCTAAAAAGAAGGGAAAATAGCTTGCTTACTAAGAGTGCTGACTTTGGACTACATGCCAGATTTAAAGTTTCAGTTTCAGGAAATAACTTTGCCCTCTCTCCTTTATGACTGTCCTTTTGGATTTGATTCTTTTTATTTTATAATTGTAGTGCTTATTGGACTTGAGGAATGAAGTAGTGAAGGGAATGGTGATATTGTTAGAAAAGGAACTTAATTAAATAGAGCCATGAGTTATATGAAAAAATTAAAAGCAGCATTATACTGGCTTGTCTGCAAGTCATGAATAATTGACGTTGACTTTTGAATTATAGAAATAGGATTCATTCATTTTAATAGGATTCAATAATAGTGACAGGTGACGATAGGAATTAGAATGGTCTTGCATCTGTGCTATTTTCTAGGAGGGAGAAGAGGAGAAGCGCACCGACGAACTTCATCACAAGTTAGTGTGTCTCAGTTTGGGGTTATTGAAATTATTTGGGGCAAAAGGCTCAATGTGCCAAATGTTACAAAATGAACCTTTAAATTATTTAGATATTTGGCTTTAAGAGAATCCTAATCAATAAGAAAATTGTAATTTTTTACAATGTTGCAATCTTTTTGAAATGGAACTTTAAAACAATGTTAAGGAATTAAGGAATTTAAGCTAACGTATCTTTTTGGAGTACTGAAAATTATACTCTTAAAACTCGTCCATAAATTAATAGCGCTTTATCCTATATAATAAAACCCTAATATGCAAATTGACCGAACAGCAGAACAACCAGTCGCTATGACATGTACTGACCACCAGGGGCGGGTGCTCAATGCAGGAGCTGCCTTCAGGAGATCAGTGCGCTGCCACAGGGAGAGCGCCACTCAGCCAGAAGCCAGGCTCACGACTGGTGCAGTGGTGGGAGCCTCTCCCACCTCTGAGGCAGCGCTAAGGAGCAGTGAGCCTGGCTTCTGGCTGGCGAGCACAGCGGGGGGGGTGGCGGGAGCCTCTCCTGCCTCTGCAGCAGCACTAAGGATCCCTCGAGGGATGTCCATCTGCCGGCTTAGGCCTGCTACCTGCAGAGCCTACCTGCAGAGCGGGCTTAAGCTGGCAGGTGTATATCCACTGAGGGATCCTGGATTGTGAGAGGGCTCTGGCCAGGCTGAACCCTCTTCCCCTCTTCCCCAGTGCACAAATGTCATGCACTGAGCCTTTAGTTTTATAATAAGGATTATGGAGTGTCTGTAATGAGCTGACAACCCTGCTAGGAGTTTTCTGTACATGTGTTACATTATCAACACAGTAGCCTCCCCATGTCTGATCGTGGTGTAGTCAGTTACAGGTGAGGAAGGAGTGAAGTCATCTGTTCCAGTGTGAAATGAATTGAAGTGGCAGAGCCAGGGTGTGAACCCAAGTGTCTGGTTTGTCTTCCTGGACCCTTGCCCTTGCCCTTGCCTTTGCCTGCTTTTTCCTCCAGCCTCTCTTGGAGACTTACTGAACTATGTGAAGAATGACCTTTGAAGTTTACTGGGTCATTTCTGTCCAATCAGATTGCGGCCATTTGCCATAACCAATAACTTTAGTCCCCAGATGGTTAATTCATCCCATGAAGAGGTGGGGAACGTCCAACCCATGTGCCATATAAGGCCCAGGAAATCTGGCTTGGCCCTGCCAAGGCATTAAGGGTGAGTTAATTAAATATAACAGGCTAATTTTTAAAAATACATTTTTTTATTGATTTTTTACAGAGAGGAAGAGAGAGGGACAGAATTAGAAACATTGATCGGCTGCCTCTTGCACACCCCCTATTGAGGATGTGCTCACAACCAAGGTATATATGCCCTTGACTGGAATCGAACCTGGGACCTTTCAGTTCGCAGGCCAATGCTCTATCCACTGAGCCATACTGGTTTCGGCTAGCAGGCTAATTTTTAAATTTTGTATGGCCCGTGAGTGATATGATAAGTATCCAAGTGACCCTTGGCAGAAAAAAGGTTCCCCATTCCTGGTCTAATATATACTTGCAGTATGCCATTTACTAGGTCAGTAAGGAACAATTGGCCTTGCCTTGAGTGTTGTCTTACAGAATAAGGTAGGAAAGGAACAGATGGCAGCTCTTATTAGCAGAAAGAGAAGGAATCATATGCAAAAGATGAGGAGACTTGAGGCTGGATGTAGCCAATAGAGATGATGCTATCAGGCTAGTGACAATCCATGAAGTCCTGTTCCCCAAGACGTGGAAGACTCATCCTAGCACTTAGCAGTGTGAAGGTGTTGTCTGTAAAGAGCTGCCTATTCAGGGAAGGAGCTACACCTTCCTGATATGATACAAGGTAGCAGTGTTAGTGTCTGCTCTAGGGAGATACATTGTGTAACTTAGATTGAAATAAGTTACGATTTCAAGGAAGACTGTTTCCAGTTGTTAATTTTACTTTGAGAGTAGTGTTTAGAATCTTTGGAAGATAGTAATAACAGAATGGTTATGTATTTTAGCTTATGAGAGACTTGCCACAGTAGAGAAAAATTTTCTAGAATAAGAGCTTAATCGTTAAGAAAACTCTAGATTGTTCAGTGTCTCTATTTCCTAAATCTGTAAAGATTTATTAATTTACATTTATGGAAATTGTACCAGAAGGCTCTTTCAAAGAATGCTAAAGACTTAAAAAATAAGCTAGTTTGTACATTTGCTAATGAATCCTTTGGTTCTATGTTGTTTCACAGTTTTTGCCTTTTTAATTTTATAGATATAGTAGAGGCCCAATTCATGGATTCAGGCAACGGTGGGGTTCCTTGGCCTGGCTTGTGTCCTCTTGCAATCCAGGACCCTTTGGAGGATGTCTGAGAGTCATTTTCGGCCCAATTCCCGCAGGCCAGGCTGAGGGATTCCACTGGCCTCGAGTATGCTTATAAGATTTTTGGTTAATTTCTTCCTGCCCTCCCCTTCCTCTGAGATTCATCACTCTGTTCCATCTCTCCATGCCTGTGTGTTGAGCGTCAGCCCCCTGGTGGTCAGTGTGTGTCATAGTGAACAGTAAAACGGTCACTTAGGCTTTTATATACAGTATATAGACTAGAGGCCTGGTGCACGGATTTGTGCACCAGTGGGGTCCCTTGCCCTGGCCTGCGGGGGTTGAGCTGAAACCAACTCTCTGACATTCCCTGGGGGGTCCCGGATTGTGAGAGGGCGCAGGCCTGGCCAAGGGACCCCACTGGTGCCCAATTGGGGCCGGAGAGGGACTGCGGGGGGCTCCAGGGAGTGTCTGGCCCTTCTCGCCCAGTCCCAATCGGCTGGGCCCCAGCAGCAAGCTAATCTGGTTGGAGCACCTGTCCTCTGGTGGTCAGTGTGCGTCATAGCTACTGGTAGTACAGTTGTTTAGGCTTTTATATATATATAGATGTCTTCTTGGAATGTTCTGTTGCAGTTATTGAAGAAACCACTAGGTGATGCTAAGAGACTTGAATTTCAGATTGTGGAAGATCAACAGTGAAATGGCATTTTTACCTGCTTGCTCCTTAAAATACACAAACCAAAAGTAATGGCCAGAAGTTGGCATCTGTTCAAACGGAGGGTTGATTAGAAACAAAGATTTCTGTCTAACCAATGCATGCTGTTTCCCAGCTGAATGTTGGAAAGAAGTCAGCTAGTCAATTTAAAGTTGGATCTGTTCTCTTAATTCCAGAGGGTTTGAATGTTTCATTCTTCAGGGGTGCAGATTATTCTGGGCGTGTAGCTTAGTTAAGAATATAAGAGGAGACGACTGTTCAGTGGATCTTAGAGCAGTTCATTCTTGATGTTTTTGTATCTGCTTTTTCAGAGTGGAGTCAGCCTTGTTGTAAATGATTTTTTTGTTTAATGATATGAATTTAAAATGCTTTTGGTTATCTATAAATATATTGGTTATTTTGTGTTTTGAGTCTATTAAAACAGTTGACATGGAAGGGGAGTTTTAGATCTTTTATACCTGTCCCTGGCCATTTTCTTTCTATTTCCCCCCAGTGTCTGTATTGAACAGGAATTAATGTCATCAAGTCCCTTCTCCATCTCCCTCTTGGACCTTTACCCCAAATCCTCACCCTAAAAAACTTTGCCTCCTATGCCTTTGAGACCCTGAAACCTGCTTCTGTCCCCACTACTAGTTCAAATTCCCACTGTTACAGATTCTGGCCTGTGCCGTAGACATGGTGCTCCTTGGGGCTCCATTTCTGACCCATTGCTTCTCTTGCTGCATGTGTCGTCCAAATGCACACTTCCAGCCGTGGCTGCAGGGGGCCTGGTGGATGTTAAGTATAGATATGTACTTGCTGATCTGTCATCTGTGGCGTCATCTGGGTACCTCTCAGCACCTTTAAAAAGTAAGCTCATTATCTCATCACAGTACACAACAAAAAGTAATCCACTCATCTTGTGATATTTCTTCTGTGGATAGAAGGCACTGTTACCCCAGCTGGGGACGTGCTTCTGGTGTCAGCTGCCGTTTGTTGTCATCAGCTCTAGCTGCCTCAGGGTTTATCCAGTCCTTGGATTGGGCTGAGCATCCCTTCCATCGATCCCTTTCAGCTTCACCTGCCCTGTGATGTCCCTTCCTCACTGGCCGCAAGCTCTCCTGCAGCAGGGCCGCGCCCAGCCATTTCCATCTGTCTCCGTGCCCCCAGCAGCTGGTGCCCAGACGGCTCGGCTCTGCAAAGGGCAGTGTGTCGTTTAACAGGTCCTGTGGTAGGAAGGCAGTTGATTTTGAGTCTTAAAGTTTCGTAAAAACTTAATTGGTTCTAGATATAAAAATACCATGACACAGATTTATAGGTGTCATGCTGGGTGTTATTTGGGATTGATGCTTATTTGAAAATGAAGGGGGTTTCGTAGTGTTTATGTTAACTAATTGCCCTTCTAGGCACACATTGGAAAATAAGACTTGTGATAATATGGCTCTAAGACAAGATGGGAAAATCTGTTGTAAGTAGATCTTAACCCTGTGGAGAAAAGTTAATATCTGAAACCTTAGAGTAAAAGGATTTTAAAGTGGAACCCGCTGTCTCCTGAGAAGAAAGAGCCCAGCTTCTGGAGTTAGGTAGACCCAGGTTAACGTGTCAGATCAGTTATGTGACTGACCACCAACTACTTGACCTCTTGACCTCAGTTTTCTCATCTGTAAAATTGGAGCGATACTGCTGTTTGCTGATAGGGTTAAGATGATTATGAAAAATACAGATAAAACAGCATAGTGCCTGCTACATGATCGCTACTGTCTGTGCTGGGTGTTATCACATGGAGACTCCTGGTTCAGTTCTGTAAATGACCCATTACTCATGGAAGGCACAGTACTACTGTTCCTTGTAGTAAGAGAGGTGAGAGGAGTTTTTCAAGCTTAGTCCAACTGAATAGATTGCATTGGATTCTCTTGAGCCTATAATGTTTTCATTTTTATAGATGGGAAAATTATTCCCTGTGCTTCCTCAATTAGAGGAAAGAGGGCATTTACTCTCACGGGAGAAATGAGCGGAGTGGGTTGATGTTAGAATTTTGCACATTAGTTCCTTCATTTAATGCTTAAATCTGGGACCAGCCAGAAAAAAGGCTTCTTTTGTTTGAGCAATGCCTTGGAGGGATGCTGTCATTAAATGCATGCTCACCTAGTGCTTCTTTCCCAGCACACAATGTAAAAGTAAAGGGAGGCTGACTGGTCTGGCCACACACATGCTATGCATTTCAGGTGCTGGGTGTGCTACCTTGCTCCTGCATGATCACAGGCAACTATTTAACCTTTCAGGGCCTCAATTTCCCTGTTGGTGAAAGGGGAGAGGGGTGGTACTCCTGGACTAATAAGGATTAAGTACAGCCAGTTAACATGTATGTAAATTGTAAAGCACTTGCTAAGTGTAGACAGTGTCTATAAATTGTAGCTGTCACTGTTACAAGTTTTAAAATGACATTTCTGAAAAAAGTATTTAAAGTATTTAATTTTAAAAATCATTACAGCATTGTATAAGGATGGCATTTAAAGCTATTTTAAGACTATGAAGCAGGGAGATGTCCATGGGTGAAACCCAAAGATAAGAAGCTTGTTCCTAAACGGAATAAGGGAATTCCGGTGTACAAAACAGTCCTAAACTCGACTTCTAATGAAAATACAGCCCATTTAGTAGAAGATAGTAGTCCCCAAAAAACAGTCTTTGAGCACCCGTTGAGATGTGTTGTGTGCTGCAATAGTTGCTAGTGATTTGTTTAGACGTGGAGGAGACTCGCCAGGCTCTGCACGGAACCCCTTCGTAGCCCGCGTCTCCGAGACCATGCTGTTACCAAGGCAGGCCCAGCTCGCAGTCTTCCAGAGGAAAGGCTGTGTTTTTTAAATTCTCTAATACTAACATTTGTTCCTTATTAAAATAGTTATCATGCTTCCTAGTTATATTCCCACAAGAAGACAAATGTTGGTGTTTGGGAGAACTTTTTAAGAATTTTAATCATTAAGTAATGTACATGATGTTGAATGGAGCAAAGCTTTAACTCCATATGCCTTTTTCTTTGGATATATGCTTTATTGGAGGGATTTTGAACACTCCCAGATAGAGCATAAGAATTTGCTTCAGTGTTACTCACTAGATGTCATTAACTTCTTAAATATGCTTCTTTACTCTTTCAGAGTTACTGGAGAATGTAACCCTAATACATAAACCAGTTTCATTGCAACCCCGCGGACTGATCAACAAAGGAAACTGGTGCTACATTAATGCTGTATCCTTCTTAGATGCTGTTCCAAGGCGACTTACTAGAGTTTTCTCATCCTCAGCCTCCATGGGCATCTATCCTAACATTTGAATCCAAAAAACGTGGTTCCTTAGTTTGCCTACCTTGTTTCTAAACAGTGTTATTCCTCATACTCCAGAAAGATTTGTTGATCTGGTAATGACAGAATCAGGCAAGTTTTCTTAATAGAGTGGTCCCAGATACTAGGGCAGAGTGACCACTTACAAATGGAAATTTTGTTTTCATTGATTTATCTTGGTTGAGTCAAGTTCTTGTATGTAAACTGCTGATTGCAGAGTAAGCCCTTATGTGGGTGTCAAAAGACAGTTACCCCCATGGCTATTTGGTTTAGTATTCCCTTTTGTGTTTACATATCCAAGTTGTTCAGTGTCCTCGGCTTATTTGGTTTTATGTGCTCTTGTGCTTGATGTGCCTTTTGGAAAGTTGGTGTGCCTGTTTCCTTTCCTTTACACTTCCTTACTGCCAATGTTTAGACACTGCAGGCACTAGTTGCTTGCCCTCCGATGTATCACCTGATGAAGTTCATTCCTCTCTATTCAAAAGTGCAAAGACCCTGTACGTCAACACCCATGATAGACAGCTTGTAAGTAAGGTGCTTAAAAATGTATGGAAGGGGAGTGGGTTTTTTTCCCCCTCTGATTATTAGAGTTCAAATAGTTTAGCAAAGTTTTGATTTCCTGCAAATGAGTCCTATGTTTTATTTTTTAAAAATTTAGTATTCATGATTTTGTATGGAAGCTAACCAGAAATGGAATTGGAGCATTGTTTATCTGTTTTCTGTAGATTCTGTGGAATAAATGTTAGTGTTTACCAGCTTATCACTTAAAATACACCAAAAACTTACATAGGAAAGATTTAAGAACTCACTAGTTGTTATAGCATTGGTCGCCTAACATTTGCTATCTTCATACTAATTAATATTCTGCTTAGCCATCAAGACTATTTAATAAGAGCATTTCTTATAAAATATGTACTTCTAACATTTTCCCCCCTCATGTTTAGTGTTCGGCTAATGAATGAGTTTACTAATATGCCAGTACCTCCAAAACCCAGACAAGGTGAGTAAAATGAGCTCTTCTGATGTATTTCATGTTGGGAGTTTTAAGTCAGATGACTGAATTTGATAAATTCAGTCTTATTGGGAGGAAAAAAATTTTAATAATGTTACTATACCTATGCAATTTTCAGCATTGGGTAGATGTGGGAGGGTGTTTTGATGATTTTGCTTTTTGTCATTTTTAGGCTTCCTTTTTGTATGAAAATCTATGTTGTGTTTCCATTGCAGCTTTTGGGGAGAAAATCATGAGGGATATCCGCCCTGGAGCTGCCTTTGAACCCACATATATTTATAGACTCCTGACAGTCATCAAATCGAGCCTGTCTGAAAAGGTTTGGGACTCCTCTAACATAGCCACTGGAGTGTTGCCTTTTACTTCATTTTATGCCTTAACTATTGCTTATTCAGGGCTTGTAAGTGCTGTGATTGGTGGGTGTGTTCCATAGATTTAGGCTTGTTATGGAGTCAGTTGGTTGGATTCATTTAAAGAGGTAGGTGATAATCATAATTAGAACCAACGTATCATTTACTGTGCACCAAGTATTGTAAGTTCTTTCGTATATTAACTCACTTAACCCAGTGAGGAAAGTACGATTATTCTCTCCTTGTTAAGTTTGAGAATTTGCTTAAGGTCACAAAGCTTAATCCCTGCCCTGCACTGCCTTTGGCCCAAAGCAGGCATTTGTGGCTGCTGATTTCAGGACTCCCAGCGTGAATGAAAATCCTGGGCTTGTGTAGGTAGACAAGTACCCTAAACAACTAGTTCTTGTTCTTCTATTTAATTTAATAAAACACCAACTTTGAAATAACTTTTCTTATAAAGACAATTCATATTTATTATAGAAAATTTCATCAATACAGAAAAGCATACTAAAAAACCCCCATTAGTTCCATCATTTGGAGATAACTGTTTAATCTGTCTCTTTTCCTCCGTCCTCCCCTCCCCTTCCCTTTCCCAGCTATCCAAAGAAAAACTAAAATGTTTTGGGGGAGGAGGGGAAATACTTTACATGAGAATGTGTCGAAAATTTAAGAGGAAGCATAGTTTGAATATGCAGGTCATTACATTCCCTGCAGGTCTTAGATAGTGATCATAGAAGTCGGTTGGAATTAATGTGGTCATATTTGCCCTTTTCAGGGTCGACAAGAAGATGCCGAGGAATACTTGGGCTTCATTTTAAATGGACTTCATGAGGAAATGTTGAGCCTAAAAAAACTTCTCTCACCAAATAATGATAGTAGGTTATGATGTATTTGCTATAAAAAATGTGTGAGGATATTTTCTTAAGAATTATTTATTTTGCCCTAGCTGGTTTGGCTCAATAGATAGAGCATCAGCCTGCAGACTGAAGGGTCTCAAGTTTGGTTCCAGTCAAGGGCACATGCCCGGGTTTTGGGCTTGATCCCCATTAGGGGATGTGCAGGAAGCAGCTAATCAATGATTCTCTCTCATTATTGATGTTTCTCTCTTTCCCTCTCCCTTCTTCTCTGAAATCAATGAAGATATATTTTTTAAAAAATTATTATTTTATTTTAATTCTTACCCAAGGGTAATTTTTTCCATTGATTTTTTTGAGAGAAAGAGTGGGAGGAAGGGGTAGGGGGAGAAATAGAAAGATACATGGATCAGTTGCTTCCTGTATGCACTCCAGCCAGGGCTGGGAATTGAACCTGCAACCCAGGTATATGCCCATGATCAGGAATCGAACTGTGATCTCCTGGTGCATAGGTCCACATTCTATCACTGAGCACACTGCCCGGGCCATTGTGTTTGTTCTTGGTGTAGAGTCTTAATGTAGAACACACCCTGATTTTGTTTATAAAACTATAAATGACAAATCTGTGTAGGTGATGTATATTGAACTTTTTTTATTTTAATGTTTTTGCTGTTCTTGTGAAGAGTATCCTAAGCAGACTGTCTGTTTTCCAGAACTTCCTATTTCCAATGGACCCAAAAGCTACTCAGTGAATGAGGAAGAGCAGGAAGAACCAGGTGAAGGAAGTGAGGACGAATGGGAGCAAGTGGGCCCCAGAAATAAGACTTCAGTCACTCGCCAGGCGGACTTCATTCAGACCCCAATCACTGGCATTTTTGGGGGACACATCAGGTTCATGTTTTTCTGGAATATTTTAGTATTTGCCTTTTTCAAGGTTTTGAGATTTTGCTAAAGTGGGGAGGTATAAGACTTGACCTAAGACATTTTGACTTGCTGGTTTCCCTCTACACTTCTGTGTACTCTCCTCTTGGACTTTTAATAGTTCTCTTGCCAGCCACCACTGCTTTCACACTATCCATTGTGGCCTTTCTATAGAGGGCGCTGTACCCATGGGACCTGTCTGCCTCCCCTCCCCCCCCCCCCCATTCCTAACTCCCCTCCATCAACATTTACATTCCCTCAGCCCAGCTGTTCACAGCTAGGTTGGAAGGGAAGAGAAGAAATTATCTATCTCATTGGAGGAATTGTAGGCACTGAACCAAGTGAGTTAAAAGTTAAGGGAATGTGGGAGAGCTGCTTGTACATAAAGGAGGACATGTGACATCGCCTGGAGTACCTGGCACCTCCTGTGCCCCAGTTTCCTAAGCCAGCTGCTTTACATGCATTCACCAAATCCCCCTAAAAGGCTTTTATTTAAATAATTCAGCCATTCAGTACTGCCATGATGTTGAGTTCAGTAAGACTGGTACGTCTTACTGAGGGAAATGTACTCATCTGGTCTGAAAGGATCTCATTATAGCACATTTCCTCCCCGAAGGCCTCACAGCAGAGCCTCCCAGGGTGGTGTATTAGTGAGACTTAGCCTTTCGTTGCCCCAAATGTTGTGTGTCCACAAGAAATAATACCTTTACAGGCATCGAGGTTTAGTTCAATCCTTGCTCTAAAACAACTTAGATTGAGGACCTTTCAACAGGCTAATGAAAAGCTCAGAAAATGTGCGCTGACTTCTCACAAGCTAGTCAGTGATGCTGGAGGCCTGGATTTAGAAGCCAGTTGTGCCATGTTACCTTGAACAAGTCACTTCTGTGCCCTTTGCTGTGAATTACTTCCTGGGCCCTTTTCTATTCTGGAGTCTCTCCCATGTCAGCCTGTGGTCAGGTGTGCTCTGGGGAATGCCCAGCTTCCGATTGCTGCTGCTGTAACTTGTTTTTGCCAGATACGGCTCCTTAGGTTGGGCCATGCTGGGAGGAGAGAGCAGGGGTCCAGGTCTGTGAACAGCAGTGAGAAGAGGCTGAGTGTGCCCTGGGCTCTCCCTTGGTCCAGCGCCTGATGCTAGCATTCTTGGGGCACTCACTTAGGGATGGGAGCGAGGGTGATGTGTAGAAAGAGCATCATATTTTTGCCCAGGTGTAGTATCAGAATTATGGCTACTGATGGCCAACATACCCAGGTTCCCAAATTTGTCCGAGAATGACTCATGGGAGAAGCCAGAATCCACTTTGTGGCATGTCTGGCTTGGCCTGAATGGCTCTGCCATGGTCCCTCACCTCAGCCTCTGGGTTCTTTGTGTTGAAATTGGTTATTGACATGCCTTTTTGAAAAATGGCAAAGGAAAGGAAAGGAAAGGAATTGTTCCTAATTTAGGAACTTTTCTTTGCATAGTAGCTATTGTTACTAAGTATGATTCTCTGTTCAAACAAGTGAAAAGGTTTTCTTCTAAAATTCCCCCTGTTCTGGTGGCTTTTCAGTTTCCACAGAAAGAATTTTTTGTGTGTTTTTTTTTAATCTTTATTGTTGAAAGTTTTACATATATTCCCTCAGAAAGAATCTCCACCCCTTTCTCCCGGGATGCTTTTGATTAACTCTAGGCCCTTTGAACCAAGAGGACCACTTCTTGATTTCTTCCCCAACTTCAGTTAGTGGTTTTCCCACTACTCCTCTTTGGAACCAAGGGAGGGGATGAGTGTGGACATGCTTCCTCAGAAAGCAGTGTATGGAAATCAAACCCTAAGCAGAAAAGCTTTCAGCTCCTCATGCGTCTACTCTAAGAAGTCTGAGTAGCCACACCCGTTTTATTCCGTCTATAAACTAGGTCACTCAGGCTGCAGAAATAGAATCCCTTGTTGAACTCTTGGAATATTTCCTTGCTGAGGCTAAGTGACAGATGGGCCCAGCACACAATTTTTACTCAGAAAAACTTAGAAAAAGAAAAATGAAATGAAAAACCAGCTAAGAAAACAAGGCTGAATTGGCAGCCTTCTTCTTGAGGGAGGTAGCCCTGTTTCCTGGAATGTTAACTTGTTTTTTATTATACGCACCCTGCTCCTCTTCTTTGTAAGTCATTTTTATAGGGGAAAATGCCATTAAAAATATTCTGTTTACCTTGAGGTTTCCTCTCTTTTATTAGAGCAGGCTGTGATACTTTGAGAAAATGAAATGTGTCAGCATTTTGAGGCCATGCTAGATAGTCACATTTATTAACTGGTGTATTAAATAAAATGTGGAGTGGAAGTGAAGGAGTTTGAAGGTGAAATATGTTTTCTTCAGAGCCCTTGAATAGGAAATTGTCAACTGATTGGATTTAGTTGCTAGAAATACTTAGGAGTGGCAGTCGGCAGAATTATTATTATTTTTGTTGTTAATCCTCACCCAAAGATATTTTTTCATTGATTGTAAGAGAGAGTGGAATGGAGGGGGAGAGAAACATCGATGTGGGAGTGACACATTGATTGATTGCCTCCTTCATACACCTGACCATGGCTGGGGATCAAGTGGCAACCAGTAGGTGCCCTTGAGCAGAATCGAACCAGGCACCTTTCAGTCCATGGGCTGACGCTCTATTCTCTAAGCCAAACTGACTAGGGCCAGAATTATTTTTAAATTCAGTATATTTTTGGCTTTTCTGTTCTTGCTAGTCTCCTGCAGGTGATTTTGAATAATCTTATTTTCAATGTTTATTCCTCTTCTGTTGGATAATCTTAAGAGAAAGTGGCAAGGAGTGGTCTCTTCAGTTTTTTGTTTTTTCCCAATTTTTAGGTCTGTGGTTTACCAGCAGAGTTCAAAAGAATCTGCCACCTTGCAGCCATTTTTCACGTTGCAGTTGGATATCCAGTCTGACAAGATCCGTACTGTCCAGGATGCATTGGAAAGCTTGGTGGCAAGAGAATCTGTCCAAGGTTATACCACAAAAACCAAACAAGAGGTATATTCATGGTTGATCTTGAACCTGTCTACTGAGGCACTCGAGTATGGTGGAAAGAACACAGAATTAGGAATGAGGACAGGTGGATTTGAGTTCAGCCTCTTAAATCAGTTGCTTAACTTTTTTGGACTGAGATTTTTCACATTTTTAGATGAAATGGTTGAAACAGATGATTCTAACAATCTCTTTTAGCTATGAGTCACGTTGCACAAGGAAACAGTTTTGTGGATTATTTATCCTGAGTTGCATTTAATTTTCTGGCTATCTAATCATGGCACCACAAAGTCAGTACTACCCCCTATCAGAGGCTGGTGGCTTGTTTACATTCCTGATATCATAGAGCACAGTTTCATGAGATTCATCAGGACATAGCACATCTGTTATGCATTTGATTGTAGATCTTCCAGGACATTGAAGTTGAGGAAGTCATTGTTCTAGTGCCTTTTGCCCATTGATTTGATCTGGAAAAGACAAAAGTCTTTCAGCCTTCAGGAGTGGAGACACAGATTGTAACTTAGTGTGGTGCACCTGTCAGCTCAATCTAGAGAGATGGGTAGATTCTGCTCTTTGAAAGCTTCCTAGTTCCTGGCTGCCCAGATGTACCAGTTTATGCCTGTTTCCAGCTCTTCAGTTGAGAATGTCTTCTCCATTCTCCTAAATTGTGGCAGTGAATTCACACACATCTGTTGGGAAATGAGTGCAGGCTAGTAATGGGCAGTGCGTTTTTGAACAGTTTGTAGTATTCCTGTGAAACTTGATTGAAATAATAGTGCGTAGTGACTGCAAGGTGAAGAATGACGTCCCAGTGTAAAAAACATGTCAGCTCCCTACATAGCTGAGGTGGACATACCCTTGCCTTGTGACTCGTGACCTGAGTGAAGAACAAAAGTAGGATGTATTCCTCTGGGGACTTCAGTGCATCTGGAGTCTCCTGCATTGGATTGGTGAAGCCAGCTCTTGGGGATTTGCAGAAACTATCCCTAATTCTCTACTATATTTTCTGATTCCTTCTTCTGGGCAGTTTTGCTTAAAATTTAAAAATGGTGGAAGTCAGTGTCAGAATCTTGGCAGTTGGCTAAGGAGATTCTAGGGGTGGGACTTAATGGAAGAGAAAGCTAGTGGGTACTTGTTTCAGGGAGGTTGCTTTGTGTGGCAGGAATGTGGACTTAGTTACGGGGGCTCTCTACAGCTTGTTCTCTGGCAGCTGTGACTCCAGAGGTGGAGGCGCTGTCCTGGCCACCGGGCACTCCTCCTGCGCTCTTTGAGCCAGCTGTGCAGGTCTGCCTCCTCATCCTGCTGCGGAGGCAGTCCCTGGGCTACCGGGAGAGCCCTTTGTGATGTATTTATTGTTCCCTCTGTTCCTTCTGCTGCAATTAAACTTGGAGCTTGGGGAGGAGGTGGAATGGGAGGTACAGATTGAGATAGAGGTGGTTATTGGACTGTTGTCAGAGAGTGCTAAGGAAAGATGATTTGTTCTGGGTGGCTGGCTGAGAGAAAAGATTCAAGAAAGATGTGAATTTTTGGCAGAGCCTTGAAGGTTAAAAAGAACAATTCTAGCTGTTCTAGCTCCTTGGTCATGATGGTATGTGGTTATCAGATAAGATAAGAGAGCACTCAGAAAAACAGATCCTTGAGGAAGGAACATTTTGGACAACTTGTGATATCTGTAAAGAGCAAATAACACAATTTCTGTAATGTGTTTTTTTAAAACTTTTTAAAATACCAAGGTTAAAAAAAAAATATATATATATATATGTTTTTATTGATAGAGAGAGGGAGAGGGAGAGGAAGAGAAACATCGATGACACATCAGTTGGCTTCCTCCTGAATGCTGCCACTGGGGATTGAGCATGCGACCTGGGCATGTGCCCTGACCATGAATTGAACTGGTGACCTTTTTTATTCTGTATCCCTGTGTTCCTTCTTTGCTTCCTATTTCTTTATTTTTACAGTAGACCCTTTAGCATTTCTTGCATTGCTGGTTTGGTGGAGATAAATTCCTTTAGTCTTTTTTTGTCTGTGAAACTCCTGATTTCACCTTTAATTTTGATTGATAGTCTTGCTGGGTACAGTATTCTTGAATTCAGACCCTTCCTTTGCATGACTTTGTATATTTCATCCTATTCCCTTCTAGCCTGATGAGTTTCTGTTGAGAAATCAGTTGCTAGTCTGATGGGGGTTCCTTTATATGTAACTTTCTGGCTGTCTCTGGCTGCTTTTAAGATTCTTACTTTGTTGTTGGTGTTTGCCAATTTAATTATAATGTGCCTTGGCGTTGGTCTTTTGGGATTCATTTTCCTTGGGACTCTGCAAGCATCTTAGATTTGTATGGGTTTTTTCTTCTCTGTCTCAGGAAAGTTTTCTGTCATTTCTTTTTTATTTTTAAATATATTTTATTGACTTTTTACAGAGAGAAAGAGAGAGAGGGATAGAGAGTTAGAAACATCGATGAGAGAGAAACATCGACCAGCTGCCTCTTGCATACCCCCTACTGGGGATGTGCCCACAACCAAGGTACATGCTCTTGACCAGAATCGAACCCTGGACCTTTCAGTCCGCAGGCCGATGCTCTATCCACTGAGCCAAACCGGTTTTGGCGTCATTATTTCTTGAAATAAGTTTTCCATGTCTTCCTCAGTTTCCTTTCCTTCTGGAACCTCTATTATTCTAATATTGTTTTGTTTTGTATTGTCCTGTCCCAAAGCTCCTGGAGGCTCTCCTCTTGCTTTTTAATTTTTCCTTCTATAAGCTGCTCTAATTGGGTATTTTTTTCCATCTTGTCTTCTAGCTCACTGATGCGGTCCTCTGCTTCTTCTAGTCTACTCTTGATGCTTTCTATTGAGTTCTTCATATAGGCGATGTCATTTTTCATTTCTCTTGGTTCATCTTCATTTCCTCTTGGTTCTTCTTCCTTTCCTCTTGGGTCTTACTCATATTGTCAAATTTGTCTTCCATTCTTTTTAGCCATCTTATGATCATTACTCTGAATTCTTGCTCTGGTAGGATGCTTGCCTCTAACTCGTTTACTTTCTTTTCTGGTAATGTCTGCTTTTCTTTCATGTGCGGGCTATTTCTTTGTCTCCCCCATGGTCTCTCTTTTCAGGATGTCTGGTTATGTAGTTCTCTTTCTCCTTTCTGTGGGTGATTAAAGAACTCTCTTGAATCCACGTGTTTGCACCAATTGGGGCATCACAGCTATTCGGTGTTCTCCACTGTTGTGGGTTTTTCAGGCCTTAGGTAAGATCCTCTTTTCTTTGTAAGATGGTGTAGTTTTCCCTCTGAGCCTGTAGCTCCGGGAGAGGTCTCCGCTGCAGTGTGGGTTGCTTGGTCAGGAAATCCTGTCCAGCAGACCCCCTCTACCTTCTCTTAGAGTTCTACGACCACTTAGCTTGCCAACTAACACTCTCCGAGCGATTTTCAGGCACTCCTTCTATCTGCTCTGGGACTAGGCTCAGAACAGATCCATCTGTTCGGCCGCCATTTTGTCTCCTCTGTACTGGTGACTTTTTGGTCCATGGGATGACACTCAACCAACTGAGCCATTCTGGCAAAGCCCAAGTTTAACTTTATTATACTTTTAGGTCAAGTGTGTGTGTGTGTGTGTATGTGTGTGTGTGTGTACACACAGGATGATGGTTCATGGGAAAATGTGATTAGGGTCTGCTTTTGCTGAGTGATAAGAAAGTGTGCCTCCATTTGTCTAGAAACCCAAAAACACATTTAAGAATTTCAGATTAGCCACCTAGTGAACTGCTTTAGGTTTAACCCATGAACTGCCAAGCATCCAAAATGGAAACCAGCTGAAACCGGTTTGGCTCAGTGGTAGAGCGTCGGTCTGAGGACTGAAGGGTCCCAGGTTCGATTCCGGTCAAGGGCATGTACCTTGGTTGCGGGCACATCCCTGTTAGGGGCTGTGCAGGAGGCAGCTGGTTGATGTTTCTCTCTCACCGACGTTTCTAGCTCTCTATCTCTCTCCCCTCCTCTCTGTAAAAAATCAATAAAATATATTTTTTTAAAAATGGAAACCATTCCCACATGACATGATTTAAAAAAACTTTTAAAAAAATATATTTTTATTGATTTCAGAGTGGAAGGGAGAGGGGACAGAAACATCACTAATAAGAGAGAATCACTGATTGGCTGCCTGCACGCTCCCTACTGAGATCAAGCCCTGCAACTCGGGCATGTGCCCTTGTCTGGAATCTAACCTGGGACCCTTCATTCCGCAGGCCAACGCTCTGTCCACTAAGCAAAACCAACTAGGGCACACCACAATATTTTGAATTTAATTGCATCTATAGATGCTTATGGCATACAAAAGGTTAAGGTAAGAATGACAGGTCTCCACACTGAGAAGCATCCCAGAGACACTTCAGTCCAGCTCTCCCAATTCTCAGGTGAGGAATGCAGAGCCATCAGTCCTAGTTTCAGCTGTTGAGCTGTGGTCATACTTTTCATTCAGTCACAGATTCTGTTAGATACAGAAACATTCGAATATAAAGACACGGTGGGCATGTTATCTTAAAGAGTTTATACGCATAGAGAACAATAAAAAGAATGAAGTATTGTTTGTGAGTTTGCATTTTAATAAGCACTCATTAGATCTGTGAAAGTATATATTAAGTTGCATTTAATAAAAAGCATCTATTAGAAGCTATGAAAGGGTTAGAATAAGTAGTTTTAGGGTTAAAGCATCTAATTCAAGAAACACATCAGCCTCAGTTTTATCAACACTGTGAGAGTTATTAAAAAACAAGCTAATAAATATATAACTCAAGATACCACTAAGTTAGCTTTTTTATGGTTATGCCAATTTGTCATTAGTGCCACAGAGCAAAGATTGTTAACGTGAGTTCACAAATGGACTCAGGCACCCAAGGGATCCTCTGCAGTTGTGTTTACAAAAATATATACATTTTTCTGAGAAAGATGCCAGTAGCTTTCTAAGGTGTTGAAAAGATCTCTCTACCCTGGAAAGGTCCAGAAGCTCTGCCGTGTACTATGAGGAGTCAACCCTTGAGGTCTTTGAGTAGAAGGGGCGTGGCCTCTGTTGCCTGGAGTCAGATGGCTGCTGGACCTGTGTGCTTTGTGTCCCAGGTCGAGATTAGTCGGAGGGTGACCCTGGAAAAGCTTCCTCCTGTCCTTGTGCTGCACCTGAAACGATTTGTTTACGAGAAGACTGGTGGCTGTCAGAAGCTTATAAAAAATATTGATTATCCTGTGGACTTGGAAATTAGTAAAGGTGAGAAATATGTAAGGCAACAGTGTTTATGGTGACGGTACTCCTGAAAACCAGTGGGCATTTGACACATGAGCATTTCTGTAGAAGGTCAAGATGAAGGAATTTCTTGACTTTTAAATAGACCTTTTTTCAAATTATCATTAAAATGGCTTTTTAAAAATAAAAGCAAAAATAAAACATAATCTTACTAGATTAGAAAAAAATAGGTTTTATCCATCAAAATGAGTATCAATTTATAGATTATTGGCACATTCTGGCAAAATCACCAAGTTCAAGTGTCTTGCTATAAGTATAGCTTGAAGCGGCTTTCCTTGAAAGCTTTAGAATTTGTGAAAAATGTTTTCTGATAATGGAGCTTGATCGGGAGCAACACAAGTTAGAGGTGATTCTCCAAATAATCAGTGTCTGGAAGACAGGAAAGAGGACAGGGGGTGGTGTCTCTGGGTTGGGTAGAGCCCTGGGTCCCTGTCACCTTCCCTGCCTCCCCTCCTTCCCCACAGCACAGCACCCCCTTGCCCTGCCTATTGGGCCAGCTGACTCAGGAGCTGGTGGGTGGCAGCCTATGCTTATGATCGGCTTCTATACCCCAGGGATGTTCCTTTTTTTCCTGTGGCTCAAAATTTGGACTCCTGTGCCCGTTTATGGTCCTCCCCTCCTCTCATAGTAAGCTGCTTCATTCTTAGGCAGATGCTTTTCTGACTCTATCTGAGGACCAGAACAGGGAAGAAACTCCAGCCGAGAATCACATACTGGGTCATCGTCCCAATCTGCATGGCTTTCAGGAAACAGCACGCCAACAGTGACCCACTCTTGCACCTTTCCTCACCCCCAAAATTAACCACCTAGTTGCACTGACTTGTGTGGTTTCCTGCAGACACTATTTGCATGGCTTTTCTCATTACATGTATTTTTATATCAGCTGCCACCTCATATGCTTTCTGGAAAGAGAAATGACAGATGAGAAATAGAGAAGGAGCCAGTAATCTCCAAGTGAACTCTTCCCAGCATCTGAGTGGTGCTTCTGTTAAGGGAACTTTGTGCTTAAAGGACGAGAGGGACTTGCTCCAGTTGGTAGTAGGAAACTCTTTGGAGAAGCCATATCACTATTGTGTAATTGAAGTTTTGTGTCCTGACTCCCATAAAAATATTTTACTGCCTAGGTTTTCTAAGACTGTTTTTTTTGTTTTGTTTTATTTTGTTTGTTTTATTTTGTTTTTGCCTTTAAGAGGCCCCCCCCCCCCCCCCCCCACACACACACACTTTTTACAACATTTGCTTTTAAGGAGTTTCTAGCATGAGCTTAATAGTTTCAGTACGTTACTCATACTTCTTTGATGGATTGATTGCTGATTATGTCTTTTACTATACTGCACAGCTAATTTTCTTTGTGGGTCACTTTTTATGCAAATAAAGGAATACAGTTTTGTTTCCCTGGTCCACCAGGTAGTTCTGTGAGTGGACACTTGTTAGTTCTTTGCTTCTGTTACTCTGAGACTCTCTGTAAGTGTTTTTATAGATTGGAGCTGTTGATATTTTGTTTTTCAGAGCTGCTTTCTCCAGGAGTTAAAAATAAGATTTTTAAATGTCACAGAACCTATAGACTATTTGCAGGTAAGTGAATTTGTACACTAATTTCCTATTAAAGCAATGATAAAAGAGTTTCTATTCAGGCATAATTTTGTCATAATGCCACTTAACATAAAGAATAGATTTCACTATCGGTATTGCTATGGAATTTTTAAGTCAGGCAATCATTTGGAAATGTGTGTTTTACCTGAAATTTGGTGCTTGGAATTTGACAAAATACCCTCTTGGCTCTAAACTGAGCCCAACATCAGACCATAAGACCTTGTTTGACATGATCATTTCTGTCTCTGGAGACAGAGGAGTAGGTTTCAGCTGCCAGGCTGGCACTTTAAGAAAGTGACTTTCTCCTGCTGCTGTGTGGTACCTGTAGTACGTGGTGCTTGGAGTGGCTGTGACATGGAATCACCCAGCTGGTTAGGAGTCTCAAACTATTCATATAGCACTCTGGGTGTGTGTGAGAAGGTGGCCTGAGGTCACATGCTTCTCAGTCAGTCATGGGAATCCCCCTCTGGGGTGGGAAAGGGGGGTGCTGGACAGCCCTATCCCAGAACCAGGAGCCTGGAGCTCCCTGTGGTTCCAGCCTGTCTTCTAGGCCTTTTTCCCATTCTTTCCATTCTGTAGCCTGAGTCTCTTGTGCCTTGAAGCTGTAATCTCTTTTGATAATTATTTGCAACAATTGGGTTTGCTTTTTTGGCTGTCTTTATTAGCATTTTTTTAGCTTCTTTGTCATCCTTCCTTCTGTGTTGCCTTCCGGGAGGAAGGTGCTGTGAGTCATCATAGAAGACATTTCATAGAAAAACTTATTCCTATATCACAATCAGTTCCATGAAAAATCACTTATCCTTTATAATAAAAAGCTAATATGCAAATTGACCGAACGGCAGAACTACTGGTTGCTATGATGTGTACTGACCACCAGGGGGCAGATGCTCAACGCAGGAGCTGCCCCCTAGTGGCCAGTGCACTCCCACAAAGGAGCACCACTCAGCCAGAAGCGGGCTCACAGTTGTGGGCAGTGGTGGGGGCCTCTCCCGCCTCTGCTGCAGTCAGACATCCCTGAGGGCTCCTGGACTGGTTGAGGGCACAGGCTGAACTGAGCACCGCCCTCCCCTACTATCCCCCCCCCCTTCACAAATTTTGTGCACTAGGCCTCTAATTGTAATAAAATCCACTAATTCCTTCTAGTGGGTATTAAGGTTCTTCCATTTTTTTCATTGGTATAAAATCTGTGTCTTTAGATCCTGATACTATCTTTTAGAAGAGTCTCAAAGTGGACTTGGCTAGATCAAGGGCATGAACTTTTTGTAGGTCTCTGGGTGTTTTTTCAGATGTTGATTACTTTATACTGTGGCTCTGTGGGGGTGTCTTTCATGTTCTAATTTCCAGTGTTCTCTCTAAAGTATTAAAAATTTAGCTGGCTGATAACCCTTGCCTAAAGGACTGACAAATGGAACAACCTTATTTTATCAGCATTTTGTTTTATTGTTTGTGATGTATTGAACATTTAAAAGATGTTAAGATGTATGTGTATACCTTTTTATTGTAAAGTGTTTAAGGTCTTTGTGTTAAACTGCCTTGTGTCATTAAGTTCTCTCTTTCCCGCCTATTTTGGTAAGGGTCACACAAGACAGACAGCGTTTTTGGAGGTAGTCAGGCGGGTGTGTTTAAGCTGTTGGTGCGCAGTGCTTGTCTCACTGGGCCCCCGCCGGGCGCTCTCTTCCAGTGGTCTACCATCACGGCAGCAGTGCGACGGGTGGTCACTATACTACGGACGTCTTCCAGATTGGTCTGAACGGCTGGCTGCGCATCGATGACCAGATGGTCAAGGTGATCAACCAGTACCAGGTGGTGAAGCCCGCTGCAGACCGCACAGCCTACCTCCTCTATTACCGCCGAGTGGACCTGCTGTAGCAGCCGTGTGCTGTGTGTGCCGACACCTGCTTGTAGAACACCAACTCTCACTCACTTCCTCTCTTTAGTGGCTCTTTAGAGAGAAACTCTTCCTCCCTTTTGCAAAAATGGGCTAGAATGCAAAGGAGATGCCTTGGGTTTGTGCACAACATAGTTTATGGTGTCTTCTAACTTCCAAATCAAAATCACTTGGTTGAAATAGACTGTCGCTTGATTTAAGAAAATACACCAAAATCCATAATTTTGAAATAGTGCTGATTCCTGAGTTGGAAAGGAACTTGCATTTGATTCCAAGTCTGATTGCTTTAGTAGGATGAATTCTGCACCAGCAATGACACTTGTAAATTTGTGAAAATGAATTTTATCTTTACTTAAAAAATGAATTTTTTAATCCATCACACTTTCTTCCCCCGCCCTTTAGTTTTTGATAAATGATAAAAATGAGCCAGTTATTGGAGAAGAAACAGTTCTTCAAAAGAAATAAACACAAAAAATGAGTTGCTGGTTCCTAATAGGAAAAAAAAATACATTTTAATAATTGTGTGATGAGAAACTGCTTTACAGATCACATGACAGATCAAACATTTGGAGTTAAGGTGTTAGTCACATAGATGGGTGATTGTAACTTTATTGCCATTAAAAGATTTCAAATTGCATTCATGCTCCTGTGTACACATAATGAAATATGGGCAAAATAATGAAGATTGATCTTAAGTCCACTCTGTTTACTTTTGCTGCCTGCTCTTCTCTAATGCTGCGTCTCCAGTTGTACACAGTTAGTGATGCCTAGGACATCAAGTTGTTGCCCATCAATAAAAATCACTAAGTTGGTCTAACACTGTGCTTGGTGTTTCTTTGAGTGCCTTTTCCAGCAAATGGGATGCAGGCTGCTGGATCCGCTGACGTGTGTGAGAGCCGCACCGGCCTCAGGCTGTGCTTGTTTGATGTTTCCCAAGTGAGAACTGGAGTGGTTTGGGTAAATGGGTTTGAATCTTCGAATAGCAGAAAAGGGGAGGTGAAGTCTTCCTCAGTTGTTTCTGTGCTGTATCTAACCCCGCAGGCTGCCCCTCCCCCATCCTACTCCCCCCTCCCGCATTATCAGCGTCACCAAAGTGGTGGGTTTTGATGGGCCTAGCCCTAGCATCTCTTGTGTGCCACTGGGGCATCCTGGCCCTGGACGCCACCCTCGCATTGCAGAAAGGAAGCCTTCCTGGACTGAAGAGGTGGAGAGGAGGGACGGCCACACTCGGGCCACCCCCGTGGCTCTTGTGCCACTAGTGTCCCGCTTTGACTCATGCAAATAATTCATAGAAATGTCCTTGGACCTTCAGAGAAGCAGTTGTACATGGTCTGAGCCTGCTTCCCAAGCTCTTCCTCTTGCCACCTGGTGTTCCCTGTGTGCCTCCCACATTCAGAGCTCACAGTCCTGTCACTGGCCACGTGGCCTCACCCTGTTGTAACCCTGCTCCGATTCACTTGGCCAGCTTGCAGGTCATGTAACAATTAGCTTCTCATTAAAATAACGTGCAAGTGTTTGGAAGCCAAATTAACTGTGGGGGAAGCAACCCACGCAGCAATAACTTGGCTGAAGATGAAATGCAACCCATTTCTGAAGTACTGCATTGAGTTCAGGGTTGTCATGCTGTGAGCCAGGTCCTGTCTCTCCGTTGGGAACCCTTAACTGCCCTGAGCATGCACTCGGCCTCCGTCGGTGGTGCCGGTCATCCTCTCGCAGCAGGATGACGTGGCTCTTCAGATGTGAAGTTATTAGACTGATGCCCTCTGACCCGGATGCCTGTCACAGGAATCGATCAAGAGGCCAAAGAAGTCTACACAACCTGCTTCCAAGTCTTAAAACATCCTGTGTATTTATTTTTACTTTTTCTCTTTTCATTAAATATAATTTATTGACTTTTTACAGAGAGGAAGAGATGGGGACAGAAAGTTAGAAACATCGATGAGAGAGAAACATCAATCAGCTGCCTCCTGCACACCTCCCACTGGGGATGTGCCTGCAACCAAGATACATGCCCTTGACCGGAATCGAACCTGGGACCCTTCACTCTGCAGGCTGATGCTCTATCCACTGAACCAAACCGGTTTTGGCTATTTTTACTTATTTTTTAAAAAATAATTTTTTATTGATTTTAGAGAGGAAAGGTGAAGGAGATAAATAGAAAAATATCAATGATGAGAGACAATCACTGACTTGCTGCCTCCTGCATGCCCCCCACTGGGGATCAAGCCTGCAATCCAGTTATGTGCCCCGACCGAAGTTGAACCTGGGACCTTTCAGTCTGTGGGCAGACGCTCTATCCACTGAGCCAAACCAGCTAGGGCACATCCTGTGTATTTAGATGAGAAATTTCCCCTCAAATAGGGGTTTCTATGTAAGTTTTAAATTGCTAAGGTGTATATTGTGTCAAGCCCAAAATACGGTGGAAATGACTGAGATATTGAGAAACTTCCTTTGAAAGGTCTCAGGTCTTTCAAAAGTGGTCAAGATGAACTAAGTCCAGTGGGACAATCGGTATTGGTCAACATGTACTGTGAAGTGAAACTGATCCACTTTTTTTTTAACTCCAATTTTATTGTGGACATTTTTAATATCCACTTTCAGAGTTCCAACTGAATGCACAAAGTCATTTCTTTCTCTTTTTCTTTAATATATTTTTATTGATTTCAGAGAGAGGGAGGGAGAGGAAAAAAAATCAATGATAAGAGAGAATCATTGATTGGCTGCCTCCTGCATGTCCACCACGGGGGAATTGAGCCCACAACCTGGGCATGTGCCTTTGACGAGAATTGAACCTGGAATCTTTTAGTCCGAAGGCTGACGCTCTATCCCCTGAGCCAAACCAGCTAGAGCTGATACCCTCCTGAGTTGCTGTCCCCACTGGTACGCCCAGACTTCTAAATTCAGCCATGTGGTAGCCGGCAAAGGGCTCCACTGTTACCTGTATGTGAGGATGCTGGGTTTGAGAGGTGAAAGGTAGCTTTGTTTGAAAGAGAGCCTGCATACTATTGAACAACTCCAATTGTATTTAGATGTAGCTTCCCAATTTTGCTTAAGCTGGATCAGCACACCCAGCCGCAGACGAAGTACATAACTTCGGAAGGGACAAAATACATAGCAAGGCGATGTGGGCCGGGGAGTAAGAATTATCTGCATCTGGTCCCTGGAGTGAATGGCTCGTGGACAGAGAATCAGATGCTAGTAAACCCAGCATTTCCTAGGGTCCATGTTATCTGTCCTTAAAACTTTGAACTCAATGTTTAATATTTTGTGCTGCAATGTATAAGTTTTTTTGTAAGTTTCATAGACTTTCTCTGGCTTTAGGTCATTTACATGTAGAACTTTGCCCATTAACCTTGGTGTTGTGAATATAAATTTAATATTTTCCTTTATTAGCATTTGGTATGTCTTTATAGATAGCTCTTAAACTAATGTGAATGCTGAGTTATTGTCAGAAGTATATTCTAGAGAGGTTACAAAACTTGGAAGTTCTCTTACAGGGAAGAATGTAATGAGGTTCATCTGATTGGTGTATTGTTTGTCCAATAAACCAAGAAAGTGGATGAGCTACTCTGGGTTCCATTCCGAATTAAAAATGGCAGTCATGCCCTGGCCCTTGTGGCTCAGTCAGTGGTTCGAGTGTCAGCCCGTGAACCAAGGAGTCACAGGTTTGATTCCTGGTCAAGGAAGCTATGTACCTGGGATGCAGGCTCGATCCCCGGCACTGGGCAAGGCACATGCAGAGACAACCAATCAATGTTTCTCTCCCTCTCCCCCTCTTTCGGTCCCTCCTATTCTGTCTAAAAACCAATGGGGGGGAAACGGCAGTCATTTCATTGTCCTATTTGAATATCAGTCGTTCAGCTGCCCAAGTGGCTCAGAGCAGCGTTGTGCTTTTACTTTCAGTGTAGTCACCTCACCATGATCTAATGCAGGAACTTTGTAATCAGCAGTTGCACCATTAATGTCTTTTCCTTAGTGGAAATTTCCTAGGCTCTCCTCACTGGATGCTTGTGCTTGACCAGGCCAACTAGTTAGAAAACTGAGATTGCCATGTGTAAGTCAGTTGCTTTGAATTGACCAATTAAGCCAGTGGGTCTGATCTTGCACAGCTCCCAGCTAACTCGCAGGAATGGGTGATCATCGGTTGTGTGGTCTGGCCACCTCCTTCAGGGGAGCCGAAGACCCACGGCTTTTCTAACCCTTCTCCAGCTCATCAAAGAAAACGACCCAGTGGGCTGTCCCGGTGAGGGCAGCCTGTCCCTTACACCAGCTTCCTGCGGGGCAGTGGACTTAGAAAGCATTAGACACAATCTGAGTGGTTTAGAAACAGTTCCTGTCTGGCAAGACCACACATTAACAGCTCCACAAGCAACCTTGTGTTTCTCCTTTAAGTTTAATCATCGCAGATGGGGAAGCAGGCATGCTTTTTCCTCGGCAAACACTTTCTCTTGCTTCCTAGGATTTTTTTTTTAAGTGTTGTTACTCATCTTCTGGTCTGACCATTCCCATCTTATTTCTACCTTTTGGAGGAAAACTTTCTTGCTTGAAAAGCGAAATTCACTTCCTAGCCCCTAGCTTCACCTTGTGATAATGCTTTGTTTTGTTTTTCCCCCTCCAGGAATGAACAAATGAACAAATGCTTGGTCCCCTGTTTCCGTCTTCCTCTTTCCTTCCCTCCCCACCCCCTTTACGTGAAAGGGTTTATTGTTTTAGCAAGTGTGGGCTCCTTGGATGGGATTTAATTGTGAGTTTATTTCTCACTAGTACTTGCATTTCGCTTCACACATTTGGTCAAGTCTCCCGCTGTACACTCACTGATTGTAATTACGTATAACTGACTACAGATTTGCCCAGCGTTTTGTCAAGTGGTCTTTCCTCCGGGTCACGGGAAGTGAGCTTCTAAGTCACCGTCTTTGATTAAAGGAAAACCACGCAATCCTGGCTGCTGTGGTTCCAGGGAAGAATTTTGGTTTTGACTCGGGTCTCGCACTGATGTCGTCTGAAATATTTTCATTTTCTTGTAAAGTCCATTTTATAATAAGACTCCCCCTTACGTCTTCCTTATCACTCATGGTTTGTTTCCTAACAAGGGAAATGTTGAGGCAGCTTCAGTATTCTGCCAGAGGGCCCGGTGGAAGGCGTGTGCTAGGCGGGGCTCTGGGCATTTGGGACGGATAAGCCTCACCCCTACGTTTCTGATTTGTGTGTTGTTTCCTAATAGAAGTCTTTTGTTGTTATTGTTTTGTGGGTTTTTTTGCTTGTTTGTTTTTAACATCCAAACCCATCTGGAATGTGTTTTCTGTTTTCTGTTGTGGGCCATCTGCGTGGTTTTCAAAGTGTTGGTGGTCCAGGGATTACCGGGCTGGGTCTGGCGATCCTGACCTTGGATTTCCCATCTGTCCTTCAAAGACAGCAACTCTCTTCACAGGCTTTCTGGGTGTTTTGGGATTCTCTATGTGATTTAAAACGAACATTGATTTTTTAAAGATCCTCACCTGAGGATATTTTCCATTGATTTTTTTTTTTTTTTTTTTTGAGTGGAGGGGAGAGGGAAAGACAGAGAGAAAAACACATTGATTGGTTGCCTCCTGCACGAGCTCTGACCAGGGCCCAGGCTACTTGCCCCTGATCGGAATTGAACCCGGGACCCTTTGGTCCATAGGCTGATGCCCTATCCACTGAGCAAAACTGGCCAGGGCTCTGTGATTTAAGAAAAAAGCATTGCTCTGCTTTGAAAAAACGATTGGAAGTCTCTTGTAAGATGTGGACTTCCTGATGTGAGGATTGGTTCTTCGTCCTCCTTCCTTTTCCATTCTGTCAGCGGGGCCGGCTCTGGACTCTCGGTGCTGTAGGTAAGTCTGTCTCCTTTGCACAGGCAGCCACTTACTTACTGCTGCTCAGGTAGCTGCTGCGACCTGGGGCTGGATTTGCGTCCCTGCCCTTTTTATCACGTGCAGCCTAACGTGGTGCCCCTGCGCCTCCCCTGTTCCAGCGAATGCCCACCCTCGGGTCCTCCTGTGGGTGATGCAGTGACATGAGCTTTATTCTGCTCTGGGAAAGGTGTTACCTTTGCCATGAAGACATCCCCTGTGTCCTGTGGTTTCCAGTGCCCCTTGCACTGCAGGGCCCTCCCTCCCAGTGAGAGAAGCACAGGCTCCAATGGCTCCTCTACCCGGGGCTTGTGACCCGGAGCATGTCCATGGGCGTTGGCACCCGCGACGCACGGCGGTCAGTCCTCTGTGGCCGCCACCCTCAGCTCCTCTGGCTTCCCCGCCTCCTGTCCGCTCTCGGGGACATCGTTTCTGCTTTGGCTTAGGGCTTGGCATGTATTCTTTTTAAGATGTCCACAGCCCTGGCCAGTGTAGCTCAGTTGGTTGGGTGTCATCCCGTGCACCAAAAGGTTGCTGGTTTGATTCCCCACCAGAGCACATACCCAGACTACAGGTTTGATTCCCAGTTGTGGTGCGTGTAGGAAGCAACCGATGGATGTTTCTGTCCCGTTGATGTTTTTCTCTCTCTCCCTCACTCTAAAAAATCAATTAAAAATGTTTAAAATGAAAAGGCAAGGTTTCCTACAGACCAGGCCCACTTCTGAGCTCCTTATGGCACTTGTCCTGTGTGCGGCTGGGAACAGGTGCCGGCTTCAGGATGCTCTGAGCTCTGGCCCTGCCGTGGGAGGTGCTCACCCGCATCCCCGGGCCTGCCTGCCCCTTTCAGCTCCTGGCCCTGGGGAGCAGACTGGCATGGCAGGTGGGCTGGTGGGTATTGCAGAGAAACCGAAGGGGGGTGAGCTGTGTTAACGGAAAAAAAACATTAAAACCTGTAAAGAATTTTTGTGAGTTTATTTGAGCCAAACTGTCGACAATTGCCGGGAAGCAGAACCTCAACGGATTGAGATAATGCTCCAGAGAATGGTGGGTTACATTTCTATATTTATACATTGCAATCAAAGGAAAGGGATGTAGATGAGTTACATGAAATTCATTGGTGATAGATTAGGGAGATGGGACAGAGCGAAGCGGGGAAACTCCTGGGTTAGGGTAGAAGGTGAAATGATGGACATGAGCTTCTTTTACAGAGATGGATACAGGATGCTCTAAGGTAATTAACAGTTGACAATTAACTTGATAACAGTCACAGTGAGGGAATGTCTCAGGGCCATTTGTTGTGCCCTGAGGGGTCCGGGGTAAAAAGGAAGTTACAGGTTACCCAGGCATCTCACAGATAGGTTATCTCAGAGGCAGGAAGGCTAAAGGGCTCAGTAAAGCAGATCCAAATTGATCTTTGTCAGTTGAAATACCTGGGACATGACTACCTGCTATACCCTGTTTATAGTCAGATATTAAATTTTCAAACCATCTTTGTGGTTATTTTAGGTCTCCGAGTCTGCAAGACTGCCACGCAGGCCTTCCCTGAGCTCATCAGGTCAGCAAGTGGCTCTTTTCATTCACACATCCCCTCTTGGTCATTAATCGATCCAAAGGATGCATTGATGACCAACCTTTTGGTTGGATAATGGAGTCCCACGGCGCTAAGAAGGCTCATTCCTAGGATGTCTCAGTGTCAGCATGTCTTACTGAACCGGTGGACCACTGGGGATGGGCAAGACCATAACCTTAGATGGCATTTAAGGTCAAATTATATATATATATATATATATATATATATATATATATATATATATATAGAGAGAGAGAGAGAGAGAGAGAGAGAGAGAGAGAGAGAGAGAGACAGGTAAATAGGAGGCAGTCAGATCCTATATGTCCTTAAAAAATATTCTGGATCATTTCTAATTTTTGAGCCACCATGATCCGAGTCTTTTTGCTGTTTGTCTTACGTTTTGCCTTTCTGCATCTGACATAACATTTACATATCATGGATAACAGTAACAATAGTAAACCAATAACAGTGACTAGGAACAGAAGATGTCTAATACTAGACAAGGAAAAGTCTAAGGGGAACAAACATCCCCGCCAACCAAAAAATCCTTTACATGTATTATCATAATTTTTTATCAAGGTAATTATATGTTTTTCTCCTTCATCCACTGTCATTTGTACCTTATGATGTTTGGCCAGATGAATTAAGACTCTGTACTATTTCATTATTTAGAAGCTCTAATTTTCTTCTGGCTGGTTAGGTCCCATAAAAATGGCTTCATGGGGAGGATTAAATTCAATTTCCCAATACATTGATTTTTCAGTATCAATATTATCACAGGTTTTATAAATCTCAGGCAAAGTTATTTTGCCTATAATTTCAGTATTACACCATATTCCAGTATTATTTAAAGTAAACTTGGTGTTATTACAGTAAACATAGCTTATTATAACAGAAGAGGGTTTTGTTTTGTTTTTTAACCTTCTCAGCAAAATGTCCCTTTCCCATATACCATATGTTGTTATTCATGGGGATAGATACAATAGGCCAGGACTGGGTGAATTCAGTATTCCATATTTATTGGAGGCATAACCATTCACCTTTCCAATTTTTACAAACAGACAGTGAGATGGGTTCACATTGTTTATTTATTTTTTTTTAATAGGGCCCATCTACTTCCCACTGGAAGCATTCTAGTATTATTGAGGATGGTCCTTACGCCAGCCAGTTGAACTACTGGGAATTTTAAGCTTGGGATTTAACTGGCACCTGGGCTTTTAAAACACAATGTCGTAGGTCGCATTTCCCATTCAAAATTTTCCAAATTCCTAGGGAACCATATGAGTCCCCTAAATGTCTGGCCTGGGCTCCTACAGCCATTATAGTTGGCCAGTTTCATAGCCACTTCAGACTCCATTTACATTAGCATAGACAACAGGCCCAGTTGAGTTAGGGCACAGGCCTGTTCCCATTGTTGGGTTTTTTGTAGTCTGTTCTATCCATAAAACTAAGGCTTTATTGTCTTTCCATGCTGCTTCCCTCCCTTTTCTTTCTTTCTAAAACAGCATTCCCTCTATGTGACCTATTTGAGATAAAAATCCTTTTCTAATGGATGACTTTCTTCATTTGCTACAAGTTCAGCTTGTCCCAGAATACCAAGGCAGCCCCTTCTCCTCCAAGTATTCCCTTTTTCTTCTTTTAGGGAGACCAATGTTGTTGGACCTTCAGAAATGTTGCCGTTGGGTAGCTATGGCGTGGGAGCAATTAGAGTATACTGAGTGGACCCAAAAATGTTGAGTTTCCCATGCCATAGTTAAATGGGTAGAGGTAACTCCTAAATGGGCTAGAGTTTGGGTATTCCATAGGGCTCCTCAAGAGTCCAGGACACAAGGACGGTGGGGTAATTATAAACATATCTACCCACCAAGTGATGTTAATAATTTCTGAAATGGGGACACATTGATTTCTTTCTTATTTCAGACATCCAACCATAAGAGCATGGCTGGTGAGTCCAAGGACATAATATGCTATGGTAGATAGGACAGATTGCTATAAGCCTTTTGACATCATATCCTGGTGTTTTTTCTTAGCTATTCATCATTTATCTCTATAACCATACAATATTGATAATTCCACTGGTAGAATTGTATATGGATATACAATTCTACCAGTGGAATTATCAAGGAGATATTCTTGGGGGTGTTTGCCTAAGGTGGGTCCTTTATAATAGAGCCAGAAAACAACAACCAAAGCTTATATTGACAGTAGACCAATGTGTGGCTAACAAAGCATTAACTTCACTATCATACCTGATAATCAGAACATCATTGTGTACTAGGTGGGAAAGATTAGCAGGTATCCAAGTTAAATTTTTCATATCTAATAAAGGAAGAGGTCTGGGGAGGCAGATATTGTTTCCACTAGGAAACCATAAGGATAATAAGAATATGAAAATCATTTTACGTACATTCAATCAATAACAATCAGATGATATAAAAGCAAGCAATATCGGTTTGTGAGCAGACAGGCCTAGCTGTCTGCCTCTGTGATCGGCGACTTCTCATCCTCGAAAGTTCTCAGTTGTTTCTTGTCCTTAAAAAGTCTTTGATCTCCGCCACAGACAGAGATGGTATAACACTCTTATACAAGCGCACAGAACACACTAAAAGTTTACACCAGAGGATGTCCAGCATTCAAGTTTCCAAAGCAATGTCTTTTGTACCCAGTTCAGGAATTGCCCCTCTCTAGAATTTCAATATATTTCCAATGGTCTATTTAAAAATGGGTTGGAGTCTTTTCTTGTTGCCTCTAAATCAGAGGCCTGCTTCCTACAGGGAAAAACAGGGTATGTACATTTATTAACTTCAGAATAGTTCTGAGACAGTCTCTGAAAATTTTTATTAGTTGCCATCTTATTGGAAGAAAAAATTTTTTCTATGCTTTTCCTTAGAAGCTTCTAGTTTCCAAATTAAGATATGCTTCCCATATACTCATAGTTTAATTTCAGAGCCGGCATTTTCTAATTTCTGCATACAAGATATTAACATAGGTACCACAAACAAACCACATCTTTGGCCATTCATTTCTCAGTTAATATTTTCTAGTTAAATCTTTTCATTTCTGTAAAGTACTTGCAAGTAAAGGCTTCTTATCAGGAGTATTAAATGAGGGCTGGGGTCTTGGGAGCTTCTAGCCTTGGAGGCACAATTTCCCATGTTAATTTTATTTATTTTTTAATATCTGTAGTCTGAGCAAACTTTAGATATGTTATGTAGTGGGTCAAATGTGACCTCAGTTTCTCTCCCGGCTGTCTAAAACCACAGGAAAGTTTCGGGGCCCAGGCAGACCAAGCCTTATGGTGGCCCCCAAATAAGCCTTTTAATTAACAGTTGCATCGGGACTTCCGGGTCACCCACCACCCAGGCACACAATCAGATGGGGCTCCTGATTTCTGACATCTCCACAAAATTCTTAGTCACGTAAGAACACCTCGGAATTGGACTTTTCTTTTAAAAAAAAAAAAATTGCCCCATATATCTTAGAAGCTGAATGAGTTCAGCTCATTTATATGGCGAAGGTTATTTTTTCTCAGACTCTTAGCAATTCCAATTGAAAAGCCAAAATCAAAACCAGCCACCCATTTTTCTCCTCCAGTTCCGCCTTAGCCTGGGTCTACCAACCCTTAACCTGGGGTTCTGTCAATCCTGGTTCCACCTCGAGGATTTTAACACAGCTCAAATAAAGTCAAACCTTCTACCAAAACCAGGGAAGGTCCCAGATCCAAGAGACAACTCACCCACGCTCACCCAATGGGCGGAGAACCGGCGGGCTCAAGGGGCCCTTGGCTGGATCCTAGCTCCGAGTCCAAGTCCAAAAGATGATCGCTGGTGAGTTTTCTTTGGAATCCTGCCATGACTACGCCAATTAATGTTAACGAAAAAAACACACATTAAAACCTGTAAAGAATTTTTGTGAGTTTATTTGAGCCAAACTGTCGACAATTGCCGGGAAGCAGAACCTCAACCGATTGAGATAATGCTCCAGAGAATGGCGGGTTACATTTCTATATTGATACATTGCAATCAAAGGAAAGGGATGTAGATGAGTTACATGAAATTCATTGGTGATAGATTAGGGAGGTGGGACAGAGCGAAGCTGGGGAAACCCCTGGGTTAGGGTAGAAGGTGAAATGATGGACTTGAGCTTCTTTTACAGAGATGGATACAGGATGCTCTAAGGTAATTAACAGTTGACAATTAACTTGATAACAGTCACAATGAGGGAATGTCTCAGGGCCATTTGTTGCGCCCTGAGGGGTCCGGGGTAAAAAGGAAGTTACAGGTTACCCAGGCATCTCACAGATAGGTTATCTCAGAGGCAGGAAGGCCAAAGGGCTCAGTAAAGCAGATCCAAATTGATCTTTGTCAGTTGAAATACCTGGGACATGACTACCTGCTATAACCTGTTTGTAGTCAGATATTAAATTTTCAAACCATCGTTGTGGTTATTTTAGGTCTCTGAGTCTGCAAGACTGCCACGCAGGCCTTCCCTGAGCTCATCAGGTCAGCAAGTGGCTCTTTTCGTTCACAGCTGTTAATGTTTGTAGCACTAAAAAAAAAAAAAAAAAAAAAAAAAAAAAAAGGCAACAATGTAATGAAATTATGAAAAACGGTGCAGAAGCCACACAGCCTGTGTTCCAAACTCATCTGCAGTAATCAGCCACGTGACCTTGGGGCGGTGGCCCAGAGTCCATAAAACGGCTGGGGGTGGCACTGCCCCACCAGATGGGACAGGATTAGGCTAGAGAATGGGTGCGACCTGTTAGCAGCTCAGTGTTGGGGCTCAGTGAGCCCCGGAAACTGGTGCATCCTTGGTGTCATTGCCGGGCCTGGGGCTGGGGCCTTATTGCTGGCAACCCACCTTTTGAATTTTTTTCCTGCCTTGACCCTTGACCTTGCTTGCCCGTCCCCTCATTTGAATTTCTGTTATCTTGGTAGTCCTGGATGTTTCTGTTCAATTCAGACAGCTGGGCTGTGTCTCTTGCCTGGTCAGGACCACCAGAGGAGAGAGATGTTTGCTATTGGCTGAATTTCCACTCAAAAGCAGGTGTGCCTGGGTGGTGGGTGACCCGGCTGGACTGCCACGGGGCGCGGTCCTGACTACCCTGAGGACTCCACCCTCCCACTGTCTTCCTCTGATGCAGCTGCACGACCTGGGGCGGCCGTGCCACACGCCTGTGTTTCTGCTGCTATTCTTCTCAGCTCTAATGGGACTTCGATTAACAACGAAAGCCACCAGTGCAAGGACAGGCAGACCGGTCACAGACAGGTCCAACCCAAGATTGCATCCAACCCAAGTTCTGGAGCAGCCCAGCTAGCTTTGTTTCCAAAGAGACAGAAATATGAAACTTCAACTCACAACACAACTGAGAAGAAAGCTCGCACTTAACTTAATAAATAGAGCCAACGATGCGATGCTTCAGTTCCGTGTCATGACCAGTTAGGAGCACAGAGGGTAAAGGGGAAGGGGGAGAGAGGGCGGTCCGGCCTGGTCCTCCCAGGGGGACAGCACAAACCGCGACGGGGCCGGAGCACCAGGCCGGCCTTGGTGACCGCCAGCCACTGAACAGCGTCGCTGACGCCAACCCTCGCCTCCCCAGGCGTTCTGTCTCTCCCCAGACAGCGATGACGGCGGTTCTGAAGGTCTCGGTTACTTCTGTATGGTTTGCGTCTTAGAAATCCGTTTTGGGAATTTGTCCGTCTGCTCGGCCTGTGGGACGCCCGCAGGCGGCCGGTCGCCCTGCTTCTCGGGGGGGAGTCCGCAGGGCTTGGCACTCGCACTGTGAACCCCCGTGTACGCCGACTTGTGAGCCGTGTCCTTCCGAAACCGAATCTATTTCAGTGTTTCGATCCTGCGAGTCCTAATGGCGACAGTGTCTAATTCCAATCAAAGGGAAAATAAGATCCGCTGTAAAAAAAAAAAAAAAAAAAAAAAAAGAATAAAGACGCGGACAGTTCTTCATGGCTTGGCTCAAAGCCTCAGAGCTCACCCTTCCTGGAGCCAGAGCCGCAGGCAGCACGGTATCGTGGCAGGGTCCGGCCAGAGCGTCACTTCGGCGCAGCCCTGGATGGAACTAAGTTGTGGCTCAGAACCTGAGCACAAGCCAGCTGACCTCCTGGCCCACTGAGCAGGTGACCCATTGGTCTTTGAACACCCAGAAATGCTGACACCCCCTCCCAACCCCCCACATGTTTGCGGTTGATTGAGCAAGAAGGAGTGGGCCAGGTCCCGCCCCCTTTTCATGGAAATGATGAGCTCTCGGAGTTGGGGTGCCAGACAATAAAACCTGGGGTGGGCGGGGCTGTGATCTCCAGATGCTGTGTGCCGTGGTTTGGAAAATATTGTGGAAAAAAAAAAAAAAAGACGAAGTGGCTACCATGAGTCTGCACATTCATATGGTTCACATTTGACTTGGAATACCCGAAAACCAAACCCTTTAATTTCCCTTGAGCAAAAGTGATACATTGACTAAACTGTCTCGTCCCACTTAAGTGGGAGCCGCGGCGAGGACGATGATGTAAAACGCTTACCCAGGAGTCGTGACTGTGCTGGGTTTGGGTCCAGGGGTGTAGGTATGACTTACTACATACGGGGAAGGGCACGGATCGTAAACATTAGCGCCGTGGGTTTTGCATATTTATCCATGTACATGTGTGAAGCATGTCCAGCACCCCGGGCCCCCGAGCTCCCTCCCTGTCACTACCCCCATCCCTTAGGGTGACCGGTACTGGGCGTTGTTGTACATCGGTTTCTCACCCTCAGCACCGTGGACATCGGGGGCCAATACTTCCGTGTGTGGGGGGCTGCTCCATCCTGAACTGCAGGATGTTAGCAGCATCCCTGACCTCGACCCACTGGACGCTGGTATCTTCCCTGTCCAGGTGTGACAACCAAAAATGACTCCACACATCGCCACGTGTCTCCTGGGAGAGACAGTCACAGCTGGCCGAGAACCTCTGACTATCTGGAACTTCGTGCACACGGCACCACCCAGTATGCACGCTTCATGTCTCTCGTGCAGAATTGTCCCTCTGGAACCCACCCAGGTGGTGATTTGCCCCAGTCGTCTGCTCTTTTTCCTTGCCGGCAGCCCTCCACGATGTTAACAGACGGCGGCGTACGGAGGCATCCTGTGGCTGACGGCGCCTGCCGTTCCCAGGTGGGGCTGTGACGAGGAAAGCTGTGCAGGTCCTCCCGCTTGTCTTTGGTGCACACGCGCCCTTGTTTCTCTTGGGTGCCCATTAGTAGACTCTGTCACACAGTTTTCCAAAGTAGCCGTTTCCACTCCCGCCAGCGCAGGGAGGGGATGTCAGCCACGGGGCCTGGTCAGGATGAATGCAGTCCTTTTGATGTCTGTCCTCCACGTCAACATGTGTTGAAATTCACAAAAAGGGGATTCGGGCTCACAGAGATATATGTAGGGTTTGCCAGTGTTAATACCCGTGCTTCCCCGAAAATAAGACATCCTCCGAAAATAAGACCTACTTCATGGAAACATAAGACATCCCCTGAAAAATAAGACCTAGCGCATCGTTGGGAGCAAAAATTAATATAAGACACTGTCTTATTTTCGGGGAAACAGGGTAGCAGTGTATCCACTAATAAATTATTTTAGAAATGATAAATCTCAACAGCTGATTAATCTCACAGCTGCACCTTTCACAATTTGGAACGATGTAAAGCCCCTTCCTTCCTGGTTACCATTTATTAACTGCCAGGCAGGTAACATTGAGTCTTGGCATAACAATATTTTCCTAATCCTCGGTAGAATCATAGGACTGGGAGGCTGTGTGTATGGGGGTGGTGGTGGTCCCATTTATAAATCAGGAAACGGAAGCTAGGCTAGTAGTGTGCAGTCACCACGTTTTATCCACCACCCTCCCTCCCCTAATTTGCCGCCATTTTTACAACCTCTGTGAGATGTGCAGAAATCGGTGCCCACATTTTCTGGAGGAAGTATGTGTGCGTGACAGGTGCATCTGGCAGGAATCCTGATCCTGGTCCCCGAGCCCCGCCCTCTGGCTTGCTCCTCCTCACCTGCTGCCCAACAGGAGGGCTGTCCAGCCCATCTCAGGGCCTGAAGCTTTACCTGAAGCTTTGTTGGTTCATTTCTCAGCTCCCCCTTCCGTGTCAGTCACACATTTGCCACCTTGAAGCCAATTCCCAAAGCCCAGGGCAGAAAACCTGAGAGCAGACACCCTCAGCTGAAACCTCACCAGGGGTTGTCTCTGTAGGTTACTCTTTCTCATTCTTTCCAGTCTTCCTATTTATATATTCCAACTTTTCAACAATGGGCATTTTTAAAATCTACATTTAGAAATATTTTCTCCCTTTGTCTCCCCTGCGTGGTGTTGCCAGCCCAGGGAGCTGCTGGAGCCCCTCCCACCCCCCACCAAGGGTCCTGGTTCTCCGAGGCCCGCACTCGGGTCCCGTTGCAAGTCAAGGAAGGGCTTATCTTGACTCCAAAAACTGAGGGACACGTCTGCCAAGTCTGTTCCCTCTTGGAATTCAAGTGCTGGTCGGGGAATGTGAGATCCAGTTGCGTGCACCCGAAATGCAAGTATCTAATTCCCCTTTTAAAACACAGAGAGCGCAGGCCGCCGTGGCATCGTGCGCCATTCCATCGCCGTGAGCTCATCACTCAGACCCTAAACCTAAGGATTAAATTCTCTTTTAAATATGTACGGTTTCCAACTTCTGGGAAAGTATGCCTGGGAAAAATGTCTTTGGGGTTTCATCAAACACTTGGAAAATAATCTGAAGACATTTTTCCAAACCCCGAGTGGTTCCAGCCCGACTCCTAATTGATACTTAATAAGCACGTCCATTGGACCTTCCTAGCCGGCTCCTAGTGCTGTAAATAGCGAAGGAGACCTCTCTGTGCCGAGGATGTATCCCCAGTAACGCGGCTCTGGCCAGTCTGCCGCCACCATCACACAACAGCCTTGCCTCCCTCTCCCCGCCTCGCGGAAGTACTTGCCCAGGTCTGCTATTAATCTTTACTAGAATCAGATCTTGGATCCATTTCAAGTGTATTTATTCATTTGTTAGACTGCCATTGAGCACTGACTCGGTGCCAGGTTTTTATTGTAGTTGCAGGGAGATAAAAAAGCAACTAGAGGAGGTGAGAACTTTGACAAGCCCGGTGGAGTTCACGGTCAGCGGGAGAGAGCAGGGCCCCGTTACAGCAATTCTGTGGCGAGTGCTTGAGTTACAGGCTCCTTAAGCTTTTCTGCATAGACAATGACGGATGCAAAGAAGGAGAGTACTATTTCTTCCTTTTCAGTCCTTATGCCTTTTCCTGTCACATTTCACTGGCTTTCAATAAAATGTGTTATTGGAATGGAAAGAATGTATATGCTTGCCTTGTTTCTGATCCTAAGGGGAGGCATTTGGTCTCGTACCATTGAGTAGAATGCTAGCTGTGGAATTTTTATAGATATCCTTTAGCAGATTAAGGAAGCTCCCTTCTACTCTGTTTTATTATTATTTTATTCTCACTGTTTTTATTGACTTGAGAGAGTTTTTATTATGAATGGATGTTGACTTTTGTCAAATACTTTTCTGTACCAATTAATATGATCACGTGTTTTCTTCTTCTTCAGTCTATTAATATGGTGGATGGCATTGATTGATTTCTTTAATACTCCATCAGCCTTGCATTCCTGGGATAAGCTCCATTTAGGCCTGGTGTAATATATTCTTTATATAGAGCTGGACTCAATTTGCTAGTTCTTGTTGGGGATTTTTTTGGTCTAGGTTTATGCTGTGCTCTGGTTCGTACACATTTCCCTTACTATCGTCACATGGCTTGGGTCTCAATAATACTGGCCTCAGAAAATGAATTGGTTAGTATTCCCTCCTCTTTTATTTTCGGAGAGACACTGTGTGGGACTGGTGTTATTCTTCTTTATATGTTTGGTAGAATCCACCAGCAAAGTCATCTGGGCCTGAGGATTTCTTGTGGGGAGTGGTGGTTTTTAACTATGTGTTTAATTTCCTTCGTAGATAAAGGGCTGTCGGATAATCTCTTTCATCTTGGAGGAGTTTTGGTCATCTGGCTTTTCAGGAATAGTTCTAATTCATCTGCGTTGTTGAGTTTATGTTCGCGGAGATGCTCAATGAGTCCGCTCATTCTCCTTTTAATGTCTGTGTGGGCTTCTCTGGGGTAGCACCTTTTTATAACGGATAGTGGTCGTTTGGGTCCTCTCTCTGTCAGTCTTGCTAGAGGTTTGTCCAATCGGATTGCTCTTTTCAAAGTGTCAGATTCTGGTTTCATTGATCTCTCTCTCTATCTCTCTCTATCTCTCTCTCTCTCTCTTTTCCTGTTCTCAGTGTCATTGATTTTTGCCTTCATCTTTATTATTTCCTTCTGTTGGCTTTGGGTTTATTTTACTCTTATTTTTCTGGGTTCTCAAAGTGGGATTGTGCGTTAAGATTTAATTGGAGGGTTAAGATTTAATAGGAATACCAATTTTTTTCAAGTGCTGTAAATTTCCCTATAAGCATGGCTTTACCTGCACCTCACAGTTTTGATAGTTGGTGTTTTCACGTTCAGTTCAACTTCGTTGTCTAATATTGCTTGAGACGTTCATGTATGTGCAGCTCAGGGGTGAACCTGGGAGTCCATGTACCACTTCCTTGGGGGTCGCTTTCTTGAGTGCCTCCCCCTCCCCATCTCCCCTAACCTAACCCTAACCCTTCCCGCCAGAGGGTGGGACCCTGGTGCCCTGCCCTGCTATGTTCTTCCTGCCACTGTCTGCCCCGGGGCCCAGGGGTAGAGCACAGAGTGTGAGAAAAGCTACCAGCCCGCATGCATAATCTCAGACCGCAGATTTGTGATTACCCTACAAAGGAGCCTTCCACTCTTTGAAGTCTCAGGTGCCTGCCCCAGGCCAAGTTCACTATCTCCCTGCCTCCTTCTGTGGGAAAAACAGCAGGAAGGAAAAATAACCGAGGGCATCCCCTCTCTGACTCAGACTCTCCCTTTGGTAGTGGTTGGCCCGGAGGCAGAGGGTTCTGTTGGAGCTTGCTCCGCCTCCCTTGGGGCTCTGCCTCCCTTGGGGGGGTTCACGAGGAGGTGATGGTGGGCTCAGCACCACTGCTCTGGGGCGCTTCGAGTCCGGCTCCTTCCCGTGTGTCTGCCTCCCTGTATTCCTCAGAGTCCCCGAGAGCAGTGCCCTGCATGCCTCAGGGGTCTCAGCTGCTTCCTTGGAAGAGCCAGGAAGGACCCGCTCATCCATCTTAAGAACCCACACCTGTGCAGGGTCATTTTTAGGAAGGACAGCCTGTGGGAGCCCAGGCAGCCGCGGGTGTGGGGGTCTCAGCACCCTGCTCGCAGGGACCCCGGAAGTCCATCACGCTGAGACCTCGAAAGCTGTTTACCCTTACAAAGTGCACGTGTCCACCCAGACTCCAGCGTCTCCGGGCACACGTGTCCTCAGCCTGACGCCACATTTTGCACGTGGAGCTGAATGTTCTGCTCTTTTTTTTTTTAAACATATTTTATTGCTTTTTTTTTTTTTTTTAAGAGAGAAAGAGAGAGGGATAGAGTTAGAAACATCGATGGGAGAGAATCATCCATCAGCTGCCTCTTGCACACCCCCTACTGGGGATGTGCCCGCAACCAAGGTACATGCCCCTGACCGGAATTGAACCTGGGACCTTTCAGTTTGCAGGCCGACGCTCTATCCACCGAGCCAAACCGGTTTCAGCTGAATGTTCTGCCCTTCACTGGAAAAGTGGAGACGGAGTGGAAGAGTTCTGAGAGAGCCTGTCAGGTCCTGTCCTGTTCCAAATGGAGATACCGAGGTGCAGGGAGGAACCGGGGCAGAGCTGGGCGTCCCCTGCCCCCCGGGGCCCTGCTGTGATGTCGTCACTGGGCAGCGGTGTGCCCCAACCCCCGCCGACCTGAGGGGCGCTATGTGCGGGGCCTGGGTCTCGGCTCACGGCCAAGACGGTGATTCATCTAATTCTAAATCGGGTCACGTACACACAGCCGAGAATCTATAATCTGAACATGAAAAAGAAGAGCTGCCGTTTCTGAAATGCTGACCGTTAAACACCAGTGACTAAGCACATCACAATCCCCTCCTCTCTCTCTCTGCTCGGCCCTGCGAGGTAGACCATGCTCACCACCCCCCTTTAGAGGTGAGAGGAGGAGGCCCAGGAAGGGAGCCCACTTTCCCAAGGGCCCACGCACGGAAGTGCTATGGCCAGGATTCGAACCCAGGCCCGTTTTACGGCGGGTTTTAGCCAGTCCTTCCAGGAAAGCACAGGGGGCTGGCTTGTCTTTCCACGAGGCGCTTTCCGGATTTCAGTCTTCTGCGGATCACGGCTTCCCACGGAAGAACCCACCCGACAGCCAGCACCTCTCACAGAGACCTCGTCAGGCAGCCCCGGAGCCAGCGCTCCGATGACTCTAATTTATTGGTGGGAAATGTTAGCAAAGAACAGCTACCCCCCTCGGAAGGTCTGTGCGTTTATGGCGTTCTGTTTTGATTAAGAATTCTGGGAAGCCGGCGGCCACGGCTTTCTGCGAAGAGAGCTGCCATCTCCCTGCCAGCACTGGCTCCTCCTCAGACGGAGCGAGAGCACGTCACTCGTGGGGACTTTGTGACCTTCCCTTCCGCTGACCCGGTCCCGTCTCGGCCAGCAGAGCTGACTCAGAGGTTCCTGCCCCTTCCTTCGCGCGTGTGAGGAGGCGGAATCTCCCCAGTTCCCCATCGTTTTGATGAATCTCAGGAACAGGCCACAGGGGGCTGCCCGGGGGGGCCCCATTCAGGCCATGGGGGTACACCCAAAACACGTCATCCTGGCGTTGCTGGCAGGCTCGCGTGGCTGCAAGAGGTGGGTTTGGTGGCGGTTTTCAGTGACTAAGCAGGTAGCAAGAGCTCATCGGCCCTCAGTTCACAGTGAGGCACACCATTCGGCGATGGGTGTGCACCGCCTCACGGGTGCGCTCCTCTCCAAGTACACAGGGTGCCCTGTTCTTTTTAAAAAAAAATTATTTTATTAAGGTATTATATGTGTACATAGCTTACCATTGCCCTCCCCTCCCACTCATGCCCTCCCTCCCCAGAGTTCTGTGTTCGTTGGTTGTACTTATATTCATGCATACCAGTCCCTCGGTTGTTCTCCTATCTCCCCCCAGGTCTCCTTCCCCTCCCCGATGTCATTTGACAGTCTGCTTGTTTTATGGTAACTATCTCAGGATCACAGGAATAGAATCCGCTCCTCATTTGGCAGTCTGCTTGTTTTATGGTGACTATCTCAGGACCACACGAATGGAGTCCGCTCCTCCTCTGGTTCACGCCGCCCCTACACCCAGGTCCCACTGCTTCCCCTGGGACACACAGCTAACCTGGGACACCCGGCCCCTTTGGGACACACGGCTCACCCGGGGCACACGGCCCCTTAGGGGACACGGCTCACCCAGGGCACATGGCCCCCTGGGACTCACGGCTCACCTGGGACACCCGGCCCCTTTGGGGGACACGGCTCACCCGGGGCACATGGCCCCCTGGGACACACGGCTCACCCGGGGCACACGGCCCCTTAGGGGACACGGCTCACCCAGGGCACATGGCCCCCTGGGACACATAGCTCACCCGGGGCACACGGTCCCCTGGGACACACGGCTCACCAGGGAGGGGTGCCCTGTTCTTTCAAATCACCTGGCAGCCCCTGTCGCACCTTGGACAGAGCCCGAGTGGCCTGGGAAAGCTGGGAGCCTACAGGATCCGCTCTCTGCTCTACAGGGTTCTCCATCAGATGCGTTTCCTTCCTCTTCCCTCACATATTTCTTTTTTGTTCTTGTGCACAAAGTTCATTCTAAACTTTGTTGATGGGCAGGGAATAGTAGGGGAAAAACAAAACAAAAAACCATCAGCTTGCCGAAACTGGTTTGGCTCAGTGGTAGAGTGTCAGTCTGCGGACTGAAAAGTCCCAGGTTCAATTCCGGTCGAGGGCATTTACCTTGGTTGCCGGCACATCCCTGGTGGGGGGTGTGCAAGAGGCGGCTGGTTGATGTTTCTCTCTCATCAATGTTTCTAACAACTCTCTATCTCTTTCCCTTCCTCTCTGTATATCAATAAAATATATTTAAAAAACAAACAAACAAACCATCAGCTCATCATTCACATTTGCACATATTTATTTTTTGTCCTTTTTATATTTCTGTCTTTATTTAAAAAAATATTTTTATGGATTTTTAGAAGGAAAGGAAGGGAGAGGGAGAAAGAAACAACGGCGTGAGAACGGAACATAGGATGGGATGATGCCCAACCAGCCGAGCACACCGGCCAGCACGCCCTTCTTTCTCCATAAGCTCAGGATGCACCCTGATCCGATGATGCTTTCTCCAGTTTTGCTCCGTGTATTTCCCCAGGCCATGGCAACCACCATCACTCTTAGTGGTGGTCCTTTTACTTAGCCACCTACTGAAAGTTAATATTAAGTTACCGTGTTTCCCCGAAAATAAGACCTACTTACAGGTTTCCTTCTAAGTGAAATATAAGCCCCCCCCCCCCCGAAAATAAGGCCCCCAGGATTCACAGTTTGTCTGGTTTGTGTTGACAACTACCATAGTACCGTACCGTATACAGGTAATAAATTTCCTTTATTTTCATTTAATAATAAATGTGAACCGTATTCTTCTTCATGGAAAAATAAGACATCCCCTGAAAATAAGACCTAGCACATCTTTTGGGAGCAAAAATTGATATAAGACACTGTCTTATTTTCGGGGAAACAGGGTACTTCAGGAAAATAAAGGACCCTTGCAACAACCTATTTCCATTTACTCCTTCCCCATACTAAATGCTGTTGTAGTCACATATATCATTTCTAGACACAGTGTACACCCAGTAACTCAGTGTTATAATATTCGCTTTAAACAATCCAGTGTATCCTTTTGTTCTCTTATGGGTTGTGCTTTTGACATTGTACCTAAGAAATCCTTGCCTAACCCAAGGTCACAGAAAGTTTCTCCTATGTTTTCTTGTAGAAGTTTTATAGTTTTCGGTTTTAGGTCTATGATGTGATTGAGTTAATTTTTGTACATGGTGCAAGGTATAGAACAAAGGTGATTTCCGCCCCCATAAGAATATACAATTTTGCTCCCACCTTTTGTTAAAGATACTTGTCTTTCCCCATCGAATCTCCCTTTGCCCCTTCGCAGAAACAATTGATGATGTATTGTGTGGGTTTATGTCTAGACTCTGTTCTGTTTCATTGACCTATTTGTCTCTCTTGATACCAGTAACACACGACTTTGCTTTGTTTTCTAGTGACAATCTTGAACAGGAAATGTAAATCTAACTTTGTTCTCTTTCAAGGTTGTTTTATATTCTTTGTATTTTCATATGCATTTTAGGACCTGCTTGTTAATTTCTAACAAAAAGAAAAGATTGCTGGGATTTTGATTGATAGTGCACTTAATTTGAAGAAATACTCAAATTAAGGTTCATGGATACAATGTATTTCTCCCTTTATTTAGGTCTGTAATTTCTGTCAGCAATGTTTGTAGTTTTTAATGTATAGGTTTTGCTCATATTCTGTCAAATTAAAGCCTTGTATTTCATATTTTGTATACTATTATACATGGTATTTAAAAGTTTAATTTTTAATATATAGAAACACAATTGACTTTTGTATTTGATCTTGTATCTTGCAATCTTGCTACACTTTACTTATTAGTTAGGGCCTTTTTGTAGCTTCCATAGAATTTTCTACATAGGTGATCATGTTGCCTGAAAATAGAGTCCTACTTTTCCTTTTGCAATTTGGATGGCTTTTACTTCTTTTTCTTGCCTTATTACACTAGCTAGCATCGCCATTACAGTGTTGCATAGTATTGGTGAAGTGGACATCCTAATCTGTTTCCAGATGTTAGGAGGAAACATTGAGACTTTTATTGTTAATTATGATGTTAAATGTAGATTTTTATACAAAAGTGGACTATTATGCAAAGTGGACTATTATATTGAGGCAATTTCCTTCTATTTCTTGTTTACTGAGAGTTTTTTTTATCATGCTTGAATGTCGAATTTTGTCAGATGCTCAATCTATTGAAATTATCATCTGTTTTTTTTTCTTCTTTAGTCAGTGGTTATCATGAATTATATTAACTTTAATAAGTCTTTAACTTGAAATGATTTTAGATTTTACAGAAAAGTTGAAAGATAGTGCAGAGAGTTCCACTATACTTTTTGGATTATAATCTAATGCTCCCTAATTTTGTTTTTCATATCATTACAGCTTTGGTCATAAAGTCTTTGAAATTGTTACCGTGTCCATTGTGGACATGCCCCTATCCTTTTTCCTTCCTTACAACACAGCAATATGTTTTAAGCTCAGTCTTTTTATCATTATGATAAATTCCTCTTTATCCCTGGAAATGTTCCTTGTACTGAAGTCTACTTTGTCTGGTGATATTAATATCACCATTAGAGCTTTTTTTTGACTAGTATGTGTTAATGGTATACATTTTTCCATCCCTTTACTTTTAACCTATTTTATATCTTTACATCTAAGGTAGTTGAGCCTTGCCTTTTTATGCTATCTGACAACCTCTGTGTTTGAATAGGCATTTTTAGGCCATTTATGTTCAATATCAATATCAATATAGCTGGGCTAAAACCTAGAATTTTGCTGTTTGTTTTTAATTTAATTCTTCTTATCTCTTCTTTGTCGCCCCCTCCCCATTTTCCTTGCCTTCTTTTAGGTTAATTGAACGGCTTGTGTTGCCAGTGGGAAAGGACTGGCACTGAGGCAGGTCTGCCTGGCATGGTCTGGAATGTGTGTGTTCTTGACTTTGTGCGGGAAAGATGTCACGATACAAGTCCAGATGATTTTGAGAGTATGTTTATGAAAGCTGGAGCAGTGAAACCAAGGAACGGTTTAAGATCAAAGAGGCAAGACCATAGCAACAGGAGTGAGCCCAGGTGAGGCTGCCTTGGCCCTTCAGAAGGAACGTCACAGAGACAGAAGAAGTGAGCCAGCTGGGCTGTGCGGACACAGGAAGAAAGTTACAGAGGCAAAAGGAGGGCCTTTGGAGACAGGTTCAGGGGTAAAGTTGGGACGAGCTGCTGCCGCCTACTGCTCCCCTGATTGCAAGTCTCCTGGGAGCCTTTAGAATTTAGGAGAAAGAAAGTAAAGATAATGCCTGAGGAAAGAGGGGGCGGGGTGGGGTGGGGAGAGGAAGGCGCTGTGCCTTAGTCTTAAGGGTCTTTATCTGTTTTCTAAAGGCAGGGATTCAAAAGGAGATCTCAGGGCGGGAGGAATCTCTAGAATATTCATCAGCTTTTCAGATGTGTCCTTTCCAGATGATGTTCTGATTCATCCAAATAAGCATATAGAGTCATGGTCATTCTCTGGTGACTTTAGACCAGCCATGGGCAAACTACGGCCCGCGGGCCAGATCCGTCCCATTAGGCTGTTCTATCCGGCCTATGGAGCCAAAAGAGCGGAGGGTTCTCTTGCTCTCCCCTCCGCTCCTTCACCAGCAGCCCAAGATGAGAGTGCCAGCATGGTCAGGTTGCTTTTGTTCCAGCCCTCCGGTCCAGTTTAAGAACCCATTGTGGCCCTCAAGTCAAAAAGTTTGCCCACCCCTGCTTTAGACTATAATCCTATCTAACCAAGTGGAAATATACAAATTGACTGTCACTCCATCACAAATATGACAGCACCCATAGCAACAAGATGGCAGCACCCAGTCCTCTCAGCCTGGCCAGAGTCCCCCAGTCCTGGGCAGGGGGTGGGGGGTGGGGGGTGGGCAGCTGTTGAGATTGAGCAGTGTGTGTGGCCTGGTCGCCACGGTGATGAGGCAGGCATTCCACCCCAGCCACGGAACGCCTCTAGGTAGCGGGCATGGAGTGGCTGGGGGTGTGGGTGGGGATGGGGGATAACACTTGCGTGGTTGCCCTGGTGACACAGGAGGGCGCAGAATGCTTGTGTCATTGCAGGCCAGGCTGAGTGACCCCCCCTTCCCCCGCCCATGCACAAATTTTATCCATCAGGCCTCTAGTGTGTGTGTGTGTGTGTGTGTGTGTGTGTGTGTGTATCTATATCTATATATCTATATCTATATTTATATATCTACCTATATCTATCTATATATCTGTATCTATATCTATCTATCTATCTATCTATCTATCTATCTATCTATCTATGCTTGTAGTAAGGAATGTTTTAGAGCAGGGGTGGGCAAACTTTTTGACTCTAGGGCCACATGGATTCTTAAACTGGACTGGAGGGCCTGAACAAAAGCAACCTGACCATGTTGGCACTCTCATCTTGGGCTGCTGGTGAAGGAGTGGAGGGGGGAGCAAGAGAACCCTCTGCTCTTTTGGCCCTCGGGCCGGATAGAACAGCTGAACGGGCCATATCCGGCCCGCGGGCCGTAGTTTGCCCATGGCTGTTTTAGAGCATGAAATATGCAGCTCTAGAGAGACTCGAAAGCGTGTCACCAAAGAGGGACTGGATCTGCCCCAGCATGGTCTGGAATGTGTGAACTATTCACTCCTAAGTATCCTTGGTTACTTAGGGAAGATAAGACCTTGCAATTTATCTGGCTGTAAATTGCTCAGCTGTTTAACTATCTGTCTCAGTTTTCCTCATTCCACTTGTCAAGGAATTTTCCCAACTTCTTATTTTGATTCCTGCCTTATTCTGATTCCAGTTTATCTTTTTTTTTATTTATTTACTTGCAGGTATTTAAAACGTGAAAATTTCCTTAGGGATGTATAGAAAGTAGAGGTTTTTCCTAGAGTAACGAGAGCCATCACAAGATGACTGGTTAAGGAAAAGGTCGAGAATAATGATGCACATTTGAATTTGCCTGTGTTTCCCAGTAGGAAACAGAGGAAACCTACACCAGAAGCTGAGTGCATTTACTCCCCTAAGCTCACAGTTGTGTTGTCTCTGACTCGAATCCTCAGAGGAGTGAAGTGGAGAGGTCTAGAAATGTGGGAGAAATGAGGTAATGGGCTGACAGCCAGCCATGTGGAATGACACGATCACCTCTATTCCCTTCACTCTGCTTCGCCTCCCCTCCCTCATGCTAAGTCTTTCCCTCTGGAGCTGCATATTTCATGCTCTGAAACTTTCCGAGCCAAAGGACATCTCCCTTTAATTAGTATTTTCAGTTCTTATCTTTGTTAAGTACTGTTCTCGGGTTAGCTTGCATCTCTCCAATAGATCAATCTTAGGTAGTATTTTTTTTGGGGGGGGGGACTAGCAATGTGCAAGGCAGTATACTCAGAGCTCTACCTCCATTAGTTCATTCACTCCTCCCAACACCACTTTATAGTTGATGGAACTTCCTTTACGGAAGCTGCTGGAATTCAGGCGGGACTCTCCAGGATCAGAACCCATGCTCTTAACCACGAGGCTGTCCCAAAGAAGCCCATCACGCTTGGACCTCCTGTCTCTGACTTTTCTTCCCCATGGCTGAAGTGAACAGCACGTTATTGCACAAGACCGTCTGAAACATCTTTCCCTTCAGATATCAGCCCTGGGGAGACAGAGGAAGTGAGACATGGGTTCTGTCTTAGAGATGCTTGTCATAAAAATGAGGTGATGAAGCCATTGTAACAGTTAGCTATTGCCACAGTGATGCTGAGCAACAAACCACAGATAACTGCTCCTGTGTCTGCAGATCAGCTGAGGCGAGGGGAATGGCGTTACCTGACCTATGTCAGGTCCAGATGGACTGGCCTCCAAGCTGCAGGCGGCATTCAGTTCTACTCCCCACATCTTCGTTCTGTGTCCAGTCCTCTAAGGGTGAGCTGGCCATGGCAGAAGCCCATTGACCAAAGCCGGTCACATGGCCAAAGTCAAGAGGTAGGAAGTCCTCTCTTGAGGCCATGGGAAGCCCCAAGGCCTTTGGGCGTAGAACATTCTTCTAGCAGATTGAAGAATTATGGACCAATCATTCAATTGACCTGTCCCACTGGACAAGTGAATAAAGTAATATGCATGATTCACTTGATCTTGGCCAGAAGGCCTCAAGAAACTGTGTGTAATTTGCAATGATACATGCAAAAAAGCGAAAGATGCTGTTAAGGAAGACAGAGGTAGAAGCAATTGTGACCTGCCAACCACATCTTCTCAGAGGTGGCAGCATCTGTGCTGGGTCTTGAAAGGAGGGGTGAGCATACGCAAAGGCCCTTGTGAGCTCAGGTGCCAGGAGGCTGACACCTAAGGCGGGTCAGGGGAGGGAGCTGATCCTAGAAAGCAGTCAGTAATGGAGCTAATGAAGTGTCTCGGTCAGGCTTGCGTTTTTAGGTGAGCATTCCGGCTGCAAAGTGGAGAACAGAGAGTAGGTGCAATAGTGTGACTATCAATTACAGGTTCTAAAGTAAGGAAGCACTTACGACACCTAATTACATTGAACCTCACAACAACCTATTGAAATAGTATTATTTTAACATACAAATCAAAGTATTTTTATTTCTTTTGAGGTATTTCCTCATTGGTGAAGCTTGATGAGTTGGAGGCTTGACTGTGCTCTCCTGTAGGGGACGGATCAAGAGCAACTCTTAACATTCCATATGATTCTGTTAATGGGACGTTCTAGAACTGGCAAGGCAAAGCTAGGGGGGGGGGGGGATGGGAAGTGAGGGAGGAGTGGGCGCAGACCGGGGAGGGGTATGAGGTGGTAGAAACATTCTATAAAGTGGTTGTGGTTGAGTTGGTGTAGATGTTTGTCGCAGCTCATGAGGCTGTGTGTACTTTATCGTAGATTGCCTGGCTGGTGTGTCTCAGTGGTTAAGCATCGGCCTGTGAACCAAGAGGTCACCAGTTTGATTCCCTGTCAGGGCACATGCCTGGTTTGTGAGCTTGATCCCTAGTAGGGGACATGCAGGAGGCAGCCAATCACTGGTGTTTCTTTCATCGATGTTTCTATATATCCATCTCCCTTCCTCTCTCTCTAAAAATCAATAAAACATTTTAAAAAATAAATTAAATAAATAAAGTCCACCAACTGATTTAAAAATGTCTCAAGCCCTGATTGGTCTGGCTCTATATTGGAGTGTTGTTCTGCGCACCAAAGGGTAGTGGGTTCGATTCCCAGTCAAGGGCATGTACCTCAGTTGCAGGTCCCCCAGCACATGCAGGAGGCAACCAATCAGTGTGTCTCTCTAATGTAGATGTTTTTCTCTCTCTTCCCCTATTCCCTCCCTTCCACTCTCTCTAGAGGTCGGTGGCAAAAATACCCTCAGGTGAGAATAAAAAATAAGTAAATAAATAATAAATAACTAAATAACCAAATAAAAACACCTCTGAAGCCTCCTGCTGGTGAGGTTGGGTCAGTGTGGGCCGTTAGTCAGTGGAAGAGGACTCAGTTTTTACAGCACATGCGTGTGCTTTCTTTCCTCTTGCATTTCGGGGTATGTGACCTTTTCCTCTATCTGCCTTTGGGGGACTAGGATGCTGGACAAGAGCTAAGCAAAAAAGGAGTTCGAGTTTAGCTTTCAGAGTTCTTACTGAGTTGATAGTCCAAACTCAGAAGGGCTTTCTAGATTCCTCTAGCTCTCACTTACGCATCAAGAGTCAGGCCTGTGGTACTTGGCCTTCCGGCTGATTATCAGGCAGCGGGGACATAAAAGTCCGTGCTTCATGAAAGAGGCACCTCGCAACACAAGAAGGCGGGAAATCCTTCCACCCCAGCTCCAGACAGGTGAGGCGGGAGATGGAGATGGGGTGTGTGTAGGGGGGTGGAGTGGGGGTGGGGGGGTATAGGGGGGAGTAGGGAGGACAACAGGTCCTGAGCTGCCCCCTGCACCTCAATCCTGGAGTTGAGGGAGGGAGCAGAAGGCTGAAAAACAGAAGGGCTGAGAGCCACCGCCCAGGGTGATGTGGAGGGGACCCCTATGCATGGTGGCCCAGCTCCAACATGGATGGCGTGGAAGCCCAGGGCTGGTGTGGCCTGGATCAGAGAGAGTGACCAGAGTGAGCCCGAGCTTGACATAGGGGGCGGATGGGGCCACTTAAGTGATATTTCCCAGTCCTGACCCCAGAACCCATGACTGTTGACATTCTGCACATGTGACCAAGCGGGAGATCTCGAGATGAATCCTCTTGGTTTCCCTGGGGGAGTTCTAAATGCAGTGAAAAGTGTGCTTGTAAGAAGAGGAGGAGCCATTGAGGACGGAGGCCACCAGAGGCTGGAAGAGGCAGGAGGATCCCCCTTAGACCCTTGGGAGGGGGTGTGTGGCCCTGCTGACCCCTTGACTTCGGACTTCAGGGGCTCCACACCGGGGGGAAGATTGATTCCTGTTGTCCTAACACCAGTTTGTGGTCATGGGCTACGGCAGCCCCAGGAAACCAATTTAGGCTCCTGTGTCTTGTAAAGGATCTGGGGTTGGGGTGCGGTCCCCGCTCCTAGCAAAACCACACAGACTCTACACTTTCCTTCCCACCATGCGGTATCTGAGGAGCGGGAGAGTGGAGGGGACACAGCTGTGACAGGCTCCAGATGGCACATCCGAGGGACTTCCCAAATGCACAGAGATGGTGTCAAGTGAGAAACTGAGATGCTGCTTCTTGTCAAGTTTAGGTGACGTACCGCTCCCCCACCCCGTTACAGGAAGCAGAGGCACCTCCCTGAGTAGCTGTGGGGGGAAAGGTGACCGCTGTCCAGGGGAATGAGAAACGCCCGCAGGAGGACAGCTTGGGGAAGCACAGGATGCCTTGGCCTCGGCCACTTCCAAGTGCAGCCTGTCGGAGCTTCTGCAGGCCCCCGGTCTGCCCACCAGGGCCACCGCGGCTCTGAGAGCATTGGCGATGCCACGCCTGCCACTCGGGCTGAAGCACCCACCGAGGGCCACGTGTGGACCCCCAGGCCACGCAAAGCCTGGGCCTGGCTACCGTCCAGCTTGTGCATCTGGAAAGTGTTGCTTGATTGCTCAAAAAGTAATCAGGATGAACCCGGGGCATTTCTGGTAAAAGGCTGCACGGAGCGCCTCGCGGAGCCAGATGAGTCAGGGCTCCGCCGAGTGCCGTGTGGTCTGCGAGCGGCTACTGCCTGGAAGCGGCCACGCGCTCCGGCTGATTCACAGCGGCTCCCCTTGGAGGGCAGCGCCGGAGACTGCAGCCCAGCTCTGCAGCATTCCACCCTACACACCCTTCTGCAGGGACAACTGATCACGGACCCGTGTTCGCGTCCTGTGGCTGCTGTGACAGGTGACCACAACCTGTAGGTTCCAGGAGAGAACACCTCTCTTCGCGTATATCAGCGTCTGGAGGCGGCCTCCACTCGCTGGCGCACGGCCCTTCCTGCACCTTCACCCAGCATCACCCCGGCCTTCGCTCTGCCATCACCTCCCCCTGCTCCGCCTCCCTGCCTCCCTCTTATAAGGACCCTTGTGCTCACATGGACCCACGGGATAGTTCAGGACAATCTCCTCATTTCAAGCTCGGTAACTTAATCACACGGGCGAAGTCCCATTTACAGTGTATAGGGGGGTTGAGTAGTGTCCCTCCCACCCCCAAGTCCAGGTCCGCGTGGATCCCCGGACTGTGACCTTATTTGGAAATGGGGTCTTGGTAGATGTAACCTGGCGGATGTCATCCTTGACTACGGTGGGTTCTAATCTAGCCATTGGTGTCTTTGTAAGGGGAGGGAAATTTGCTCACAGACACGCAGGAAGCTAGCCAAGTAAAGATAGGCAGAGATTGAAGTGACATGACCGAGTGCCAACGATGCCGCAACCACCGGAAACTGAGAGACCAGCATGGGGCCAGTTCTTTTCTAGAGCCTTTGGGGGGAGCAAGGCCCTGCTGACCCCTCGATCTTGGACTTCTGGCCCCCAGGGCTGTGAGAGCACACCTCTCTGCGGTGCTGGCCTCCCCGTGTGTGGTTCTTTGTTACAGCAGCCTGAGGAACTCACGTCTATGCGAAGGTCCAGGGATGGGGCCGTGGACGCCTTTGGAGGCCCTTAGTCAGTGCGGGGGCGGGCGGGGGGAAGGGGGGAGGCCTCGGACTGCTGGAGGCTGCGATGTGGGAGGGGGCCTAGCCGTGTGCACATGGGGAGGTTGGGCAGCCTTTCTGGGCCTCAGTTTCCCCACCAGTGAGAGTGGGACAACAATAACACATACCCCCGCAGGAAGCGTGAGGACTGACCGGAAGACTCCATGGGCTGGCATACTGTCAGTTCCTCAAAGATGCTGAGTGAGCGCCAGCAGCTCAGGTGGGCTCGGGGCTGGAGGCCCACCTTGGCCCTTGGGTTGGGGGGGACGGTTTCTCCTGAGATGACAAAGCAGGGCTTGAGCTCAGGCCAGCTCGGACTTCCACTCACAGATGAGAGGCAGCGGAGGCAGAGCTGCCGGAAGCTGTGTCGCTTGCTGGGGCTGCCGTGAAGTCCACAGGCTGCTGGGCCCAGTCAGGAGACGTTTCTTCCTGTCCTAGAGATTACAAGTCCGAGATTAAAATGTCCGCAGGGCTGGGGCCTCTGGGGCCTCTCCCCTCAGCCGGGAGACATCCGCTCTGTCCCTCTGTTCCCACAGGGCCTCCCCTCCGTGCATGTCCGTGCCCCAATCTGTGAGTCTATCGGACTAGAACACGACCTCATGACCCGGTGGGCCTTCATCACCTTTTTAAAGACCTGTCCCCAAAGATGGTCATATTCTGAGGTGCTGGGGGTGAGAGCCTCAACACAGGAATTTGGGGGACACCATTCAGTCCATGACAGAAGTACAGAGTGTTCTCAGGATTTTTCACTGGACAGTTAGCTGTTTGGAGGGGAATGCATGGCTTTCTCTCCGTGACAACAGTTATGGTTACATGACAAGATCTGTTCACTAGCCTTTGCTGTGGAACAAACATCCCACATTGTAGGGGCTTCAAACAGTGACAGTCTTATCCTCACGATCTCGGGGTGGCAGTCTGGCTGGCCCTCTGTGCAGCTGCATGATGGTGGCGGGCAGCTTCACTGGGGCCACGGGTCCCAGGCTGGCCGCTCATGCAGGCAGTTGGTGTGGCTGTCAGCTCAGACGCCATGGTTTATCTTCATGGGTCCTCTCATCATCCACTGGGCTGGACTCGGCTTCTCTGTGGCATCTCCTCTTGGGGCCTGAGGGAGAGCAGAAACTGCAGACCTCTCGAGTCCCATCCCTTCCGCCATAGTCTATTGGCCAAAGCAAATCACATGCCAGCCCAGGCACCAGGGGGCAGAGAAATAGTCTCTATCTGTTGCCAAGACGAAGGGCAAAGTCACTTGCTAAAGGGCCAGGACCCGGAGGCAGGAGTCACAGGGAGCCATCCCCGTCATGATCTGTCACATTGTCAGGACTTCTTTGAAGAGACCGTTTCAGCTTTGGCTTGAGTTGAAAGCAGGACCCAGCGAGCAGCAGGCCACAGGCGTTCCGGGGAAGACAATGATCAGGTGATGTATGTGCGCGCGGGATGCGGTCATCCTTGCCGCTGTCCCCAGGTCAGAGCACCCACCAGGACTTGCACAGGGACACGTACTCACCCAGCCAGAGCCTGCCATGGCTCTGAAAGGCCTGCCTTCCATCAGGCACCACGGAAGCCACCCTACTGTTGGGAAACAAGCATCTCAATTTATCTCGGTTTACTCAGCAGGAGGGATGGAGTCCTGGCACGTCCTGTTGAACAGGCCATTGGGTATTCAGGACTTCTGCTGTTGCCGTTGTTGAGCAGTTTCTTGGGGGTCAGAAATGATTCTGTTTCAGTCAGCGGACACTTGGTGAGCGCCTGCTGTGTGCCTGGCACTGACGTAAAAACAAGGAACCGGTAGATCATTCCTATTCTTGTTCCTGTTACCTGTTGCTACACCCCTTCTCCCCCTGCAATTTAGTGGCTTGGCAAAACAGCAACGATGTCTTCTGCTCACGTAGCAGGGGGGCTGGAGGACCCATTCCGGATGGCGCACTCTCATCACTGCAAGTTGGTGCCGGCTGTTGGGTCCGGTCCACACGGCAGCTGTGGCTTCCTCACAGCATGGCGGTGGGCTTCCAAGAGCAAGTGTCCCAAGGGGAAGAAGCAGAAGCCGCCAGTTTCTTAAGGACTGGCCCAGAGTCACTTCCACCATATTCTTGGCCATGCAGTTCAAAGTCAAGAGAATAGTATCTTCCCCAAATTCATGTCCTCCCGGAACCTCTGAATGTGTTGGAAATAGGGACTAGTGAGTGCAACTAGTTAAGATGAAGTCATACTAATCCAATATGAGTGTGTCCCTATCACTAGAGGATACAGTCATGTAAGTTATGGAACGGAACGGAACGGAACAGAATGGAATGGAACGGAACTCACAGGAGCAGATCAGAAGCCGGAAGAGGCAGCGAGGAGCCTCTCCTACAGGCTCCAGAGGGTCCCGGGAGAGAACACGACTCCGTTGTGTTCGGCCCCCAGTTGGTGGCCATTGGTTCCGGCAGCCCCAGGACACAAATGCTCTCATTTACTCCGCTTTTCAAACCACGAGCACAAGCTCTACCTCTCTGAACGCTTTCTGGGACGGGGGTGACTAGGGAGAGTGTTCCTGGGTGTGATGCCTGTCAGGGACAGTGTACTGATAGAAACCGGGGAGGTGAGAAGTTGGGGAACAAAGTGTAAGTTCTTTAAAGATGCTGAGTGAGCTCAGGGCTGGAGGCCCACCTTGCGATGATACTAAGCATAGGTGGTAGGATACTAAGAATTCTCAACAGTGAACTGTCCGCTACAATAGCACTGAAAGTGAGCCTGTTATTATCCCTGGTTTACAGAGGAAGAGCCCCCAGGCCCAACAGGGGATCTGGGAGCTCAGTGCCGTGAGGAGCTGGGTGAGGGCCCCTCTCCAGCAGGAGGGATGGGGTGCTGTGACACGCTCGCTGGGGAGACTGTTTCCATTCTGCCAGTCCTCTCCTCCCCCAGACTGACAGAAAGGTTTAGAATCTCCTGGAAACACCACACCCTGGGCATGAAACCCAGGGCCCAGCCTCCATGGAAAAGGCCGATTGTTCCCCAGGGAGAAAGCAGTTTGCCAGAAGAGCTGAATTTTCTGAGGTATCTCCAGTGTGAGCAAGGAGTTTCTTGTGAAATTTAAATGGAATCTCCCCACCCCCCTTTTTAATTTTCTTTTATTTTTTTAAATTTTTTGAGAGAGAGAGAGAGAGAGAGAGAGAGAGAGAGAGAGAGAGAGAGGGAGAGAGAAACATCTATCAGCTGCCTCCTGCACACTCCCTACTGGGATCAAGCCTGAAACCCAGGCATGTGCCCTGACCGGGAATTGAACTGGTGAGCTTTTGGTGCATGAGACGATGCTCAACCAACTGAGCCACACTGGCCAGGGCGGAATCTCCCAAATTTTTAAAGATATAATCACACTTCCATTTTATCACTTTCTCCCAAAAGGAAGAGGTGCCAGATGGATGATTCAAATGAGAAAAAACTAAGAAACAATAACAAAACATTTTATTATTTATTTATTTTAATTAAAAATTATTTAAAAATATTTTTATGGGTTTCAGAAGGAGAGAGAGAGAGAGAGAGAGAGAGAGAGAGAGAGAGAAATATCAGTGATGAGAGAGAGTCATTGATTAGCTGCCTTCTGTATGCCCCACACTGGGGATGGAGCCCTCAAATCTATCTGGGCATGTGCTTTGACTGGGAACTGAACTGTGACTTCCTGGTTCATAGGTCAACTCTCAACCATTGAGCCATACTGGCTGGGCAATAACAAAACATTTAAAATCTCACATCAGATCCTTATTCACTTTTATTTTATTTTATTTAAAAAAAATTTTTTTAAATTGATTTTTACAGAGAGGAAGGGAGAGAGACAGAGAGCTAGGAACATTGATGAGAGAGAAACACCGATCACCTGCCTCTGCACACCCACTACTGGGATGTGCCCGCAACCAACGTACATGCCCTTGACCGGAACCGAACCTGGGACCTTCCAGTCGGCAGAACGATGCTCATCTATCCACTGAGCCAAACTGGTTTCAGCATCTATTTACTTTTAAACTGAAGAAGTTAACAGGATTAACTACTCTGAGGAACAAAGACCATACTCCTCCTTTCCACCTAAACAGGAATAGAACTTTTTTCTCTTTTATGCAATAGAAGTCAGGTCGAGGTAGTGGGACTGATGTAGAGACCTACACTGTCATGGACTAGGTGTCAACATTTGTGGTTTCCGCTCCCAAGATACCTCACGGTCAAGATGGCTGCTGCTCTCCAGCCATCAGACCCCTATTCCAGGTTAAAAGGAGAACAATGTAAGGTGACTCTCCCCCAACCTATAGGGAGACTTCCTTGAAGCCAGACACAACTCTTAAAGCGGAAATGTACTTCAATGGACAGGAGAAGCTACCAGGCAGTATACTGGGAAGTGTAGTCTTGTAGCTGAGTGAGAATGTAAGAATCTCTCTGGTTTTTAAAAATATATATTTTATTGATTTTTTTTTACAGAGAGGAAGAGAGAGGGATAGAGAGTTAGAAACATCACTGAGAGAGAAACATCGATCAGCTGCCTCCTGCACACTCCCCACTGGGGATGTGCCCGTAACCAAGGTACATGCCCTTGTCCGGAATCGAACCTGGGACCCTTGAGTCTGCAGGCCAATGCTCTATCCACAGAACCAAACCAGTTTCAGCAGAATCTTTCTGTTTTTAAGAAAGGAGATCATTGAGCAGTTGGTGCCCCTGCTGGGGAATCGCGTGGCAGGAGGGACCCGGCACTGAGACGGAGACGTGGGAAGCGGGCCTTGTTGTCCCAGGGCGGGCACACTGTGTCACTCCAGGTGTTGATGATTGGCATCGCTCTTTAGAAACTTTCCCTTGGCTGAGGAGGAAGGACTTGCCAGCATTCCAGGATAATTGTTCGTATTTCAAAGCCGTAAAAGCATTTCCATCCCAAGTCCTGTGACAGCAAGCTCCCTGAATGCTCCAGGACTTGCTAACCGAAGAATCCAACAGGATGCCCTCCCGGCCGCCCCATCGCCTCCGTAGGTATTCCTCACGAGAGGAAAGCTCACAGCTGGAATTTAGGACTCAGGTAGATGTAGAGAGAGAGAGGGACAGACCTGCATTGGACCTATTAACATTTAATGAACAGGTCACAACGTTGTTCCGGTCTCAGGGTTTGGAGCCCACGGGGCTCACCCAGAGCGATCCTGGATAACATGCATGTGAGCCTGTTTTCTTGGTGTGATGGCATGCAGTGGGTCCCACCTCACAGCATGGGCACGAGGCTGTGATGCAGCATTCCTGTCGTGTGCTCAATAGACGGTGAACTTGGGGTTTCTAGCTCCCTCCTATGTGCTCAGGGCTCAGTAGTGCTGAGAGGATGGGAGCTGTTCTGGGGACTGTGGCTGACTGAGACAGGATGTGAGTGCAAGTAGTTTCTTGGAGGAGATGACCCCAGGAACACCAGGAGGAGGGTAAGTGAGACAGGGACAGGAAGGACTTAATAACATATGGCTGTTGACCAGCTACCACTGTGGTCCCTGCAGCGTAATCCCCTGGGGCCCTGGGAGCCGGTGTTGTCGTGCCTGAGAGCGGAGGAGGCTGGGGTCTCTGTACTGCCGTTCTTATTAAATTACCTGTGGATGCTGCTCTGCGGGTGTAATTCCATGTCGTGTTTGGCCTGCCCTGAAGTCCTGCGCTCAGAATAAGCTCTGAGGCAAAGGAACGCATGTGCTGGCAGCTGGAAGTCAGGCTGCCGGGTATCCAGCCATCATGGTTAGAGGACCAGGACAGGCATGAAGGCATCTGCCAGAGTGGGCATGTGGCTTGGGCCAGGCCAATCAGGTCTTTCCCTGGGATTTTATTTCTCAACTGCAGGCCCAGTGCATGAAATTTGTGCATGAGTAGGGTCCCTAGGCCTGACTGGCGATCAGGGCCGATTTGTGGGGCGACCAGCAGGGTAATCAGGGGGTGCCTGCTGGCACCTGCCTTGGCCAGCTTGGTGCTGCCCACTCACCGGCCCTGCTCCAACCCCCCCCCCCCCCCCGTCGCCTCCCTCTGCTGGGTGACCAGTGGGGCAATCCTGGCCGCCACTTGCACTCGCCTTGGCTGGTCTGGGGCCTGTGGAATGGGGGCAGCTCCTGCATTAAGTGTCTGCTCCCTGGCGGTCAATGCACATCACTGCGACTGGTCATTCTGCCAGTTGCTCCACCATATGATTGATTAGCATCTTAGGCTTTTATTATATAGGATATGTAGCCAGATGGGAGGTGCCAGCCAGCTGAGTCACAGAGCTGGGCAGGGTTTAATTGTGGCTGTCAGTGGCAACCTCCTCTGTTGGAGGAGTAACAGGAGGGAGCCAGGCAGAACCCAGAGAGGAGCCAGGAGGTCAGAGGAGGGGCCAGAAGAAGGTGTGGCCATCTCTTTGAGGTCCTGGGCCCAGATATGCCTCAAGTTCCTCTCCTGACTTCCCATGTATAGAAGCTGACACATTGCCTCTTTCTTCTGGAGTCTGTCCTAGTGAACTTTCTGAAACAAGCAGCAAAAGAGTCCTGGTCAATGTACTGGCCCTGCTCACGCCTGTGACGCCACAGTCCACCCCGCGGTGCAGACACCGCCCCTCTCCTGGGCTCCTTGGAACCATCTGATGCCTCTGTTATGGCACTCAGCACAGAGGGCTGCATTGATGGTTCACTCAGGGTCCCGCCATTAAAAAGGCTTGTCTCATGTCTGCCTTATTCATCTCTTTTTTTTCTTTCTTTCCAGAATGCCTGGTCCAAAGAACGGCCTCAGTAAATGTCATCAAATATAATCGAAAGTGAACTCCAGCATTCATTTATTTTTAAAAACCTACTGACATTTTCTGCTTGTATTATTTCTTGTGGGATGACCCGAGTTGGGTAAACTTGCTATTCACTGTTGGATGAAGAATTTGTCCTAAACCACCTCTCTCAAACTTTAAGAGGGTGCCCATCATATTCTGGGATTTGGTGTCCACTTTTCCTACATGAGTCATATTTTTTTATATAGTTAAATAATTCCACAGCTAAGCCTTAGCTTACCAAACTCTTCTTGTAAAAAGCCTTCCTCTTTTTATATGGCTGTTCAGACCTTGTCAGTTCTTTTACTATTTTTCTCCTATACTTGTCCACATGTTCCATGGCATGTATACATGCTCAATCCATATTCCTATCCAATACATATGCATGAATGCGCAGGAGGACAGAGTGATGCCTGGGACCCTATCCCAAACTCCAGGGTCCTTGTCTTCGTTTTGGTTTCCAGAAGCAGAGGCTGTTCTGAGGTTTTGAGGCCAGGTGCTGTATTTGAAAGGTGCGAGGAAAGAGGGGGTTAGTGCGATGGGGAGAGAAGGAAGCTGATTAATGGAGCGTCATTAAGGCAGCTACCACGCGGCCGACTAGAGAATTTTTCTGAAGCTTCTCAGCTGAGATGGGACCTGGGGTACTTATATCCTCAGCCCTGTTAGCCGCGGTTAGCTGATGCCCTAGGCACTCTGGGGACACCACACTTGTGGGCTAAGCAAGTTCTGACAGCTCAGGGGCCGCCCTCCACAGGTGTAGGTGTGGCTTGTGGAAGTCAGGTTTGCGCATGGAAATGGTTGGGGCTTCAAGGGACGTGCATGGGACGTGATGAAGTCTGCTTCAGCTTCACCTTAAGCTACTGTCCCCTGACTCCTGGCCTTTTGCTGGCTGTTCCTGCAGATTCTTTGCTGTGGATCATCCCCATCCCTCTGGCCTTTGGGTGTGTCTACAACATGCAGTGCCTCGCCATCATGTTCATGTCACCTGGCTGTGTCTCCTTGGTCTCATTTGATTGGCTAGTGTAGACATCTCTCTTCACAGGGCCAATCAGAGTCTCTTGCTTGGAAGTTGGAGGAGGGATATGGCTGGGCACAGCTTGCACTGGTCCCCGTGAACCCCATGCTGGTGGGATGGTCATGTCCACAGGGAATAGGTGAGGCCTGGCTACAGAGGGAAAACGAAGGGACCCCTATACTGAGAGGGGAAATGCATGGTACTGCCAGGATGCCGGGTACCCTTCCAGGACTAACTTTAGTTCTTTTCTGTTTTATTTTATTTTATTTTATTTTTGTAATTCTAATTCTTTGAGGGACTTGACTCCCCTTGGATTCCACAATAACCCAGCATCCTACCCAGAAGCTCCCTTCTCTGCTTGCACTGACCTGAGCGTGTTTTTGTTACTCACAGCTTTAGCCCATCAGTGCCTTCCAGTAAGTCAGGCAAACCCTTCCCCCTGAGATCCCGGAGGATCACACGATGGGCGCCTGTTAATGCAAAGGTGCCACCATCTTTCTTTTCCTTTTGGCTTCTCTTTCTAAGCCACGCTCATCACAGAACAATGCCCCGAGTCTCCTTGGCTCAACGTCTTCACGGTCTTTGAAGCCGAATTGAGGCTGCAGCTGCTGAATGGGCGGATCAGGAACAAACAAGAAGCTGGCACGCCCCGGCCACGGCTCTCGATGTCCAGCTCAAGAGACTCCAGGGAAAACAAGAGGCGAAGAAGATGTTGGTGCCATCTTCTCCTGTGACCCTAGGCAGACCCCGCGATTTGATCAAGGGCATGGCAGAGTGATACCAGCCCTGAGACCACCACATTGAGATAGGAAAGAAAGACCTTGATCTTTGCTCCAAACGATTAAACCTTCAGGGCACCTGGTGCAGCCCCACCATCTGCACTCAACGTGTGTGGTCCTGCCGTCAGCCCATCTTGGTTTTGAGAGAGAGCAGTTGGCAGCGGGGTGAGCCCTCTCTAGGAGGTCATGACGAGGCCCACATGTTCCTTCATTCAGGTTGGCTTCGTTACGGTCCTTCAGAAGCGCCTTTTCCTTCGTCTCAAACTCTCCATGACTTAATTCCTGCCTGGGAAGCAAACAGGGAAATCCCTTCGCTGGATTCCAACGATATCCGTGGCCAGTTCCTTCCCATGAAGATTCTTGGGTGCATCTTGGTTCTTTCCCAGGCGGGACCTCCCAGGAGCCGATGTTGCCCATGACACACCATCTTATTCCAAGTCAAATGTTAATTTTTGGAAATCTAAGATTATGCAGTGGTGGAAAAGTTGATTAAAGTTAAGCTTTCCTGTGTCTTTATTCTGTTGGCTCTATTAACAATGATATTAACGAATACTTGCTATATACATGTATTATTCTAATTTTTCTAGTTATTTTCTGTATAGAAACCATTTGATATTTTAATAACAGCCTCGGGGAGAAAGAGGCCATTGCCGAACACAAGGCCAACAACGCGGAAGTGGAGAAGCCAGGATCGGAACCCAGCCCAACTGGTTCCAGACAATGGCAGCAACCAGCAAGCTACGACTCCGTCTGCCCCTAGGGTGACCCCGCCTGGGAGGCAACTGTAGCTCAGAGAGGTCGGGTCATTTGAACAGCTGATGGCATAGGTGCATAGGTGGAGTTAGGATTCAAACTCATCTGTCTAGACGCAAACATAGTACTTCTTCCACTGGACTAACTTAGCCCCCTATGAAGAATGAATTTGTCTTTTATTGAGTGCTTCACGCCAGGCACGGAGCTATGTGTTTTTATGTATCTGGTCTACAAATCCTTTGATCTCTACCTGTTGAGAAGTGTGTTGATGTCCTCTCTCCTTTGACCCTAGGCAGACTCTGATTTGACCAAGGGTATGGCAGAGTGATACTCTATGATTTCCAAAGACAGGTCATAAAAGGTCACGCACCCCACCACATGGGTGAACCAGCTGGGGTGCCCAGCTCAGTCCCGCCTTCAGATGTCGGCAGCCCCACCCAACATCTGACTGCAACCTCGTGACAGACCCCAAAGGAAGAACCATCCAACTGGGCCAGTCCCGAATTCCGGACCTACAAAATGATCATCAAAGTAGAGTGGTTGTTTGAAGCTACTATGTTTAGGAATAATTTGTTACACAGCAGTAATAACCATAACATCCCATTTGAGAAATGCCGGCCCAGCTGGCTAAAAGAGATATGAAGTATCTCAGAAATGCCCAGTGGGTTCACACTACAGCAAACCCAAACTCCCTAACCCCGTCAGGACACCTGGTGTATACAGGCCAAGGCCATGGGCACTGGGCTTGGACTGCCAGAGTTGGAGTCCCAACCCCATCTCTCAGTAGCCAAGTGACCCTGGGCAAGTATCTTCATCTTCCCGAGCCTCAGTTTCCCCATGTATAAAACAAGGCTAACAACAGCCACTTCCCTCACTGGGTTGTGAGAGGTTCACAGGCCGCTGCTGGTGCAGCCCCCAGCACAGCGCCTGGCACATGGAAGTGCTTGCTGAAGTCCGCAGGCAGGGGTGGGCATAGCCAAATGCCAGGCTCAGCGGGGTAGACAGAAATAGTGAGGCAGAAGAGGAGAAGACCACAGAGGGGGAGGTAAGAAGAAGCTGAGGGAGAGAAGTGGGTGGGGGTCTGGAAGGTTCTGTTGAGTGCAGGTGCTGGAGCAGTGGCTGCCAGGCCAGAGGGGAGCTGGGAGCCTGGCCGGGGAACGACATGGTTTAGGTGCCTTCAGGCTGCAGCTCTGCCAGTGGGAAGAGTGTCTGCAGAGCTATCCTGGGTCAGCAAGGCGCCTGCAGAGTTGCCATAAAAAGCATCATTAAGCCGAAACCGGTTTGGCTCAGTGGATAGAGCCTGAGGACTGAAAGGTCCCAGGTTCGATTCCGGTCAAGGGCATGTACCTTGGTTGCGGGCACGTTCCCCAGTAGGGGGTGTGCAAGAGGCAGCTGATCGATGATTCTCTCTCATTGATGTTTCTAACTCTCTATCCCTCTCTCTTCCTCTCTGTAAAAAATCAATAAAATTTTTTTTTAAAAAAAGCATCATTAAGGAGGTGGGGATCCAAGTTAGAGTGTGTGAATATTTCAGAATTAATACCCTCTCCCCCTGCCAATGCTATGCCCATAAGAAACTAGATCCTGTGTAGCTTTCCTTCCCCCCCTTAACCCTAATCCTAACTCTAGGCTTCCCCTCTGCTGGGCTGGGGACCCAGTTTATTGCATTTCCCTGTACCCAAGACATGTATTTGTTTTTTAAAAGAATTTCTTTAATGTTTAAAAAGATCTTTATTGATTTTAGAGAGGAAAGGAGAGGAAGAGATAGAAATATCCATGATGAGAGAGAATCATTGATCAGCTGCTTCCTGCACGCCCCCTACTGGGCATTGAGCCTGAAACTCAGGCATATGCCCCAACTGGAAATCGAAGGATGACCTCCTGATTGATGCTCAATCACTGAGCTACACGGGCCATGCTGTACCCAAAGTTTAATGGTAAACAGGGTGGTGGCAGTTCAGTGGGCAAGAGTGTGAGTTCAAATCCCTGTTCCTCCACTTGGGAGCTGTGTGGCCTGGGGAAAGTTACTTACACCTTCTGTGCCCGGTCTCCTGATGATTACAGCCTTAGAGGATTGTGGGTGGACAGGATGCTACTTATGGGGCTGGGTACCTGAGAGGCATCTGTTAACAATACAAAGTTTGCCCTTTGTCAGAGTGAGCACTGTTCTCGAACAAGTTGGTTCACCCCTGGATACATCGATGCTTGGAACAGAGCCCAGGACATAGGTGCTTGATAAGTATTGAATGATTGAATGTCAAGCTGAGAATGTTTCAAAAACGGAGAGGAGAAAAGAAAAGTAAAAGAAATGAAAAAAAGGTAACAGAGGATGTCTACATTATTTTTTTTATCTGCATTTGAGCTGCACCAAAATCTTAGGCAAGAGTTTCCCGGTTTCTGAATCAAAGTCACACACGCCCCACCAGTCTCGGAGGCATCTTCCCTCATCCCTGCCCCAGGCCTTCTCCTCCCGTGTTCCTCCGTAAGCTCTGACCCAGGCCCTGAGGTCCCAGAGGGGTCTTATCTGAGCCTGCTCACCACTGCATAGCACAGGGGCTGATGCGAGTGATTCAACGGGAGTGGCAAAGGTGTGAGCGATGAATGAGCCGATTCCAATGTCTTCATGCAGCAGGGGGACAGGCCACGTGACTGAGAGGGCAGCACAGAGAGGGAGCCCTTCAGCGTCTCCAGCCGTGGGCTTACATGCTCCAAAGGCTATTTCTTCTCGGCTCCAAATTGTTTTGTTACAGTAGCAAGAGCAGAGTTTGAACCCGTGCTGCTGCCCCCTAGCGGTGAGGCTCTCTTCTCCAGGCCTCAGTTGCTAAATCTGTGAAATGGGCTACTTCCCATCTCACCGGATTCCTGTGAACACGTGTTTGGATAATGAAGGCGAAGGCCCTTAGCCTAGAACACGGGTGAGGGGTTTTACTGTTCTCCTCCAGTGTCATCTCCTAGTCTTCGTGTCTTCATTTGCACTTTGAGAGGAGAGAGCGAGAGAAAGAGGGAGGCAGGGAGGAAGGGAGGGAAAGCGAGACGGAGACAAAGACAGAGAGGAGACAAACACGGAGAGAAAAGACAGAGAGGCAGGGGCAGAGGCAGAGAGACACTGACGTGGAGTCGGGGCGGCGTGCGTGAAGTCCTACCCAAGTGCCGAGGATGGGAGTAAATATAGCAAGTGTGTATTCTGCGCCGCCGTTTGCGGAGCCCACGCCCTTCCGGATTTTATTCCTACAATCCCGGGAGGGAGGTCACCTCCCTAATTCCCATTTTTCCAGCAGAGGAGAGGCATTTTGGTAAATTTGCAAACCTCTAGTGGAAAGTGCTTGGCTCCGCGCCGGGGCCCCTCAGTGAGCCCTCAGTGGAACCGATACTTTTATGGTCACGGTGAGGACACTGAGCGCGTCTTCTTCTTTCTCCACCCGAGCTCCGAGGGCGCGGGTGGTCCTGGACGCCGCCGGCGGGGCTCGCGGGGCTCGCGGGGAGGGGCGGGCGGGGCGGGGCCTGGGGGCGGGGTGCGGCCCTATCAGCTCCGCCGGCCCCCGGGGGGGCGTGGCCTCGGGGCTCGGGGGCAGCGTACAAGAAGCTGCGCTCTGGGTCTCCGAGTCCACAGCTTCCTTGGCTGCCGGGCTGTCTGTCCGGTGTCCAGTGACCGGCCTGTCCCGCTGCGCCCGCGCTGCCGCCGCCGCTGCCGCTGCCACCGCCGCCGCCGCACAACGCGGGAGACGCCTACGAGCTGGTGATCGGAGCCCAGGTCGGTAAGTGTGACTTCCATCCCTTCCCTCTCTCCAAGCTTTGATCCGTTCCGTAATCTCCCGAGTTGAAGCATCCAGGGCAGATGCCCCAGCTCTCAGGGCTTACCGTGTGCAAGCACCAAACGGAGCGTCTACCTGCGTCCCAGAACCGGGCTCAGCGGCTCCCCGAATCACAGCCGGAGAAACTGAGGCTAGACGAGGGCCAGTCAGTTGTTGCCCAAGACCGCAGCCAGGGAGGGCGGGAGCCGGGGACTCCCAGGCCAGCCTGGCTGCAGACCCGCCCGCGCTCCTGGAGGCCGTCCTGTGCAGTTCGCTGGCATTTGCTGGGCTCCTGTGTGCGCGCGAGGGGCGCGTCCTGTCAATGGAAAGCTGGCAGGGTGGAGGGGGCAGGAGGTTGGATGTGTCTGTACACATCATGAGGACGCGGGGGTGATACTGACCGGTGTGTGCATTTTTGCCCCGCAGTTTACAGGGCCACACCCCTTTGCGTTGCTTCAGTTGCAACAAAACCTCTAGGTAGCCTTCCTCTTCTCCTATGTCAGATGAAGACACTGGGGATTGGAAAGGTGAAGTTTGTTGTTGTCCAGGCAGAGCCAGGGCTGAAACCCAGCTCTGTCTGCCTCCCACGCTCCCGATGGCGGTGTGTGGCTCCAGGCCTGGGGTATGTCAGCCTTCCCAGTCTCCTGCCGCTGGAGTGGGCATCTGCATACACTCCCTGTGTGGAGAGGATTCTGCGGAGAGCCGGGGGCTTGGTTCTGCAGTCCCGGGGAGGTGGGCTGCCCTAGATGGACAGAACCAGGGCCAGCCCCTCATGTGGGCATACCCAGAGCCTCCCTTGCCAAGTGCTAGGCTGGTGGACAGGCCAGAAAGGGCTTACTTGGCCGATGCCTGCTCATTGAAGCCTAACTTGAATTGGGCATCTTTTAGCCAAAAGGGGAGTAGCTGCTCTGGTTGAGAGAAGCAACTGGGGAGCCTGTGCGAACACTTGCCTTGCACTAGAGTGGGTTTGTGAGTTTTTACCCCGAGCATCTGAGCCCCTTATTCTGGCAGAACAGGGTTGAGCCACCTTTCCTAGCTGGGTCAGGGCATCCAGGGTGCAAAGTCTGACAGGGTCCTGCAGACAAAGACGAGGGGCAGGCCCCCTTCCCCAAACAGACAGAGGGGGCTCTCGGTGTTTTGTGTACCCGCCTTTCTGCCTCTGCCTCCGATCTGCTTTCACACGGGAGGAGCAGAAGGTAGGGGAGCTGTTCTGCTGGTGTGACAGGTACGAGGTCCTGCGCCTTACCCGTGTGATCATCCCTGCAACACCCTTGGGCGGCAGGCCTGTTGATGCCCATTTCACAGATGAGAAAAACCAAGGCTCAAAGTGGCGCGAAGTGCATGCCAAGGTCCCCTAGCAGGTGTGCCATCCGGTCACCCCCAGGTCTGTCTAGCTGCAGACCCCACCAACCACTGGGTCCTGCCTCCTTTAAGATAATTCTCTGCCCAACTTTTAACCCCCCCCTCTGGGCCCAACCTTCACACAGGTGTTGTTTTGTCTGAGGTGTTGTTTTTGTCTGGGAGGGGCTCCAGGTAAAACCGCTGTCAGCTGGGTTGATCCCAAGCCTCGAGTCCCTGACACTGCATCCTGCGAGGAGAATGGAGAGGGCCATTTTGATTTTTGCAGAGTCCCTTAAGATGTAGGAGTGGGAATAGCAATAATAACACTTATGATCATACCAGCCTGACATGTACCCAGCACGATGGGCCGGCCATGCCCAGGGTTTCACATGGATGATCTCACTGACTTTTTTTTTTTTTTAATGAGGTGGGCGCTGGCCCGTCCTCCTTTTGACCAGGAGGGAATTTGGGGCCCAGAGTGATTAAGGCATGTACCCAGCATGGCACAGGCAGGGCAGGGGAGAGCTGCCCTCCTGGCTGGGTCCTGCCCCACATTCTGGAAGAACATGCTCATCCGATGGCGATGGCGAGCCGTTTAGCTGTCCCAGCAGAGCTTGCTGCTGGTCGGGCTTCTCCTGCCACGTGGGAGCGAGGTCCCCGCCTGGGGCAGGGGCGGGTCTGCAGAGGGGACGCACTGACGGGAGCGCTTGGACTCCACTCTGCCAACAGGTCCTGCTATCAGTGCAGAGAGAGCCCTGCCCCGGGGCCCAGGTCAACCCTGGCTCCCAGAATCCTGTTTCCAGATGGGAGAGAGGAACTGGGTGGGGGTGGGGGGTGGGGGTGGGAACGGAGCCCTGGCAGAAGAGCTCGAGGACTCTGGGAGCTCCCTCACTTCATCCCTCCCTCACACACCCCGCGCCGGCCGTCCAGCCTCGACTCGGTTGCATTTGAAAACTGGCTTTCCGCGGGCAGGACCCGCAGCGCTGACCCCTCTGGCCTGCGGGACCTGGAACATTTCTTCTCTCTGTCACCAGCGTAATTTACTGCGCACGGGAGGTGCCTCTGTGTCTGCTTGCTCCCAACCTACGAGGCTTTTTTCCCCTTTTTTCTTCTGCAAACTCGCTGGTTTTTGATCAGTCCCAGATGTGCAAGCCCAGCGTCACTCAAAGGGCCGATGGCTTGTCAAGAGAGGAAAGTGCAACAACACAGGCGTCGTTTCGTTTCGTCCCCAGCTCCTGGAGCTGAATGGGTTCTCAGGCCTTCGTGGGACGGGGGTCTGGGGCCCCTCGCGTGGAACATGCTTTGTTCTGGACCAGGGAGGGCCGGGCAGATCTGGGTGGTGGTCGGTAGGGCCAGCCATGCCCCCTTTTTCTTTCTCTTTTCCTTGGGGGAAAAAAAAAAGTGGTTTTATTGTGGTAAAAGCTCCCCTATTAGCCTTTCTGAAGTGTACAGATCAGTGACATGTAGTGCACTCGCAATGCTGTGCCAACATCCCCACTATCTAATTCCAGAACATTTTCATTGCCCCAAAAGGAGACCTCATAGTCATCATTAGCAGTCACTCCCCTTCCCCTCCTCCCTGGCCTCAGGTAGCTACTGATCTACCTTCTGTCTCTATGGGTTTATTGTTCTTGACATTTCATATGCATGTGGCCCTCTGTGACTGGGTTCTTTCACTTAGTATGATGTTGTCCAGGTTCATCCATGTTGTGGCGTGTCAGGGCTCCATTCCCTTCTATGGCTGAGTCATATTCCATTGTATGGCTAGACTGCATTGCGTGCCTCCATTCTTCTGTTGATGGGAGTTTGGGATGTGTCCACATGTTGGCTATTGTGAATGCTGCTGCTATGAACACGTGTGTACGTGTTTGTGTTTGAACACCTATTTTAAACACCTGTTTTGGGTCTACACCCAGGAGTGGAATTGCTGGGTCACGTGAACGTATTGAGGAACCATGTTCTCTTTTCTTGACTCCCTTCTTAAAGAAGCATCAACTCGGGTGTTCTTATTTCAGCATTGGTTAAGGCCCTCTGCCATGGGTGCAGCGAAATATGGCATCTGGGTGCTTTGAGGGAAGTGTTGGCATTCCACAGGGCCACAGGAGCACCCGGCTTTGTACCCCGGGCTGTGCCACTGTGGGCACTCGCAGACAGACACCCCCCTTTCAAGACTGTGAGGACAGACGGTCTCTCATGATTCAGCCTGAAGGAGATTTATCTTCTCCATTGTCTCAAGTGCTGTGTCAGCTTAGACAGAAACCACAGATTCGGGGGGAAAGGAGAGGGTTATGCAATTTCTGGATCATCATTTAACAAATATTATAAATTATGAAATCCCACATTTTCAAGCTGAATGTCTGGATTGTGTCCCATTGTGAATGCAGAATGACAATAATTCCAAGCCGGAAAAAGAATTGAGTTTCCATTTCTTTAATGTTTTTTTTTTTTTAAATTGATTTTCAAGAGAGAGGAAGGGAGATGGAGAGAGAGAGAGAGAGAAACATCAGCCAGTTGCCTCCCGCATACACTCCGACTTGAGACCAAATGCTCATCCTGGGACCAAACACCCGCCTGACTGGGAATTGAGCGGGCGACCTTTCAGTACACAGGACGATGCTCACCCAGCTGAGCCCTACCAGCCAGGGCTCGAGCTTCCATTTCACTTGCAGTCACGTGGTCCTGGAATGGGCCCTGGGTCCCATTCCTGCAGTCCAAGTGGTCCTTTGGGATCGGAAAAAGCCCACCCGGAACTCTGTAGCTGGCGTCCAGCTGACTTGATCAGAGCCCGAGAAATCTTTCTAGACCAAAGAAGCAGTGTTCTCTGGCAGGGAAAGGTGATAGTGGGTGGGGTGCTGGCGAGGGTGCCCCAAGTGGAGGTACCATGTGTGTGTGTGCAAAGGCCCGGAGTAGGAGAAGGCCTGGCACCCATGGAGAAAGACTAGAAGTTCCGAGTGGCTGAGTTCAGGGCCAGATTCAGGAGCAGCAAGGGTCTGCCCTGTGAGTGGGGTGAGCTCTGGTGAGACTGGATTCCCTGCCACGGGCTGCGGGGCGTAGGAGTGTAACGGGGTGGTGTTTTCACTGGAGAACAGATCACTGTGGAATAAGTAGTGTCCCCCGAATTGTGAGAGTCACATCCAGATGGTCCCCGACGTGACTGAGCATTGGCACAGACCCACCAGCAAAGCTCACCCACCAATCCAGGACCGTTCCTTCCTGCGGACTATAGCGAGGCCAAGGTTTCAGGTGGTGCCCTCAGTCCCTAATATTCCCCTCCCCCCAACACCTCCCTTCCCAACAAAGAGAGCATTCTCTACAGACCGTCTCTGGCCAGCATCAGGGCTCAGCTGGGAGGTCTCACTTTGTTCTGTTTTCATTGTGTTTAATTTGACTCCTGCTTCCGTTCAAGGCAAACGTGATCAAGTTCTCTGCAAGTGGCGGAGAAGGAAAGACACTTTGTATAAGTAAACGTTTTGGAGCCCTCAGAGGGGGCCAAGTTGAATAAAAACACAAAATACGTAGCCTATCCAAATAGACCGAGAAGCTGGACAAGATGGGGAAGAGGGTGTGCCAAGGGTACAGTTTGGGAACTCCCGGGTTACGGTGGGCTGAGGGGGTTTGAGAGGCTGGTGTCATCTGCAGTAGCAGTTCTCAAAGTGGGGTCCCACTCAAGCTGGCAGGACACAGCAGCACACGGGAACGCCACCAGAAACGCAGATTCCTAGGCAAACCCCCAGACCTCCAGAATCAGGGTGGCCGGTAATCTGTGTTTTAACGAGGCTTCCAGCACCTTCTGGCGCAGACTCCAACGTGAGACCTACTGCCCTAGAGAGCAGATGAAGGCTTTGCCCGGGGCCTGCCACAGGTGGGAGGGGGACCTGGCGGGTGGGTAGGTGGGAAGCTGTGCGGAGGGTTCTGTGTTCGTCCGGGGCCTGGTGTGACGGAGAGAAGTCACGCGGCGAGAAAGCAGCGAGGGGCTTGGGGGCTACAGTGAGCGCCAGGAGCCCCTTGAGAACAAGTTGCCAGCGGGTCTGTAAGTCTTTCTCCCGGAAAAAAACGCTCAGCTTGGTGCACTCTTGCTGGAGCATGCGCACGTATCCTGAGGCCGCCGGCACCTTCCTTCCCGGCGTGTTTAGTGTCCCTGTGTGCACAGGAGCTCGAGAAGGACATTGTCTGTCACCCTGGATGCCCCCTCGGAAAGAATGAGTTGTTTCCGGGATACCATTTGAAATATATATACCGTATTTGCCGGCGTATAAGACGACTGGGCGTATAAGACGACCCCCTAACATTTCCACTCAAAATACAGAGTTTGTTATATACTCGCCGTATAAGACTACCCCCCACTTGGAGGCATATTTTTCAGGGCCAAAAAATCGTCTTATACACCGGCAAATACGGTATAATATATATATATATATATATATATATATATATATATATGCGCGCGTGTACGTGTATTATCTGCTGCCGTCCCCTCCCTTCCTCCTGCCCCACACCGGCTCCCAACACAGCCAGTCTGTTCTCCGGGCAGAAGCGCAGGGCAGCTGAAAACGTTGTTTATTCCCAGAAACCTTCAAGACCTGGGCTTCGCTGGGACTGGAGATATTTTCAGCGTTGGCATTGCTGGACAAAGTGCCCTCTCAGACGCGGGATGAACTGGGCCCTGTCTGGCAGAGAGGGTGTCTGGTCCAAGTGGGCAGCCGGGCCAGCCGCAGGGCTTTATCTGGGCTCCAGCGAGCCAGTTCGCTTTGAAGCGCCGTCCCGCCCGAGGCCAGGCTCCAGACTTGTCTCAGCTCCGGGACTCCTGGGGAGAATCCTTGAGGGCTCTCTCTTGCATAACGGGGTTCCCCTTGCAGCCGCTCACGCTGCTCTTGGTCCATCCTTCAAACAGCAGCCAGAGGGAGGGCCGCACGCTCATGCCTGTACTGGCAGATGCATTTTTTTTCGAAGTGCATCCCAGATCAGGCTGCAGGCCTGACCAGTCCCCTCCCCCGTCATTCATCCACCTTCCTCCCCCTGCCACCTAGGTTGGTTTTGAACTTCACAGAATGCACGTGTCATCATCACTGGAGTCTGGCTTCTTTTGTTCAGCGTTGTGTCCGTGAGCTTTGCCCACCTTGGTGCACGCTGACGGGCTTTCAAATCATAAACCGGACCCTGGCACCATCAGCTTCTTCCTCCACCCCCATGCCTGTCTTTGCATTTAAAGCAAAATCAAGACTCCTTGTCATGGCCCTCAAGGCCCCTGGCCACCCGTCCCACCTGCCTCTGTGGCCCCGTCTGTCCCTCTTCCCACCCGTCCTGCGTCATGCTGAGACCACCTCCGTCCTGTGACCACCTCTAAGCCTTTGTCCTCACTGTTCCTGCTGCCCGGAGTCCCCTTTCCTCGAGACCTCAGCGGGACCCCCACTGTCCATCCGGCCAGAGTGGTCCCTACCCCGGCCTCTGCTCAGCTCCCCTGCTCCATTCCCAGGGGGGCTTTCCTCGAGTCTTTATTTAGTTGCTGTTATGTCTTCTTCCCTTCCCAAGAGTGGCCTGTCTTGTTTTCTTGCATATCCCCAGGACTCCGTGGCCACCCGAGGGTTTGCCCCGGGGATTTCACCGGCAGAGCAGGGTGGAGAGTCCATAGGCTGGCGCTATAGGATTCCTGAGCTTGTGTCTGTGCGCTCTGTCCACACTCAGTGGCCGTGACTCATTCTGGCAGATGCCACCCAGTGCCAGGGAATCATGCATTTCAGGCAAGCGGCTGGTCCAGGTGCTGCCGCCCTGGAGCTGGAGCAGAGATGATCTGCGATGCCCGGATTCACCCAGGAGACAAGGGAGAGAAACAGTCTGAAAACACTGCTCAGTCCGAGGACTTTGTTGGTGGGCTTTTTAGAACCACTATTTTAAACCTTTTTTTTTCTCCTTAAAAGATATATATTTAAAATTGATTTCAAAGAGGAAGGGAGAGGGATAGAGAGATAGAAACATCAATGAGGAGAGAGATTCATTGATTAGCTGCCTCCTGCACGCCCCCTACTGGGGATCGAGGCTGAAACCGAGGTACATGCCCTTGACTGGAATTGAACCCAGGACCCTTCAGTCCGCAGGCTCTGTCCACTGAGCCAAAGCAGCCAGGGCTGACACCACTATTTTAGTAATCTTTGCTTCCTCCCTCCTCCGAGGAAGACACTCCGGAAGGTGAAGGGTCCTTCTGAGCAGCTCTTCGAGGTGGAGCCAGGATTCAAACCCAGGTCTGACCCAGTGGCAGTCCTGGATGTCTCGTCCTGTGGGGACGGCATTTTCTGCTGTTTATCCGCAGCTTTGGTGAGAGTATTGTTCCCATGCAAATATCCACACACCTGCAAGAAAAGAGCAAGGGCCCTCGAGTCCCGGCGGGGTAGTTTAAGACCGTATTAATTTATTATCCAGCCACTGGAGAGTGGCCTCCTTGATATATATTCTCTTGGCTCGAGTTGAATGCACATGGTTTTTAGTTCTTTTTTTTTTTTTGCACCAAGTAGATTAAGTGTCTGTTGGATGAGTTTCCTTCTCGTATATTGTTCTTGTTCAATATCTATCTCATAAGAAAGCATCTTTTGGCAAAGGGACGGAGGAGGGAAAAAGGCGCCTGGGAGTGGGCTTTCTCCCAAACCCAGTGGACTGCTGTCCATCTGTCCTTGGTTGTGGGGAATCCAACGTGCCCGTTTCCTCCCGTCCAGCCCCTAATCCTGTGGAGAAGGGTTTCAGGAACACTAACCAGATCGCCTGCCACCCCACCCCCGGGTGTCTGGTGCTGACCCAGACGCTCTTCCTGAGAGGTTCTGCCCAGGCCTGGGATCTGCCCAAGACGTGCCTGCTGGGGAGTCCTCTTCCCTCCTCCCAGCCGCCACTTCATTCCTGGGATTTCTGGGCGGTTTGTGGGTACGACTCTGATCTGTGCCTGGCCTCGCTCGGATGTCGAGCTCTTCTTTGTGCCTTTGGGGTTAGCTGCTGTCCTGTGGATGGGGTGTCTCCCTGAACGAGTCTGGCTGGAGGCCAGGACTGCCCTGACGTTTGGGGGGGGGGGGGCAGCACTGCCTGGACGAGCCAGGATCGGTAAGCAGACAGAGTGTGACATGCATCGGCCCTGTCCACAGGCCTTCTGTGTGCCCCGTGAGCAAGTTGCTTATCCGGTTTGAGCCTCAGCCTCCTCATCAGCATCGCAGGGCTCATAACCGCAGAGACCCCATTCATCTGTGGAGAGAATGAGCGTGAGATGCCGAGAGTAGAGGCTGCTTGGTCCACACTCGGTGTGCTTCGGCCGGGCTATTGGTGATGACTGTTCCTTGAGCATTGAATCCCCGCTGGAACTTGACGTGGAACAAGGCTCAGTGCCAGCCAGTGGCACGCTGGGGCCAGCTCCCTAAAGTTTCCGAAAGGTCATGAGCCAGTTGAACAACCACCATTAAATGTTGACTTACATGAACTTACAGTTAAATAAATCGTATTTAAAAGAAAGGTAATCAGTACTCAAAACTCATCACGTCCTCATTTTTTTTACTTTACTCTGATCCCTGCGCTTGAGATTATTTGGTGTGCTAGCCCAAGTCTTTCCAGAAACCCCATGTTCAGTACCTCCTATTGCTTGCTCGAAATTGGCCACGGTGGGAGTATTTATACCAGGGCAATTGGCAAACACTACAAATAAGGGTGGGTTAAACACAGTTTATTTTTGAGCATTGGTTGTTAAACATTTACCAACACACCGCTGATCCCAGCCCTCAAGAAGCACATAGTCTGGCTGGCGAGGTAAACAGTATGAACAGATGCAGTGCAGGCTGGTGAATTCTCGGGCATCCAGAGGCCAGGTCACTCAGTGAAGACCGAGCCCTGGAAGGAGACAGAGCTCCGTGGCAGCCGTGCCATCTGAGCTGGGTCATTGGCATCGGCATGAATTACTACATATATCTGCCCCGATGGTTCCTGGCCATTTTTTGGTCAACATCAATGCTGTAGATCTGATTTGTGACATTTTGGCACCTGCTTTGGCACCCGGAAGATGGGGAAAGTGGCCATGCCCGTATGTGCTGAATAAAGTGTGTTTTAAATTTAGGGGAGGTCCTCTCCTCTGCCTCACAAGCATTAGACATTTAATAGGATTTTTAAAAGTTAGGTTTCGGCCTGGACCGTTTGGCTCATGGATAGAGCGTCAGCCAGTGGACTGAAGGGTTCTGGGTTTGAACCTTGGGCATGCACCTTGGTTGCAGGCTCAATCCCCAACCCCAGTTTGGGGCATGTGCGTGCTCAGGAGGCAACCAATTGATGTGTATCCCTCACATGGACGTTCCTCTCTGTCTCTTCCCCTCCTTTCCACGCTCTCTAAAAATCAATGGAAAAAATATCCTTGGGCAAGGATGAACAACAACAAAACGTTAAATCTTCTCTCATGACAGAGGTTGGCTCTGAAATAATGTGGGGAAGAGGGAGGAGTCTTCTTTTACTAGTAACGTCGGCCTTCTAAGAATCCCTTCAAACAGCGTGTCTGCGGGGCATGCAGCACCACCCCCATCATGGTCATAGCTAACACTGTTAGTGGTACAGTGCATAGCTAACATGGTCATGTTTTTATCTCTCCTTCGTTCCTCACTCCACAGCTCATCCCTGGACCCTAACCTGCCCCTCCCCCAGCGCAGGCCGGGCAGATTAATCCCTGCTCCTTGGTGAAGATTCAGCCGAAGAGTCACTGCCTCCCTGAAGCCTCCTAAGAGCTGAATCACGCTATAGACCTGCTGGTCTTGTCTGCCAAAGTCTGACAAGACCTGCAATTCTCCTCTACCATATAGATGCAGACATTGGAGCCCGGAGAAGCCACGTGCGGTGGCCAAGGTCACATAGCTAGTGAGGGGCAGTGTCAGACACTGAACCCAGGTCTCTGGTCCCCGGAGAGCCCAAGCTTCCGGCCATCATGAAGAAGCCAGCACCATGTGTATTGTTTATATGGCTCTTCTGATCTCTGGAGGAGGAGGAGAGCCACACATTCATTCCATAGATGTTTATTGAACACAGGCTTGGCAGACATTGGTGATTCAGCTGTGAAGAAGCCAACAGGTCCGCAGGCATGATTAAGCGGTGACCCCGAGCTGAGTCCGAAGTGAGGATCAGGAATTAATCTGCCTAGCCTGGGCTGGCGGAGGGGGCCTGTGGGGGTCACAGGATGAGCTGCGGGAACAGCATGTGCAAAAGCTGAGAGCTTGGCACAGTCTCGGAGCCGAGGGCTGACAGGCTCCGTCCTAAGATTCATCTCTCTGGCAGGTTTTCCTAAACACAAGCAAAGGCTGCCAGGCGAGATGACGCATCGAACTCAGACCATGTTCCTTTTCTCACTTCTGACTTTTGTATACGGCGGTGGCATCACCCAGGAGGTCACCATCAGGGAGACCCTTTGCTAGACTGGGAACACGAAGGTCTGATGACCCCCACGTGGCCACAGAGCCCTGGCCAGGTGGGAGGGCATCGCGCGGTGGAGAGCTCCCCAAGCTTTCAGAAAGCTCGGTTTGAGTCTTGGTTCCACTTGCTACACAACCTCCCAAGCACCAGGCAGTGTCTCCCGGACCGAGTTGTGTTTTCTGTGAAACGGGATCAAAGCCCTTGGGCGCTCCGGGCCGTGCTGCAGGAATCTGCCTCCTGTGACTTCCGTCACCAGGCTGGGGTCCCCGTACCAACCCCGGGGTTTGAAAGCCTTGTTGTCCCTCCCCATCTCTCCAGTGGCCTGATGTCTGGGATGTCCCCATGAGACCTCGGTGTCTTTATCATATCTGAGGTCTGCTTCACCAGGCCCGCAGACCTGCTGGGCTAGGATTTGCAACTTGGGCAAAAAAGAACAAGATCTTCCCGAGAGCCTTTCTGCTGTATCTTGGAGCCGTCCACGGCAGATGTTTCCAGGGATGGCATGAGGCCCGGATGTCAGAACGCTGCAGAGGGCTTCTCTAGAAAATGCCTTTGGAGGGGCCTGCCCTCCCTCCCCCGCCCCCCCACGCCACTTTGGCAACCCTAGGAGAGTTGGTGGGGCAGGAAGAGTGTGGGCCGTGCTGTTTGGATACCCAAGTTCGAGCTCCTCCAGGAAGTTAGGAAAACAGCTGGGACCTCAGCAGGTGGAAAGTGCTCTTCAGAGAGTACGCATCAATGCCTGGGGTCAGAGGTCAGCTGGCCACATTTGAGTCAAAGGCTGGTTAGCAGATGGAGGTTGGCAGGGTTCCAAGCCCAATAACAGGGGTATGTTTTGGTGAAATGTCACCATGATGTGAAGGCTTCAGTCCCCTGGGGGTGACACATCCGTGCCTTCCCATCAGCAGAGCCACCGTCTGCCCTGGGGCCCACTGCCTCCGCTCCACTGAGCCCAGCAGTCTGCCCAGGAGGCAGAGGAGGGCGGAGAGGATCGCAGAGGAAGGTAGGGTTGGTGGGGCCCCCCTCCTGCCTGGGTGTGACAGGAAATCCACGGAGTGGCAGTAAGAAAGGGTTTTGAGGTCAGATGGAGCTGCGTTCCAACCCAGGTTTTCGCTGGGTAGGTGTATGACCTTGGACGGATTCCTTACACATCAGGGGCCTCAGTCTCCTCATCTCTAAAATGGGACAGTGGAACCCAAACCTCTGAGACTTTGGGAGGTGAAGTGAGAAGTGCAGCAGTTGGCACACAGTAGGTCTCCCTCTTAAGCTCCCTGCCAGCCTCCCTGGAGGGGAGCGTGTACTTGTCACTGGAAAGCTCCAGGCAGCCTCGGACAATGTGTATGTCTCATTTGTAAAAAGCTTTTTATTAAAAAAAAATAATTGTAAATGGAAAAGGGACTGAAGTGCTTGGCCTGACGTTCTGATTGAGCTGTTTGGGCAGTGGAAGCTGAGTGGTCGGAACAGGCCAAGGTGCTGGCATTGCCTGTGCAGTGGGCTGAGTGTCACCGCAGGTTCCAGCCAGACCCTCGCCTTGCCTCCTTCCATATTGGAACCTGATTCTGTCATCTGTTTGTCTGATGCTCAGGATGGTTTTGGTAGGGCTGCTAACCAAGGACCCCGGACTGGAGAGATTAAAGAACAGACTTTTACTTTCTCACAGTTCTGGAGCCTGCAAGTCCGAGATGAAGGTGTCAGAGGGATTCCTTCTGAGGCCTCTCTCCGTGGCTTGCAGATGGCCGTCTTCTGCCTGTGTTCCCCCGCGGTCTTCCCTCCGTGTGTGTCTGTGTCCTAACCGCCTCTTCTTATAAGGACACCCGTCGTATTGGCCCAGGGCCCACCCCGATGACCTCATTTAACTCCGCCACCTCTTTAAAGGCCCGATCTCCAAATACAGTCACATTCTGAGATGCTGGGGGTTGGGGCTTCCACACGGGAGGTTATGAGAGACACAACCCAGCCCAGAACCGTGCGCTGGCTCCTCTGTGCCAGCACCTGGGCTCTGGGCATGCAGACAGACCTGAGGGAGACGCCAGCCCTCCTGTTGCTTCCGTCATCAGTGTCCTCCTGCTGCCCAAACAAAGACCCAGGCTTTGCCCCTCTCCAACACGGACCCCCAGGCACCCTGAGCCCCAGGCAGGCCAGACCTCTGCCAGGCCCCACCGTATACTGGACACGCCGCCCAGCATGGCGCCACGGATGGTGGGACCCAGGGCAAGTCTGGCTTTCCCAGGCCAGCGACTGGCAGGGCGGAGAAGCCTTGAAGAAAGGCTTTCAGTTTTGCTTTCTTCCACTGGGATCGTTCCAGGAAACTCCCTGGTCCTCCCAACGCCAAAACTCCACCTGAGGCTTTATCCGTTCTCGCTGGGACCTCCGCGCAAGGACCTTTCCTATTCAGAGGGCAGGGGGCTTGTTGACTCTTTAGGAATAAGGCTGTGCTTGTGCAGGGGACATGCCAGAAGGATGCAGTGGTTTCATTGCCCTTTCACGCGCCGGCGTTTTGCTTTGTTGTAAAGTGGACAGGTCCGCGGGGCGCGTTCACCACCCAGGCCCCGCCTTGGGGGACGCCCGCTTTGCTTACAGCTTCGCAGCTCCTGCCGACTCCGCCTGGGAGCAGCGGTGCGCACGTCCATATTTGTTTGAGATTTTAGTAAAGATAAAGATGAAGTCCCTACATTATTCTCCTTCCAGTTCTCTCACTCTTTCCCTGGAGTCCACCTTCACCATGAGCTTTCTCTGAGTCAGTCCTGGTTCTTTCTCTCTCTCTCTCTCTCTCTCTCTCTCTCTCTCTCTCACACACACACATCCAAATACATACATGTACACAATACAAACAGACAGATATGTGTATATAATATATACATATAAATATTTGTGTGTATATGCCCATGTATATCCAAAAATATACAAAATATGGTTTCTGTTGTAAAATTTACTTAGATGGTACAATGAGCATATATTCTACAACTTGATTATTTTTTTAAGCCCAGCATGCTTTTGAATTTTATTTATGCTGACACTCACATAGCTCTAGCTCATTCCTTTTACCGGCTGTATACTGTTCTACCCATGACCACCCCATGGTTCATGTAATGATTAGCCCTACTATTAGCCGTTTGGGTTGTGCCCCTTGGCAGTTTAGACCAAACCCAGGATTCAGTCTGAGCCACCGTCGAGTTATATAAGCAGTCCCTGTTCCTTGTCTTTGGGGTGCCCGCGCCCCCCCCCCCCAGCTCTTTAGCGCAACGCAAGTAAGTGTTGTGATGCCAGAGTGGACGCCTCGTGATGTCAGTCCTCGCTGTCACTTCGTCTCACGTCTTGGTCCAGCGTCAGTGTGTTTTGGCCTCTCCTTCGGCCCGGCCTTCTGCAGCTGGGAAATGCTCTTATATGGTGGGGTGACTAACCTGAGAGAGACATCAGGGACCCCGAGGGGCTCTGCATCACTGGGCTGAGTCCCAGAGGGGTGCGTGAGCACGCAGAAGTCCTTCCCGCAGTCCCGGGCTCTGCCCCAGTGGGAACTCCGCAGGAGGGGCCGCATGTGGCTCCTGCCAGAGAGTGCCAGGCCTCCCCTCCGGACGGCGGTTATTTTTATCTGAGGCTCGGGCTCCGTCAGGACCCTGGAGAGTTTCCAGGGTAGGGGATGAGAACTGCCTCTTTCCCAGAGCAACTGGCCTCGGCTCTGCCTCCTGGGATTCCCCGTTCTACTGTCCAGGCTCCAGGCTCCAGGCTCCGCCCCTCCCCTCCCTGCTCCACTCTGTGTCTTGCCCCGGAGGGTGTCCTCCTCCGGCTGCCATCTTTCAGTCCCTGCCAGCGGAGCACCTGGTTGTCACTAACGAGCCTTGTTGAGAAGATCAAACCTCTCTCGGGGTTCCGGATGGGTCAGCACTGAGGCACCACCCTCCAGCTCCCTGCGGTGTCCTCAGACAGCCTGTCCCACCGGATGGGGGCTGTGGCTTTCCTCACCTGTCTCTCCAGCCGGACCGGGACCCCCCTGAGGCCAAGGACAGTGTCCTCGTCATCTTCATGTCCCGGGGTCTAGCCCCAAATAGGTGCTCAATGACGGTCATCAGGTGACTGGCAGCTCTCCCCGGGGAGAACGCAGAGGTGGGGAGAGACGCAAATGAACACACTCGCTCAAGCCCTGCCTTACCTTTTCGGACCAGGCGACAGCCAGGAGGAGGGTCACAGTTTGTGTGCCTTTAGTGGAGGTGAGACCTCTGGCCCCCAGGGAGAGAGGAGCCAGGGTAGCAGGAGTGGGAATTCTGGACCCTCAGAGTCACCGCACCTGGCGTCCAGTCTCAGCATCTGTCCTTACTAGGTCAGCAGCCCTGGGCTCGTTGCGTCTCCACCCGAGGCCTCAGCTTACTCATCTGTAAAATGGGAGTGATGACAGATGACCCGATGGATTGTTCTGGGATTTGGAAACGATGAGAATGAAGTGACCGGTCCATGTAGCTGCTCAGGGAGAGTTTTTATTTATTTATTTATTTTTTAATTAAAAAATATTTTTATTGATTTTCCCCAGAGAAGAAGGGAGAGGTATAGAAAGCTAGAAACGTGGATGAGAGAGAGACATCGACCAGCTGTCTCCTGCACACCCCCTACTGGGGATGTGCCCGCCATCCATGTATATGCCCTTGACCAGAATCAAACCTGGGACCTTTCAGTCCGCAGACCGACGCTCTATCCACTGAGCCAAACCGGTTTCGGCTCAGGAAGAGTTTTTAGAAAGAACAAAAGGCACCGAGGGAATTCACCTAATGAAATTGGACCTTGGGATTTTAAAGCAAGTTAGGTGTATTCGAAGACTGAGGCAGCTCTTCCTAACAGGAGTGCCAGGGAAGAAAGGTTAGGAAGCGGGTTAGCTGAGACCCAGGTCATAGAAGCGAGAGAGCGTTCTTCCCTGCAGTCGGCACTGTGGCTCTCCGAGAGGGGCGACGTGTCCCCAGCCCGCAGCCCTGACAAGTGTCAGAGTTAGGGTTCCAGGATCGCGCTTTGGGACATGCAGCTCTGCCGTGGTGCTGCAAAGGTCGGGGAGTCCCAGCCCGCCCTCTCTGTCCCCTCACATTGCTGTTGGTTTTGTCAACCTACAATAGTCACCAACCTGATGTGTGTGTCAGGTACTGATCACCCGTGGGAACCACGAACCCAGCAGCCAAAAGGGTAACGCCTGGCAGTGTCTGGCATAGACCACATACTTGGCTGTTGAGCAGGTTTGCCAGGCAGGCTCGGGGGTGAGAGTGGGGCACACAGCCCCCCTTGGGGGTCCTCCCTCTACATTGACAGGCGACTTGCTCCAGAGCCAGAAGCTGGGCTCCTGGCTGGGGCTGGGTGACAGGCGGGAGTGTTGGGGACTGTGTGGGCGGTGCCAGTGGAAGGGCTGTGGGGTGGTGCCAGTGGAAGGGCTGTGGTAAGAGGAGTCTTCTGCAATGTGGGATCTAGGGGTGCCTGTGCACCACATTTGGCAAACAGAGTCCACCTTCACGGGGACCAGGAGCACTGGTTCAGGGCAACTCCTTTGGCAATGTGAATGACCTTATCAATCTCCATTGGGAGCAGGAGCCAGAACATAACCCAGTCATAGACCCACCCGCGTCCTGAATGAGTAGAAATGCTGACTCGCAATGAGAAAAGATGGGACAGGGAACTTGGGTCCAGGAGAGACTGTGCCAGCTTGGAGTCCGTATGTGGAGTCCGGCCAGCTTGCCTTGCTGGAAACCCTCCACTCGAATCCCAGCTCTGCCATTTCCTGTCGGTGGGACTTGGGGTTACTTAGCTTTTGGGAGCCTCAGTTTCCACCTCTGCCAAGTGGGGAGAACACCGTCTCCTCCAATCACTGCTCAGACCAACCCCTGAGCTGGTTTAGTACTGACTGACAGCCTCCCGCTGCCCTCTGCTTCCTTTCAGAGCCCGAGCCCCCCGCTCTGCCCCAGGAGCCCAGGCCGCCCCGTGGCCCCAGTCCCCGCTGCAGGAGAGGAGCCATGAGCTGCGTCCCGAATGGCCTCGTGCCCTTGGGGCTGGTGCTGCTGGTCTGCGGAGCCCAGGGCTTCTTCCTGCCCAACGTCACGCACTTGGAGAAGCTGCTCAGCAAATACCGGCAGGACGAGCCGCACGCCCGGGCCCGCAGGGCCATCCCCCGGTCGGACCAGGAGGAGATCCTCATGCTGCACAACAAGCTGCGGGGCCAGGTGCACCCCCCGGCCTCCAACATGGAGCACATGGTGAGTCTGCGCGCCCCGGGCCGGAGCCCGGGCTCCCCCTGCTTGGTGCCCAGTCCCTGCTGTGGGGTAGGCTTGGGGTCCCGGGCAGCTGGGGGTCCCCTGCCTTGTTCTCCGTGCCCCGCCAGACGGCACCCGTGAGCAGAGGCCGCCTCGTCGCCAGCTCCTCTGCCGCCTCCCTGAGCTCAGCCCCGGTGCTGCTCTCAGGCTTCCGGAAGGCGGAATTTGGGGGGCGGGGTGGCGCTCGGGCCTGGGGTGCCGCCTCCTACCTGTGTGGCCTGGACGCCAGCCAGCTTGAGCCTCAGTTTCCACTGTGAGCATCCTGTGCTGCCACGGTTCCTGGGACAACTGAGCGCAGACCTCACAGCTGGGGTGTGGGTTACTGTGGTTACTATGCTTACTGTAGTGGCACCTTCTCTGTCCGAGAGGGCGTGGCCGAGGCTGTGAGATAAGGTGTCTTTGGGAGGGAGAAGGGAGAGTGTGGGGGTCCCCTCTGAATCTGGAGAAACCCCACATGTAGGAGCAGAAGGGGCGGCCCGCTCACCCAGGTCCAGATCTCTTCCCCTCTCCCCCGTGCCTTCGCTCACTCATTTTCATTTTTGTCGGTACCATCTCCCATTCCCCAGCCCTGGGAAATAGGTGCCCTTTTAATCTATTAAATTTTTGCCCTTTTAATAGATTAGGAAACCGAGGCCCACGATCACACCGCTGGCAGTGACAGAGCCAGAGTCGAACCCGAGTCCAGCTGACTCCGGGACCTGTGCTCTCCGCCACCACGCCGTAGCCAGTGCGTTTCCCACCCCATCTTCCCATCCCGCTCCCGTCTCGCCTTGATGGGGGCACAGCCTCAGCCCCGGGGCTCTCCCCGCTCACCTCGCCCTCATCCAGCTCGTTCTGAGTCCTGCCATCACGCTACGCTTCCTACACCCCCACTTCCTACACCCCCACTCCCTACACCTTCTGCTCAGGGGCCTCGAGGGCGCTCTGTGCCCAGGGCGGAGCCCAATGCTGCCTGCGTGCATCCCAGGCTCCTCTCGGGAGCCCTGTCTGTCCGGATGACTACTTTCCCTCCCTCCACTTTGGCCAGAGAGGTCTTCTGGGTGTCCTCTGAGGATGCTGCGTGGGGACAGCCGCCCTCCCTCCCCGAGAACATTTTCCCATCATCACGTTCCCGGTCCACCTCCTCTGCAGCCCGCACCCTGTGCCACGCCCTCCTTCCCGGGACTCCTCGGTCGCTGGTCGCTGTCATGTTGCCCTGTGCCCTGACCTTGGTAGGGCTCGTGTTGGGGACCATCCCGTGTGCCCGTGTACCCCTGTGCTTGTGAGCCCCTCACGGTCCCTGTGTGAACCCACAGTAGGCGGCCCGTCACCAGCTTAGGGCAGAGGAACGGGCCACCCGTCCGGGCAGAGCCCCGCGAGCAAGACTTCGGGAAGTCATTATGAAACATTCCTTTTCTCCCTGAAGACAACCATCCAGGCATGTATTCCAAAGGGGCTGTGCTAATTTTAGGAGGAAGAACGGGCACCCTTTCAAAATGCGTGCGGCAGACTTTCTTAAGGTCAAAGCTGTAGGAAATTAGGGTAGATTTCTTTGGGGCTCTGGGAACAGACTCCTCCCCACCCTTTCCCTGACCTGTGGGTTTGACCCTGGTCCCCATCGGGGAAGGACACGCTGCACCCCTCTCTGGACAGGTCACCTAGTGCCCTTCCCTCCCTAAGGCTCTGAGTGGTGGCCACAGGGAGCAGTATTTTCCTCAGCCTGAAGCTTACTGAGCCCCAAGCCCCAAGCCCCGGGGTCCTGGCTGCCTCCCACCTCTGTTGGAGCCGGCTGCGCTTCTGCTGGTCTTTTCCTGGCGGCACTGAGGTTGTATGGAAGACTTGAGGCGAGTGAAGGGAGCTGAGATAGGCAGCAGGCAAGGCCGGGCCCCCTGGACAGCCCGTGACGAGCCTGCCACCCTCTCCTCTTTGTCAGCGTCGTGATATTCCAGGGTTGGAGTTGGGATCTGGGCCCTTAGGTCTCGCCAGCCTGCCTGTCAGGGAAACTGAGCCTTCGGGGGGCGCTGTGGGGGACGCCTCTGTGCAGGGGCCATCTGGTAGGGAAGGCAGTCAAGGCTCAGCACCTCCACCCAACATCGAGGGCCCGGTGCTGCCCATCTGCTCCTGTTTCTGCCTGAACAAGCAGCACCGGTTGAGAAAGTGTCTTGAAAACGTGGCTTCCTGCTCAGCCCTGCCCGCTGAGGTTTCAAGCCGCAGTCTCAGCACTGGGGGGTGAGGGTGAAGGTTCCAAAGACTTAAGACACATGTTTTGAGGGTTTGTGAGTGAACAGGCTCTGAAGCCAGGCTGCCTGGCTGTGTGACTGTGTGCCCTCTCTGTGTTTATCATTTCTCATAGCACAGTGGTGACAATAAAAGTGCCTTTCTTATAGGGTTGTTTGGAGGAGTCAGGGAGGTAATGCATGATAAGTACTACATACACAACTATACTTCTGCTATTATTTATTACTCTAGTAACTATGACTCATTTAGTGAGTGGGACCCGGACTTGGTGACAACATGCAGGTAGGATGACACCCCTCGGAAGCCAGAGAAGACTGGGTTGTTCAAGGGCTAACTTCCTGGCTGTGTGATCTTGGACAAGCGCCATAGATTAACTTCCCTTAAAGCCTCAAGTTTTAATCCGTCTGCCATGATGGAAAAATAAAGCATACCTCCAGGGCGGCTGTGACAATGAAAAATGAGAATGGTGCCCATGCTCTGGCAAGTGGCAGGAGCTCCGATGATGGCAGCTCCAGGGGTGCAGGGCCCACCACTGCCTCTCACACAGTAGGGGCGTGAGGAAGTTAAAGGTGGTACTGGTTACGGAGGGCCACGTGGCACCCCGCCCGACGCGTGATGCCTGCGCTCTCATTCAGCCGTTCCCCCAAGTCCTATTCCAGCAGGTTCTATCATCCCATTCAGAGGTAGTTGGCACGAAGGCACAGAGAGGTGAAGCCACTTGCCCAAAGCCTCACAGCTAGCAAGGGCAGAGCCTGTGTAATACCCAGGTTCACCTGACACACACGCTCTCACCAGTGCACCTCACTGCCTTACTCTTCCCCTTCTCCTTCCTTCAGTCCCCCCTTTGAGGCCAAAGATGTCCACCTGCGCCTTCCTCTGGAGGGAGACAGACTAGGTGGAGGGCAGTGTTCACTGGGGAAGCACAGGCTGAGTGGGGGGTCAGGAGCAAGGGGGGGGGGGCAGGTGGGGACTGGAGGAGGTCTGTGAGGGCTGGCCTGAGCTGCGGAAGTGATTTTCATTGTGTGTGCACTCATCCACACGTGCATTCATTTGTTTACTCACGCATGCATTATTCTGGGTGACAGTCGAGACATGTAACACAGCGTGGAAAGGACATTGATTAATAGTGTCATTGTCAACAGCTCACCACACAGCCAGACCCGTGACTTCCAGCTTTGCACAGGAACATTGTGTGTTAGTTTTTGTTTTTTTAATCCTTACCCGAGGATGTTTCTATTGATTTGAGAAAAAGAGAGACAGACACAGAGAGAGAGATGTGAGAGAGAAACATGGGAAACATGGGTTGGTTGCCTCCTGTAAGTGCTCCGACCCAGGATTGAATCCGCAATGTAGACGTGTCCTGACGGGTAATGAATGCGCCAACCAACTGAGCTTCCGGCCAGGGCTGGGGAGCAGTGTTTTTGAGGTCCTACTGTGTGGCAGGCATGGCTGGAGCCTAGAGGAGGTAGGCAGGATGAGGAGCCTCAAGCGGAGGGAGGGCAGATCTGGGTTCTCGTGGCTGCGTGCGTCCTGCTGTGGGCCAGACATCGGGTCTGTGTGTCTCCAGCCAGAATGCCAAAAGCCTTAACCCCCCAGAGGTCCCGCCTGGCCAGCCCTCTTTGCCCAACTCGATCTTTGCCCTCCCGGCCTCCCTCCCCTCGGAGCGGTAGGAAATGCTATGGACTCAGACCAACGGCGAGCAGGGTTCACATCGCTCTCGAGCCGTGCACAAAACACACAGTGAGCTTCTGAGAAGCCTGTGACCTTCAGGGTGGGACTGGCACCCGCCCAGGCTCTGCCCTGCCCCTCTGGCCACTGGGCAGGGCCTCCGCTGGGCACCTCCAGAGGGGTCTTGCGCCTGTGCCAGCTGCCCTCACCCCCACTGCCCACCTCTCCCCTGCTTGGAGACGAATGAGGCACCGACTTGGTGCAGGTGGTCTCTTTGGGGGCTGACCCATGAGTCCGGGAGACAGGAGGGAGGAAGTCTGACGTCAGTGTGCACTCCGGGGGTCCCGGTGGGGGTGGGATCTGCCGGGATCTGCTGAGCGAAGGGAGCAGCAGGCGGTCGCCCTCCTGAAGGGGGGAGGTGGGTGCCTTTATCCACCGGCCTGTCCCCATTGGCTGGGAGTGGTCCTGGGAGGGTTGACCATCCCCCTACCCCTATTCCGGCTTTGCTTGGACATGGGAGAGACCCCAGGCAGAAGCAGCTCAAGGCTTGGTGGCACTGAAAATGGGGTGCTGTTGGCGAGGGGTGAATCTGAGGGACCCAGGTTAATAGGAGGGAGGTCAGGGGTGTGACTCAGGTCCCCAGGGGCTCTGCCCAAGGACAAGACTTGCCCCAAATGTGAGGAGTCCTGGCGATCTTGGCCGGAAAGGGCAGCAGGACAGAAGGAGGAGCGGGAAGCACAGCCTTGGGACATTCCATCCTGGGGCCTCACAGTCGGTTTAAGCAGCCCCTTCCCCGACAGGCCCGGGGGCTCTGCCCCACAGCCTTTCAGTGGGCACCTACTGTGCGCCGGGACTGGGCCCCGTGGGGCGGGGACGGCCCTGCCCGCCGGTGAGCTGGCGCCTCTGCCCAGGGACCGGAGGCGGCGGCGCAGCAGCTGGTCCGCAGCGGGCTCGGGGGCCGCCTGGCGTCTGCTCCTCTGCAGAAGAGAAATTGCCGTTTGCTTTGTTCCCTGCTCTTTCCTGGGGAGTCACGTGTGTTCCCGGCGCCAGCTGGGAGGCAGGGCCGGCCGTGGAGCCTGTCTGCAGGCTCTGGCCCAGGCCCCTGCCCCGGCCCCCTTGGTTTAGGTTGGGTCAGGATGGCAGAGGGGAGCAGGGCTGGGCAAGTTGAAGGCATTTCTTGAGACTTTAAAAAAAAATGGTAACCCATATATAACATAGAATTGGCCGTCTTAGCCATTGTTACGTGTCCAGTTCAGCACCTGTAAGTACATTCACACTGTTGGGCGGCCATCACCACCATCCCTCTGCAAGACGTATTCACACCCCCCCAAACCCCCGTTTCACAGGCGGGGAGACTGAGGCTGGGAGAAGGGACTTACCCAAGGCCCCCGGCAGGGTTCAGGAGGAGCAGGAGCTCGGAGGGCAGCCGTGGATCGGGCTCCTCCGGGTCCCTGGCCGACCGGCCACTGCCACAGCTGAGTGAGGAACTCACGGAGACGTGCACTCGACCAGCGACAGGGGCCGGGACCGGCCGCCGGCTCACCCGCAGCCTCGGCGGGAGGTGGGACCTCACACCCACCCCTGACTCTGAAGGTGCCCTCTCCCCTCCCCCTGCAGACCTGGGACGAAGACCTGGCGAGGTCGGCGGCGGCGTGGGCCCACGAGTGCATCTGGGAGCACGGCCCCACCAGCCTGCTGGTGTCCATCGGGCAGAACCTGGCCGTGCACTGGGGCAGGTAAGAGCCGCCGGGGTGCCCCCCCCGCCTTACGTGTGAACTGCCATTGTCACACGCCCTCATGGGTCACGCACTCAGAGGGCGGGAGACCACCCATGCTGTTTGCGGCCGGGGAGACAGAGGCTCTGTGCCCAGGAACATGTCCGAGAAGTTGGCACCATGGATGTGAGCCCGGTTGCTGACTCCAGACGCTGACCAATCGACTCGGGGGTTTCTGGAGCGTGGGCTTTCCATTCCATCTCCTCGGAAGGGCTTCTGGGGGCGGTTGCAGCTGGCCAGGAAGGTGCTGGCTGGGCATGCTGGGGAGATGGTTAGTTTGCCCTGTTAGTGGTGGGTCCTTACCATCTTCTCTGCCCCAGCGCGTCTGGGTCCTGCTCACTCTTTAAGGCCCAGCCAGGTTCCACCTCGTGGGCAGGCGTCCCTCACCAACCCCCTTGTCCGGCCATGGAGGGGCGCCTTCACGCCCCTGAACCCCCAAGGCCCCCTGGCCTGGCAGCACCTTGCCCTGGGGAGGCACTTGACAGTGGTCAGTTGATTGTCACTCCCTGGCCTTCCCCAAAGTCAACTGGGCCGCAGACGCAGGCACGCAGCCCGGCTGAGAGTCCCCTCCAGGCTCGGGCTGGTTTCACCAGAGAGCGTGGAGAGAACGTCTTTGGACCAGTGGAGACTCACGGAGCCACAGCCAGCGTGCTGTGCCAACGCCTCTGCATCGGACCCAGCGAGGCCAGGGCCTCAGGTCCACCTCCCTTTTGTCCTAATCGTCGGAAAGCTGAACATGACTTGCAATAGCCCCTCGAGACTCAGGCCAGGCTTTGCTTGACTTCCCCCCCCCGACATTTTTCAGCTGCTGAGTTCCACCCGGCCCCGAGCTGCTCGCGTTCCTCCTGGGCTGCTCCCTCTCAGGACAAACCTGGGCAGGTGTCGGCTGGGCCGGGAGAGACAGGACTTCCGGGAAGCAGACCCGCGGGGCCCTCTCTCCTCCGGGGGTCCTGCTTTTTGTAAAGTCAGCCCGCGGTGGCCCTGGGCGGCACGTCGGCGGCGGGGGAAGCATCCATCCTCCCGCCGCCGGCCGGCTGCGGCTCCTCAGTTTCCGGGCGCCCGTGTAGCCTTTGGCTGCCGGCCGGCATATTTCGACGCAGTTGTAACTGTGGCCAGGACAGCTTTTAATTCATTTTCCCCCTTCTCATACAATACCAACCCGTTTCCCTACTGCATAGCTGTCATGGTTAGCGTCTGGCAAGGCTGCCTCTGGACTATCAAGTGGACAAGCCGCATTTAGCCATCCCTTTCTTTCTTTCTTCCTTTCTTTCTTCCTTTCTTCCTTCCTTCCTTCCTTCCTTCCTTCCTTCCTTCCTTCCTTCCTTCCTTCCTTCCTTCCTTTCTTTCTCTCTCTCTCTCTCTCTCTCTCTCTCTCCCTCCCTCCCTCCCTCCCTCCCTCCCTCTCCTCCTCCTCCTCCTCCTCCTCCTCCTCCTCCTTCTTCTTCTTCTTCTTCTTCTTAATATATTTTTAATTGATTTATTTACAGAGAGAAAGAGAGAGGGATAGAGAGTTAGAAACATCCATCAGCTGCCTCCTGCACACCCCCTACTGGGGATGTGCCCGCAACCAAGGTACATGCCCTTGACCGGAATCGAACCTGGGACCTTTCAGTCCGCAGGCTGACGCTCTATCCACTGAGCCAAACCGGTTTCGGCTAGCCATCCCGTTCTTGTCGCTTGCTGGTGCGGTGGTTGGCTCCTTTGAATTACTTTACTAGGACAGCCCTGAGGAGTGGGGTGGGTGGGCCGAGGACACCGAGATCTCCCCTTCTGGTGAAGGCTACCAGCTCACGTTCCCAATGAGCTCCTTATTCGCAAGCCCCCACGGCCCCGCCCCGCCTGGCTGGGCTCTGGGGACAGACCAGATGGGGGGTGGGTGTCCCTTCGCTCTGCCACTCGCTCGGTGGCCGTGTTCTTTCCCCAGCCGGCCGGCCGGCCGCTCCCCGGCCACGTCACTGACCGCTGCCGCGCGCTCTGGGCTCGGACGGTAATTGTTACAAGACCTCTAACTGCCCCTCTCACCGCAGCGCTCTCAGGCCGGGCCAGGCCCGCGCCTCCTCTCTCTTTTATTGGAACCGCTTTGTTTACCCTCGCTGGCGACGACGGCGACCTGGGATTTGCATCCCGTTTATTTTCCTTCCTGAGAAAATAACCGGTGCCGGCCTGGCGGGCGGGCCCGGCGAGGGGCCGTGGCCACCAACGACGGTGACCCCCGCGCCCTCCTTATTGCGGCCGAGGAGGCTCCGGGAGAAATCCTAAATCGGAAGTTTCCAGGAGGGCTTGTGCGCTGGCTGCAGAGCTCTGTATGCCACAGGCTCTGGCTCGGAGGAGGTTCCCGCCTTGCATTGCCCCCCCGGGGTCCCCCAGGCAGCCGAGCGACAAGGACCATCCATTGACGGGTGGTGGGGGCCATCTGCCTGGCCCCTGTAGTGAGCTCCTTCCCCGCCTCCAGACCCTCCCCGGCCACGGGGGGGGGGGGGTGTCCCATCTGGGCATCACCTGTTTAACTATTTACTCCATACTTTTTTCTACATGGACTTTAAAAAATATATTTTATTGATATTTTACAGAGAGGAAGGGAGAGAGATAGAGAACTAGAAACGTAGATGAGAGAGAAACATCGACCAGCTGCCTCTTACACACCCCCTACCGGGGATGTGCCCGCAACCAATGTACATGCCTTTAGCCGGAATCGAACCCGGGACCTTTCAGTCCGCAGACCGACGCTCTACCACTGAGCCAAACCGGTTTCGGCTCTACATGGACTTTAAATATCTAAAACCAAGCTTTGTCTTAAGCAAAATATAGGGTTCATGGACTTGCATATATTTTCCTAAATGTACGTGAAAATACATATATAATTATGAACATTAAAAATAAAGACTCACCGGGGGCCAGGTAACTGTTTCCTGGACACTCAGGCGGCGTGCGGGCCACCAGAGGGACGCTCTGGGGATGCCCAGGCAGGCCCCTTGCTGATGTGGGTAACAGCATTTCTAACAGGTGCCGGGCAGGATTTGGGACTATTGTCCCTGAAGGGGCCTCTCCTCCAGTCGACCCCCGGGGGGTGGTTGCCAGCTGCCGCCTCCGTTGCCGGGTGTGTGGTGGCCGGAACGTAACCAGCTGATCTGCCCCTGCAGGTACCGCTCTCCCGGGTTCCACGTGCAGTCCTGGTATGACGAGGTGAAGGACTACACCTACCCCTACCCCCACGAGTGCAACCCCTGGTGTCCAGAGAGGTGCTCGGGGGCCATGTGCACCCACTACACACAGGTAACCCTGGAGGGGTGGCCTGGACTCAGCCCACCGCCCCCAGTCGCTCAACGGGCCCTGCAGGGTTGTTGCCGAGCCGGAAAACCTCCACTGTCCTTGCCTTAACTTTTCCCTTCAATTTGATGCCATTCGGCGTGTAACCGATAGACTGAATGGCTCACAAGTAGAACGCTGAGACCAAGCACTAGGAGCTTCTATGGCACTTTTACACCCTGGGGCATTTCCTGGTGTTTGGTTTTGTTTATTTTAGATCTTCAGTGGGTTGGGGGAAATCTGGCCCTTCACCCCTTCACCACAGACCCTCTAACCAACGCCCTGTGATCCAGGCCAGACTGTGTCGCCCTGGTGTGCCTGGCCCCTGAGTTCTGACGCAGGGCTGTGGTCTTTTCAGATAGTGTGGGCCACCACCAACAGGGTCGGCTGCGCTGTGCACACCTGCCCGAGGATCAACGTCTGGGGAGACATGTGGGAGAATGCGGTCTACCTCGTCTGCAACTACTCTCCAAAGTAAGAGCAAGTCGGCATGGTCCTGGGGGTTGGCATGCTTTCGCCAGCTGCGGAGGACCCAGCTAAAACTGTCTTCAGCAGGGGCATCTCCTCATTATTTCACACTAGAGGCTCGGTGCACAAATTCGTGCATGGGGGGTGGGGGTGGGTATCTAGCTGGCCTGCCCCAATTGGGGCCCAGTGGCCTGGGCGGGCCAGGGGGTGGGGATGCAGGAAGTTGGTGGGCCACCCACATCCCCAATCAGGGTGGGGGGCCAATCAGGGGCAGGGCTGGCCAAGGGGAGGGGTCGCAGGCAGTTGGCCAGCTGGCCCCACTTCCTGATCAAACTCCAGGATGATTTGCATATTAGCCATTTATTATATAGGATAACAAGGAGCCTTAACAGGTCGGCAGTGCCAACCAGGGCTCAGGCTCCTCTTGTCTCCCTGCTGTACTATCCTCCCCTCATGGACCCCTGGCTGCAAAGCCCTGGGCATCACATCTCCCCAAGCAAGAAGGAAGGAGAATGGAGAAAAGACCTCTATCCTTAGGCCTTCCTCACCCCTGGCCCACTTTCTCCCTATGCCTTTGGCTAGCACTAGACCAACTGCAGGCAAGGGGGGAACCAGATTGCTCCAATTGGCTTTGACCAATGGAATTGCCCCATTTGACTTTGCGAGCCTCCTCTGGGACTACCTGCACAAATCAGAAGCAGGAATAGCTGTCGCCTGGGCAACCAGTGGGGTCTGCGACAACAATATCAGTATTATTTTTTTCTCTGAAAATATGCAGCTGATAGCACTCTATGACACAGTGTTCACGTTGGATGGAGTTTTGCATCTTTGTTTTTTTAAAAAAATACATTCTATTGATTTTTCACAAAGAGGAAGAGAGAGGAATAGAGAGTTAGAAACATTGATGAGAGAGAATCATCGATCAGCTGCCTCTTGCACACCCCCTACTGGGGATTGCCCGCAACCAAGGTACATTCCCTTGACCGGAATTGAACCCGGGACCTTCCAGACCTCAGGCCGACGCTCTATCCACTGAGCCAAACCGGTTTTGGCGAGTTTTGCATCTTTGTATGTCCCCCTCTCCGAAGGGACCACATCCCATGATGCCAGAGCCCTGCTTCTTCCTCACACAGCCGATGCCGTTAATCCCTTGACTCATTTCACCTCCATTGCTCATCAGGCAAACATGTGCTGGTTCTCGGGGAATTGCTCGCCCAGCTCACGGCCTGCGGTTTGCACGCTGGCGGCCATCCTAGCACCATGCCCTGCGAGCCTCGAGGTGTATTTGCTCAGTGACTGAATGAAATGAGAATGACTTCATTTATTTGGTTTGGGTCCGGAGCGGCCATGGGTGCGATGAAGGGGGAATTGCTGAGGTTGGGAGGAAAAGAGAACTCTCCTCCATCAACCATCTGACTCGCCTGTGGTGGCCGTGTCTCGGCAGCCCACAGGGAGAAGGGGGATTATGTCATGGGTGGGGAGGGACGCAGCCCATGGAAGAGCAATAAACTGGTCCACGGTGGCGGAGTTCCTGGCAGAGTGGCAGGTGGGGAGAGAGGAATAATTTGATTTGACTCTTTAATAAGGAGACCTGATCAGAATTCCAACCCTTCTCTTCGTTAGCTCCCACTCCTTTTCTTGAAAAAGGAATAATCCAGGAGGGTACAATACAGTAATCATTTAAGAAAAAAAACACCATATTTTATTAATTTCAGAGAGGAAAAGAAAAGAAAAGAAGAGAGAGAGAGAGAGAGAGAGAGAGAGAGAGAGAGAGAGAGAGAGAAACATCAGTGAGAGAGAATCATTGATCAGCTGCCTCCTCCACACCCCACCCTGGGGATCGAGCCCACAACCCGGGCATGTGTCCTGACGAGGAATCAAACCATGCCCTCCTGGTTCATAGGTCAATGCTCAACCACCGAGCTATGCAGGCCAGGCTTACAGACACGAATCTTAAGTAGGCAGCTTGATAAATTTTCGCACCTACATACATGTATTTGTCTGCTCAGGCACCCAGAAACTGGGCGCTTAACTAATAAACATTTATTTCCCACAGTTCCAGAGGCTGGAAGTCCCAGCTCAAGGTTCTGCAGGGCCAGGTTCTAGTGAGGACTCTAAAAAATGGCTTTTCCTTGTGTCCTCATGTGATACTTCAAGGAAAGAGAGAGAGAGAGAGAGAGAGAGAGAGAGAGAGAGAGAGAGAGAGAGAGAACTCATTGGTGTCTCTTATAAAGATACCATTTCCATATAGGACCCCACCCTCATGACCACACTTAACCTTTATTACATCCTTAGAAGTCCCATCTCCACTTAGAGCTGCAAAGGGGGTTAGGGTCTCAGCTTATGAATTTGTGGGCCCACACAATTCAGTTCATACCCACGTCGCTACCACCAGGTAGGTCACAACAGAGAATGTTTCCAGCACCCCAGGATGCCCCCTGACCTGAGTGGCCCCATTCTGACCTCCCTTTCCATCTGCCAGTCTGTCTCATACGCATGGACCTGACAGAGAAGCCCCTCACGCGCCCACCACCCTCCTCCCAGCACCACGTCTGTGAGATTTGTCTGTGGTATCCCGTGTTCAGCGGGCCGTTCTCTGCTGCGTGGTGTTCCATGGCTTCTCCTTCAGCGGGCAGAGCTCCTGGCCTTGCAGCGGGCAGAGGCTGAGAGGGTGGGTCCAGAGGTAGTGTGTGGGCTCAGATCCTTTGGACAGAGCATCTTGTACCTTCACGACCTTGTGCATTGGAGTGGACACTTACTTTGTGGGGCTGTTGGAAGAGTAAAGCGGTTGGTTGTCCAGGGACAGGGTGTTGATACAGAGCCTGGTGCCCAGCCAGCCTCCGTACACATAGCTCAGTTAGCCTCTGTACACGCTCACCCGAGCATTGTTCCTCCTGGACATCAGAGGTGTGGCTTGTCTTGGACGAAATCCAGAACCCTCGATCGGCTGGCACCTCGGCTGGGGAAGGGATGAGCCACCCAGCTCTGAAGAAACTCACTGAGTCTAGCCCAGCGGCAGGACAGGCTCTGGGGCCTGGCTCTCGGTCTGCCTGGCAGTGGGCTGCTCGGGAGAGTCCTTCCAAAGGCCCCGGAAGTCCCCAGCCAGCCTGGCCGTCCCCAGCAGAGGAGCCAGCGGGGTCTGAGTGTGGTGAGGGCACTACCATTCGCCACCCGGGGTGTGTGTGGGGTTGAAGCGAGGAGCGTGTTAGAACGGGCCCCCACCCTTCGTCCCCGGCCTGATGCCCACACGGCCCTGGGTGATGCCATCCGCTATTTTGAGCTGCGGGAGGTTAAACAGAAAGCGTGTTTTTGCAGTCTGTCTTCCAGCCGACACCCGCAGGGCCCTCCCCGGAAAGCGGTCAGAAGCATCACCTGGTCACGCTATCGGCTTCGGAAGCGCTCAGAGCATGTGGCCTTCCCCCTGAGCCGGGCCCGGTCTGAGGTGTCCATACAGGCACGCACCTGTCGTCCCCGCCCCCGTTACAGAGCAGAGGGCTCAGGGCTGGGGAAAGTGGGGGTCACCCAGCTGGCAGGGTTGGGGTCCAACTTAGGGCATCTGCTCTTCACCGCTCGGCTGGAGGACACGGGGGCCCAGCCTGGCCAACAGCAGGCCCGGGTCCCTCTCCTGGGAGAAGGGATGGATGATGGGGCGGCCACTTAGGACGTTTCTAGAATAAATCACAGAGACTGGTCCCCGGTCGGTCACAGCTCCATCTGTGTTGCTGAAGGCTTAGGTGCTACGAGAAGGATTTTGGGATTCCACTCACCACCTGGTACCTGGGCCCCGGAGAACTCTCACCGAGTGGCCTCCAGGCTTCGATACTCCTTCCTGCCCCAGGAGCGTCCGAGGGAGGTGGACGGTGCCCGGGCCGCTTAGAGGGACCTTAGTCTCAGCCCTGAGGGCAGAGTGTGGTCAGAGGCTCTGAGCCCCACAGCCTGGGTGCCCATCTCGCTGGGTGACCTCAACCAAGTCGCTGAGCCCCTCTGAGCCCCAGTTCCTTCCTGTGCCAAAGGGTTGAATTCCAGCATGTCCTCCTCGGGCAGGGGTGGGCAAACTTTTTGACTCGAGGGCCACAATGGGTTCTTAAACTGGACCGGAGGGCCGGAACAAAAGCAACCTGACCATGCTGGCACTCTCATCTTGGGCTGCTGGGGAAGGAGCGGAGGGGAGAGCAAGAGAACCCTCCGCTCTTTCGGCTCCGCGGGCCGGATAGAACAGCAGAACGGGCTGGATCCGGCCCGCGGGCCATAGTTTGCCCACGGCTGTCCTAGGACGTTGGAAGTTTGGGGTGACCTGGGTTGGGTGTGTGGTCCAGACACCAGGTACTCCACGAACACACTGACGATTACTCATTTGCAAATGTTTGCAAAGAGGGATCCTGGCAGCTTCCCAGGACAAAGGCGCTGGGGCTGGGGCTGGGTCGGGGTGGACAGTGCTCAGAGCCGAGTTAGGGGAGCACCCGCGGCACGTGGGGGCCAGAGGGTGTTGACACACGCACTCAGGTCAAGGAGGGGACATGCGGCTCTCAGCTGGGGTTCCTCTAGAATTCTTTCGACTCTGCGCTCAGAGGCGCCCGGTCAGCTCCTCTTTCCCATTACACGGCAACCGCCGTCCTCCTCCCCCACTGTGCTCGGCCCCGAGGGGGGCCAGGGAAGGGGTGACCGGGGCCCTCGAGGGGCAGCCCCTCCTGACAGTGTTTCTGTCTGTCCTCAGGGGGAACTGGATTGGAGAGGCCCCGTACAAAACCGGCCGGCCCTGCTCCGAGTGCCCGCCCAGCTACGGAGGCGGCTGCAAGAACAACTTGTGTTACCGAGGTAGGAAATGACTTCAAAACCGTGAGTCACTGAGCAGCCCGCGCAGAGCACAGACCCCGGGACGTGAACAGTGGAGCCAAGGTGGCCCCTCCCCAGCCCTGCTGCAGCCGCCCTCAGCTCCCTTCCTCCCTCCTCCCTTCCCTCCTCGTGCACAAGAAGACTCGGGGTTCAGTCCCCGGTTCCCTGGGGACCCACGGCTTCCCTGGATGTCCCCCTTCCCCATGAGCATCCCATGGCCAGACTCCAAGCTGGGCTTGGGCCGCAGCATCCCCTCAGACAGGGCCCTGCCCTTGTTTGTCGGCGCTTATAGTTCCACGTGAAACAGACAGCAGACCAGGAATTAAAAGCAAACAGCTAGATCGTGATGTTCCTGAGAGCTCCAGGCTAGGCAGGGCTATTCCTCCAGGGTGTCCTTCCGTCCTTGTCCCACACCTACCACCCCCCCCCCCTTGCCCCGCCTGACTTTTCCCACCTTGTTCATCCTCCTTGTCATAAACATTTGCGTCTCCCTCCCAGGCAAACCGGGGCTCTCCAAGGCCGCGCAGCCTCCAGCCCCTCCCCCACTGGTTGGTTGTCGCCACTCAGAATGTTTCCACTCACTCCGCTCCTGTAAACAATGCACATTTTTCGTGCCTAAAGCGTTGCTCACGGTTTGGAATATTTCCTCAGGCCCCGTCCCGGGAGAGGCATAGCTAGGCCAAAGGGCCTTCCCATGTTTTTACAGATAAGATGAGTTTTTTTTTTCATGTGGTTCCATCCACAGGGCTTGGCAGGGGGGCTGGGCACGCAGGCGAGAGCCACCCTCTGTGCCAGGCCCTCCCCGACGGAGGGTCGTGGGGTCAGTTCCGTGGGCTCTGGGGTGCACACACTGGTGGCTAGCGGGGGGACGCAGACCCTCTCAGGGGCCCAGGCGCTCTGTTGTCCTGACAGCGGCTCACCACTGATTCTGCCCATTGAGGGGTGGAGGAGGAGGCAGGAGAAGCAACGAGCCAGGCTTGAGGCTGGCGCTGCAACCAGGCGCTCACTCTACCCATCAGCAAGCGGCTGTGATAACCCCATCTCCCACAATACATCTCAGGCACAAGTGAGAGTCCTTGCATTTGGCATAAACGTATTGAGCACCTGCTGTGTGCCAGGATGCTGCTGGGCGTTATCCGTGGGGGTCACTATGGCGACCAGACAGTCATGGCCCATCCCTCATGAAACTGAGGCCCAGCGGGGTCGTGGCCGCGGGGAGTGATCCTCATCTTCCATGGGAAGTAACTGTTTGCCGGGAGCTTCGAGGCGGAGCATTGCTGTTGTCTAAGGGCATCAGGGAGGGCTTCCCCCAGCAGTGCCCTTAAGGAAGAAGATGCAGCCTGCCAGTGAGAGAAGTGAAAGGCGTTTCCGGCAGGGGGAACGGCGTGTGTGAAGGCCTAGAGGCATGAGGCTCATGGTCCTGAGCTCACTCTTGTGCACGGTGTACGTTGGTGGTCTAGTTTCGCTTTTTTTGCCCGTATCTGTCCAATTTCCCCCAACACCGTGCATTGAAGAGACTCTCTTTGTCCCATTGTATGTTCTCGCCTCCTTTGTCAAATATTAATCGACGATAAAGGTGTGGGGTTATTTCTGGGCTCTCTATCCTGTTCCAGGGATCTACCCGTAGGCGTTCGTGACATGGGATTTCTCCCGCCTCCCGTGTCCTCTCTGGCCACCCTCTTCTCTGTCTCCACGCGCCCTGTCTTTGGTGAACTGTTCCCTGACGCGCCCCCTCTGGTCCCTGGATTTGTGAGCCAAGCGTGGGTTTTAGAGACTGGCACCCCTGCTCCGAGAATGTCAACCCCGCCTCATTCCAGGGCTGGGACCCTGGGCAGGTGGTCTCTCTGAGCCTCAGTCTTTCTGTCTGAAAAAGGGGGCTATGGTGTCAACCCCTGGGGAACTGGAGGGCTAGGAGGAGAAGGCCGAGGTCAACAGGCAGGCATGTCGGGTCCCACTCCATGGTGCTATTCAGGCAGGCCCTGGGACTGTGCTTATCGTTTGATATAAAACAAACAAACAAGGAATTAAAAACAAGCAGCTAGACTGTGATGCTGGTTTACGCACCAAACGAAGCCTCTGGCACCCAGTCACCCAGAAGGGCTGAGTCTCCATCGGATTTGGGGATTGAAAGGAAGGCTGCCCTTCGGGGTTCCTCCTGAGTCCCGCACTTCGAGGGGCGCGGTGTGTGCGTGACCCACAGCCGTCTGGGTTCCGGGGAGCAGGGTCGTGTTTACCGTCGCAGGCTGTGTGGACTCAGGCGTGCCACGTACCTTCTCGGAGCCTCTGCTTTCCCGTCTGTAACAGTGACAGTTCAGTCCTGCGAAATTTCGCCAAAGCAAAGCAGAGAGTTGCTATTTGCACTTGCTGAGTGGCCTTCTCAAAGACGAAGTCTTTGGACCTTTACAGCATCCACCCCGCCCCCCTCGGATGCCTGTGGACTAGAGTTACCTCCTGTTCTCCCACAATTAAAGCAATGAGAAGGATGAGCACCTGCACATAGTCAGTGCTTTATAAACAAAGGTGGTTAGCTCCTTGAAGAAGAAGTGGGAGGTATGACTGTACTGATACCTGCCCCGTGACCTTCATCCCCTGGTGAGGAATCTTGGTTCTCTCCCAGCCAGGGGGGTCTCATCCATCTCTGGAACCTGACAGATGCCTCCTCCTCCTTAGAAACGCAGCTCTGGTGTCACACCTCCTCCAGGGAGTCTTCCCTGACTACACAGACCGGCAGTGCACCTGCCTTCCTGCTCTGACTGCTGCCAGACTCTCCCTGAACCTTGACCACCTGTAGTTATGACTGCTGGTTCGCTCCGGTGCCTCCAGGGCCCCGGAGCGGGTGTGTTCTTACGTCATCTCAATTCAATTCCCGCATCCCCAAGAGAGCCAACTTCCAAAGTCGGCTTAGGTGCTGGTTTAACCCACCCAACGAAGCCTCTGTACTCATTTCTTTATTTTTGGTGGAAAAGAGTCAGCTCACTCGGCAGGTGTGCCTCCCGCTGGCCTTGCCAGGTGCGGTGATAAAGGCTGTGGGCTTCGGGGAAGGGCAGCTTGACCCTCAGCTCTGTGAGCGTGGGCAGGTCCCTTAGCCTCGCTGAGCCTCGGTTTCTCTGTCTGTGAAGTGAGGCTCATCCCGTCTGTCAAGGCAGTGAGAGGATGATGCGAGGACATTCTGGGAAAGGTCCGCGCTCAGGAAACACTAGCTGTGAGCCCTGTTATCACTTATAGACCGCCGTGGGAATCTGCAGAACGATGTAAGCAAGGCTATGCGCCCCGAGACCCCAGGCCCGGGGATGGACAGTGCGCACAGTAACCTGGCCGTGAACTCAGGCGTGGAATTTCCCCAGGCCTGCGCGGGTCCACACGGGGGATCTTAATTAGGATGTGCTCAAATAGAGCCGGTCTTCTGGGCAAGCATTCCACTTTTCATGTGTGTGTCTGAGGGCGAGGACTGTCTGCCCATTTTCTTAAATAGTGAGCCCTCAAATGCTTTAGACGGCCTTATTTGAAAATATTGAAACTATATTCGGCTGAATAAAGCCACGATTATGTGGTATAAAAACCCTAAAGGCCAGTGGAAGAAAACCCGGTTATTCCAGAGACAGCTCTGGCTTTCAGTGAAGGGCAAACCTGAGAAGCTACATTGACGGGAAGGCAGACCAGAGACAGTTGATTGTGCCAAATGGCGTTGTAAACCTGGTGTCTTCATAAAGATTTCAACTAATAGCTCTTGGCTACAAATGACACTTTCAGAATTCCCTTCCTAAATGTTCTTAAATTTCACTGGGAATATATTTTTTTCCAAAGGAATCCAAAGACAGAATCCTTTTTTTTTTTTTTAATTATCTTTTATTCAGCAAATATTGTTGAGCAACTACTATGTGCTGGGAGCTGGGTATCCAGAGGGCTGTGAAACAGGCTAGCTGCAGGCTCAGGGAGCTCCCAGCGGGCAGGAAAGCAGGTGGTAGTGAAATCACAGCTGTGAGCTAGCTCCCCCGAGCTGCCCTGGATATTCCCCTGAGGGAACGGACTTGGGGGTCAAGATCACAGTTCACCTCCCAGCTTAAATCCTGTCCATTCTCTCGGGACTAGGTTCGCCTGGGGTGGAGGTTGAACAAAAGGAAATTGGCAATGAAACAGAAGCAAAGAATTCCACCCTCGAAAAGCATGGCAGAACCACTCATCTGCCCTTCATTCGGTGTTTGTCTTGTACAGACACACAGCACGGTCTGTCCTTTGGGGAAGAGAGCCATTGCCCTTAAGGAGAAGTGGTAACGAGGCAGAGGGGCTGATGGGACTTGGATATTATTTATTTATTTTTTAAAAAGATATTTTTATTGATTTTTTACAGAGAGGAAGGGAGAGAGATAGAGAGCTAGAAACATCGATGAGAGAGAAACATCGACCAGCTGCCTCTTGCACACCCCCTACCGGGGACGTGCCCGCAACCAATGTACATGCCCTTGACCAGAATTGAACCTTTCAGTCCGCAGACCGACGCTCTACCACTGAGCCAAACTGGTGTCGGCGGGACTTGGATATTATTAACCCAGTGACTCAAAGAGGTCTGCGAGGGTGCTTCATTCCTCCTCCTCGAAGTCCTTCCTACCCAAACACATTTCTGTCAATTCTTTCATTGAGGGAGAGCAGGAGGCAAGCCCGGCCTGCAGACATCTGAGGGGGACAGGTGCCGCGGTCTCCCAGCAGAGATGGGCAGCAGTTGGTCTTTGAGAAAATCATTCAGGCAAATGCAAATAGCAAGTCTCTGCTTGCTTTGGCTGAAATGGACAGTTTGGTATTCTGATTAAAGGTTCTGACCAGCAGTGAGTAGTTGTCCTTTTAAAACATATATATATATATTTTTTTAATTGATTTTTTTTTTAACAAAGAGGAAGTGAGAAGGATAGAGAGTTAGAAACATCAATGAGAGAGAAACATCGATCAGCTGCCTCTTGCACACCCCCTACTGGGGATGTGCCCGCAACCAAGGTACATGCCCTTGACTGGAATTGAACCTGGGACCTTTCCGTCCGCAGGCTGACGCTCTATCCACTGAGCCAAACCGGTTAGGGCTGAATAGTTGTCTTTGGTGATAAAGACTAGAAGATAAATAAACTGATGTTTATAAGAAGTGCAATCTGTTTGATTGATCAAAATGTCTTAAAAATACGGTTGTCATGATCATTGTGGAGAAATAATAATGTTTGGGTGGGAAAAGATTGGGACCCAATGAACTCACTTTAAGAAAAAAACAACCAGAGTCGGTCTCTCCGGCTCACCCTACAGATGGGTCCAATGTGAGGGGGTGGCAACGCCTCCGTGCAGGGGAGGGAGAGAGGGAGCAGAGCAGGGAGCAGGATGTGCTGGAGATGAGGGGCAGTGGGGCCTTTGACCTGAGTGTTTGTGCACCTTCATGGGTGTATAAGGAAGGCCCCTCTCCCAGGGAAAACTTAGGGGAGGCAGCTATAGTTTGGGATCAGAGGATGTACTTTCTTGGGCAAGTGATGGTACAGGGGGAGGAAGGACAAGAAACCATGATGATAACCCGGGTGTGGAGCTGGGCCCCTCTCCCTGCTCAGCCCAGCGGCTCCCGGGGCCAGAGCAGCCGCAGCGAGCAGCGCCTGTCCGCCTCCCCGGCTGGTGGAATTCCACCTGGCCAGGTCTGTTCTGAAATGTAACTTCCTCTTCGGCACTGAAATGACTCTTTGTCAATCTAAACCTCAAAAAAGTTTAGGTTCCAAGTGGTTTCTTTCTTTTTTTTTTTTTTTGCAAAGTTCATTTTTGTTGAATCTTGGCATTTTTTCCCCCTCCTCCATCTTTGCTGTGAAGAAGGAACTTACGTCCCCAAACCTGAAACAGACGAGATGAACGAGGTGGAGACGGCTCCCGTGACTGAAGGGAAACACGACTGGATTCAGCCGAGGGTGATCAGACCCAAGAAAACGTCCACCGTGAGCTACATGAGTGAGTCAGGCTCCCCGCTCTGCCCTCGGGGGGGCCCCCCCACGGTGCCCCCTCGAGCCCCTTTGAAAGGGGGCTGCTTTCTTCGGGGTGGGTGGGGGAGGGGAGCTGGTGGGCTGAGAGGGCTCCAAGTCCACAGACAGCAGGCGCAGGGTGGCCTGCAGCTTGCAAAAGTATAGCTCTCAGGTGATCCTGAAAATGGTATTCTTAAGCCATTTATAGGAGCTGTCCCTGAGTGACAGTGTCCCCCAGGCAGGTGTCTTAAGGTGAGACCTTATCCTTTCAAAAGGGCCCCGAGCTGAAACTGGGCTCAGCCTGGAAGCGCCGGGCTCCCCAAGGGGGAGCACAGAGCATGCAAGGTGGAGGCTAGCACCCGGGAGCCCAGCCCTCCTCCTCCACAGACCAGCTCTGGGACGTGGATATCATTTGACTCTCGGAGACTCAATCTGCTCACCCATAAAATGGGGCCATGATACGAGGTGCTGTGAGGACTGTTTGCAGAACTGTGGGCCCTGGGGTCAGCGGGGATCTCCCCGGACTTGAGATCACCCAGTTGCCCCAGACAGCCCCTTGGGCGGGAATTAGATATTTCCCCCGGACTTCTGGAAGTCCCAGAGTGCCCCCACGCTCACCTCTGCCCCCTGTCCCTTCCCTGGTTCCCAGCACGCCTCCCCTCACGGGGCTCTTCTCCTCTGCCCGCCCTGCCAGAGCTCAGCGCTCTGGTTCCCCTGACCCTGCCTTGGGCGCCTTTCCTGGAGGTGGGGCTCTGGGGGGCACTTCCTTACAGACACAGCACTGGGCGTGGGCAGTCTGCCTGCAGCCTGGCTCTCTCTGATTCTCCCCTAGAGCGGAAGGAGCATAAGCTGGGCTCGCCCTGCGGAGGGCCCACCTGTGCCCACCTAGCTCAGAAACCATCCCCACTTTTTCAACTTCTCTCTCCCCGGCCCCCCACAGTCACCCTGTCCTCTTGGGCCTCCAGTGCCTCTTCCCAGACCTGTTGCCTGTTCAGCCGTCCTCAGCGTCTTCGCCCAGGAAATGGGCTGACGCTCTTTTCTGTCGGTTCCATTGGTTCTTTTAATAATGCAAAAACCATAATATGTCTTCTTGTCCAACTACCCCTCTCCTCCGAGCTTTCTACACATCCCTATAAAACAGTGGCTCTCAACCTTCCTAATGCCGCGACCCTTTAATACAGTTCCTCATGTTGTGGTGACCCCCAGCCATAAAATTATTTCCGTTGCTACTTCATAACTGTGATTTTGCTACTGTTATGAATCGTAATATAAATATCTGTGTTTTCTGATGGTCTTAGGCCAGCCCTGTGAAAGGGTCGTTTGACCCCCAAAGGGGTTGCGAACCGCTGCTGTAAAACAAACAAAAAGGGAAGCTTGGCAAAGGCTGTGGGGGAGATGGCACAGGGGGGGATGCCTGGTCTCCACTTCCAGACTGAATAAGGCTCATTCCCCAGAACCCGAGGCTCCACGGGGCACTTAGTGTGTGCCAGGCTCCCTCCACGGTCAGATGCCACCGACACAGTACTCACTGCACGTTCACCCATATCCACATGCGGAGATTGAGCCTCAGAGAGGGGAAGTAACTTGGCCGAGGTCAAACGGCTGCCCCAGATCAGTGGACCCAACCATTGGGCAATGCTCCTGCTCTGGAATGGCCTGGGTTCCAGAAAGCTCCTCAGAGTGGGGAGCGGGGTCTTCTAACTCGGTCTCATCCTCTTGGTTCCTGCAGTGATGTCTATTTCTGCATTTCTCTCCTAGCCCAAGTTGTCAGGTGCGACACCAAGATGAAGGACAAGTGCAAAGGATCCACGTGCAACAGGTGAGGCCTGGGCGGGACCCCTCCATTCTTGTTCCCTTGCAGCCCCTCGGAGCGCCTGCCACGGGCTGCGGGCCACATCCTGGTCAGCCAGCGGGTGGCCATCCAACCAAGCTGGGTAGAAACGGACACAAAAATGGCGGCATTCTCTACTTTTAGCAACAACGGTGTGCTCCCAGGGCTGAGTGGGGAGGTCACTCAGCCTGCATTGTGTCATACATTCAGTTCCCTCTGAACGCCAACCTTTGTTAAGACAAGAGTGTGGCCCACAAAGGTGACCCAGGTCTGTCGGCTTCGACCAGCGTTCCTCAGCCTGGGCATTGCTGACATGTAGGGGCAGATACTGCTCGGTGGTGGGGGCCCAATGCAGTGTAAGAGGCTGAACAGCACCCCTGGCCTCCACTCTAGTTGTGAGCCCCAAAAACGTCTCCAGAAATTGCCAACATCCCCCGAGGACAAGATCAAACCCTAATTGACAGCCTTGGACCTAGACGGTTGGCCCAAGCTCGGGGTCTCCTGCCGCCTGGACACACGCTCCAGCTGTGTTTCCTCCCCAGTCAGGCGGACGTGCTCAAAGTCCAAATGCTCGGCCTTATTGTCTCAAAGGGAATTTGCAAGCGGCAGAAATGCCAGGCTTGTACGGGGCTGATGTGTGAACTACAGACATGACAGTCTTGACCAACGTTTTTGTGTAGCTGGGGACGCCATCACACCTCTCTGTGTGAGGGGGGGTCGCACGGTGGCCCAGAGTTCTGTGCACGGAGGGTCACGGCTGGCGTGGCATTAGGATGTGCGGGCCGCTGCGGAGTCTGAGCAGGCTGCTTCCTGAGGGGCCCGCTAGGGGAAGAGCTGCCAGTGCGGCCCCGGGAGGGGAATGAGGTCATCTGGCGGATGGAGTCACCGAGTACCGTCCCCTGGGATGTTGAAGGACGTCTGCCAAGAAGAAGGAGTTTGGTTTTGGCAGTGCCGCTGGGCCGCACTCTCTGGCAGCGAACGGCCAACAGGTGCAGCGGCCTCAGGCAGAGCCTCAGGTTCACGGTGGGAAAACCACGTCCTTGGCCGCGGGGTCCTTACTCGGCTTCCTAAGGACGCTGGCACTCACTCATCTGAAGCCGAATCGCGTCATGTAACGCGCGTGCTGCGAAGGGAAGGCCGCGATCCTGTCGATACCACAGGGACTGGGACTTGGGTGCGCAGCCTCTGGCAGGCGTGTCAGGAAATAGGCTTTGAGCAACCCAGGATGAGGCCGCTCTGGAGGCTCAGCCCTCGTCCCTCGAGCAGCGGGTAGCAGGCCAGCAAGTACTGCAGACACCAACTGTCCACGTGTTGGTGAGATGAGCAAGATGTGGCAATGGTGGTGGCGCAACTGTCCCCTGCAGTGCTGGGGGCATTTGCACATCTCTGTGTGTGCTGGGCAAATCGGAGAAAGCACGCAGCGTCTGCGAGGGCCATCCACACCGCATGCTCACGGCTCTAGGACAGTGGTCGGCAAACTCATTAGCCAACAGAGCCAAATATCAACAGTACAACGATTGAGGTTTCTTTTGAGAGCCCAATTTTTTAAACTTAAACTTCTTCTAACGCCACTTCTTCAAAATAGACTCGCCTAGGCCGTGGTATGTTGTGGAAGAGCCACCCTCAAGGGGCCAAAGAGCCGCAGTTTGCCGACCACGGGGCTAGTGGCATCTCTGCCTTAAACACAAATGTTAATTAAGCATCTGAAAGCAGTTGTTAGGAAGGTCAAACTGAATCTGTAATTGTGTCCACGTGACTATACACGTGGGCTTGGGTGACCTGGGACGAAAACAGTGGATTCTCCATCACCGAGGCTTTTCCACGTGTGTGTGCCCATAGAGCTGCTGAGGAAAACCAGGGTAATTGCAGGGCGATGCGGAGTCGTGCTCACCTGTGGGAATCACGTGCTTTCTCCCATCAGGTACCAGTGCCCGGCAGGCTGCCTGAGCCACAAGGCGAAGGTCTTCGGAACTCTCTTCTATGAAAGTGTAAGTGGGGCCCGTGTTTCCTTCAATGGCTTCCGTCGCCTGCTTTTAAAGGAGGTTGGTGGTTTCCAGGGAAAAGGTTTCCCTTCCCTAACTTCGTCCGACCTTCGTTTGCCGAGATGATCTGTGAGTGTTTGAGCTCACAAGTGGTGCAGCCGCTTTGGGGCCCTGGGGCCCACCGGTCTCTGCGGAGACGGGGTGTTACCGGGCGCCACTGCGTGGGGGGGGAAAGGGCTGTCTGTCGCTGTTCTTACTGGGTCAGGCCCCTCAGGTGGGTTTTTAAAGATAAGCAGCCCCAGGGACCGTGGCGCACGTGTTCTGGAGAGAGGCGGGCGTCGGAGGTGGGGGGAGCTTTGGCCCGACGGTTTGGCTTCCTGTGGGTTGAAGACAGACATCTTGGGGACGGCTGGCCAGGACCACTTCCGGTGCACTCACGGCCTTCCCCTCCCCAGTCGTCCAGCATATGCCGGGCTGCCATTCACTACGGGATCCTGGACAACAAAGGAGGCCTGGTGGACATCACCAGGAACGGGCGGGTCCCCTTTTTCGTCAAGTCTGAGAGGAATGGCATGGAGTCTCTGAGGTGAGTATTTGTGAGCAGGGTTCCTTACAGCGTTTTCTGGTTATAAAAGTCTTGTTGACACGTTGAAAGTACTGAACAAGCGGAGATGGCCTTAATCCATGACTTAGAACTTGCCCCATAGGTAAGGTGACCAGGTGTCCCGCTTTTGGCGGGACAGTCCCGATTTTGAACTATTTGTCCTACGTCCCGCGGCGTTTTAAAAAAGTCCCAATTTTTGGAAAGATTCTTTTAAATCTTTTGGACTTTTTTTTTTTAAAAAACGCCACGGGACATGGGACAAATTGTTAAAAATCGGGACTGCCCCACCAAAAGCGGGACGTCTGGTCACCTTACCCATGGGCGGCTCAGCATGGTTTATTGCAGTGCCGTGCGCCCTCCCTCCCTCCCTCTCTCCCTCTCTCGTTTGGTTGGGTTTTGGCTTCTGCTTGCCTTTCTTCCTTGTCTCCAAGAACCCTTCAGACACTTTATCGCTAAATAAAGTGTCTGAGTTTATAGGCTAATTCTGGATTAGCACTTTTTCTTCCTAAGAATGAGGCTTTTCATTTTTTAAAAATACTTACTTTTTTTTTCTTCAAGATAATGTTTTTCACATAAGGTATGAGGCTGGCTCTGATGGGCCAGCCAGTCCTTGGCTATTCTGACTTTTCGAGGCTCGGGGAGGAGGCCACGTGTTGACCTCTCTGTAGAACAAGAGGCTAGACCAGTGGTTGGCAAACTCATTAGTCAACAGAGCCAAATATTGACAGTACAACGATTGAAATTTCTTTTGAGAGCCAAATTTTTTAAACTTCTTCTAATGCCACCTTTTCAAAATAGACATGCCCAGGCTGTGGTATTTTGTGGAAGAGCCACATTCAAGGGGCCAGAAAGTCACATGTGGCTCGGGAGCCGCAGTTTGCTGACCACTGGGCTAGAATGACCTGGGACCATAGAGCCCAATAGAGGTCATGGGGTCAAACAGACTTGGCTCTGCTTTTTCCCTCTGCAGCCTGTGGGTGGGTTTCTTCATCTCTTCTGGGTGGCCGCACCCTCATTTGTAAATGGGCACCATGGTAGGACCCGGGGCTGACACCCACTAACCCATGATGGCAGGGCCTAGCCCGGTGTCTGTGACAAGGAAGCACTGAGCAGATGCTCCTCGATTGTTCCGAGGCAGCATGCCCCGTGCAAATTGTGAGGCCACTCTGAGCATTTCAAAAATGGCAGGCGTCATTCCCGATGTCAAAGGTCCAGCTCTTCAAGGGGTGTCTGAGCACCCCCTCTCCACCTTAGCTAAGGGACCTACAGTGATTTAAACAAAAAAAGAGCCAGGAATTGTGAGCCAAAGCCAAGGAGGTGCTCACAGAGATGCCAGTTGGGCGACCTCATGAGGTGGCTCATTGCAGGCTGTGGGCGTGGCCAGATTCAGATCCTGGGTTGCCTGGGACGCTTGTCCCATTCAATGCCCAGCTTTGCACCTAGAATGGGCTCTTCACATTTTAGAATTCAGGGAATGTGCGAACATCAACATAAAGCAAATTATAGCTTTATTTTCACTAAGTTCTCATTGCAATGTGGCACTTCCTCCCATTATGAATGTTGGCCCCAAACCAGACTGGGTGAGCAGGACGGGCCACTCTCCCACTGGTGGAAACGGACTTGCTGTGGACATCTCGAAAGAGCCTCTGCGTCCTTACGCTGAAATGACAGTAGTGTGAGGACCCACCTATAAACTGGTCTTGATGGATTCGTAACAACGTGCGCCTATTCCTCTAATGCTAACTTGTTAGAAGAGTTTGGTAATGATATTAATGAGAACTGATTTTCCGTTAGTCTTTTCAGTTTATCATATGCATCTTTAAACTGTCACTCTGAGAAGGGGCGCAGGGGCTCCTTCGGGCTGCCAGGGGGTCCTTGCCCCAAAGAAGTGGATGAGCTGCGCCCAGAAGGTTCCTTCTAGATCCTGCCTTAGGTGTCCTCCAGGGCCTTCAGGCTGGTGGGCCATAAGCAGGGAAATGAAACATTGAAGCTGTAAATAAAAATAAATGCGGGAGCAAGCGTACAAGCCATTCCGTTGGCATTTACCAAATGTTTCCTTTTATAGCAAATACAAGGCGTCCAGCTCGTTCACGGTGTCAAAAGTGAAAGGTAAGCTGGGGTCCTCTTTTTATGTGACCCTGATACATGGGTTATGCTGGGTTTCCCTAGAAATGCCATTCCCCCTTAGCTGTTGATTGAATGCCTATCATGCCTGCTATTAATGCTGTTCTCGGGAACTGGTTCCTGAGGAGGCTGATTCTCTAATTTCTAAATATATCTGAACTTGGCATTGGCCCTAGACAGCTAAATCAGAAGCATAGGCTAGTCATTCTGGCTGAACGTCACAGAAATACCAACACCTGGGTCTAGAGTAGCTAATAGGTTGCATAGAGAGTGTCAGTTTCTATTGATTGGTAGTGGCTACCCCGTGTTGAGATGGATGCTGGGGCCTCCTTCTGGGCTCAGCAGAAAACAGAGCTTGATAGATTAGTAATGTCTGCCATGGACAAGAGCGGGGAAACGTGGGGTATGTTCATTTGGCTGGGTGGGATGCATCCATGGGAGAGCATGCTTTTTAGTCACGACCTCCTTCAGACCCCATCCTGCCTGTGGCTGTTTATGGAAATAAAGTTTTATTGGCACACAGCCATGCCCATTCGTTTATGCCTCGTGGTTTCTGTGCAGCATAGAACATAGGGCCCACCAAGCTGGAAATATTTACTCTCTGGTCTTTTAAGCAAGCGTTTACCCAGCTCTGGACTAGATGGGGACAATGCTGTCAGACGCAGCAGGTGGTCAGTGTTAGAACCACTTTCTTACATCTGCTGTTTAAACATGTGACTTTGCAGAAAAAGAGTCGCTGGCCTCCTTTGAAACAGCTCTAGGCCGGGAATTGGAAACGCGGGTTCTCAGCCGTGTCCTGCGAGGCCTCAGCTTTTCTGAGCCTCAGTTTCCTCTTGTAATTACAGTAATACCTGCCATGGGGGCCCAACATGATGAAGTAGGGGAAAGGTTTCAAAATTGAAAAGCACTCTGCAAAGGAGACGCATAGTAGGTCCACGGAGAAGCTGTTGTGGGCGGCAGCACCCCTGACCAGTAAACACATTCAGGCATGGGCTTGTCTCATCCCTTGGGTGGTCTCGGGTGGAGAGCCAGGGGTCCTGGGGCTTGACACCCGTTCTCCCCCAGCTCTATTGAAGGGCCCAGTGAACCCCTAGCACCCAGGTGCCTAGCAGTACCTTCCAAAGGCGGGTAACGGGAGGCCCACGCTTGCTCGTGACCTGACCCTCTCCTGATGGCTCCTGTTCACAGTGCAAGACGTGGATTGCTACACCACCGTCGCTCAGCTCTGCCCATTTGAGAAACCAGGGACCCACTGCCCACGGTAAGCCCCGCCTGGCATCTGGTTTTGCAAACACGGGGCTGGAGAGAAGGGGCCGCGCTGGGTGGGAGGTCATCTCCTGGCAGCAGAGTGCGGTGGCGATCCGATGTGGCCCTTGAATGTGTGTGCCCAGGAAAGCAGTCCATTCGTGTTCAAAGCCAAGGGCCCGCTCAGCCTTCCATGGGACCGCTGGTTCTCACCCCTGGGTGCACATTGGAACAGTCTGAGGGGCACCCTGCCTGGGGGTCCTACCCTGACCACTGAGAGCTGGGTCTCCGGGAGTGGCCCACTGGGACCAGCCTCTTTAGACGCTACTGGCTGAGCCCAGTGGGCAGCTGGTCTCAGACTCAGTTCAGGGAATTTAGCTGAGAAATGGCTCTGTCCACTGCTGCTCCTCTCCTCCCTGGTCGGAGTGTGTACACATGTAGAAATGACTTCATTTGCCACACGGCTCCTCCCAAGCCCCGCTGGCAGACCTGGAGATCTGTAGCCTCTTAGATGAGTCTAGAACCCTGCAGGCTGCTTGCTGCTTGTCCCATTTCACTCAGCTTGTTGGTTCTTCTGCCAGAGCCTCAATTTAGAAGCAGCTTAGGAAAACCCGGTTTTGGGGGTGTAATTTGCATACAGTAAAACTCTCCCATTATACGTTTACAACTCTGACGTGTTTTGATAAATGCATGGTCATGCAGCCATGGCCACTCAAGACAGGAAGTTCCCTGTGGTCATGCCCTCTCCTCCCTCTCCCCTTCCCCTCATCCCCACAAACCACCATCTACTTTCTGCCCCTGATTTTGCCTTTTGTGGGATTTCATGTAAGCGGGGCACCACAGCATGCAGACCTTGTGTCAGACAGGTCCCTCTCTCTGCGTGCTCCGAGAGCCATTCGTGTTGTTGAGCGTGTCCGGTTTATTCCTTCATGTCGCCCATGAGGCTCCATTCTGTGTGCTGCTGAGAGTTTGAGGACTAGGTTTACATGCATCTTCCGAAACTTCATTGGCTGATTTTGGAGGAGGTTGCATCATAACATAAAGTTAAGAGCATCCTCCTAGCATTTGTGTCTGAAGTGCCCATGAGCTCCTCTCAGACGCTGGTGATGTAGCATCTGGTGATCCCTTATCCGGGACCTGGAAGCTTGTGGGTTCTCCCAGGGAAAGGCTGACCTTACAACTGACAGGTGGGATCCCCTGAGGTGTGAGCGGAGTCCAGCCACGGAGGAAGCAGGAGAGGGACAGAAGGCTAGAGACTGCACAGGGGGCCCTGACTCCTCCTTTTTGCTACTCACCTTCCTCTGGAGGCTCTCTCACCACCACCACCACCACCATCACTACCACCACATTCACCATTACCACCACCACCACAACCATCATCACCACCACTACCACCACATTCACCATTACCACCACCATGTCCACCACCATCACCACCAACCACTACCATCATCACCACCACCACCAACCACTACCACCATCACCACCACCATCACCACACCACCATCACCATCACCACCACCACTACTATCACATTCACAATCACCACCATCACCACCACCACCATCACCACCACTACCACCATCACCATCATCACTACCACCACATTCACCATTACCACCACCATGTCCACCACCATCACCACCAACCACTACCACCATCACCATCACCACCACCATCACCACACCACCATTACCACTACCACCACCATCACCACCACCACTACTATCACATTCACAATCACCACCATCACCACCACCACCACCACCATTCTGACTCTCCCTCCACCAAATGGTCAAGTGGAGATAACTGTTCAGTGACCACCTCTCAAAGCCTCTTAGTAGGTTTCCCCAAATATTAAAGACAAGCTGAAGGAAATGATCTCAACCAAATAGAACACAAAAAGAAAAACTTGACATAGTACAAGTATGCAAAAATTAGGCTTTGACTTGCCATTCTGGAAGATCTAGGAAAGAACGTTCTTATCTAAATTCTGGTTTCTCTTTCTAAATCCCTCACACACATACCCCCTCTTTCTCTCTGCCACCCCTGTGCCATCTCAGGCCCTCACTGCTGCCCGGCTGCCTCCCTCCCGCGATCCTTCTGTCCTGGGGCCAGGTGGCTTCCGGGCCACATTCAGGTTTCTCCTCCCTGGGCCCCAGCTGAGGTGCCTGCTCCAGGTCAGGACAAAAGGCCTTTTCTTAAGTGAAGTTCCTGCCTTTTGCTGGGCCCACCCAGCTCCGTTCCAGGCAGCTCCTCATCCCCCGTGCCGAGGGCTGACAGAGCGGTGAGCTCACGCCTTTCCGCCTCAGGTTATCGGTGCCCCCTCCCTGGAATAGTCTGTGACTCACTGAGGTGAGGGCCCTCCACCCTTTCCTCCCCCACACAGGGAAGTGACCTTTCAAACGTCTATTGATTATAATCTCCATAATGTGCCCACAGTCTGAACTGGCCAACACCCAGGAATGGGAGGCACCACCTTTTACAGCCCCCCCCCCCCCCACTCACCTCCCTGCGGTATTGATTCCCTCTCACCTTGTTGCTTGTGAGTGTCTTTTTGTATGGGATTTTTAAACTCTGTATGAACCATTTAAGAAGAAGAAACATCTTTACCACTGCCAGAGGGGGAGGGGTATATATTTTTCTTTTTCTTCTTTTTAATCCTCATCTGAGGATATGTTTATTGATGAGAGAGAGAGAGAGAGAGAGACATCAATGTGAGAGAAAAACATCAATTGGTTGCCTCCTGTACACACCCCGAAACCTAGGTATGTGTCCTGACCAGGAGTTGAACCTACAACCTTTTGGTGTATAGGATGATGCTCCAATCAATGGACCCATCCACCCAGGGTTTTTTTTTTTTAAAGAATAAACAGTATTCTTTTTTAAAGAATAAACAGATCGTTTCCTTCCATCTAAGAACTCACATCTTGAAATTCAAAGAAAGAGGGCCAGCTGCTTCTCAAGAAGTTTTGTTTCCTGCGGACCATGACCATCACACAAACGCTTCTTGTTTTCCAGAGTTCGTTGTCCGGCGTACTGCAAAGACGAACCCTCCTACTGGGCTCCTGTGTTTGGCACCAACATCTATGCAGACGTGAGTATGCTGGCATTCAGAGACCACCTCTCAAAGCCTATTAAGCCCTCAGAAACCACATTCCAAGGTCTGGATACCAGAAACCCCAGCTCTCATTCCTGGGCCTCCCGCTAAATTTAGACCAGTCATCTCTGCAACCATCGCCCTAGTTTCCCACTTGCAGGGCTGTCTGTCCGGCCGCCCCTGGCCGCGTCTGAGTGCAGATGCAGGGGGGCCTCACCATCCGCACACGTTTTCGAAGTTTGGACAATCGAACCCTGCCTTCCCCGTGGATATGCATCTTTAACCCAAAAGCTTTCATGTGTCACACACTTCACTTCCCAGGTACTTAGCGACCCTTCCGGCTGTCCGGATGCATGTGGAGGCACTGGTGCACTCTGCTCACTTAGGCGGGGTATACCCCGAGCTCTGAGCACACAGAGGAAAATGCAAATCACACAAATTTCCTTCTCGTCAGTAACCACGGGTTATACGGGAGTCTGTTCTTCCATATTTCCCCTCCTGACGTTAGCAAGGAAGCTTCAGCCTGGTTTTCCTTTAGTAACTCCTCCAGCCGCCCAGGGTTTGGGGACACGGTGACCCGGCAGATGTGAGGATGGCCGCTGCTCTTCGTGATCTTGCCAAGTCATTTACCTCACGGTGAAACGAGCCAGCTCGGGCTTTCTAGCCCGGGGAATCTTCTAGATCTGGATTACCGTGATCAGATTAGCACCACTCGTCCCCAGCCAGCACTTCCACTCCAGTGCTTCTCGTCTTCCTTTCTGTGGTTCTCGCTCACGCACCGTCGCCGTCGTGGCCTTCATCTGCCTTCGTTTGCTCTGGGTCCCTGCAGGGGTGAGGACCCTGAGTTCTGCGAGGTCAGAGCAGCCTGATGGCCAGCGCTTTCCTGTGGTGTTTTCTTTCCTCTTTAAATGAGTCACTGTTTTTCCTCAAAAACTGCTTAGCCAACACTGCGTTCTAAACGTTTAAAAAAGGAGTAAAATTACACACACACACATACACACACTATTGTACTAAATGTCTGAAACAAAGTCTGCTATTAGAAGACAGAGACTTTGATTTTTAAACGATTTAAAGTGATTCCAGGGAAACACAAGGAAGCAAATAATAAGTATTTCTATCCTATAAAGTAGAATTGAAGGTTAAGCATCCCGGATGGGACAACACGATGCATTATGCAACGACGGAAGAAGTATATCTGTGAGGCTATGAACACTAAGTCTATATGCACCAAACAAGGTAGCAGCTAAACGGATAAAAAACAAGCCCTTCCCAAAGGGTAAGAAATACAAGAACTTGAAACAAGTTGAGTGATAACACAAAGCCGCCTTTCCCTGTTTTAGGATTTTTGAAAACACCACCTCCAGCTTTTTAAAAAAATATATATTTTATTGATTTTTTACAGAGAGGAAGGGAGAGGGATAGAGAGTTAGAAACATCGATGAGAGAGAATCATCAATCAGCTGCCTCTTGCACACCCCCTCCTGGGGATGTGCCCATAACCATGCCCTTGACCAGAATCGAACTCGGGACCTTTCAGTCCGCAGGCTGACGCTCTATCCACTGAGCCAAACCAGTTTAGGCTACCTCCAGCTTTTGTTACCCCCACCTGACAGAGCAGAACAGTAAGGCGCAGAATAGCCCGTCCCATAACCCGCCCCCAAATCCCACAAGCTAGTACATGGCGACGCGGGATGCCAGGAGGTGTGTCTTGCCTTCGGTTCTCCTCATTCCATCCTGCCGTGCCTGAGTGTACCTGCACCCACAGGCACACTGATGTAGCAGGCAGGCGGCGAAGCCTGGGTGAAGGCCTGAACTCATTCTTCAGAGTTTAGCGATGTGGGAACCACAGCGCTCATTGGCAGAGCTTGGCACACGGCAAGTGTTCGGTTAACGTGTCTTGAAGAACGAAATAAACGAAGATACGCCAGTGGTCAGTACTTGATCAGAGAGCAAGGGAAGGAAGGAGGAAAGGGGGGAAGAGCAGAGAGGAGGAGGCAGGGCGGGAAGGGGAGGAGGGAAGGAAGAACGCTACCTCCGTCCCAGAGGTTCTTTTCTGGCCTTGGTTTCTAGGTCACTCTGAATTCTGGGAAATGGTGATGTCTTTTGGAAAAATGTCTGTTTAGCTAAGAGATTTATTTTGGGAGCGTTGTCTCCAGATCTTCGAAGGGCCTCGCAGAGCCGCGGTCCCGGCCTGCTCACCCAGAGCACTTGGCAGACCCCTCGCTCTGTGGGGAGCTGCGGGCAGGAGAAGCATCAGGGTGTAGCCCAAGCACAAAGTCTGGGTCAGGAGACGAGAGTTCAAGCCTCACCTTTGGCATTTGCCTGCTGGGGGATGGTGGGCAAGCCCTGCTCCATCCCGCCTCCCTCTGTCCCCCAACCTCAGTTAAAAAAAATATATATCTATATATATATATATACACATACATATATATATATATATATATATATATATATATATATATATATATATTATTGATTTTTCACAGAGAGGGATAGAGAGTTAGAAACATCGATGAGAGAGAATCATTGATCAGCTGCCTCCTGCACACCCCCTATGGGGGATATGCCTGCAACCAAGGTACATGCCCTTGACCGGAATCGAACCCAGGACCTTTCAGTTCGCAGGCTGACGCTCTATCCACTGAGCCAAACCAGTTTCGGCTCGGCTAACCTCAGTTTTTTATCTGTCCTCCCTATCTCCGCGGTGGTAGATTAGTTCTTATGCATCAGCATCCCCGGAAGGCTGTTGGAACAGACTTCTGGGCCGCCCCAGCATTTCTGACTCAGTGGGTCTGGGCTAGAGCCAGAGGCCCCAGGGATGCTCACACACTGGTCCGGGACTGCACTCAGAGGACCACCAGGTTAGAGATGACTGTCCCCTGAGAATTTTCAACAATAGTGAGCGTGACAGTGATGATCCAGGTGGTGGTCTTTGGTTACCAAACACCTACTGAGCACTCCCTGTGTGCAGGCCTGCGTCCAGCCGTCGTCGATCTTACTCCGTCTGCCCAAAGGCCGGTTGATGAGGTGGCCCCTGGGCAGAGGGTGGCGCTTGCGGGCTCTGGGTGGCGGTCGGGGCTCTGCTGTTAGCCACTCAGTAACCTCCCCGAGCCCCAGTCTGCCCGACTGTCCAAGAGGGACTGCTGCTGATAACCCCTACATTGCAGGGCTGCCGGGAGCTGACTGCATCGGTGCACGTGAAACGCTTGGCACAGGGCCTGCCCCGGTGATGCTCAAAGCGGTAGCTGACCCCCCTTTACATTGGAAAATAGAGACGCGGGGGCTCACCCTGGTCACATAGGGCCAGGCGGGCAGCGTGGGGGTGGCTCCCAGCCTCGCGGGGACAGTTGTCAGTAAACATGCAGATGTTCGTGTTATTGGGGCCCTGCGGGGAGAAAAGGGACAGCCTGTACCTTGCCGGAAGCTGGGTGAGAGGAGAGGTGTGGGAGAAAGCGGGGAGAAAATGTTTGCTCAGCCTCGGGGATGAAGATCATGTGTAGATAAGGGGGAACCCTGGGCCTATCGCGTGGGAAAGGGCCGCCGTGGGTGCGAGGTTGGCACAGGCCCGGCCTCGGCTCCGCGCTGCCCCTGGCATCCGGAAGTCCTCGGAGCGGAGGAAAGGCCTGTCTCAGAGGGCACACAGCCGAGGGCACCGCCTCTCAGCAACAGTTAGTCATGAGTCCGGCTCCTCCCCAGGCAGGAGGGCCGATGCGGGCAGCGGGGGTGTGGGTCCCCCCCCTGGAAACAGCCCGGGCTTCCCTTCTGGTAACTCGGTGGCAGGGGGAGCAATACGGGGAGAGAGAAAAAGACGCCAGTTCTCTGCCAGCGAGGGCGGAAAGGGCGCTGTGCTCACTGGCAGAGCTCGCCTGCTGAGTGGAGAGTAGAGGCGTCCGATCATGTTTGTTTCTCTCTGGTCTCCCTGCCGCCCTGCGATGGCTGTCGGGGGGTTGCTTCTTCAGCTTCGAGGGCCCAGACCCTGTTGAGAATTGGAGAGCTGTGGGTCCTTTCCTTGGGGGTGGTGACAGGATGGGACTGAGCGGTTTTCTGGGCTCAGCACCGGCCCTGGGAAGGTTCTTGCTGGCCCTTCCGGCGCCCAGAGCTCTGCCTGCACCGCCAGGGCCTCCCAGATCCCCTGCGGGCCACTTCCGGCTGAGGAGCCTGTCCTCATTCACTTACCGTATTTGCCGGCGTATAAGACAATTTTTTGGCCCTGAAAAATATGCCTCCAAGTGGGGGTAGTCTTATACGGCGAGTATATAACAAACTCTGTATTTTGAGTGGAAATGTTAGGGGGTCGTCTTATACGCCCAGTCGTCTTATACGCCGGCAAATACGGTATTTTCAGGGCCAAAAAATTGTCTTATACACCGGCAAATACGGTATTTATTAAAGAAGATAAGATGTGTAGGGGCAGGACTTAAGAATCTGGCCGTCAGGTAAGCCAGGTAAACCAGTCATGGGAAGCAAGAAGTCCAGTTCTCCAGCACTTAGTGTGAATGTGCATGGGCTCTGGGCTGTCCACCTTTTTTTTTTTTTTTTTTAAATCCTCTCCGAGGATATATTTCCATTGATTCTTAGAGAGAATGGAAGGGAGGGAGGAGAAGAGAGAGGGAGAGGGGGAGAGAGAGATCAATTGGTTGCCTCCCACATGCACTGTGACCCAGACTGGGGATTGAGCCTGCAACCAAGGTATGTGCCATTGACCAGGAATCAAACCCATGACCCTTTAGTCCGCAGGCGGGCGCTCTAACCACTGAGAAAACCGGCCAGGGCACTCTCCACCTTTTTAACAGCAAGCTAACTTTCCAGGGGACCAACAGGCAGCGACAGGTCTTCTGCAGGAAGCGTTTTTCCTCTTGTGCAAAACCAGCCAGCTTCTCCGGAGTGACCTGGTTCTTTGAGGGACGAGGCAGTGGCTAAAGGGCAGATCTGGAGGGCAGAGCCCTTAGAATAAATCCAGACTCATGCTGGGGTCCTCACAGACCCACCTGATTGGCCCCTGCTCACCTCTCCCACCTCTCCTGCCACATTCTGCCTGACTCAGGCACCCAGTCCTCTTTCTGATCCTTGGACAGGGCCCCAGGGCCTTTGCACAAGCTGCTTCCTCTGTCTGGGATGCTCTGCCGCCCTGAGATGTTGCCATGGCTGTGGCCGGCTCCTTTTTGTCACTCAGATCTAAGTGCAAATGGCCCATCAAGAACAGCCTTCCCTGATTAACGAGGGAATGCCCCTCCACTTAGTCATTTTCTCTCATGGTCTGGTTTTACTTGTTCATAGCCCGGGTTACTTGTTTTTGTATTTGTTTACTTGTCTCCCTTCACTCTGTGAAGGCAAGGTCTGCGTCTTGTTCCCTGTGGAATCCCCCTGCATCTAGGACAGTGCCCAGCACATAGTGGGTGCTCAGAACAGCTTTGTTGAACAAATGAATGAATGAATGATGGCAGGTGTCTCTGGAGAGACCACTGAGGAATCAAGGTAGTGATGGTCCTTTCCTCAAGGTTGCCATGGCCACCAAGCAGGAGGCTGACCCCCCCCCCCAGCAGGAGGCTGACCTTCACCCTGGAGCCTGACCCCTTGACACTGACCACAGCTCTTCCTGTGCTTTCAGACTTCGAGCATCTGTAAGACGGCCGTGCACGCGGGAGTCATCAGGAACGACAGCGGGGGCTACGTGGACGTGATGCCCGTCGATAAAAAGAAGACGTACGTGGGCTCACTCAGGCACGGGGTCCAGTCTGAAAGGTAGGACTGCGCTCCTCAACTCTCCACACCCAAGGCCGGCAGGGGTGCGTGCCCCTGGGGGGCCTGGCAGAGGGCCCAGGACGGTGCCCGCTAAGATGAAACTTGGGCAGACTTGCATTTGTTCTTACCAGAACACCCAGGAGAAGCCTGTGCTTTCCTCTTCCTTTCTCTTTTCAGAGTAAGAGCTTGTCTCTTTCTATTACCAGTGCATGATTTTTTAGAAAATTTAGAAACATCAGAGGAGTCCATAGGAAAACAGCCATCCATCACCTGCCACCTTGGGGCAGTTGCTGTTAGACTTTTGGTGCCTATCCCTGTGGTTCCTTTTCTATGTGCCTGTCTCCCCCGCCCCCCCCCCCCCACAAACAGTGGGAACAAATTATGGTTACACTAGAGGCCTGGTGCACAAAATTTGTGCACTTGGGGGGCCGGGGGTCCCTCAGCCCAGCCTGTGCCTTCTCGCAGTCCAGGATCCCTCAGGAGATGTCCACCTGCCAGCTTAGGCCTGATCCCTGAGAAGCCAGGTTCGCTGCTCCTTAGAGCTGCCTTGCAAGTGGGAAAGGCTCCCGCCACCACTGCTGCGCTTGCCAGTCGTGAGCCTGGCTTCTGGCTGAATGGCACTCCCTTTGTGGGAATGCACTGACCACCAGGGGGCAGCTCCTGTGTTGAGTGTCTTCCCCCTGGTGGTCAGTGCACATCATAGTGAACGGACATTCTGGTCATTCCACCATAACGATTGCTGGGCTTTTATATATATAGATAGTGGTTTGATATGACTCCATAATAATGTACTCACATATCCTATCTAATAAAGAGGAAATATGCTAATTGATCATCACTCCCTCACAAAGATGGCAGCACCCACAGCCAATAAAGAGGGAATATGTTAATTGACTCCCACACCCTCACAAGATGGCGGCACCCAGTCCCCTCAGCCCTGCAGGGGAAGGCATTTGGAGGTGATCGGGCTGGCAGGGGAGGGCAGTTGAAGACAATCATGCTGTCAGGGAAAGAGTTAGGTGTCAATCAAGCCGGTAGAGGGGCAGTTAGGGGGCTATCAGGCTGGCAGGCAGAGTGGTTAGGGGCAATCAGGCAGGCAGACAGGCGAGTGGTTAGGAGCCAGCAGTCTCGGATTATGAGAAGGATGGCCGAGGGGCTCCAGGGTTTCCTCAGGCTGGGCTGAGTGACACCACCCCCCATCACGAATTTCATGCACCAGGCCTCTCATTGTTACATAAATGAGAGCAGAGCATCCGGAGGCTCTGCTTCTTACCAGCTTTGTGACCTTGACCTGCCGCCTGATTTCTTTGAGCCTCGGTTTTCTTACCTGTGATATGGGGATAGCAACAGTCTCTACCTCACAGGGTGGTGGGGGGATTCGCTGAGACGATGCCCGGCTCTTTTTACAAGCACACCAGTCATACTGGGGCAGGACCTGCCGCAAGGACCTCACTTTAATTTAAGTGCATCTTTAGAGGCCCCATCTCCAAGAACAGTCCTGAGGGTGCTGGGGTTGGGGCTTTAGTATGTGAACTGGGGAGGAGGCTCAACGCAGCCCATGACACAGGGGCGTGCTGAAGACCTTACATTTGAGGGCCCTCTTTAGAAACAGTGTATAAATCAGGAACACCAGATGCACTGAGGCCCCTTGAACCTTAAGGTCTCATGCTCCATCCTCCTGCGGCTCCTCCTCCCCCCAATCCTCCCAGAGTGCGCTGAGCCTCCGGGCGGAGCCGTGCGTGAAGACCTTGGTGGAATCCCGTGCCGGGAATCGCACACACTGCTTCCCAGGGGCCCCTGCACGGTCACTGCCCTCAGCCCCCGGAAGCTACAGCTAACGGCTCATGCAATTTCTCCCTCCGCATTTGCAACCTTTGTTTGGGGAAAAGCTTAATGAAGGGAAATTCCATTGATTCAACGGGAGGGAAATGAAGCCGCTGATGAGGTGGAATTTCCTGGCCTGGCTGGGAAGAAATCCCGGGACACCAATCTGTCGAGCTCTTTAAGAGAAAGTGGCGTGGTGGGCCGGCCTTTGTCCTCTGCCGGTGCCATCCTGAGGACATCGCCCCAGCTCCCAGGGCTGCAACAGGGCTTATTGTGTGGCCTCCCGAAGGTGGGTGTCTGGGGAGGGCAGGGGACCTAGACAGGGTCCCAGAATGGGCTTCTTGTTCACTGTTACGCTCCCCTCCCCAGGGGGGCCCGGTCATTCATGCTCTCTCCCCAGGGACCCCCCACCTGAACGGCCACTCTTATTATGGGCATCGGCCAGGCAGCCTTACCCAGGCCCGACGTGGCTGCAGCCCGCTGCAGGGTTCAAAAGGTGTTAGTGACTTTCAGAAAGGGTCAGTGAGCTTCCATAGCACCCCCATAGTGGGGGCACTGCTCCCCATCTTCCCTGGGCTCTTCCCTGCCCCACACCCCGCATCCTACAGGCTGGAATCTGTGATGATGTTTGCGCAGGTTCCTCCACTTTCTGTGCCTCGGTTTCCTCACCTGTAAAGGGGGAAATGATAGCTCCTAACCCCTGAGAGGGGGTGAGGTGTGGGACACTCATCGTGGGCTCCCCAGGCCAGCAGCGAACCGGTCAACCGGGCGCTGGTTAGAAGGGCAGATCCTCGGGCCACCTCAGGCCCGCCGGGACAGGAACTCCGGGAGGGGCTGGGCTGGCTGTGCCCTGCCCTCGGGGGTCCCGAGGCACACCGGAAGGCGAGGACCCCTACTGTCAGGGTGATGGAAGGGCACCGTGTCCCCGGCACACACTGTACATGATTCTGACATGTTCCATTAAGAGTCTTCATTTACTACACGCGGTGTGCCTGGACCTGCGTGGGGTCCAGGGCACCCAGATGTCAGGGTGCACCCTGCATGTTCGGAGGGAAGAGGGTAGGTCAGAGGGCACGGAGGGCCGGTGGCGTTTGGGGCCCTGCTGCACTGTGTGTCCTTGGGGAGGCAGTCTCCCCCAGCCGCGGTCCCGCCGCATCAAATGGTTGCCGACACAGTACGTGCAAAGCGCTTACCGGTGGCTCATAGTAAGTGTCCGATGAGACTGGTGGCCCTTCTCCCTGTGGCATACCTTCTCAGGTCTGCTGCCCACCTCAAGATGCTATGGCTCTTTTCGCATGGTGCCAGTCCACTTGATCAGGAGAAACAGCCTTAGGTAATCCCTCCCTTTCAGGACGAGGAAGAGGCTTGTTAAGGAATGCAGTCTTTCCTCTTGCATCCATCCTCCCAGTGTGCATTCACATCTGACGCCTGATGCGGGGTGAGCCCTTGTGTCCAGGCACCAGGGCCAGCAGGGAACCAGGCCTGCCCTCTGCCCTCTGCCCTCTGCCCTCGTGGGACTTGGAGTCTGGTCGGGGGAGAGATGTGGAAATATTGTAGTGGCGGGGCACTGGGTGGTTCTGTTCTAGAAGGAGGTGCGGGAGCTGGCTGAGCCAAGCAGGACCCCGACTTACCGTCCAGAGGCACCTGCTTGGTGACGTGGCTGCAGCGGATGCGTGGACATCTCCATCGTGGCCCTGACCCCATGTTCAGATGGGACCTCAGCCGCCCTCTGCGCAGAGCCCAGGCTGAGACATTTCCCCAGAGCCTGTCCCTCTTAGGGAATGTGGGGATCAACCTGGGGCCAGAGGGTGGCTCTGTTCCCAGGGACTGCTGGGACCCTGGCGTGGTCACAGTCTCAAGGGAGACGTGGGCCCTGACCATCGGCAGCCCATCCCCAGAGAACTGGGTTCTAAATGTAGGGAATCCTTCAGTCACTCCAACCAACAAAACCCCTGAACAGCACCGCCAGCACGCGGCCAAAAGTTGGTTCTGCTTCAAAGTGGCATCGGTTTACGGGTGGGGAACGTCTGGCCCTCGGGCCATTAGAAGACCCGAGAAATCATGTGGTCTGGCCCTGCCAAGGCATTGGGGCAAGTTGGTTAAATGTTTGGCCAAATATAGCAGGCTAATTTTTAAGTTGATAATTTTGTACGGCCCGTGAATGATGTTAGAAATACCCACGTGGCCCTCGGCAGGAAAAGGTTCCCCACCCCTGTTCTAGAGGAGGATTTCCTGAACGTTGTGAAAGGTGACCGCGCCGAATTGGGACAGCATACGGGGACACGCGCCTTCTCTCACACACGTGCCCGTGGAGGACAGCAGAGGAAGGAAAGGGCGGCAGAAAGAGCTTTTGATGTGGGGACTGGGCTTCGTGCAGACGTTCTGAGGAAAAAGCTGGACATCTGGGTGAATATCATCAGTTCAAGACGTTTTCTTAGACCAGGACCATTTTTTTAAAGACAGATTTCACAAGGAGATTGGGAAATACGCCAAGGGTGGCATGGACAATCCCTCGGCCCCTCCCTGGACAGGTCACCCTGCTCCCGGACCGGCCAGCTGTCCTCTCTCTTTGATCCATCATCTGTTGGGCGGTGCCCAATGGGGATCTCCTCACTGGCGGGGAGCCTCTGGAGGCAGCCTTAACTTTGCAGCTCCCTGCGGACCTGCAGGCCCCGCCCCCGAGGGGCTCCCACTGCCACCTGGGTTAGCCAGTGCCATCTACGGGGATGGCCTGGCCTGGCCACAGACCGTCCATTTCGGGTAATGGTTAGGAAGGGGTCCCACATCCTGAGTCCATATCCCACTGCACCTGGAACAGGTGCGTCACGTGGAGCAGATTGTGGCACCTCTCAGAGCCATGGTTGCCTTCTGTCCTGGAAGAACAGAAGAGATACGAGGGGGGTGGCTGCAAGGAATGGATGGACAAGTGAGGTCTTGACAGATGGAGGCAGCATCTGTGTGTGGTGAGTGTGTGCTGGGCAGAGCTGCTGGCATGGGGGTGAGTGTTAGCGGCAGGGGCAGGGTGATGGCCATCAGAAGCCCGGGAGTCATTAACCAGGCAGAGACCGGGGACACCCCCCCTTGCCCCCGGGGCCACAGACCTTTCCCAGGGCACCTTGTCACGGCTGGCCCGGTAGGTCAGAGGCTCCTCATGCGCTGAGTCAACCGAAGGGAACTCCCCAGAAGCTCCCCAGGCCAACTCAGCTCCTGCAAATTCTGTGGGGGAATTTTTCGTGTTGGTTTCCTCCCCCTCTTCCCTCCCTTCCTTTTCTTCCTTTCTTTTTTCCTTCCTCTCTCTTTCCCCTCCTTTCTTCTTTTTAAGATAAGATTAGAGAAACTTCAAAAAATAAAGGCAACTCATTTTAGAAATTACTGTCACTGAAACTCCAGCACCCAGGAGGAGCCACGACACATCCTGGTATGCTTCTTCCAGGTTTTTTTCTGATTACATACAAGCACCTTCTTTTTAATTTTTTTTAAAAATAAAATGGGACCATGCTGTCTGTCTGTTGACTCCTCAGTCAGCCACAGCTGAGTGTCTTTCCACGTCAGGCTCAGTGTGGCCACACCATCGTCTCCGTGGTTACACCCTGTTCCCTTCTGTGGACAGACTATCATTTCTTTACCCAGTCTGAGGACAGCTGCTTCCTCTTTTCTTTTATTAAACAACACAGCAAGAGCATCTTTGCACAAACCTTGCATTTTTTTACATACTCTTTTTTAAAAAAAAATATTTTATTGATTTTTCACAGAGAGGAAGGGAGAGGGATAGAGAGTTAGAAACATCAATGAGAAACATTGACCAGTTGCCTCCTGCACGCCCCCTACCAGGGACGTGCCCGCAACCAATGTACATGCCCTTGGCCAGAATCAAACCTGGGACCTTTCAGTCCACAGACCGATGCTCTATCCACTGAGCCAAACCGGTTTCGGCTATTGACATTTTCTTTAGATAACTCCCTTTTGGTAGAATAGCCATAGCCGCCACGTTGTTCTCTCTATGTAATGCACAGGATGTCTCTCTGCTGTTTGAACCCTGCCCCCAAGGGCTCTCCATTGCAACAGAGAACAAAACCCCCTCCTCTCACCACGCAAGGTCACGCCTGCGGCCAGCCCTGCCCACTTCTGCACCCTCTCTTGGTGCATTGCTCCTCCTCAGCACAGCACTTCCCTCACCAGCTTTTTCTATGTTCCTCGAACATGCCAAGATCACTCTCACCAAGGGCCTTTGCTCCTGCTTTATCCAACCCTGGACGCTCCCGGCTCCTCTGTGGTCCTGTGGCCGGATCCCCCTTGTCATTCGGACCTAAACACGAAGGCCACCTCCCTGAGGAAGCATCCTTCTACCCCTGAGTCTCAGCCGCTGTCCTCCTCTGGGATCCGGTGTGATCCCTTTGTCCCGGGATTTGTTTTCCTCCCAGGACCCGCCTCTCTCTGAAACTATTACCTACACATATTTAGCTGCTTATCTCCCCCTCCCCCACCCCCAAGGCTGTAAATAATATGAAGGCAAGAACCTCAATAGTTTTGTTAACCCCATGTCCCCAACACCCAAACCAGTGCTTGGCACATAGTAGGCATTCAGTCAACACTGGTCGAACGACAGACAAATTGCTGGGGTCAGCAGTTTGTTGAGAACTAATTGAGGTTTTTTTTTAATACCCTTCATATGAAAATTGCTCAATAACTTTTATGAAAATTGCCAAGAAATGCTTTGTCAGTTTACACTCCCTTCACGTATGTATGGGAGTTACAAGCTAATCCAAAAATAGGATCAGAGGACAAGATTTAGGAAATTAAGTTTTCGTATAATTTCTCAAATCACCCTCATTTCAAACATGCGCACCTGTCCGCTTCCCGGCAGGGCCTGGTGCTCAGCGAATATTGAGGGGTGCACAAATGGACCCACTGAAGGTTTTGAGCAACCCAAACGGGGGGAAGGGGGCTTCTCTGCCCTCGGCAGTGGGTGTCTGACGCGCTAACGAGCACACGCCAGTTCAATGGGCCTGCTCCTGCCTCTGAGGGGGACGAGCTGTTCAGTGGGGCTGCTTGGTAGGTCCAGGCGAGATGTCCAGGTGCCTTGGGGTACCTCGTCTGGATGACAGCCTGAATGGCCCCCTGGTCCCTGGGTTGCTTGGGGCCCTGGAAATGGGAGAACTCCCTGCCCCATCAGGAGCCAGAGGAGACCCAAACCCTGGTCATTCTCCCCAGTGTGGTTTGCCCGCCACGTGGAAGAGCCAACTGCCTTGTGGCTCCGGGTGGTTCTCCCAGACTCTACATCTGGGCGAAGAATCCAGAGGCCCGAGGAGGGCCTGGAATCTGAGCTCCCCAGAAACCAGCAGGGCAGCCGGGGGTAACCCAGCCCCTGTGTGGCCACCCTCCCTCTGACTCGTCCGCTGGACGGCTGGCTCCCAGGCCACGGGGCCAAGCATCCTGCCCTTTCTGGCCCTTGGCCTTCCCTCACAGCTCCAGCTCGCCAAGGGCTCCTATCGGATCCACATTTCAAAGGTTCAATCCCAGGGTAGCCAAAAGCCTGGACTTGCCATGGGGGAAGAGGGGAAAAGGAGGAATTCCCAGCAGCCTGTTCCCCCGAGGAACCCTGACCTTGCAAATAGCTGGGGAGGGCGAGGCCAGCTGTCCAGTCCAGCAGTTTCCAATCTGGAGGGGGGACTCGGAGGAGGTCATGCTTGGATCGGGCCGGGCTTTCATCTTACACCCCAGCGCATTCATCATGAGCAAAGTGCAAATTAAAACGATCTGGATGCCATTCCCTAGTGTAGATCGGCCGAGAACACACAGCTGGATGATTGGGGTTGTCGGGAGTTGTCACTTGGTACAGTCTTCACGGAGGGCAGTTTGGTGAACTTCCCAAATTACCAATGCCCACAACCTTTGATCCATCAATTTCACCTCCAGGAGAGTGTCCACAGACACCCTCCTACATATGTGGAAAGCCATGGACAAGGCTGTTCTCCTTAGCACTGTCTGCAAAAACAAGAGATTAGAAAGAACTAAATACCTATTGAAAAGGACTGTTACCTACAGTATAATACTTCGATAGAACAGAAGACTATGCAGTTGAATAAAAAGCCCAAGAAAGGTCTCCATGGGCAGACAGCCCCCAGCGACGGCTGGAAGACAGTAGCACATGCTGGTGGGGGTGTGACGACAGTGGAACCCCTCAGGGATGGCTGGTGGGAATGCAATAGGTGCAGCGGCTGTGGAAAACAGCTGGGCAGTTTTTTTTAAAGAAATTGAAGAGGCTGTTTAACATACAACCCAGCAATTTTGCACCCAGGTATCCACCCAAAAGAACTGAAAACATGCCCACGCAAGCACTTGTCTCTGCATCCACTCCATTCATCAGTTCATTTTGTTAATTAGATTCCACCTGAGTGAGATCATATGATACTTGTCTTTCTCTGACTGACATGTTTCCCTTACATAGCAGCATTATTTATAATAATCGAAGGTGGAATCTAAATGTCTATCAAACTGAAGAATGGATCCACAAAAGTGGTAGATCCACATAATGGAATATTATTTGGCAATAAAAAGGAATGACGTACCGACTCTGCTACAACATGGATGAACCTCAAAAACCTTATGCTAGGTGAAATAAGCCACCCACAAAAGGCCACATAGTGTAGGATTCCATTTCTATGAAATGTCCAGAATAGGCAAATCCATAGAGAGAGACATCCCCAGGGCCTGAGAGGCAGGGAATCTATAATAATAAAAACAGAATATGCTAGTTAGTCCAGATAGCCCAACAACCTTCTGGACACTGTGGTGGTAGGGGCCGAGGCAGGGGCGGTTAGGGGCTATCAGGCAGGCAGGCAGGTGAGTGGTTAGGAGCCAGCAGCCCCAGATTGTGAGAGGGATGTCCCACTGCCAGGTTAAACTGGCAATTGGACATTCTCCGAGGGGTCCCGGATTGCGAGAGGGTACAGGCTGGGCTGAGGGACCCCCCTCCCTATGCACAAATTTTGTGCACCAGGCTTCTAGTTGATTTATAAATGGGCATGAAAGATCTTTGGGTTGGGGTCGGGGGGTGATTGTAATGATTTAAAATTAGATTGTGAGATGATTGCATAATCTCCTCGCCTGCAAAATGGGATGCATGATGGTACATACTGGGGAGGAAGGTAAAAAGGAGTGTCGGTGCTCGGCACAAAATCTGAGTGCGTTCGGTGTGCCCATTGTAACGACAGCAGCACACGCCTTATTGTTACAATGCCAGCCGGTTAATCGGTCAGCCAGATGGCCACCGTTTGGGTTGACAGGTGTTAGTAAAAACCAGGCAGGAGTTTTGGAGGGCGAATCCAATTCAGACAGACTGGGGCCAGTAAGTCCCAGAGTTAAAAGAAAATAACTTAACAACCCTGACCTAGATTCAGACCCAGGCAAAGAGAATGGAATTTGCCAGCTGTTCCTGGCCGGGGCGGACTCTGTTTCCAGCAGCTGTGGAGAAGTGTCCCTCAGCCACGGTCCTTCCCCCGCGGGGACACGAGGGACACCCGGCCCTTCCTTCCCAGCTCAAGCCAGCGTGGAAGTCCACCCTTCTACAGATAACATGCCCTCCCCTTCTTTTGCAGCTTGGAGACGGCCCGCGACGGAAAGGCCTTCCGGATCTTTGCTGTCAGGCCGTGAACTTGCCGTGCTGGGGAGAAGGGGGTCTTCCAGAGGGCTTCTGGGTTTTGCTTTCTGTTTTTATTTTTATCATTTGGGGGCGGGCTGGGGATATGGAGCGGCAGGAAACTTCCTTTGAGTGCGTGGTGCTCAGTGTCACATCCTCCGTGCCTTCATTTCATCTCCGGGCCGTGGAGAAACAGCATCCTCCGGGGGCCTGGCCGGACAGCTGGTGACTGGTCCTGCCGAGGCCGGGCCACCTCCGTCTGCCGCCCGCTCTGCTCAGACAGTCGCTCAAGACGGTCCTCCTCCTCACGTAGTCTCCTGGGGAGAGAGGGTCCCAAACGCGTGGAGAGAGCACCATTCTCGGGGATCCCAGGGTGAGGCCTCCCAGGGGTGCAGGAAGAGGCAGACTTGAGCACACGCCAGGGAAGTTTCAGGAATGGGGTAGAAGGTAGTTATTTAAAAAAACATTTTTTAAAAAAACACAGTCCGTTCATATCAATGGAGAAAAATGAGTTTAGTGTTTGCTGGTCAGACAAATGGGCCGGAACAGGGGGCTGGGGAAGCGAGACGCGGGCTCTGCCTTGGCAACCGTCCCGGCCGGCGTCCTGCCACGAGCAGGCTGATTCTATATACAGCAGTGCTGGTTTATTTAGAGTTCAGTAGTAACTCCAGAGATTTATCTTGTCTTTGTCCTTCCCCCTCATCCACGTGGCCGTCCGCTGTCCTGACGTTTGGTCTCCTTGAGGACCAATGAACCAGGATCCTTTCTTTACCCCCTGCCCGTTGTGGCTCACACACCGGCCCAGACTAGGTTAGGTGTCATGGTTCACACCGGGGTATTTGCTTTGCAAGCGGTTCTGCTTGAAGCCCACTTTTTAAAAAAACAACAACACACACACAAAAACAAAACTCCTCATCTCTGTTGGTTTCACCAAGATATCTCAGAGCAGCCGAAGAAGAAGAGGTGTTTGGTTTGCCGCTTTTAAAAAAAAATGACAATTAAACGTGCAGATTCACCGTCTGTCTGGTGACCTACTTTTTAGCAGTGGGAGGAATGGATTCCTTAGTACCTTCTTCGCCGAGGTTAGCAGCTCTGGGAAGGGGAACAGCCTGTGGTTATGAAATGGTCCTGCGGCGTCATAACCACAAGAGAGAGTAACACTCTAGAAGGATCCCTCTTCCTGTTTTTGTGGAGCAGCTCTTGCCAAATGTTCCTGAGACTCCGAGGAGTGCGGTGCTCTCTGGCTTCCTTCACTTTATAAACGTTCTTCATAAGCCCAGACCCAAACCCACAGCGAAATAAAATACCCTTTTGTAAATAGTGTTTCTTTGCAGAAGGTAAAATTCCACCCTCCGGCATCAGGCTGGCCAGTAGATCACTTTGGCGAACACCAGTTTCAAATTTGATTTCACTCCCCATCAAAATAATTCAAAGGCAAAGGAATCACCAAGAGAGAACACACACACACACACACACACACACACACACACACACACACAACTGGTGCTTTGAGTGCATTCTTAATTAATGCAAAAAACGGGGAACTGTTCTCCCCTCCCCTCTTCTGGGGAGTCGGTATAAGCAATGAAGCTCTTTGCTGAATGGAGCTGGGACCTGTGGGACCATGCTTTCGCTATGTGCATTGTGGGCTGGGAGTAATGCGTAGGTTCCTGACTGTTGGACCCCAGATGTCAGAGTGAGGGAATTTGGCCAGCCTGTCAGGTATTGTGTCTGGTTCCCTGCAGAGGCCTGCGTCCTTGGGAACTTTGGGTGCTACCTGCTCTGCTGCTGGACTCCGCTTGTCACCAGCCTTTGGTGGCCGTGGCTGTGGCCGTGGCTGTGCCCTGTCCCGCCTGCCAGGTTGGGCTTTCAGAATGAGTGACAGCCCAGGGGGCTCTCCGTGGCTTTGCTTTTGAAGCCGCCCGCCCACCGGCCCGCCCGAGGCAGAACCTGAGGTTTCCGGAGTAAGCAGACCCCGTCCCTGTACACATGCTCCCAGGCCCCCCAGGGCCTCGGTGAGCGGCCCCGTCCCCCCCAACAGCCGGCCCAGAGCCAGGCCTTGTGTCTTTTTCATCCTCACGAACATTTCGAAACTGGAACCATTTTTTCCTTCTGAAAATGAAAACCAAGACCACAGACGATGAGCCCTTGTAATCAGGGGCCACCTCTAATTGTGTGTTTTGAGGTGTTCCCTGATTGCACCCATTGCGCCATCAGCACGTACCCCATAAAGAGATGGTGGACCAGGCCAACAGGGTTGCTGGGTGTCCTGCCCCCCGACGTGAAAGGCTCCGGTTCCCCCCGGATTTCTGCCCTCTGTGTCATACCGTCTGTAGGCTCACTCGGCCCGCAGCTTACATGTGTGCTTTTTTTCTATGAAAAATGATGTATTTTACTACTTCCTATGTACAAACGTTTACTGTAAAAAAAAAAGTTATTTTGTGCTTTGCATGAACAGGGACCACCTTGCTATTGTTTCAATAAAACTGGTTTGATTTCTAAAACGTTCCTGTGACGCCTCTTTTATGGGTAAATCGGAACAGTTTGTGATGTACCGCTGCTGAAACCTCTGCACCGGTGGTTGCCGATTTTGTTTACGCGGCTTCTACCAGGAAGGAGCGCGGCGAGAACGCCGGTCACCGCCGTATTTCCCGGGGCTCTCGGAGACCGCCACCTGAAAAGCAGGAAAAGGTGTGGCTTCACGTGTGTGAAATCACACAGGGTGGGGACTTGCCAAATTCAGATTGTGGTCCAGCAGTTGTGCAGGGGCCCCCCCGAGTCTGCATTCCTCGGGAGCTCCTGGTGCTGCTGGCATGCTGATCCCAGGCCTTCTCTGAGTCTCAGGAGTCTGAGGAGCTGCTTCTGGGGCGCCAGCTCAGGGAGCTCAGGACACCCCGGCGGCCTCTCTCCCGGCCTCTCCCCTCCCCTGTGGTCATGGCAGGGCCACAGCTGTGCCCACTCACGGATGTGAGACAGGAAGACGGATGGCGGCGGTGGAAGGACTTCCTCCCACGCGCCCTCCTTTAATCAGGGGAGGACATCTTTCCTGATGTCACACAGTAGGCCTGTTTTGAAATCCCTTTCACCATAAACAACCACATGTCTATTCCCAGATCTGTCACAAGCAACTGTTGAAAGAACAGGGAGGTTTGGAGTGGAGAGAGGGGAACCAGGGGCCACGAGCACTGCCTTTGCACGAAGATGTGCTCTCGTAGGCGGAGGTGTGATGTGAGCAAAGGGGCGGAACTCAGACACGCCTGAGCTTGGAAACTCTCTCTCTCTCTCTCTCTCTCTCTCTCTCTGTGTGTGTGTGTGCGCGCGCGTGTGTGTGTCTCTCTCTCTTCCCCTCTCCCCTCCCCCCCCTCTCTGTCTCTCTCTCTCTCTCTCCCTCCCTCTCTCCCCCCCCCCCCCTCAGCTCCAGGGGCCCTTCTTTTGCTATGACTTGTTTCCTGAGCCCATTTCTTCTACAGCTCACTTCTTCTATCTCTGCAACTCTCTTTTCTTTCTTCTTCTTTTTAAAAAAATAATTCTTTATTGTTGAAAGTATGACCTACTTCCCCCCCCCCCATTTGACCCCTTCCAGCCTGCCCCACCTCCTACCTCTGTGACTTTCTAAATATACGCTCTCTTTTCATTTGAGTCTTGGCTCCGAATTCTTCTCTTAGCCAGAGCTCGAGGACTGGGGTGGCGGAGAGGAGGCTAACGCCGGGTGCCCTTTCCCCGCCCCCCGATAGCGCTGTAACTGACAGAACCGTCCAGAGACGAAATGGCTCATGGGAACGGGGAGTGAGCTTCCCGTCTCTGCGAGGATGCAGCAGGAGGTAGAAGCATCTTGGACTAGATCGACTTTGAGGCTTCCCCTCATCAGTTCTGCCCGGAAGAGCCTGGGAACCCGGGGAATTCTGGGAATTCTGGGTCCTCAAGTCATGGCAGCTTCATCCCATAGAAGAAAACAAACAAACCCCACAGCCATGTAGGTGGTCCCGAAGTCACTGCTATGTTTTAGTGGGTTGATCTTTGTTTGTTCGTTTATCCACCTTCCTTCTTCCAATTTTTCACCCCAAGCCCAAACCTGTCCTAATCTTTTAGACCTTTTAAAAAATCGTTTAGACCCTTAAAAAAACAAATCTGGTGCCAGAGGCGCAGGTTTTGAAAACCTCATGACATTCCTTTCACTCTTTCATGTTGGCCAACTGAGCTGGTAGCAGCCGTCAGCCAAGACCCAGGGAGACGGGCCCTTAAACCAATTCCCTCTGTCAGCGCCTGGCCCGGCTCCGCGCGGCAGACAGCCGCCCCGTGCTGCCGCCCCGCTGCGCGGGAAGGGGCCGGCGGTCCGCAGGCGGGCTCCGGCTCACCTGCCTTCACCTCCCTCCGCCCGTCCTGGCCTGGTCCCAGGGAGGCGTCCTCTCCATCCCACTGCCCCCACCCCCGTCTGACAGGGGAAGGTGGCACAGAGATCCATTGGGTCAGGGCCTGCGAGGTGCCAGGAGGGCACCGAGTATATTATATCTTATTTAATAAGCACACATGTCTTTCAAGCACTTGCTTATTCAATTATGTTTGTCAAACATAATTCAGGTGCTGTTTGATTTTCGTTTGTCAAAGTGCCCGTTAGAAGTGCACTTAGCTTCCTGTAACGGAGGCGCCCCACAGTGGGAGGCGGGAGGCCGGGGGGACAGTGCTTGGGACGTCCCCGGGGACCAGATTCCTCCACGTCAGTCCTGTCAGCCTCCACGGGGCCTGGGCCCTCGAGGTGGAAGGATGACCGAGGGCTTTAGCTCTGGCTCCTCCGAGCTGGATGTCCTGAGAGAGGAGAGAAACTGCGGGGAAAGGCAAGGGCACTTTGGCAGCTCACTCGGTCCTGTTGACTTCAGAGAACATTTTATTTTTATGTTTTTTAATATATTTTATTGATAGTTTTTTACAGAGAGGAAGGGAGAGGGATGGAGAGTTAGAAACATCGGTGAGAGAGAATCGTTGATCAGCTGCCTCCTGCACACCCCCTACTGGGGATGTGCCTGCAACCAAGGTACATGCCCTTGACCGGAATCGAACCTGGGACCCTTGAGTCTATTGAGCCAAACTGGTTTTGGCGAGACATTTTCTTTTTTGTCTTTTAAAAAAATTATTCTTTAGCCGAAACCGGTTTAGCTCAGTGGTAGAGTGCCGGTCTGCGGACTAAAGGGTCCCGGGTTTGATTCCGGTCAAGGGCATGTACCTTGATTTCGGGCACATCCCCAGTAGGGGGTGTGCAAGAGGCAGCTGGTCGATGTTTCTCTCTCATCGACATTTCTGGCTCTCTATCTTCCTTCCTTCTGGCCCTTCCTCTCTGTAAAATATAAATAAAATATATTTTAAAATATTATTGTTTAAAGTATTACAAATAGTAGTACATATGTCTCCTTTTTCTCCCCATTGACCTTCCCCCAGCCTCCCCTACCTGCCGGCACATTCCCTCACCACCCCCTTAGCCCCCTCAGTGTTTGCACCCATTGGCTATGCTTATATGCATGCGGACAAGTCCTTCGGTTGATCTCTTACCTCCCCCGCCCCCTCCGCAGCCTTCTGGCTGTAATTTGACAGTCTGTTCAATGCTTCTCTGTCCAGAGGCATTGTCAAGTATAGACTGTCCGATTGTTTGTTCTTCTAATTTTCTGCAAAATGTCTCACTCTTTCCTTTATTTTAAAGATACTTTCTTTTTCAACTTCAGCATTGATATGCAGGGTGTCCGCCCGAAAATGTATACGCACTTTAAAGGCTGATAGCTCAGTTTTGAAAACGAAATGTATTTTTAATAAATGTTGCCTTTATAATTATTCAAAGTGTGTGTATGCATGTTTTTAAAACACCCTATTGATCAATGAGTTCCTGTATCTGATCATCATGAGGCAGTCACTGTTGATTATCTTTTTGTTTTGTTTTGTGAATCCTCATCTGAGGATATTTTTTCCATTGATTTTTAGAGAGCATGGAAGGAAGGAAAGAAGGGGGAAGGAGGGCCAAAACCGGTTTGGCTCAGTGGATAGAGCATCGGCCTGTGGACTGAAAGGTCCCAAGTTCGATTCCGGTCAAGGGCATGTACCTCGGTTTCGGGCACATCCCCAGTAGGGGGGTGTACTAGAGGCAGCTGATTGATGATTCTCTCTCTATCCCTCTCCCTTGTTTCTGACTCTCTATCCCTCTCCCTTCCTCTCTGTAAAAAATCAATAAAATAGATATTTTTAAAAAAAGAAGGGGGAAGGAGGAAAGGAGAGAGAGAGATGAAGGGAAGGAGGGCAAAGAGGAGGGAGGGAAACAACCATTGATTGGTTGCCTCCTGCAAGGGCCCTGACCAGGACCAGGGATCAGACCTGCAACCCAGGTATGTGCCCTTGACTGGGAATTGGACCTGTAACTCTTCGGTGCATGGACCAGCACTGTGACCACTGAGCCACACTGGACAGGGCAGTTGTCTTTTTTTTCTTGAGCAGGAGTTGGTAAATTTCCCCCCTTCCTCACATAAGAATTGGGTCCAGAACCTCAGAGTGCCTCATCCCATGTTTCTTCTTCATTCTCTCATGGTTTACACCTTTGAAATCTGCCCAATATGACCTTCTGAGGGGCAGGAGGGGAACTGGGAGCCAGACAGTGTGAGTTCAAATCCCAGCTCTACCACTTACGACCTGGAAACCTCTCTGAGGCTCAGTTTCCTCGTATGTAACATGGGGACAATGGGAGCAGCTACTTCGCAGGGTTGTTATGAGGCTCAAACCGGTGAACATGGCTTTTAAAATAGCATTTGGAAGCGTGGCACATGATAAGCACTATACACATGGCAGCGGTCGCTGCTACCTAACCCATTATTCTGGCATCTCTCTCGGGGAAGGGAGACCACAGCACATCTGCAGGAATAAAGGATGCAATGTTAGCTTTTGAGTTTCTAAACAGGCTTGTTTATTTGTTTTAGCTTTTCATTTTGACCTAATTTCAGACTGGCAGGAGCGTTGCAATAGTAGCTTAAATAATTCCCGTATGCCTTCACTCGGATTCCCCAGACATTACCATCTCCGCCTCTACTTGATTATTTCCCTTCTCTCGTTTCTTTTCTAAACTCTTTGAGAGGGAGTTGCAGATATGAGACCTTGCTTATTCTAAGTGCGTTAGTGTATACTCTCCTTAATGAAGGACACCTTCCTAGTAAGAAGGAGGCATTTTCTTACATTTCCCAATATAATTCTCTATGTCAGGAAATGAACACGGATGCCTCTATGGTCTGGCCTGCAGGCCTCATTCAGAGTTCGCCGTTTGTCCCAAGAATATCTATTTAACGAAGCTCTCAAATCAGGAGTTGCATTACGTTTTCAGGTCTTTTCCGTATCCTTGAATCTGGACAGGCGGCTTGCTTTATGTTCTTTTATGAGGTTGACTTTTTTTTTAAAAAAAAACATTTACTGTCCAACTTGTTTGTGGAAAGCCCCTCAGATTGAGTTTAGCGAGGGTTTCCTCATCACCAGCGGCAGGCTGCACGCGTCTGGCAGGAATCTCACAGGAGTGGCGTGTGCTTCCCGGCATGCCTGCCTGCTCGCCCTGTGGCTGTTGATGGCGATTCTGATGTCTTGGTGAAGGTGTCTGCTGAATTTCTCCAGGTGAAGGGCCTGTTTTATTGCAATAAATCATGGCCTTAGAGAGGGAGATATTGAGAGTATGAAAAACCCAACACCCCGTAAAGCCTCCGCTTGCAAGGTTTAGTCTCTATGAATGACTCTTGCCCAAGCAAACACTTTAGCGTGCTGCCGAGTGGTGGCTCTCCTGGTTCCATTACACCGCCCACATTTATTAGTCACTGTCCTATGAGGAAACGTCTTCCCTTTGCCCCTATTTATTTACGTATTCATGCACACGTATTTTCTATTTTGTAGATATATACATTACATATTTGTATACTATAACCTACACTGAGTGGCCAGATTATTATGATCTCTGAATGCATACTAATCTGGCCACTCAGTATTATATATATATATATATATATATATTTTTTTTTTTTTAGAGGCCCGGTGCATGAATTCGTGCATGGGTGGGGGTGGGGTCTGGCCAGCCTGGCCAGGGGGAGGAGACATGGGCCGTTGGCCAGCCTGCCTGCTGGTCGAACTCCTGATCAAGGGGACAATTTTCATATTAGCCTTTTATTATACAGGATACACATGGAGTAGCCAGATTGTTATGCGTTCAGAGATCTTAATAATCTGGCCACTCAGTGTATATGCATTTATACACACACACACACACACACACACACACACACACACATATTGACATGGGGTCATTACTATTACTTCTTGTTCTGTACAGTGGGTTGCAATGCTTTACTGTCATGTTTTAGTTCGATGCTCAAATCCGCCCAGATTGGAACCACGGGAGCTCCTTCCAGCTGCCTCCCGTGTGCTGTTGACGTGGCCCCATCGGTTCTGGCACAACTTTCTGGCACAACAAGATGTTCCCGGCTCATCTTGTACTTTCCTTGTCCTGGTCTTGGAATCGACCATTTCTCCGAGGAGCCCTGGTTCCTTTTAGTGGAAACGATATCTAAATAGACATAAAACTCTCTGGCAGAGGAAATAGATTGAGGGGAAAGAGGCCCGAGTCTCAGGGAGCACACCCCACATTTTGGAAGAGCCCGGATCTTCCCCCGCCAAGGCTCTCTGACCACAGGAGCCTGATATTAAGGCGCTGTTAGCAGTCCGAGGGGCTCCTGGCTTTCATGCGGGGCAGCCCTTCCTACTGCAGAAGCTCAGAGTGCCTGACGCTCGCTTTCCCAGGTTCCCTTGCAGCTAGGGTGCATGCAGGCGACATGCCTCTGTTGAGGCTGCATGGGGAGGCCCTGATGCAAGGAAGCTTGTGCCCAGAGACTTCTCTCTGAGGAACAGTGGGGGTTTCAGGAGCAGCAAGTAGGGGTGCCAGGTTTAGACCAAGTAAAACAATGACAATAAAGTATTACATGGAACATACTCTCACTAGAATATTAATCATTGTTTATCTGTCATTCAAAGTGAAATGGGTCTCCTGTGTTTTATGTGGCAACCCCAACTAACAGGAGAGAGTCCAGACGCCCGACCCAGGGAGCTGCGTCAGCAAACTGTGTTGCCCCGGGCCCAGCTACGCAGCAGGTGGCTTCCACCTTACCAGTCGATGGCCTGACCTTACGTATTGTTTCTGGCTGCAGAACCTTCCTGTCTGACCCTCCAGCCTTCCCTAAGGATGCTATGGGATCCTCCATGTCCTTGTTACAAATGCCTTTTCTACAGGGAGATGGGAAGGGCTGCCTGTGAATGCCTCTCATTGTGCTTAAATCGGGCGGGGGGGGGGGGACAGAGGGAGGAAGCTCCCAGATTTGTCCTGAGAAACTGGAGTGCAGAAGGAACTTGTTCCCCACTTTTTTCCAGAATTGCAGAATCCCCCAGACTGAAGCCATTCATCTATCCATCCATGCATCCATCCACCCACCCATTCTTCCATCTATCATTTATTGAGCACCTGGACACAACAACTCAAATGTGTCCGCTCCCCTGTAAAACTTTCCTTCGTGTGGGAGGAGGGAGCAGCCAAGGAGCACAGCCGTTACACATATCATCAGGTGCGGAGAGTGTTGTGGGAGGGGAATGCCAGAGGGTGGGGCTGTTGGTAGTTAAATCAGCTGGTCGAGGAAGGTGAGGTGGGGACCACTGAGAAGGCGATGCTGAAAAAGGAGAGACGAAGGTGAGGGAGGAGCAGGGTAGGTACCCTGTTTCCCTGAAAATAAGACAGTGTCTTATATTAATTTTTGCTCCCAAAGATGCGCTAGATCTTATTTTCAGGGGATGTATTATGTTTCCACAAAGTAGGTCTTATTTTTGGAGGATGTCTTATTTTCGGGAAAACACGGTATCAGAGGGAGTAGAGTTGCAGGTGGAGGAAGCAGCAAACTCAACGGTACAGGTGCCGAGACAGGAGTGTGCTCAGCCCAAGGGAATCCAGGAGGGCTTCAGGGAAGGGGAGGGAGCAGAGCAGGAGATGAGCCCTGAGGGCGAGAGCGGGTGGGCAGGTCAGAGAAGGCGGCAGGCTGGGGGAAGGACTGGGCATTGCCTCCAGGGAACTGGGAGCCATGGGAGGGTTCGGAGCCCAGGAGAGGTGGACTCCGACTTCCGTTTATAAAGGAATGCCACCACAGAGGGGGTAGGGTGGTGGGGGGAGATGGAGAATCCACTGATTTAAACTTGAAGCAAGAAAAACCAGGATGCCTTTTTCCGAATGACCAGTTTTATTTGGCCGAGTTCATTAGAGATGGGGAATGGGCAGGACTTGAGAGCTAAAGGTCCAGGTTGATTATAGAAAAATAAAGATGCATCTTTTCTCACACACCTGGGCATGTGGTTCAAAAATTCATGCCTCCTCTTTTTAAAAAAATATATTTTATTGATTTTTTACAGAGAGGAAGGGAGAGGGATAGAGAGTTAGAAACACCGATCAGCTGCCTCCTGCGTGCTCCCCACTGTGGATGTGCCCGCAGCCAAGGTACATGCCCTTGACCGGAATCGAACCTGGGACCCTTCAGTCCACAGGCAGACACTTTATCCACTGAGCCAAACCGGTGAGGGCTTCATGCCTCCTCTTATTTAATCCTCACCACGAGCCCACGAGGCAGGTGTCGGTATCCCCATTCACAGGAGAGGAAACTGAGGCCCAACGAGGTCTGCCCGTGGAGCGCCTTCGGTGTGAGCCCGCCGGCAGCGGGAGTTGCCTCTGGCTTGCCTTAGTGTGCAGCGGGACTTTGAAAATCGGGATGGAAATTACCGAAGCCCGGCCCGCCCTCCACCAGCCTGCGCCGCCCCACCCTCCCCGGGGGCCTGGACGGCCGCTCTGGCTAAATGGGTGGACGGAGGGTTGAGGCCGAAGCATGTGCTGATGGGTGTGGACACGTTCTAACCAGTTTTGCCCCAAAATGAGATGACCTTGTCACGCAAGGGTGTGTGGGCACACGTGTTCAAGGACAGTTAAATGTCCCAGAGAGGTCCCAGGGCCTGCCGGGAGCGCCTTCCTGCTCTGGCTGGCCTGGTGGCCCGAGCAGGCACGGAGCTGGTGTGACGGTCAACACCCACCTTCCCCGGCTCCCGAGGATGACCGGCCCACGTCCGGAGGAGGCTGCCCGAGCCGGGAGGTGTCTGATCCCAGATGGGAAATTCAGACCGCGCTTTGCCGTCACCACGGCCAGTTGTCACTGGACGAGGAGGCAGAAAAGACAGCCTAATTCAAACCACGCTGCCACCCTCCCGCCTGCTCGCGGGCGCACTTCGGAAAGGTACCAGGATGTGCGGCTTCAGAGGGAGGGCCCACGTGCTACCCCGATCACCCCGGGCCTGCGGAAACCGTCACCCCCTTCCCAGCAGCCCCCTGGCCCGGTGCCGTTATCCTGCCCGTCGGCCGGATGAGAAAGCTGAAATTAAGGCCTTTTCCGAGGTGGACAAGGGGCAGATCCAAACCTGGGCACGGCTCCCCCACAGACCTAGCAGCCCTGTGTGAACGGGGCCCTTATGCCGGGGACACCCCGCCCTGGCTTGCGCCCAGATGCACACGAGAACCCCCAAACCTGCGCTGTAGCCCAGCTCCACCCGTGACTTGCCAAGCGCAGCCAGTCACTGAGCCCCCTCCCGCGGCTGCTGGCGCTTGCGATGGGCTTCACCCCCCGGAGGGCGTGACCTCCTGGCACTTCCTCAGCATCTCACACATCCCTGCACCTCCTCCTTCCAAGGATGTCATCCTCCCGGCCTTACGCTTTCATCGTTATCCCCGGGAGCCCACAGGTTAGAGTGGGCCTGGCCCCTGCTAGCTGTGTGACCTTGGGCAAGTGCCTTACCCTCTCTGCGCCTCCATTTCTTTAGGCAGGCGAGGAGGACAGTGACAGCACTTATTTCAGAGGGTGGTTGTGAGGAGTCCGAGAGGGAGGGTGTGTAAAGTGCTCAGAACAGCACCTGGGCTGCCCCGGAGAGACGGATGGACGGAGAGAGAGCACAGAGAGAGCACGCAAATGTGTTTGCCAGTATCACAGTCATGGGGGGGGGAGGGAGCGGGGCAATCGCAAAAACAGCCGAGCATCGAAGAGGGCCTGCACAGCAGCACTTTGCTGAGCGAGCGAGCAAGCGAGGGAATGAACAACATACCGTATTTGCTGGCGTATAAGACGACCCCCTAACATTTCCACTAAAAATACAGAGTTTGTTATATACTCGCCGTATAAGACTACCCCCCACTTGGAGGCATATTTTTCAGGGCCAAAAAGTCGTCTTATACGCCGGCAAATACGGTACGTTGGACCGACTGGCCCTGCAGACACGTGCGGAAGCCAGGCCCCGTGCCTGGTCCGGGGGCTCTGGCTGCGGGTCCGGTGTGTGTGGTTGTACCCTGGGCCCGCACGCAGGCAGGGCGTGAGGTGTGACTTCTTGGCAGGAGCCCACGAGCCAGAGCAACAGGCAGCTCCCTGCTCCGCTCCCTCAGCCCTGTGGGAGGAGGGTTTACTTCTGCGACTCCCCTCCTCCCAGGGGCCACCCTGGGCCCCTGCTCACCGATGGGGTGAAAGTGGGGGAGGACATCTAGGGGACCCTTTCTCCTGGCCAGTTGGCTGGCACAGGCGGCCAAGCCCTCTCTGGTCGGGGTCTTGGAAGCGGGTGACAGAGTCCCTTACCTGGTGTCCTGGGCCTTGTGATTCATGTGTGTGTGTGTGTGTGTTTGCACATGTGTGCATACATGACACATGTGCTTGTGTGCAGGGAGAGCCCAAGGGGCTGTTGTGAGGGAGAAGCATGAATTCATTTCACGTGGCTGAGCCACTGTGCCCAGAATGTGAGACAAGCTGCATCCTTAAGATTGTAGAAGACCAGGCAGCTTCCATATTCCAAAAATTCTTGTTGTACATGTGCCAGGCACAGTTCTCAGCTCTTTATAAATATTAACTTGTTAATCTCCATAACAACCCCGTCAGGGAGGTACCATCATTTTCCCCATTCCACAGGCGAGGAAACTGAGGCACAGAGACTCGGAGTGATTTACCCACGGTCACACAGGCTGGGCGAGCACGGAGCTGGGATCTGAGTCCGAGCAGTCGGGTCAGATCGCACGCTCCTCACCGTGGGCCACGCCACCCTCGCAGGGAGTCCCCAACCTGGAAGCAAGAGCGCCGGTCACGCCACCCTTGGGAGCCATGTGACAGGGCGTGGCCACATGTGGGGACATCCATTTCATAATACACAAAATTCTCCGAAGTTGACTCAGAATGGAATACATAGTTCCCAGCTCCTGGGTCAAAACAAGAAGCACGCTCTTCAAAAACAACAATTTAGAAAGATAAAAGCGGGAGGGGCTGTCCACATGAGAGGAGACGAAAGGTATGTGAGAACAACACCGACTGGTTGCAGGGCCCAGGATGCAAGGATTGGAGAGAGCTGGCCAGGGGCCTGGTTAGAAAGCATCGTGCAGTATGTCACAGCAGACTACATACTTCAACACAGCAACAGGATTTATCTAGGTAAGATGTGACATGTCTCGCTTTGGGTCATTCTCCAGTAGTTAGGTAAAAGAAAATCCAGTACTTGCCGAAACCGGTTTGGCTCAGTGGTAGAGCGTCGGTCTGCGGATTGAAAGATCCCAGGTTCGATTCAGGTCAAGGGCATGTACGTTGGTTGCGGGTACGTCCCCAGTAGGGGTGTGCAAGAGGCAGCTGGTCAATGATTCTCTCTCATTGACATTTATAACTCTCTATCTCTCTCCCTTCCTCTCTGTAAAAATCAATAAAATATATATTTAAAAAAAGAAAGAAAATCCTGTTCTTAGGAAGCAAACGCTTCAATAGGGATGCATACAAGGGGCTGATGCCTGCAATTTACATACATCTATTTATATAAAACACATTACATATGGAAACATGGACAGAGAAAGAAGAAGAAAGCAAACAGGGCATGGTGGCAATGACTGGCGAATCCGGGCGAAGGGAGGGCGCACGGGAATTCCTTACGTTTGTCCCGCAACTTTTTTGTGAGCTGGAAATTGTACCAAAATAAAAAGTCGCAAAAAATAATAACAAAAAACACACACACACACAGTGAGTAGCAGTGGATCTGGGGCAACGCTGAAGCACGCACGCCTGGGCCTCCGCAGCCCACCCAGGGGCTGCTGGGAGTGAGGGCAGGGCAGGTGGGCGGGTGGGCACGCTCCGCCCGGGAGGCCGCACGTGCGCCGACCGTCTCCACTGCCTCCTCCAGCCCCAGCGGAGACAAACGCACCCGCCGTGCGCCAGGCCCTGGAGTGGACCCTGGTGGCTCAGTGATCGCTGGGACAGAGACTTGCCCCTGCCCTCAGGGAACCCACAGACACAGGGCAGGGATGACAGGAAGAGGGCCTACGGAGAGCCGCGAGGTGCCGTGGGAACCCACGTGCTCCGGGGCAAGGTGGGGGTTGGGGAGGCGCCAGGTGCAAATAGTTCATGCCCAAGAGGAGAAAAACCAGAGGAAGAAGGAAGGAGGCAAAATGGTTTCCAGCAAATCGGTGAGTTGGGTAGCATTAGCCCATTTTACAGGCGGAAAAACTGAGTCTCCAGGGTGTCATCTACTTCCTAGTCTTCCACCTGCTGGAGCTGCCTGGCTGGAGGGGAGCAGGGCCCTGCCGGCGTCGCCAAGCAGGTAAGGAATCGCCCGGAGTGAGCCCAGCCCTGCCACGTATGAGCCCCGTGATCGTGAGCCTAAACCTCCATGTTCTTGACCCTTAAATACGGTCATGAGTGATGCCCCAATAAAAATAGGGAAGAATCGATGCCCGGGGCTTTGGCTCCGTGCTGGGCTAACTTCGCCGTGATGGCCGCCATGCTGACCAGCATGACCATCGTGTCCAGGCTGACACGCTTGGTGTTCGCTCTGTTCACGGCCCAGCTGCGGAGGGGCTTGGCCCAGCTCGCACTGCTTGGCCAGCTCCCTTCCTCCCAGACAGTGTGCGCTCGTTTCTCCTCCCGCTGCTCGCCAAGAGCCCGCCCCTTCCGCAAGGGACCGATAGATGAGTTTCACCCAAGGACGCTGGTTGCAACAGGAAGGCCCTGAGGTGTGGGCAGCGATGGGTCCCCGCTCGGGGTGACCTCAGACGTCGGCACCTCCTCCCACGGGGACCTCCTCCTGTGTCAAATCTGCACTTGGCTCCAGGGGCTCAGTGACAGCCCTAAGCCTCGGTCGGCAAACTGCGGCTCGTGAGCCACATGTGGCTCTTTGGCTCTTCCACAAAATGCCACGGCCTGGGCGAGTCTATTTTGAAGAAGTGTCGTTAGAAGGAGTTTACGTTGAAAAAATTTGGCTCTTGCCGAAACCGGTTTGGCTCAGTGGTAGAGCATCGGTCTGCGGACTGAAAGGTCCCGGGTTCGATTCCGGTCAAGGGCATGTACATTGGTTGCGGGCACATCCCTGGTAGGAGGTGTGCAAGAGGCAGCTGGTCGGTGTTTCTCTCTCATTGACGTTTCTAGCTCTCTATCTCTCTTCCTCTCTGTAAAATATCAATTAAATATATATATATATATATATACATATACACACACACACACACCATATTTGCCGGCGTATAAGACGACTTTTTGGCCCTGAAAAATATGCCTCCAAGTGGGGGGTAGTCTTATACAGCGAGTATATAACAAACTCTGTATTTTTAGTGGAAATGTTAGGGGGTCGTCTTATACGCCCAGTCGTCTTATACGCCGGCAAATACGGTATATATATAAAATTTGGCTCTCAAAAGAAATTTCAATCGTTGCACTGCCAATGTTTGGCTCTGTTGACTAATGAGTTTGCCGACCACTAAAGCATCATCCAGGAGATGAGACTTCCAGGCTGGCACCGGGAGGGAGGTTCCCACCCCCGCGGCCTCAGCTTTCCCTGCAGCTGTCCTTCCAACGGCCCCGTGGGCTCCCTCGGGGACACCTGCAGGCCGGGGTCCGTGGAGAGATGTGACAGCGGGTCCCCAAACGCCAGGGAGCACGGAGATCAGATGTGCGGGGCTGGGCCTCCCTCTCCCGGGAGGCCGGGGTGCAGGTAACCCAACAGGATGTTCAGAGAAATGCTGTCTGCGGCCTGCTCTCTGTGCTGAGCTATTTCCCCACCAATGCTTTAGCCTGAGAACTAGATCCGTTTCCCTGATAAAATGCGAGCAGTCGGGAGATCTCAGCATCGGGACAGAAGGTGGTGGAGGCACAGATGGGCGCTGGGCTAGGCGACTGCACGTCCTGCGTCCCATCACAAAGGCACGGCTCCGGAGCGCAGGGAGTGGTGATGCGGCTGGATGCTGCCTGTGGGCCTTTGGCGACAGCTCTCTCTCTCTCTCTCTCTCTTGTTCATTCCGTCCACAAGTGTGGTTTCAGGCTGAGTACCCGGGAGAGTGGTTCCCAGAGGCGCCACGATGCGGGAGGGCCGACGGCGGGCCCACAGACCCCGGGGAGAACGGCTGGCAGTGGCCTGTGGTGCTGAGAAGTGGGGTGCTCTCGAGGGCGGTCTCAGAGGCTTCCTGAGGAGGAACCTGGCTTTGACCCTAGAAGCAATGGGCTAGGACCCTTGAGGTTTTCCCCAGGGAGTGATGGGATCGGACTCCCTCCCGGAAGGCTTGTTCGGTGACACTGTGTGTAGAGGGCCAAATGGGAAGACACCTGGATATTCTTCAGATTGTTGCTGACTGGGCCCGGGATATTGGCAGAATAATGTCAGTTGCACTCCTACCCTGGGAGTGCGGAGATGTTCTTAGTTCCTGGCTTGTGTTTGTCCAGGAGGAAGGAGTGGGTGGGACCTGGGCCCTCCCAGGCTCCTTGTTTTTCTGTGAAACCCCCTTGTTAGATCAGAGTATAAATAGATGTGCTGCGTGGCTCAGTGGTTGAGCGTCGACCTATGAACCAGGAGGTCACGGTTCCATCCCAGTCAGGGCACATGCCCCAGTTGCGGGCTCAGTCCCCAGTAGGGGGCATGCGGGAGGCATCCTATCAGTGATTTTCTCTCATCACTAATGTTTCTCTCTCTGCCTCCCGCTCCCTTCCTATTCGAAATCAATGAAAATATAAAAACATGCAAAAAATAACACAATAAAAATGTACAGAGAGGAGACTGACAGAAAATCCACTAAAGGCGAGCAGAGGTCCTCTCTGAACACGGGATCTTCCTCTTCCTGCTTTTCTCCATTTCCCACGTGTGCAGTAATGATCAAGTCTAATGCTGTGCTTAGGGAAAAGCCACGCTTGAAAAAAATACATGTTTGTTCTATTCCACGCCTCCGTTTTCAGCTTTTTTCAGAGACTAGCGCTGGCTGGTCAGAGCGGGGAGAGGGACCCCCTTGGTTTCACGCCACCCATTTCCCCTGGGACTGGGCGCCAGGCTTAGCCCTCACCGGTGGGACTCTCTGAAGGAGATTTTTGCCCCATTTATTGAATCTGGGATTTCGAATTACGTTCTGAATTCTAGACGTTAGTTGTCAAATTCCTTTTTAAAGTTCCATGTCATATTTTCTCCCTTCCTCCCAAGGAAACGTGCAAAGCAGAGCCCAGCTGGTGTGGCTGGCCTTCCCCTGCTCCCCTCAGGCCTTTCAGAAAGTAAGAGGCGTTCCCTTCTCTGGCTCCAGAAGCCGAGAGACGCTCTGTTTTGTTTCATTTTCTGGCCCCAAGAAGATAGGATTTGGGTAGGGAAGGACTGCTCTGAAGAAACCTCCCGGCATAAATCCTGCCTGTTTGCTTGGGGAGGACAAAAGATTGGCTGAGACCCTTTTAAAACGTGAGCCCGAGAGACTGGGCGTGCGGGGTGGCGCCCTGACCTTCTGGAGCCCTGGGGGGCGGGGGGGCGCGGGCCTCTGCCACCTCCAGCCAGTGATTTTAACAGCCTCTTCCTGCCTCTGCGCTGGTTCTAAGGCTCCTGTGGCTGTGTTTCTGCAAAGACTAGGGCTTTCAGTTAGTTCCTGCTCTCAGAGCCTAGAACAGCCGTGGGCAAACTATGGCCCGCTGGCCGGATCCGGCCTGTTCGGCTGTTCTATCCGGCCCGGGGAGCCAAAAGAACGGAGGGTTCTCTTGCTCTCCCCTCCGTTCCTTCACCAGCAGCCCAAGATGAGAGTGCCAGCATGGTCAGGTTGCTTTTGTTCCGGCCCTCCGGTCCAGTTTAAGAACCCATTGTGGCCCTCAAGTCAAAAAGTTTGCCCACCCCTGGCCTAGAATCAGCAGGCGTGAGCAGTGACTGCCCCTCCCTGGGAAAGCTGGAGGATGGACAAAATAGGGATCTATAATAATAAAAGGATGATATGCTAATTAGACCAGACATCTTCCGGCCATCATTCCAGACGTCCTTCCAGACGAAGCCGGGGGCGGAGGGAAGCCAGCCCGGGTCCCAGGTGCCAGAGGGAAGCCGGTGCCGGCAGCCGGGGGAAGGATGGCCTACCCTTACACAAATTTTCATGCCTCAGGCCTCTAGTAGATGTAATAATAATGACAGTAATAACACAATGATGGTCATATTAATAGAAAGTATAATGATAGTCATGTGGTAGTAATAGTAGCAATAATGGTAACAGTATTAATGGTAGCAATAATAGTAATAGCAGTACTAATCACAGTAATAATGACATAGTACTAATAGTGGTAGTAATAGTAGTAATGGTAGTAGTGGCAGCAGCCATTATAGTAATAATGACAGCAGTATCAATATTAGTAGTAATAATGGTATCAATATTAGTAGTAACAATGGTATCAATATTAGTAGTAATAATGGTGCCATTATTAGTAGTAATAATGATAGCAATAATGGTATCATAGTAATAATAATGATAGTACTAGTAGTACTAATAATGGTAGTAGCAGTGGTAATCATAGCGATGATGGTAATACTATTCGAAGTAGTAGTAATGGTAGTAATAGTCATAGCAGTAGTAATGATAGTAACAATAGTGATACTGGCGTTGGTAGTAGTCGCCCGAATAGTAATATTAACCATAGTAATGATTAGTAATAACAGTAATGATAGCAATATTGCCACTATCAATAATATCAGCTTCCATTTATTATCCATTGTGTCCCAAACACTGTCATACGTACTTCATAGAAATGAACACACGAATTCCCACAGCCCGTAGGAGGCAGGTACGTGATTCCCGCCCTTGGTTTGCAGATGGAGAAACTGAGGCACAGGGCTTGTGACCGGCCCGAGGTCACCCAGCGGTTAAGAGGCAGGGCCAGGATTGAAACCCAGCTGTGTGTCCTGGCCCTTAGACAGTCACTTCTCACCCCCTGTGTGCCCTTCCATCCAAACCAGCCGGTAGCCACCCCCACCCAGGAGAATCACAGGGAACACCCAAAGGCCTGCCCGCCTCCCGGGACGCGGATCCGTTCAGCCTGAAGTGGGCATGGGCTGGGCTGGCGTTGGTTTTATGCGTGGGGGCCTGTGTGTGATTCTAAAGCACAGCCAGGGCTGAAGATCACGCACCCCACAGCGGCCCTCACACTTGAGGGGCATTCGAACCCCGACATCTCCCAGCGGCGGGGCCGGACCGTGAAGCCACATGCACTCCTGTTAAGTCCCGGGGATGCTAGTGCTCCCGGGAGCACGCCGGGCCCTGTCCGCACAGACCCTCCCGCTGGGAGAAGCCCGGTTCATGCCACGTCCATTCCACCGACGTCCCCTGAGACCTGCTGTGTGCTACGCTCTAGAGTGAGCCTGTGGGTGAGGCGGCGAACAGACGGATGGCCCTGCTGTGGAGATGACGCTCCCCTCCTCTGCTCTCCCCGCCTGACAACACTTTGGGGGGCAGGGAGGGTGGAGGGATAAGAGAAAGTCCCTGTTGCCCGGACGAGCCTGGAGGTGGCACCCAGACCCACCCCAGCCCAGCGCGCGGAACACTGCGTTTGTCCTCGGCCTCCTCGCCCAGCCTCCCCTCCGAAACAGTTACATAAGTGTTCCTTGTGGCCCGGAAACTTCCAGATGGCCCTGCGGCCCACCCTAGCCACTTTCCTGGGCCCCGGAATTCCCAGAGCAGCCCAACACGAAGCAGCTGCTGACACTGCTGGGAAGCCAAGCGTGCGAGGGCGAACGTCAGCCCAACAACAGGCTTTGTGTGTTCCCGGCCCTTCTGCACGGCAGCTGGCCCAGGGCAGAGCCGGTCCCCGTGACCCCAAACATCTGGGCCACAGCACACACCAGCCCCCAGGAGGGCACATCAGTGACCTCCCCCAGCCAGAGCAGTCTGCCTGCCTACCCTCAACGCACCCTCACAGCCGTATCCAGGACCAGGGGTCCCAGACCGCCAGGTCCACTAGAATCGCCTGGAAATCTGGTTTGAAATCTGGGGCCGTTTGGGGGCCCACCCAGAGGTTGAGTTCTGCAGGTCTGGGAGTGGCCCAGGCATCTTTAATTTTTTACAAGGTCCCCAGGCAGTGTAGGTGTGGGTGTTCCTCAGGCCACACTTAGAAAGACAGATGGTATAGTCTCATTTATATGACAGATGATCTATATGTAAGGGAGGAGAGCTATTTGATATTATACTGGAGGCGGGATGGGGATTTTCCCTCAGCCCAGCCTGCACCCTCTCCAATCTGGGACCCCTTGAGGGATGTTCGATTGTCCGTTTATGCCAATCCCTCTCACAATCTAGGACTGCTGGCTCCCAACTGCTCGCCTGCCTACCTTCCTGATTGCCCCTAACCACTTCTGCCTGCCAGCCTGATCATCCCCTAACCATTCCCCTGCCAGCCTGATCACCCCCTAACCACTCCATGCCAGTCTGATTGATGTCTAACTGCCCCCCTGCCAGCCTGTTTGCCCCCAACTTCCCTCCTCTGCCGACCTAGTCACCCCTAACTGCCCTCCCCTGCAGGGTTGATCGCCTTCATGTGCCCTCTCTTGCAGGCCTAGGTGCCTCCCAACCGCCCTCCCCTACTTGCCTGATCACCCACAACTGCCCTCCCTTGCAGGCCTGGTTCCTCCCAACTGCCCTTTCCTGCTAGCCATCTTATGTCCACATGTTGGCAGCCATCTTTGACCACATGGGGGCAGCTATTGTGTGTTGGAGTGATGGTCAATCTGCATATTACTCTTTTATTAGATAGGATAAAGGCCTGGTGCATGGGTAGGGGCCAGCTGGTTTGTCCTGAAGGGTGTCCTGGATCAGGGTGGGGGTTCCCTTGGGGCATGGGTGACCTGAGCAAGAGACCTGTGGCCAGCCATGCCCCCTAGTGACCTAAACAGAGGTCCTGGTATCTGGAATTTATTTACCTCCTACAATTGAAACTTTGTAGCCTGGAGCAGAGTCAAGCCTCCTGCTCCCTCTGTGGCTGCCACCATTTCTGTTTGGATTGTTTACCTTCTATAATTAAAACTTTGCAGTCTTGAGTGGAGGCTTAGGCCTGCTAGGGCAGGTGGAACCTTGGCTTCTTCCATTGCCAGAGAAACTCAAGCTCTCTGTGGCCGCAGCCATCTTGGTTGGGGTTAATTTGCATACTCACTCTGATTGGCTGGTGGGCATGGCTTATCGATGTGGTTTGTGGAGCGGAGTGATGGTTAATTTGTATATTACTCTTTTATTAGGTAGGATTAGAGGCCCAAAGCACGAAGATTCTATGCTTGCACGAATCTGGCTGCTGGCACTGCCTTAGCTGCAGCCAGAGCTGCTTTTCTGCCTTAGCTCCGGCCCAGAGCCACCTTCTGCCTCTCCCCTTGTTGTGTCAATTTGCATATCTTCTCCTTATTGACTGTGGGCACCACCTTCTTTGTCTCGGAGTTATGGTCAATTTGCATATTCTGTCTTTATTAGATAGGATATATATAAAGATATATTAATATAGATGGATATAGACATAGTTATAGATATGTTGATACATATTATATGAGTTTCCTCAGCTGCTATATCAAATTACCACAAACTGGGTGGATTAAAAGAATAGAAGTGTATTCTCCCACAGAGGGAGGGCTTTATGAGAAAACCTCTCCTGCCTCTTCCAGCTCCTGATGGCCCCAGGTGGTCCTCGGCTGTGGCCACCTCACTCCAGCCTCCCGTGTCACCCGGCTTCCGCTGTGTCTGTCTGCTGGTCAGTCTTTCGTAAGCCAGCTGGACGCGTGCGGCCCACCTGATGACTCGGGACAGTCCCGGCTTGAGATCCTTAACTCGATTACATCTGCAAAGACTCTGTTTCCAAACCAGTCCACCTTCCCACGTTCAGGAGTGAGGAGTGGACATAACCTTCTTACAGGCCTCCATTCCCCCCACTGCATTCTTTTCCCTTGCAAGTTGTCCTTCAAGCAAAAGAACCGAGAAGGGGATTGAGTTCAATTCCACCCCAGGGTGGAGCCTCGGCCTGTCCTGGGTGGCTTGGCACCACAGCCAGCAGCAGTGGCTGATCAGATGGAATTTCCTCGGAGACCACACGCTCCCGTTGGCCTCTGTCAGTCAGCACCTACCGTCTGCAGCCCTCAGACTCCCTCTTCCCCTCCCATCCTGTCCTTTCCTGTCCCCTCGGACACCTGACCCCGGGCTTCTACTCATTGGACCCACCCTCCCTCAGAGAGCTCACCCCATCCCTGGTTTTAGGTGCACCAATGTGCAGTAACTGCACACCCAGCTTCAGCTCTTGCCACTTCTGAGTTCCCGGTGCACGGGGCCAGCTGGCCTCTGGCCTCTCCGCCCGACATCTCCCAGTCACTTCAGCTCACCAGCTGTGAAGGAGGCAAGCCCTCAGCCTGTCTGAGCCCATCACCGTGTCCGTCAAGTAAGGCCGATGGTGACTGACACTGGAGGGAGGCTGTGAGTGTGCAAGAAGCTACAGCCCTGAAGCTCATCACAGGCGGTGATGAGCGCTCAGAGGCAGAGGTTGTGTCTTACAAGGAGGACGCAAACTGCACCCCCTCTCTCCCATCCCTCCAGGGAGGACGCCCAGCGCGGGAAGCAGGCCTTGGCCAGATTCTACCGGTTTCCAGGGCAGGGAGACAGCTGCTCTCCATGGTTCTCAGAGGGACGCCCCACCACCTCTTTCCTCTCTGGTCCATAAAACTTGAAGCCAAGGGCAGAACCTTCCAGCCCTTCAGTGGCGAGCTTTGGGGTTTACATGGAAACCTCCCCTGGAGAGGAGAGTCAAGGACTTGGACTGACTCTTGCTAAGGTACAAGAGACTGCTCGCAGACCGGTTCCCAAGACAGACTCAGCATGAAGATCCTGGCCTTGGGGTCCCCGGTGTAGTACCCCCAGCTCCAGGCAGCAGTCAAGGGGAGCCGCCTCCCAAAGGAGGTGGTGAAGAATTGCCCACCACTAGGGGGCAGCAGAGCACCAGGGATCGCTCTATAAACTGAGGGTCTGAATTATACCTGGATGACTTGTAAAACTCCTGCCCCACCCACCCCATCTAGGCAGCCCCTCTCCGTTCTTCTCATTGAATGCCTGCTCCACCCGCGTCCTACATAGTTAGGCGGGGGTCCCAAAAGGTCCCGTGTGAAGCAGGAATAATTTCTTACATGTGGTTTCACCCAAGTAGACACTGAAGCACTTTACACGTTATTCAAGGAAGGATCCTATGGACCAGCCCCATACCAAAGATGATGACTCCTTTTCTTCCTCTTCCTCCTCCTGTTCTTTCTTCTTCTCCTCCACCTCCTCCTCCATCTCCTCCCCTCCCCCTCCCTCCTTCCCCTCCCCCTCCCTCTCCCCCTTCTTCTTCTCCCCCTTCTTCTTCTTCTTCTTCTTCTTCTTCTTCTTCTTCTTCTTCTTCTTCTTCTTCTTCTCTTCCTCCACCTCCTCCACCTCCTCTTCTTTCTCCTCCTCCTCATCCTCTCCTCATCCTCTCCTCCTCCTTTTAACACATTAAGTGCCCAGCCTTTGTCTTCCAGATGGAAAGTGGAGTGTCACTCACAGGTGACTGACTGGGCGCTTGGCCTGTTAAATAAGAGAACATTTGTTTGGTTGATCACAAAGGTAGAAAAAGTAATTCCTGGAAGTGGGATTAGGAAGCAAGTTGTAGAGGTAAAGGAAGGGCCCTAGGAGCTTGAGAGTGAGGGAGCAAACGGGAACATGCCTGGGGCAGGGGGCAGAGGGTGGGGAAGGGAAACGGGAAGGCATGGGTGTGCTGGGGAGGAGGAGTGGGAGGAAGAGCGCACTGCTGGTCCTGAGGGTTTTTAGGGTGGAGAATTTAGGGGGGAGGGTCCCAGGGGAGATCTCAAGAGAATATTCAGCAGTTTTGCAGGTGTGTCCTTTCAGCGTCAGGGTCTCCACTGATTGGCTGGCTGGCACCAGGGCAGGGGTCATTATTCAATGCAGTGGTCCCGGGGCCAGCCATGGGTCGGGTCTGGCTTTGCTGCTTTTCTGGACCTGGAGCTAAACTTCCCATCCTGACGGACAGAGCCAGGGCTTGGGGTGCAGCTGGACGCTGGGGACGGCTGTCCGCGGTCCTCCGTCAGTGGCGAGCTTCAGACCTGTGCAGCCTCTCCAGGCCTCGGGCCTGCTGGTCAGAGTCCTGCCGGCCACGCTCCCCATCGTGCAGAGCAGCCACTGCCTGCAGGGGTGGTCCGGCCACAGCCACGAGAGTCCGGCCTGTGGCTGTGACGAGTGTGTGGCCGTGCCCCTCTACGCCATGAGCATTTGCACTGAGACGAACCCATGCCACAGGCTTCTTTTCTTTTCAAATATATTTTATTGATTTTTTTACAGAAAGGAAGGGAGAGGGATAGAGAGTTAGAAACATCGATGAGAGAGAAACATCGATCAGCTGCCTCCTACACACCCCCTACTGGAGATGTGCCCGCAACCAAGGTACATGCCCTTGACCGGAATTGAACGTGGGACCTTTCAGTCCTCAGGCCGACGCTCTATCCACTGAGCCAAATTGGTTTCAGTACCACATGCTTCTTGATAAACCTTAGACCCATGGTCGGCAAACTGTGGCTTGAGAGCGACGTGCGGCTCTTTGGCCTCTTGAGTGTGGCTCTTCCACAAAATACCGCAGCCTGGGCAAGTCTGTTTTGAAGAAGTGGCGTTAGGAGAAGTTTAAGTTTATAAATTTTGGCTCTCAAAGGAAATTTCAATTGTTGTACTACTGATATTTGGCTCTGTTGACTGATGACTTTGCTGACCACTGCCTCAGACCATTAGGCTGAGGGAAATAGGCCAGTCACAAGCCTCACACTGAAGGATTCCCTGTATATGAACGAGCCAGAGAAGTAAACCTACAGCAAACACGTCAAACTCAAAGGCTGACACGGGCCAAATAAACAAGGCGTGCGGCCGCAGTTTGACATGTTTGATCTACAGAGGCAGTAGACTAGTGGCTGCGGAAGCTGGGCTGGGGTTGGGGGGATTGGGCTGATGATTAAGCATATGGGTTTCTTTGGAGGGTGATTAAGTGTTCTAAAATTAATTGTATTGATTCTTGCCTGACTGTGAATATGCTAAAAACAAAACATTGAATTATGCATTTTATTTGTTATTTTATCCTCACCAAAGATATGTTTTCATTGATTTGAGAGAGAAAGAGAGAGAGAGAAAGAAAAAGAGAGAGAGAAACATCTTGGTTGCCTCCTATATGTATTCTGACTGGGAATTGAACCCACAACCCTTTGGTGCACGGGACAATGCTTTAATCCACTGAGCCACACTGGCCAGGGTTGAATTGTGTCCTTTAAATAGGTGAATTGTGTGGTATATGTGAATTAGATCTCAAAAGAGCTGCTAAAAAAAAAAATGTTTTTTTCCCATGAGATGCCCTGAAGTTATTTTTATTGTTAATTTGGAGGAGGGGGAGCAAGGGGAGGCTGGCCTATGGACATTTTAAGTTTTCCAAAATTGACCCCTAAGCAAACACAGTTAGAAAGGATGCTCGAGTTCGATTACATCCCCCATCAGAGGCTCTGTCCCAGGCAGGGCCCCTCGCTAAGGCCAGGCCTTGCTAACACAGCCAAACGAAGCAGCCCCTCCAGTTGTGGGCTGTACATTTTTTTAAGGCTGCAGGCTTTCCAGTTGGATTTTGTTTGTAAACACCGTGCAGGCTTTGAGGTGGCGTAAGCCCCTGGGATGATCTTCGGGAACTTGAGGCTCACTTATCATCAGAAAAATTCCAGCATCTGCGTGCACAGAGAGCCAGACTCCCCAGCCATCCCCCAAGGCCGCAACCAGGGAGGCCTGCGCGGCCTTATCTCCAGGCGGAACTGTCCCTGCCCTGAAGTGTTTGTCCGGAAGAAGAGGGCTCCGGCAGAGTTTCAGGGGGCGAGGCGGCCCCCGTTCCCCACGAGGCAGAAGGTCACCTCCCCTCCTTGTTGGAACGGAGATGCTGAGCAGGGAGGGGGTGGGGCTCTGGCACACCGGCTTCCTGAGCGGCTGCCGGGTTCCGCACCCTCGGCCTCCTCCCTGCCCAGACCTGCGCTCAGCACCCCTCATTTAGATTTTATCATTTACATTACCTTCAGGCTCAGGGGTAGGGGGTCCTCAGGTCCCATAGCCAGACCCCCGGCTGCCTCTGCGGAGACTACAGACTGTGGACACTTCTCCCAGCTCCCTCGCACCCCTGGGCCTTTGCACAGGCTGCCACCCAAAGGTTCCACCAGGTTGCAGCTTCAGGCCCTTGGGCAAGCCACTCCCTCCAGGGCCTGGGGTCTGAACCAGGCGGTCACAGGTTCAATTCCCAGTCAGGGCCTGGGTTGCTCTATCCCCAGTGGAGGCATGCAGGGGTCAGCCAATCAATGTTTCTCTCCCATCAGTGTTCTCTTTCTCTCTCTCTCTTTCTCAAATCAATAAAAAGTATATTTTTTTAAAAAAAGAAAGAAAGGAAGGAAGGAAGAAAAAAAGAAAGAGAAAACATCTTTGAGGTATTCCAGGGGTCCATTGGAATAACGTAATGCTATTTCCAAGAAAAAGGTTTCCTTTTAAAATTTAAACCCTGGGAGGTTCATCAAACATTCTTGGCCTAAAAGATCACATATCGTTATGAGACAATATTAAATGATTCATTTACCCAAAGTGATAATAAAAAAGTATGAAACGTAAATATGGGTTAGTTCTTAGGGCTGAGAAGGTTGTTTTGAATAAGCAAGAATTTGCTTAAGTCAATCTGACACAGAACTATTCTAATGAAACAGAATCTTGGCTTTCTAGGCAGATGCAGGAGAAACTTCCCCCCACAGCCTGAAAAAGAACTAAATCCTGGTTTTGCAACAGCTCATCTTTGATATTTAATTTATTTACTTAATTTTATTTATTCCAACCGTATTCATCTTTACCATCTACAAAATTTATTTAAGATTTCTCCCGCAAACCTTCTACAACTTTTCTTGTCCCTTTTAGTTTGCCTCTTATTCAGAAATAACCAACTTTAGGACAAAACTTCTTTCCTATAATTTCTTAGAATATATCTCTATACCTCCTACCTTCCATTACAAAGACATACAGTTTCTTCCCATATATATTTTTTTAAATCCTCACCTGAGGCAATTTTTCCATTGATATTTTTAAGAGAGAGTGGAAGAGACAGGGAGAGTCGGAGAGAAACATCAATGTGAGAGAAACACATTGATTGGTTGCCTCCTGCACATGCCTGATCAGGGCCCAGGCCAGGGAGGAGCCTGCAATCAAGGTATGTGCCCTTGACTGGAATCAAACCTGAGACCCTTTGGTCCGCAGGCCAACACTCTGTCCACTGAGCCAAACCAGCTAGGGCAGTTTTTTCCCCCAATCTTAATTAGGTCTCTTAACTCTTAGAAACCTTAATTCATAATGACAACTAAAAAAATAAGTCATTAGTTTTCTTTAAACTGGCAAACTTATGACTACATTTCATAGTCTTTAGAGATATGGGCTCTTTCATTGGCAAATAGATTCACAATTTTTATAAACATATATTTAATAAAATACAGCTTCAAATCAAGTGTTTAGATTTTCTGTAATAAGAAGCCAAAAGAAGGTAACTTTAGATTGCTCTATGAATGTTTTAGGACAATATTTTGAAATATTTAGATATGCAATCATTTTTATCATTTAATTTAAGTAAAACTCTAAAGTTTCAAGTTACCAACAGGTTTTGGAAAACTGATTAAACATATTTTAACAATTATTACTGAAAGTTTTATCAGAACCTTTCATTTTATTTCTATCAATTAGTTCTTAATGACACGATGATATTTCAAAGCCCAAGCTATTTCCTGGACACATTTGTAACAGAACGTGCACTTATTCTGCAAACCCCGCTAAAACAAAAGCACCATGTTTAATGTTGGTAACTCTAAAAGACATGTCTGTTTAACCAAACTTAACATAGCTTTCATATCCAATAGTTCCCTATGTCATTTGATCCTGGAAAGCATTTGTGTTCATTTCTATTAAATTTCCTAATTTATATAAGAATTTAATTCCTGCCGAAACCAGTTTGGCTCAGTGGATAGAGCGTCGGCCTACGGACTGAAAGGTCCCAGGTTCGATTCCGGTCAAGGGCATGTACATTGGTTGCAAGCACATCCCTGGTGGGGGGTGTGTAGGAGGCAACTGGTCGATGTTTCTCTCTTATCGACATTTCTAGCTCTCTATCCCTCTTCCTTCCTATCTGTGGAAAATCAATGAAATATATATTTTTTTAAAGAATTTAATCCCTTACACCTATCAAACCAAGTAGTACCCTCCAGAGGTGGAAAACACGATACCATATATAAAAACAGGCAAACATACATATCACAGAGAGAGACCATACATGCAAACAGAATCACTGATCCTTGCGGGGAAGATTTTCACTTGCCCTTTACAATGATTAAGGAGGCTAGAGAAGGGCGGGGGGGTACCGGAACAAAAAGGGGTCTTTTCAGCCCGCCGACGGCCTGGTGGAGGTCAGGCTACAGACACCACCCTCAGAGCAGACCTCGGGGGGCCCGTATGGGGCCCAGGGGGTGCTGTGACCGTGTTTTCAAAGGACAAGGACCCAGCTAAGCTCAGTCGGGTGTTTTTTCCCTAGCCGCGTCAGTTTTCCCTGGCTGCTGTAACAAACGGTCACACTCTTAACCGGTTTAAAACAACATAAATGTATTGCCTTTCAGTTCTGGAGGCCAGGAGGCCCGAATGAGTCTCACAGGCGAGCGTCGGGGCGTGGACAGGGCTGCGTTCCTTCTGCAGGCCCCGGGGAGGATCTGGTTCCTTGCCCTTTCCAACTTCCAGCGGCCACCTGCTTCCCTTGGCTCACAGCCCCCTCCTCCGTCTTCAGCGTGCGTCCCTCCAACCTCCGCTTCTGTCAGCACGTCGCCGCCTCTGGCTCTGCCCCCCCTGCTCCCTCCGGCCTCAGAAGGATCCCCGTGATCGCACTGGGCCCGCCCAGATCCTCCGGGATAACCTTCCCATCTCAAGGTCCTTAACCGAGTCACATCTGCAAAGTCCCTTTTGTCACGCAAAGTAACATGTTTACAAGTTCTGAGGATTGGAACATGGACCACTTTGGGAGCCACTATTCCCCTTACCACATGAGCAGGCAGCCTCTGTCCAATCAAGCTGTTGAAATATTACTTATGCAAATTCAGCGTTAGAGTTTTAATATAGGAATAGCCCCTCTTCCTATAGATGTAGCCAATATCCATACCCCCCGTGTCCCTTAGGGATGGAATGCCTCCGCTTTCATGCCTCCTTTGCAGCTAGGAATGATCACAGGACTGCGCCGGGCCAGGGCAGCGTGCACAGAAGTCCCTGCTGGGTCAGGCCCTTCAAAAGAACAGCCGTGAGCTCCCTCTGCTTCCCCTTCCTCCCAGTGTGGACTGTAGAACGTGAGGATGGGAGCTGCAGCCACGGCTTGGGATTTAGAAATAAAAACCAGGTGTTGGCCGAAACCGGTTTGGCTCAGTGGTAGAGCGTCGGTCTGCGGACTGAAAGGTCCCGGGTTCGATTCCGGCCAAGGGCATGTACACTGGTTGCGGGCACATCCCCGGTGGGGGGTGTGCAAGAGGCAGCTGGTCGATGTTTCTCTCTCATCGACGTTTCTAGCTCTCTATCTCTCTCCCTTCCTCTCTGTAAAATATCAATAAAATATATTTAAAAAACAAACAAACAAACCAAAAAAAACAAAACAAAACAAAAAAAAAACAGGTGTTGGAGCTAGCAAAGTTGTCCTGCCAGTAGTCACCACCCTCTGGACTGGGAGAGAAATAAATGCCTGTCTTGCTTCAGCCGTGTGGTAGGGGGCCTCGTTGTCACAGCGACACGCACCGTCCCCTGACTCAGACACATGCACCTCTGTGTCCGAGAAGCTTCCTCATGCCTCACGCTGCCAGTGACTCCAAGGGCCTCTCTCCTACCCCTCACCACTGCTGGACCTGTAGAAACTGCAGGCAAGATGATCAAATTCTTCCTGACGCAAGAGAGAGGGGCGACTCTCCCAGGTGTGCGTGCTCAAAGCCTCAGCCACAGGCCAGCGGCATCACCGGAGCAAGTTAGAAATGCAGAGGCCCTGGCTCCAGTCCTCACCTTCTGCACCAAATGCATCCTACAAGGCCCCCAGCTAACTGGGGTGCGTGTCACTAATTGAGAAGCTCTGGTCTCAGCCCGGCAGAGCCTTGCCTCTGTCCTTAAGCTGAGCTGTCCCCGAATTCCTCGGTTGTCCTTCCGGGGGGCCCCCCAAGAGGGAAGGCCTGTTTAATGAAGGCAAAACCACACTTCTGGTTTAACTTGCTGGGGTCCCAGGCAGGCTAACCTGTACAGTGGAGGTGTCTGAACGTTCTGGGCCCGGGCCCCGCCTCCTCCAATGACGATTTCAGGGGGTGCAGGAGGCTCCCGGGGTGAGGCAGCAGAGGCGGCCGCCAGAGAGGCACGGCTGAACCCCAGCTCTGTCCGGGCGTCCACATTTCACAGTTCCCCAATTCCCTTTGGAGGAAGCAGTCGCCACGGAGGCTCCTCTCCAGGTGCGGTTGAGACCATCACTTCTGCTGTGTGTGTGTGGCTTTTAGATCGTTTGTGTTGATTTATTCGGATGTTTACTACCCTGTTTCCCCGAAAATAAGACAGTGTCTTCTATTAATTTTTGCTCCCAAAGATGCGCTAGGTCTTATTTTCAGGGGTGCCTTATGTTCCCATGAAGAAGAATACGGTACGCATTTATTGTTAAATGAAAATAAAGGAAATGTATTACCTGTATACGGTACGGTAGGACGGTAGTTGTCAACACAAACCAGACAAACCGTGAATCCTGGGGGCCTTATTTTCGGGGGGGGGAATGCCTTGTATTTCACTCAGAAGGAAACCTGTAAGTAGGTCTTATTTTCGGAGGATGTCTTATTTTCGGGGAAGCGTGGTATGTGCCCCGGAGCAGTGTGCTGGTCGGGCCCTACCAGCCACCCTCACAAAGGCTACACGGTGGGCGTGTCCGGGGAAGCGATTTCCGGGCAAAGGGATCAGCCGAGAGAAGGCCCTGAGGGGAAGGTGGGGGCTGGAGTGTGGTAAGCCAGAGGAGGCGGCAGGCGAGGGTCTGGGGTGAGACAGTCGCAGGCCATGGGCGTGGCCGGCCCGGTGGAGCCGGTGCTGCTGGGCGTCCCTTGCCCACGCCTCCTCTCAACTTGCCATGGTGGCCCATGCCAACAGGCTCTTCCCCGCGGTGCCCTGCCCAAGGGTGCTCTCTGGCCCCGGAAGCAAACTCAGCATGCGCCAGGGGTCCTCAGGAGGACCAGGGAGTAGGGGGACCACCTGGGACCCGTTTGCACAGCACATTCCCGGCTTTAGCACCGAAAGTCTCAGCAGAAACCCAGGCACCCTGGATGGCTGGTCACCTTAGGGCGGAGCAGACTCAGGAGCAGGCTTCCCGCTGGGAAGGACAAGCCTGGGGGTACAGGCCGGGGTCCTGCTCCTCCCCCCCACCCCGGGGGACGACTCGGAGGCACGCTCCCTGCCTCCCAGCAGGCCCCACTCAGGGCTGCTCTCTCCGCCATCTCTCCCCTCCCACCCCCCTTCCACTCTCCCTCGCTTCAGGCTCTGTGTCTGGAAAACCCAACCTCAGACAGAGGGCAGAGGAGCTCAGGAGCCAAAGGGAGGGGAGCGGGGGACTGAGCAAACCCTCTGGGCTGGCTATGACTTGCCCCGGAGATCAAGGAGATTCTTGGAATTTGGGGGGGGGGGTGTCCATCCTGAGCACCCCCTCCCCAGGCCTGTGATAAGCCTGGCCTCGAGCTAAGAAGCCAGAGCCACGGGTGCCTCCCCAGACGCTTAGGTCATCCCGGCGGCTCTGCCACGGCGGCCTCCCCCTCTCCCCCGGCATCTGCCCGTCCCGGCAGGCAGGAGGCAGCCGAGGCCATAGCCAAGGGTGAGCGGCCTGTGTGCTCGCCTCGGGCAGCAGCCTGGGTCACTGCCGGGAACCCAGGGCTGGGGGGCAGCGCCCTGCCGGCTGCCAGGCTCTCCCTCCCTCCCTCCCTCCGGGGCCCCGTCAGCATCCCCGTGCTGCTGACTCTGGCCGGCACCGGCCGCGGCTTGGTTCGGCGCCCGGGAGCTGACCTGGCCTGCTGGCCTGGCCTGCACTTGCTCCCTCTCCTTTGCTTGGCTCCGCCGGTGCTGACCTCAAATCGTTTTCTTGGCCTCCGGCCCCTGGCCTCTCTCGCCCTATTGCCACTGGGTGCCCCGATGTGCTGATGAACTTACCAGGGTGACAGCGCCCTTCCCCGTGCCCTGACCCGAGGGGCCGGGGCCGAGCAGGCGGGACTGGGGCCAGGGCAGCCTTCTGGCACCAGCCTGGGGGCCCCAGCTGCTCTGGGCGAAGGCCAGGGGACTCTCCTGATGTGGCACCCCGCTGGTGGTGGCCGCGGGAGCCCCGCTCCGCCGTGGTGCAGTGGAGTGTCAGCAGCATCTGGCGTCGGACAAGCGGCCAGCGACCCTGCCGGGCTGCTGCCCCCGCCCCACGCTCAGGGCAACATCCAAACCGTCCCCCCACGCTGCCCAGACCCGGCCCACGTTGCCGGAAACCTGCTCTCTCCCCACGCTGATGAGCTTTCCAGGCCTCCCTATCAGCTCATGGAAAGTTTTTATTTTTTTTCTCCTGTAACCTTCACAGAATTGGCCAAATTAAAAAAAAAAAAATTTTTTTTAAACTTTTTGGTCAAAGACATGAAAGAATGACTTGATTGTGAGGTTGAAAAACCACTTTTTTTTTTTCCTTCTAGAGGAGGGTCCTTCTTTCATATGAAAAGATTCTTTTAGATTTAAAAGACAACTGTGGTGGACTGTGAGCCCTGGACAAACGAGTCCCTGTCCTTCCCTGAACCCGACGCGTGTGCTCTGTCACAAGCATTTCCATGTCCACAGCTGAATCCAGGTGTTATCGGCGCCCCTTGGAATCCTTCCAGTACGAACCGATGTATTAAGCATAGTGAGGAGAAGTCCTTTATGCTTCGAATATTTCTATTTTATTTTTAAAATATCTTTTGTATATATATATATATATATATATATATATATATATTTGACTTTTTACAGAGAGGAAGGAAGAGGGATAGAGAGTTAGAAACATTGATGAGAGAGAAATATCAATCAGCTGCCTCCTGCACCCCCCCCCCCCCACTGGGGATGTGCCTGCAACCAATGTACATGCCCTTGACCGGAATCGAATCTGGGGCCCTTGAGTCCGCAGGCCAACGCTCTATCCACTAAGCCAAACTGGTTTGGGCTTTAAAATATCTTTTTATTGATTTCTGAGAGGAAGGGAGAGAGAGAGCGAGAAATATCAATGATGAGAGAGAATCATTGATTGGCTGCCTCCTGCACGCCCCCTATTGGGGATTGAGCCCACAAACAGGGCATGCAACCTTGACAGGAATCAAACCCAGAACCTTCAGTAGGCAGGCTGATGTTCTATCCACTGAGCCAAACCAGCTGGGGCAAATGTTTCTATTTTATAAGAATACTAGCTGCTACCATTTTAAGTGTTTACCAAGTGCCATGTCCGGTCTCTCTTAATGCTCACAACCTCCCTGAGAGATGGTCCACCCACTGCCCCCGTTTGACACACCAGGAAACAGGGGCTCAGAAAGATTAAGCCATCGGCCCAGGGACACACAGCAGGCCTCGGGCCTGGGTTTCCCCGAGGGCCAGAGGTGCCCTGGGTGGCTCATCCCACAGAGTCTGAAGACTCCTCTAGTATCAGCATTTATTCCGCTCTTCTGTCTTCCTGTGGGTCTTGTTGTTCCAAATCAAACCCAGTTGTTGTTGTTTGGATTTAGTTGGGTCCCGGTCAGACCTCCCCGGAGCAGGAGAAGACGCCTTTCCAGAATAAATGGAAACCATTTATACAATAGTAGTCAAATGCCCTCGCAGGGAATAAATCATATAGAATAACGCTTGGAAAGCTGAAATGAATCTGTGTGGGCAGCTGGGTTTAACCCCCAAATTGGTTCCAGCCTTTTAAAAACATTTTTTCTTCTTTTTTTTATATTTGTTTATTTCAACTTTTTTTTTTTTTCCTTCTTCTTCTTCTTGTTCAAGTTTTTCCAGACCTGGCGCTTTGAGCGGCTGCGGATGAGTCAAAGGGTTCTGTTTATCTGAGTGCTCACCAGGGCACCCGCTTCCCGGTTATCTTCATCGGGCAGCGTCACCAAAGCTGGGGGGGGGGGCTTCTAAATGCTAGTAGGTCATTGGGGTTCCCTGCCTCAGGGCCCGGGCTTGGGGGCCTCTCAGGGAGAGGATGCAGGCCGTCCCGTCAGCCGCTCCTGCAGGCGCCTCCCTGCCCCCGGCCCAGCCAGGCCTCCGGGGTCAGCAGGCCCCGAGCCGCCTTTAGGTGCCCGCGCTCTTGAGGAAAACCGGGCAGGACTGAGTTCTGTACCCCAGTTCATAGAACACAGGAGGAACCTGAGGCTTCGGTGTAAGCTCATTCGCCTAAGGAAAGAGTCCTTTACAGTGTTTCCCAAAGTGTGGTACTGTTTCCCACAGTGTGGAAGAGTTTGGTGGGGATATGCACTGCACCGTGCTTAGCTGCACCTAATTCTACGCTCTCATGAGTCAAGTCAAGACAGCCTTGTGAGGCGTGAGATGGTCCGGTGCGCAAATAAATGTTATTTATAATATAACTTTTATTTATATTTTATTATGAATAATTTTATTTTTCGTTCATTATTATTTTGTGTATGTACCCAAAAAAATAAAAAATAAATATATTTTGATTGTTATTAAAATACATCCTTTTTTTTTTTTGATGAGGGGTACTCAGCGTTACGAAAATTATAGAAGGGGTACACATTTGTCAAAAGTTTGGGAAACACTGCACAATGCAGGGTTCCAGCCACCGCCAGCCCGGCCCGGTGGGCGGCTCTGCCTGCGCCGGGGCCGAGGTCGGAGGGTTGGCCAGCGGAGGGCTGTGGAGAGTGGGCCCCACGACAACTTTCACGGTCGCTTCAGCTTCGACGAGTCGCTTTTGCTTGTCGCTACTTCTTCCTTTAAAACAGCAGAAGTGCATCTCGGAAACGTTAGGAACCTGTCCTCTGTGTGCTCCTAGCACATGGACAAGAGGAGAGAACAGTCAGAGTTGTGAAAAACCCTTTATCAGGGGTTTTCAATGGTCCTTGCATTCATTCAACAGATTCATTACTGGGCTTCGACCGTGCCGGGCGCATGGACATGGACATGGGCCGGACAGACCCTCCCCGGGCTGGCAGCTGGGGGGACAACCCCGAGATTTATTATTGAATCGGGCTCTAGGAGCCCTCATAGGCTCGGGTCCGGCTGCAGACGGTGGGGAATGTGTCTGTGAGAGCTGAGATGGGGGGCGAGCATTCCGCTTGAAGGCGGCAGAGCCGGAGGCCCCGCAGCTGGAGGGGCTAGGGCACGTTAGGCAAAGAAGGAAGCCTGGGGTTCGGGGTTCGGGGTTCAGGGTTCGGTAAGAGAGCCTAAGCGACGGCCCCTTGCACCTCACTAAGGGTCCAGAACACCCTGCCCATCATGTCTGGCCCAAGTGCTTGTGCCTCTTTGCTGTCCCTCCGGCATCCAAGGTGACATTTCTGAGGTGGCCTGGCCCCGTGGGCTCAGCCTGCAGGGGAGGCCTCTGCCCCACACACTCACCGCCCAGGGCAGCGTTCCCGCCGCCCGAGGGCAGCCCGCGGAGATTGGGAAATCGGGTAACGTTTTCCAGATGTCCACGGCAAACCCGAGCCTGGCTTCTGAGAGGGAGTGGTTGTTTGGCTTTCTGAGGCTCGCACACAGCCGGACCAGGTTCCCGTCCCCTCTCATGAGGTCACGTGTGTGTGAGAGGCCAGGGGCCGGGATGCCCCCCGGCTCACCTGCAGCCCCTCGGGCTCCTGATGGGGATCCCTCCCCCCCCCCCCCCGGAGGCTGGCCTTTGAGGACGCGGGCTAGTTTGATGGCTGCCGCTGGGCGTCCACATCCACCCTCCTCCCTCAGGCCCTGGGGCCCACTGCCCGCTGCCCTTACCAGCCGGGAGCAGCCGCCGCTTTCCCTGGCCTCGCCGGGGCACACGGAGGGCTCCCCGCCTCCCTCGGTTACCCTGGCTCTGGGTGCCGGGGCGCCTGCCCTCCCAGCACCCCTCCTGACACGTGGCTCGCCCGTGACCCTGCAGGTCCTGAAACAAACAGGATCGTCTTATTCCGTGGCTGCCCAGTTCCACCCGGAGCTGCTCCCGGCTGAGGCGAACTCTCTGCAAGTTCCCTGCCCCCGGGGCCATTTCAAGAGGCAAGCCTTGCCGAAACCGGTTTGGCTCAGTGGATAGAGACTGAAAGGTCCCGGGTTCGATTCCGGTCAAGAGCATGTACCTTGTTTGCGGGCACATCCCCAGTAGAAGGTGTGCAGTAGGCAGCTGGTCAATATTTCTCTCTCATCGATGTTTCTGACTCTCTCCCTTCCTCTCTGTAAAAATCAATTATATATATATATATATATATATATATATATATATATATATATATATTTTAATTAAAAGAAGCAAGCCTCTCAGATGTCCTTCCAAACAGGGTGTACGCAGGTGGTGAGGGGCTCACCAGGTAGAGAGTCGTGTGAATTTTGAAATCAGACAGATGTGTGACCGACCCCCTGATCATGCCTGAGCAGAGCCTCTCTTTCTTCCCCCCACGGAAACGGGGAGAACGTTCCTCGCCCCAGGTGGCTGTTAGGAGGGGGGTTAGGCGAGGTTCAGCCGACACCCGGGCACGTCGGAATGAGGTGAAGATCATCACTGGTAATCACGCCGTCCCGCGCCCGGCGCCCAGCGCCCAGCGCGTCACAGGCTTACCGCGGGGCTCACAGGCAGGCCATCCCCCCAGGCCACGGAAGGGGAAGTCGAGGCACAGGGAAGTCCCGTGCTGGTGAGCGGGACCGAGAGCCAGTCCACCTGACACCGAGCCCAAGTTCATTACCCTGCGGTGTACCCCAAAACGTGCCGCCGTGGTTACCCTGGTCCACTCGCCCACCTTCTTTTTTAAATTTATTTTTATTTTTTAATTGATATTTTACAGAGAGGAAGGGAGAGAGATAGAGAGCTAGAGACGTCGATGAGAGAGAAACATCGACCAGCTGCCCCTTGCACACCCCCTTACGGGGGATGTACCCGCAACCAATGTACATGCCCTCGACCGGAATCGAACCCGGGACCTTTCAGTCCGCAGACTGACGCTCTACCACTGAGCCAAACCGGTTTTGGCTCGCCCACCTTCTTAAGTGGGGATTCACCTCATAACAAATGCCGCTCGGGCCCGGTGCTGAGGAAAGTGCCGTCTACCCCGACCCCCTGTGGCCTAACTTCTGGGCGTCTTCCAGAGCAGGGACAGACTGCCTGGCACCCAGTGGCCAGGTTCCAGCCCCCGGAGGAGAATGGGCGGAGGGAACCCCACCAAACACCAGGGAGGCAGCCCTTCCGTGTGAGGGAGCACATGAGGGGGGTTCCAGGACATGCCTCTGACAGAGCGCAGTCCCCCCCTCTCCCCCCCCCGCCACCCACAGAACCCCAAGCCCACACGGCCCCACCCCACCCCGCGCGGACACACTCGGTGGTCTGCTGCCAGCCGTCTGACACTGGGGCTGCCCCGGAATGCGGGGAGGGAGGGTTTCAGAGGACAGGACACGCCGCCTGTTTTTCGTGCGCACACCCGCCCTCTGACTCATGCCTGGAAGATGCTCACATGAGCGGCCCCCGGGGGCCCCTCCGCACCGCAAACCCCACGGGCAAACAGCCTCTCCCTCTTCTTCCAGGAGCTTCTGGGGGCCGTGGTGTTCCAGAGGCCGCTGAGCCCCACCCCCTAATCCCCCCACGCTCCGGAGCTGGCATCTCCCTCCTTTCCTCCCCGCCGACCCCTCCAGGCAGGGGTGCCCGCCGTTTGCACGCCCTCCGCTCACCTTGCCCCCTCCGCCCCCCTCACCTACCCCCACCCCCCCACCTCCCTCTCCGATCCACCTCGGCTCCAGCCGGCCTCGTAGGGTTCAGTCAGACTCACTGTGGTGTTTTCTGTTTTTGTTTTGTTTTATAGAATAATTGGTTGAGGTGAACTCACAATAACAAAAACCTAACCATTTGAAGTGATCCGTTCAGTGGCATGTGGTACGGTCCCAGGGCTATACAAACACCACCTCTCTCTAGTCCCAAGACATTTCCACCTCCCCAGAGTCAAACCCCAAACCCACCTAACTCCATCTCCCCCAGCCCCAGGCCCCCACCAATCCTTCTGTCCCCATGGGTGTTTCTAAGCTGGACATTTCATATACATGGAGTCACACAATTTGTGGCCTTTTGTGGCCGGCTTCTTCCACGTAGCACAGGGTAGGGGGTCAAGGTTGATCTATGCAGTAGCGTGCCTCCGGGCTTTGCTCCTTTTATGACCAAACTAGAGGCCCGGTGCATGAAATTTGTGCACTGGGGGAGGGGGTCCCTCAGCCCAGCCTGCCCCCCCTCTCACAATCCGGGAGCCCTCAGTGGATGTCCTACTAATGCCCCTGTGGGAGGGGACTGGCTGATCAGGGGAAGTCACCAGCCCCACCGCCCCATTGCTGCTGCGACTGCCAGTCACCGCAGCCACCCAAGGAGTTTTTATCAACTCGGACTCCAGTCCCTTCACCAAGAAAAAAAATGACAACTTTCTGTAGGCATTTTCAAGATGTCTCTTTAATAGGATGTGACCTTTCTTCCTTTATTTTTCTTTTTATCCTCACCTGAAGATATTTTTCCTTTGATTTTTAGAGAGCATGGCAGAGAGAGGGGAAGACAGAGAGGAACATCAATGTGAGAGGGACACTTCGATTGGTTGCCTCCTGCATGAGCCCAGACCTGGGCCCCAGCCAGGGAAGAGACTGCAACCTAGGCACACGCCCTTGATCAGAATCGAACCTGGACCCTGTGGTCCACAGGCCAAGGCTCTATCAACCGAGCCAATCTGGCGAGGGCAGGATACGACATTTCTTAGCCCCTCCAGCAGTGGACCTTCGTTTTTTTCCTCCAGGAATGAGGTAGAAACGCTAGATCACTTTCTTGGATTCTGATTACCCAAGTTACCAAGAACACTGTGAGTGGCGTACAGGGAGCTTAGCCAATGAGCGATCAGAAAAGGTGTTCCCTCCGCAGCTCACGTGCAGAGGTGGGGCTGCTGGCGAGCTATCTCCCAGAGAGGGCGCCCCTCCTGCGTGCCGTGTCTCTGCTCCAGGCCCGTCTGCGCATGCAGCCTCCTCCTGATGTCCTCGGGGAAGCAAAGGACGTCTAGGTTACCCACTCGTTGGGGGAGGGACACGGGGGCCATCTCCATCTTTTCACCGTTTGTGGTGCTGCCATGAGCAATGCGTGTACAGCCACTTGTGTGAGCCCCTGCTCTAGTCCTCAGGGTTTACACCGAGGAGGGGTACCAGGTCCTCAGGGGATTCTTGTGTTTAACTTTCTGAGGGACCCACAAATGCCTGCACATTCTTTGGAAGGGTGGAGGCTCATTCCCTACCCCTCCGCATGAGCCAGACCCGCTGAGTGTCACTCCTAACCGGTGGACTGTGGTGGCAGCTGTGCTGTGCCACCCCTCCGGGCAGGGCCTGGAAGGACAGCCTCTGCCTGGCTCTCCCTCTCTTGGACCACTCGCTCGGGGGAAGCCAGCCACCGTGCCGTGAGGACACGCCGACAGCCTGTGAGGAGGGGCTGGGGCCTCCTGCTGATGGCCAGCCTGCGTGGCAGTCGTGTGAGTGGGTCCTCTATCTGCAATGGAGCCCCCAGGCCTGCATCTTGACCCCCAAGAGCCCCCAAACCATACCTGCCCCTCTGCCTGTTCCCCAATACCTGGCCCGCAGGAGACCATAAGAGAGAATACATCTTTACAAATAAAGGCCTTTGCGACTTGTTACACAGCAATAGCTGACTACTACATCCACCGCCACCCCCATCCAATCTCCTTAGATCAGCCAGAATGCTCCTTTCATGGATGAAACACCCACGCCACGCTGACAGAAATAAGTAAGTGAGGGGGGGGGGGGAGAAAGCGGTCTTTGAAACAACGCTTCTCTTTGCCGACTGTCTAGCTGCCAACGAATGTTTTGCCAACCAACCAATGTGTTCAGAAGGGTGGAGCTCGAGCCCCCGAGGATGCTGAAAAGGAGTGATGATTTTTGGAGGAAGAGGATATTTATGGTCTCAGAGTATTTCTCCACAAGTTATTTATCAGTGACCAGGGGAACATCATGACTTCCCAGTGCAGAAAACAGACGGACGCGTGTCACGTGATCGAGACCGACACCCACAGCTTCCCAGCCATCCAATCCTCTTCCGCCCCTGTCACCCCCTCCCCCACCCAGCACGTGTGGTCCCAGCCCTGGAGGCACCAACTCCGGCTCCTCGGGGAGCTCCCGGAGCAGGGGCCGACCCCCGGGGACAAGGACAGTCTCCGATGGAACAAGGAGTGCGGGCTGGAAGAGGACGTGGCAGGCACGGGGGCACATGGACACTGCCCAGAGGACTCACTGGGGTTCCAGGGGGGCCTGCGCCAGCGCTGGTTATGAGTCCTCCACTCATCACGTCTGAATTCATGTTGCACTCGTGTGCAGATGCAGCTGTACCCACCGGCAGAAGAAGGACAAAACCAATATTTCTTGGACCAAAACCATAGTGATTTTCTTTCTTTCGTTTTTTTTGTGGTTAGATATTTAAAAATCAGTGATTTTCTGTCCATGGAATGGAAGTGTTCTGTAGGCTCGCTATTTTACAGGGAACTTAACCCAAGTTGACTTTGGGGAATCAACTTTTCACACACCCCCCCCCCCAGGGCTAATAAACTTTTTAATTTGAAAACATTAAGATCATACATATGGCATCATGTATCTGTGGGTAACATGGACTCAGAAGGGCACAGCCTCACTTCTGTGCTATTCCCACCCCAGACTCAGAAGCCAGTCCAGCTGTGAGACAGACCCAAAGTGAGGGCCGTGCTATAAAATAGCGAGCCCATGCGTCTCAAAAATGTCGACATCATGGGAGACACAAACAAAACAAAACAAAACAAAACAAAAGGAGCGAAAAGAGACTAATGAGACATGACTGGTGCACGTCATGCCCCTGGATCAGATGTTAGGTGAGGAAATGCAGCTGTAAAAGACACGTGTCGGGATGGCTGATGAGTGTGGATGTGACCTGGAGCAGGTGAAGAAATAGGACGAGGGTGGCGTAGATCCTAGTCTCCTTTCTGTGCGTTTCCTGCGCTTGATCTCCCCGGTGCTTAAGTGAGAGGACGTCCTTGTTCTCCGGACCAGACACCCAGGTATTTTTGAAACCACTTTCTCCAGGTGCTATTGACACTCAAAAAGCTGTACATAGTGCCTGGCTGGTGTAGCTCAGTGGTTGAGCGTTGACCCATGAACCGAGAGGTCACGGGTTCAATTCCAGGTCAGGGCACATGCTTGGGTTGTGGGCTCGATCCCCAGAAGGGGGTGTGCAGGAGGCAGCCAATCGCTATTTCTTTCTCATCGATGTTTCTATCTCTTCCTCTTTCTTCCTCTCTCTCTAAAAATCAATAAAAAACATTTTAGAAAAAGAAAAATCTGTATCTATTCAGTGTATACAACCCGAACCCGATGGGTTTGTATGAAACCACCTCCACCATCTATGCCCTAAACCAGGCGTGGACAAACTTTTTGACTCGAGGGCCACAATGGGTTCTTAAACTGGACCGGAGGGCCGGAACAAAAGCAACCTGACCATGCTGGCACTCTCATCTTGGGCTGCTGGTGAAGGAGAGGAGGGGAGAGAAAGAGAACCCTCCGCTCTTTCGGTTCCTCGGGCCAGATAGAACAGCCGAATGGGCCGGATCCAGCCTGCGGGCCGTAGTTTGCCTACGGCTGCCCTAAGCATATCCTTCACGCCAAAAGCTTTCCCCTGCTCTCTATGATTTTTTATTTTTGTGTGTGATAAAAACACCCAACATAAGGCTTATCCTCTTAGCAAGTTATTAAGTACACAACGCAATATTGTTAGCTGTAGGCTCTGTGCTGGGCGGTAACCCCACGCCCTCGACTCCTCTCTGCTTCTGTGAGGGCGGGGCTCCTCCCCGAAGCCTTCGCGTGTGGTGTCCGTGCTTCGGGGCCTGGCTTATTAATTCAGCACAATGTCCTCAAGGTTCACTCCGTGCCGCTGCACAAGTTTGTCTTAAGGCCGGAGGCTGAATAATCGTCCATCGTGTGGCCACGCCGCATTTTCTTTATCTGCTCACCCACCACGGGCACTTAACTTGCTTCAATCGCGCCGAAGTATTGTGGGTGGGAGGGCGGTGACTCACTCTCAGATGGTGCAGAGAGACACCGGCCTGTCCGTGTGCCTGGGGAGGGGGAGCACAGGCCATGGAGCGGATGGGCAAAATCTAAGCGATGGGTGAGTCGGGGTCAAGAGCATATGGGAGTTTCTCGTACTATTCCTGCAACTTCTCTGTGAGTGTGAAACGCCATCAAAATTGAAAGTTACCAAATGAGAGCACACGTTCTGCGGGCCAAACAAAACCAGCCTTTGGTCAAGGCGAGCCGTGAGCTGGCAATGTTCACCATGTGGACCAGATTGCAACCCCGGGAGGGCAGGCCTGTGTCAGTTTCCCACCAAGTGTCCCCGCCCCTCCCTCCTCCGCCCACGGGGCACAGCGTCCAGCTGGAATCACATGGATACCTGTAACCCACCCGTGGCTCAGAGAGAGAGAGAGAGACAGCGAGAAAGAGAGAGAGAGAGAGAGCTGGAAGCAGGTGGGTAACTCATCCATGGCTCAGAGAGAGAGCTGGAAGCTGGTGGGTAGCCCATCCATGGCTCAGAGAGAGAGAGAGAGAGAGAGAGAGAGAGAGAGAGAGAGAGAGAGAGCTGGAAGCAGGTGGGACAGAGGGGAGGTGTCTGTGACACTCCATAGAAAGAAGTAGGTATATCTGAGCCTTTTTTCTCTCTCTTTTATTTGTTAATCCTAACTCAAGGATATTTTCCCACTGATTTTTAGAAAGAGTGGAAGGGAGGGGGAGGGACAGAGAGAAACGTTCATGTGAGAGAGACATGATTGGTTGTCTCCCACACACGCCCCAACCAGGGCCAGGGATTGAGCCAGCAACCAAGGTATGTGCCCTCGGCCAGAATTGAACCCATGACCCTTCAGTCATGGGCCAGTGCTCTAACCACTGAGAAAACTGACTGTGGCTGTTTGAGCCTTCTCCTTCTTCTTCTTCTTCTTCTTCTTCTTCTTCTTCTTCTTCTTCTTCTTCTTCTTTTCTTAAATATATTTTTGTTTACGCCAGAGAGGAAAGGAGAGAGAGAGGGAGAGAGAGAGATGGAAACATCAACAATGCGAGAGAATCATCGAGCAGCTGCCTTCTGCAAGCCCCCCAATGCGGATCGAGCCCACAACCCGAGCATGTGCCCTTGACCGGAATCGAACCTGGGACCCTTCAGTCTGCAGGCCGACGCTCTGTCCACTGAGCCAAACCAGCGAGAGCTGAGCCTTCTTGATGTTCCTCAGACACACAGTGCTGCCCAGGCCCTTTGCTCCCGCTGTTCCCACTGCGTGGAAGGCCTTCCCCAGGGATCTTACCGCCTTCCCAGAGAGACCTTTCTTCCCTGGCACCTGAGCTACAGGTTCGGCAGCCCCACCCTTCCTCACTCACTTGCTCTCTTCTGCACATTTTAAAAACTCGTTTTTACTTATTTGTTATATTGTCCCTCTCCCGTGAAAATGTAAGGTCTGCAAAGGCAGAATTTTTAAATTTCATTCTTTTTCTTCATTGCTGTGTCCCCAGTGCCTGGGAGGACATAGTAAGCATTTAATAAAACAAAAAACAGGCCCGGCCAGTATAGCTCAGTGGTTTGAGCATCAACTTATGAACCAGGAGGTCACGGTTCAATTCCCTGTCAGGCCACCTACCCGGATGGTGGGCTCGATCCCCAGTAGGGGGTGTGAGGAGGCAGCCCATCAATGGTTCTCTCTCATCAGTGAAGTTTCTATCTCTCTCCCCTTCTCCATTCCTCTTTGAAATCAATAAAATATATATATATATATATATATATATATATATATATATATATATATATATATATTTTAAATGGGGGGAATAAAAAGGAACAGGGGGGGGGAGGGAAAGAATAAAAAAGAAGGAAGGCAGGGAGGGAGGGAACGGCACAGCCCTCCTCCTCATTCCTCAGCCCATTCGGGGGCTCCTCAACACCCCCAGCTTCCCCCTGCACGCAGGAGCGCCGCCCTCAGGGTCAGCCTGTGCACAGCCCGAGGCTGTCTCCCGGGAGAGGCTTGGCTTCTCTCCAAGGACCGAGTCTTCTTCGCAAAGTCGGTCCACGTTTCCACTTAAAAAGGCACCGTCCGGCTCGAAGCAGAGCTTGCTTCCCGCCGGTGCTCGCTCAGCGGCGGCCTGGCCGGGCCAGCTCTGGCTCTTCATCCGATGTGAGTGTTTAAACGACCCCCCAGCCCCCACCCCATGCTGCTCTGGCCCATCGCACCTGCCTCCGGAGCCACCTGCCATCGGGAGGGCATCTCTTGCCCGAAGCCTGCCACTCGCCTCTCAATAGCAGCGGAGCGAGGCCAGACTCCAGGCAGATCGGGGGCGACAGTGGGGCCGGGCCCTGGGCTCGGCCAGAGCTGGCACGTTGCCTCGACGGCACTTTACGTCCAGCTCCTCTTGGCCAGAAAGGATGTGGGCAGTTGAACACCGAACCAGCCAGAAAGCTGTGGCACATTGGGCGCCAAGTGCGGACTGGTGATCATGGCTCACGGCGGCCTCTCCTCCGCTTAAGGCTCACGGCGGGCCTGGCGGGCCTGGCGACCAGGCCTCCGGGTCATCACGCATTTCTAAAGGGGAAACTGAGGCTCTGGGCTCTTCCCTGATGCTAACAGAGGCTCCAGGTAAGTCCCTCTCCCTCCTCCGTGCGCATTCGGGACAAACCAGTTAGATAGCTTTCCTCCCCAGGCCTTGACATGCACATCCGTGTGCATCGAATCCATGTACATCCTATCCGTGTGCATCGTATCCGTGTGCATCGTGCCTCTGGTTCCGGCTGAGGCTGGGCCGGGGTCTGAGCGTGCACCCTCGCTGGTCCACCTCCTGCCCTGCTTCCCCCTCAGCCTGCTCCCCCAGGAGCATTCCGTATGGATGCGCAGGAATCCTCACCTGGGGGTGCTTTGGGGGCTCTGACTTAAGACACTGTGTTTTTTTGGGGGGGGTTTCCTCCAACTCAGCATAGTGAGCACATGATTGGTTTAGTAATTTATTCGTTTACTGAGTAGGTATTTACTGAAGACTGACCGTGGGCTGGCCACTATGCTAGGTGCTTGGAACGTCCATGCACGTGTGTGTGTGTGTGTGTGTGTGTGTGTGTGCATGTGTCTGTGTTTTCATGTGTGTACGTGCATACGTGTGTGCTTGATATGCGTCTGTGTGGGGAGCCGGTGGTGGGCCCAGGCTGTTCGTGGCAGGGCTGGGTCCTAAGCCCAGAAGGTGAGCTGTGGGCGGGGTGGGCATGTCCCCAGCTTGTTCTCCAGGGCAAACTGCTTCAGGACAAGCCCTGCTCACAGCAGCCTCAACCCTGCAAGCCGGGAATGGGGGTGTGCGGAGCATTAGGGGCGAGCTGGTGAGGTGCCCCCGAAGCGGCACACTCTGTGCACAGGGTAGCGGCTGCCAGAGCAGGCCCCCAGGGAAGAGCCTGGGGGAGGCGGGACTGGCTGCAGAGGGGGTAAGAACAGGGACTGGGGGGCAGGGAGGCTGTTCCAACCCCGCTCTGCTTTCCACTAATAGTGGCTTGAGCACCTTCACACATCTTTCAAACCCTTGGTTTCTTCAGCTCAGAAATGGGAACAGGGCGCGGTGGCGTGTCGATGCTGCCCCCGTGTTTCCTCAGGGAGCACGGCCACGCCGGGCTCGCCAGCCTTCGCCCTGAGGAAGCACCACAAGTCCCTGCCTCCCCCATGGCGCTGGTTTCCATTTAGCTTTTATTTGACACTGACCCGAAGAGCTCTTTTTCACTCGCTCACACGTAGATTCTTATTGTAACACACTGCTGAGCTTACACAAAGACAAAGGTGTAAGTGAGCCAGGTGAGTCACAGAATATCATAACCGGCTTCACGCGCAGAGACCAGCTCTCCTGCATCGCCGCACCACTCCTGGGCTCGGCAGGAGCCGCGTCACTGTTGTTTTTGTATCGCCAAGGGCACAGGTGACTAAAGCTGTCTGTGTTGGTCCTTAAGCCCGCATCACAGTGACCATAGTCCATCCCCTATGGAGCCCGTCGCACGGAGCTGCTCCCTGTCCTCAGAAAGCGTTGGGGCCTGACACCGCGGGGACCTCCCTTTTCCGAGGCCCGCACGGAAAGAGAGATGAACGAACCGGTCCTCTCTAAGCGGAGGCGGCCAGGGACTGAGAAATAATGGAAATCAAGAGAGAAGACACAGAGATAGATTTAAATCTGGGAGCTGGGAGGGCCGCCATTCTGTCTGCTGGAGAGGCAGGAAGATGACCACGAGGACGTGACCCCTCCCAGCGTTTATTTTATACCCCCAACACCAGGAAGTCAAAACCAACTTATCTGCATTCTTAAGTAGGCCCTAGCGTGCCTGGATTTACATATCTAGTCCCGCCCCTGCCGGCACCTGGGCTGAGGATTAAGGAAAGTCGCCCCTGTGCCTTCCCAGGCGGCCCTCTGCAAGGAAACGGGGAGCAAGCGGGGGGGGCAGGCGTGTTCCTAAGTCCTGACAGGCAAGCAGCCTGGGCCAGCGGCCGCCAGCCTCGGACCTCACGGACCACCAGCGGTCCACGGGCCAGGGGCCACGGGCCACGGGCCACCGGTTGGTGACCGCTGGCCTGGACGTCTCCTGCCACCCACCTCAGGCTCCGCCGGCCCCTCTGGGCACGGTTGATTTTATTCCCAGCTGGTGGCACCCGGGCTAGGCATTCCGATGCTGGCGCTTTGGGTGTTTGCACAGCACGGAGCATGGCAACTATGCCCCGGGCGCTGCCCCTCAGACGTTGATGTAGAGTTCGTAAGCCAGTTCACAGGCACTCAGGAACCCTGGCTACGGGGGCAGCTGCCACCTCGGCTGTTGCCAGGCCCCGGGCCGACGGGTGTCCCCGGCAGCCGAAAGTCCAGCTGGGCAGCGCCGTCGCCCGGGCTCACGGCTGTTGGCTGCGGTGCGTGGGAGGAGTGCCATGTCCCACCACAGCGGGCAGAACGTGCAATCCTACCGAGAGCCCGGGGACTGAGGCCCAGAAGAATTTGGCGGCTGGCACTGGCGCCTACGGCAGGTCGCCTGCTAGCAGCAGAGGGCACACGGCGGGCATTGTGCGGGCCTGGGGAGCCGGCGTGCACCGGTTGGGCCAGGCAGCGCCGGGGTCTGGCTGGGGAGACAGCGGACGGCAGACGGGCCGTGATGGAGTCACTGATGTAACTGTACCCACAGCGAGCGCAGCAAAGAGAAGCACACGGTGCCGAACGGGGAGATGCACACGCCGCAGGTGTGTGGGACCGGGCTGGCGTTTAAGATAAAGCCCAAGGGTTGACCAGGAGTTCTCTAGGCGCGTGAGTGATGCGTGCACGAGCCTTCTTCCAGGTGGGCAGAGTGGTTGCAAAAGCCTCGCGGCCACAGGAAGTGCCGCGTTTTCTAGGAAATGTGAGGAAGCCGTCGCTGCTGGACAGGGAGCATGGGGAGTGAGATGGAGCTGGAAAGGTCAGATCCTCCGTGGCCTTTGCATCCTGGTGGATGGATCTGGCTTCATCCGAAGGGTCCTGGGAGCCATGGCAGTTTTTCACCAGGGGCGCGCTGATGTGGTGTTGGACGGTGCCCTCTGGTGGCTGTATGAAGAATGACACCTTCAGTGCTCCTGGGCAGCACCAGGCTCCTGTGACCAGGGACCTGTCCCGGGCTTGGTTCTAAGCGGACCTTGCAGTGCCTGTAGCTACAGTCCTGCCCCGTTGGTGCGGAAGGACCCAGCTCTCTGGGCCCAGCCTCCCAGGTGGCTCGCTTGCCTCCAACCCGTGCTTTCCGGGAGACAGCTGAGGACAGGCCAGAGCTGCGTGGAGCTGGCCCAGCTAGCACCAGGGCTGACTGGCTGGGCTTTCTCCAGGCGGGGAGGGGACGGGGGAGGCTGGTTTGGGTCTGACATCAGACGTTGAGCACTGGGAAGGGAGGGATCCTGATAGTCTTCCCTTCACAGTCCTGTAGGGGCCTTTCATCCCAGACCCTGGAGGAGTGTGTGCATAGTTTACTGCCCAGACAGACAGCCAGACAGCCAGAGACACAGCGACAGCAACTGACACCCTCCGCATTTCCGGCGGCAGATAAGCCCGGCAGAAGACCGGGGTCTGGTGGCGGCCGCCGGAGCCTCCCTCGCCTGCCTGCCGCCTGTTTCTGCTCCAAACTGTAAATGCTTATCACAGATCACCCTCCCGCTGTTAGTCACCGCGTGGGCCCCTTCTCAGAGCACGGCCTCGGGCCCGACGTGTTATCAGCTGTGTTTCCTCAACGTCTTCGTGTCCCATAGAATGAGCGGAGCCCGTAAACTTTTTGGAATGAGAGATGTTTTTCCTCCTCTGTTTGCAGAAACTATGACGGGTGCCAGTACAACAGTGCCAAAGGGAGGGAGGGGGGCGGTGTCTCGAATCCTTTTCTCACCCAGGCGCACCCCCATTCCCCCAATAACCAGTATCTTGCTTCTACAAAGTTTTGCTCCTATGACTATGCCTTTCCTTGCTGGCTACTGACTTGATGAACCCTATGGAATGGCTCGTAGTTTTCTTTTGGGGTTTCCCCACCAGCACCCCTTCTGCTGTCACAGCAGGTCATGAAGTGCGACTTAGTGCTGGGAGGACAGGACCGGACACAAAGGGATAAACACTCAGCTTTGAGCATAAAAATAACTTTTAAAAGTGTGTTTTTTTTAAAAAATTGATTTTTAGGGAGAAGGGAAGGGAGAAGGATAATAGAGAGAAACACCCCCTACAGGGGACCCAGCCCAGCTGGCCGTGTGCCCTGACTGAGAATCAGACCATGACCCCCTGGTTCCTGGGTTGATGCTCAACCAGGGAGCCATGCCGGCCGAGCCAAAGTAACTTCTTCGAGTGTTTTTTCTTTTTAAGTCCTTGGTTAGAGAGCGCTCTTGAGATTCGGTCTCACCAGTGTGAGTAAAAGCTCCCCAAATCTGTGTTCTCTTGTGAAGGCTGCATGTGGTGACTGACCTCGACACGAATCAGAGAAGATCAAAGAAGGGGGAGATGCAAGATGCAGCTGAGGGAGGAAGACACGCAGAGAGGGAGAGCCGGGGAGAGGGGCGGGGGTGGGGGGGTAGGGATGAGGGGTAGGCAGAAGTGAGGGCCTGGCTGCAGCCTTCCCGGTGGAAGCGTGGAGACCGTGTAGTCTGTCCCCACCCCCCACCCCCAGTGGGCCTGGAAGGATGGCCCATGGCGAGAACCTCCCTGTGGGCCCGCGTGGCCATCGGGGTCCATCCCAGGAAACAGACGCCCCTCTGAGCACTTCTCCAGAGGGGATGAATGAGGGGCCTGGGGTATGCAGGTGACAGATGGCTGAGAAGCCAAACAGAACTCTAGTCACCTCTTGAGTTCCGCTACTGCAGGAAGCTGCCCTGATTGTGGAGCTGAGGGGACGGAAGGAGGCCTCGCAGGGGCCAGGCTAGGGGAGGAAGCTAGAACACAGAGGTCTACGCAGAGGAAGAGAGGCCATGGAGGACATACACGACGGTCACCTGAGATGTAGCCGGAGCGTGGGGTGGGGGAGGGGGGCGCGGGAGGAAGAGCACCCGGCTTCTCCTCCTGTGCCTCCCATTGGCCCGCCCAGTTGACTCAGGTACCTGGAAATGCAGCTGCTGGGGGTCGGCCCAGCTGTGATGCAGAGAAAGGGAAGAGCCAGGAGGGATCTGAAGGCCAAGAGGCCTGGGCCCTCCCCGCCTGGCAGGTGGGAGAACCCCGCTACGCCCCCCCCCCCATGGTGTGGGTGCCCCAATGGGGAGTAAGGAACATGCTGAGGGGACCCCTCAGGGTGGGGAGGGGAGGAGGTCACCCCTGTAAGGGGCAAAGTGACCCTGAGGGAGGGTCACAGAGCAGCCACGCTGGGAGTGATAAAATAATATCTGGATTCAGAGCTCCAGCTCCCAAATAATGAGAAGCAGACGACAGAGCACAGTGCGGCTCTACGCGTGACAAAACCCTGAGGCGGAAGCCAGGGGCCAGTTCGAATAGAATTGTGGAATGTGAGAGGAGGAATTAGCCATATTTCTAAGAAATATCTAATATGGTTTTAAATATATATGTGTACATTCATAAATTAAATATATATATATATATATATATATATATATATATATATATTTTTTTTTTTTTTTTAAATGGGTGCAAAGAAAGATTCACTCGTTTTGGCCCAGCTGAGTCATCTGTACATTTTTCAACAACCCCAAAGTGCTGGTTGAGAAGAGCTAGTTACACTGTAATTCAGGGGTCTCTTTGGCAGCTGTGTTGGGGGTTTTTATTTTTCCCCTAAACTCAGCATCTTCTCCCTCATTCTGCATTTTATATTCCTTTCTGGGGGGAGGATTCGCTTCTTACCTGGACTGGAGTTAAAATCCCACCCCCCTGGTTTGCAGAAACGTGGTGTACTAGTTAAGGGCATGCTAGCTGCTGTAACAAACAAATCTCCACTTTTCACACACACAGGTTAACACAGGTTAACACACAAAGGTTGTTTTCTACCCAATAGTGCAAAGCAAGTGTTAAGTGTGTGTGTGTTTTTAGGGGGCAATTTAGGAACTGGGTTCTTCCTGTCTGTGTCCCTGCCAACCCCCAGGAGTCCTTGGCTTCCAGCTGGTAGGCGGGGACAGAGCAGGGAGAGTAGGTGTCAGAGCTTTTAGGGAAGCACAAGTTCTACCCAGATTGCATTGGCCAAAGTTGATTCATGGCTGTACCTGAGTGCAAGGGATCCTGGGAAATGTAGTCCAAGTTGCATTTAGGAGGAAGAGGAAGTGGGTGTGGTCCTCACCCAGCCAATCTCCCCACACCCAGACCCCGTGAGGTTGCACGTGCCACGCCATTGAACACCCCCCAGCAGACGGAGCTTGTTGATAGCATGCCCTTGGAGCTCTCCCTGTACCTGGAACAGGACTGGCTTGGAAGCCCATTTATCCATTCACTTAGCAAACGTCTGCAGTGATGGACAAGATGGTTCCCATCTGTCCGCCGGGGCTTTCTCTGTCCCTGGAGCCAATAGTCCCAGGAGGAGAGAACTGCTGCGAGGGGATGACGTCGAACCCCAGGCGTGCGCCCGTGGGCAGGGGGTTACCCAGAGCCTCACTGAAAGCCCACAGCTGAGGCTGACTCCAGAAAACCTGTGCGCATCCTCCCCGGGCAGCCTGCCCTCTCTCTCCAGATCTCACCAAGAGTGAGCAGGCCTCTGACCCTCGCCGCATCAGCACACCCCACCTCACAAAGCGGGGGCCGGCTCTGTGAGCTGTAACTTGTGTACAGGTGGGTTATTCACGTTATCCGTGCATGTGGTTGTGATGATGGGGGAACAGCCGGGTTTCTCAGCCTCGGTCCTTTTGACCACTGGGGCCGGATAGCTGGGCTGTGTGGAGGGCGGGGCTGCCCTCTTCCCTGCAGGATGCTTTGCACATCCTGACGGCAATCCATCAGGTTCTGTCAGTTACCCCCACCCTGAGCTGGGACAACCCAGAATGTCTCCAGGCTTTGCCAGATGCCCCCTGGGGGGCAGAATCGTCCCCACTTGGGAACCATTAGCCAAAATCCGTGGTTCTCACACCTGATTACACATTTGAATCACCTGAGAACCTATAGAAATTTAGGGATCCGGACCCAGCCAGTCCACTCCCAGGCATGCGCCTGAAATAGGCGAGCACATATATTCACAACAGACTACACGCTGATCCTGTCAGCTTTATTAATCCTAGCTAATCCCCGGGAGCAGCCCAGATATCCATCAACAGGAGAATGGATGCGCAAACTACAGTGTGTTTCCCTAATGGAGCAGGACTCATCAATAAAGGAAGGAAGCTAGCAGCACGCGCCAGTCTCACTGCTATTACGTTTAGCAGAAGCCCCACACTGGAACACACGCTGTGTGGCCCGTGTCTGTGAAGTTCTGGGACTGGGAAGCTAGCCATGACAGAGGTCGGGAGAGAGGTTATCTTGGGGGGGGGGGGGAAGGGTGAGTGGCAGGGAAGGGAGGGGGAGAGGGGACACTGACTGGAAACCTGGATGCTGGGAGTTTCTGTCTTGACCTATGGGGTGTTGAGGGGACTAGGCCCCCTGGAGGGCAGAGCTATAAACCCTTTCCTAAGGTGAAGGTGCGGGCCTGGGCCGCGTAACTGGGCCTCACAACAGTGTCCTGTTGCCGCTTCCTTGGACAGAGCGAAACAAACAAACAGAACAAACGCCGGCACGTTCTCCCAGGAGGCCTGCGTGGGCTGGGACCTCGGGCGGGTCCGAGGGGGAAGAAGAGGGCCCGGGCCCGTGGAAATTTCCTAGGAGGGTTTACTCTGAAGCAGCGGCTTGGCTTTGGCAGTCCTGGCCCCGTCTTCCGGGCTGGACAGTGCCTCTTTGAAGAGAGTCAAAAGCAGCAGGAGGATGGGAGATGGCCCTCGAATGAGATGCTTTGAGTGGAATCCTCTTCTTCCAGGAAGAAATGCCAAAAAAGCAGCGGCCCAGGCACCCCTTGCTTTATGGGGTTCAACGCAACTCCCGTGTGGTCAGCAGAATATTGCCCCCGCCCCCCCTCGCTCCCTCCGAGATGTCTCACCCCGATCCCCAGGTCTTAGGCACATCTGGTCTGACGCGGCGGAAGGGCCTTTGTCGTGTGACCGAGTTAAGGCCCGGGCGATGAGGTGGCCCCGTGTCATCGCGTGAGCCCCTAAAGCCAGAGGCCCTTCCAGCTGCGGTCCCACGGAGGAAGGACCGGGGAGATGCCACGAGGCCGGCTCTGAAGATGGAGGCAGGGGCTCGCGCCGAGGAGTCTGGGTGCTGCTAGGAGCTGGGAAGGGCTAGAAATCGCATGCTCCCTGGAACCGCCAGAGGGAGGCAGGCCCGCCACCCCGTGGCTGAGCCCCGAGAGACTCACGGGGACCCCTGACCTCCAGAACGGCCAGACAGTAAGCCATGTGCTGTGTGAGCTGCTCTGTTTGTGGACATTGAGTGCAGCACCCATAGCAAAGCAACACGTCACTTTTCTTGAGCACCTACTAGGTGCCCACTCCTGGGATGTGTTGTGGGGTCGAACCCTGGATTCAAAATAAGACCACCGGAGGCTGATGATTGATTAAAAAAAAGCAGGCAAGGATTTATTGAACTGGCCAGGATGGCCGTGAGAGCACCACATGCAGGTGGACTCCACACGACTGCACCATTCCAGGAGTAGGCAGTCCTTTTAAAAGGTCTAAACCACAAAATTTTTCCTTTGTTTTAAATTCTAAATTCTAAAGCCAGCAGGGTCATTCCCAGCCACATCCTTTTGGATGTTGGAATGTGGCCCTATCTTGTGATAGCAGATAGTACAGAAGCAGAGCTGAGCGGTTAATCGCTAAAGGTTATCTACAGTTTCTACTCCTGAAGCTCCTGAGTCAGTGGGAATCCATCTCCTGTGTCCTGGTCCACAGGCACAGGAAAACTGCCTTAGCCTCCAGGCCTCAATCTGGAAGCAGAGGCAACTACCCTATTGTTTAAGCAAGTAAGCGAGTGCTGAAGCCAGAATAGCAGGGTTAAAAATCAAACAGCAGTTTTTACCTAAGTATGGTTGCTACCATACTTCAGGATGGAACCCTTCCTCCCCACGACCACCTGTGACGTTGAGCTTGTGATGTCCTTTTTACAGGTGAGGAAACAGCTGGGAGCAGAACCGCCGTCCGCAAGGGCCCGAGGAGGGTGGGACCCTCGGCTGACTCCAGGCTGCCCTGAGCGTGGCTGCTGCCAGGTGAGACGGGTGTGCACCTCTCCCAGGGTAGGGTGGCGGGGTGTGAGTGTGAGTGTGCGTGCAGCGTGTGGCAGGCGTTCTGTCAATAACACTTCCTCTCACCCCTTTTCCCAAACACCAGGTGTCCCTGGCTGCTAAGCAGGTGACATTTCCTAAACCGTTACGAAATCACCCCTGGCCAGGGGAGCTCGGTTGGGTGAGCATTGTCCCATGTACCAAAAGGTCGCCGGTTCAACCCCCGGCCAGGGCACATATCCAGCTCTCGGGTTTGATCCCTGGTCAGGCATCCAATTGATGTTTTTCTCTCACATCCATGTTTTCTCTCTTTCTCTCCCTAAAATCAGTAAAAACATTTAAAAAACCCAAAACACTACAAAATCAGCTCTCTGCTGCCAGGAGCAGAAACCTCCCTGACGGATGCCATCTTGGGGGGGGAAGAGGCCCCGGGTTCTCGTTGGCAGGACTGGGGTGCGAGGCCTCAGTGCCCGGCCTCGGCCCTGCCTGGCTACGGTGCCACCCCGGCTGTGAAGCAGCACACCGTTGGGGTGGCAGTCCTCCATTCCCCCTCTGGGCAGCCTCCAGGGAGCCCGTGGGCTGACTGGCCCGCACCCAGGAGACCCGAGGGCTGGTGGCCGCCGTGGTCTGTGCCCTCGGCCGGCCGGGAGGTCACGGAGCCCCTGGCGCCGAGACCGCTCTCCTGCCGCTAACAGGCACGGGCGCGGGCGTCTCTCTGCCTGCATTCTTGCTCTCACCTCTGCTCTCTGGCTGTGCCTGGCTCCTGGACCGGGGAGGAGACGCTGAGCTCCTTCCCCGGAAGGAGCCTCCTCGGTCCCGGCCCAGCCCTGGCCCGGCTGCAGCCCCACATCTGTCCGTCCGACCTGGCTCTGCCAGAGGGCGGCTGGCTGACCTCAGGCCGGCTGCTCCTCGGAAGGGAAGCCTGTGGCACTTACAGCGGGAGGGAGGGTGCGTCCCCGGCTGTCCCTGGCGGCCCTTCCTCCAAGGAAAAGGAAGCCAGGAGGCAGCTGGCCCTAAGCTAAGCCTTGCCTCTTTTTTTGCTGTCCACATGGGAAGACCACGGGCGGAGAGCGGGGCGCCCCGCTGCCCCCTCTGCCAGGGTGGGCTGTGTCCTGAAAGAGAGGCCCAGTCCCCAAACCGGTGGCCGTGACCTTGTTCAGAACTAGGGTCTTTGCAGATGAAGGTAATAAAAGAGGCTGTGCTGGGCTGGGCGGGCCCTGAATTCAACCACGACCGTGTCCTTCTGAGGAGAGAGGGAGGCAGACGGAGATGCATGGGGATGGGCAGAGGGTGGAGCCACAGGTCTGCCAGCCTAGGAGCGCCGAGGAGGGCTGGCAACCCCAGAAGCTGGGGCAGCGGGACGGACTCCCCCGTGTTAGGTTTGAAAGGAAACAGGAAACAGAACAGGGAATTTTAAAGTACAGTTTTATTCCCTGGTAATGGGAGGAAGCCATCACCGAGGTAAAGATCAGAATTGGGGGGAGAGGGGGCAGGAAATCGGACCCAGTCCAGGCTGATGGCGGTCAACATCCAAAAGCAGCACGTGTCCGGCTTGGAGTCCTTCTTGAAGGACGGAAAGGGAGGGGGTTGGGCCCAGGGTGGAACAGGAAGGGATGGGCCCCAAGGGCACTCTGGCCTGTGCTAATTGGTGGTTCAATGTCTTGGAGATGTCCCTGTGGCAGGTGCCAGTCATGTTGTTAGCTCCACCCACCAGTTTGGGAGGGGGGGTGGGGAACCTTACACTGGTCTTGTGTTAAACTCTGCCCACCAGTTTGGGAGGGGGAGAACCTTTCACCCTGGAGCCTCGGGAGGAGGGAGCGTGGCCCTGCCCACAGCCGGACGTCACCCTCTCGCCTCCGGAGCTGTAGGGTCTGCTGTCTGAAGGCCCGGCCGGCGTGTGGCAGCCCCAAGACACTCAGCACCCGCTGGCTGCTCTTGCCCGTTTCTGATTGGGCAGCGCTTGGAAGAGACTTAAGAAAACCGGCAGATGTGCCTCCACGCTAAACACGCCCACGTGGAGGGACTGGCCGTGGCTCGTAGCCCATGCCCTCCTCCATGGCTGGGGCTCCAGCTGCTCTCTCACCAAGGAGGCTGGTCGGCGACGTTCCCTCTTACAGGTGGGGAGACGAAGACAGCGATCCCTCCACTGCCGCCCCCTTAGCTAGTGCCGTGGGGGCGGAGCCTTCTTTTTGCTCAGATGTGGGACCAAATCCTTTGACTTCCCAGCAACAGGCAGGGGTCCGCACGAAATTTCAAAGCTCACGTGAGGACGGTGGGCCGTGGCTCTGGATCCTGCTTCATGGGGAGCTCGGGAAGAGACTGTGGAGGGCGGGCTGGTCCTGACTCCGGCCTGGGCCATGCGACTCTTTCACGAGCACCAACTGCCCCCGGCCCAGCTGACAGGAACCCGCCCCAGGCCTGAGGCTGTGGTCACGGGGGTCTCCCCGCCCCCCCGGGGACCTCTCCTGCACGGTGCAGGCCCTGGTGTCTGCTGGCGGTACCCCCCGGCGGCACCCCCTCCCAGCACATCCATCCTGTTCCTCCCCCAAACACCCAGACACATACCCGCTGCCGGGAAGGCCCTTGGGGATGGCGTGGGTGGGGGATGAGGGCAGAACGGGACACCACCAACAGGACCGCCTTTGAGTTTGGAACCCCCTGTTTCAGCAGGGGACCCCGAGACCCCGAGAGGAAGAGTGGCTTGCTGAAGTCCCAATATCTACAGCCTCCCGTGTTGACAGGGAGACCAGAGTGTCCATGGGGCACATGGTGGGCGCAGAGGAAGCTGGGTGGTAGGACCCCTGGGCAGGCATGCTGGGACGTGACCTTGGGCAGTGGCCGCCCCACTGCTGTCTCTGTGCGCCCACCCCCTTCCCCACTCCTCCCTCTCTGGATGCCCACTCCCTCCCTCACTGCCCTCCCCCCCCAGCCTGTCCCAGCACAGCAGGCTGAGCGAGGGATGCTGGGAAAGTGACATCCACGGGCTCCCGTGCCTTCTGCTCAGAAGCCTCTGAGGTCTTCCCATCTGTACTGGGGTGAGTAGGGTCCTCTCTCCCCCCCCCCCCAAAAAAAAATTCCCATCCATGCAGAGCTTTGTAACCAACCTTATTTGGAAATAAGGTCTTTGCTGATGGGATCAGGTTAAAACGAGGTCAGGTTAGGTGGGCCCTAACCCAAAGACCTGTCAGAAGAGGGAGATTTGGACACAGCAAAGCACACAAGACACAAGGGACGATGCCCGTGTGGAGCGGAGGCAGCGGTGGGAGCGATGTGGCCACAGTCCGTGAGCCCCAGGAGCTGGAAGAGGCGGGAGGTCCCTCCCCTAGAGCCTGGCCCCGCCCACACCTTGATTTTGGACTTCCGGCCTCCCGGACTGAGAGAGGATACAGGTCTCCGTCTCACACCCACCCAGCTGGAGGAAACCAGGAACAGCAGCCCCGGGAGCTGAGCACAGTGGCCGGCCCCGGGGGAAACACCGCTCCCTCTGTGCCTGCGGGAGCGTGCGCGGCCCAGCCTGCAGCAAAGGCTCTGAGAGGTCCCGTGGGGGGAGCCCCGCCCATTTCCCCACGTGCATTCGAGCGGGAAAGCATCTGCCTCCACCGACCCCGTAGCCGCCGGGATACACGTTGGGAAATGTGGACAGAAAAGCCCTCACGTCCCCTCCAGATGGAAAATTCTGTGGCTTTGGAGTGAGAAGGCAAGCTGTGAGGCCAATAGAAATTTGTGTGCATAATTAGGTGCTATTTTTTAAAAAAGAGCCAACATGCTCTTCCGTTTTGGGGGTGAGAAGCGAAATCAGATTTGGGGAGAACAATCGCTGCAGTTAGCCAATCAGACGCGAGCTCCGTGGTCACATGGGCGCCTGGGCAGAGGATGTGGGGGTGGGGACAATGGACATGGGGAGCTTCCCTTGGGCTGAGCTCCTGGGGGCGGGGCTGGGAGTCCAAGGCTCCGCCTGTCTCAGACCCGATTCCTGCCCCGCCCCCTCCAGAAAGCTGTGCGGGTTTCAGCTCCCACCAACTCGGACCCGAGTGCCCACCCCCTTGATGCCAGCAGCAGGCCCACTCATATGTGACATCTCTGAATTGTCCTGTGTGTTTTGACCAGGAAGGTAAATAAGGGCTTTTATTGCATTATCCGAATTTCCACTGAATCGTGCCCAGCGCAACCTGGCCACGGGCCGCTGACCGCCAGCCGGGGACTTGCCAATGGCCAGGCAGCAGGGCCCTGAGGTCAGGCCAAACCGAGGAAACGGCGGACCTCACTCAGATTTGGCCCGGAATGTTCAGCTCTGAAAAAGAGGCGATTCAGTGACACAGGATCCCTCCCCAGGGGCCGAGCTGGACAGAGAGAGGAGGCTGGCTGGGGCTTGCAGCCAGGAAAACACGGGCCTTGTCCTGGCCTGGCCCCTTCCTAGCTCCGGGGCCTTGGCAACTCACATGGCCTCCTGGTGCCTCAGTTTCCTCATCTTTGATGTGGGGGAGGGACAGTCTCCCCCCCACACACACACACACTCCGAGTTGTAATGGGGAATAAATTACTTCCTCGCTGCTCGGCGCCTTTGCACGTGGATCAGCCGGGAGCCAGGCGGGAGGGCGTGGGGAAGTGAGGTGCAGCCGGCAGGGCCCAGAGGGAGGGGGGGACATGTGACCTTCACTAGCATTTCTCTGCAACAGTGTTTCCCAAACTTTTGACATATGTGTACCCCTTCTATAATTTTCATAACGCTGAGTACCCCTCGTCAAAAAAAAAATGGATGTATTTTAATAACATTCAAAATATATTTCTTTTTTTTTGGTACATACACAAAATAACAATAAATGAAAAATAAAATCATTTATAATAAAATATAAATACAAGTTATTATAAATAACACTTATTTGGATCAATGAGAAGGATGAAATTGACTTGACTCATGAGAACGCAGAATTAGGCGCAGCTAAGCACGGTGCAGTGCAGATCCCCACCAAACTCCTGTGCAACGCGTACCCCCACCAAACTCTTCCCGTACCTCTGGGGGTACGCGTACCACACTTTGGGATACACTGCTCTACAACATCAAAAGGGAGCTGCTCCCTCATCCACAACGCGTTTCTCAGCACCCTGCTTCCCCTCCTCCCTCCTCTCTGAGGGCCTGCGGTGACTCCGGGCCCTCATGCGCTCACCCAGACCCCCCCCCCACATCAGGCTTCCGTTGCAGTCTGCCTCTCGTCCCCTCCCCTCTCCTCTGTGCGTTCAAGGAGCCCCCTCCCTCCAGTTTCCCTCGTTCTCCCCCCTCATCTGGAGTCCAGGTTCCCACAACCAGGGAGCTCCCTCCCTGGCGCCCTCAGTCTCTGTAGCTGCTCTTCCCGCCCGCCTGCTCCCCAACTGCCCGAAACGTGGAAAGGGGACTGCAAGGAAGCCGGGCAAAGGAAGCTCTGCTTTAATTGTGGGGGGGCTCATACATAAACATATTCGCACACGGGGGATCCCTGTCAGCTAGCCACTAACCCCGCCTTCCCTCGGCTTCTCCTCTTTTAACTGAGGCCCTTCTGACACCTCCAGAGCTCTCCCGTTAGTGGCCATGTTCTTTTCTGCCCCAGAGAGAGGTGAGAGGTGGCAATCTATAACCCGAATTCTGTGGCCAGACCAGCGTGGCGGCCCCAGCCTTGTGGGGGGTAGGGGCTGTCCCCTGCTTTGCAGGGGAGAGGGGTCTTCTTCGGTGGATGGCGCTTTCTCCAGCCCCTTTCCTCCTGCCGTCAAAGGCCTTGGTTCCAGGGGCTGGGGAGCCTGCTGGTGGCCCAGGGTTTGGGGATGATGGACATGCTCTGGAACTGGACGCAGGTGGTACAGCACTATGAGTGGCCACCGAACTGTTTAAATGGTTCGCTTCATGTTATGTGAGTTGTGCCTCAATAAGCTACAAAACAAAAATAAGGACGTTTTGGCCGGGTGAGAATTGGGGCTCAGGGAGGCCGTGAATCTGTGTTTCTGGGTGAAACGATTTGTAGGGCGAGGGGCCGGCTGTGGGTGCTTTACCGATGCCAGGGGGGCGGGCCGGGTCACGGCCACCAGCTGGCGGCCTCTGTCCAAGGTGACCAAGGACAGAGCGTCCAAGTGCGCGGACAGCCGCCCACCGCCGCGGGCTCTGCCGGGAGAAAGGAGGGCAGATGGAAAAGTACCTCCCGGCGGGCGGAGGGGCCGGCCCAGGCAAACGCCAGAGGCTGGTGGTTTTCGGGACGCGAGCTGCAGCCTTTTAACATTCCACGGGCCCGTCCCCGCGGACAAACGCCTTCTGGGGACTGCAAATGTTTGCCTTGGTGGGGCTTTGTTATAAATGGACTTGGTTTTGTTTAGTTGGTTAAGTTTTTATTTGGTTTTTTTTAAAAAAAACCCTGCAAGGCCATCTTAGCTGAGAACGCCGTGTTAATCCAGAAAAACCGAGGAACGGGCAAACAAGATGGACCAGGGGCCCAGCTGGCCTCTGCGGGCCGGGCCTGGCTTGAGGTCCTGCCTTTGCGGCAAAGCCCTTCCCCAGAGCAGACCATAACAGTCGCTGCCGCTTCTTGAGTCCCTACTATGTGCCAGGCACCCAGTCAGTCCTTTCTAATCCTCCCAGTGGCTGCATGAGGCCGGAGCTGTGACGCTGTCAGTTTGCAGCGGAGGAAACGGAATCACAGACGATGAAGACACTCGTCCCCGGTCACACAGCAGGGGAGTCGGAGCCGCATCTGCCTGGCTCTTCCACCCACATCTCATGGCCGCATGAACGGAGAGCCAAACCGCCCAAAGAGCAGCCCTCGTGGAGTCCCCGGGTCACCACGCTTTCTGAGCAGCTCCCTCGCCAGACAACCTTCAAGGCCACCCAGTGAGCAATTGGCCCCGGGGCCTGGAGGGCTGGTCTCACCCAGGCCAAGGCCAGAGAAAGGCCATGCACAGACCCCTCCCCACCACTTGTACCTCCACCCCTGCACTCCCACGGCGGCTTTCCATGGCAGATGTCACCCCTTCTCCCACTGGCCTCAGCGTTTCCACTGAGGACCCCAACAACCCACCAAGAAGGAAACGCTCCTGGCCTTTTAGGGGTGAAGACTGGCCCCTTCTTTAAGAAATCTACTTCAGCCAAAACCGATTTGGCTCAGCGGTAGAGCGTCGGTCTGCGGACTGAAAGGTCCCAGGTTCGATTCTGGTCAGGGGGATGTACCCTGGTTGCAGGCACATCCCCAGTGGGGGTTGTGCAAGAGGCAGCTGATTGATGATTCTCTCTCATCAATGTTTCTAACTCTCTATTCCTCTCTGTAAAAAATAATATATATATATATATATATATATATATATATATATATATATATATTAAAAAAAGAAAGAAATCTACTTCAGATGAGTCTGCCCCACCCGCCCGGTGGGCTTTAGTGTGTGTGTGCATGTCAGCCCCTCAGCACCTTCTCTGAACCTGGTAGACGGATCATTCTCTGGTTTAACTAGCTCGTTCCAAGGTGATGTTAGAGACTAAACCTCACCACCCCTAAGGGGCATAGTGCCACTCTCCCAGCCCTTCCCTGCCCCAGGACCTTTGCACAACTCTTCCTTCCTCTTCCCTTCCCCCTCTTCCCAGATTCCTCATTGGTGCTGCCCACCCTGATGCTCCTTCTCCCTGCTGCTGTGTTCTCTTATCCCATGTATCACAGTACGTAATTGTAATTTAACTGATTGTATTTGTGTCTACTGAGGGCAGAGGCCTCGCCTGCACACAGTAGGTGTTCGGTAAATATCTGTGGGCCCATTGGCCAGATGAGTCAACAGTAGAGGAATTTGGTTTTGTGGCCTGGCAAGTGTGGGCATTTGCTGTCTTGTGGCGCACTCTGGTGGACATTATGTAGATGCCAGGCTGAGGGCCACCCCTTTCTCCTCTCCCTGCAGCATTCTCCCCAGCCGCTTGCCGCCTGGGACCCAGCCACCCTCGGTGATACGTTCAAGTCCTTGAAGTGGCAGAAACTGGTCCTCCTGGAGTTCTGTGAGCTGCTTCCTATGACCAGGTAAGTTGGAGGCCAGCCAGCTCCTCACATTATTATTGTATTGTTATTATTGTCATTATTATTAATAACATTGTCATTACAATAACGAAATGGGTAATGCAGCAATTTAATGGCTTGATGATGGGGCTACGTTCCGAGAAATGCATCCTCCAGCGATTTCGTTGTTGTGAGCATCATAGAGCGCACTTACACCACCAGATGGCAGAGCCTGTGACTGTGATTGGCTGTGCTCTATACAGCCGGCAGTGCAGGAGGGTAATTTGCACCAGCGTTACCACAAACGCATGAGGGATGCATTGCACTATGACATTATGATGGCTACGACGTCACTAGGCAATAGGAGTTTTTTCAGCTTTGTTATAATCTTGATCGAAATGTCGTTACATAGCACATGGACTGTATTACTGAATCGCCAATGCTAATACCGTTAAACATGAAATGACCCCTGTGGGCCCTGAGCAACCCCTCCCAGGCATCACCGGGGCCCCTCGGGGCCTGAGTTCCGTCCCTGCCCTCCATGGGCCTCAGCAGCTGTTCTTCTTTGCTAGAGACCACGGTGGGCATGTCTCTGTCATGAGTGTATATTCTGAGCCAGGGCATGGTAGGCCACAGCTATACGCATCCCAGACCCTCAAAACCCAGAATGTGAATATCAATGGAGACCAGAAATTCCCAGTTGGGCTCAGCACCTGCAGGCGTGTTAAATACAACACAGAGGCTTCCTTGGGGTTGGGGTGGGCGAGGGGGAGGGAATTGACAGGCCATGCTCAGGTACCCAGGGGGGCACGGTCAGCCTGGCAGCAAGGATGAAGTCAGCTACAATACACTCCGCAGTTCAAACCCCTGAGCTGAAAATATTACTGAAATAACCACAGGGAGGGTTTTCATTTGTTACTGCTTTCGACTTCTTTATTAATTCAAGAGCTTTCATTAGTCCTTTTCCTGTTTTTGAACTCAGTAATTTTAAAAAATACAATTGTAATAATCTGAGTAATAAAGATTTATTTTTTAAAAATAGAAACAGAAAGAACTAGATTAGAAAAAAAAAGTATTTTTAATCTAGTTAGAATGGCCTCTGCGGAATCTTTCCTCTCTTCCTACCTGTGGAAGCTGGGCATTTCATGTAACCTTGATAAGCCTGTCTTTTGGTCTATACAACGGGTACAGCAGGTCCTTGAATAATGTTATTTCATTCAGTGTTTGGTTATAACACTGATGAGAAAAAAAACAATTGGTTCCCAGCCCTGGCCATGTCGTGTGGAGTGTGCATGCTTTCCCCATGTCTGCACGGGTTTTCTCTGGGGACTCCATTTCTTCCCACACCCGACATGTGCACATGAGGCAGATTGGAGTGCCCACATTGTCCTTGTCTGAGTGGGTGTGGGGACGCACGCACCTTGTGCTGCAAGGGCATCCTGTGCAGGGTGGGGGCCCACCTCGCGCCCTGAGCTGCTAGCAGAGGCTCCGGCCACCCGAACCTGAGCTGGAATCAGTGGGCTGGAAGAGAACGACCTGACTTGCTTTCATTTATCTTTCTTACATGTATGTCTAGTTCACATTCACTTCAATGTTTAACATTAGAAGTGTTTTTTTTGTGTCCTTATTCGAAGTCTGGTGATGTTTTTGTGATAGGAAATACGCCATACAAACTCATCTCTTGGTTCTATCAATTAGCGTGTGGTCAAGTCGGTTTCATTATACTCTACTTAGTACGTGTCACTTAAAGGTGCATTTCCAAGAACCTACTGGCGACGTTAAGTGGGGACTTACTGCACGTGCTATCTGCCTCAAAGGGTTTAGTGAAGACTTGATCAGACCGGGCGTAGGAAGGCACTTTGGAAACTGGGAATGGCAATGCCGTCCTGGCGATCATCGTTATTATTTAACCTTGCACTTGGAGCTTGTCTTGGAACTCAAACAAATCCAGTGGCCAGTGAGGATGAGCCAGCAGGTGTGTCGGAGGGCTTGTGGCTGCCTGTGAGCCTGTTTGCTCACACCTGTGTGCATGTGAGCATGTCTGCATCTAGGCACCTGTCAGGAGAGAGGGTGTTGGGGTTGGTGCGCCAGCTTGCAGGCCTTCAATAAGCCAGAGCTGCCGCCCCCATATGGCCATGTCCCCCCCAAACCGGCCCTGGGGAACCTCATGCTGATTTGATGATGCCTCTGGTGCTTCAAACAGTCCTGCAACTGGGACCCACATCCAGAGCTGGGCAACCTCCTTCCGTGGGATGGCTGGGGAAACAGCCAAGATGAAACGTCAGCGGCAACGTCACTGTGCCAAGTCCAAGAGCATTCAGGTCCCTGGCTCTGGGGGAAAAGGATTCTCACCCCCCAGATGACACCAATGGAGGGGCCCACCCTCCACCGATGGAATCATGTCCTGATTACATAATTGTAAGCGCTGCTTTCCCCCCAGGCACACATCTTACATGAATCATATCTTCTAGGCTCTTCTCACAAAGCCGTAACAGTTCTCTAAATGAGTGAGTTCCAAAAGGTCCTATTAGAGCGAGGTGCACAGCTCAGCTCAACATCTCACTTTCTGGATCACATACTTCTAAAAAAATTGCTTATTCCACAAACATTCAAAGGCTCTAAAAAGCTAGTCACATCAACAAGCCCAAATGCTTTCGTTTTCCAATTTTTCCTCTCTGTTCTGATTTTATTTAGATGTGTGTGTGTACATGCACATAGTCTTGACATAGGTGTGTAAGTGAGGACTGTAGTACTTAGACAGGTATATTTCTGTGTGCCAAGGGGTTGTTTAGGACTTGCATTGAGTAGCTACCACAGGTTGATGAACTCATCCCACACTGGCCAACAACGTTTAGACTCTGTTACTCTAAAGTGTGGTCTGTGGACCAGCAGCATCCGCCTCACGGGGAGTTGGTTAAAAATGCAGGATCGCCAAAACCGGTTTGGCTCAGTGGATAGAGCTTCGGCCTGCGGACTGAAAAGTCCTGGGTTCAATTCCGGTCAAGGGCATGAACCTAGGTTGCGGGCACATCCCCAGTAGAAGGTGTGCAAGAGGCAGCTGATTGACGTTTCTCTCTCATTGTCCTTTCTTACTCTATCTCTCTCCCTTCCTCTCTGTAAAAAATCAATAAAAATATATTTTTTTTAAAAAGCAGGATCTCGGGCCATCCCCCAGACCTGCAGAAGCAGAGCCTAGATTTTACAAATATGCCAAAGAATCTGTGTGTATGTTATGGTTTGAGAGCTCTGGAGAGTTTGTAAAATGTTGGGTGTATTTGAACAGGAGGCCTTTGGACAACATGGAGATATCCTTATGGAAACAGGGCCTTGCCGGGCATTCACTTCTGGGGCTTTCTGTGTGGGGCTACTACTCAGAAATATATGAGGGGACTTAGGGTCCCAAGTAAATGTAAGAGCTTGTTCCCCATTTCAGCTCCCACCAGCCTTCAGCGTCACGCTTCTTTGAGATGCTCCAGCACTGGGGGAAAATCGCGTCTATACAGCAGGAACTATGGACCGATGGTGCACAAGAAGGGAGGCAGCATGTACCAGTGGCAATTTTCATTCCTTAGATGGAATGAAATTTATCTCATCGTTGGTTTTTGCAGTTGTTTTCTCTTGCCTGGAGTTGCTGTGTTTGTGTTGTCTGGAGAATGTGGAGGGACCTGTGAGCATGCAAACGTCTTGGTGGTCCTTATCTGTAAGCTCTGAGAGGATCATATGTCCTGCAGCAGGCTGAGGGCATGCCTGTTTGGAAGAGCTTGTCACCAGGACCAGATGGCTTCGCTCATACCAACCATCTGAGGAAGAATGAATGGCAGTCCTTCTCAATATCTTCCAAAAATCTAAAGAGGAGGGAACACTTTCAAACTCACTTGAGGAAGCCAGCATTAAGTCAGACAGAAATACCATAGGGAAAGAAAACTATAGGTCATTATCCCTGATAAACATAGATGCAAAAATTCTTAACAAAATATTAGAAAACTGAATCCAACAGCACATTAAAAGAATCACACACCATGACCAAGTGGTACTTATCTTTGGAATGGAAGCATAGTTCAACAAATGCAAATCCATTAATGTGAGACACAACATTAACCACATATAGGATAAAATTATACAATTATTTGAATTGATGCAGAAAAAACTTTTGAAAAAGTTCAACAACCTTTTATGATGACAATTCTCAACAAAAAAGGAATGGAAGGAAAAGTATCTTTGCCAGAGGGGAGAGGGTCGGGGAACTTGGTGAAAAAGGTCAAGTACATGGCAGTTCCAAAATATTATAGGGATATATGGTACAACATAGAGAATATATAGTCAATAATATTGTAACAACTCTGTATGGTATCAGGTGGGTACTTATCACCAGGATCACTTCGTAAGTTATATAAATGTCTAACCTCTGTGCAGTACACCTGGAAATACTGAATGTCAACTGTAATTATAAAGTTAAAAAATAAAAGAAGAAATGTACCTCAAAATAAAGGCCTAATAATAATGATAATAATAATTAATGGCCATATATGAAGAGCTCACAGTTAACATCATACTCAACAGTAAAAATATGAATTCTTTTCCTCTAATATCAGATGCTCACTCTTGCCATTTCTTTCCCACATAGTACTGGAAGTCCTAATCTCAGCAATTAGGCAACAGAAAGAAGTAAAAGCCCAACAAATTAGAAAGGGAGAAATAAAAGTGTCCCTGTTTGCAGCAACCTAATCTTATATGTTGAAAACTCTAAAGAGTCCATTAAACACCTGTTAAAATTCAGTAAAGTTGCAGAATAGAGACACAACATGCAAAAAAAAAAAAAAAAAGAAAAAAAGAAAAAAAGAAAAAGAAAGAAAAGAAAAACTCCAACAGTTGCATTTTTATACACTAAGAACAAACTATATGAAAAGGAAATAAAGAAGATTATCCCATTTACAAAATCACCATAAAGAACGAAATATTTAAAAATAAACAACTAAGGAGGTAAAAGATTTATATACTGAAGATTGATTAAATAAACCAAAGAAGACACAAACAAATGGAAAGATATTCCATGTTCATGAATTGGAAGACTTAATATTGTTAAAATGTCCATATTACCCAAATCTACAGTTTCAATGTAATCAAAATTCCAATGGCATTTCTTTACAAAAATGGAAAAAACAATTATAAAATTTATGTGGTGCTACAAAAGACCATGACTACTAGCCAAATTAGTCTTGAGTACTAAGCTACAGACATCACTCTTATGATTTCAAAATATATGACAAAGCTAGAGTAATCAAAACAGTGTGGTACTGGCATAAAAATAACACATAGACCAATGGAACAGATTAGAGAGCCCAGAAATAAACCCATGCATATACGGTCAACTGATCTTCAACAAGGATGCCAAAATACACAATGGGGAAAGGACAGTCTCTTCAATAAATGGTGTTGGAAAAGCGAGATATTCACATGCAAAAGAATAAAATTGGACCCTTCTTATACCACACACAAAAAATGAACTCAAAATGGATTAGACTTAGAAGGCCAAAAACTGTAAAACTCTTAGCAGAACACAAAGGCATTGAAAATTTATGTCCACACAAAAACCTACACACAGCAGCTTTATTCATAATTGCCCAAACCAAGATGCCCTTAGTAGGCGAATGGATAAACTGTGGTACACACAATGGAATAGTATTCAGCACTGAGAAGAAATGAGCTAATAAGCCATGACAAGGTGTGAAGGAAATGTAAAGGCCTATTACTTAAGTGAAAGAAACTAATGTGAAAAGGCTGCACACTATGATTCCAACTCCATGACATTCTGGAAAAGATGAAATATAAGACTGTAAAAAGATCAGTGGGGAGTTGTGGGAGGAATGAATAGCAGAGCACAGAGGAATCTTAGGGTAGTGAGAGTACCCTGAACGATAATGATGGATGCATCTCATTATACATGTGCAACTTTCACCCTGTAAGAGTTGGAAAATAAGATCAAGATACTAAATTCCCAAAGAAGGAACGGAACGTTTACCAGAACTCAAAGTCCCTATCTCAGACGGAGACGCCAAGCAGGGCACCAAGGCAGATGGTTGTTCAATTTGAGGAATTGGGACTAAAAAAGAGGATATTAAAGGCTTCCTAAGATTTTAAAGTAAAAGAGCGAGGTCACATGAAACAGGAAGCAGAACTGGATCCTCTCAGTGGCCGTGTTGGGAGTGGACAAGGATGGTTCGGTGTCTCCAATGTGCTAAATTCGAAGTCATGAAGAGAGAATCCATGGTCTGGCTAAACCATCAACTGAAGGCGAGGGTCAGACAGGCTAAAATCTTGAAAAACTTGAACAACATACCCCTTTTCAAGGAACTACAAGGGAACATGTTGAACAGTTGAAGAATCTGGAAGATGCAGAACCCAGGAAGCCGGAGCTTGAACACAGGAATCTTGGGAAAATAGCTGTGCAGGGACCTCAAGCCAGGGCAGCCTGGGACAGGAGCGGAGGGTGGGGCGGGGGGGGGGGGGAGCACACTCAGAGAGGCTTGTTGGGGTGAAGACTGACTGGTGGGGGCATAGGGCACACCAGCAACTTTAATCTTCGGGGAAAGCAAAAAGTTGTACATCCCAGAACCCTAATTGGTTTAGCATAAAATACTTAGTCATCAGAGTATAAACTCTAATGAACAAAATGTGGGAAGTAAATATATTGGGTGAGTGGGGAGGGGAAGGGAGAGCAGGCAGTGAATCAAGAGGTGTCAGGAACTTGGAAATTGTGTGTTCCCCGAACTGAAAATGCATTGTGCATAGAAAGTTCTTCAGTAATTTTCTTGAGTTTCCCAACAGGCCAGCAATCAAGCCATTCATTCTCTGGCTCAGCTTTCTTGCCAACTGAAACACCACATATCTGCATCATCGCTTTATCTTCCCTGTGTCCTTGGGCTGTCTAAATTGTCAGTTGGATGGATAGGAGCAATATGGTTTAACATCTGATCCTCAGGCAATGTTGCAGGTAGTGTACCCTTTCGCTGAGGCAGCCGAATGCTACTTTGGATCAATGTAGATTCTAAGGGCGTCCCCATTCCTCCGCTTTCCCCACGCTATCCCTAAGGCTATTTTTCTCTGCATAGGCAGCCAAACAAAAATCATCTCTAATAGAAGATAAGATTTAGCCTACTTCCTCTTTAGTAATATTTTCATTTAAATGCAAATGTCGGACTTCTTAACGAGCCTCGGTTATGTCCTAATAAGAGGAATACAATTAACGTCGCAGCAAAATTCTGCAGAGCCACCAACACAGGCTTGAGAGTTGCTGCTGGCCTGGTGTCCAGCTGGTATGTGTCTTCGTGTCCAGGACCCCATGTGTTTATGCACATCTGCGAGGCCGGCGAGTGCCCCGTGGAAGAGTGCGTGTGGCTTCCTGGTGGGCATCGTTGGTCATTCGTGGAGCTGCCCATCTTCTCTGGGTGGCGGTAAGAGGGCACGGTCACCCTCTGTACTCATCTTTGGATCTCTCAAGTACAAATAGATACATTTGTTGAATGAAGTTATAGGAAGCTGAGATTCTGGATTGAAGAGGGGTATTTTTAAAATTTAATTTTATTTCAAAGAGCACTAAAACATGACAGCAATGTTTTAAGATGAAGCTAAGTAAAATGGCGTGTCAATTTAAGAGTAAAATATTAAATGTGGACAGGGCAGAGTGTGCATGAGCAGCATTTGAATGCCCATCACTTTTCACAGGCACTAGAGACGAGGGGTGACAGTCACAGCCCGGGGTGCTGGTGTCCATAAGGCAAGGAAAAGCCAGTTACAGAAAACACACTGACAATCCACCAAGAACTCTACGACATAATAAACTGTTTGAGATCAGTCAACTGGTGATTTTATTTTATATAAAAGTTACATTGAAAGAAGAGGTTGAAAAGTCAAGTATATTTGATTTGCACATACTTGCCAAGTCTCACAGGATTCAACCACTTTGATAATTTATTGATAAACAAGATATACATATTAAAAGGCTCACACTAAAGCCCAATACACAAGTCCAACCCAGACAACAGATGTGCAAATGAATATGCAAAACAATCTCGGGGAAACTCTGGGTCACCCAGACGGGTGCCTGGCCCTGGGACAGTGACACAGCCCCCCATAGCTCACAGTCTCTGCAGTGACTTGGTTCACTTCCACATCCTACAGCTTTGTTCACTTGGCTACCATTGTGTCTCGAGTAGGTCCCTTTGTGGTTTTGCATCAGCAGTGGTAGAAGCCCTGATTAGGAAAGGGTACGGATCAATTAAAAACAGAAACAAAAGCGGTTCACAGATGAACAGAAAGGCATGAAGACGAGGAGGGAGACATCAACTCTTCTCAGCGCGGGAGGCAGGCTCACGGAGACCCTCGGACTGTCACAGGCGCTTGCTTCCTCATGGGTCCCGCAGAACGTGCACAGCCCAGGCAAGTTTAAGGCGAGTCCCCAAGGAGGGGAGCTGTTTGCTTTCTGGCATAATTTTAAGCTCTGCACCAAGGGTCCTTTTTTATTAAAAAAAAAATCATTGGTGATGTGGGTAAAGAAACAAGAATGATTTAAAAAATTTTAAGCCGAAGCCGGTTTGGCTCAGTGGTAGAGCGTCGGTCTGCGGACTGAGAGGTCCCGGGTTCGATTCCGGTCAAGGGCATGTACGTTGGTTGCCGGCACATCCCCGGTAGGGGGTGTGCAAGAGGCAGCTGGTCGATGTTTCTCTCTCATCGACATTTCTAGCTCTCTATCTCTCTCCCTTCCTCTCTGTAAAATATCAATAAAATATATATTTAAAAAATTTTAAAAAAAGAAAGAAAAGAAAAACAAGCTGTTCCATCTTGAATATTCTTTGCAAGTGAGGGACACAGGTTCCAGGCTTCATGGCCTGTGGTCCCCTCACCTTCTCAGTGATGTCAGGGGTCGACACGTGTCTCTCTCGGTGTGTACCTGCTGCGGTGCCGGCCCCTCTTCCTACACGCCCGCCTCCGCACAGGGGAAGGCCGCCAGGGGACGTCGCTCTTCTCTCACTGAGGTGCCGTCCATACACTGCTAATTTGGGCAGAACTAGTTCCAAGGTCCTCATGTGCTCAAGATTTTTAAGATAAAATGAAAACAGGAGGGCAACAAAGGACCACACAGGAATGATTGTTCTTTGGATCAAGATATTCTCCAGTTTGCAATACATTCATAGTGAACCCACGGGAAGAGGATCCCGGGGCAGCTCTCCCCGCTTCCCTGAAACGTCGGTTTCTAAAAAACAGTTTGTTTGCTGCTCACGGCAATTAAGTGTTACACCGCCTAAACAACACTGTCAATTTTAAAACACACATGCACGCGCGCACACACACGGACACAGACACGCACACAGACTTGCTGCAGGGTCAAAGAAGGCCCCTCCGGGCAGTGGGAGTGTATCTGGAGCCGCCTTCATGTGCAATGCACAGATCTTTTGCAAATTCAGTGCGAATGTCAGAGCTAATGGAGACCAAAATGTACTTGTATGTAAACGCCCCTTCTGGACCAAGGGAGTGCTCTAATGAATCGCAGGGTCAACAGGCCTCCCTGGGACCCCTCGTCGGAGAATTCTTTTCACTGGATTGACTTTCCTTCTTCATGATTGAAAACAGCAGCTCAATACACAGGCTTTAATAACCCATGTAATATCACACAGCTTCTTAGAAATTCAAAGTAGTCTTCACAAGGTCCTAACTGAGCGGGAGAATGACATTTGGCTTTTTCACGTGGCCACCTCCCTTTCATTAGTTGTACAGGTAAAAGCACCTGCATCATCCAGGTCCTAGTTTGGAAAATCTGCCACCTGCGACTGTAACTATGTAAGATTCTGCTTGCTGCAAGCAACTGGTTTGTGTAGGTTCCATTTGCCCTATTGGTCACAGATGAGTTGTTGATACCCTTTCAGACACCAAATAAATAATTTAAAGTCCATTCACAAGTTCCAGCATGAGAGGGGTCTCAAACAGAGAACTCCGGGCCTCCTTTTCTGGGTCTCATTTGCAGTCGCCTAAATCGGAAGCCGACGAAGGGATTGATCCAGAGGAGGGAAGGCGGCCCCCCAAAGACAGACTTCATCCCCTCCCATCGCAGCCGCCGCTCCCAGGTCGGCTCCTCGCTTTTTAGTCTCTCGATCTCCTGGAAGCAGAAAGAAAAGCGTGTGGGTGGTGGTGCCAGGAAACCCCGACACATCCAGGTTAGGCCAAGTGCTGAAAGCGTGGGATCACCACTAAACTGTCCCTCTGCATTAGAGATCGAGGTGGAGGTGACGTGTGGGTGACGTGTGGGCTCTCCTTCCCCGGCACCAGCCCCACGGCCTCCCTGAGCACAGCCAGGCCACAGCCGCCTGGCCAGGCCAACATCGCTCAGCCAGGCGGTGGCCCCAGCGACGAGGACAGCTGAAGAGCCACAGTGGTGAGGAAGAGAGCTAGTCCTCCGGGCCAGGGGCAGCCTTTAACTCGTTTACTACAAATATTTATCGAGCGTCTGCTCCAAGCCTACAGTTCAAAGGCATGAAGGCGATCAATTCCTGCAACTCACTCGGCTGCTCCAGGGGCTGGGTCTCCGGGAAACTGGGAGCCTGCCTTGCTCTGTTGACTCTCAGGTCACACTGATCCCTGAAATATGCCCTCGCACAAGAACAGGAAGAACAAATACAGCGAGCCTGTCGGTGCTTATGAAGGTGGCCCAATTAATCTCTGAGTTAATAATACACACACACACCTCCTGTGGACATTAGAATTTCCCATTTACTTAAGCTCTCACCAAACCTTAAGCAAACACAGCCCCGGACGAAGCATACCGTTTCATCATTGCATATTGAGTGGATCTGGGTGCCGAACATAACTGCAGTGAAAGTGAAAAACAGGAGACCCTCAAGGCACAGGAAGATCAACAGGATTACAGTGATCGGAGGTGAAAAATCACTGCATTCTGCGAACGAGAGAAAGTGGGTTGTGGCTGGACATCACAGCATAACAAATGCCCCAAACCGCAGGATGTCGTGAGGTGAGCTCCCAGGACCCTCACATGTGCCATTCTCTAAGTAGGCACACTCATTGTTCACCAAGGGGCGGAGGAGGTTGGCCTCCGGAGCGAAAATTCACACCACTGTTTCCGGTCAGCACTTTCCAAAGACTCCATAATAACTGAGGTTTCTATTACGATTGTATCTGTGTATTAAAGTGCAACAAAAGCCGGAGAAGAAGAGAGGCAGGTGCATCTCCACACGGGAGCACACACAGGCCGCTCCTCCCCTGCCCCTGGGCAGGACAGCTGTGCCTGCCTGGGCATCCAGGGCTGGACAGGCCATGCCCACCTTCACCACACTCAGTTAGTCATGAGGAGCATGCTGAACAGTGCCCCGCTGTCTAACCAGATTTGGTGGGAACAATACTAACTTCCCTCTAGTCTTCATATCTGCAAAATATAAATGAGACTGTCTAATAGACATCAATGGACTAAGGAAGAATAGTTACTAATATAGAGAGAACTTCATTATATTAGGAAAAAGGCAGTGTTAATACCTACCCAAATTCTTTTCTTAAAAACAAAACAAAAAAAACCCTCAACTCCTAAAATAAGAGCTAGGATTTCTTTAAAAACTGGAAAATCAATTTTCCTTTAAAGCCTTTCCCTCATCCCCTAGCAGCGTGACCCCAGGAGAGATGCACACGGCCTTACCTGTCCACTGCCCCCGGACGCAGGAAATGAACTGGAGTCCACAGAGAATCAGAGCGTGCACTGAAGACAGAGCTATGTACATCTGCAACGACGGAAAAATGGTCACATGATGAGCAATCACCTATTTCTAGGAGCAAAGGCCGCTTAATCTGAGGTGGACACCTCCATTGCATTTGTCGATAAAATGAATGAGGGAAGGAATCAATCGCAGTGGTTGACATCTCCTACCCGAGAGCATGCTGGACCAAGTTACATAATTTCATGGGAAAGCATACAGTAGGGTGTCACGTTTTAACTTCAGCAAGATCTTATTAAGAACCGTGTATCTGAGAGAACTAGATGACAGTAAAACCTAAAGCACCATAAGCCGCATATATTTATCTGTCAGATTACTTCCTTTCAATCACAGCACAGAGTTATAATTTGAATCCAGAGGAAAGGTCGGAGGGAAACTGGTCTGAGGTTAGAATAAATTCACCAGCTCCAGGCAAGATTCTAGTTTAAGAATCTAAAACTCAGTGTAAGTTACCACATAAACACTTCTACTCACAGTAAAGAGCACAAAAAATCTCTGATTCTTTTCTCCTACACAATTGTTCACCCACGGGCAGTGATGGTCCATTTTCCGGATACATCTTTTGCAAATACTGAAAAGGAGAGGTTGGATTATTAATATTCCATGCTCTGAGGGAACACAACCCCAAGCCATGCGTCCAATACACAAAATTGTAATGCTGGTCAGAGGTCACTGAGGGATACTGCCTGCCCCAGGGAGGGCCGGGGTATCTGCAGTGGTGGGCACTCAGGCTGCCCAGGGAGGGCCGGGGTACCTGCAGTGGTGGGCGCTCAGGCTGCCCAGGGAGGGCCGGGGTACCTGCAGTGGTGGGCACTCAGGCTGCCATAGGGAGGGCCGGGGTATCTGCAGTGGTGGGCGCTCAGGGTGCCATAGGGAGGGCCGGGGTACCTGCAGTGGTGGGCGCGCTCGGGCTTGATACAGCAGCACTTGGGGCACTTGTAGATCACTTCTCCAGGCTTGAGCTGCAAACTCTCCATGTATTCTTTAGTAGCGTTTCCTCTGGGTACTGCTCCCTACAGGTTAATAAGGATGTTTAGTTAAGGAGAAGGAAAGGCTAAAAACAGTCAATAAATGTAGGAATTAGTCTTAGGTTTATATATCACACAATAATTAGTTACCACTTAAAGCATATTTGCATCAAAAAGAACTATTTCTCAGGCAGGCCCAGTTGTTTTATTTTGCATAGAAAAATATGCATTAAAATGAACTCAAATACCTTATCCCTCATTATCTGGTAAGTCGCATGAGTTGTGTTTTGTTTTGTTTCTTTTTTTAATTTAAATTCTTTATTGTTTAAAGTATTACATGAGACTCCTTTTTTCCCCTTTGACCTTTCCCCAGCTGCTCCCACCCCCCAGCACATGCCCTCACCCCCCTACTGTCTGTGTCCATTGGTTATGCTCGTATTCATGCACACAAGTCCTTTGGTTGATCTCTTATCCGCCACCCCCCACCCCCAACAACCTTCCCTCATAGGATGGACAGTCTGTTCGATGCTTCTATGTCTGTGGTTCTATTTTTGTTCATCAGTCATGTTGTTCATTATATTCCACAAGTGGGTGAGACCATGTGATATTTAGTCACAGGAGTTTTTCCTAGCTAGTGCAAGTTCCACAGAGCAAGGTTTGTGAAGCCACTCCAACTCAAGGGCAGCTGATGGTCACCATTTCCCTATCACCCCATTCTAATGTGGGGGGAGGGGGGTTGGCCTGATAACACTACCCACAATTTCCTATCAGCTGCCATGGGGAACAGTGAACAAAACAATCTCACAAAGGGCTTATCTTGTTTTTATGTGTAATGCATCTGTGTCTGCCAACCTAATCCACACTCACACTCAAACCTGGAAATGGGGTCCTGAGTAACCGACCCAGCTCAGCGTCTCTGGCCGGGGGTCAGGAGCTGTAACAGTCAGTGCACATGCCCCACAAGCTAGGGGAGCTGGGGAAAGAGGAGCAACGGGAAGAGGAGTTAGGGAAAAGTGAACGAATGGCAAGAGGCAGAGGGCTCATGGCAGGGGTTGTCTTCACAGAACCAGGTAGGCTGCAGGCCAGACACGGGGCAGTGGCCCCAAGAGGTTGCAATAGGGAGACAGCTTTGTTAGAACCCAGCTTTGTGTGGGGCCTCATTTTCGGATATGGATTTGCTCCAGCTCTCCCAGGCGCTGGAGGGTTAATGAAAGCACACGTTTGGCAGGGCGCCTGGAGCACTGGTTCCTCCAAGGGGCCCTTTATCAGCAGTCGGCAAGTGTCTCCTGAGAAGGCTGACGTTCATAAAAAAGGCTGGGCCCTGGCCGGTATTACCTTGATCTTTAACACACTCACATATACACACACACAGACACACACACACACACACACACACACACACACACACACATTCTCTCTCTCTGTCTCTGTCTCTCTCTCTCTCTCTCTCAGCCCGAGGCATGAAATTCATGCATGGGTGCAGTCACTAGGCCTGGCCGGTGATCGAAGCATGAGCATCTGGCATGGAAGGGCAGGTCCCAGCTGACCTCTGGGTCCTGAGCAGCACCTGGGCCCCTAGGTCCCCAGGGTGCCCCCCATCTGCCTGAGTCATGGCATTAAAGTCCCCTCTCGGAGATGCGGTGAGCTGCGGGTTGGGGTGCAGTGTGGGCCTCTGGGCCACCCAGAGACGCCGCATGGAAGCTGGGCAGCAGTGTGCTCTCTCCCAGCCAGCCTTGCACACGGCTCCTGCCTGAACCCACAGGGAGCCCAACTGGCCCCTGTGGTCCTGGCAGGTGCAGGCCGGCTCACCCAGAAGAGACCAGGCAGGATCAGGTGGGCTCCTCATGGGCACCCGGCACCTGAGCATGGGGGGGGGGGCCTTCCCTGGCACGTGAGCCCTGGCATCCCGGGGGAGGGTAGCAGGGGGAGTGAGAGTGAGCTTGGAGGACACCCCACATTCACACCACACCTCCACTCCTTCCCCACCCCCCGTCCCCAGGTAGCTGGCAAGAGGTTGCAGCTCCCTACCCGGGCGCTGTGGGAGGTTGGTCACTGCCATCCACCCCCAGTTCCCTGTCCCAACCTGGGGCCTGGCCCCATCAGGTGATCAGGGCTGGCTGGCTGTTGGTCACTGTCTGCAGGACAATCGGTTGAGGCTGGGACTCTGCCCAGCTTCCCCCCTCAGCGTCTGGGAGCCGGGTGCCAGCCCCATCTCCTGCTGGTCGCCCTCTGAAGGGCAATCGATTGAGGCCAGGCCCCTCACTGCTGCCGCTGCTGGTCACTGTCTGCAGGACAATCGGGCCCCTGCTCACACCCACCTTGGCCGGGCACTGCCCGCTTATCTGCTCCACCATCCCACCACAGTATCACTCTTGTTGGGGCCCATTGGGGCCAGCAGTACCAACAGTGCCATGTTCTGCGCTGCCCCCTGGTGGTCAGCACACATCATAGCGAACAGGTGAACTCCCAGTGGAGGGGACAGTTTGCATATTAGGCTTTTATTGTATAGGACTAGAGGCTTGGTGCACAACATTCATGCACTGGGGCAGGGGAGAAGAGGTCCCTCAGCCCTGCATGTGCCCCCTCCCAGTCCAGGACCTCTCAGGGGATGTCCACCAGCCAGCTTACGCCCAATCCCTAAGCCAGCAGTCAGACATCCCTCTCGCAGTCCAGGGTTCTTACAGTCCAGGATCCCTTGGCTCTTTACCACCGGCCTGCAGCGGAGGTGGGAGAGGCTCCCGCCACCACTATTGTGCTCAGCAGCTGTGAGCCCAGCTTCTGGCTGAGTGGCATTCCCCCTATGGAAGCACACTGACCACCAGGTAGCAGCTCCTGTGTTGTTTGTCTGCCCCCTGGTTGTCAGTGCACGTTATAGCGACTGGTCATTCTGCCATTGAGTCAATTTGCATATTAGGGTTTATTATATAGGATAACTTCAGAGAGGAAGGGAGAGGGAGAGATAGAAACATCAATGATGAAAGAAAATCATTGATCATCTGCCTCCGGAAAGGCCCTCAATGGGGATTGAGGCCTCTACCAGGCATGTACACTGACTAGGAATTGAACAGTGACCTCTAGGTTCATAGATAGACACTCAACCACTGAGCCACACCAGCGGGTGCATATTCCATTTCTTAGCCCCTCAGAGCCTGTGCTTCATGCAGAAATGCACGTTTTGGAGAAAGAGCCTCACTGAGCCACTGGGAACATCAGGCCAGTGGTGTAGTGATAAAGAAGCACCAGGGCCGAAACCGGTTTGGCTCAGTGGATAGAGCCTGCGGACTGAAAGGTCCCAGGTTTGATTCCTGTCAAGGGCATGCACCTTGGTTGCGGGCACATCTCCGGTAGGGGGCGTGCAGGAGGCAGCTGGTCGATGTTTCTCTCTCATCAGTGTTTCTAGCTCCCTCTTCCTTCCTCTCTGTAAAAAAAATCAATAAAATATATATTTAAAAAAAAAAAAAAAAGAAGAAGAAGAAGCACCAGGAGATGGAAGGGCAGGAGCTAAGGGCCCTTGGGGACTGAGGAGGCAGCGGGTAAGCAGACAGTAAGGGACTCTGCTGGCCAGCAGGAGCAGTACTGGAGCTCCTTAAAGCCGGGACGCTCAGGCTGGACCCCAGAGCCAGGTCTGAGCCTCGGGAGGGTGAGGGCTGACATCCAAGTTTTGAAAAGACTGAGGACCATCAGTTCCCAGGCCCCAGCGAGCCCAGCATCACCAGCAGGAAGTAAGGCCTCCAGGAGGTGCTCTGGGGAAGTGGGACAGGAGGGATTGTGGGTAAAGTGTGCCCCGCCCAACCCTCTACTATAGTTGACTTCCCTCCAAGCATGAGGGAAGTCAGTTTCATTGTCTTAATATGGGGACGCTGTTTTGGCCAAGGTCCTAGAATTTCCTAACACTCAATGTGTCTCCATAGGGGAAAAAAAAAAAAAATAAGGGCTTAAACTCTTATCTTTGAAAATTTAAATCAGAATGTTGGGTGCAACATTTTACTTAATTTACATACCCTAATTTGGGGTCTTTTAAGTTTCTCCACCAATCCCAAAGTCTTAATGCTGTTATGATTTTATAAAACACCATGGCCTATACCCGCTCCTGGTGACAATTCAGAGTCACACATTTCCATCAGAGGAAATGGACCAGATTTAAAACTCCAGCCACCTTAATTTTTATGAGACACAGATGTACTTTTCCATAGGAAAAACAAATGTGATAAATACCCTGAAAAGCAGATTATGACACCCCCCCCCCCTTTTTTTTTTTAAGGAAATTACTTATGATTTCTTAGTGAAGAGAGTTGTGTACCTCTTGAGGGTTAGGCAAACAGTCATTGTGAGAAACTGGTGGCTGGAGCCTCCCTCGTGGTGTGCTGGCATTTGCTGGCTCCAGACATTCGTTTGGCTGCTCAGAACCCTGGGCAGCCAATGGAGCTCCTCAAGGCCTGGTCTCCTAGGGACTTGGAGATGATTTCCCTGAGGCCCTGCAGCAATGGCCTATACGTGGAAGCTGAGTCTTTCAAGGTGAACTTTCACAGACCAGACACCCAAGAGAGGAGCTGGACTGTGCTCGGCTCGCACTGCCAGCAGATGCTGCGTTCACAGTCCACTCCAGTGTCTGGTCTTCTGGTTGGCTGTTCAACCAAACAAAGTGTAATATGCTAATGATATGCTAAGGCTGCTCAACCGCTCGCTATAATGTGCACTGACCACCAGGGGTAGACAGCTGATCAGTCGACCAGTCGCTATGATGTGCACTGACCACTAGGGGGCAGATGTTCCAAATGGTAAGTTAGCTTGTTGCTGGAGTCCAGCTGATTGGGATTGAGTGAGATAAGCCGGACACAACCTGGAGCCCTCCCACCATCCCTCCCTGGCTGACCAACCTCCTGCCTCCCTCCCAGCCCCGATCATGCACCGGTGAGGTCCCTTGGCTTGGCCTGTGCCCTCTCGCAATCCAAGACCCCTTGGGGGATGTCAGAAAGCCAGTTTCGGCCCAATCCCTCATGCCAGGCTGAGGAACCCCACTGGTGCAAAAATTCATGCACCGGGCCTCTAGTAAATATATCCTCAGGTGAGGATTAAAAAAAAAATCCCTGCTGAAACCGGTTTTGCTCAGTGGATAGAGCGTACTCTGGGGAGAGGAAGAGAGGGAGTTAGGTGAGGGTATGGCTGACACAAGGGGTTCATGACACTAATGACACTATTTTCTCTCTACTTCTATGTAAGTGTGAAACATCTATCTATAATAATAAAAGCGTAATATGCTAATTAGACTGGACGTCCTTTCAGGCGACCTTCTGGATGAAGCCGGGGCTGCGAGGGAAGCCGGTGCCGGCAGCCGGAGGAAGGAAGGCCTACTCATGAATTTTTCTACATCGGGCCTCTAGTCTATAAATAAGAATTTAACATGAAGCAGAGGCTTTGGAATCAGACAAATCTTGTTCGAATCCCAGCTTTGTGTGGGGTGTCATTTACTCCACCTCTCCCAGGGGCTGGAGGGTTAATGAAAGAACACCTTTGGCAGCACCTGGTGCAGGACCAACGCTCCTCCAAGGGTGTGTGGTATATGAATCAAATTCCAATGATTGATGTCCATGATTTCAACTCCTCCTCTAGTTAGGTCTGCCTCCCTCTCATGCTTCCATTCAACACCAGTTCTGGAGTTGGTGACCACAGCTTTAAACATCTCTGAGGGACATCAGACTCGGTGATGGCAAAAGACCTCACAATCAGGTGAAGCTATAAAACCGTGGGCAGACTTAGCTTCCAAGTTGTCACCTAAGTGCTGCTCCCAGCTGCCCACTGGTTGGGCCTATGACACTGTCTGAGGCCCAAGACCTCCACTGTGCAAACAGGCAACAGAGTGAATAACCCAGAGTAACATCCTGTGACACGAACTTAGACACAGCCAAAGTCAACATGCCAACCACATTCCGTGGATTGAGCAATATTGGTTTATTCTCAGATAAAGGCCTAGACTTATGTATAAAAAAGTTTTATAACAAAACATTAACTTCTTGGTACCTTTTAAGAGAAAGCTTACCAACAGACATGAGCCCAGTAGACTTGAATGTGCAAATCAAGAGTCCTTGTACCTATGGCTTAAAACCACTCTTGTAATGCTGTGGTGGAAAGAACCTCTTCAAACTGAACTCCACGCCGACCACGAAACCTAGCTGTGACACCTGAGGCAGTTCCACTGGTGGGAGAACTCCCCTGGGCTGCCTTCCACGCGGAGCCTCCTCTGGACTCTGGGGTGAGCCTGGGAGCCACTGGAGGTGACTCCTGGCTGAACTTTGAGGATCACTACCACTTTGCCTAACCAGGGGACGCCTCAAAGTCTCAGGTTAGCAGCCTTATGCCCAGCATGGAGGTTCTGAGTGCAGGGCCTTCAAGACATCAGGAAGGAAAGGCAGTTCACTGTGTGAGAGCTGGCCCATCTTTAGTGTCAGGGAAACTGCTCCAAAGATAAGCCCAAAATGCTGCCCTTGCTCTCACACACCAGTGCCAGCTCTCTCACTGCTCTGAACCTGATCTCAGTTTAGCAACCGCTTCCTCCAAGGTCACGCTCACACCCGATATGACCGGTAATCAATGAGTTCTCCCTCTCTGCTTCGTAGCATGGCTGAATCTTGTCCTTTTACCAGCTAGAATGAGACATTTACTTCTTATTTTAGCTGAGACTTAAAAACAAGAGAATTACAAAGCTAGCAAGAACTTAAATTAGTTGCTTATGGTCAAAGGCAATTAAAAAGGTTAGCACAATAATAAAATCTAGATCCCGGATCTCTCAGCTTTCAGTCCACTCCTTAGAGAAATGAAATATTTAAACTAGGAGGGACTTTAGAAATTATTTGGTACAATCTCTTCATTTGAATAAACAGCCAGCGGGAATATTTTTCATTGACATACCGTGATATCACTTCTGTTTAATCGATGCTTATTCTCCAGTGAAAAATGCTACAAGCCTATTTCTAGGAATTAGTAAAAACCTGATGTTACAGGAGCAAGAGGACATCTGCTGCACGGCCCATGTCGCGACAGACCAGACACATGAGGAAAACCCAGCTCAACGGCAAGTACTCACAGGGTCGGTGAGCATGGTTCTCAGGTGAGATGACAGGGCAAGCACCGCTAAGCAGTTAAAAATGACTCCGTTGACCACGGAGTACCAGAAGTCTTTGGAAGGCAGCAGCATGACAAATGTCACCACAAAGTCTGCATAGACGACCAGAAGCCACGTCATGACAGCGCAGATCATGCCACAACCGTCATGGATGAACCACACCCTGTCTGCCGAGTCAGCCTCAGAGGAAGAGGAGGACGAAGAGTCATAATTGTCATTTTCGATCAGGAGAGGATGGTGTTCGACATCTCGGAGCCGGTGTCCTGATGACGGCATGATTTCCCCGATGCACCCTAGAGGGGGATTGGACACAGAGCTGATGAGGCTCCTGGGGAGCACACGTAGGGCTAGCCACTGCCACAGATGGACAAAGATAATGAAAAGAACAAACCCATGCAGAATCACAGCACCCAAGTTCCAAAGCCCCAGTGGACACGAGACTTGTACCACGGCTGCCATCCACTGTCCACACCACAGTGCTTACCTGGGTTTCCTCAATGTGATTCTCAGTTTATTTTCATTCCTCCCTCATTTTAACTCTGATAACACGTGATCATGTTTTGTAGGCAGGCTCCCATCTTCATCTTCTTCAATTCTATACTGTTTCTAGAATGTTCTTCCTCTCTATTTTAATCTTTTAAAGTTTCCTTCACTTATTAATCCATTCTTTAGACACCTTTCCTATATTTCCTACAGAGTTCCTGATACCTGAGAACATACAGGGTCCAATAAAAGGAAAGAGGAACTTGCATTTTTCCTATTAACTTGTTTAAACATATGCCCTTCTCTTATCAGTGTTTGGTAAAAGGTTAGTGATACTCGTGATAAAAACCAGGGAAAAAAAGAGAGTTCATTTGGCTTTAGCATTCATTTAAGGGACAGAAAATCACTGACAGCCTTTTAGCAAATGATCCAAGTGCTTTCTCAGCACAGGCGCACTGCTCATCTTTCAGTCAAGCACAGAACGAGGGCCCCTCCTCTCTGTGAAGGAGCAGTAGTGAGAATGGGTGCTCTTGGAGTCAGGTCTGCTACAAGTGATTACCAGCAGTCTTCGAATCTGGGCATTTCGATATACTAGTATACACACACACACACACACACACACACACACACACACACGCTATCCTATATAGTAAAACCCTAACATCCAAATCAACAAAACAGCAAAATGACCGGTTGCTTTGATGCGCACTGACCACCAGGGGACACATCCTCAATGCAGGTGGTGGTCAGTGGGCTACCACAGGGGAAGCACTGCTCAGCCAGAAGCCGGACTCACGGCTGTGAGTGCAGTGGTGGTGGTGGTAGGAGTCTTTGCCGCCTCCACTACAGGCAGGTGGTAAGGAGCAAGGAGTCTCAGACTGCAAGAGGGATGTCCGGCAGGCAGACATCCTCCAAGGAGTCCAGACTGTGAGAGGGCGCAGGCCAGGCTGAGGGACCCCCTCCAGTGCATGAAATTTTGTGCACCGGGTCTCTAGTGTATATATATTTATTTCAGAGAGGAAGGGGGAGAGAGAGAGAAAGAGAGATAGAAACACCAATAATGAGAGAGAATCATTGATTGGCTGCCTCCTGCATACCTTCTACTGGGGATCAAGCCTGCAACCTGGGCATGTGCCCTGACTGGGAATCGAACTATGACCTCTTGGTTCCTAGTAAGATGCTCAACTATAAGCAACACTGACCAGGTCATTTTTTTGTTTGTTTTTGTTTTTTTCCTTAAATGCAACTGAAGCATAGTAATTATGAAAACATTTAATTAATGAATGAACTTGCAGATGAGAGTTCATTCTGAAAATATTTTGAAAATTCCCCCTTTATATAAAAACATGGACTGGGCCGAGACCGGTTTAGCTCAGTGGCTAGAGTGTTGGTCTGTGAACTGAAGGGTCCAAAGTTCAATTCCGATCAAGGGCATGTGCCTTGGTTGCGGGCACATCCCCAGTGGGGGGGTGTGCAGGAGGAGGCTGGTCGATGTTTCTGGCTTTCTATCTCTCTCCCTTCCTCTCTGTAAAAAAATCAATAAAATATATTTTTAAAAAAACAAAAAAACATGGACTGGTATAAGAGAAAAATAAAAATGTTCCCTGTGGTCAATAAAATAACGCCTGCTCTTAGATCTTTAAAATTTTGTTAAGTAAAATAGAAGAAACTAAAAGATAAGAATTGGGCAGACCTTAGACAGCCATTCTCTCAGTCATGGAGCATGGCAGAATGTTGACATCACCCAGATTTGCCTGCCCACCTTCCCTGCTAACACCTCCGCTGGGTCCATTCCTCTATGTCATCCCACACCCTGAGGGCCCAACGTTTCTCTCTTCCAAGTAAGGCACCCTGAAAAGACAGCTCTCCTTCCTCTGAGGAGCATTTTGAAAGGTCTGTGAATGTCAGACATGAGTGTCTGGAGAAGAAGTGCAAACTGGTTCTGCCTACCCCACTCTAACGTCTGACTCTACAAGAGGGCTGACACTATCCGGAAGCTTCTCTACCAGCCTAGACCCCTCAGGGCACGCTCACCAGTTCCACCTGCAGTGCATGGACCCCTTCCACCACAAGAGCTGCTGTCTTCCCTCCCTGTCGGCCTGGATGGAGGGTCTGGTCCTCTCTCCCTGTGCTCCTTTGGTGCCTGGGTACTGCTGGCAAGTGCATGTTTGTTTACAGGCAGATCAACAACAAGAAACTGGTACCTCTCAGTTGCGATTATTTCCTAGTGATTTCCCTAAGTTTCTCACTGAATCATAACTGTGCATCAAGACCTTAAGCTGAAAAATTATTCCAACAGAACCCCTCTGCTTTATGGTGAGTCCTCCAGTAGAACGCTTTCTATGAGAACCGATGCTTTTTTGCTGGACAGTGAGATAAAGAGCTGCACACATGTCCAGAGACAGACTAGCCATGTTTGTGCAGTGTGAGCTCCACCCAGAAATCAGGACCTTGAATGGCTTGTAAAGGCACACATGCTGACCAGCTGAGCCAATCCAGCCTAACCTTCTGGTAGAGGCACTGGTGCGAATAGCCAGAGTGCAGGACGCAGCCAGTGGTGCTATGCCTTGACTGGGGGTGCAGATGCCAGGAAGAGTAACCACAAGGACAGCCGCCATTGGGATGGCAGGATGTTCCTGGAAGTGCATAACAGAATGCTGGTGCCATAATGCTCATGTGATTTAGAGCCAAAATTGTTAAATCCACTAGAAGACAAAGGGAAAAATAATCTGATAGCCAGAAGTGACTTACTTTTCAAGAATGTAAACAATGGACACAGCAAGGTTAAGCTGGATGTGTTCAGTTATCTCTCATCAACTGCACGAGCATTCTGCTGAGTCACTGTATCCACTTCACTAATGCAGCAGGAAGGGAAGGGAGGAAATGAAGAAACAATTCCTTTACATTGAACTAATCTAAAAATACTGGGAGCATGAGAGCAATGGTACAGTGATTCTCGATGCAAAACTAAAATATACACACTCACTACAATAAGGCGCAATCTTATTCACTAAAATCACTATTGATTAAATATTCCTGAAGACCATTTTTGGAAGAAACTTGAAAACACTATGCATTGACCGATGGTCAAGAAGATGTCGCATCATCATTTTCCAACTTAATGGGATTTTTGTTTATTCTCCTGAAGCTAAGCTGCTGGTCCTTGTCTATAATAATAAAAGCATAATATGTTAATTAGACCGGACAGCCAAACGACCTTCCAGACATCATTCCAGATGAAGCCATAGGGTGGAAGAGGGTGGGGGGAGCGGGAGAGGGGCCAAGGCAGAGGCAGTTAGGGGCGATCAGGCAGGCAGACAGAGTAGTTAGGGGCAATCAGGCAGGCAGGCAAGCAGTTAGGAGCCAGTGGTCCCAGACTGTGCAAAGGATGTCCCAGATTGCAAGAGGGTGCACTCTCGCCCTCCCCCTCGCCCCTTGCATGAATTTCATGCACCAGGCCTCTAGTGCTAAATAAGGCCTGGTTTCACAGAACACGAAAAATTACACTGAGGACCTCCATTATTTAAGGGGACAACTGTACAAGCAAAAAAAATTCCATTCCATTTATACTGAGCATTCACCTCACCTTGTGAAACTTGCTAATTACAGTCGCTTTCTGGATGCCCTGCCCCACCCCTATGATACACTCTCCTTCTGGGACAGGTGGTAAGCAAATCAAGGACAACAGGTGGAGAGAACTATTTCCTTATCATCATTAACCTTTTGTGTGGCCCGTATGGCCTGTTCCGTGGCCACTAGTGTCAGCTGTCAAAAAGGCAACAGTGATTAGACACCTGAATAAAGAACCACATGCTTACCTCACAAATTACTTTGAAACATTACTTGAACATTTTGCGCCTTTTCTTCAGGATCTGAAGGTACATACTGTCCTATGTGATAGGATCTGAAATTAAAAAAAATTGATTGGAAAAGTTTGTTATTTTATGACAGAAGAGCATACAATATTTTCTAGGGTATGATTAATTTTTGGAGCATATATAACCAACATAACATTTTACACATAAAGTGCTATTATTGAGAACAATCCTTAACTATGAATCTTACTGCTCTAAATTTTCACTACTGGTAAATTGATTCCCAATTCTGAAAATTACATATTTTAAGTCTGCCATTTTCCCTCTTGCCATTTCAGCCTCAGTGTTGCATACAAATATTTAAAGCTGAGACCAAATCTGCCTAGCCTGCATCCCAACAGTCAACATTTGTATTATCAGCCAAAGCAAAGAGGTTACAGAAAAGAGGGGCAGAATGAGTCAGGGGGTAAGAAGTGCCGGAAAGAAGGAGGAAGTCACGTGAAGGGCCGTGGTGCACGTGGGTGAGGACCACCCTCTGAATAAAGAAGCTCCCAGATCGTATCTGCCACTTGGCTCACTGGCAGGTGAGCACTCATGTAGCTCAAGAGAAAAGGCCGGGAGATACCAAGATGCAGGGGCCAGACACCAACAAAGAGGTCAGATTCACTGCCACATTTCCCTAGGACGTCCTACCAGGGCTCGGCCCAGCTCATTCCTGACTATGAACAAACAGCCAACAGTCGGGTGTTTGGAAGAAAACCCAAAACAGGTCTCAATAAAGACTGAGCCCCAAAAGGAGACAGGGGGAGAAAAAGAATTCAGATCGGGCATGACATACAGTGAAGAAAACTTAAGGAGAAATAAGAAACTGTATCTGTGAAACAAAAAGAGGAACATTATGAGGACTTCCTAGGTATTGAATAATAAAAATATGACAGTAGAATTTTGAAATCTCAAAAGCAGGATTGGACAGAGAAAGGGGAAATCTCCCAGAAAGGAGAACTAAAGAGCAGAGAGAAGGACCTTAGAGAAAAAGTAAGACTAGAGGACCAGTCCGGGAGCAGGCGGTCGGCAGGGCGGCCTCCAAACGCCTCCTGCAGCGCAGCTCACAGCTGGCGTCCATTCTGCTGCCTGGCCGTGCGCCTATGGCCTGTCCATTCTGTTTTTACCCAATATTATATTTTTCTGCTAAAAAAAACAACCCTCAGTAGGTGTCTTTTCTTTTTTAAATGAAGTTTAGTAAGGTAACACTGGTTAATAATTACCATATTTGCTGGCGTATAAGACGATTTTTTGGCCCTGAAAAATATGCCTCCAAGTGGGGGGTAGTCTTATACAGTGAGTATATAACAAACTCTGTATTTTGAGTGGAAATGTTAGGGGGTCGTCTTATATGCCCAGTCGTCTTATACACCAACAAATACGTATTTTTCAGGGCCAAAAAATCGTCTTATACGCCGGCAAATACGGTATATAGGTTTCAGAGGTACAGTTCTAGAATACATCATTTGTGTATTTTGCTGTGTGCTCACCACCCAAAGTCTAGTCCCCTTCAGTCACCACATATTTGACCCCCTATACCCTCCTCATCTTTAGCCACCCCCTTTCCCATATGGTAACAGCCATACTATTGTCTGTGAATGTGTTTGTTCCTTTAGTGCTTTTTATTTTATATCCTACATATAGGTGAAATCATACTGCTGTTTGCATGATATTCTCACAATCCATCCACACTGTCACAAATGGCAGTATCTCATCTTTCTATAGCTGAGTAGTATTCCTTTGTGCATATGTATTACATCTTCTTTAGCCAATCATCTGTCGAAGAACACTTGGCTTGTTTCTACGTCTTGGCCACTGTGACTATCACTATTTTTTTTTTAAATATCTTTTTTATTGAGTTTTTACAGAGAGGAAGAGGGAGGGATAGAGAGTTAGAAACATCGATGAGAGAGAATCATCAATCAGCTGCCTTTTGCACACCCCCCACTGGGGATGTGCCCGCAACCAAGGTGCATGCCCTTGACTGGGATCAAACCCGGGACCCTTCAGTCCTCAGGCTGACGCTCTATCCACTGAGCCAAACCGGTTTCGGCAAGGGTACTATCACTATTAATGTATCTTTACAACTAAGTGTTTTCAAGTTTTTGCATTTCCCTTATAGCTAGTGAAGTTTTCATAAATCTTTTGGCCACCTCTATGTCTTCTGGGGAAAGCGTCTGTTCTGGGCGGGAAACAATCTAATTAAAACACGGTGGTGTTTTCTGAAACCAAGACGCCTGGCTTGGACACTGGGATGCTGGTGTGGCAGAGGATGAAGGGATAGGGGTCTAGAAGGGATTAAGAGGCCTGGAGGGCCCTGACTGGTATGTTAAGTAGTTAGAGCAACAGTCGCCAACCCATCGTCCACGGACCACTGGTGGTCTGTGAGGTCCAAAAGATTGGCGACCGCTGGGTTAGAGCATTGACCCACACATCAAAGGGTCGTCCCTGGCCTCAGTTGGGGCAATTTGGGAGGTAACCAATCGATGCCTCTTTCACATCTCTCTCTCTCTCTCTCTCTCTCTCTCTCTCTCTCTCTCTCTCTTCCCTCCCCCCCCTTCCTTCCACTCTCTCTAAAATTCAATGGGAAAAATATCCTCAGGTGAGGATTAAAAATTAAAAATTTTTAAAGAAAAAAGAAGAGTAAGGGAGGGTATGTTTCCTTAGTCCTTGCCACAAAACAGATTCTGGTGTTCCAGTACCCAGAACTGCTCAGTGCTTCCTCTCAGGTTTGCCCAACCCCAACCTGGCCAGGCTCTGCAGTCAGCCTCCCTGCCCACCCCACCTACTGCAACCCTCCTCAGGACTTGGTTCACCCTCTGCACCTACCTGTACACCCTCCCGCCCTGCCCTCAGCACCACCCTAACGCATTTCTGCTCCAAGTCCCTTCTGAACTTGTTAATGACAAATGTGGCCATAAATGCCAAGTTGCTTAGACTAATGGTGACTTTTAAAATATGGTATTTGTATATAGCACCTTTATTAAAATACCTAAGCAACAGCCAACAACTTTAAGGGTATTCAGGAGTCAAGACCCCTCTTAGATTTACTTTTAACTGTATCTTCGGTTAAATTTCTTAATCTCTTCCCCTCACTATTTTCCTTGGCTATAAACAAGATGCATATTTCTCATAAACAAACTAAAAACAACTAAGTAAACAAAATATATTAGTTTTCTTTGGTGATCAGTTACTACAAAAAATAATTAAGTTACAAATCACTTCACTGAGGCAATGCAAAGAAAACCTACCCCGCAGCTTGGTATTCATGTTTATATTAATATGCTGTTTGAATTATCATTGTTTTACTATTCATACTCTCACCGATGACCTATATAAAACACAGAAATGAGCAAGTCTCTGCTTCAGACTCATAAACAGCATAAGAAGCATATGCCACATGTGAAAGAGCCACTTAATTTAATTCAAAATGGGGACAGGGAGGTGCAAGCCCCACTTTCCATGAGCAACCAAGCACAGGAGTGTGGCCCACTGGAGCTCACCAACTAGCAGAGGTGAGAGGCAGCCTTGTAAATAATGTGCTAAGTGTTATCCCCAAATTAGGAGCAAAGTGTGGAAGGAGAGATGACAAAGACCAATTCTGTCTGCAGGAGCCAGAGCAAGTGTCAATAAAGAAGACAGCAGGGTGGGCCCTGATGAACAAGCAGATGCCACAGGAGGAGAGAGCAGTGTGAAAAGGCGCAGAGGGCAGAGGGCAGGGGAGAGGGAAGGGAAATGTGACCTAAGGATAGCCTGGGGTCCAAAACAACGCTCTCTGATGCCCAGCTAAAGAGTCTGAATCCTGCACTTCATTCTGCTAGAATGGGAGGAACCACAACTTAGGTAAAGAGACAATGTTTTTAAAAGATAACTGATGACCAAGTGCGACTAGGATGGATGGAACAAGGCAACCAGGAGTCTGCGACCCAGAGCAGATGATGGGGGCCAGGGCCAAGAGGAAGGCAGGCCCTGAAGGGGCTGAGAGGCAGTTCCAGCAAGAAAAAGCACAGCCACCAATGCGGAATGGACGGGGCACAGTGTGGGGAAATAAAGGCACTCGGACATATCACTGTCCTGGCTGAGCTTCTCATGGAACATGGGAGCTGCAGACTCAGGGAGAGTGCTGCGACTGGGGCACAAGGAATAAATTAGCAGAGCTGACCAGCCGCCAATTAATAGCTGATCTTCCCCAGCCCCAACCTAGAGATGGAATGAGAGACCCAGCGCAGAGGGAAGAGGTGAAGTGGGACCGGACGTTCTCATCCGAGAGGCCACAGAAGTGTGAGGCTGAAACCCTGGAGAGCACAGACAGGAAAGGGGGGCGGTGGGAGAGAGAGAGAGAACAGCCAGGAAGGAGGCCAGGAAGGAAGTTAAGGGCAGGAAGGAAGGTGGGAGCAGTCAACAAGGGAGGGACAGGAGATGCCAGGCGGATTCAGCTTCACGAGTGCCAAGAGCTGCCCTAGTCGGTGTGGCTCAGTTGGAGCGTCGCCCCTTACACAAAAGGAGGTGGTTTGATTCAGGTCAGGGCACATACCTAGGTTTTGGGTTTGACCCCCCAGTTGGGGCACTTGTGGGAGGCCGATGTTTCTCTCTACCCTCCTCACCCAATCTCTCTCTCCTCTCCTACTTTCCCTTTCTCTCTCAAATCAATAAACGTATCTTCAGGTAAAGATTAAAAAAGAAGAAGTGCCAAGAGCTTGGAGACAGGGCGATGAGATAATTAAAGAAGCAAAAATATTTTTTTATGTGATTAAGTAAAGGACATAGATAGCTAGAAGGAAAAGTGGGGGGAAATTTTTTTTTTTTAATTTCCTCTCACTTAAAGCTATAACTGTCTTCAAGAAATATTTGGTCTCACCATTTTACAGATGGCCACCATGGTCCCACAAGATTTAAGTACCCACCCAAAGTCACAGTTAATCTCTGGGACTCCATGAGAGATTCACCATGCTACATCTCAGTCTGACGACACCACACTTAAAAAGCCTAGGACAGCCCCAAAAGTGAGTGAACGTAGCCCTGACTGGTGTGGCTCGGTTGGCTGGAGCATCAGTGCGTACACCAAAAGGTGGTGGGTTCGATTCCTGATCAAGGCACATACCCAAGGGGCATGTTCAATCCCTGGTGGGGGAATGTACCAGAAGCAGCCTATCAATGTTTTTCTCTCGCTTTCTTTATATATATATATATATATATATATATATATATATATATATATATATTTATATAAAATTGATTTTTTACAGAGAGGAAAGGAGAGGGATAGAGAGTTAGAAACATCGATGAGAGAGAATCATTGATCAGCTGCCTCTTGCACACCTCCTACTGGGGATGTGCCCACAACCCAGGTACATGCCCTTGACTGGAATCGAACCCGGCACCTTCCAGTCTGCAGTCTGACGCTCTATCCACTAAGCCAAACTGGTTTCAGCTCTCTCGCTTTCTTAAAATCAATTAAAGAGAGAGAGAGAGCACTAATGTTTAAAAAAGTGATTGAATATAAAGAGAATGAAGAGTATATGGTAGGTAAACCAATTAGACTGACAGACTAAGAGAATATAAGCTAAGAGATCCAGACATGCTTGTTTCGGTTGCTTTTTTTAAATTTCTAATTTGTATTTATTTGAACGTGTCCTACAACCACAAAAGCAATGCAGGCTCACTTTTATCTGTTTTTAAAGAATGGGGGTCCAGTCCTGGCCAGATGGCTCAGTTGGTTGGAGAATCATTCCATACACCAAAGATTACAGGCTCCATTCTAGTCAGGGCACATACTTAGGTTACAGGTTTGATCCCCAGTCCAGATACATGCAGAGGCACCCAACCAATGTTTCTCTCTCTCCATTCCTCTCCCCCTTCCTCTCTCTCTAAAAATCAATAAAAACATATCCTGGGTGAGGATTAAAATTAAAAAAATGAATGAGAGTCCAAGTGTGCAGACTCAGGGAGGTGACAGCTGACAGAGAAGGACTCTTCCTCCCTGGACTGGAGGAAGACGGGAGACTATGGACAAGACGGACCAAAGCTAAAGAGGGTCACACTCCATAGAAGAGTTACTGAGCCTGGGGAAAGGGGGCTGGGGGAGGGCAGCCGAAAGAAGGGCTGAAACACAACATGGGCTCAGACAGTGCTGATGACGGCCAGTTTCTAATAAGGTGATGAGATCGGCGCCCTTTTATCCAGAAGCCTGACCCAGCACCACAAAGGCTTCCGGGGGATGGAGATTAACAGATGACGGAAACCAGGGTATCAGAAGCAAGACTTGGGCTAGAAAACCAGAGTGAGGATGACGGATGAGGCCTGAGAAACCAGGAGACAGAAGACCCCAAGGGATTGCAGTCCTGGTGTGACTGAGAACCAGGTTTGGAGAAAGTAGCACGAGCGAGAGCCAGGGGGAACTGAGGCTGGGGGAGTTTTTGTTTGTTTGTTTTAAATATATTTTTAGTGATTTCAGAGATTAAGGGAGAGGGAGAGAGAGATAGAAACATCAATAAGAGAGAATCATTGATCGGCTGCCTCCTGCATGCCCTTTAAGAACCCAGAGAAGGTTACCCTGACCGGTTTGGCTCAGTGGATAGAGTGTTGGCCTGCGGACTCAAGGGTCCCAGGTTTGATTCCGGTCAAGGGCATGTACCTTGGTTGCAGGCACATCCCCAGTAGGGGATGTGCAGGAGGCAGCTGACCGATGTCTCTGTGTGTGTGTGTGTGTGTGTGTGTGTGTTTATGTGTGTGTGTGCCTCCCTTCCTCTCTGTAAAAATCAATAAAATATATTTTTAAAAAACCCAAAAGAACTCAGAGAAGGTGCCATTCAGATAACAATGATATCTCAAACTAGGGGCCCAATGCATGAAGCTGGGCCTGCGCCCTCTCACAATCTGGGAAATGCTGAGTAGGGTCCCTGGGCCTGGCTGGCGATCAGGGCCTATCGGGGCTTTCCTTAGCCTGCTGCCAGCAGCTGGCCCCGCCCCTGCCGCTGCCACTGCCTGCCATCTGTGCAGTGCTGTCTCCCCACCCTCGCCACCGATGGCCTTTCTTTGCCCTTTGCAGGCGACAGGCGTGGGGTGCAATTGCTTGGCTGGCCTGGGCCTCCCTCTTTGGGGCAATAGATTGTGGGGCGATGGGAGGGTGATGGTGGGACCCCCTGACCAATTGCATTACACCCGCCTTGGCTGGTTTGGTGCCAGTACATGTCATAGCGTGGTCATCCAGGTGGTTGTTCAGCTGTCGGTTGATTTGCATATTATGCTTTTATTATTATAGATATGGCCGTGAACATATCAAACAGGTTGATAAACAGAAGGGGAGTGAAGGGAGGATGCCAAGCACTTACGTCCTAGACTTGTCACCAACCTGAAGGATAATGAACCAGGAAGGGGCCTGAGTTAGGGTGGGGTACACTAAAGAGAAAGCCAGAACCCTCACTGAATTCAGTACAATTACTGAGCATTCAGTTAATCTCCCAGTGTATTTACTATTTTTATGTTCTTAAATGTTCTTTCCATCAATTTATAATCATGAAAGATTTAGCTTGTGCTTTCAAACCCTACCAGTAATGTATACCACATGAACACACTATTTTCTTCTCAAATTACTGAAGCTAAAGAACAGAATATTAACCTCTAAGGAAAAACCCAACACAGTAATAAGCTAACCAAAGCCAAGTCTCATTATCCTTACTGTGAACAATCAAAGTATATAATCTTCCTAGCAAGGTATTTTACACTAAAGTACTTAATCATACAAAACATCCCTCAGATACTACATATCAAAACGATGCCCAGCTGGAAACACACCAGCAAAAGCCATGGGACCAGGAGAGGAAAGTCGATCTCATGGATGGAGGGTGAGGGCTGGGAGTAGAGACCAGCCACACTTCTATCACTTACGAGGTCCTTCTCCTGCATAGATCCCCAAATGTTGGGAGTGCCCATGCTCAGTCCCGGATTTTCCCCTTTATGTACATGCTTTCCAAATGGTCTCACAGAATTTTAGTCGCATGTAGTTAAAAAATATGTATATAGCCGAAACCGGTTTGGCTCAGTGGATAAAGCATCGGCCTGCGGACTGAGGGGTCCCAGGTTCGATTCCGGTCAAGGGCATGTACCTTGGTTGTGGGCACATCCCCAATAGGAGGTGTGCAAGAGGCAGCTGATTGATGATTCTCTCTCATCGATGTTTCTAACTCTCTATCCCTCTCTATTCCTCTCTGTTAAAAATCAATAAAATATATTTTTTAAAATTGTATATAAAAAAATGTTTATCTGAGAAACTTCCAAACTAATAATGCATCGCTGAGTATATCCAACTGACTCCTCAACAACGCCTCTGTAGGGAGGTCAAAGCAGAAGCACACCCTCCCCACACACCAAACTGTTCTGACCCACTCTTCCCACCTTAATAAAGGACATCACCATCTAGTGGCCAAGGTCAAACACAGGACTCACCTTTTATTTAACTCTTTCCCCCACCTCCACATCTATCCAAAGCAAGTCCTGTGGATTCCACCTCCAAAACCCACCCAAATCTGACCCTCTCTTCCACTTCCCCACCTAGCCAGATCGAGGCACCTGCGCCCTCACCTGGACTCCTAATCAGTGCTGTTCTACACTCTCTGCCTCCTCTCACCCACCACCCACTTCCCCATCCAGCACCAGAAATCAGATGGAGCCCACCCCTCACTTAAAACCATCCCACACCTGCCTCTGCAGTTAGAACACAAGCCAAAGTCCTCCCAGGACCTGTAAAGTCCTACCCATTCTGTAGCCTGCTGGCCCCGCCTCTTACCCTCTCCCCTTGCTGGCTGTCCTGTTCCTTTGTCAGACACCTCAACAAAATGTTCCTTGTAATATCTGCAGTCCATCCCTCGCTCACTACCTATGCCGCAAATATTTGTTGTATGAATGAGTGAGAGAATCAGGGAGCATGCTTGAGGAATGCAAGAAAAAGTAGAAATGAAGCTCATAGGAACATGAAAGAAATAGGAAGGAGGATCAAAGTGGGAGATCCAGCGTGGGGGAGGGGAGTCAGAAGGTCAGGGAGCCTTGGAGAAAAGAGTAGGAGAGAAATGTGGAAGGAGCCGAAACCGGTTTGACTCAATGGATAGAGGGTTGGCCTGCGGACTGAAAGGTCCCCGGTTCGATTCCGGTCAAGGGCATGTACCTTGGTTGCGAGCACATCCCCAGTGGGGGCTGTGCAAGAGGCAGCTGATCGATGTTTCTCTCTCATCGATGTTTCTGACTCTCTAATCCTCTCTCCTTCCTCTCTGTAAAAAATCAATATATTTAAAAAAAAAAAGAAAGAAAGAAATGTGGAAGGATTAAGGGGAGAAGGGGGAAGGGGAATTAGGGAGAAACACACACTGGTAGGGGGTTTTCTGGGGAAGTATCAATTTGAGGTGTGTCACCTGGAGCACCTAGGCTGGATAGGTCATCCCAAAGGCATGTTCACACAACAGGAATGGTTTCACTCTGTCCCTGCTCTAGAGCCACAGCCTGACAATGTCAAATGGAGCAGCAATTTTAAAAAAATCCCAACATGGTAAGTAAACCCTCAAGAATTCTAAATCCAGAAATAAAAAGCACCCAGAGTTCTAAACTCTTTAAATGCCCTGTCTCAGGGAATAACTGAACCCGAGTGAAGCTTATGAATCCCAACCTCCTTCTGTATTTTCTGAACTAGGGTTTCCTTGTTTAATATGAAGTGAGTTTTCAGAACACCAGATTCACCCAAATCCAAAGTACAGTGAACATTTAGTTCTCAGTTGCAAGTTAATAACAATGTAAAACATAGAAGGTGAAAGGAAAGGCCAATTACTGAATATCCACCGTATGTCAGGAGCTTAATACACATTATCACACTCCTGCCACTTCCCTAAAAGCTGGACGCTATTATTAGAATTTTAGGGATGAGGAAATTGAGCCTTAGAGCTGAAGTAATGTGCCCAAGTTCACAGCCAGAAAAGGGTGGAGTTAGAACTGTTTTGACTCCAAAGCCCATATTCTTCCATTAAAATACGCTGCCTCCCAGAGCACTTGGTTTTTAAAAAAATGCATTCTGTAATGGATAAATTGAGTTTGGAAAATAAGGAACTCTAAGAATTCAAAACATTTCAACAAAGAAATGATACTGTAAAAGCCTGCCTCAAGGGAAACGGGAAGCTTCTCTCTTCTGCCTGCCCCCTACTTACTGAGCGTTGCAAACAAACTGCACCCTTTCCCAGAAGAACCAAACCACCAGCTTCACACAAGGCTGGCCTCTCCTTCCATTTACTGATGACAGTCCTCACGCAGCCTGTGTTTACTAGGCACCTCTTACCCTCTAGCCACACACTCCTCCCGTGCTCAAATCCTTCTCTCCTCACCTTTGCCACAACCCGAGTTTGGGCACGCTCACCTCTGCCTGTCCAGTGCAGAATCCTAACCTCAGAGGGTTTCCAGGTGCCAACCACCCTCTGGCTGCAGGAGTCCTCATCAAAATCACAGCCTGGCTTACAAAATCAGTCTGGTCCCAAACCTAGGGACCGTGGCATTCAAGGCCCCACGGAATCTGCTGCCCCTACCTTTCCGGGCTCAGTCTTCACCACTCTTCCACACAGGCTCATTCAGGCTCCCCTAGCCACATGCCCTTTCACAGCTCTGTGCTTTTGCTCCTGCTGTTTCCTCCAACAGAAGACTCTCACTGGCTTCCTAGCCGAATTATTCATTAATCTAACATTTACCAAGCACCCACTTCATGCAAGGCACTGTAAGATAACACAAGTGTTTTCAAAACTAAAAGGTGCTGTACCAATAAGGCATTCTCTTGGCCCCATAAAGAGTCTGGATTTTATAAGACAACTAGAGGCTCAGTGCATGAAATTCGTGCACAGGGTGGGTGGGTGGGGGGTGTTCCTCAGCTCTGCCTGCACCCTCTCTAATCTGGGACCCCTCAAGGATGTCCTACTGACAGTTTATAAGGATCAGACCTAAACCAGCAGTCAGACATCCCTTTCGCAATCCGGGACTGCTGGTTCCTAACCACTCACCTGCCTGATTGCCCGTAACCATTCTGCCTGCCGGCCTGCTCGTCCCCAAATACCACTCCGCACCAGCCTGATCACCCCCAACTGCCCCCCCCATACCAGTGTGCTCCCCCCCAACTGTCCCCACTACTGGCCTGTTCGCCCCCAACTGCCCCCCTAGCTGGCCTGCTCACTCCAATCTGCCTCCCCCCTCACTGACGACCTGCTCACCTCCAACTGGCCCCCCTGCTGGTGTGCTTACACCCAACGGCCCTGCCCCCCACCAGCCTGATTACCCACAAGTGCCCTCCCCTCTTGGCCTCTAACTGCCTCTACCTCGGCCCTGCACCATGGCTTTGTCCAGAAGAATGTCTGGAAGGTCTCCTGAAAGGTCTCCCAGTCTAATTAGCATATTACCTTTTTATTAGTATAGAGGCCTGGTGCACGGGTTGAGGCTGGCTGGTTTGCCCTAAAGAGTGTCCTGGATCAGGGTGGGGATCCCACTGAGGTGCCTGGCCAGCCTGGGTAAGGAGCTGAGGGCTGTTTTCAGGGTGATCACACCCCCTTTAGGGTGGGGGTCCCTGCTGGGTTGCCTGGCCAGCCTGGGTGAGGGGCTGATGGCTGTTTGCAGGCTGGCCAGGCCCCTGGTGACCTAAGCTCCCAGCCCCTCTTTTTTTTCTTCCCAGTGCTTCCTTGAGCATAGGCCAGGGCTGGCTGGAAGCAGGTATCTGGGATTTATTTATTTTCTATAATTGAAACTTTGTAGCCTTGAGTGGAGGTCAGGGCCAGCTAGGGTGGGCTAGAAGCTTGACTTCCTCCATCACCAGCAGCAACCCAAGCCTCCTGCTTACTCTAGCTCCATGTCCACCACCATCTTGATTGGGTTAATTTGCATACTTGCTGATTGGCTGGTGGGTGTAGCGGAGGTATGGTCAATTTGCACGTTTCTCTTTTATTAGATAGGATTAACAGGATTCTACTGAAGGCTTTTCAAGATGAAATGAAGCATAAGCAGGGTAAGATTAGTAAGACAAGAACATGTTTGTAGAAAGAAGCAGTCAATGAAAGAAAATCAAAGAGGCAAATGCTTACCTGCCAAAGAGGCAGACCAAAGAACAGAATCAAGTTGACATTGGGAAAGAGGGAATATCTCTTCCTCAGAGGCAAGGGGATACAAAAAACCGATGAATATTCAGTTATTTTACCTAGATAGAATTCAAAGTTGAGAGAACTCTCCCAGTGGCCTTTGTCTTTTCCATGACTGAGAAGATAATCATTTGTCAATGGTTAAAATATATATACTTGGTGTACCGGTTAATAATGCAGATTTTTTTCAATATATGGAGTTACACATCTGTTGGTATATATGTAATTTGATATGTATGCTATTTTGTTGTATTGACAACAAGCTTAAAAACTTCATATGTCAAATTTTATGAAGGTGTTAACATCATAGATATTTTTACACTTAAAAATGTCACATTTTGCCGAAACCAGTTTAGTTCAGTGGATGGAGCGTTGGTCTGTGGGCTGAAAGGTCCTGGGTTCAATTCCGGTCAAGGGCATGTACCTTGGTTGTGGGCACATCCCCAGTAGGGAGTGTGCAAGAGGCAGCTGATCGATTATTCTCTCTCATCAATGTTTCTGGCTCTCTATCCCTCTCTCTTCCTCTCTGTAAAAAAAAAAAATCAATAAAATATTATTATTTTTTTAAATGTCACATTTTGTGCCAAAAAAAGAGAGCATTTGCAGGAAGTTTTAATTCATTACTTTATTTTGAAGAAAAGTGCTGCTGAATACTTTGGGAAACTTATAGTGAACATGCTCCATCTCAAGATACTTGTGCATGCTGGTTGAAATGCTTTAAAAGTGATGATTTCGATGTGAAAGACAAAGAATGTCCAGGTCAACCAAGAAAAATTTGAAGACCAACAATTACAAGCATTATTGGGTGAAAATACGTGTCAAACTCAAAAACAATTTTCAGAAAGATTAAACATTGCTCAACAAATAATCTATGATAATTTACAAGCAATGGGAAAGATTTTAAAGGAAGGAAAATGGGTGCCACATCAACTGAATGAAAGACAAGTGGAAAACCAAAAAGTCATCAGTAAAATGTTGCTTCAACGGCACGAAAGAAAGTCTTTTCTGCATCAAATTGTGACTGGCAATGGGTTTATTTTGAGAATCCCAAATACACAAAATCATGGGTTGATCCAGGTCAACCATCAACATTGACTGCAAGGCCAAATCACTTCAGAAAGAAGACAATGCTCTGCATTTGGTGGGGTCAGTGAGATATGGTGTATTATGAACTTCTGAAACCAGCTGAAGCATTAATACTGATCGCTACTGACAACAAATAATCAATTTGAACCATGCTTTGATCTTGAAAGAACAAGAATGGGCCAGAAGACATTGCGAAGAAATTTTGCTTCATGATGATGCACCATCACACACTTCAAAACCAGTTAAAGACACGTTAAAAGATCTTGCTGGGAAGTACTAACCCACCCGCTGTATTGACCAGATCTTGCTCCTTTAGATTACCACTTGTTCCAATCGATGGCACCCGCACTTTCTGAGCAGCACTTCAAAATGTACGAAGAAGTGGAAAATTGGGTCTCTGAATGGTTTGCCTCAAAACAAGAAAAGTTCTATCGGGACGTTATCCACAAATTACCTGAAAGAAGGGGGAAATGTATAGCTAGCAATGGACATTACTTTGAATAAAGCACTTTTGATGTTTCTCTTGAAATTATCGTGCTTTCTTTTATTACAAAGTCCACGTTATTAATTGATACGCCTAGTATGTATATTTGAGGAAGGGACCATGAGAGAAGGGAGGATGCTGTGCAGTAAAGAATTTAACCTTGCCCAAAAGGAGGTTTGGCCTTTGTCCTCAGCTGACAATCTGATTTTCTGTGGGGGCTGGCCACACAAGAAAGACTAATAATTCAATTTAAGTTGAGATTTTGGGTCATGCAATATCAGGTGACCTAGAAACTGAGATCAAGCAAGTGAGCGATCAATCATAGGTAGAACCCCAATAAAGACTCTGAACACCAGGCCCAGGTTCGCTTCCCTGCTTGGCAATACCCTGTCCATATTGTCTCACCTGTTCCGACAGAAGCCCCACCTCAGATACTTCCCTGGACTTTGTCCTACAAGCCTCTTACCTTGGCTGATTTTAGTCTGTATCCTTTCCCTGTTATGAACCTTAATTGTGAGGGTAACAGCTTTCGGTGAGTTCTGTAGTCCTTCTTCCTAATAATCAAACATCAGAGTAGCTCTGGGAATCCCCAAACTTGCAGCTGATGCCAGCAGTGAGTCGGTCTTGTGTGGACTGTTCCTTCTAAACTTTGTAGTTGACTAACTCTCACCATTCGCCTAAACCCATGGTCTTTAACCCCTTGAGTGTGGCTCTTCCACAAAATACCACAGCCTGGGTGAGTCTCTTTTGAAGAAGTGGTGTTAGAAGTTTAAGTTTAAAAAATTTGGCTCTCAAAAGAAATTTCAATCATTGTACTGTTGATATTTGGCTCTGTTGACTAATGAGTTTGCCGACCACTCAGGGGCTACAGCTGAAGGGTCACACAGCAAGTTGTTTACACTGACCCTGGTCACTGGCCTTGGAGAAAGCGGGAGTGAAAACGAGTGTTTAGATTTTATGCTCTGCTTTAGTTCTTGAATTTTTTTTTACAAAACAAGCCCGTGTTACTTTTATAATTAAACATCACTTTTAAGAAACACATACCCAAAAAGCTACTTCAAGAAAATGATTCTGTTCAGCACAGACTGGAGCATCGAAGTTCTGGAATCATCAGGAAAACTGCTTCTCAATTTATCCCAAACATTAACTTATTCTAACCCCCATTTTATCAAATAAACAAAGATTACGTTACTTATATTACCAAAGAGTACAACAGTTTCAGTAAGAATGTGAAAGTATGTCCATACTTTTGACTAAATCAAGACTGTTCTTACATAAATTTCCGGCCATTCTATTCAAGCTAATACAATCATGTGCTGATTACAACACTTCGGTCAACAACAAACCACATGCAGGATGGTTGTCTCCTAAGATTATAAGGGAGCTGAAAAAGTCCTATTGCCTAGTGACATCATAGCACAATGCATTTCTCACATGTTTGTGGTGATGCTGGTCTAAACAACACTACTGTGCTGCCAGTCACATAAAAGTACTGCGCATACAAACATGTACAGTATGTACTACGTGATAATAATAATAAACAACTATGTTACTGGTTTATGTATTTACTGTACTATACTTCTTATAGCTGGAGTGTACCTTCTACTTATAAAACGGCATGCCGTGATACATGACAGTAGCCTCATAGTCTGGTTTACTGCATCTCTTAATTGCATAATGTTCTCTTGTGTTTGCTTTAATCTTGTGTTGAACAGTAACACCGTATATAGGTTTGCAGCCTAGGAGCAACAGGCTATGTATGCCATATAGTTTAGGTGTGCAGTAGTAGGCTATACCATCTAGGTTTGTGTAAATACACTCTATGATGTTCACATGCAACATAATCACCTAATGATACATCTCTCAGAATGTATCTCTGTTGTTAAGTGGCGCATGACTGTATGACTAGAAGAGGATTTCTGCTTTTATAGTGCACTAATTAGCATGGTTGTAAAGCTGCAATTCACTAATTGTAATCACAGGCAGGCTATGAGTCACTGGTAATAGAACACATCTCTGTACATTTTTACCCACTTTGCCTTCCTATGAGACATCTGCATAGAGTTCCAATTGTTTTATGAATTCTTTAGGCAATTACCTTTTCAGGAGGTCTTGTTCTCCTTCATCTCTCAACTCAAAAGTCAATGAGTCTAACTCCAAAAAATACACAATCCAAATAACTTCAATTTTCCAGTGTTCAAGAAATGCAATTTATCACTTGTGTTCCATTCCATTTTTCTAATATCTCAATAGCCAGGCATTTTAAACAAGTTATAACTTCCTAACAAACAAATTTAACAAGGTGACTTTTTAAAAGGTAACTTTAGATAAGTAAAAGTTGTAAGACAATATCAAAACATTAAATTCAAAACCGGTTTGGCTCTGGATAGAGGGTCAGCCTGCAGACTGAAAGGTCCCGGGTTCGATTCCAGTCAAGGGCATGTACTTTGGTTGCGGACACATCCCCAGTAGGGAGTGTGCAAGAGGTAGCTGATCGATGATTCTCTCTCATCGATGTTTCTAACTCTCTGTCCCTCTCTCTTCCTCTCTGTAAAACAAACAAACAAAAAACAACCCTAAAATATATATTTTTTAAAAAGTTAATTGAGTTTCCTTTAAAGAAAATTAAATTCATCATTTGTGAGGTGAAGAGTTTAGGAAAAAAATATTTTGAACTAGATTTCTAGACTACCTGAGACAATAAGAGTAAAACAGATAAATACATGTGCATTAAGTACATACACTAAGCAGGATGCAAATGTAACTACGTAGCCGTCAGTTTGGAAAGCATTGCAAACAACCTGGACAGCAAAAGCTACAAGGCAGGTGTATCAACAGTTCTTCCCACACTCCAATTTAACTACCATAATAAACTGGTTGCTATAAATGAATAAAGTGTATCCATCCAAGAGCAAAAAGAGACTTAGTTCCGGCAGCAATGACTTTTCAAGAAGAGACTTGGCCACACTAAGAGAAGATGCAGACATTCTCTTGAAGCTGACCTGACTGTACCAGATGCCCTGTCCCGAAATCCCCCAAAGAACACTGACGGGGAAGGAAAGAAAATAAGAAAGATGCACAAAGAATAAAAAAGTTAAAAACTTAACAGGGAAGGAAGAACAGGAGCATTCAAGAAGCCACGAACCATGTGGGAGAAAGCCCATTGTAATATAGGCCTATAAATAGTTCTTTACAGGTTACAGAAGGGTTTATAGCCATCCTCTCTTCTAGTCCTGACAACAACCCATTATTAGTGGAGAAAACAGTGGCTCGGAGAGCTTACTGTCACGCCAAGGTCAGGCACAAAACTAGGACTGCAATTTGGACCCTAACCCGAAAGATCAACCAAGGAGCGACAAGGAGACACCTGGGGAAGTCAAGTGCACGCACAGTGCCCCTGGGGAATCCGGGAAGCCTGCAGATCACAGCGGGCGGGGTGGAGGAGAGGGAGCAGGGGCAGGCAGTGGCCAGGACACCTGGGCGTGAGCAGCCAGCCCATCCGGCCCGGCCCAGCCCAGCCCAAGCCCGCCGCACTCACCCGAGGCCCGGGCGGGGTCGCCCGGCGCTACGGCTCCTCCTGGCCAGCGGCGGCGGCGGCGGCGACTGCAGCGGCCGAGGCAGGGACGCATCATGCGGCCGCGCTCATGGCCGGGCCGGAGCGGGCCGCGTGGCTCGGAGCGGGCCGGTCCGGCCGGGCCGAACGAAGGGAGGTGGCCGCGGAGTGCACACCAGAGCCCAGAACCCTGCCTGGAGAGCACAGCAGTGCGACCCCCGGAAGTGAACCCGCGAGGTCAGCGGCGGCGTCGCGCCTGCGCAGTTCAAGGCTGCTCCCGGGGCTCCTGGCTGCGGAGAAGGGCTTGGGAGGCGCTCTCCGGGACTCCGTGGCCAGGATCTCTCTGGCAAAGAGGCTCTTAAGGAGTGGCAGTTCCTTGGGAAAGGCGGCTTCTAGCCGCAAGCTCCCCTCGCGAAAGTAAAGGATCTCCAAAGTGAGATCCGGAAGGGAAAGGATGGGTTCTACGGGCTGCCGAAAGGTCCAAGCCACGCGTTGAGCTGTCACCCGAGGTCCGGAGTTCTTTCCTAGTGGTGTGGCGACCTCTTAAGGAACTGTCAGCTATAGGTGTGGCCTGTAGGGTGTGCGGGAATGAGAGCTCAGAAAACGGGGACATGGAAACAGCGATGAAAAAGATGGAGACAGAAGCATAGGAGGAAAAGGAACCTTACTGACTGCAAGCTACTTTCTCATTATTTACTGTCTTGCCCCCAGAAACTCATTCCAGCCAAACTTTAGGAATAAGGGATACATTAAATTAATCATCAAAATTCTAGCTTTAAAAGTTAAACGTGTGTTAGTGGTTCTCGTATGTCTGAATTCAGAGTGATGCTATGCATTCAGTCACCCTTCACTGAGCCTCCTGTTGCCTGGGATCATTGTTTTCACGAAGGAAAAAGTAAGGTTGGCCCTCCTGTCAGTGGTCAATTCTTTTCACATAGGCTGAAAGGATGGTTATCTCTGATGACCCCAAGACTATACTTGAGATATACTTGCTGCGAGCAACATTTTAAAAAATAGCTTTTTTAAAAACACACACACAACAAGTGAGCCCAGCAAGTGTGCCTCAGTGGTTGAGCATCATCCATGCACAAGGAGGTCACCAGTTGGATTCATAGTCTGGGCACAAGCCTGGGGTTTCGGGCTACATCCCCAGTAGGGGTCATGCAAGAAGCAGCTGTATGTCTCATGGATGTTTCTATCTCTTCTTCTCTCTTCCTTTCTCTAAAATCAATAAAAAACATATTTTTCAAAAGGTAAGAATCATGACTTTTATACGGATATAAACACACATAAAATATTTTTTTTTTTTTTTTTTTTTTTTTTTTTTTTTTTTTTTTTTTTTTTTTTTTTTTTTTTTTTTTTTTTTTTTTTTTTTTTTTTTTTTTTTTTTTTTTTTTTTAAATCTTTATTGTTCATATTATTACAAATGTTCCTCATTCCCCCCCCATTGCTCCCCTACACCAAGTTCCCATTCAATTCTCTGCCCTTTCCCCATCCCCCATTGTCCTCATCCATAGGTGCAGTTTATGTTCAGTCTCTTCCCGCCCCGCTCCACTCCCCATTTCCCCAAGAATCATCAGTCCACTCCCCTCCCATACCTCTGATTCTATTATATTCACCAGTTAATATTGTTCATCATTTTTACTTCCCTTGGTTTTTAGACTCACTTGTTGATAGTTACATGTTTGTTCATAATTTTTATCTTTATTTTCTTCCTCTTCCTAAAGAACCCCTTTTAGCAATTCATATAATTCTGGCTTGGCAGTGATGAATTCCTTTAGCTTAAATTTATTTGTGAAGCTCTTTATCTGGCCTTCGATTCTGAGTGATAGCTTTGCTGGGTAGAGTATTTTTGGCTGTAGGTTCTTGTTATTCATCACCTTGAATATTTCTTGCCATTCCCGTCTGGCCTGCATGGTTTCTGTTGAGAAATCAGCTGACAGTCGTATGGGTGCCCCTTTATAGGTAACTACCTGCTTTTGTCTTGCTGCTTTTAATATTCTCTCTTTGTCTTTAGCTCTTGGAATTTTAATTATGATGTGTCTTGGTGTGGTTCTTTTTGGATTCCTTTTGTTTGGGGTTCTGTGTGCTTCCTGGACATGTAAATCTATTTCTTTCACCAGGTGGGGGAAGTTTTCTGTCACTATTTCTTTCAATATGTTTTCGGTATTTTGCTCTCTGTCATCTTCTGGGATGCCCATAATTCTGATGTTGGTTCGCTTGAAGTTGTCCCAGAGGTTTCTTACATTATCTTCAACTTTCTGGATTCTCTTGTCTTCTTGCTTCTGTGGAGGAGTGTCCTCTGGCTCTTTGTGTTGCAAATCTTGGACTTGATTCTTACAATCTTCCATTCTGTTTTTAGGACTCTGTATAATATTATTTATTTCAGAGATTGTATTCTTTATTTCTAGTTGACCTTTTATTATTTCTTGTTGACCCTTTATTATTTCTTGTTGATCTTTTTTCATATCCTCATAGGTCTCATTTATTTTATCGGCCTTTTCTAGGAGATTGTTGAACATCCTTATAAGCGTGGTTTTGAACTCTATATCCCGTCGCTTTTTGTCCTCCATTTCTTTCGTTTGTGATCTGTTTCCTCGTTTCAGCATTTTCGCTGCTTCCCTGAGTTGGTAGGTTGGGAGGATCAGCTGTGTCTATGCCAGGAGACAACCTTATTCCACTAGACTTGGAAACCTGCAAAAGCCTCTCTGAGTTCAGCTTGGAAGGGGCAGTTTCAGGGTGGAGCCTACAGCCTTGGCTTCCGGTTAGCCCCGCCCTCTGAGGTTCCTGAGTCTCAGTGCTCCTCAGTGTCCTTTGGTACTCGCTGCAAGCACCTCTGAGAGAAAGGCGCCCTGGAGCTTCGCCCGCTTCCAGACAGTATAGTCTTTCCCCCAACAAGCCCACAACTGGGGTTCAGAGCAGTTGAAAGTGGGGTTAAGCACAGTCCGGAGCTTATGTCTCCTTCCCGCTAGGGCAATCTCGCGGCCCAAACAACAGTCTGTCCTCTGTGCGCGTAAAGTGCGCGACTCAGGGGATCTGCTTTTCGCTCCCCTGAGCTTCTGCCTTACAGCCCAGATTCCCCCTGTATGAGGCTGGGGCCCGAGGGTCTTGCCCAGGACTGGGGTTCAGTGCAGTCAGAACTGGGGCTCAGCACAGTCCTGAGCTTTTGAGTCCTTCCCGCTGGGGCAATTCAGCAGCTCAGCGAACAGTCCCTCCTCTGCGCGCAATGTGCGCGACTCCGGGGCTCTGCCTTTCTCGCCACTCGGCTGAGCTTCCGCCTTACAGCCCAAATTCCCTCTGTATGAGCCTGGGACCCCCGGGGTCTCGCCCAGAACTGGGGTTCAGTGCAGTTGGAGTTGGGGTTCAGCACAGTCCGGAGCTTTTATCTCCTTCCCGCTGGGGAACGCCAGCCAGGCACTCAGCCGCCCCTCCTCTCTGGCTCCGTCCTCTCCCCGCGCGCTCACCGCGCCTCCGTACCTCAGGCTTTTACAGCTCCTCTGGTTTTCCTTCTGGTTTTCTCTTTCCTTCTAGTTGTAGAATTCCCAGTCAGTCAACTTTCCTGTAGTTCTGGATAGTGTCCACTCTATATTTTAGTTGTATTTTTTTAAATTGTTGAGGGCGGCTGCAGTTAGGCTTTTACCTCTGCCGCCATCTTGTTGTGTCTCTCCACACATAAAATATTTAATTTAACTCACTAATTAATGAGAAAGTATGTCAGATGATACAAATGGTCGAGAGATTAATCCAAAAGACAGACACTTATGCCGAAACCAGTTTGGCTCAGTGGTAGAGCATCAGTCTGCAGACTGAAAGGTCCCAGGTTCAATTCCGGTCAAGGGCATGTATCTTGGCTGCGGGCACATCCCCCGTAGGGGGTGTGCAAGAGGCGGCTGGTCGATGTTACTCTCTCATGGACGTTTCTGGCTCTCTATCTCTCTCCCTTCCTCTCTGTAAAATATCAATAAAAAATATTAAAAAAAAAAAAAACAAAAAAAAAACACAAAAGACAGACACTTATATAGGCAGTTAGGAATGCTGAGATGAATTTGCTTAATAAATGCAAAACCGGCTTCTTTTACAGTGGGGGAGGGAGGTCAGCTGGATTTCTACTATACAAGATTCACTTATCTGTCCTATCTGTGGGCAAGAATCACTTTCATTGCTATAAATTCTCTATAGCCTATAGACTTATAAATAGCTTAAAGAAAAAAAGGGGGGGGCACCCTCATGGAACCAGGTAACCAGAAGGATGTGCCAGACAACTTCCATTTGTTCACTGAAAACACCCAATACCCATTTCAAAGTCTTGCACAAATAGTAAAGAGGGTGAAGGACTTGTATGCAGGCATATAAGCATAATCAATGGTTGCAAGACACTGGCAGGGAGGGAGGGGGAAGGTCAATTGGGGGGGGGGAATGAGACATATGTACTATTATTTGTAATACTTTAAATAATAAAATAAATTTTTTTTAAAGTAAAGAGGGAGGATTCCTACCCCATAATTCTCCTGAGTCTCCACACTTGTCTGCATTTTTTTAATTACTAGCATAGCTTGTTTAACTTAACTTTAAAATAGCACCCTTGTTAAAGGAAATAATAGCACAATGAAATAATGCTTTGAAATATTTAACAAGGATGACAGCAGATGACAAAAACAATTCAACCCTTATCAAGGACTCCGATCTCTTTCTCAACAGAATTGACTTCTGCAAGTCATTTCCCCTCTCCAGGCTTCAGCTTTGTTTTTTCTCCCCTTAATCTTTAAAGTATGAGATTAGTCTTGATTTCTAAGTTTCTTCCAGTTTTAAAATTGTGTCTCAATACAGAGGTGTTTTTTGGTTTTGCCTCTCTCTGATTTCACTGAGGTCCTGGGAGCAGAAAACCTCTTAAAATTGGAGGTATTTGCAGGGAAGGGGATATTCCAATCTCCAGGTTAGTTCTGGTTTCCCCTCAAGAGCTAGTTTCCATCTAACCAGTCATCCCAGGAAACATCCCTTTTAAAAGTGAAGGCTCTAGCCACATATGAAAGGAAACTCAGCCCACATTCAAAGTAATAGGAGAGAATGCAAATTTAAAGTACAAAGAGATCCCAGTTTTCATCTAGTAGATTGGCAAAATGAAAGTATGGCAATACCTCATGTTGGCAAGGCAGATCAAATTGGTGCAATTGTAAATTTGTTCAGCTCTCTGCAGAGCAAGATACCCTTTGACCCAGTGATTTCCCTCAGGAATTTATCCTGCAGATAGACTTACCCATGTGCACAAAGATGCTTGTACTTGAGCATTTATAGTAACATGGTTTTAGAAGCAAAAAAACCTGGCATCAACCTATACACCAATCAATATATTAAATAAATTATGTTGTATTCATAAATGAAATACTGTGCTGTGCAATTATAAAAAGAGAATGAGGCATACATATGAATGGTCTTCCAGATGGCATATTAAGTCTGTTGTGTAAAATTATGTATTTGTGTAAAAAAGAAGAGTGGGGGGTATATGTTTTTATGCACTAGAATATTCCTGGAAAAAATATACAAGAAACAAGTCTTTAATTTATTTTTTCTAAACCCTATATTTATTTTTAAATACATAAAATTATAATTAGGAGAAACCAAGATGGTAATAGGTAAACACTTGCTGCCTCACACAATCACTTCAAAACTACAATTAAAAGACAAAATGGTTATCATCCAGAACCATGGGAAAGCTGGCTGAGTGGGAATTCTACAACAAGAAGGAAAGAGAAAAGCACACTGAGACTCGGAGGAGGAGTGAAGGTACAGAAGTGAAGTGCAGAGGTATGGAGGTGCATGCTCTCTCGGAAAGGGCTGGCAATTGAATACGCAATTGTCTTTTTCAATCAGGAGGGAGACACAAGCTCCCGACTACTCTGAACTCAGTTCTGGGTGGGACTCTGGGGACCCAGACTCATACCATACCAGGAGAAACTGGACTGTCTAGCATTAGGCAGTTTTCTTTCAGAGGTGCTTGCAAGTGATCATTGTTTCTGCACAGTGCCAGGGACACAGAGACATAGGACCTCTTCCAGGCAGGGCTGATGGTCAGCCATTGCTGTTTGCTCCACCCTGGTGATTCCCTGAAACCCAGCCCCACCCAATTTGTGTGCAGTAGCTTTTGCATATGAATGGCCTGGACCTTTGCAATCTGAAACCTAAGATACTGCAACTGGGTTAAAGATTTCCAGAGCCTCCAAAAGAATACCCAAGGCTCGACAGAAGCTTGCATTGCTTCACAGCTGGGCCTCATCTGGGCACCTCCAAAACTGAAACAAATAAGAGGAATCTGCAGATCTCTCTATAGCTGCTGCTGAGAGGCCTCTCTCTTTGGAGATCCAAGAGCTAATGTACCCAATGGTCAGAGAGAGTCCATCCAGACTACAACTCTTCAGATCCATAAGAGACACACTCAGGGGGCAGACTCAGTGAGCACCAAATCCCCACTGAAGTCTTGCCCCATAAGGGTATCTTCAGCACAAAAGTTCTCCCATCATAGACACAGCTGATCCTCACAGCCAATTGGCCTGGAGGTCAATTCCTCCCAGTAATACCAAAAACAATCAAGGCTTAACTACAATAAGACTGTGCACACAGCCCACAAAGAGATGCACCAATTGTGTCCACCTCAGGTAATTAGGGAGGATGAGTGACTGGGCCCTAAAGGACATCTAGCACACAAAGCCATGCTATCAACACAGGGAAGCAGCCAAAATGAGACAAATAAACAGGTCAAAAATGAAAGAAATGGAGGAAAGAAAACTACTGGATATAGAGTTCAAAACCAGGTTACTTAAGAATCTTCTAGAAGCTGCTGATAAATTTAATGAGACCCTCGAGGATATGAAAAAGGACCAACTAGAAATTAAGCATACACTGACTGAAATAAAGAATAATATACAGAGTTCTAACAGGAGATTAGAGGAACCCAAGAATCAAGTCAAAGATTTGAAATACGAAGAAGCAAAAAACACCCAACTGGAAAAGAAAAAAGAATCCAAAAATATGAAGATAGTGTAAGGAGCTTCTGGGACAACTTCAAGCATACCAACATCCAAATTATGGGGGTGCCAGAAGAAGAGAGAGAGCAAGATATTGAAAACCTATTTGAAGAAATAATGACAGAAAACTTCCCCTACCTGGTGAAAGAAATAGACTTACAAGTCCAGGAAGCACAGAGAACCCCAAACAAAAGGAATCCAAAGAGGACCACATTATAATTAAAATGCCAAGGGCAAAAGACAAACAATATTAAAAGCAGCAAGAAAAAAAGCCAGAAGCAGTTTGGCTCAGTGATAGAGTGTCCGTCTGCGGACTGAAAGGTCCCAGGTTCAATTCCGGTCAAGGTCATGTACCTTGGTTGAGGGCACATCCCCAGTAGGGGATGTGCAAGAGGCAGCTGATCGATGATTCTCTCTCATCGATTTTTATAGCTCTCTATCCCCTCCCTTCCTCTCTGTAAAAAATCAATAAAATATATATTTTTTAAAAATTAGTTACCTACAAAGGAGTACCCATACAATTGTCAGCTGATTGAAGGTCAGATAAAGAGCTTCACAGATAAGAAAAAGCTAAAGGAATTCATCACCACCAAACCAGTATTATATGAAATGCTGAAGGGTATTCTTTAAGAAGAGGAAGAATAAGAAAAAGGTAAAGACAAAAACTATGAACAACAAAGTTACAACAAATACATATCTATCAACAAGTGAATCTAAAAATCAAGTGAATAAAAAGTCTGCTGAACAGAATAAACTGGTGAATATAATAGGATCAGGGACATAGAAAGGAAATGGATTGACAATTCTCGGGGGAAAGGGGTGAGGTGGTATGAGAAGAGACTGGACAAAAATCATACACCTATGTATGAGGACAGTAAGGGCAGAGGGTGGGGTGGGAACCTGGTGGAGGGGAGCTATGGGGTGAAAAAAGAGGAACAACTGTAATAATTGGAACAATAAAGATTTATTAGAAAAAAAGCAAAAAAATATAATTAAAAGTAAAGGAGACAACCCAATGAAACAATTGGCAGAACACTTGAACAAGTACTTCACAAAAGAGACTATCCAAAACAGTGTTCATTTTCATTAGTCATTGGGGAAATGTACACTCAGACCACAATGAATGCTATTTACATACCTAACATGAAACCCCCCAAGTATTGAAGTAACTAGAAGTTCCATATACTGTTGGTGGGTATGTTGTTGTCAAACTGTCTTGGACAATTGTTGGGAGTATCTGCTGAAGCTGAGCATACTGTACCTATGTTTACAAAGAGGCATGTATTTGAGTGTTCACCTACCATTACACATGATAGTTCTAAATTGGAAACAATCTAAAAGCACATGGGCAACAGAAGAAATAAATAAACTGTGGTATATTCCTACAATGAAATACTGTACAGAATGAAAGTCTATATTGCACGCAGCCATACAGACAAATCTCACTAATAAGATGTTGAGTAAAAGAAGCAAGACATAAAAGAGTACATATTATCTGATCTCATTAAAAAGGAAGTGCAACATTAGGCAAAACTGATCCTTGGTAGAGGAGACAGGGCAGGGCAGTGGTTACCATTAATGGGAGATGCTAGTGATAGTCTATTTCTTAATCTTGGTGCTGGTTATATTGGTGCTCACTTGTTAAAAAATTCATCCAGCAATTGTATGCTCAACTTCAAGTAAACAGTGTGTGTGAGAGAAGAGACAGACAAAGGTACAGAGGTTTGTTCCAGAAAACCCAGTGAGGATTTGATCACATTTGTAGTTTTTAAAGGTCATTCTAGCTGCTTTGTGGACAGCATATTGGAGAAGGTCAAGAATAGATACAGGGAAATGTCAACTAATAAATGTCAATGGAGAAATTGAAATAGAACACTCAAGGTTTGGCAACCACGATAGTATTATTGTTGATGGGTGCTACACTGCTGGAAAATAGGATGTTTAAATAATCTCAAAGCATCTTCCCCACAGAAGGATGTTTGGGGTTGTTTCTTATTTTTTTCTGCCAAGTTAGTAGTATTGAATACAACAGCCAGACTAGGGAAGCCAGAAGGCTTAAACTCCACAACTAGACAAGGCTCAGAAAGTGGTATGATGTGCTCCTGAATTTATTTTCATTGGATCACTGTGCCTCCAGCTGTGGGTAGAGCCTGCTGATGGTCCAGGACTGTGCTGGTGGGAAGGCAGATGGCTAGTGGACAGGTCTGGAGCAGTTACTGAGGGTCAGGCTCTGGTCTTGGCCCCTGGATCTCTCAAGCTCACTTTCTTCTGCCCTTTGGAACTTGACTTGGAAGGCATCTTTCTCCCTAGAACCCCACCTAAAATACCCCCTGCTTTCATTTCTGCAACATCTCACTTCCTCCACCCAGCTTTGCTCCTTGTCACGTCTCAGCTAACTTCCGAAATCTTTCACTTAGTTATCCCATTGTTTTCTCCCTCGCTGCAATGCCAGCCTCATGAAAGGCAGGGATTCTGTTGGTCTCCACTATTGTCCCACCAGTACCTGTCAGTAAGTAGGTACTCAATAATGATTCATGGGATGAATGAACCCCCCATGGTTGGCCCCTTTCATAAATGAAGAAACGGGCCCAGTGAGGTTAAGCAGTATGCTCAATCAAGGTCACACAGCTAGGAGTGGAGAGCCAGGATTCAGACCCCTCAGACCCCGATGTCTTGCTTTTTGCTGCTGTCATATTGCCTCACATACTCACTTCATCCTCACATCCCCGTGAAGCTGTACGGTCAGGAAACAAAGACTCAGAGTTAAGTGATTGCCCAAAGAGAGCAGAGAAGAGTGTAGACCTCCTTGCACCAGGGTGTGAAGATCCTGCTCTTTATACTGTACACACTCCCTAAGGAGCCAGAGGCCATGCTCAACAGCAATGCAGCTCCATACCAAGTTCCAAGGACGGGCTGGTGACATGACTCCTCTGCTCCTGCTGCCAAAACTCAATCCACTAAGTCCCCTGGAAGCAAGCCCCTGCCCATTTGTGTTCTTTTCCAATCACTCAGTCCTCTTCTTGTCCTTGTCTTAGACCAGGGGTGGGTAAACTTTTTGACTCAAGGGCCACAATGGGTTCTTAAACTGGACCGGAGGGCCGGAACAAAAGCAACCTGACCATGCTGGCACTCTCATCTTGGGCTTCTGGTCAATGAGTGGAGGGGAGAGTAAGAGAACCCTCCGCTCTTTCAGCTCTGCGGGCCAGATAGAACAGCCAAACAGGCTGGATCTGGCCCGTGGGCCGTAGTTTGCCCACGGCTGTCTTAGATTCATATTGGTTCATTCAGAGGCATTTGGTGATTTACTCTGAGCTTTGCACTATGCTAAGTGCTGCAGACGCCAGTGAGCAAAACCAGACACAGTCCTGCCTGTTATGTTAATTAGTTCAGAGACTAATTGAACAAGTAAGTGCACAATTACAAACTGATATGTTCCAATAAAGGAAAAGCACATTGTATGGTGAGAGGGAATCTGATCTGGGGTGGGGTCACATGGAAGGCTTTCTTTAGGATGTGATATGTGAAGGACACCTGGGTATCTGATGAGCAAAGGATGCAGGAGGTGGAGGAAGAGGGTTCCAAGCAAAGGATGGTGGGGTGGAAAGCAACTTGAATTGTTTAAAATTCTGTAAGAGGCCTTTGTGTGGAGGGAAAAGGGGGAGTGGCTTGAGTTCAGGCTGGAGCGTTTTGAAGGGCTTGGGTCATTCAGGGTCCTAACAACCAGCTGAGGGAAGCCAGCCACATTTGAGGGAAAGTGGGAAGCCACTGGAGGATTTGATCACATTTGTGGTTTTTAAAGGTCATTCTAGCTTCTTTGTGGAGAGCATACTGGAGAAGGGCAAGAATAGATGCAGGGCAATGTCAACTAATAAATGTCAACTAACCGAATTAGAATACTCAAGGTTTTGCAACGCTAGTATTATTGTTAATGGATGCTAAACTATCGGAAAAGCGGGCATTGAATCTCAAAGCACCTCTCCACAGATTACTAGTTATTTACAAAAGGAAGAAACGGTCCCTTTACACTGAATAAATATCACCATCTCAACCATTGCTCAAGCATAACATCACGCAAGACACACGCTGTTTGTGCCTCCTGATACAATGCACTAAGGACACACAGCTATGCAGGCCTGCTGCCAAAAATTACACAGTACTCCTGAGTATAAGGGAGCAATCGGAAAAATATAAACAGACATTCTACAAAACAAGTGGCCTATATTCCTAGTACACATTAGTGTCTTGAAGTGGGGGGTGGGGGGGAAGCTTGTAACCATTCCAGATTAAAGGAGTTTGCTTTTGAAGATGGAGGAAGGAGCGTTGAGTCAAGGAATGCAGGAGGCTGCTAGAAACTGAAAAAAGGAAAATTATTCCCCCCAGAGATTCCGGAACGAATCACCCCTGCTGATACCTTGATTTTAGGACATGACCTCCAGAACCGTAAGATAATAAATTTGTGTCATGTTAGCCACTAAGTTTATGCAATATGATACAAAGCGGGAAGGGAATATAGATGTGCTGAGTAACCAGAAACACAGACTAATGCTATGTCACAACACCAGTTTTATCTTGTATAATTGTTTTTGGACTCATTCTCTAATCAAAGTATTTTTGAATATTAATTCAGTCATCCAATAACTTTACTATTTCTCCTTCCTTTTCTTCCTGCCCTTCCTATAGTATCATGAGATATCTTAGCAAATGCTGTCCTAAATATGTTTTTCCTTGCCTGCCCAGAACCTGCCCCCCTTCTCCTCACAAGAGTATATCTCATTTTCCTGTGGGGAACCACCCTTCCCTTGCTCCCTACCCAAGTAGCTGGTTAGGGCTGATCCTCACTCCTGTCCAGATGAGGCCAATCCAGTTATCCCAACACCTGGCCTCAGAGATTGGTTCAAGGGGGATGAGCACATGAGTGATGTTGATCCATCCAGACCGAATCCTGGAACTTTGGCTGGAAATATTGAGAGAATCTCCCCCCCCCTTTTTTTTCCTCCCCCTGCTAAGTTGAAAGAATATAAGCCTGTTGCTTCCAGAGACCACTCCATAAAAAGAGCCTAATCTGAGAATGAAGCCAAACCAGAGGGAAGCATCCAGGAGGCGAAAGAGACTAATTTCTGATAACATTATTTGAGCCCCTAGATCTTGCTGGACAACTTCAGAACTTTTCAGTTACGGGAGCCAATACAGTCCCTCGCTTCAAGAACCAGTATGAATTGAGTTTTTATAATTGAAAGAATCCTGGTAAGCACACCTTCCAGGTCCAGACAAACTACTTCTATTGTATTTCCTTGATTTACCAGTCTCTATATTTCACAACGGAGATAAGGTTAATCTAGCATGACTTGGTCTTTTCATTGGTGCTTCCTCTTCTGAGGGACACAAATATTTTTCTTGTAAGTAATCTGTTATGCATATTTTTTAGGCTCAAAGTCAAGTTCACTGAACTTACTTTCTTCCCCTTTTAAAAAAATGGCTATGTCATATGCCTCTCTCCAATCATCTGGCAAGGTCAGAAGACCTTTAATAAGATAGAAAGAGAGAGAAAGTCCATATAAATCTCTTAAAGAGAAATTATATTTCCCCAACTGGAATTTCACCCTGAGTGAGCTCATACTTTTCAATTTCCCTAACTAGCTGGTGTCACCAGCCAGGTCAGGCCTACAGGAGATGGTGTCTTGTGCTAGGTTCACTCACTGAACAGAGGACTTCCTCCAGCCACAGATACAATCCTTCTCTATTCCCATAAAGTATGCAAGACAGGCTCATCCTCTGCAGGACACAGGGCAGACATTACAGGAACCAACAGTATGTCTACTTATCTGTAGTGTCCCCATGGAGAAGTGAAGGCTGTCCTCCTTCCCTTCCTGAGTTCACACCAAACTTGAAACACTAAGAGAACTACCATACATGATGGCCATACCAAGCTGGTAGAGAAGAAGCTATGATCCAGCCATTGCTTCTATGGGACTGCAGCTCCCAGATATTTTTCTTCGTGCAGTTCTCCCAGCAAGTCTGAAGTTCAATAGGTCATCTTCCCACAGACCAGCTACCTGATCATCCATCCATGTCATTTTTTCCTCATAAATGAGAGGCTTCCAGTTCTTTCTGCACAACTAAAGCTTCAGAGAACCCAGTTTTCTAAAGTTGACATTCAGATACCATTTCAGATACCACTGCCTTTATTTTGAGACAGGGCTTTATTATTTCATATGAGCAACCACCAGGAGCAGTATAGCTCTGCAATGTAGCTGTGGAAATGTCTTTAGAGTTTGAAGTACCGAGCCCATACTCCAGAATCAGATACTTAATTTGCTAAGTGTTGGAACCAAGTGTCACCTAACCTCAAACTTACCGGGGAGATGTCAGTTTCTGCTTCTATACCTCCTTCCTCTAGAACTATAACAGGCTTCCATAGGAGACACTACTATTGTTCACCTTTTTTTTTAAAAGTTTTTATTGATTTCTTTTTAGAGAGAGGGAGGGTGAGGGAAACATCGATGATGAGTAACATAGATCAGCTGCCCCCTGCACACCTCCTACCCGTGATGGAGCCAGCAACCTAGGTATATGCCCTGACCTGGAGTTGAACCCATGACCTCTTTACACGTGGGATGATGCTCAACCAACTGAGCTACACAGGCCAGGAATTACCTTTTTATTTATTTATTTATTTATTTATTTATTTATTTATTCATTTATTTTTTAATTGAAAAAAATGTGTAAGAAACAGGATGGCTTGAATGTTGGGTTTATTGTATTTGCTTAAAAAGATGCAGCCTGGCCTAAGCTTGTGAAGCAGGCAAAGTGGAATCTATCAGCCTTCATCAGTAGGATGCCCTCTTTCGAGAAATAAATTGGTCTCAAATTGACCTTTTATACCATGCATCCCTGCCTGACTTACTTTTCAAGTAGTATGTCCATCAATGCCGTGACTTCACCCTAACTGTGGAATAGGCGGGCAGGAAATGGCAATCGGTGTTTTAAAGGTGGGGACACTCGGGGCGGGGAAGCAGGCAGAACCAGGCCGTCCTTCCCGACTCCCCGCGGGAGTTCCTCACCACCCACTACCCCTAAAATCACCCAATGGGCCACAACAGCCGGCCTCACCTAACCCTTCCCAAGAACACCCCGGTTTGAAGCAGACCCAGGAAACGAGGTTCCCAGGACCTTCCCGCCAGAGATCTCTGAGCGCAGTCCCAGAGGCGGGGGGCTCGGCTTCCCACCGAGGAGCAGCCGGGCCAAGAGCGACCCGAACGGACGGACCCCCGCACAGTCGCGAGCGCCGGGCGCGGGCGGCGGCACGGTCCTGTCACGTGACCCCGCTCCGGGCCGCCCTCGCGCCTGCGCACACGGGGCCGGGGGCGGGCGCGGCGGCTGACTGACAGCTGGCGCGAGGACCCGGCTCACGGACCGGCGCCGCGGCTGCTCCGCCGAGCCCACCGGCTCCCGCTCGCTCTGTCCGTGTCCCTGACCCGCCGGCGCGCCGCGGTGAGAGGCCACCCCTCCCCACCCCCCGTGCCGGTACCCGCGAGGGGTGGACGGGCCGGTCCCCGGGCGGCGGCGCGGGAGCTCTCCGGAGGGCGACAGCTGGAGCGCCCGAGGCGACGGCACGGGCTCCTCCGGGACCAGCGCCCGAGGGGCTGTGGGAGGGGACGGGGGTCCTTGGGGACGCGGGGTCCGGGGCCTCGGGCCGCAGGGATTGCTGCGGGGTCTGCGGGGTGCCGGGCGGGGTGAAGACATGGGAAGGGGAGCCCGCAGGCTGGGGGGTCTGGACGCGGGGTCCCCACCCCCCGTGGCAGATGGTGTCGCCAAGTGGTTCTGCTGCGATGAGGCTGGCTCCCCAGTCTTGAGGGGATGGAGACCCCCCTCCCTTTCCCCCCCGGGCACCTGGAAAGGCGTGCTGGGGGGAGTGCCTGGAACCAGGCTGGAAAGACATTTGCCAAGTCGTGCGTGCCTGTGTTCGGTTTTAAGTTTGCTGCCTCTTCTGCTCCCGGTGGCGGCCAGGGAGAGCCCCCCCCCCCTTCCTCCAGGGGTGCCTGCCCAGGGCTCCCCTCCTCCCAGCAGGTCACTGAGCCCCGAGGGGCTTGCAGAGGGCGCAGCAGCAGCACAGACACAGGGTTAGGAGCGCAGTGTGCAGGACAGCTGGCTCTGGACAGACTGAGCCCGTGTCCGGGGTCTTTGACAGGGGCTGGGGGACGTGTTCCTCTTGCACTGGGTGTGTGCTTCCCTAGGTTACATGTGGGTGGGATTTGGGAGAAGGAGACCGGGAAGAGGAAAAGGAACATGCCAGCTCCCTCCAACTCTCTGGTTCAGTGCTAGAGGCAAGGGTGCCAACTTGGCTGCGAGCTGGCACAGGTGAGGCGCCCCGACCTGGAGGTTGTCGCTGTGGTGAGTCAGTGTTCGAGGCAAGCTGACAGCTGGCGGGGCCCAGGCCATTGCCACCTAACGCCGATGCTTGAGGTTCATTTTGTTGAAGGCACCCCCTCCCTAACCCTAAACCTGGGCAGCTGAGATGCTTGGCTCTGAATTAAGCAAAGAAAAAAAAGGAAATTTAGGATTGTATTGCACGTGAGCGCTCCTTGCCGTCGCCTCGTATTTCTGCTTGGAAGTGTGTATTCTCCCATTATGCAAAGTATTTCCCTTTGGCTGTCACTCATTTTTATTCCCACTTTGTTGAGAAACAGGACTGGAGTGCAGGGCAATAAGCTATTGAGATCGGCTCACAATGAAAAAGTTGACTCCTGAGATTTTCTTTTTCCATTAAAGGAATGAAGAGAGCTGAGGACGCACACATAGCACTCTTGGCGATCAGCAGATTATCTTCAGCCTCTCTCATTTGGTTCTGGAATGCATTCCCATGTTTTTGTTGTTGTTGTTGTTTTGCAGTGCTTGTCTTTTGTAGGACATTGTCATTTAATGTGAAGATTTGAGAATGAAACAATCTACATATATATAAGTCTAAGAGACCATGCAACTGTCTGACTGTCTGGTAGCTATGATGTGCACTGACCACTAGGGGGCAAATGCTTGATGCCAAGCTGTGGTGATTCCCGGGAGCGTCACCCAAGAACCGCCCTCTCGCAATCCTGAACCCCTCGGGGGATGTTGGAGAGCCAGTTTTGCCCTGATCCCTGCAGGCCAAGCCAAGGGATCCCACCGGTGCACAAATCTGTGCACCAGGCCTCTAGTTAAAGATAATGAAGAAGCTATTCAGTGACATTAATAAATTATCAACCTTATAAATTTGCTACAGAATTCCAGAAGATGGAGAACATCCACAAATATCAGATGTGGTTCTCTTTTCATGACAATAACTGGTTCTTCAGAGGTAAATTGCTTTTGATGACTTCCCATGGCTCTAAAGGGACTTCTTCTAGGACAATCTTTAGGAAAAGTTTAGAGTGGGGTGAGTTATACTACATGTCTCCCTCCCTGCCTCCATCCTCCATAAAAGAAACATCAAAAGCAGCCTTGGAAGATAAAAAAAGAGTCATGGAAAGGCAATGAAATATGGGAAGGAGCTGCAAAGGGAGGAGTAAAGGTCCTATTACCAGCAATAACCCCATATATATATATATATATATATATATATATATATATATATATATATTATTGATTTTTTACAGAGAGGAAGGGAGAAGGATAGAGAAACATCGATGAGAGAGAAACATCGATCAGCTGCCTCCTGCAAACCTCCCACTGGGGATATGCCTACAACCAAGGTACATGCCATTGACCGGAATCGAACATGGGACCTTCTAGTCCACAGGCCGACGCTCTATCCACTGAGCCAAACCGGTTTCGGCAACCCCTCACTTTTACAGGAGAGTACTTTACAGAGGTCTTCCACACACAAAATCTTAATTGATCGTCACAGTAAACTTGGAGTGATAGGTGGTGTCCTCATTTCAGTGTCACAGATGAAGAAACCGAGGCTGTGACTTGCCCAAGGTCCCGTAGGGGGCAAAACAGTGGTAAACTTAACCATCTGACACCGGATGTGGGAGGGGATCTGGCCAGAAAGCTGCACATCCAAAGGCTGCAGGGCTTTCTCCGCATCCACTAGCAGAGCATCTTTCTCTCCTCCCGTTTCCCTGCTTACTAAGTCAGCTTAGCTTGCAGGTGTAGATGTGCCTTCACCACTTCCTCCTACCCCAAGCGTGAGATAGTCTGCATCTACTCAGATTTGTTTTTAAGTCTTTGAGAAATCTAGTAGGAAGTATGATTGCAGGGAGTGTCTTTTGCTCAAGTGCTCAGTGTTTCCAAATAGTCTAGGTGTCTTCAACTGTGTGATGCAAGAGACCAAAGCAATTGTAGGGAAACTTGCCATAATTGTTTTCCTTGTCCTTCATCCGGAAGAGAAATGCTGTGGTTATGAAACCTCAGAAGCTGACCCAGTAGTTTTGTTTATTTTATCGTTTTAATACATGGTATTGTTTGGGTAATGTGACACTTACAAAACAAACAAACAAAAAAACCAAAACAACATAAAACAACAACAAACATGGCACAACTGTTCTCATTAGGAACGAACAAGATTTAATCCCTGGGCATCAAAAAAGGGACTTCAGCTCTGGCTGGGTGGCTCAGTTGGTTGGAGTGTTGTCCTGTACACCAAAAGGATGCAGGTTCGATTCCCAGTCAGGGCAAGTACCTAAGTTGTGGGTTCCATCCCAAGTGGGGGTGCATACAGGAGCCATCTGATGCTTCTTTCTCACATCAAGGTCTCTCTCTCTTTCTCTCTCTCCCTTCTCTTTCTCCCCTCTCCTCTTTCTAAACATATCCTCAGGCAAAGGTGTTTTTTTTTGTATTTTTTTTATCTGTGTATTTTAAAGGGACTTTAGGAGGAGGTTAGCATACTTATGTTTCAGTAGGCAAATTTAGGGCAATCAATAGAAATACAGATCTGGAGTGAGAAAGGTGAGAGTTCCAGTCTGCTCCATGCTTAGAATACTGTGTTCATTTCTAGACATGACATTTAATGAAGGACAACGGAAAAATCAAGCATATTCATTGGGAATTGCTTCAGTGGTGAATGATTTTGAGCCGGGAGGATCTTAGGAGCCAGCGTCATGAAAGGTGCAGAACTGTCATTTATTAAATTTGTCCTGTAAAGGCCCAAGATTTCAAAAACCAAGGGACAAAAGTAATAGTGAGAAAGACTTCAGTTTTAAGAACTTTATTGTGTCAGAGTGATCTTTTAAAAACTGTGAGTCAGCCGAAACCGGTTTGGCTCAGTGGATAGACCGTCAGCCTGCAGACTGAAAGGTCCCAGGTTCAATTTCGGTCAAGGGCATGTGCATTGGTTGCGGGCACATCCCCGGTTGAGGGGTGTGCAGGAGGCAGCTGGTTGATGTTTCTCTCTCATCAATGTTTCTAGCTCTCTGTCTCTCTCCCTTCCTCTCTGTAAAAAATTAAGAAAATATATTAAAAAACAAAAACAAACAAACAAACAAACAAACAAACAAACAAAAAAACCTGTGAGTCACATCATGTCTCTCCCCAGTGGCTTCCCTGCATTCATGAGATCAAATTGAAACTTCTTACCTTGGTCTCCTGGGGTGTCTTGGAGTACTGGCTGACATTGCTGTTTCTCCAGCTTCATCACTTACTACCCTCTGACTCACAGAAGTCTCTCCTTCTTCCTGTGCTTTGAGCATGTCTACCTTGCTCTGCCTCAGGGCGCTTGCACTGGTGGTTCCTCCTGCCAGATGTTCCCAAGGCTGGCTCCCTGTAATTCAAGTCCCTGCCCCCAAATCACATCCTCCATGGGGCATTCACTAACAATCAGGTAATGTCTTCCTGGATCCAAACCCACGCACTCTTATCTTATTACATTGTTTTATTTTTTCATAACACTATCAGAAATGACCTTATTTGAGAACCCTTTTATTGTCTGCTCCACATTCACCACTCCTTATCAACAGTGCCCAAACAGTACCTGGCATATAGTAGGTGCTTAATAACTATTTTTTAAATGAATGGTATTTATGATAGTCAAACCTTTTCATGAGTGGGAGAGATTGCTTTGTTGGTAGAAACTATTGGTTTTTTGTTGGTTGGTTTGTTTTTTTACTAGAGGCAGTCATACATAAGCTGGCCAGCTGACGTTTGGGCAAGAGAATTCACGAATTCGATAGGTAGTAAAATCAGATAATTTCCTGTATTAGTTTCCTAGGGCTGTTGTAGTGAAGTACCACACATCGTAGCATAAAACAAGAGAAGTTTATTCTATTGCTGTTGGAGGGACCAGGAATTCAAAATCAAGGTGTTGGTGAGGTGGTTCCTTCTTGGGGCTCCAAGGAAGAACCCCGCTTCTAGTGGTTTCCAGCAGACCTTGGTGTTCCTCGGCTTGCGGCTGCACCCCTCCCACCTCTGCCCCTGTGTCATGTGGCCTTCTCCCTGTGTATACCTTCACTTATCTTCTCTGTCTATGTGTCTCTGTTTCTTCTCTTCTTATAAGGATACCAGTCAAACTGGATTTAGGACCCACTCCATTCCATTATGATTTTCTCTTAATTTAATTTAACTTAATTAAACCCACAAAGACCCTCTTTCCAAATAAGGTCATATTCACAGGTTCTGGGGGTTAAGCTTTCAACACATCTTTTTAGGGGGACACAACTCAATGCATAACATCTTCCAACTTCAAGTCCAGTGACATTTTAAAGGGAAAAAGTGGCAGGAAGTGCTGGGTTTCTGGGATAATGACATGGATTTGGATATTTGTACATAAAGCTTCCATGATCCTTACAACTTGCAAGGTAAGTGGTGATCTCTATATGTCACAAGTGAGCAAGGGCAATTGAGTGACTTGCCCAAGGTCAGGCAGGACCAGATGAACCTGTCGACTCTGATTACAACGCCCTCGGCCTCCCTGCCCCGCACGGCCTATTGGTGGGCAGGTGTTACTGGTGGCACAGTCCGGTAGGATCTGGGACTTCTTCCCTGGCTCTGCAGGGGCCCTGGAGGGATCGTTTCCTTTAATATATCCTCACTTTGCTGTACCCTGCCCTTGTGCCGCAGGACTAGCTCATTGATGTCCAGTGGTGAAATAAAGACACAGCTGAACAAGGCGCTCCGGTGTTAGACCTCACGCAGTGGCTTTGATGGGCAGTGATATCATTAGAAGTTGCATTTCCCCTTGTGGAGCTGTTCCGGTGATTCTGAAGGGCCTTTTCATAAGGGTTTGAGAGTTCTGAGTTTCAGAGTCTTAGATTGTTGACCCTGAAAGGCTATTGCTGATGTTCTAAAAACAAGCTATCCAGGAGGTCATAGGATAATTTTTCTTATTTGGAGGTGGAGGTGAGGGGTAAGGGAGTGGGTGAGAGTGGGGCAGGCTGCCAGCAAAATATCTGAAATGACTTGCTCCTTTGCCCTCAGAGACCTTTTTGTTTTTGGCTATGTCTTACTCCATATCAAATACCCCATTCCCTTACTTAATTGAATTAATTTTGATTAGCTAATATGTGCAGATGATACAAGATTCAAAAGATACAAAAAGATGTCCAGTGAAGCCATTTCTGGCTCTGCCTTCCCCACCCTCTGGGTTCCCAGCCTTCTCCCCAGCAGCACCATCCTAGAATTCCCTTGTGTGTGTGTCTCCTTCCAGAGACCTGCTGTCCTTTAATGTCCCTGAGTACCCTCCCACTTTGTCCCCCCATGGGCTGGCCTTTCATCCCGACTCTCCATTCTTCTCCCTGCCTCAGAAACCCCTGTCTGTGTACACTGGATAGGCTGGTTTGTTCCCATGTGCTAAGTGACAACGCCTGTGCCAAGAGTTTATTTTTGGAAGGAAGGGGCTTAGAAGAACGTGAGGCTTTTGAGGCAAGAGTATGGGGAAAAGCTTTTATTCACAGAGTGGTTTTCAGAGTGAAGTTCCTTAAACTTCAGTTAGATCCGGCAAGGTGGCAAGCACGGGAAGGTGGAAGGGGACGTTTATGCTGTGTTCCTGAGGGGTAAGGTGACTGTTGTAGCTCACATTTTCCCCCGTTTACTTTTTTTTTTTTTTTTTTTTTGCCATGCCCAGCAATGTGCTAGACGCTCTATGTGAGGGTTGTCACTTTAACCCTCACAAGGACACTATGGGATGGCCATTGTCACCATCCCTATTTCACAGATGAGAAAATGGAGGCAAGGATAGACAGAGTAATTTGCCTCCCATCACCCAGCTTATAAGGGCAGAACTGGCACACAGACTCAGACAGCTTTCTGTGCCAGGATCCAACCCAGGTACCATGCTGCATTTAGTTTTTCACCTCCCAGGCTCCTCAGGCGGGGACAGTTCTCATCTTTAGTTCTATGCACAGCTTGGTGGCCCCAGTGGAGCAGTATCTTGACAGCTCTCAAAAGAGGCCCATGTGTGAAGGCGCGCGTGGCACAATGGAGGGAGGACCTTACGTAAGGAAGTCCGCCTTCCATCCTTGGGGGCTCTAGGTTCATTCCAGATACATTCTCCTGCCTCTGAAAGTCTGAAATGAATTGACGAAGACTCTTTCCACAAATGCTGAGAGAAATAGTACATTTGGAAGAAAAAGGAGAACATGTTTTTGTTTTTTTCCTCCCGTTTACTGAATGCAGTTAGGAAAACAGACTCTGGGTGCAGACCCTGTTTCTCAGTGACATCCTTTTGTAAACCAGGTGCGTTCTGAGGCATTTTCCTGGCTCTGCCTCACAGCCAAGCATGACTCAGAGCAAATGACTCACCAGTGGCAAAAATGACCAACGAGCGAGGGGAAAATGAGAATCTAGAAACAGCAAGGCAAATGGAAAATGCCAGAGTAAATGAGCTTAGAGGGTTGTTGTTCAGCTGACATCTTTGAGTTGGGGGTGTAGGGGTGAAGCCGGGAAGCTAAAATACAAAAACAGGGACCAGTAAAAGGGATGGAAGCCGCATGAGAGAAGAAAACCAAATTCTGAGTTAATTTAAAATAGCAAGAATAAAGTAAAAGAATTAAGTGAGATCAAAGCAACAAACCTACAACCCCTCCTTCCAATTTTTAACTTAATTAGTGTGGTGATGGTGGAACACAGGAAATGGGAAACCAGTTAATAAAGAAAAGCTAGTCTAATACCCTCTCTGCTCTGAGGAGGCCGATGATGCAGAACTTCATGAAGCAGCAGGAGCGCTCTCGGAATCCCAGGCTGGATTTGTATAATAAACATCCCCTTTATCTCCCTTATGAGGAAAGAGGTGTTCTACCTAATCAAGATTGTAATGTACGTAGAAATAAGACTAGCTATCTGTGGGAGAAACATAGCAACCTCTCATCTCTGACTTTATCTCCTGTCCTCTCCCAAAGGCACCTGGAGTGGCCAAAAGCTTAGGGTCAGAGGAGATGGATGCCTGCCCAGTGGCGCTGCTTGTGTTCTGGCTTGCACGCCAGTCCTCTCTCCTCATGGCTGCCAGAGTGCAGCGTCTCTGCAAAGTCTAAATCAGATCATGGTGTTCCCCTGAAGCAAACCCTCCGGTGCTCTCCCACTGCTCCCGGATGGAATCCCAAGTCCTAAACTTGGCCTCCAGGCCCCTGCCTAGTGCCTGGCCCGCAGCCTTGCCAGCCTCAGCGCTTTCCTCCCTCCCTCTGCACTCCCCACTGGACCACACTGCCTGGCTGTGGCTCCAGTGGGCCAGGTTCATTCCTACCACAGAGCCGCCTTTTTGTGTGTGTGTTTTTTTTGCCGGTGAATTTGCCTTTCCTCTAGTTGCGATGCTGGTCTTCCAGGGGGTGGAGTGACCATTCCTGGTGTCTCAGGCCAAAGAAGATCCTGCCTCTCTCTGGTTCTCTGGCCCAACCCTACCCAATAGAAGCACAGGGTGAGCCTCATGCTGCATTTTAAGTTTATGGCAGCCACACTACACAAGTAAGGAAAACAGGCAACATAATTTTGATAGCAGATTTTATTTGGCCCAGTATATCCAAAATATTATCATTATCACATCTAATCAATATACAAATTATTAATGAGATGTTTGATATTCCCTTTTTTGCACTGAGTCTGAAATCTAGTGTTTCATGGTTCAATAGCTACATGTGGCAAGTGGCTGCCATACAGGACTATGCAGCTCGAACCTATTTGTCCTTTTATTTTATTGACTTATGAGGAAATATCATGATGTTTGCTTACCAATTTGTTACCTGACTAGCTTTTTGTCTTGTCCACCTGGATCAATACTGGGCACACTGTAAGTGTTCAAGAATATTTGTGGGATGACTGAACGAATATGATTGGACAAATGAAACACCAACCACCCTCTTAATGCTCTAGAGCAGTGGTTCTCAACCTTCCTAATGCCCCGACCCTTTAATACATTTCCTCATGTTGTGGTGACCCCCCAACCATAAAATTATTTTTGTTGCTACTTCATAACTGTAATTTTGCTACTGTTATGAATCATAATGTAAATATCTGTGTTTCCAATGGTCTTAGGCGACCCTGCTAGCGGTTCTCAAACCTGTGGGTCACGACACTGTAGAGCCCAAGACTGCTGCTGTAGAGCCTAAGTCCATCAGAAAACACAGATATTTACATTACAATTCATTAACAGTAGCAAAATTACAGTTATGAAGTAGCAACAAAAATAATTTTATGGTTGGGGGTCACCACAACATGAGGAACTGTATTAAAGGGTCGTGGCATTAGGAAGGTTGAGGACCACTGCTCTAGAGGCAACTGAATGGGCAGTCCCATTTGGAACCTGTTTTAATCAGAGGGATTCAATGCATAAGGTTCCCTCTGACCAACAATGTTAATTACTTACGGTGGAGACTTGTATTGTCCAAGGGCCAATATAAGTATTTTCCAATGACTCTTTACTGGGCTTATTTGGGGGGAGACAGTGATATTAACTAGAGAAGGGTTTTCAGTAGGAAGCAGGTAACAGGATTGAGATTCTCAGCACTGTTGCTGGTCAGAGTTAATCAGGGATTTCAGCTGGGGGCAATGGCTAGCGACATTCTTGGTTGTCATGACTGGGAGGGGGTGCTTCTGGCATCTAGCGGGTAGAGGCCGGGAAGGCTGCTAAGCATCCTACAATGCCCACACAGGACAGCCTCACTACAGAGAATCCTTGGCCCCGGTGTCATGGGCCACAGTCGAGGAGTCCCACTGAGGACCAGCGTAGTCCCGTTCCCCGGGAGGTTAGTATTCTCTGGGAACGTGACGTGGCAGGTTTCGTGCAGGCCTGTTTTTTTGTTTGTTTTTTGTTTTTTTATTCTCTCTCTCCCAGGTTAAACCTTCCCACCTTTCATTTCTTTTCCTAAAAGGATAGACCAAATGAGAGCTGCCTCCCGCTATGAGCATTTGAGGCGAAAGGACATTGACTCCACTTTTAAACTATGAATTGGAGTTCTGCAGAGAAGACACCTGGAGAAGCCTGTGCTGAGAGAACCGTGGATTCGTACACTAAGCAACCCCTGAATGCTACTCAGATATTTGCAAAGCAAAGCAAAGCAGAAATCCATTTCTTTTCACTTACATGAGAGTAAACATCTACCAACTACACTTTTAAAAGACATGTATTTATACTTCAATGCAGGATTGTCTATTTTAATTCTTGGTATATATTGAGACTCCCCCCCTCCCAAATAAGGGAATTTGTAGTATTATATTGTCATAAGAGAATATTCCCCATATTGTTGTAGAAAAGTGATTGATTACATGTGTTTCAATTTTAAGATTTTGGGCAATACCTGCAAATACAAACTGAAGTTGTGCTAGACTGGGAAAATTTTTTTGTCTTCTGTACTCTCCAACTAGGTCTGCATAAGTCTGATCAGGTGTATAGGTGGTGGGCTGGGGAGGGAGGTGAAACTACCTCCCAGGGGCCAGTTTGTGCTGTTTTCTGTCTGGAACATCTTCCCCGGAGTGGCTCTTACCACATTCCACAGGCAGAACAGAGTGCTCCTACTTGTAGGCCCCCAGTGGCATCTGCATCCTGGAACTGTAGCTCTTGTCACGTGGCTGTAATTGTTTATTTATGTATGTCTCTCCCTAGATTATGTTTGGCAAGGGAAGGCCCATAATAACCTCTGTGTTTCCTCAGGACTTTCCATAGCTCCTGAAACATGGTCAGGGCTTAATAAATAGACCTGAATGTTACAAAATAATACCTTTTATCTGTCCACACTGGTGTTTCCTTCCAGTCAGAGGAGCAGTAACTGTTCTTTGACCTCAGGTGGTAAAGTTCCAAAACTTGGCACTGAGCAGAGAGATGACAAACATCCAGGGACAAAAGTGGCTCTGCATTTTCCCTAGTTCTCTGTTTTTAATGAGTTGACATTGTGAGCAGAAATTCTGAGTTCTAGATGCAGCTCTGTACAAACCATCTGTGCGTTTGCTCACGTGACATCACCCTGTCACGTCACTTCTCTGTGTCTCAATTTTCCATCTGAATGCTACTTCCAGGACTCTGTGCCTTTCCCCTAAACCGCTGTCCCCCGCCCCATTGTTATCTGTCTTCCAACCTGCCGCTGTCATTCAGAAATCTAAAGTCTCCTCTAATCCTAACATCTTGGGATTTTATTTGCGTGAAACCAAGTCTAGAACTTGCATAGCTGTTTTATTCCCACTCTTTCACCAACATCTCCTTTATTCTTTCATTACTATTATTTTTTATATATTTATTGATTTCAGAGAAGAAAGGAAGAAGGGAGAGGGAGAGGAGAGAGAGAAAGAAAGAGAAAGAAACGTTAGTTATGAGAACGAATCATTGGTTGGCTGCCTCCTGCACATCCCACACTGGGGATCTAGCCCACAACCCAGGCATGTGCCCTGACCTGAAATCGAACCCTGGCCTCCTGATTCACAGGTCAATACTCAACCACTCAGTCACGCCAGCTGGGCGGTTTACCGAGTTTAATAGTCTTCTTTCTTGAAGAAAAAAAATTTTGGTTTTATTGGTTTTCTCCATTGTATCTCTTTTCTATTCTCATTGATTTCTGCTCTTATTTTTCTTATTTCATTCCTTCTGCTTGTTTGGGGGTAATTTTGCTTTTCTTTTTCTGGTTTTTAAGGTGGAAGCGTAAATTATTATTTAACACCTTTCTTTTTTTCCCCCCTAATACAACCATTGGATATATCTATCTCTGTAAACACTGGTTTAGCTATATCTCACAGGTTTTAATATATTTTATTTTCACTTGGTTCAACATGTTTTCTAATTTTTCTTGAGACTTCCTTTATGACCAATAGATTATGTTGTTTAATTTCCAAATGTTTGGAGATTTTCCAGCTATCCTTCTATTGTTGGTTTCTAGTCTAATTCCATTATGGCCATAGAACATACTTGGTGTGATTTCAATTGTTATAAATTTTCTAAGATTTGTCTTACAAGCCACAATATGGACTTTCTTGGTGACTATATTTTGAATATTGCATTAAGAGACTCCACCAATTTGAGTTTGGATTCTAAGTTCCTACCAGCCTTCTGTGAGTTTCAGTATCAGTTGTGTTTTCAAAGTCTTCACAGTGCTCTTCTGATCTGTCCCTGTTGAGCCACTCCATGGCCATGTGGGTCCCAGGCAGTCTCACCTGAACTTCAGAGTCTGCAGTGTGCTAGTTAGGATTATATCTACACTGCTCAGCTCAGGGTGAGCCCAGGAGCTCATAAACAGCTTTATGGGGTGGTTTTCCTGAGCTCCTCCCTCTTTGCAGTCTCTGTAATACATTACACTTCCTGGGGCCGTCTGTCCTTAAGCCAGAAAGCATGGGCTTTATTCCTCCTGCTCTGCTACACTCTTCTTGGCTCACATGAGAAAATGAGAAAATCCAAGGGTTGGTTGTTGTTTTTCCCCTTCTTCAGACCATAGCATTTCCAATTGCAAAGCAAGTTTTCCTCCCTCCGAGTTTCAGGCACCCGCTGGAGGACCAGGACACGAGAGAGCTGAGAAGACAGGAGTAGAAAAAGGAATTTGTCTGGGTTTGGCCCGCTCTCTCTGAGAATTGGGTGAACTCTTTCATGCTCTACAAGCCAGGAGTAGGTGGCTCCTCCTGGTATGCGGCTGTCCATACGGATGCTCGCTTCTGGGTATTAGGCTGTATTTAGTCCAGGCTGGGGGTCCTGGATGAGGAGATGGCAGAGTCACCACCACTTTGGTGGTACCTCAAATTCTGGTTGCCTTCCCTCATTTCTCTACTACTGTTTACTTTTCAGAGACTTCAAATAGCTGCTCTGTTTATTCTGTCCAGGTTTTATAGCCACATTCAGTGGGCAAGACGGGTGGAGTGTGCTCACTCCATCTTAATCAGATCCACAAGGAAGCCAGAGACGGTTTTTTAGATGCATTTAACAAAGCAATGAGGAAGCTAAGATGTATATGGCTCGGGAGAATTATGGTTCCTATAGTGAAAGAGGAAAATAAAAGTTGAAAGACTAGTTAGATATTGACAGAAATGCCTGATATACAGGGTCACATAAAGAACTTAGGGAAACCTCTCCCTTAAAATTTCCTTATCCTCATCTTTACATATCTGCTGCTCCTAGGGGGTGGGAAGGGAGTTCCTCAGCACAATGCAGGCTGCCAGCTTGCACCGAACAGTTTTCTCTCCATCAGGAACATGTGGAAAACTATCCATGGAGAATTAGAGAAAGATTACCTTGAGTCTTTAATCTAGGATATCAAGTGTTTATATCCAGGTTGTCACCAGAGTTTGTAGTTCATGCTGCAGAGTCTGATCTGAACTTGATAGAGAAGTTAATCTCTTAATGTTAGACCTCTCTCTCTCCCTCTCTTTTGCTCTCACTCAGTCACTCATTCATTCAAATAAAGCAAAGCCTTTATTGTAAAAATAACTCCTGCTTTGTTCAAAGACTTTCTGAACAAGTGGACCATTGATACCACTAACAATCCTGAATTTCCATCTACACATGTTGACACAGATGAAAACAAAGGCCATGTAAAAATTGTAAAGCAGCCCTGGCCAGTGTGGCTCAATTGGTTGTCATCCCCTGCACCAAAAGCTTGCTGGTTTGATTCCTAGTCAGGGCACATGCCCAAGTTGTGGGTTTGGACCCAAATTGGAGTGCATATGGGAGGCAATCAATTGATGTCTGCCCCCCCCCTCTCTATCTCTCTCATCAGTAAAAACATTTTTTTTAACTTGTAAATTAGAGCTTTTGAAATGGCCACTTTCTTCAGGGCATCTGATGTGATCTTGAAAGTTTCTATTGCTCTATTGATTCATGTACTAAATAGTCTGCAAATGCCTAATATTACTACTATTTAGAATTTGGATAGCACTTTAGCCATTTGACTTTTTTTCTTTTCTTTATTAGACCATTTGATCCTTATAGCAACAGTCTAGGGCACACAGGATAGCTGTGGTGTTGTCCTTTGTTATTTTTACATTATTGTTTCCTTGGAGAGTATAATTTACTTCTTGGTTTCTTCATTTTTCATTGCATTTCCATTTAACATGGAGCACTTTCATAATGCCATATTCTCATTATTAATCTCTCTAATATTTCAGAGAGTCATAATTAATGTAACAGAATTTACATAATTTTTGACCATTTAGATTATTTTCAAATTGTAATGTTATAAATAATGCTGCATATAGTTTTGGGGGGTCATATTTTGGGTTATTTCTTTAGGGTAAGTTATATAGATATCCTTTAAAATATTGTTAAACATGTTCCAACATTAGGGAGGATTTCAAAAGATCATGGATGACCTATAGAAAATACCAGTGTAACACAATAACAATTTACAGATTTCTCCATGTTGAAGAGCAGGTTTAGGATGTGCCAAGAGATTTAGCCAGAAGGATGTGGGTAGTGTGTATAGGGAAATGAAGAAAGTCGGCGGGGGGGGGGGGGGGGGTGGCCGGGAAGGGGAGGGAGAGAGAGATGGAGGTGCAACTAGCCTGATGAAAGCAGAAGTTCTGTTTTGAAGAAGCCAACTACCAAATGCTTATGCGAAGTTGCTTTTGAATAGTGGCAGTGCCCCTTCTGTACATGGCCAGTGGAGAGCTGCATGGGCAGCTTCGTCCAGCTCCAGACTGCAGATCACCTTGATCGGCAGCCAGGGATGACAGTGTTATAGCGGAACGGTGACAAACACTGGCAGTTTTAACCAGAGGGCGGACTGCAGCCTGCCCGTGATCCCCGTGTCCAGGAGGATGTGCCCGGAGCCTTTCCTCCCACAGACACAGATGTCTGGTGCACATCGCTCTTTGCTTTGGCCCTTCACTAGGCCAATGGGAGCAAAGCACCAAGCTGGAAAAGATCAGACGTTTGTTTGCTCAGCCCATTCCTGACTTCCCTTCTTTGGTGAAGGACCAAATCACAGATTATTCAGGAAACCTATCCCAATCCAATAATTGAATGCAGCTATTTCCATACTAGGGTTTGGGGCAATATGCATTTATTTTGCCACATTTCCCAAAAGGATGGAAGGCCAAATGGGTCTATATCCAAATTGAATCCAGCTGTCCCCGAATTATCAGCTGTGTCCTTCTTTTATTAAAGAGGTACAGCTGCTCACTAAGGGGGTGGGGAGGCTTCCTTGCAGTAAATTCTAACATTTGGTTATAGTGGAACCAACTCAGTAAGTTAATAGTGAAAATTAGTGGAAAGCCACTGCCACCGAATTGCTCCTTATTGCTTTAAACTAGAGGGCCCACACATTTGCTGAGGAATTTCCTAGGATGAACCAAATATTAGTAAAGTGTAAAATGTATACCCAAATGTCTGGATAAGGTGACTTCAGTTGGGACTTAGGATGATTTTGAAAAACTGAGAAATCTTAGTGGCTCAGATTGTGGAGGAGCCATCCAGAGCATACCCCCACTCACCCAGAAGGATCCAGGAGTTCAACTAGTCCCCAGTGGACTAGGGAGGAAGGAAAAGGGATATCTGATTATAAACCAACTAGAGGCTTGGTGTACCCCTGAGGGGTCCCAGATTGGAGAGGGTACACGAGCCTTTAGTTGGTTTATAATCAGATATCCCTTTTCCTTCCTCCCTAGTCCACTGGGGACTAGTTGAACTCCTGGATCCTTCTGGGTTTTGGCAACGTGGTGAGTGGGGGTGTGCTCTGGAGCGTATTGTACTGTTGCTGAACCAAAAGAGGCTCCATGACGCAGGGAGATTGTCTCTGCCATGGTCTGTCCCAGCTCTTACTGACCTGGTGAAGCCATGGTTTTGTTAGGAAGTCACTGTGTTGGGGAACCAGCAGATGGTCCATTATCTCTTTCCTGTTCACAGTGAACATTTTAGATGTTTCCTTTTTCCTGGAGGTCATAAAACAGGAGTCATTGTCAGCTGCAGCCATTAGGACAGCTGCATTGGAGGGAAGCCTGCACTGAGCATCCTAAGATGTTATCTCAGCATGGACATGGCACGAAGCCCGAGAGGCTTAGCAGCCTTTCCCGCTGCAAACCTGCTAACAGCAGATGCCCACCTTCCAATTCAGGGGACTCTGGAGGGGCTGCTCTGATGACTGGAGGTGCTGCTGTGCCCGGGCTCCCTGGTAGGCCCACCCTGCCTTCTGCAGCCACTGAAACAATCTGATTTCTCTGTCACCCTCAGAAATGTGAAGACCACTATCTTGTCTCCCAAGTTACTTTAAAAAATATATATATATATTTTATTGATTTTTCACAGAGAGGAAGGGAGAGAGATAGAGAGCTAGAAACATCGAAGAGAGAGATACATTGACCAGCTGCCTCTTGCACACACCCCACTGGGGATGTGCCCGCAACCAATGTACATGCCCTTGATCAGAATCGAACCTGGGACCTTTCGGTCCGCAGGCCGATGCTCTATCCACTGAGCCAAACCGGTTTCAGCTCTCCCAAGTTACTTTCTCCATGGTAAATGTCCTTGACTTTTCCACCATTGCTCCTGTGACACCATTATCAAGAAGGCTTTTGTTTTATTTATTTATTTACTTATTTATTTAGCATGCTCTCCAGAAACTCAATAGATCTCTCCTTTTTTCTTTCCCTTAAAAAAATTCTTACAAGCATTTATTGAATTAAAATGCCTTTGTCCTGCCATCCTTTCCCCCCCCCCCCTAATATTCCCCAACCCTTTTTCCTCTTCATGGTTACACTGCAAGATTCCCTCCCTCTTAAGTTAGGGTTATCATTAAAAATTTGAATACACTCCTTTAACTTTACCAACATCTAGGTGATGTCTGTAATCTTCCTTGTCTCTCATCCCCAAGTATACTGTTAGCTGTCCATATTCTTGGATAAATACTATGTGGCATTTTATTGTCCAGTTTTCCTTGTTGATTTTTGCTATGGGAGGAAAATATATGTTGTATGTGTTTATACTCACTCACCCTGTACTGCTAAAATATATCCTCCAGGAGTTCTTTCAAAGAGGGTGTGCAAGATATAAACTTTCTGAATTCTTCGATATCAAAAAATATTCTTGTTATACCCTCAACATGAAATTAAAATGCTTTTGCAAGTTTATTATTAATGGGTTGCTTTTTGGACTTTATGGTTGAGGAGGACAATGCATGTTGACTCACTGTGAGAGAGGCTGGTCATTCCTTTCAAAGTGTGGATTGGCCAGGATGTTCTAGGAGCAGCCCGACAGGTGAGCAGAATTGAGTGGAACCATCACTCCTGTCCCGGAGCAGGCACTTTTGTCAGTGGACCTGAGGTCAGGTTAGAGATTTTTGCTTTTGGCGTCAAACACATTGACTAAGTGCACGTACAGTCAGCCTGTGAGCTGCCTCTGGACTTGTGTAACTTTGCATCAAATTGTCAGACACCCTCACTGATAATTCATGTGTTATTCAAGGGCAGAAACAATGTTGTCATCACCTCTTTGTTCCCATAGCATGGAAGGCCCTTAGCAAACTCCCAGGAATGAACAAATTTCCTATCAAGAGGCGTATTTATTTTCAGTTTTATGGGATATTGACAAATAGCCTTGTGTACATTAAGGTGTACCACATAATGATTAAGTATATGTACATATTACGAAACAGTCACCAGATTAAGTTAACACCCATTAGCTCAGTTTCATTTTTTTTTCTTGTAATGACAACTTTTGAGATCTACTCATTTAGTAACTTTCAAATATATAATATGGATATGTTAACCATAGTCACAAGTTATACATTGCACCCCCAGAATTTATTATCTTACATCCGGGAGTTTGTACCCTTTACCCATTTTCCCCACCACCTTCCTCTAGCAACCACAGATGTGATATCTGTTTCTATGAGGTTTTGTTTTTAAGATTCTAAATATGTGAGGTCATACAGTATTTGTCTTTCTCTGTCTGACTTCATTTAGTATAATCCCCTTAAGTTTTTATCCATGTCACAAATGGTAGGATTTTATTCTCTTTTATGGTTGGATAATATTTCTTTGTACGTATATACCACATTTTCTATCCCTCTAGCTTTATGTCCCCCACGTTCTCCATCAACATGATAATTGCATCTAAATCTGAGTAATTAATGAGGCTGTAGGATAGAGCCTGGACCGGGGTCATTTGCCAATTAGCGATAGAGACATCTTTCCACGTTGACCATGGGTGAGGCAGCTCATCCACCATATTTCACCAAATTTAAGACATCACCAGTTGTAAGATTCACCATTTTATTTTATGCATTATGAAGAAAGATAAAATATTTTCATTTAAACAGTCCCACAATGCTTTATTTTCACTTAGAATTTTATTCTGTATTGAAAGAACACCTTTAGAATTATGTAGACATAGATTATTTTTTAAATATATATATTTTATTGATATTTTACAGAGAGGAAGGGAGAGGGATAGAGAGCTAGAAACGCCGATGAGAGAGAAACATCAACCAGCCGCGTCTTGCACACCCCCCACCGGGGATGTGCCCGCAACCAATGTACATGCCCCTGACCGGAATCGAACCCGGGACCTTTCAGTCCGCAGACCGACGCTCTACCACTGAGCCAAACCGGTTTCAGTTAGACATAGATTATTATCAAGCATCACTCTTGTTCATAACAAAGAGGAAAGTATTAGCAAAATAAATTGGTTAAAGCACTTCTGAAACTTCCACTCAGAGAGGCCCATTCTTCAGAAGTTGTCTCAGAGCATCAAAGTCCATCATCCTTTGCCATCAATGTGCTCCTTACAGAGTGCTCCCTGCATTTCCCTTTGGGGAGAAGGGGAGCGTCAGGGAGGGTCCAAGGGGAGGGGCATGTTCTGCTCCCTGAAGTGGGTGAGGGTTACATAGAATATTCACTTTGAGGGAATTCATTGAGTGATATAGTTATTTATGTGTTTTTAATTTTATTTTTTAATTGCTTAAAAAAACACACAAAACAGGGTCCAGTCTGGTCTCCAGGCAATGACAGCTGCTGGATCATGATGAGACTGGCGGGGAGCGGTGCTAAGGCACATCTATTTCAGAGGTCTGAAAATGCACAACCAAAACCCCAGAGGTATCCTTCAGGATAATGAAAGCCAGTATTTATAAATCCACCTGATTACATAACACTCAGGCCTCAAAGTGGTCATGCATTTGTCAGGTAGCATGCTAACACCCGGGGTCACGGTGCCCCTCCACCCACGCATCTGTAGGAAACACAAAATTTAGCGCCAGAGCACAGTGTGACATTAGTTAGGGTTTGACCTCAGTCCTCACCGCTTCCCTTCTGTGGTGCCCACAGAGCCATCCTGTTAGCAGCCTCTTTCTAGGTATTCCCTGACAGGGCTATCTCCCCAAATCTGTTTCACAGAATCTGCAGTCTTCCTCTTTGAAATGAGGTTTACATCTGCCCTCTCTCGCCTTCCCCACCTGTAACCCTTGCTTCCTCAGAAATGAGAAATTGTGATTCAGAGACTTATCCTGTAAAGGCTGGAAGTCGTAATTCATGACTTTGGCAGCCATGTGCTCAATCCACTGTCTTAACCAGTGTGGCCTGAGCCCCCATTCAAACCTGCAACCTGGTGCCTTGTGCAGCGATTCAAGGCAACCTGTGCTTACCCTCCCGAGAGCATCTGTTGGTACCTCTCAGTGTCAGCAGTGCAGCTTAGCCCTTCTCTGCTCTCTAAGGGGCTCTGTGCTTCGCATGTGCTCTGGTTCATGATCCCCAAGTCTGTGTCTAGCCTGGACTCTGCTGGGAGCTACAGCCAATCAATTCCACCTACTTCCATGCAGGTGTGTCCCAGCAGGCACCTTGAACCCAGGGAGCTGGGGGTTGTGTTGCGATGGATGCCATAACTGTCCTGAGCACGGGCCCCGAATGGCCACAGGCCCTCCGCTCCTCCCCAAGCCTCCCACCTGTGCTCCTTTTGGTCAGGGACATCACTGGGAGGCCACTTCTTGAAACTTTGCCATCAGAAAACTTTTGAGTGCTTTGGAAGTCTCTGCTTCAGATTTAAGACAAGAGAGCAATTAAGTTTCTGCCAAGGCCATGCTGCAGTGGTAACTCATTACATTCCACAAGCCAAAGAGGTTCATAGCCCACTCCTTGGGAAAGTCAGGACTTGGGTAATGTCGATTGCTCTCTACAGATGCCTCCCTTTCCATTTCTACTTTGCAGGAATTGACCTTGACTGCAGAGAGATGCCCAGGCATCTCCCCTAACAATCTCCTTGCCTTTGGGTGTGGTCTTGCATCTTCTGAGCTGCCATCTACCCCAACCTTGTGCCTCTTTTTCAGGTGTTTGTGCCCGATCGCACACTTTATATTCATACTTGTCTTACTTTCCCTATTAGATGTGCACTTTTTAAAGACTGAGTTCATAAATTATTCTTATATAGTGCTTTGCACATAGCACCTACACAGAGAACGGTGAAACTGCTGAGTGAGTTTTGTTTGCCTTGTGGGTTATGTTTGCAGTTCACTGATGTGTGGTGGTCTCTCTTGCAGCCTAGCACAATGGCTTAGGGGCAGGGCTTGGAAACTTTATTGACTAAAAGATCAATAGTGACCCTATAGCCGTTCTCCTTTTGGTTATAAATACATTGGCAGTGCAGTTTTTCTGACTGTTTTTCTTAAGCTGCTTTCTCTCTTCTCTGAGCACCAAGGGCAGTGGGAGGAAGTGTGTGGTGATGATTAGGCCGAGGCGGGCCAGCTGACTCTGCAAACTAATGCAGAGGTGGAGGAAGCAGCCGGTGGCCATGGAGATCACCTTCGAACCCTGACCTGAGAGTTTTCTACAAGAGATATCCACTGAGCAACTCTCATGTGCTTGGCACTGTTCTGGGCCATGAAGAGGTGCAGCCAACGAGAGGCTAGCCCTGACACTCAGGAGTAGAATTCTCCTGTCGGTTGCCAGTTCAGACATGCTCCCAGTATAGGGGGTTACCTCTTTCAAGCCAGCTGCCAGTGAGCAGGCCATCCTGTGTGGGACCCAGGTGTGCCTGCGCTCGGGGGTGGAGGAGCATGGCGGAGTTGCCACTGTCCTTGTGTCCACTGGGCCTTCACTCTCCACAAGAGAAGCCCTGAAGCCGCTGAAGATGCTGCTGCTGTTGCATCCCAGGGCATAAGTCAGCCTCTTCGAGGTTCACAGCAGAAGGACAATCCTCTCCCGCTGGGAACTTCACCACAGGGATTCTGTTTTGATTATCAAATTAGAATGTTGGCACTTCAGGTGCTATTCGGAGAAATCAGCCAGGAACACTCTGTGATCATCCAGGGCCTGCCAAAAGCCCTTTGGGACATCTGCTGTTGGAGGGGAGGAGCTCCCGGTTAACGGTGCCGTCTCCGGGTGTGTGACCTGCGTCCCCGTATCACCGGGGGCTTCTCGTCTTCACCTGGAAGTATGCTCCCGCCAGACAAATGCTTGTCCCGATTTCATTTAATGAATGCCCTCAGATTTGGGGGGAGTCAATTAAAAAATGTAAGTTTCAACATCTCTGTATCTCTTTAAGAGCCTTGTTATTAGAGACTTTCATTAAATAGTGTCTTTTCATTTGAGGGCCTCCTTGACAAATTCATTTTTAAATTCAGTGTCTGGAAAAAATTACTCTGCAGGTGAATTTGTCAGAATGAAAAGAATTTTTTGACCTAGCCCGATTCCTATTTTTGCTTTGGCTGCCAGGAAACACCACTGCATTCATTGCCCAGCTGCAGTCATGGGTTTCTTTGATTCCACTGGCTTGTAAGTAGCTCTAGATCCCTATAGCCGTTTAGCTATCAATGGATATAAATCCATGTCTGAATAGCTGCTGAACACACTGACATCTAAAAAGACATTGTAACATTTCTTACTGACATGTATTCATTCATTAGAGTGACTTTTGCCTCAGAGCCCCAAATGCCCAGACGTTGCTTCCTGGTTCTAAGGCAATGTCAGGTATCAGCCAGCCAGAAAATGATGAGTGGGCTTGTTTGTCAGGAGCTGTATTAGGGCGAGCGGTGCAGCCCCTGGCAGAGGCAGACCTTGTGGTCTCAGAGTGTGAGGTTCTGAGCAACAGGAAGCACTTTTTTTTTTTTTTTTTTTTTAAAGAGCCTGGGCTTGCGCTGCGGTCTGGCCGGGCTGGAGAGCCAGGCTGTGCTGTGGGGCTCCTGGGTGTCCTCACCATAGCGCCCCCCCCCCACCCCGGCCAGCCAACTGGGGTCCTTCTCTGACTAGTGGCTGCAAGGATTGGGGCACCTGGGGGAGCGGGGGTGTGGTGGAGCTGCAGGAGGAGCCAGCCTCTGCCACTGCTGTGAGGCAAATTGTGTGCTGCTGGTTGCAAGGGCTGTGGGAGGGGGGTGGAAGTTGTTCCCATATCTCTTGATTCCCAGACTCCACCAGGGCAGAGCCCGGTGCACAGGGAGCTGAGGGGCGTGCTGTGGAAGCTGAATAATTTACATTTCATCCATTGTGCTCACAGCACTTTCCTTATGGGGTGATTGCATTGAACAGCATGTTGAAAGGCTCCTCTTCCTTCTTCTCCCTCATCTCTCCTCCAGCTATTTCAGTGAGGCATGATTTTCCTGGAAACTGTTCATTATTATGTCACTTAATAGCTGAACAAGAGCAGATAACAGTAATCTAGTAAATGATCAAGTTCAGTTATCTCAAGACGGCCCCGAATATCAGAAATCTAAGGCAGGGGTTTGTCTTTCCTAATTCCTGCAGCCAAACCCAGACTGATGGTTGACCTCTGTTAGGTCAGTTTGAAATATAATATTCTTCAGGGGACCAGAGAACTCTATTCAATGGGTGCCTCCATGTTTGTAAATGTCACAAAAGGGGTAGCCACTGGCTAGGTGCAAATAAATAATTTAGATTTATCTTGGCATTGAAACGGTAAAAAAAAAAAAAAAAAAAAAAAAAAAGAAGAAGAAAGAAAAAGAAAAAGAAAGAAAGAAAGAAAGAAAGAAAGAAAAAGAAAGAAAGGAAGAAAGAAGAAAGAAAACTTTGCCTATTGACAAAGACTAGAAAAGACCACACAGAAATGGAGATGGGGTTGTGGGATCAAGAGGCTTTTCTTCTGCCTGGCCTGTGTTGCTCAGTGGTTGAGCTTTGACCCGTGAACCAGTAGGTCATGGTTCATTTCTCGATCAGGGCACATGCCCAGGTTGTGGACTCCATCCCCAGTAGGGCGCATGCAGGAAGCAGCCAATAGATGATTCTCATCATTGATGTTCCTATCTCTTTCTCTCTCCCTCTCTCTGAAATAAACAAAAACATATTTTTAAAAAAGTTTTTTATTCCTCTTTTCTATCTCCAAACCTTTCTCTGGCGATTTATTTCTAATAAAGGGAAATAAAACAGAGTGATCTCCACAAGCTTGACCAAGTTCTGGGGAGAATCCATTTAGCAGGACAGTGTGAGATTCCGGTTGGAAGTTCCGTGGCAGAGAAGGGATCTGTCGGGCACTGGCTCCCTGGTCTTCTTTCTAGGCCAGAGGTTCCCAGACTTTCACAGCATCTTCGTGTCTCGGTCATTCACCCTGGAATCTTAGGCTAAAACAAATAAAACAAATATGAATAGTTGATCAACTTAATAAGTATTTATGTCCTAACAACATACTAGCTGTTGGCATTAGTTTTCTCTAGCTGCTTAAAAAAAACACACACAAAATACTTAGTGGCTTATAACACATTTGCTATTTTATAGGAGGGCAGATCTTCAAAAGCAGAGAAGCATCCATCAGACCATCAAACCTTAGAGGGAAGGAAGGAGAGGGTGGGGGGAAGGGGAGAGATTAACCAAGAGACTTGTATGTATGCATGTAAGCCTAACCAATGGACACAGACACTAGGGGGGGGGGGTGAGGGCCCAAGTGGGGGGAACAGTGGGGGGGGGTAAGGACATATATGTAATATCTTAATAAAGACAAAAAATTAATTTAAAAAAAAGACAAAAAATAAAAGCAGTCTCATTGGGCTAACAACAAGGTGTGGGCAGGGCTGGTTCCTTGGGAGGCCCCAGAGGAGAATCAAAAAGAATTGGCTTTTTTCACCTCCCAGAGGCTCCTGCATCCTTGGCTTGTACACCTTCTGCCACCTTCCAAACATAGCATCATCCCTTCTCTGAAGCTGACCCTCCTGCTCCCTCTTATAAGGACCTTTGCTATTATGTTGGGCCCACCCAGGTGATCTGGGATCATTCCCCATCTCAAGGCTCCGAACTTAATCCTATCTTTGAAGTCCTTTTGTAGGGCCACTATTCATCCTACCGCACCATTTAAGAAGTCTTTATATTTCATTCTTTTATGCCATAATTACTCACTAATGGGACATTCCAACTTCTAATCCTTGGAATCAGATTGGACACGGCCACTCTCCTTTCCTGCCCCACATTGATTTGGGGGGTCATACTTGCTCTTTATCATGGGAAACTGCTGAACATCCAGCTTCACAGAGGTAAGGTACCATTTAAAGGGATGTAGGGTGATCTAAAGTGAAATTGCTTGATTTGGTGCTTTGTTTTGTATCTAGCAAGTGGCAAGTTATTACCATGTTTTCCTCAAAAATTGAAATATCCCACAGCACCTCTGTGACTGGCTCAGGTGCCTGGGTGTCCGGCTAAGCTTAAGAACCACACTTCAAGTGGCAAGCCTCCCCGCTCAGCTCCTTGGGCTGGACCTCTTGTGGGGAGCACTGGGTGTTCCCGTGGGCCAGGTTGACTCCTCTAGTCCTGGGCAGCATAAAGCTAAGACATCCAGCTAAGAAGATGCCATCAGACCCAAGGCTGCTCCTGGCCAAGCCGCGGCCCCGTGCCTGAGTGGGTTTGGGCTCACCAGCCTCCTTAGCCAGTCACACTGGCCCTTCTCTTCCTTCACAGGTCATGCAGAGCCAGGCTCTTCAGGACTTCTTGTGATCACAACCTCAGAGGAAGAACAGATTTACTTTTCTGGGATTCTTTGGGCATGTTTCCTGAAAGACATTTACTAAAACCCATGGGGGGCATTCAATGACCAGTGGCTGCATTAGTCAAAGAAGGATGCCCACATCTATGGAGTGAATGGTCCTTCAAGGGTTAAGTCCCAGTGTTATCATGAGTCTGGTGACTGTGGAGAGAGAGTTATTAATACTCTGCTTCCCACCTAAGATCCTCACTTTCTCTCTGTTCAGACAAAGCCGTGGCATGGGTGCAGGTGGGGTAGGCAAAGCAAGGTAGGTTTTCTATGGGGAGGTTAGCTCACTGTTTTACAGGAGGCCCCAGCAGATAACATTCAAATAGTGGTTGAGAGAGGCCAAAATATAGCAGAAGTTCAGGCAGTCTGCAAGGGACCTTTGACCTCTAATTCTGACCAGTAGGCAGTGCTGCTCTCCACCCACTTACCGGTGACCCTACCTCTCTCCAGTCCCAGACTTCTTATCTCCAAAGTGGGAGTAAAAACGCAACACTACCCTAGCAGCTTGATGGAGTGGTCCAAAATGAACCGTGTTTACATGTTTTTGCCATGGAAGTATCAACTGCTCTGATAATATCAACCTCGATTCCTTCCTTCAGCTGTCTCGCATTGTCACAGGGATCTTGCTCAGCTTACCCCCATGAGCTGGGAGGGGCCAGCACGGCTTCCTACATGCTGACTTCTATGACTTTCCAAATGATTAGGTCAAACAGAAATTCAAGTGTACATTTTGCAAAATAGGAAACCAATGCAGATTTAGATGGTTTTTCCAGTCTGACTGGTGGACTGACACTCGAGGAAGAAGAGGTTGGTTTTTCTCTATGTGGGTCAGTCATCAGGTGAAGTGATCAAACCAGACGCCTTAGTCAAAAGCTAGGGATGAGGGGGTATTCTGGTTCCCCAAAGACACTGGCCTCACGGTCCCAGTTCCTTTGTCTGCACAGTGCACCTGCCTTCTTGTGCAGATCCAAGTTCTGAATTCGGGGTGCTGCGGTGTTTTGGCCTTATGGTTGAGAGGAAGGTGCAAATGTAAAACCCACCAAGTATATCTCACCACAGTGTAGACTTTGGAGAAGGTAGTTTGGCAAAACCATCATGGTGTGCAAACATCTTACTTGGCAGCTCCACTGCTAGACATGTGTCCTTGGGGGAGCACCAGGGAGGTGGCTGCAAGGACTCAAGCTTTGCAGGTGACCTGTGTTTAGATTCTGTGCCCTGTCACTTCCAAGTTGGGTGTAGTGGGCCCCCTCCTTCACCTCTCAAGCCTTCATTTACTGATGTTGTAAAATGGGAGACAAACTAGGTGGATATGAACATGAGCCCATGTGTGTTATGTATGTTGGTCCAATGAGGTATTTCAATCCTTTTGTGGGAGGAGCAGCATGTCCGGTGGTTCTTGGGGACAGTAGGAAGAGGGAGCTGCCTAAGGTTAATGGCAAGGAGCAGAGTTACAGAAAGTTCTGGATTGTCCCCTAGGGAACCTCATCTGATTGCTCAAGGCCAGCTTGTTGGGGAAGTCGTACCTCTGGTTGCTGGGGTGTTGGGGAAATCAGATTTGAGCAAAGCTCCTCGGGGATGTGGCTGAGCAGCCACAAGAAGGCAATCTCCTTCTGAGTTCCTTCTGCAGGCAGGCCCCCTGTGGCGGGAAAAGGCTGGGCGGAAGGAGGTCTGGAAACCTCCCACCGGATGTACCCACTGGCCCTTTTGCTCTCCTTCTGTCCATGGCAGCTGCCTGTGTTCAGTTCCTCCCATGGCTGCCCAGAGCCCTTGCACTGCATCCCAGGCTCCCACCGTGCCAACGTGCCCTCCCAGCACATCTATCCCAGCCCACCTGGCTAACCTCTTCTCTGAGAGCAGCTGCTCTCTACCTCATCAGCCTTCCCAGTTCCTGAACTTTCCAAAGCCATCACTACTTAGGGCTGATCCCTCTGCCCAGACTATTCTTCTCCGCTCAGCAGACCTTCAAGTCTTCCCAGATGATCTTCTGTCTTAGCTTAAACATGTGCCTCCCTGACCCTCAGTCCAAAGAAGCCCCACTTCTCAGCACTCAGGGACATTACCACCTTGAAACTATAGGTGTTTTTTAAAATATATATTTTATTGATTTTTATTTTTACAGAGAGGAAGGGAGAGGGAGAGAGAGTTAGAAACATTGATCAGCTGCCTCCTACACACCTCCCACTGGGGATGTGCCCGCAACCAAGGTACATGCCCTTAACCAGAATCAAACCTGGGACCCTTCAGTCCACAGGCTGGCGCTGTATCCATTGAGCAAAACCAGTCAGGGCTATATCTGGGTTTTTATTAAGTGTCTCTTACCCTCCCCCAGCCTTATACACACACACACACACACACACACACACACACACACACACACACGACTAAATGCTCCATATGGCCTTGTTCATAGCTGTATCCCAGCCCTTTGCACACTAGTTGATGCTTACAGCTGCCCAATAAATATTTGCTGTCTGAATAGATGGTTAAAGCCATTGGAAGTTATAAGTTGACTTGGAATTTTAGCCTAATTTGGTTGGTGGAGATTCTGCCCTAAAGTCTGTGCCATAAGGTGTAGGAAATCAATCGTAAAAGTGCAATTGTGGGAAGGTTTGTCCCGCTTCCAGCCAGTAGAGAAGTATTTTCAATATCCACACGCTGGACCTGCAGAGGCTCCGCCACAATTTAAAACCTAGAGTGTCAGAGGCTGGATCTACTATGGGTCTGAGAGTCTCTCCGTGTGTGTAAAACAAAGCAAATGGGTTGGGGCTTGATCCACAGATGTGTTTTCTTTGGCCAATGACATGTTTTGAAGTAAATTTAAATGAGTTGCCAAGGTTTCAGAATTGGGAGATTTCACATAGTAGATTTCAACATTGTTTGGTAAGCTCTCTGGATCAGATACCACTGGGCCCGGGATCCTGCGTGGTAGCACCTGGCTAGGTCTGAGCAGGGACAGTGAGGTCCGTTCTCACTGCGCTTACTCCTCTGTGTTCTCTGGCTGGCCCAACACGGGCAAACACTTGAGGTGTGGGATCCTGGTGTGCTCAGAGTGCCCGTCACCGTGTCCTGCACACAGGCCCGGAATTACATGTTTTTCCTGGAGGAAAAGGGTGCGGTGGCTTCAAGGCCTTAGCACCAACCACCCTTATCCTGCCCTTAGTTCTGTGAACACGCTTGGCATCCTGGCCTTCTCTCCAGAGAGACATGCAGCCTGGGCTGAGGGGCCTGGGGCTGCCACATGAGATGACAGTGCACAGGCCCCTGGGGCCTGAGTGCTGAAGCCCCGTGCCTGCCTGGAGCTCAGGCCTGGGCCCTCATTTGGGGCCTCTCCATCTCACTTCGTCCCTTCCTTCCTGAGCCCGCAGAGGAGGCTCCTGGGAAAGAAAGGGTGACTCACTCATTCCCAGGATTTTCGAGCTGAGACTGCGCTGGGAGAGCTTCTCATGAGCCTGAGGCTGGACCAGAAATAACCATGATAATTGGGTCTGACCTTGAACCTTCTGTGAGGTGGGGCTTCTGCTTTAGTACATGGCCACAGCCCTTCTGACCACTTGAAATGTTTCGAGATTCTTGTTTCCTTTTCCCAGTGGATTTTTATTGATTTCAAACTGCATTGTTGTGGTAAAGTACAAAATAAAAAGGGAAATTACCTCTGTGCCAGCTCTAATACACTTCTGTATTATTTTCCAGACTTTTCCATATGTATACATAATTGCTATTATAGTAAAATTAAAATTCACTCACTTAGGCTTCTCAGAACCCGGAACAGAGGGTGGCATGCAGTAGGATTAATAATTATTTGTTGATCATAAATTATTTTGTTTACTTAACTTTAAAGTGAACATTCACTGACGTTCTAATTGTTTTCTAATTGTACATCTACTAATTACTATTACATCAAATTGTTGGATTTGTTTGCCATTTTACTATATTTTGATTTTACCCTCAATTTATCAGGATTCGAAATACTGTTGCAATGAGCATTTTTCTCCACATAACTATTTTTTAGTGTTTTGAATTATTTTCTTAAGATAAATTCTGAGCATTTAAATTTCTGGATCAGAGGAGAGAGAAATGAGAATTATAGAAATTGCCTTTTAAAGTATTTATCCCTATTACCAGGGTGGTTAAGAAAATTTAGTTTTATCATAACCTCATCAGCATTTGGATTATAAATTTTAAATTTTTGCTAATTTTAAAATATCAGATGGTATCTACTTGTTTTAATGTGTGTTGAAGAATTGTCTAAGCATTTAATAATGGTGATTCCTTTTGTGTGCCTTACCTGTTTGAGTAGTTTGCATATCTGTTGGAATATAGATTTTTTTAAGTTGGGTTTGAGTTAATTTATAATATTAATTGATTGACTCAACTTTCCTATCATAGTGACTGCAAACGTTTTTCTAGTGTGTGATTTTTCCATTTTAATAGAGGTGTGTTATAGGTGTGACTCTCTGTTGTGCAGAGATACTGAGAACACGACTGCCAGCAGGACCTTAGAGACCTAACCTGGCCTCCATGTCTCAGGTGGGGAGACCCAGCCCAGAGAGCAGGGGCCACGGCTCAGTGACATGGCTGGGGAGAGGGGAGCCCAGGCTGCCCAAATCGCCAGCCCTTTGATCTGAGCTCCTAAGAGTCCCTGTTGCTCTTTTTGGCCAAAAAGTTCTTTTGCACTGGGGTTTATGGGTCTCTTTTTTGGACCAACGCAAGCTTTGTAGGACTCTACTCAGGGCATGCTGTTGCCATTCCAATGACAAGGAGCCACCCATTCCATCTTTCTGACTTGGGGCATTTAAAAATATCCTGGGCTGTGGAATTTGGAGAAACCCATAATCGATAAGCTCTTAGCAGGCAGTAAATGCAGTTTTGTTACTTTCAGAAGATGCATTAGTTCATCAAAATCAGTAGCGTCTGTCTGCCAGGTGTTGTCCCAGACATTGGGATCGATAAAAAGGGAGGAGAGGGATGTGGCCATCTCTTGGGATGTGCTCTTGCGTAGAGGGACTTTGGCAACCAGAGGACTTCGTCCTGCTTTATCACTGGAAAGGAGGGCCCCAGAGCTGTCAGGTGACCCCCAGACTGGCTGTCAGGAGACCTAGTTTACAAGCAGAGATTCTGTCCCCAGCTCTGCTACTACATAGCCTGTGTCGCCAACTCTCTGGATCTTTAGAGCATATCCATGGTCAGGTTGTTTCATCAGCAGCAAACGTACAATGAACACTTATTTAGTCAAGACTGCTGGGCACTCAGGTTGCTACAGTGATGGCTAAGGCCTGCTCCACCCTCCTGGGGTTATACTTTGGTGGGATAAACAAAAAGACTAATATCTACCTGCCAAACAAACAGAATTATAAATGAGTGTAAGTAAAATGCCAGGGCTCAACAGGGTTAAATAGGGAAACATCTCAGAAGAGCTGAGATAAGCCAAGCCTCCCGGGATGGATAGAATTCTGGGTGGAGAAGAAGGAGGTATATAGAAGAGAAGAAAGAGTAATAGGACATATACCAAAAGGCAAATGTCATTGTACAGGGTGGCTATCGTGCAGGGAGAAGGGGGAAAGGAGAGGTTGGGTTCAGATGGCCAGTGATGCTAGAAATTGTCAAAGGGGCCTGGCCAGCATGGCTCAGTAGTTGAGCAGCAACCTATGAACCGGGAGATAACAGTTGGATTCCCGGTCAGGGCACATGCTCGCATTGCAGGCTCGATTCTCAATGTGGGGCATGCAGGAGGCAGCCAATCAAAGATTCTCTCTCATCATTGGTGTTTCTATCTCCCTCTCCCTCTCCCTTCCTCTCTGAAATCAATAAAAAAGAAAAAAAAAAGAAAAAATTTTGGAGGGTTTGAGTGGGATGATGAGAAGGGATATATAGCAGACGCCTCTTTTCCTGAGACTCCTGACAACACCCACCTCCCACAGCTACTGATCCCAGTGACAGTGGGAAGCAGGTGTCTAGTCTGGGTCAGAGTTTATCTATTATCCTCAGTCTGGCAGTCTGGAGTGGAGAGAGGGCCAGCACACGCAGCCCTCTTGAAGTCTATTTGGAGAAATCCTGATTGTTGGTATTTATGTGCTCACTTATTCAACAAATACTTACTGAGTGCCTACTGTGTACACATGAGGTATTTAACAGTGAAGCAAATAAGAGGAGAATGATGGTAGTATAGAGAGGTCCCAAATTCTGGAATTTTGGGGCCTCTTCTCTTTACAGGGAATTGGGTAACCTAGTTCATTCATTTAAGTGTGGATTCTCAGTGCTGAATTTCCCTCACCCAAGGAGCTGCCCTCCTGCTGATCATGTGTGTGTGCTTCCATCCTAGATGCCTTAGGGCCACGTCAGCTGCCCCAGAGGACTCGTTCCTGGTGGCCAGAAGTTGCCAAGCAACTCACATGTGTTTGGCAGGCTCCCTCGGAGTCTCCAGCTCCCAGTGACACTCCTGGAAATCCAGTCCTCTGACCTACCCAACTGGCATCCTCCTCGGCAGCCCACTGAGCCATGGAGGCCCCAGAGGTCCCCGTGGGCTCACTGATTGACTTCGAGACGGAGCCATCTGTCTCCTCACCCATGGAGGCACTGCCAGCAAAGCTGCAGGATGGGGACAGCTCCCAGGGTGATGGCGGGTCAGAGAGTGAGACCACGGAGTCAGCAGACAGCGAGAACGACATGGGCGAGTCGCCCTCTCACCCATCCTGGGACCAGTATCGCCGCTCCTCCTCCAACGAGTCCTTCTCTTCCAACCAGAGCACAGAGTCCGCCAAGGACGAGGAGTCCCTGGAGCTCAGGGAGTTCATGCGCGGCTACGTGGAGAAGATCTTCTCCGGAGGGTAAGTCCCGGGGCCTCTTCACTCTGGGCTCTGCCCCTGAGGAGAGCATCACCTGGGCCAGGGCTCTCAGTCACTCGCCAGCCAGTGATGGACCTCCCCTGTGGTTCACAGCCCCAACCCAGCTACAGATAGAACCAGGTGGGGAATTTTCACCCTTTGTTTGACCACACCACTGCTTTGACCACTCCACCGACACCCTGACCTCATCATTGCTGAATCCAAGGGCACTAGTTTTGCTTTCCCAGTATCTGCACACTTTCATGCCAGAGTCCTGCTTGGCTAGGGGCTACAGTTATTAGCTGGCATTACATTTAGGGGCAACATAAGGCAAGAAGGTATCAGTCATGCTCCTTGTGATGAGCCTTAAGCAGCTGCTCGGGTGGGAACTTTTCCTCGCACCTCCTCCTGTCCTTTCTTTCATGGTTCTTGAAGGGATGGGTAAAGAGCATGGCATTGGGATCAACAGGAAGTGGGGGTGAGAGTTAAAATGCAGGGGAAGCAAGGAGTCTGTGGATAAGTTCTAGCTCTCCTGCCTCATGCAATTACTGTCTCAACCAAGTTGTCAGGGGAGGCAAATAAACTCCAAATTCAGGGGTGGCAGGTGTTGACTGGAGATCTTGCATCATTCACAACAGCATGTTCAAGGCTGAAAGTCTTCCTACTCAGACTGTCTTTTTTTTTTATATGTCCTATATAATAAAAGGCTAATATGCAAATCAACCCAATGGCGGAACGACTGGTCTCTATGACACGCACTGACTACCAAGAGGCAGGTGTTCAATGCAGGAGCTGCCCTCTGGTGGTCAGTGTGCTCCCACAGGGGGAGCACTACTCAGCCAGAAGCCAGGCTCACGGCTGGTGAGCCCAGCAGCAGTGGTGGGAGCGGGCCTAAGCCATCAATTGGACATCCTAAGAGGGCTTTCAGACTGTGAGAGGGTGCAGGCCGGGCTGAGGGACCCCCCCTGAGTGCAAGAATTTTGTGCATCAGCCCTCTAGTATAATATATTTTTATTGATTTCAGAGAAGAAGGTAGAGGGAGAGAGAGATAGAAAATATCAATAATGAGAGAGAATTATTGATCAGCTGCCTCCTGTACCCTCCTGACCAGGGATCAAGCCCATAACTCAGTCATGTGCCTTGACTGGGAATCAAACCATGACCTCCTGGGTCATAGGTCAACACTCAAGCACTGAGCCATGCTGGTTGGGCCCAATCTATCTTTTGTGGACCCAAAGCATCTGAGGAGCTCTGGAAGAAAGGGAAGTTTTCCAATTTCATTAAAGCAGTAAGGGTGTCTACTTGTTGACACTCAGCAAAGGACACATTCTTTTCTATCATGATTTAGGTCCCTTGTTTATAAACTGGCATTGTTGGAAGCAAACTCAGCTGTGCCTCAGTTTCCTACGTAGTTAAAAAAGAGAAAATTTCAAATGCTAATCCATCTATTTGACTATCTAAAAATAATGTATGTTTGATTTTAAATGCATTCTGGGAGAGCAGTAGATGTGGTATTTATTTTGTTTGACTAACACTGACATTAGTCAGCTTTCTCTGAGCACACCCAGTTAACGAACAGGGGAGAAAGCCAGAAGCTTGTCAGTTTGCCAGGAAGGCTGGTGTGTGTTAGTGACAGCCTGTCGGCATCATGGAACATGGACAGCTGGATCGGATGCATTTTCAAGAGCATTCCAGAAATCACTGCAAATGGCTGGCAAATTTTCGTATTTCATCTGGTGTTTGGGGATAAATGAGACCAAGATGTTTTCTACATAACCTTAAATAAATGAAGTATTGGGTAAGCCAATTGGTCTTTAGCCCCTACTTCATTTTTGCAGTCATTGAATTTTGAGTGGAGCATTTGTCCACTATGAAGACTGATCAGAAGTGATTTGAGATTAGTGAGCACTTTGTCCACTCTGGAGGTGGTGAATGGTGACCAGCTATGGTCCCCCCAGTCTCCATCCCTCACACAGAGTGGATAGAAGTGAGCAGAGGCACAGAGCTTAGAGGCTTAGCAACCACACCTGCCTTCTGATTGGTGGGAGGGGCATCGATGCTTGTCCTACTGAGGTTGAGGCATCCTTGAATTCAGTGGGTGGGTCCATGCTAGCTTCAGTGCTGGAGATTAGTGGGCTAGAGAAGGGGCCTTCAGAGGAGATCAACATCACCCTTGTTAGTGCTTGGACCACAGAACTGGAGGCAGGAGAGCCAGGGAGAAGGAGCATGGGGATCCAGGAAGTCTGATGAAGTCCCTGTTCGCTCCCTAGCTGTGCCTGGTCCCCCAAGCCAGTCTGCTCACCTTTTGTTAGTTTGTGTTTTTTTGCAATTTTTTTAAATTGATGAAATATTACAAATGTGTCCATATCTCCCCAATTGCCCACCCCCTCCTAATACACAGTCTGCTCACCTCTGAAATAGAAATGACACCATTTCCTTGAGAGGGTTGCCCAGAGGGTAAAGATGAGCTGACGGAGTTTAGGCAGCTCTACTCAGTTGGTGCTCCTCTCTTCCTCTTCCCCCTATGGTAACCTTTTTTGTCCCAGAATATTGAAAGTTTTTCCCCCTCTGCTCTTTTTTTTCAGGGAGGACTTGGACCAGGAGGAGAAAGCCAAGTTTGGGGAGTACTGCAGCAGTGAAAGTGGAAAAGGCCGGGAGTGGTTTGCTCGATACGTGAGCGCCCAGGTAAGAGCAGGTGTGGTGGGTGAGGTGGGGCGGTGATGGGGAGGGGCTGGTGATATGTAGCATCCTTTCTTTTTAATTCCTCCACTCAGGAGAAAGGAGTCGAGGGAAATGACCCAACAGAAAAAAAGGAACTCTTATCTCAAGATGTTCTGAAAGGCCTATTTAGGATAGTGGGAAGTGGCATGTAGCTCATTTGGATGCCCGGCTGGGAGGGAATGAGTGAGAAACTGGCCTGTCCACCCCATGAAAGTCCAGAGAAGTTCATCTTTTCAAGGCTAGCATTTGGGTTATGTCCATGCATCTTTTTATTAAATAGCCTACAATATTCAGTTTTTCTGAAGATATATTCAGGACAATGACACCTGTAAGTTCAGAAAAGAATTAAATTTTGTAAATATCCAGTGGATTCCTTTTTTCCCTCTCTATAAAGTGGTTTAAGTTTTTAGTTTTTAAAGTATTTTTCTCCCAAATAATTTATTCTTCAAAGAGAAATCAGAAAGTGCAAGTAAGCACAAATAAAAAAAACTACTAATAGACCTACAATCCAGAAATAGCCAATGCTGTCATTTGGGGTTTTGCCCCTCCATACTTTTGTGTGAGGGTGAGGGGTGGAGTTCCTAGGAGATACAGTGAAACATCTGCCTGTGCTCAGAAGAGCTGTGTCCTGTGCTGGGTGCCAGCACCTGCCGGGGTCCTGGCTTCTCAGAGCAGGGAAGGCTGTATGGTCCTGGGCTCTCACCCAGCTGCCTTGAGAGATGCTCAGTATGGTAAGCCCACAGCCCCTCTGAGTTGCTCTGTGCCTCTGCCACCCGGCTGCCCTATGACGTGTCTGCCCTCTCCCCTGACAGCGCTGCAATTCCAAGTGTGTCTCAGAGGCGACCTTCTACCGCCTCGTGCAGTCTTTTGCGGTGGTCCTGTTCGAGTAAGTAATGCTGTTGCCCAAAGCCTTTGTCCTAAGGCACTTGTCTTCTCTTCCTCCTCTTCCCCATAATAACCTGGTTGTGAGTAAGAGCCGCCGAGTCATCAGCTCGCAGCTGCTGTGATGCACCCAGCATCAGCTAAAAGGAGAAGTCGTGACCAGCAGCTGTGGGAGGGAGTTAGTGACAATCCTTACCTGCAGTAGAGACTAGAGCAGCCGTGGGCAAACTACAGTCTGCGGGCCGTTCTATCTGGCCTGCGGAGCCGAAAGAGCGGAGGGCTCTCTTGCTCTCCCCTCCGCTCCTTCACCAGCAGCCCAAGATGAGAGTGCCAGCATGCTCAGGTTGCTTTTGTTCCCACCCTCCGATCCAGTTTAAGAACCCATGTGGCTCTCGAGTCAAAAAGTTTGCTCACCCCTGGACCAGAGGGTGCAGCTGGGTGTGAGTCAATCCCTCACGTGGGTCCCCCGGGGCAGGCTGTGATTTCACACAGTTGACCTCACCCTCCTCCAGCAGAGATCTGAAATTTTCTTGATTTCCTGTTGTGAAGTACTTCAAGCTAGGTAACCGCCCACTTAATGATACGACTGGGTGACACAGCCTGCTCTGAGTAGGCATTTGGCACTGCTGGGCCGTTCCTCACGAAGGCGTTAGTAGACAGTGTGTGTGTGGGGGGGCGGGGGGCGGAAAGGGCCCCTCTGCCTCTGCAGCTGTGGGAGGCAGCCCCTGGACTCGCAGGCTCTCCTCCTGGGGCCCCACGGCTCTAGGACTGCCAGGCCTGCTTCAGACGTCGTGGACTTGTATCAGAGCGGGTGACATGTCCTCCAAATTATGAATCTAAGGGACACATTTAGGCCTGGGGGAAGCCGAGCAGTGGCTTCAATGATCCAGGTAGACAGCATGGATTGCGGGTGGGAAAGGAAGGGGCTAGTCTGACAATCACTTAGTGTCCTTTCCCAGGCACCTCAGTGTGGCCGCAAAGCAGGTCCTGGTCCCATGGCTTCTACCATGGCCGCCTCCCTGTGTCCCCATGTCTGTTTTGTCCTTCCCTTCCTTCTCACAACAGAAACGTAGCTCTTCTCTCCAATATTAATCCCCCTGTGTCTCCTCAGAACATGGAGCATGTACTGGAGGAAAGTGAGCAAAAGAGCCGAGGATCTGTGTCTCCTGTGCTTGTCCAGAACACCCAAGTTCAGGAGATAGCCCCGGGGGGAGGGAAGGAAGGGAAACTTGGGGGTGCCCCGCCTCAGCTGAGAGCTCATGTTGTCTCGTGTGCACCATGCTCTCAGATACAACATTCTTCAACTTCCAGACATTTGCATCTACAGAGGTTTTCATGAATTCATAGTTTGTGTAGATTGTGCTTATCCCACATGGTAACATACTTATCTACTCAATTTTGTTGTTGCATTTTTCCTTAAATAAAATTGAGGGGGAAAATTAAATTCAAGTTTCAACCATGCTAAAACACAATCTTTCCATTACTTTGTGAGCATATATATTGTTGTTGGATTGCAAGCAAAACAAAACTTCATAATATTTTGAAATATTTATTAATTTTTTGAAATATGAGTTTTATAATTTTAGTTTATTAGCATCTTGAGCTTTTACTTTTATTTAGTCTGTATGGTTTTATTAGTAGTTTAGTTCTTTAAATTTATTCAATTATTTTTATATTAAAATAGCAACAAAAATGACTCAAAACCCACTGTCTAGATCATTTCTATTGACTTTTTCTTCAGTCGTTTGTTCAAGTTTTAAAATTAAACTAGCTCTGGCTGATGTGCTCAGTGGTTAGAACTTCAGCCTACACATTGGAGGGTCTCAGGTTTGATTCCTAGTCAAGAGCACATACCTGGCTTGCAGGTCCAATCTCAGCCTTGCTTAGGGTACATGTGGGAGGCAACCAATCAATGTGTCTCTGTCATATTGACATCTCTCTCTTTCTCCCACCTCCTTTCTTCCATTCTCTCTAAAAATTAATGGAAAAAATATCCTCACTTCTCATGTGAGGATTAAAAAAATATCTAACTCACATAACTGGACCAAGGGCCATTATTTTTATTGTCTTTCCTAAGTAGCATCTGGGAAGTGAGGCATTAATTTGGGCATCTTTGTAATGGATTCTGGTCTTTTTTTCATGAACTTGCAATAAAAAGATTGGGTAGAGAGAAAAGAAAGAAAGAAAATCGGATGGGATGATTATTTAGCCAGTCAACCTTGCTTCCCATTTCAGATGTCATCAGATGGATGACTTCGGGCCTGCCAAGAACCTCATGACCATGTGCTTCACCTACTACCACATCGGTAAGACATGGGCATGGCTCACGTGGAGGGCAAACTTGGGAACTCAGGACTTGTCAGCTTCTAACCTGACATCAAGAGAGGATTTATTCTGACCAAAGGCAAAGCTGTGAGGCTTCCAGAAGACAGTGAACGCTGATGCCAGGGAGGGAATGAGTGAGGAGTGAGATTCCTGAGCAGGAGGAGACATGGTCTGCCTGGTGGGTCAAGTCATGGACTGTCCACAGTATGAAGGAACCCTCCAGCTGCTGGGAAGTGAGGAAACACTTTCAGCGGCGTTTCATGATGGCCACTGGCACTGCTGGATGTAAAGGACATCAGCTGTAGGCTTGGCTGTTGTGGGGAGGTGAGAGAAGCAGTCTGGATTCTGGGCTGGGAAACACTCCCAGGCCTGGGTCAGGTGCCTTCATGCAGAGGGCAGGCTGTTCTCCATACCGAGGCTCTCACAGCTCTTCTGGCTCATCCCATTGGGACCTGCTGGTATGCAGAGCTGAGGGCTCCCTGTCTGAAGCTGCTACAACAGTCTCATTCAGACCACGTAAGGAGACGTTGCTAGGTCAGGGCAGTGCTAGCGCTGCCTCCCTATCCACCCTTTTTACGTGACCCAAGGGTTGATCTTGTGTGTATCCCTGTCCTTGCAATTTGGCTTTGTCCCCCTCCTCATTCCAACAGCCATCCTCTCCGTGCCCCTCAGTTCTGGCTGACAGAGCTCAGCCAGGCCACCACTGGGCAGGCTCTTGGTGCTGGACCACTGATCGATCGGCCGCCATTGGGTCAGATGGGAGCCCCTCATCCAACCTGTGGCTCCTTCTTCTCCTAGAACAGCTAAATGCTACTTATCTGAGTCAGACCTGCGCACAGAGCAGCTGAAATGAGGAGCTACTCAGTACCTTGACCTGTAGAGGGCCCTTTGACCTGTCGAGGATGCCTTGGCCTATAGGGGCACCTGGGCCTGAAGGGGTCACTTTTGACCTGAAGGGGGCATCTTGCCTGGGGGGGGTTTCTTGATCTATACGGGGGGTGATTTGGCCTATAAGGGGCACCTTGGCTTGTAGGGGGCACGTTGGCCTGTAAGGGATGCTTTAGGGGGCGGAGGGGGGTCTTGGCCTGAAGGTCCATACACTGCGCTTAGAAAGGGACATTCCTTGTGTTGCCTCTACTCACACTCCTCCCAGGACACCCTCCTCTGGCTATCTCCCTCATCCAGCACCCTCCTGATTCAGGCCCCATGCAGGTGCCATCAGCCTGTCTGGAACCTGCATGCCTGCTCCCATCACAAGGAAATACCCTTCCTCTCTCGCCCTCCCGCCTTGGCCTCTGCCATTGCCTTCCCTACACTCTCACTGTGTGCACTGCTCACCTCCTTTCTGGGCTGCGTGCTGCTTTGGGGCTGGATCCTTGCCTGTTTCTCCTCTGGCCCCTGTGGCATTTGGCTGACTTATTCTACAGTCAGTGCTTAGTGATGCCCCAGACAGAAGGTGCCAGGCTTACGTCTTCCCTGGGGCAACTCTCAGTCGGGTCTTCTCCCTGCCTTGTCCGTGTCCGGCCTCCCCACCAACCAGAGCGGCTCCAGCAGCTGACAGGCATTCCTTCCGCCCTTTGTTGAGGCTGCTGCACGATACGGTTCTTACTCCCACTTTCTTTCTCCTCTGCCTCCAGGCAAACCACACCTGCTTCCCTCAGAATCCAAGGAGAAGCCTGCAGGGAGCATCGACTCCTACTTGAAGTCCGCCAACAGCTGGTTAGCGGAGAAGAAGGACATCGCCGAGCGGCTGCTGAAGAACACGGCCAAGACGGAGAACGTCAAGGGCTTCTTCGGGGGGCTGGGACCCCTGGTCAGGAAAAACGAGTAAGTGTCGCCTGCTGAGCCTCTCTGTCTCACTGGGGAGAGCCACACTCAGGCGTGACAAACAGCAGAGGTGACTAGGTTCCAGGTGAGAGGAGGTGCTGGCCTGCTAATGACAGTCTGTTCATCCTTGACCCTCTTAGGGGCCCGGGAACGGCTCGAGAAGTGCAGTTGCCTGCCTGGCTTGCCTCCTTGTCCCCAGAGTTTTCTAGGGTTTCCAAACCCTTGTGGACATGCGGGGAGGCCCTGTGGCTCTGTGTTTTCTGGATGGATGAGGAGCACTTGGGCATTGTCAGTTGGTGGGAGGGAAATTACAAACCCTTCCTCCTCTTCCTCTGACTGTGAGAGCTTGTGTTAAAGGAAGAGGCAGGTTCAGGAGAAGCCTCTTTTCCAGGACAGCAGCTTCCACAGACTCTCAGGACCTTGTTCACGCATGCAGACGTGAACACTTCCACCGGGGAAGAGGCGCGTCAGCAAGAGAGCTCTGGGCCAGGCGCCGGGGCCAGCCACCGGGGGCTCCCGCGGACACCTCCAAAGGCTTGATCACAGCAGGGCAACTCGGCTTTCTTCCTTTTCTGGTCCACATAGTTTTGAATGCAGAGAAAATGGCACAAAGAAGCTTAAATTAACAAAGACTGGCAATTGGCAAATGTAGCATTCGTTTCATCAAAATTTGGTTTAGAGAAAACCACATGGAAAGTACACACTGGTTGTGAGACTGAGTCCCGTTTCAGCAGTGTAAAACGGTTTTTTTTGAGAGAGTGTGGGGGTCATGTTGTCACTGCCATGGTCCCTCTCCCCCAGGGAGGAGGAGAGCAAGCCCAAGGACAAGCCGCAGAAGACTGGTGAGTGCCACCCAGCTACCCGGTCCCGTAGCCCAGGCCCCTTGGGAATCTCCCCTCAGCCCCCCTTTAACTAGCAGCACCAACAAGCAGGTGCCTAACTGTCCTGGGCTGCACTGCCCCCGCAGCACAAGGTGCTGCCGTAGGTGACTCTCCAGTCCCTCTCAGCTCCCGTCTGTCTTCTTGCTGAATTCCCGTAGGAGAGCCAGACCTTTAGGGAGAGGAAGCGGGAACTAAGCCCCTTATCCCAGATGTTCAGGGAAATATCCCTGGGGGGTGCAGGAGCCTTCTGGGGATCCCTCCCTCAGAAAGGGTCATTGCCAGGTGTGAGGAGCCTCGTTACTGCCCACAAGCAGTGGCAAAGCTGCCGTGCAGTTTCAACTGTGCAGAAGTGTGCATGCCCGTGGCCGCTGGGGAGCAGCAGTGGCCTCAGCAGCATCCATGGGGTTTGCAACCAGAGCCATGCTCAGTCTTCCTCCCCCTCCCGCAGTGACCGTGTGCAGCCCCGAGGAGGAGAGGAAGGGGGAGAAGATCTACCTGTACACGCACCTGAAGCAGCAGCCCATCTGGTAAGGCCCCTTGGCACCTGGGTCACACGAGAAATGCAGGTCACTCACACACATGGGATAGCCAGATAAACAGATGAACAATAGAAGGTTGGTGAGGATGCGGAGAAATTGGAGCCCTCCTATACTGCTGGCGAGATTGTCATCTGGGGCAGCCACTTTAGAAAATAGTCTGGCAGTTCCTCCGAAGGTTAAATATAGTTACCTATGACCAGCAATTTCACTCCAGAAATGTACTCAAAAGAATGGAAAACGGGCATTCAAGCAAAATCTTGTGCATATATCTTCACAATAGTGTTCTTCCTGAGAGCCTAATGGTGGAAACAGTCTGGCTGTCCGTCCCTACGGACATTTGCTGTATGGGTACAGAGTGACATATCCATGGCATGGATGTCACCCAGCCGTGTAAAGGAACGAGGCACTGGTACCTGCTAGAGTGTGGTGACCCTGGAACAGATTTTGCTAAGTTGAAAGGAGCCAGACCGAAAGACCAGATGGTGTGATGTAACTGATATAAGATGCCAGGACAGGCAAATCCCTGGAGACAGAGTGGATTAGTGGTTGCCAGGGGTTGAGGCCATTAGGGAATAAGGGGTGACTGCTGATGGGTATGGGGCGATGAGAATATTTTGGAAATAGATGGTGGTGATGGTTGCACCGCTCTGTGAATATACCAAAACCACTTACGTATTGCATGCTTAAAAGAGTGAACTTGTGGTATGTGAGTTATATCCCAATAAAGCCACTTTATATGAAGGGGCGGGTGAAGTGAGAGGCCAGTGGTCAGGGGAAATCTTGCCCTCCGTCCTGCTCTGTGTGGATGAGCGCCTGGGCTGCTAATCCCTCTGCAGCCTCTCCATCCCCACATTTACTTCCTCCCAGCAGGCAGTGCACCTGCACCTGGACCCCCCGGGTAGCCGGCATGCCCTCCCTCAGGGGCCACAGTGCAGCTGTGGGAGAACCCGGCCACAACGAAGCCAGGGCCCGGCCAGGGGGCAGGGCTGGAGCTGTCCAGAAACTTCCCTGGGGAGGCCCCGCCTGGGTTGGGCCACTTTCCCGGGGAATCAGGGGGACGTGGGAACTGACCAGCCTGTCACAGCCCCTGGGCCTTGACTTGAGGGCTGTCTCATCACCTGCAATAGGGGAACAGCCCTGCAGGGCCAGGTGATGAGTATTTTAGGCTTTTCAGGCAACCACTCAACTGTGCTGTTAGATAATATGTAAGCGAGTGGGTGGGGCTATGTTCCTATAAACACTGATTGACGCAGGCAGCAGCCGGATTCGGCCCTCCCACCAAATCCACGGTTGGCTGACCCTGATGTTCTTTAAGAGGAATGCTTCTTACTGCGTGTCCCTATAAACATGTTTGTCCCCTGCACACAGCCTGTCCCTGCCAGGTTCCATTTATGTCCCCGGCACCTGTTCTGGAAAAGCAGGTCTCTTTGAACCCCCTGCATTCTCTTGGGAGCCGCAGTGGGAAAGGGGTCCTGCCCTGAGTGGCTTCAGCTTTGACCCGGGGAAATCCAGGGTTCCCCAGCTCTGCCTCCTTCCTGCCTGCACTTCTCCCGGGCACGCATGATGCTTGGCCTGCAGCCCTGGAGAGGCACCTGATGTGGGATTAAGGCTCAGTTGTCTTCCCATCTCAGCCCTGCCTCCCCGAGACTTGTCCATCTTCCGGTTGTGGCTGGAAACGGCTTCCTCCCCCCTCAAGTGGGCGGGAGCTGCCTCTCCCTCACCGCTGGCAGAGAGTGACGCGTGTCTCTGTTTCCCAGGCACACACTGAGGTTCTGGAACGCGGCCTTTTTCGATGCTGTCCACTGTGAGAGGAGAAAGCGGTCCCCCACGACCAGGTAGGAGCCGTGGGCCGGCACTCTGGGGAAGAGGACCCATTTGGCGGCGCTTTTCCCCTGTTTCTGAAGAAGAGAGCAGAACGACGGAGTCCTCGGGTCTCTCTCCTTCAGTCCCGGCCTTTGCCTGCAGGCTGCCTGAGGCCCAGGCGCAGAACTCCAGGGGTGGGTGGGGGTACTTGCATGAGCTCTCCCTGACCTGGGGCTGGCATGACTCAGCCTGACTCTCCTAAGAAATGCAGACTCCCCCTAAATGGACCCCTCAGGACCCCTCGGGCTCACTCTGCCTGTTCTCTGTAAGGAGTCCGAATCCTGAGCATGAACCACTGCTGCAGGATCGTGGGGTGCAGGGCTGGCCGCCACTCCCAGACTTTGCTTGAACATCTGGAGAAATGCAGTTGCTGCTTTCAACGTGCTCTCTGGTTTGCAGCCCTTCCCAGCTTCCCTGAGGGTGTTCTCGCCACTTCCGAAGACCCCTTGGGTGAACCGTTTCACCAAGCACGTGGCACGTGGTGGCAGTGAGGGGTTGGCACTCAGTTCTCTCTCTGGTCACAGTGAGCTAAGGTTTCCCCCCCACCGCGCACAGCGCTGGGCAGGACGGGCAGCAGCGGCCCAATCCTGGGCGCCCTTGTGGGGATTTTGGAAACCTCTGAACTTCTCTCATTAACAAAATGAATCCCCTCCTCTCTAACCCCAGGGAGACCCCTTAACCTTGGTCCCTGGATGGAGAGAGGGCAGATCCTGCCGTTTGAGTCTTCATCCCACTAGCACGTGGGGGAACTGCAGGTGAAACCTGTTTGGGTGGCAACCGAACCCTAATGGGAGCAGGTGGCCTGCCTGTGCCCCCGAAGTCTGCTGTGGCTCAGTTTCCTGGGGAGGCGGAGGGGGTACTCGGGGGTCGGGGGAGGACGCTGACACTTCCCAAAGACTCTAGAGAGAACTCTACACTCGCCAGGGAATTAAACGGAAGGAAATGCTCAGATGCTTGTAGGTGAATGGGGTTTCTTGCTGCTTAGCTCTCAAATCCCTAGGAAGCAGACTTATCTCAAATACGCTGCCTCTCTCTGTCCTTCTCCGCTTCTGCCTGTGATAACCCTCCTTCTTCCGCTTGTTCTCTTTTTCCATCCACATATCTTGCATGACTTTGACATGTTCCTCTGTTGACCTGTTTCTGCTGCCGCTCCAGAGGGGATGCTGGAGAGGAGGAGAAGAAGAGGTGTGTGTCCACGTGACGTTGTCCATGTTACAGTGCTGGGTCCCCTCAGGGCCACCTCAGGGTGGGCGGGGGTGGCCGGAGCCCAGACACAGGTGCCACACTCAGCACTGGCTGCCAGCAGTGAGGGGGGTCCCTGGGGGCCAGGCTGGTGATGGGTGAGAGCTCTCCAAGGACAGAGCACCTCAAAATAGGAAACAAACAAGGCACCCAGACCTCCCAGAAGGCCCAGCGGGAGTTCAGAGAGGAGAGAACAGTGAAGTCCAGAAAGTCAGCTCCAATTTCAAGCAGATCAAGCTTTCCGCCGGCCCCTCTGGTCCTTCCAGGCCGACCTCACAGCCACACCCGTATCTTCACTGTGTCACACTGGAATCCTGGCTCCGAAGCCCTGGGCAGGTGCAGGGGACACTCGGTCACACACTCGGGTGTGCAGGGGTCTGCCAGACCCTCACCGCAGTAACAGGGTGGGGAGTGACAGGAAAGGGGCAGCTGCTCTCTCTCCCAGCCTAACGAGCCCGGGTGTATGAGGGGTCCCTGAGAGAAAGGCCTAGCATGGGTTGTTTCCTGGTAGGCCACGGTGGGGTCTGACTCTAATTGAACTATTTGTTGGACTTCCTTTGTCATATTGGGGCCTGCCTCTTCAAAATATCGTTTCTGATACAATATTTCCCAAAACATGCTTCCTTTAATCAGTAATATAATGTTGGTGCTTACTGTTTTATGAGAAAATGTGTTTTTTATGCAGCCTTCCTATGGCTCTGAAAGGGGCATGTAGGTATAACCAGTATCTCTGTGGGTGAGGCGGTGAGCCAGCTTCCTGGAGCAGGCTCCTTAGCCTCAGCCAGGCCAAGAGGGTGGGGCATGCGGCCTCCGGCCACTTAGTGCCCAGCCCGGGAGCAGGCCAGCCTCTGGGCCTTATAGGCCTTCTCGCTGGGGCAGATGTGGTCTGACCCACACATCTCAGACGTGCGCAGTCCCCCCCCCCCCAAACGTGCCCTAGGCCATACCTGGAAGAGGGGCAGGTGTGGCCTCTAGATTGACAGCAGGAGGGTCAGCTCTGACTCCAGGGTAGCCTGATGCCTCCGTGTTATTTCTCCTCATTGTAAACTGCCACAGTGCCATTAGTGACCTCTCTGCTCTCGGGTGGGAACACCTCCAGTGGCGGCTCCCCATTCTACAGGCTGTGGTCACTCCAGTTCCCACTGCTGCAGTCTAGATGCAGGCCCCGCCCCTGGGAGCTTTGGAACTGGGTGGTGGGCTGTTTAAAGGAATTGATTTGGTTGTAGGCATCACCTTCCACCTCTTTCTTCAGAGGTCAGGTTACAGGTCCCCGTTCCACTCCTAGTCACAGCAAACAGAATCCCTCTGCTCCTGGGCCCAAAGGGGCAGAGTCAGGGCTGCTGTGCCCCAGGACTCCAAAGGATTGGGCCTGTGCAGCCTGCAGCCTGCCCCAGCGGGCCTGGGGGCAGGATGGGATCTGGGCGCCTAAACAGCTCTAACCTCTGGGGAGAGAGGGCGGGTTAGCGCAGCACCTGGGAGCAGATTCTGGCTGGCTGCCTGGTGTCCTGTAGGAGGCAGAGGAGGCACCGCACATGCCCTCGCCTCCCTCTTGCCATGTCCGGGGCCTCCCGCTGAGCGGCAGTGGCACCTGCCGAGTCCCAGGCCGGGAGGGGCGGGTGAAGTGTTGATGTTCTTGGTGTTTCTCTTCCGCTGGCTTCTCCATTATCCCAACCCCTCGTCCCTCATACTGCCTCCTCTCTCCCTTTTCTCTGATCTCTCTCTTAATCTTGTTTTAATCAGACTCATCATCCAGAGTTTAATTTTTAGGGGGAAATAGGCTAAAATGAGCTTCTCACCGTCTGTACCTCCTGCAGGTAGCACACTTCAGATGCAGGGGACAGGGGGGCAGAGCAGCACAGAGGTGGGGTGGTCACCCGTCCACTGGGGACAGGGCAGGGAGAGACAGCGGGGACAGCTTTCAGGCAGGGACAGCTCAGAAGAACACCCTCCCCTCCCCGCATCCCTTTCTTGCTTTGTGTTTGAGGCTTTATGCCATCTTCATGGTGGGCACAGGTCACCGTTCACTGGGGCCGGCGGGGAGGACCTGAGTCTGGTCCACGCATCCAGGAGGGTGTGGACAGGCAGCGCTGGCTGTGAGGAAGCCTCGGGGAGGGAGTGACCACAGCACCCAGGCTGCCTGACCAGACAGTGAGGGTGGCAGGGCCCTCGGGTCCCCCTGCTCCCTGGGCCTCGGGCATAGCTGCCCACAGCAGGCCATGCCCTCCCCGCAGGCCAGAGCCACCAGAGCCGGAGAGGCCAGAGAGCCTCTTTGCGGGGTCTGGACGTCCACTCCCCACGGGACGCCACAGGGTTCTTTCCTCCACATGTCTCTGTCTGTAAAATGGGCCGTGACCTCCCATCCTCAAACCAAAGAGCAGGGTGTGGGGGTGTCATTCTTAGCTCTTGGAGAATGTCCCAGGCCAGTGGTCGGCAAACTCATTAGTCAACAGAACCAAATATCAACCATACAACAACTGAAATTTCTTTTGAGAGACAACATTTTTTAAACTTCTTCTAACGCCACTTCTTCAAAATAGACTCACCCAGGCCATGGTATTTTGTGGAAGTGCCACACACAAGGGGCCAAAGAGCCACATGTGGCTCGCGAGCTGCAGTTTCCGGACCGCGGTCCTAGGCAGCCGCCAAGCACACGTCCCCTCCCGTCGGTAGGGAGTGTCTGAGCGTCGGGCCCTCCGCGCCTTAGGAAGGGTGACATTGTAAGTGGGGGGGGGGGGGGGGGCCCTCAGGCAGTGCGGGGGCGCTGGCGGGCTTCCTGTGTGGGGAGGCCCTGCATGGGTGCCGCTGACGCCGTGGGTCAGCGCAGGGCGGGGAGAGGCTGGGCGTAGGGGCGCTCTGATCGGCCCCCCCGCCCCTGTGCTTGCAGGGAGAAGTGGTGCCACATGACGCAGGAGGAGCGCGACGACAGCCTTCGGTTCAATGAGAACATCACCTTCGGGCAGCTGGGGTAAGAGCAGGGGCCCGGCTCCACCCTCCCGACACCAGGTCACCCACAGAAAGAGAACAGGGCTGATGCCGACGCCCACGCTGGGTGAGGACGTTCCCACCCACGGGGTCTGCTCGGTGACAGGGTCAGCACAGCGAGAAGCTCAGACGCCCCGGCAGCCTGTGACTCATTACGTTCGGCCTGGATTCCGGTTCCCATCACCCGCCCCCTGTCCACACCGGAGGCGGCAGTTCCACAGGGAGCCGTTGGCCGGCTGACAGGGACCGGTTTATTTTTACCTCTGACAGTCCCAGGCGGGCGGCAGGCTGGGCCCCCCAGAAAGAAGGGCGGGTCCGGTTCCCTCCCCGGGGCAGGGCGGGGGGGGGGGGGCAGGAGGGTGTAGCTCTTGGTGTTTTCCCCTCCAGCACGTTCACCCACAACATGCTGGCTTTCGGGCTGACCAAGAAGCTGTGCAATGACTTCCTGAAGAAGCAGGCTGTGATCGGCAACCTGGACGAGGGTGAGTGTCGGCCCGGGGCAGGGCTGCCGTTCGTGCCAGGGACCGGTGCTCTGCAGACCAGGCTCCCCGCCTGCTGAAAGCATGGCCCCCGTTTTAGCGAGAAGTGGGGCGCTACGTCCGCTGGGTGGCCCCTCCTCTGTCTCTGTGGACTTAAATGCAGACACTGCTCGCGCTGTCTGGAAGCCCATTTCAGCCCGGCAGGGTTGCCAGGGGCGGGGGAGCTTGCAGTGCCGTGTTTAAAGGTCAGGGACAAGGGTGCTCAGACTCTGAACTTGAAAATGGCCACACTCATCACCAGTTGCCCCTCCTTCTAAATGGCCACCTCATGGCCTCCCTTTGTTTCTTAAACCTGCTGCAGTGGGCAGGCAGGTGGGGAAGGTGGAGGGGATTTTGATGTTTATCTAGAGTTTCTGCTTCTGTGACAGAAGGGGATCCATTGCTGATGTCTGCTCCCCCGACATAGGGCTGTGCCCACCTTCATGCATCACCCCACCTGCTACAAACAGCATTTCTTCCAGGCCTCCAAGCCTTCCTTCAGTACAGATTTGGATTGGCCAATGTTGTGTTTTGTTTTGTTTTTTTAAAAAAAACACACACACACAACTTCATCCTGCTCTAGTCAGGTAGCTCAGTTAGTTAGAGCAACACCCCAATATGCCAAGGTCGTGGGTTCAATACCCCGTCAGGGCACATACGAACATCAACCAATGACTGCATAAATTAAAAAAAAAAAATCATCCTGCACCAAATTGAAGGCGTTACAAAAGAGTGGCCTCAAGAAGGGGAGAGTGTTAGAGGCGTCCCCAGATTATCTCAGATGCTGTCACCAGCCCGCCACACCAGCAAAGGGCAGGAACGCCATTCCTCTCCCACCACGTGGCTCCCGTGACAGTTAGTCTGCCCGCACCGTGCCTCCCACAGCCTTCTGGGAGGGCCCGAGGGACCACGCTCTGTATTGTGGTTCCCATGGTGCCAAGGAGCCCTTTCCAGGTGCATGTCCACGCCTGGCCCGCAGGGAGCTGGCGGCGAGGGCTGTGTCGCCTCCAGCAGCCTGCACCCACCGTCCCTGATGCGGTCCTGACTTGTCATTGCCTCGGCGAGAAGAGCAGGACCCGCCTGCCCATGCCACCGTTTCTCCCACAAAACAGCACTGTCCTCTCTTCCAGAGCAATACAAGCTGCTGAGCGACCACATCGAGCAGATGGCCGCCGAGTAGGCCACGGGGTCGCCCCGGGCACTCCTCAGGACCGAGGGGCTCCGCTCTCCTGGGCCAGCGACTGGCTGTCACCCACCCGATGACTCTGCATGACACTGGCAGCACCCAGCGCCGCCCCACGCTGCCCCAGAACTAGCAGTTAGATGACCCGGCTGCCCGCCTCCCCTCCCCCTCGCCTGTGTCTACTCCCCCGCTCACGTGCCAAAGTGTCCCTGGACCGTGTGACTAAAAGGAGGTGACGTCCACCCTCCCGAGTGCCAGGCCCGCGGTGTGGAACGGAAGGAAGAGGAAGGAGGCCAGGACCAGGGTGGGCACAGGGCGGTGTCTGCCCGCAGCCCCTGCAGGACAGGGGGGTGCGTGGGAATGCACACAGGCAGCCCTGAGCCAGAGCTGGCCACGACTGGCACGGCAGCGGGGAGATGGGCGTGGGCAGGGCAGGCTCCCCCGGCCCCTGCTGCGCAGGCTGTGGCGGGTGGGCCTCTCAGTGCTGGTCCACGCTGGCGCTGGCCTCTTCCTGGCTCCCCCTGCCGTGTGACAGGAACTAGGGTCACAGGAACCTCCAGGAGGTTCTCACTTAGGGCGGGAGAGAGGCCAGCGAAGAGGGCCTGGCCACAGTCGGTGTGGAGCACCGGAGAGGTCACCGCAGCGGTCAGCCCAGCGCTGAGGAGTCTGGTCGCCGTCGGAACTGTCCCTGGTCGGCTGGCAGCGCCCCCTCGCTCGCTGGGAGTAGCCTCAGCCGTGCGTCCCAGGACACAGCACCGGAAAGGGTTCTTCAGTGGCTGTAAGACAACCACCCTTTCTAAAAGCAGACAGTGCGGCTCTTCCTTTCAAAGAAGGGACACAGCTGGGCGCAGGCGGCTCCCGGTGGCGGTGGTGTGAGGCCCGCTCGCGGAGGGCTCCAGGGTGTTGGGCCCTCCACCCCTGGCAGCCTTGGGGAGGCGCCTTTTCCTGCTGCAGCCCGGGCCCCAGTGAGCTCTTTCCTGCAGACCCTGCAAGTGACCCCTCCCCCACCCGGTGCCCGGGCAGCAGGCCTCCTCCCTGAGTGTGTACCAGGCACAGCTCACCAGCCAAGCGCACTGAGGTCGGCCAGCAAGCGTCCGGCATGCTGGCTCCCCCAATGGGAATTTCTCAGCCTCGTTCCCTGTGCCCATCTCTCATGGGCACTGACCTACCTTCAGATGGGTTCATGGGGCTGTCTGTTCTCCGTCCCGTTCTCCCTACTACCTCCTCCAGCTCCAAACCACAGCACATTACTGTCTCCTCTTGAGTGCAGCGGGTGCATGCCCGGTGGTCACTTATCCAGCCAGTGCTCGGACGGGCACTGATGGAATGCCTCCCTGGAAGGTTCCAGAGAAGAGCAGGTGCTAGCAGAGCCATTGAATGCATGTCTGGATAATCATGAGAGGCGCCGTGAAACTTGTGGTCTGAGTGTGTGGCGTAAATGTCATCGGCCAAAAGAGTGCATGGTGCGTGCGTGCACTTGTGTCTGTGTATGTGTGTGTGTGTGTGTGTGTGTGTGTGTGTGTGTGTGTGTGTGACGTCAGCCTCCCTGGAGACGTCACTAAGGAAGCACAGCTGTGCTGCTGGTTTGCCTGTCGTGTGTCTGAAGGTTGCGCAGGGGGGCGTGTCCCGCCCCCAGCCTCATTTCTGGGCCCCAGTGATGGCAGCGTCTCTAGGAATGCATTTCGGGGGAATAACAAAATGGATGGGTGCGTGGACCCCCCTCCTCCAGTGCCTCCTTCAGGTAACGCATCCCCCTCAGCCACCCAGCCCTGAGCCCTGAATGTGCTGCTGTGCCCCCTCGGCGCCCCTCTGCAGGACCAGGGCCTCCCCGGGTCTGTCGGAGCCCTGCAGGGCTGCGGGGCCCTCAGCCTGGCCGTGTTGCTTTAGCAGTCATCCCCTAGCAGCTGAGATGCAGTAAGATTTCACGATGCCCCGAGGCTTAGCCCTGTGCTCCACGGCGTCTGTGGGAAGCTTTGGTTAGCACTGGTTTCTGGAGGAAGAAGGGTGCACTCGGAGACATTCCCCGGGAGCTGCGGGGTGGGGCGGGAGCACAAGGCCTTCGGGAGGAAACGCAGCTTTGGCCTCTATGGCTTTTCCAAACACTTTAATTCCCAGCAGATCTGGAGACGTGTTTAAACCAATAGGCCCCTGGAGATGGCGGTTGAAGGTGGAAGGAAGGGCTGCTTTGTTTTCCCCTCTCACTCCTGTTCTCATAGATCCAGCTCCTCGCAGGGGGGTAAGTCTGGCCCCAGAGGTGCTGCCTGTCACGCTCAGCCCCACGGGGAGCGCTGGCTGAGGCCCTGGGCCACCTTGGTGTGGCCCGGTGAGGGGGTGGGAGGCTGGCAGCTTGCCCCAGTGGTATTTCCTCTCCTCTCTGTGACGTCGTCTCCTCCCTCCAGGGCCCGGCAGAGCAGAGGAGAAGGGTCCGGGAAGCGAGCAGACCCAGGACGGACGCACTCTGAGGCCCCAGTGAGGAGCCGGCTCACCCTGTGCGCACACAGGGCGCTTGGGTCATGGAGCTCTGAGCCCTTCCTCTAGGCCTCTGAGCCTGGGCCTCGGAGCAGGAGGCCTCAGGTGGAGTCCAAGGGGAGCGGTTCCGGTCCAGCAGGTGCAGTTTTCCAGGCCGAGCTCTGCCGGCCCGCCTTTCACCGTGCAGCCCAGCTCTCCTGCTGGCTGCCCCGGGCTGAGGCACAGTGAGCCAGAGACATGTGACACTTGCAAGGGAGACGTTCTCTGCTTGGAAAATGGAGGTTGAAACGCAGCCTTGTGTGTTTTTAAGCTTTGTTATAATTTTTGCAATGCTTGTGGGTGTTGAGAGGGGCCACGTTAGTATTGGGATTGTGCACGTGCGTGTGTGTGTGTGTGTGTGTGTGTGTGTGTTTAGCCAAAGGGAGGGAGAGCCAAATTGTGATATTGTAAGTACTTTGTACAGTGAGATGAGTAGTCTGATCTTCCTATTGCCAACGGAAAGAAAAGTGGGCCAAGAGGCTCTTACGTTACAAAAGGACTGGGAAAGGAGTCCACCTCCTAGTTCTGCACCCAAATGAAGGCCTGGGTGTGGGGTTAACCCTGCGAGCCTTGGGGATGCCGGGCAGAGGCCAGGGCGGGAGTCAGCCACCCCCCGTGGATCCTGCTCTCACCTCTGCGTGCCCAGGGAGACGGCGGGATTCATGTGGCTTCAGGGCAGCAGCTGGAGGTTCGCTCTCTCACGGACTATTTTATGTGGCTAATTTACCACCCGGCCTCCTGATGTGAGAAGCACAGCATTCAGTCTGCGCAGGAGTTGGCCCTGGGCTTTGGCCCGGGTGCTCGTGACCGGAAGTTAGGGCCACAGGCTGCAAGCCTGGCCCACCTGGGCATTATTACTGTGCCCTAACCTTTGGCTTTTTAATTAGGGAGTAGCCAGGTAGACCCGTGGTTAGGTCAGCTTGATTGCCAAATTAGCCAAAACTTAAGACAGCTATGCAGCAGGGGGGCTGAGTCCTTAGCCCGGAACTGCGGGAGCTTAGGAATCAGGGAAAGGGCAGGAGGGCTCGAGGCCCAGCCCCAACCTCAGGAGACGGCGCAGCACGCCCCGCCCAGCAGGTCCAAAGGTTTCATTAAGCCAGCGGTGGCCAACCTTTCGGACTCATGGGCCACCAGTGGTTCTCGGACCACCGGTTGGCGACCGCTGGTCTAGGGCAAATCTCCTCTCACCTTCCTCAACCGTAGATGAAACTGCTCCAAGGTCATTCTTCTTGCCCCTCCCACACCTTCCCGGCCGTTGGTTCTCCTGAACCATTGCTCCCACAACTCAGCCGGCTCACCCTGCTCTTCTGTAAACCATTTATTCCTTTTCGTGGTTCTCGGGGATGTCTTATTTGAACGGCTTTCCGCCCAGCTTCCCCGTGAAGGGGAGTGGTGTGACTAGAAGTACCTCTAATGGAGTGGTGTGCGGTGTTCAGGCCCCAGGCAGGGAAGGACCTACTTACCCCCGTGTGGCCGGAGGTAGGAGCGTGTTGGTCCTGCAGAGAACAGACGGAGGAACCATTTCCAGGCTGTTCACACCCAGCGAATACAGCCTCCCTTGGGCTGGGTGTCCCCTGCCCTTTCCAGGCCTGTCCGTCACACTCCTCAGGAGAGGCCAGCCTTTGTTCCCTGGGTAGCCGAGCTGGAGTCAGCCTGTGTCCCCGAGTCAGCCAGCTGGTGAGTGGAAACCCAGGACTGAAGGGGGGCAGAGCTCCCAGGGCTGGTTCTTGGTTGCTGTGGGAAACACCGTTTTTCAGGAGCGAGCCGGGATGGTCTGGGCCGGCCCTTCCTGTCACACACACAGCTCTCTCGGGGCATCTGCCGCAGGGGGAGCCCGACCCCAGCTTGACCTGCAGACTCCAGGCGTTGACAAGGCCCGTCAGACCTGAGCCCCGTAGCCTGGAGCTCCTCTGAGCAGCCCCTGGCCGGGGTGTGCGCTTTCACCATAGAGAGGACTCCTGCTAGCAAACCCCCGTGGCCCTGTGGGTCAGTCCTAGGATGGGGGGCTGTGCCTGTTCTCTCCTCGGCCCTGGGCCACGTGCTCGTGAAAGGAGAACGGGACGTGGGATGTGCACGGTGGTTCCACACGAGGCCTGATGGGTGGGGTCCTGTCCTGGAGACAGTAGGGCTTACGTTCCCCTGCCCGTGCGGTCACGAGCCAGCCGGGGCTGTCACTTCCCAGGGACCCCTTAAAGACAAGCCCACAAGTGAACACTAGAAAATGCCAGAATTTCAACAACAGACATGATCCCCTGAGAACCCGGGAGTGGGTGGGAACATCGGCCGCCTTTGTGATACGCTTGGCTCCCACTGCGGCTTTGTGGGGTTTACACAGGCGAATCCCCGTTTCCTCTCTCACCCAGTGTGTCTCACACCCAAGCCCGCGCCTGGACATCACCTTTAGGAGCCAAAGGCGGCGATCGGGGGGCGGGCCTTTCATGTGTTGCGGTTGTACAGTGTGTCCCACTGGGCGATGCTCTGCAAAACTGTATTTTAAGGTCGAGAGAGTTTCACGGTTGAGGATCTCAGAACTGTGCTGAAATGAAGCACTGCTCTTGCTGGGAGGAAAAGGAATGTCTGTATGTTGCACCTCGGACTGTCAGAAGGTGGAGACTGAAATAAATTATCATTGAAGAAAAAGTCAGGGTGCCTGGTGGATTGTTTCACATATCCCTGAGAAATTGCAATCTCCGTGATATCAGAGGCTTTTCAGAAAGATAACCTTTTTTTCCCCCTGGAGTCAAATAGAGGTTGTCACCATTGAGGGAGCGTTCGGGTCTTGTCCAGATGTGTGTGTGTCATGGGAAATGCTAAGAAGAGTCAGTTTCTCTGAGTGATAACGAGCCTGAAGCTGTCCGTTTGGGCACTCGGGGGGTGGGGGGTGTCCTAGTGAATGGAGTGGCCCCACCTGGACTGGACCTCAACCCAGGCCTCCAGGATGCCTCAGGCCCCTTCCGCTGGAATCCTAACCTTGTGTTCCCTCTGAGCCAAGCTGCTCACCTCTGGATTTTGGGGGTTTGAGGGGCAGTAATGGGCACTGCTGGAAGCTCCTACCCAAAACCAACAGGAGGCCTTCACTGGTCCTTTCCAACGTGGCTTGACAGAGGCATTTTGTGAAATACTTGGGCTTTTGTTTTTCTCATTAAAGGAAGTTAGTAGCCTCGTTCTAATGCTCTGGCCCAACCAGGCCTGAGAGATGAAGTGGGGAGCAGGGAAGGCTGGAGAAGGAGTCTTTGGTACTAAAGCCTGAAACAGCAGCTCTGCTTGAGGGGCCCAGGGCAGACGGTTCCCCACACGGAGAGGGGGGCTGGGCGTGCTTCCTGTGCTCCGTGGGGTGGCGCCCACCTCCACGTGCCCAGCTCTCCCACCCAGACTTGAGGACCCCAGCCCCTCTTAACCGTATGAGGAGGGACAGCCTGGATGGTGGATGTCCCAGCTTGGACATCACGTCTGATGTTTCCCCTGGGGCTAGGAGTCTCCTGCCAGCAGGAGCAGCTCAGGGCTAGATTCAGAGGCAACTCCAGGGAAGGGGAAGGACCTCGGATGGGCAGCGGAACCCTGCAGAGCAGGGCAGGGCGGGAGGCCCAGGTCCTGTTCCACCTTTCCCGTAACTCCGCCAAGTCATTGGTTAGCCCTCAGTTTCCTCATCTGTAAAATGGGAAGGAAATCATCACCTATCCTAGAAGCTTCCTGTGAGAATCAAGTGCAGTATATGCAAATGCAACATATGCAAATGGAAGAGTTGTGCTTATCAGGATCCACTCTCCATCGCTCCACATCCAGTCCCGATCCCTCATTTTCCTGATGGGAGGCACACCCATGGGAAGGGTCCTGCCCATTAAAGAGAAAGAACCAACGTGTTCTGTTTAAAGTTGATAGGAACAGATTTAAAATGTGGTATTCAAAATTCACAAACTAAATAGAAAAGGAATTTAAACAAGCTTTCAGGTGGTGTTTCTTTGCAAGTTGTAATCTTTTATTGACTTTAGCAAAGTTTAAAACGGCACTCCCACTTCCGGAACTCCGAGCGATGGCTTCTCCCCTCAGACTCGTGCTGCCCCTGTCGGCTCATGCCTCCAGCTCTCCTGCCTCAGCGCCAGGTTGCTCCGGCCTCTGAGGAGCCTCTCACCTCTTCCCAGACCTGGGAGAAGGGCCTTGCTCTGGGAATCATTTCTTCATGTCATGAGACATGGCTGTGGCGCTCTCTCCCCCCTTACTCAGACATCTGCAGATTGCTTGGGAGCAACGGGTGAGTTTGCTCAGTGAGGAGGAAGACCACCCAGTCCAGTGGCTTAGGGAGACCCTGGAGTCATGCTGCTTCCGGCCCTACCCACCCCACCTCTTATCTGGGACCCAAAAGAGAGGAGTTAGAAGTTTTGTTGCCAGTTCCCAAGTGACCGCCAAGGAGATGGTGACAAGGATGGCCAGCTGTCCAACCCTGTACTTAGGAACAGTTGCTCTCTGGGTGTGTTGCGGCCAGAGGGGAAAGGGCGAGGTCCCTTATGTCGTCAACTTATTTAGTGAGCACCTACTATGTCCCAGGCGCCATCAGGCTCCAGGACTAGCAGATGAATAAGCAACTTATTCGTCAGTGGGGCTGGTGCACAACCCCATTTTAAAAGCTACATTTACATGTGTGTATGTGTGTGTGTACATATATATGCTTATAGTATCAAGTATAAGATAAAAGATATAGTTGAAATGTGACTATATATAATATATAATACAATCTATGAGTATGTTATTTTGTGAGTTACCTAGTATATAGAAAATTTAGTATGCTTTAGTTATTTTTAGAATTTCCTTCTGGGTGGAATCGGGGTGGGCTTCCCTGAGGAGGTGCCAGGGAGCTGGATTTCGGGTAATACAATCACTGTGGTGAGGATGTTCATCCTGCAGTGATCCCAGCGACCCCTCTGAAAACTGAAATAAGTTATCATTGAAGGAAAAGTCAGGCTGTTCAGTTGTTTGTTTCACATATCCCTGAGAAACTGCAATCTTCTCAGTGATATCAGAGGCTTTTCAGAAGATAACTTTTTTTTTTTCTGGAGTCAAATAGATGTTGTCACCAATGACAGCTGATGAGAAAATCATGTACCCCACCCCTTCCTTAACCTTCATCGCCCCTCCACTTCCCTGGACTTCTGTGATGTGTCCTCAGTCCCACGGTCATCCCTGCACACCATGCTCATGTGTTCTGGGGAGAATCAACTCACATGTTGACGTCCTAACTCCCAGGGACTCTGAAAGTGGAAATAGACTCTTACTTGTAATTGGTTAGGAAGGGGTCATACTGCATAGGGCAGCGGGGCTGGCGTCCTTATAAAAAGAGGGAATGTGGACTCCAACACACACACACACACACACACACACACACACACAGGGTTTAAACACTGGGGTCCCCAGGTCATAGTGGGAAATGAGAGTCAGCACAAGCCAGGTCGGGATCATTGTTTATTGACACCCATTATGCAGCAGGCACCATGCTGGGCACATTGAGCCCCAGAGCCTCCTGGGAGGCGAGTGATATTGTCCCTGTTGTACAGTCGAGGAAACTGAAGCTCGGAGGGCACATGACTTGCCAGGGATCCACAGCAGAGTTCTTCCCCCCCCCCAAAAAAAACATCCAGATCAGCCCCTAGTTTCTGGACTTGGAAGTTCTCGTCCCATGGATGGAGTCCCTGCCCCAGCCCCTGAGGTCCTCCTCCTCCAGCTCCTCCTCTGCGAAGTCGTCCTCACTCGCCTCCTCCTCTTTCCCCTGGCTGCGCATGGTGCTCTGGGCGCTCTAAGAAACAACCACCGTCATCGTCACGGCAACATCCATGATAATAACTGAGCATCCACGGCAATAACGACGGCCACAAGGATTGAGCCTTTTCTAAGTGCTTTGGGTAGATGTGTTCACCTGACATTCACCACAGCCTTACGAAGGGGGGACTGTTATTAGCCTCACTTTGCAGGTGAGGAATCTAAGGCAGAGAGGGGTTAAGGAATTCCCAAGGGAGCAGTGGGGTTGGATCCAGTCGGCCTGCCTGGGGCCGTACTTCCTCCGCTTCCTTTGGGGGAGAACGATTCAGAAAGTCAACCCCCTGCCCCCTCCACACATTGTGGGGCGAGCTTCCCCCTCGCCCCCACCCGCTGGGGGACTGAACCTACCCTGTTGGCAGGAGGCTGCTTCCAGTCTGTACTTAGGCCGCCCCTGTTAAATACCTACCGCGCTTCCCCGAAAATAAGACATCCTCCGAAAATAAGACCTACTTCATGGAAACATAAGACATCCCCAGAAAATAAGACCTAGCGCATCTTTGGGAGCAAAAATTAATATGAGACACTGTCTTCTTTTCGGGGAAACGGGGCAGATAGAGGACCATCCTGAGCCATGGCTTCTCAAGTGCACATTTCTGCAGGGGGCCTCTAGGGGGCGCGCGGGACCCGTGCGGGCAGCACCTCCTTTTCAGGGTCTCCTTTCAAACCCACGTTCCCAGATGGCCTCCCCTCCGGTCACTTCGCTCTGTCACAGGTTTGGCAGCCCCACCCCCGGGCTCACCTGGCCGGGGCGAGACCACGGAACAGCTGCTGCGGAGGAAGCCGTGTCCCTGGGGGGCCGCGCATCCTTATGCCCATACACCCCGCGCATCTTGGCTCTAAAATCCTGCCATGGAGAGACGCAGGGGGGTTAGATCCGATCGGGAAACAGAGAGAGGGGGTGAGAGTAGGAAGATGGTGGGGCACAGCCAACACCGCCGGAGCCCCCACCCGCACCGGCCTCTCTGGGAACCTCCTGTTCAGTATTCTATGCCACCTACTGTAGCCCCTGAAGTGGGCGTTCTCATCCCATTGCATAGATGGGGAAACTGAGGCCCAGAGGCTAGGTCCACGTCCGGATCTGCACAGGAAAATCAGAGACCACTCTCCCCGCTACAGGCGTATCACAGGGATGGCTGAGCAGGAGAGCTTCTGACCTCACGCGGTGGTCTTAGCGCCTCTCTACGCATTCTTTGACCTGTCTCCCGCCAGGAGCTGGGATGCGATCCTCCTCCCCTTGCGTGTGGCCCGAGTGGCTCACTTCTAAGCACAGAATGCAGGAGAAGTGACACTAAGGTCCTCCTAAGGTTCGGTCACCAGAGGGGATAGCTTCCTCCTGGCTCGGTCCCGGGATGGACACTGGCTCCCGGACCAGCCACCGTGCTGTGAGGAGGCCCACGCCTCCCGGAGAGCCGCCCGCAGGTCTTCGGGATCCTGGGCCCTGAGCTCAGAGGGAACCGCTGTTGCCGTCGGGAGACGCTTAATGATTGTCGGACAGCGTGGCCCACGTTCTCACTTTGCACCGAGCTCTGCAAATCCCATGGCCTGGCCTGTACCCAGACGGCAGCCATCAACAGCCCGACGGGAGCAGCCGGCCTTGGACAGGCACCCAGCCCAGCTACGCCTGACTGAAAACAGACCTCAGGCCCACGTGAGGGCCACCCAGCGGCGCTCACCAACCCCAGAGCCACCACGGGACCAGGACACGTGACTGCGCGGCCGCCGTGTCCCAGGTCACAGAGAATGCTCCACTTCCATCAGCTCAGGCGGCTTAACAAGCACCGCGTGAACATCCCAACAACCGCACGCATCCGCCTGGAGAGGCTTTTCTCATTGCCGATGCGTTTGCTGGTTCTTAAACAGGGACCCAGGGGCCGAGGTTTCTGACAGCTCATCAGAGTGAGTCTTTCAAATGCTGAAAATTACAACATGTGGCCAACAAAAACCGCTTCTATGAAGACAGAACCCAAACCGAGTTCCGCCCGGCCCCCCGCCGGGCCCGGGGCTCCGGGGACCCACCTGCAGATCCCCCTCCAGGTCGTAGTTCTCCAGCATCTGGAAGGCGCTGGAATACACCTCCACCGCTTTGGCGTGGAAGACCATCTCAATGGTCACGAAGTCCAGAAAAATTTTCTGTGGGGGGAAAAGTCACATAAGCCACACTGTCAAAAGGAGAGTCCGGGGTCACCTCGCATGTGGACAAACTGGGGGGCGAGGAGGCATCAGTCGTCTTCATGGGGATAGGTCCTCGGTCAGTGTTATTTTTAATTTATTCGAACAGACAGTGCGTTCCCATTCAAAAGCTGCCTTGCACAGAGCTTATTCCAGAAATGCAGAGGCCTCCTTTCTCAGAGAGGACTTTCTGAGGGGCGTCCTTTCCTCAGCTGCCAGCCTGGGCTCCTTCGCCCTGCCTTTGCAGGCTGAAGGCCCTGCCACCCACCGGCTGTGGGTGGGTCTTCGGGAGAGGGAGGGGAGCTGCTGGCAGACATGGCTCAGCCCAGAGGCCCCACAGCCTGACCGGTTACCACATTAACATGTAATTAGATATTGGCTTCTCTTGATCAAATGATTCAGCTTGTCTCAGTAACCTCTTTTAGGGTTCCTACTGCCTGTTTGGCCCCAATGGAGGCTCCTACTGTGTGGATGCCTAGTGCAAGCTCCTACTGCGTGGCAGGCCCAAGAGGAGACTCCTACTGTGTGTCATGCTCAGCATAGGCCCCTTTGCGGTTTTAAAAATATATATATTTTATTGATTTTTTACAGAGAGGAAGGGAGAGGGATATAGAGTTAGAACAACTGATGAGCGAGAAACATCGATCAGCTGTCTCCTGCATACCTCCTACTGGGGATGTGCCCACAACCAAGGTACATGCCCTTGACTGGAATCGAACCCGGGACCCTTCAGTCCACAGGCCGACGCTCTGTCCACTGAGCCACGCTGACTAGGGCAGCACAGGCCCCTCTGTGTGTCAGGCCCCAGCAGAGGCTCCTTTGTGCTTCGGGCCTACTACAAGCTCCTACTGTGTGTAGGGGCCTCGCAGGGCACAGGCTTGGTGTCAGGGAAGGAGCCTGAAGTTTAGAAACGCACCAGGTAACGTGGGCAGCACCTGGGAGGGGCAGGCCAGAGGAAGCCCGCAAGGCATCCTGGGAGAAGAACAAGGAGTGTCCCACGGCTGGTGGAAGTACCTGCCTCCCCCCTCCTGCCCCTGGCAGGCAGGCTGGTGGTAGCAGCAGAGAATCTAGAGGCGGCTCACAGCCTCAGGCGGCCCGGGCCCAGGGAATGACATGCCCTTCGGCCTCCTCCGTTTATTTCTCTGCACCGTAGGCCCAGGGCAGTCCTGTTCACAGTGCCCCACGAGAATTCAATTAGCTCTCAGCCTGCTCCTGGCATCAGCACCAGCCCCAGCCCCATCCGGGAGCTTGTTCCAGAAATGCCCGTTCTCCAGCGCCCCCCACCCCACGGAACGGAGCCCAGGACAGGCCGGCTGCTCTGCGGCCTCAGGAGCCCGCCAGTACTGCCACTCAGGTATGGGACCCCCTGTGTGAAAGTGTCACTGACGCTCTTTTTTAGGGGGGCTGGAGAGGCAATCTGGCCATTTTATCAGAAGCGTGACCTAAAAACAACATGGCGGTAATCATTACTGCAAGTTCTGGGCTTTTATCTCTTAAAATGCGGAGGGCTTTTGTGGGGTGTCTTGGTTACGTGTCCCTTACCACCTTGACCCCCGAAGTTCAAAGGATGCGCACTTTCAACGGCAGCTTGTGGCGACCCCTGACCGGGGAGGGAGCTGAGAATCTCGTGCTCTCGCTGGCGCCGTACAGAGCCCTGTTTTCAGGCTGCAAACATCGGGTGCTTAATGATGGCCAGCTGGTGCTTGACTAAGTCCTGCCTGCACCGTACGTGGGTGAGCTCTAATTACCACCGGTGGCTCATGTGTGCATTTGTTTATTTGCTGAGTACTATCAGGACCCAGCAGGTGACAAGCCGGGCAGGGGTCTGCCCTGGGGACGTGTGGTGTGGGAGGCAGGCATGGAGGAGCCTCCGCCACACTCTCCCCTCCCCGATGAGTGGCATGCGGCATGTCGGGGCCTGTGGCACGGGGCAGGGTGTCAATCCCATGAGGACAGACGGGGGCCTTGCTTTTCTGGCTGTGGTGTCCCCAGCCTCAGGCACAGCACCTGGCACATAGTAGGTGTGTAATGAACATGAGTTAGATTAAGGAGTAAACTAAACATATAATTAATCTGTCCCTGGGCTAACGGCCCCCCAGAGGGAGCAGAGCACAGTGTATTAAGAAGGAGGCTGGAGCCCTACCGGTTTGGCTCAGTGGATAGAGTGTCAGCCTGCGGAGTGAAAGGTCCCGGGTTCGATTCCGGTCAAGGGCATGTACCTTGGTTGTGGGCACATCTCCAGTAAGGGGATGTGTAGGAGGCAGCTGATCGGTGTTTCTCTCTCATTGATGTTTCTGACTCTCTATCCTTCTCCCGTCCTCTCTGTAAAAAAAATATATATATATATAATGAGGCTGGAACCTGGCCAGCATAGTTCAGTGGTTACAATGACTAGGGGGTTACATTCTATTCCTGGTCAGGGCACACGCCCGGGTTTGGGGCTCAATCCCCAGTAGGAGGAGAATAGGAGGCAGTTGATCAATGATTCTCTCTTACCAGTGGTGTTTCTCTTTCTCTCCCTCTTCCTTCCTTTCAGAAATCAATAAAATTAAAAAAAAAAATTAACAAGGAATGGGGCTGGACTTGTCTGGGAGTCCAGGCAATTTCCCCCTGAGAGTTCAAGGCCTTCCTGGCAGAGGGCAGAGCCTGTGCAAAGGACCTGCGGGTGCACTTGAACTTGGGATGGAATGTCAGATGAAGCTTGGGGGCGGGGCTGAGGCTTCGGCCTTGGGGAGGATCTAGGCCTTTACCTTGGAACAAGGGGAGTCACGGGAGGGTATTGAACCTGGGGGTGACAGTTTGGAGCAGCCTTCGGTGAGATCCTTGAGGCTACAGTTTGGAAAATGGACCAGGGGGAGAAGGGTCAAGTGGATGCAGGGGCCTGTGGGATCAGCTTGTCCTTCAGACCCCAATGCCCGGAGGCCCTGTTGTGAGAGCTGGGCTCTGGGTTCACGGCTCTGGGCTGCATTGGGGTGGCATCCGGGCGGAAGGAGGGAGGCGTTTAGAACTTCATGGAGAAAAGGAGGAAGTCAGAGCAAGTCCTGTGGGTCCTTGTTGGAAAGAAAGGGGGTGGGAGTGACGCAGTCGACCAAGTTCTCCTGGTGGGGAGCTGGGGCTGGGTGGGTGTTGGGGGGCAGGGCTGCCGAATGTTGGCTACTGAGCAGGCCAGCTGGGAGGGACAGCTGCCCAGAGCAGCCGGCCTCCTGCCCGAGGCCAGGATTAGGCTGGGATTAACTGTGCCGGGAGCTGAGCGGGCACAGCTAACACACACTCACACATGCGCACACTCTCTAGGTACACACACACACACACACACACACACACACACGCACACGGCACAAACAAGGCAACCCTCAGTACTTCCAACACGGGCAGACCACCCCACCTGCAGGTTCTTCAGCTTCTGCGTCTGGAAGGCGTCCACCGTCTCCTCCAGCTGGCGGGTCGTGCGGCTGGCGTCCGCCGAGGCCTTCTGCACGCCGGTCTCCGCCTGCCCGAGACACACAGTGTCAGGGGTGCTTCCCTCTGGGTCACCCTGGCCCTGCTGGGAGGCCGGCTCTCCCGGCTCAGGGGGTCATCGAAGAAATGGCCGACCAGGACCGTGACTAAAGGGGGCAGGCGCTGCTTAGACAGATTCACTGGCTACCTGCGTGGCCTCCTGCAAATCACTTAGCCTCCCCGAGTCTCAGTTTCCTCGCCTGTGAACAGGGACAGGGGTAAGACCTACTTCCCAGGGTGGCTGTCAGGACGAAGCCGTGGGCACCCGCTGAGCGATTGCTGTCACAGGTGCTCCACACCGAGAGTCATCACCCCTGCCCGTGGAGCACCCTCAAGTGAATCAACCGATTCCTAGGTTCCGTGGTCGGCAACCTGCGGCTCTCGAGCCACATTCGGCTCTTTTGGCCCCTTGAGTGTGGCTCTTCCACAAAATACCACCGCCTGGGCAAGTCTATTTTGAAGAAGTGGCATTAGAAGAAGTTTAAGTTTTAAAAATGTGGCTCTCAAAAGAAATTTCAATCGTTGTGCTGTGGATAGTTGGCTCTGTTGACTGATGAGTTCGCCGACCACTGCCTTGGTTCCTTGGATCGACCTCTGTATGACCCCACTTCACACAGGCACAGGCTGGACCTCGGAGCGCCCTCCACTGAGTTTGGGTTGCCCTGTTTGTCCCCTGGTGACCTTGGGGAAGTCACCTACCCGTGTGAGTGTTGACCAGGTGACCTGAGGAGGGGGGTGACTGCTGCTTCGTGTCCGTGGTGGACAGACCCTAGGGCCCCTGACTTTCCTATCCCGAGCTTGGCACCCACCTGCCCAGGGAAGAGCTCACCTGGCCGTGGTGTGAGGTGTTTCATTACCTGCATGCCATCTACCTGCCCCTGACAGTCATGGGACTCTCACCTGGGACTGAGAGAGATGTTAAGGAGATGGGTTAACCAGCAGCCCCCACCAGAGGGCGCCCGTGACAAACGTCATCCTGGCCCCGAGGCCCCGGGTCCCAGGCCCCGGGCTGGACGCCAGGGGAGGAGGATACGATCATTTGCCTATCCGAAGGTGACTTCTGCCTCAGTCTGTCCAACTTTTCCAGTTGTTTGATCTCTTTATTCCGTATATGTTTGCATTTCTTGATCTCGGCCTGAAGGAAGAAAGGAGGGCTGATTCCTGGGGCTGGGGCTCGGCCAGCCCCGGACCCGGCGCCCCCCACCGCGCGGCGCCCTCACTCACCCGCGTCTGCTTTATCTGAGGCCCGTAGAACTTCAGGGGGGTCACCACCTTGGTCTCCAGCCTCTCAACCTGGGGAGCACAGACACCGAGAACCAGTGGGTGGAGACCAGCCGCCTCCAGCCCGCGTGCGCAGGGCCCTCACACACAGAGCCGCAGGTGGGGCTGCAGGGGGCAGGGGGGCACGGGGCGCCCGCCCTCACCCTACGGCTGCCATCACCAGCCTGGGTTCAGGGTTCGGGTTCTCCAGGACGTGGACAGTGCATTTCGTCTCGCTGCACCTCATTTCCGTGCCCGTGAAGTGGGTAGGATGACTGCGCCCACCAGGGAGGGGTACAGGAATGGGACCCGCCGCCCTTTTACTCCTCCAGACTGCCTTAGACCTCATCTGGGATGCAGGGCTGACCCTGAGAACACAGCGGGGCTGGCGAGGGGACTGCCTCACACCTGAGTCCAGCCTGAGACTAGACATTTCAATAAACAATATCAGTGAGGGTGACAATCACAGTCAGAGCTAACGTTAAGGGCGTACCCGGTGCCAGCACGGCTCAGAATCGGGAAGTGGCACCTACAGTGGGCCTCAGGATGCCCCCTGAGGGTTCCGGAGAACCTGAGCTGCCAGCGTCACCCCAGGGATTCTGCCTCAGCAGGTCCCGGGGCGGCCTGGGATCTGCGTTTCTTTTTAAAAAAAATATATTTTATTGAATTTTTACAGAGAGAAAAGGAGAGGGATAGAGAGTTAGAAACATCTATGAGAGAGAATCAGCTGCCTTTTGCACACCCCCTACTGGGGATGTGCCTGCAACCCAGGTATATGCCCTTGACCGGAATCGAACCTGGGACCTTTCAGTCCGCAGGCTGACGCTCTATCCACTGAGCCAAACCGGTTTCGGCTGGGATCTGCATTTCTAACATGTTTCCCGGAGGCTGCTGCCTGGAGGACAGCTCCCTGCACGCCTGGCGCCCGCACGGCCAGAGGGGGAGGGAGAGGGAGAGGGAGAGGGAGAGGGAGAGGGAGAGGGAGAGGGAGAGGGAGAGGGAGAGGGAGGGCCCTCCCCCTCCCTCCCCACAGGCCCTCTGTGGCTTCTGACCTTGTGAGGATAAGCACAAACCTGAAAGACCACCCCCACAGCCCACAGGGAGAGGGTCTTCCCTTCCTTTCCCGGAAGCACTTCCTCAGAAGGCCTGCCATTGGGAGCCCCTCTGTCCCTGTGAGGTCACCTAACCCTCCGTCCAAGCTAAAGAGGCCTCTCGGGGGCTTGACGACCCGGAGCGGGGACTTGTCTTTGAAACGGAGACAACAAGCCGAAACCGGTGTGGCTCAGAGGATAGAGCGTCGGTCTGCGGACTGAAAGGTCCCAGGTTCTATTCCAGTCAAGGGCATGTACCATGGTTGTGGGCACATCCCCAGTGTGGGGTGTACAGGAGGCAGCTGGTCGATGTTTCTAGCTCTCTACCCCTCTCCCTTCCTCTCTGTAAAAAAAAATCAATAAAATGTGTTAAAAAAAAAACAAACAAACAAAAAGGAAAGAAACGGAGATATCAGGAAGGCAGCGAGCGTCCACCAACTCCAAGCGGTGACCCCCTGCTTGTCATAGAAACGGGAGACTCCCCTTTTCCCTTGGGTAGAGACCGTCAGCTGGCACAGGGCCCACCCAGTCCCCAGGTGCAAGCAGGGAATCTGTGTGCACAGGTGCTGAGCCCCTGGCCTGGGACCCGTCCCCCCTCCCGGAGCACCCGATGGCGCCTGGGAGTGCTCGGCGGCCTGGCTGCACGGGCGGGGGTTTGGTCTGTCTGCCCGTCACTAACCCCATCTCCTGCGCCCTGCAGGCCTGGCGTACTGCTCATTTAGTAGAAACGCTGTATCGTTCTTTTCACAATCACGGAGAGGAGATTTGGGGGTTGGCAGGAGATTTTTATTTTTAATTATGTTACTAATTAACATGCTGCAGTCTCCTCGACCCCAGCCCCCAGGACGTCTGTCCTTCTCCAGGCCCCTGGGCCCCGAATTCACCTCCTGCCTGGGACTCCGGAGCCGGGAGCCGCAGGACTCAGGCCCAGCCTGCTGGGCCTTCTGGCCTCGTCCACCGCTCATCCAGCCCCCAAAGCCTCCTGTGCTTAGTCCTGTAAATGGAGGTGCAGCCCCCACACCCAGAGAGATGTCCCTGGCTCTGCCCCAACCCCCTGACCCCGCCCTGGCTCTGGCCTTGGGGCCTCTGCAAGGAGCTCACTTGGGCCTCCCCCCTCCCCCACCCCAGGCCTGCCTCCCCCCTCCTCAGCCTGCCCCCCCTGCCCCGCCTGCCTCACCTGGGCCTGCCGGTAGTCCTGCACTTTGGCCAACTCCTCGGCGAAGTTCCTCAGGGTGGCCCGCATCTCGGGGTTCTCCGTGTTGGCGAAGTCGACGAGCTGCTTGACCAGCTGGTCGGCCTTGTCCCGCAGCCGGGCTGTCTTCCGCGTGTAGGCGGCCAGCAGCCCGCAGAACCGGCCGAAGTACTTCTCGGCGTTGGCCACCGTGCCCTCCATCGCCCTCACCTGGCTGTCCCTGAGGAGGCGGGGCCTGAGGGGGCGCCGGGCAGCCACACGGGCTCCCCCACCGTCACTGTCTTCCTCGGGGGCCAGTGCCCGGGGCGGCCCTCAGGCTGGGTGTCAGCCCCGCGAGGCAGGTGCGGGCGTCGCCTGGGCCACAGACTGGCCAGTGGCCAGGCAGGAGCACCAACTCGGCTCTGCTCCGAGCGCCTTCCCTGCAGCCCCTCCGAGGGCGTCTGTCCCCCGGCAGAGCTGTTCTTTATTTCCTTCTGGCATTCCCCCTTGTCTAGCTCATCCCCGGGTTGTTGAAATGCTCCCTCTCTAAACCCCGACGCTTTATGTTTAAGTGGATGAACTTTCTGGGAGGCCAGATTGAGGTCCACAGAAACACCGCGTGGTCCCGGGACCCTGTCCCTGAGCACACTCCCTTCCCACGAGCACGTCCCGCGTCACTGGGGACGTTCGTGACAGAACATGAGCCCATAGCGACACATTACTACCCAAAAGCCATCGTTTACATCAGGGCGCATGGCTCACGTGCTGTTTGCACATCCGGTGGGTTGCGACAAATGCCCGCTGCCCGTGTCCACGGTCACATGCCACAGAGCAGTTCCCCTGCCCTGAAAAGCCGCTCCATCCGCTCATCCGCCCCACCAGCCCCCTCTGAACTTAGTCTCCCCGAAACACCCTGGCACCCAACTCCGGCCCGGGCCGCTCCCCAACCCCGAACCCTGGTCCCCAGGACCCTGCTGCCTCTCCAGAGGTGACCAAAGTCCCTTGTACAACCACCAATCACATCCCTGAAGCTGGAAACGGTGAGGAGGGCCCTCCTCCTCCTCCTCTTCCTTCTCCTCCTCTTCCTCCTCCTCCTGACAAACCTGGCTCGTGCACCACGTCACAGTTTGCAAAACATTCCGCGTGCATCGCTCATGAGCAAGGCACTAACGCTATCAGCGGTTTTTGGTTATTTTTAATTATTATTTTTTTATTAAATTATGACCTGTGTACATATCTTACGCTATCAGCGTTTCCGGTGAAGGAGTGAGCTGAAGCCCAGAGAGGAAGCGCCTTGCTCAGCGGCACCAGCGGCCCGCAGGCCGCGTGCTCGCCCCCTCAGGGTCACCCAGGCGCACGTTAAGCCCGCAGCTCCCCAGCCCCAGCCCTGACCTGAGAGCCAGAATCCCCGTGAGGGAGGCCCCGGGCTGCACTTTTTAAAGAAGCAGGTACCCTCGGGTTTGGGAAGGAAGGAAGCAGGCGTGGAACCCAGGGGTTACGGGGCCGGCGAGTTGGAAGAGAGCGGTGATAGAATAGGGGCTGAGCGTGGGGTCGTGGCAGTCCCACCGCAGGGGCGAGGCCTGGCGGGCGGCGGGCGTGAGGAGGGGTTTCCCAGGCGGAGGGGAGCGAGCGGAGTTGAGGGTGGGCCCCGTGGATTGGCTCCCTTGGAGCCGTGGGCAGTAATGCCGGAGAAGGGGACAGAGGCAATACTCTGGACGCTTTCTCTTGGCCTTGAGGGGAGTGGGGTGTGGAGGAAAGCTCACCCTCACCACTCCCCACCTCCCTGACTCCATCCCCATCGCGCCATCCCAGAGGCACTGTCTGTCTGTCTGTCTGTCTGCATGCACGGTGCCCTGCAAACCCAGCCTCCCCCTCCCGCCTCCCAGCCGGGGCCAGCCCGGGCCAGAGCCGCTTACCTGAAGAGAACAATGCTCATTGTGGCGGAGGCCCCAGCGGTCCCGGGTTTGAGGACTAGGCACGGCGCCCCAGGGGTCCTGCAGGCCCCGTGAGGAGCAGGGCAGGGCAGGGCTGGGCGCAGCTGCTGGTCCTGGCTCCGGGGACGCTGCCACCTGGTTGCTGGGCAACGGGGCCACTCACAGCTGCCCTGGGAGGAGACTGGGCTGGTTGCCTGACAACCCCTCCCCAGGCCAGCCTCTCCCCGTGGGTTAGGAGGGCCTGCCAGCCCCGCATTGGCCAGGGGGGGGGGGTCCCAGAGAGGCCCCCTCTCTCCGAGTATGGGTGGAGGTTCTTGTGGGACAGGGCAGGGTCCTGGGTCCCCAGGAGGTGGGCTCAGCCCTGGGGCCAGCTGTGTTTGTGGGTCCTGTGTGCTGAGGCCCCCCCCTTCCTTCCAGGAGGCCACAGGCCTTCCCCGGGGGCCTGGGGAAGGCAGGCAGGCGGGTCCTAGGAGGCTGGCCACGCAGGAGGGCACGTGGGAAAGCACAGAGGAGGCCGGGGGGCCTCCAGGCCTGTGGCAGAACGGAGCGGACGGGGCGTCTGCCCAAAGCAGCATCTTAATTGCATCATCACTGTATTGTTTTATTATAAAAACCATCTCTTCCTTATTAGAAAAAAAAAGAAGACAGAGATAACACAAAAAAGAAGGAGAACATATAACAGCACATATAAAATCGTACTACTTAAATACATCTTGCTAATCGTAATATTTGTACATTTCTGTGTATCTACATTTTACCTCAAAGAAAGGCACACGAAACTAGTAACTCTCCCTCCCTGCCTCCCTGCTTCCTTCAATCTCTTCCCTGTCTTCTTCTTCCCTGTCTCTCTTTCTCTAACTTAATTATGACTCGTGCAGGTGATTCTCACCCTCTATCTATATAAAAGCCTAAGCGACTGTTTGACCTGTAGCTATGATGCGCACTGACCACCAGGGGGCAGACGCTCAACGCACAGACATGGAAACGTGGAACAGACTGTGAATCTCAGAGGGACAGGAGAAGGGGAGGACAGGAAGAGCTTAACCAAAGACCTTACATGCACACTAGAGGCCCGTGTGGATATGAGGATGCCGATGCGTGAGGTGGGGTCTCTCTGTCTGGCCTGTGGGAATCAGGCTGAAGCCAGCAGCCTGACATCCCCCGCGGGGTCCCGGATTGGGAGAGGGTGCAGGCCAGGCCTCGGGACCCCACAGGTACACCAATCTGGGCACCAGGCCTCTAACCACCACAATAGCTCACGTCTTCAGGCCAGCCCTGTGCCAGCTGCGCTTAGAGCCCTGCTGGCTGTTGACTCGTTCCATCCTCACACACTCAGAAGCCACAGTGGGCGCCTTTTCTTAGCAGAGCAGGAGTCGGAAACCAGCGGGAAAAGACCCTTTTCTGTGGTGGTATCTGGTAGACGTGGCCACACCCACGGTCGGCTGGCTTTAAGTAAAGGAGATGACCCTGTAATGGGAGTGGGCCTCGTCCCCTCCTTGGACATCCACTGAGCAGAGCCCAGTTCTTCCTGGGGAGGGAGAACTTCTGCCCCCAGAATGCCCTGCTGGCCCTTGCCTGGCCCCAGCCTGCCCTGCGGGCTTCACACCTGCCAGCCCCCACGATCACTGGACCCAGTTCTTTAAGGTAAACATCCCTGTGTAAGCTGATGGGTTGTTTCTCTGGAGACTTCAAACCTTTTAGGGCACGGAGAAGCTGCCAAACCTTTCAGGTTTCTGCTCCTCAAGGAGTGTGGGGTCTGAGTTCCAGGCAGTGGCCACCAGAGGGCAGCAGAGACCTTCTCATGGGGATTCCAGGCTGGGGACAGCAAAGTGGGCTGGGTGAGCCCCCAGAAAACACCAGGGGAAGCGCATCAGAGAGAAGTCTGCCTTCACACACCCTGGGAGAGAGAGCAGCGGGTCAGAGAGAAAGGGCGGTGGTTTAATGCGCATCTTAGAAACGTTAAGAAACTTGAACAATCAAAAAGAACCTTCTAGTGGGGCTCCGTGGGGACATCTGGTGGCCAGAGAGAGAAAGGCTGAGAGATGGGGAGGGGGTGCAGAGTCTCGGGGTGGCCTTCACTGCCCGTGGCTGCAGGGGTGAGCAGGGGTGTGTCCTTGAGAAAAATAGCATGGACCCCGTTGTAATTCCGCACCCCACTTGCCCCTGCATTTGGAGGGCATGGCTTTCTCTCTTTCCTATAAATGTATTTTTGCTGAACCGCAGAAGGGGTTACAGACATCTTGACCCTTAGCCCCAAACCCAGTGTACCCCGCAGAGGAGCAAGGACATTGTCCTGAAAACCCTCGTGTGACCACCACACCCAAGAAACTCCAAGACCCCTCTCTCCACACACGTGTTCCCCCAGTTGCCCCACTAATGCCACGGAGTCGGGACACACTGCAATTCCTGCCTGAGCCTGCTCAGTCTGCTTGAGTCAGAACTGCTCTCCAGCCTCGCTCTTCCTTACCCTCCCCGCCCAAACCAGGGTATTGACTTTTCTTTCTATTTTGTAACTTTTTATCCTGAAAACATTTCAGTTTGCACAGAAATAATACAAGAACTCTTTCACCCACACATTCCCTGATTGTTTTTTAAAGTTTTTATTTTTTATTGATTTCAGAAAGGAAGGGAGAGGGAGAAAGATAGACACATCCATGATGAGGGAGAATCATTGACTGGCTGCCTCCTGCGTGCCGCTTGCTGGGGATTGAGCCCACAACCCAGGCACATGCCCTTGACCGCAACCGAACCCAGGACCCTTCAGTCCCCAGGCCCGAGGCTTTACCCACCGAGCCAAACCGGCTAGGGCTCAATTGTTTGTTGTTTTTTTAAAATATATTTTATTGATATTTTACAGAGAGGAAGGAGAGAGATAGAGAACTAGAACCATCGATGAGAGAGAAACATCAACCAGCCGCCTCTTGCACACCCCCTACTGGGGATGTGCCCGCAACCAATGTACATGCCCTTGACCGGAATCGAACCCGGGACCCTCCAGTGCACAGACCAACGCTCTACCACTGAGCCAAACCGGTTTCGGCTAGGGCTCAATTGTTAACATTTTATTGCTTGCTTCACCCTTCCCTCTTTCTTCCCTGTATTTTCTGAGCAGGTTGCATGCCCAATGCCCTTTTACCCAGATATTCCCTGGGTTTCCTCAGCACGGGGCCAGCCTCTTACACAGACACAGTGCCAGCAGCAAGCCAGGTGACTGACATCACTGTGTTTTGGTATCTAATCCGCACACTGTGTGCAGGTCTCACACTCCGGCCCAGTCGTCTCACTTCGGTGGATAAGGAACCAGTCTTCTCCTGGCCCGGACGCCAGGCCAGGGCCACCTGCTGCCCGGAGCTGGCGCGATGCTGGCGTTGCTGCGGGCTCCGGGTCAGGCGCGGTGGGAACCTCACTCCGTCTGGGCTCCTGGCTGCTTCCCGGGACGTGGGTTCAGGCGTAAGGCGAGGGCAGGAGCTCTGAGGGCCCCGGGTCCTGCCCCTGCGTTAGGACTACCTTTCCTGCACGGCGGCTGCCCAGGCTAAGGCCCCCCCCCCCCCCATTTCCAGCCCCTCCCCTCCGCTCCGCTGCAGCATCTGGCTCCTCCATCCTCTGTCCACCACTAGGTGTCTGAGAGCGTCTCCTCCACCCCGGTCCTGGCTGCAGGGGGCACAGCCTCTGCAGGCGGGCAGGACCCTGCCTGACTGCAGAGCTTTCTGCCCACGGGGCCATGTGCCAGCTCCCTGCTCCTCGCTGGGCCCGGGGCCACCAGGACGCTTCTTGGAGCCTCGGTTTCCAATCTGTGAGGTGGGAGAGTGATCACCCACCCTCATAATGTCACCCGGGGAGGAAACCAGACGGAGTCAGGAAGGGCCTCGCACTCCTCCCCCTCTTCCCCTCCTCCCCCCCATAAATTTCCCTCCCCCCCCCCCCGCCCCTTGCTGCCCATCTAGGTCAGAGCCACTTCCTGGGGCCTCTCGGCCTGGCCTCCCAGCCGGACTTGGACTCAGAAGTCGGCCAGGCCGACGGTGGGTCTGCAGAGGCCCCGGGCGAGCTGCTCCTGAGTTCATGTGTCAGCCTCCGGGCGTCCTGGGCTCCGAACGAAACGTCAGTCCCGAAGAAAAGCGAGCTCAACCCTTTTCTTTTAAAAAAAAATATATTTTTTTTATTGATATTTTACAGAGAGAAAGGGGGAGAGAGATAGAGAGCTAGAAACGTCGATGAGAGAGAAACACCAACCAGCTGCCTCTTGCACACACCCTATCGGGGATGTGCCCGCAACCAAGGTACATGCCCTTGACCGGAATTGAACCCGGGATCCTTCAGTCCGCAGACCGACGCTCTGCCACTGAGCCAAACCGGTTCAGTGTCGTTTCTGCGAGGAGCCCGGGGTCAGGGACCTGAGGAGCTTGACATCCCGCTGTGTTCCCCGCCGCTCGGGGCTCACGCGCCGACCGAGCTCCAGTGGCAGGCCGACGTCCCCTCTTCCTGCAGCCGGCGTTGGCCGCAGGTTCCTCAGGCGTCAGGTCCCGTTGTGGCACGCCTCGCTGCCTGCCTGCGGGGAGGGTTCTCGGATTTCTTCCGACCAGCAGAAGAAAAGAAGGAAAACCCAAAATGTTTTCCTTGGAAAACTCAGGGATGATTTCAAAACCTGGAAATGCAGGAAGTGGGGCAAGGGTTGGAGTCGCTGCTACTGGGGCCCAGCAAACAGAGAGGGGGGGGGGGTACTGGGGTGGGATGAGGGGTCCGGGGAGAGAGGGCTCAGGAATTGTGGGGCCAGGCCCCTCCTGGGCCACTGCTTGCTGTGTGACCTGGAGCAGGTCACGGGCCCTCTCTGGGTCTCAGGCTCGGTTCTGAACCCCGAGGGGGCGGGACCAAGTGTCCCGCGGTCTCTGCGCCCTGGGGATCTGCCCCACACCCCCACACCCTGCACTCGGCCCCGGAATAGCTTTCTGGAGAGCGGAAAGGCCTCGGCTCACAGCTGGGGGTTGTCCTGGGCACCCCAGAACGGGGGCCGGGAGTCCCTCTCTCCTCTTTTCTCTCTCCGGCGGGATTCCTGGCAGCACAAACATCGCCACGGAACAGGGAAGCCTCGAGGCCTCCGAGGTGAGAGAGCACAGTTTCGGGACAGTCAGCAGCCCTCCAGGAGGAGAGAGAAGGGGGAGGACAGTGGGGAAACTGAAACCCTAGACTATCTCATTCATACTTATTAAAAACTCGTATTCCCCTAATCATAGGAAAATCCAGAAACATTGGTAGGCCGTACAGAGTGAAAACCCCATAATCCATGTCCACAGATTTCCCTGAGTGACGTGGGGGTCCATTTCTTCACAATCTTGTTGGTAAACCACTTTCGTGGCTCCGTAACTTCTCCATGTCCCGGGGATCTCCATGTTGTTTCTTATAAACTCCGCATCGGTGGCCATTGTTACTTTCCCACCTTTTTATTAAGAAAAAGTTCAAGTAGATAGAACAGTGGGGAAACAGGACAATAGAATTTGTACACCCAGCTCCTGGATTCAACTGTGGTTAAGGAACCTCACTTTTTAAAAAAAATATATATATATATATTTTATTGATTTTTCTTTACAGAGAGGAAGAGAGAGGGATAGAAAGTTAGAAACATCGATGAGAGAGAATCATCAATCAGCTGCCTCCTGCACCATCCCTACTGGGGATGTGCCCGCAACCAAGGTACATGCCCTTGACCGGAATTGAACCCGGGCCCTTTCAGTCTGCAGACCGACGCTCTACCACTGAGCCAAACCGGTTTCGGCCTAACCTCACTTTTGATAGCTGCTAATAGCCCACGAGAGTCCATGTACTTGGACTTGGTCAGTTACTGAACAGACGTTGGTTAAGAGTCTCCTAGGCACAGGGGCCACGTCTGGGAACAAACAGCCATGCATTTGCCGAGCAGACATCGCAGTGCTGGCCACGGGGAGAGGCCAGGAACCAGCCCAGCGGCGGAGTGTCCCACCTTCCGGGTGCTGGGGCACCTTTGGAGGAGAGAGCTGCCAGGAGAACTCGTCCCATTGGTGTGGGGCCCGCGCCTCTGGGGACCCCTCCCGGCCGCGGAACACCAGTGGGAGGGGCCCAGGCTCTCTCCTGCCAGGCCCCCACCACAGCCCTCAGGGGGGCCCAGCCCAGCACCCCGAATTCACATGCCAAGCATGGCCTGGTTGGCATTTGCCCAGTCCAAAGTGAGCCAACATGGGAGACTATGGGAAATGCAAAAATGTGCTCATGAAGTGGGGCTGATCCCATTTTACTCTTTGTTTTTAAAAATTTTTTGATTCTCAGCTGAGGACTTAAAAAAATAGATTATTATTGATTTCAGAGAGGATAGGAGAGGGAGGGAGGGAGAGAGAGAGAAACATCAATAATGAGAGAAAATCATGGATTGGCTGCCTCCTGCCTGCCCCATGCTGGGGTTCACGCCCGCAGCCCAGGCCTGGGCCCTGACAGACAACTGGAGCCCGACCTCAGTTCATAGGTCATCACTGAGCTGTTCGGGGAGGATGTTTTTTCCCCTGATTTTTTCTTTTAGAGAAAGTTGAAGGAGTGTATGTGTGTGGGGGGTGAGAGAGAGAGAAACATGGATGTTAGAGAGACACAGTCGATGGGTCGCCTTCCTCATCAGCTCAGATCAAACTTGCGGCCCTGGTACGTGTCCCTGACCGGGAGCCGGGCCCAGCCTTTGGGGCGAGGGCGGGCGCTCTCTCCACGAAGCGTCTGAACACCGAACAGGGCTGACCCCATTTTTTAAAACTTCCAAGACTGCTGCCTCCCCTTTGCGTGTGGTGGCCCTGTGCCTCTTGTCTGATGTAAAGTGACAGCAGCTGTGAGCAGCATTTTTAAAATGTCCTTACTTGGCAAAACGAGAAGTTGGCAACCCCATGGTGGTCCCCAAAACTGAGGGAGAAAACGCAGCACTAACCCCACGCTCCAGTTTCTTACCATCTAGCCCAGGGGTGGGCAAACTTTTTGACTCGAGGGCCACAATGGGTTCTTAAACTGGACCGGAGGGCCGGAACAAAAGCATGGATGGAGTGTTTGTGTGAACTAATATAAATTCAAAGTAAACATCATTACATAAAAGGGTACGGTCTTTTTAAAAAAAATTTTTTTATTTCAATAGCTTAGAACAGCCATCCGGCCCGTGGGCCGTAGTTTGCCCACGCCTGACTAGCCTGCCCCTTCGCCAGGGAGACAGGTGAGCCCCCTGGCCAGGGCAGGTTGGGGCAGCCGGGGACGCAGCCCCCAGAGCCTGGGCACATCTGTCCTCCAATCGAGAAAACGGGCGCGAGGCGGTTTGCGTTCTGTGCTGGGGACGTCAGAGCTGCGCGTAAAAACCCGTGAAAATCTCCCCCACACGGCGTCGGCTCCACCGGGCGGAAACATTTTAATTAATAACCTGGAGGAGACCAACACACGTCCGACACTATTCTACTTGGCCAAGTCGGGAATTTTCTTAAAAGCCTCCAGAAGTGAGCCCTCGCCGGTCTGACTCAGTGGATAGAGCGTTGGCCCTCGGACTGAAGGGGCCTGGGGTTCGATTCCAGTCAAGGGCACGTACCTTGGTCGGGCGTTGGCTTGTGGGAGGTAAGCAATCAATGTGTCTCTCTCACATCGATGTTTCTCTCTCTCTCTCTCCCCCACTCCCACTCTTTCAAAAAATCAATGGAGCCGAAACCGGTTTGGCTCAGTGGTAGAGCATCAGTCTGCGGACTGAAGGGTCCCGGGTTCAATTCCAGTCAAGGGCATGTACCTTGGTTACGGGCACATCCCTGTAGGGGGTGTGCAAGAGGCAGCTGGTCGATGCTCCTCTCTCATTGACGTTTCTAACTATCTCTCTCCCTTCCTCTCTGTGAAATATCAATAAAATATATATATATTTTTAAAAATCAATGGAGAAGACCGAAGCAAGATGGCGGCCCAGGGAGTCTCCTGGGCCGCCATCTCCTCAACAATTTGGAAATAAACAACAGATAAAACCAAAAGGGATCGCACCAGACCCACAGGAAAGCTGGCGAAATGGGAAGGCTACATCTAAAAGCAAAGCAGGACGTCGCTGCTGCCATGTGGAGTTTAAAACTACAGCGAAACTGAACCTGCCGGAGCCGCTGCCGCCGGGAATGAGGGAAGCCAGACCTCGCTCCGCCCCGGGGCCCAGGGAGTGGGCCAGCCCCGCCGGCCGCCACGGCAGCTGATGGGGGCCTACGCCGCAGCAGCCACCGCCACCGCCGCAGCAGCGCCTTCGGCTCCTGCCTGGACGAGAAGCCCGTGAGCGCGACCTCCCAGCCCGCTCGCAGTGCTGGAGAGAAGCGGGTGCCAGGACTCGGGCCCCCGCACTCGCCGCTGCCGGGCGGGCGAAGAGATGGTGTAGTATCTCCCCGCCGGCCCAGCCCCCGCGCTTACTGTGCAGGCGAAGAAATCGCGCAGCGGCTCCCCGTCTGCAACCAGCCCAGAAGTGGGAAAACTAAACTAGACACCAAGCAGGGCGCCGCCGCCGCCATGTGGAGTTTAAAACTACAGCGAAACTGAACCTGCCGCTGATGCCGGAAATGAGGGAAGCCAGACCTCGCCCCGCCCCGGGGCCCAGGGAGTGGGCCAGCCCTGCCACCACTATGGGAGCTGATGGGGGCCTACGCCGCCTCCGCTGCCACCGCCGCCGCCTGGGCCGCTGCCACCGCGCCTTCGCCACGCCTTCGGCTCCTGCCTGGACGAGAAGCCCATGAGCGTGAGCAAGACCTCCCAGCCCGCCCACAGTCATAGAGGAGCGGGCACAGCGTCCCCCCTCCCGCACAACCAGCTCGCCCCAGAAATGGGAAGGCTACAGTTAGATGCCAAGCAGGGTGCCGCAGCTGCCATGTGGAGTTTAAAACTACGGCGAGCGGAGGACTGAGAGGGTGGGGCGGTTCTGTGCCGTGCTGCCTTCCACTGGTTAAGACCTCCAAGAGCAAAGGCCTACCGAGGTGAGGATGCCCCTACTGTCACCTGTAGAGGGGCAGCACTGAGCTGGCCAATATTTGTGGTGGTGGTGCTGCTTGTCCTGGCTCAGAGGAAGCGTTCCACTAAGTCTGAAAGACTAAGACATCGCGGGGACTCTCCGCCACCACCCGCGGCCTGCTCTGCCAGGCCTTCGCGCACGCTGTGCTGGCGCTGCACCTTCCGTTGGCAGACCCGGAGAATCCTCTCTCCGCTGCCACATGGCCAGGCCAAAGCATCAGACACTACCACCACGCGGATTTTAAAACTACAGGGGAAATTGAGCCACAGGAGCTACCATCGCTGCCGCACTCGCCGCCACCCCCAAGAATGGGAATCCACCGAAATCAGAGCTCACTACACACCAGGCTCATAGAGAGCGTGGCTTCAGAAATTAGCCTCTGCATCCACAGAAGCTCCACATCCGCAACAAAGAGGACGCGATGGAGGGCGGACTCTCCCCATGCAGCCATCACAGCCCGCCCACAATCTCCCCAGCACACCCACCATGCTGGGAGGGAAATGGAGCGCGCTGGTGAGGAAATGACACGGTGCCTTCCATTACCCACTCAGGCGAGCCCATCCTCTGATGCCACATGGCCAAGCCGAAGCTCTCACCACCACCGCCATGTGAACTTTAAAACTACAGTGGTAATTGAACCACAGGAGCGACCGTCAATATTGCACCTGGCACCGCCACTCGCCACTGGCGCCGAGAATAAAGGAAATCCACCAAGAACAGAGCTCACCACGCCTTGGGCTCAGGGAGTGGGCAACCTCAGAACTTAGCCTCCATGTCTGCAGCTGCTCCGCTCCCACACCGAACGAGACACCGTTGAAGGTGGTCCCCCCGCCTGCAACCATCTCAGCCCAACTGCAGCTGTCCCAGCCTGCCCCCCATGCTAGCAAGGAGCTCCGAGTGTCCCAGGGGGCCGAGTGCCCCGGGTGAGCCGAGTGTCCCAGGGGGCCATGTGCCCCGGGTAAGCCGTACCCCCCCAAAGGGGAAGGGGGAAGGGTGTCCCGGGTGAGCCGGGTGTCCCAGGGGGCCGAGTGCCCCGGGTGAGCCGAGTGTCCCAGGGGGCCGAGTGCCCCGGGTGAGCCGAGTGTCCCAGGGGGCCGAGTGCCCCGGGTGAGCCGAGTGTCCCAGGGGGCCGAGTGCCCCGGGTGAGCCGAGTGTCCCAGGGGGCCGAGTGCCCCGGGTGAGCCGAGTGTCCCAGGGGGCCGAGTGCCCCGGGTGAGCCGAGTGACCCAGGGGGCCGAGTGCCCCGGGTGAGCCGAGTGTCCCAGGGGGCCGAGTGCCCCGGGTGAGCCGAGTGTCCCAGGGGGCCGAGTGCCCCGGGTGAGCCGAGTGTCCCAGGGGGCCGAGTGCCCCGGGTGAGCCGAGTGTCCCAGGGGGCCGAGTGCCCCGGGTGAGCCGAGTGTCCCAGGGGGCCATGTGCCCCGGGTAAGCCGTACCCCCCAAAGGGGAAAGGTGTCCCGGGTGAGCCGTGTGTCCCAGGGGGCCGAGTGCCCCGGGTGAGCCGAGTGTCCCAGGGGGCCGAGTGCCCCGGGTGAGCCGAGTGTCCCAGGGGGCCGAGTGCCCCGGGTGAGCCGAGTGTCCCAGGGGGCCGAGTGCCCCGGGTGAGCCGAGTGTCCCAGGGGGCCGAGTGCCCCGGGTGAGCCGTGTGTCCCAGGGGGCCGAGTGCCCCGGGTGAGCCGAGTGTCCCAGGGGGCCGAGTGCCCCGGGTGAGCCGAGTGTCCCAGGGGGCCGAGTGCCCCGGGTGAGCCGAGTGTCCCAGGGGGCCGAGTGCCCCGGGTGAGCCGAGTGTCCCAGGGGGCCGAGTGCCCCGGGTGAGCCGAGTGTCCCAGGGGGCCGAGTGCCCCGGGTGAGCCGAGTGTCCCAGGGGGCCGAGTGCCCCGGGTGAGCCGAGTGTCCCAGGGGGCCGAGTGCCCCGGGTGAGCCGAGTGTCCCAGGGGGCCATGTGCCCCGGGTAAGCCGTACCCCCCAAAGGGGAAGGGGGAAGGGTGTCCCGGGTGAGCCGTGTGTCCCATGGGGTCGAGTGCCCCGGGTGAGCCGAGTGTCCTAAGGGAAGCAGTGGGTCCCAGGGGAAGGGGCGGTGAAAACCAGAGGAGGAGCGGACTCTATTCATATGAGCCTGAGATGGTCACCATAAAACAAGCAGATTGTCAAATGACAGGGGGGAGGGGAAGGAGACCTGGGGGGAGATAGGAGAACAACCGAGGGACTGGTATCCATGAACATAAGTACAACCAATGAACACAAAACTCTGGGGAGGGAGGGCATAAATGGGTGGTGAGGGGGGGCAATGGGAAACTATGTACACAGAAAATACCTTAATAAAATAAAAATTTTAAAAATAAATAAATAAAAGTGCTTTTAAAAATAAAGAATTAAATCATGCTTAAAAAATAAATAAATAAATAAAAAAATAAAATGTGACCCTCAAAAAAAAATAAAAAAATAAAATTAAATTAAAAAAAAAAATTAAAAAAAAATAAAAATCAATGGAAAAATATCCTCCGATGACAATTAACAAACAAACAAAAAGCCTCCAAAGTGAGATATTTCTATCACAACATGTATTTAGAGAAAGAATTTTGTAACAGAGAGGGAGGGAGGGAGGGAGGGAGAAGGAGAGAGAGGAGACCCTCACAATGACATAAGCAGAACGCTCAGGGTCCTCCCTGGGCTCCTCTGTTTTGAATTCCTGAAACATCCACGGGTTCCTCGGGGAGCCCAGCCCACCGCGGGGAGGGCCACAGCCCAAGGGCCGGGCGGGAACCCAGCTCTCGGTCCTCCCAGCCCAGCATCCTGTGTGGACCATTCGACCTGCTCCAGCCTCCCCTGGGCAGGGGGCACAGAAGACCCCTCCTTCCCCGTGGGGGCCGCAGGCTTGGACAGGGCCTGGCGCACAGTGCGTGCTCCCTGCGCCGTGGCCGCTCCATTCCCGGTCCTGGAGCCGGGCCGGCTGGGCTGGGTTCAGGAGCTCTCTCTCTCTGGCAGGGAGGGGAGGATGGGGAGCGTGAGCGAGGAAAGTGGGACGGCACCCAAGATCCGCTGCTGACTTCAGGGTTCCGCGGGAGCCGGCCCGGGGCCAAGCTGCCTCTGCCAGCGGGAACAAAAGGTGACCTCCCCGCAGGCTCCGGTGCCGCAGGACACCTCGCAGCGGCGGCCTCGGCCCGGGCCCGCAGGACGCGCTTCTGTGAACAATAAGTGCTGAGCCCTCGCGTTTCCTCTCCGAGGGCAGCATCCGCCCGGTGAATTGACAGTCGGCCGCCGCGTTTGGCCGAGATGACCACGGCGGAGGCCAAGGCGCAGGGGCGGGGCCCAGCGGGCCGGGCGGGCGCCGTCCAGGAGGGAAACGGCAGCCCCCGGGCTGCAGAGGCCCCCGCCCCCGCCCCCGCCCCGAGAACCGGTCCCTCCCAGGCCCGAGGCGACGGCCAGTCGTCGGAGGGGAACTTAATGAGAACTCGGAAATTTCCACAGAACGCCAGTCTGGGGATGGCTCCTTGGACGGCTGAATGGTTTTTTAAAAAACCGTTAGGGCTCAAAGCGGCGTGCGATCCCGGGGTACGGGTTCACAGGCCGATGCTTTAGGATGGTCACGAAGCCATTCGTTCATTCATTTAGTCCCTCATTCATCTCAATTTTCATTGAGCCAATGTGCTGGGCTGGGGCCCCGGGAACCGCAGGGGACGAGACAGGTGGGTGCCCTGACTTCGGTGGGTGCCCCAGAGTCTCAGTCTGGAGGGAACCCCCGGTGAGAGCAGTTTTGTGGGTGGGAAGGACTGTGTTCGGAAGATCGGGTGGAAGGAGGAGTGAGAGCGGAGAGGAGCCATCACCCTCACCGGGGCGGCTGGCATCGGGAAGGTGGGCAATGGTAAGCGTTGGTGAGAGAAGTCAGAGCCCCTCGCTCGGCTGGTGGGGATGGAAGCTGGTGCTGTGGGAGCAGCCTGGAGGTTGAGCACAGGGTTACGTGACCGAGTCATTCCACGCCAGGGTCTTTCCATGGGAAATGCAAAGGCACATCCAGCCCTGGCTGGTTTGCGGTTTGCTTAGTGGTTAGAGCACCGGTCTATGGACTGAGGCATCACAGGTATGATCCCAGTGAAGGGCGAGTATTTCAGTTGCAGGCTCGATCTCCAGCCCGGCCCCCGTCCCGGTCCAGGCATGTGGGAGAGGCAACCAACCCATGTGTCTCTCTCACATTGAGGTTTCTCTCTGTGTGTCTTTCCCCTTCCTTCCTCTCTCTCTCTCTCTCTCTCTCTCTCAAAAAAAAAAAAAAATCAATGGTATCCTTGGATGAGGATTAACAAACAAAAGCTACATCCACCTAAAATCTTGTACACAAATGTTCACAGCAGCATTACTCGCAATAGCCAACAAGTGAAAACAACCCCCAACCCCATGAACAGAGTCGCGGAGAAGCCAGTTGTGGCCTTGCCTCCGACAGGAGAGTGTTCACCGAGAAAAGAGATGAAGCACCGATACGGGGAGTGACACGGCCGAGCCTTGAGCACATCGAGATGTCAGTCACGAGAAAACCACGTGCGGTGATTCCGGGCGAAATGGCAAGAACAGGGACATTCCTAGAGGCAGAACGTGGATTGGTGGCGGCCAGGACCGAGTGGAGGGAGAACGGGTGACACCCAAAGGACAGGGTTTTCTTTTGGGGGTGATGACAATGTCCTGGAGTCACATGCTGGCGATGGTTGCACACCCTCGTGAATATACCAACACTGCCCAGTGGTGCACTTTAGAATGTTATAGTGCATGAGCTGTGTTTCAGTGTTTTTAAAAAGCAGCGAAGGGCTGGGAAATGGGGGCTTTCCACCTTTGGGGACCTCGTCACTGAGAGGACGCATCCCTCTTGCACCTCCCAGCCTCTCCACGCCGAGAACTGCGGCCCCTTCTCCGGGCTCTTGTGGGGGCTGTTCCTGCGGCCTGGGCTGCCGGGGCGGGGCTGGCACGCTTGGAGCACAGTAATCACTCTGTGACGACAGATGGGCGTGTTTGCATCAGCAGGCAGGTCTGAGATGGCCGCCGCCTGCTGCTCTGAAGCTCATCCAAAGCCTTCCACCTTTGTCCAGCTGGTGTTGCCCAGTGGTTAAACATTGACCTCTGAACCAGGAGGTCAGGGTCCATGGCTGGGTTACAAGCTTAATCCCCAGTGTGGGGCATGCAGAAGGCAGCTGATCAATGATTCTCATCATTGATCTTTCTCTCTTTCTCTCCCTCTCCCTTCCTCTCTGAAATCAAGAAAAATAGCCTACCTAATAAAGAGGGCATATGTTAATTGACCCTGACGCCATCGCAAAGATGGCAGTACCCACAGGCAATAAAGAGGGAATATGCTAATTACTGCCATGCCCTCAAAGATGGCAGTGCCCACAGCCACAAGGTGGCAGCACCCAGTCACCTCAACCCCACTGGGGCAGCATGCGTGTGGGAAGGCTCAGCACATCTACCTCCAGAGTATCCCAGTCCCCTCAGCCCCCCAGCCCCCCAGCCCCCAGGGAAGCCTTGGATGGCGGCTGCCCAGCTGCCCAGGTAACCAGGGCTGGCTGAGGTTTGCACTGCCAGCAGTGGCAGCAGCAGAGATGTGATGAGGGCGGTGCCTTCCCCTGATTGTCGGTCACCTCCCGCCCCTGAGGGCTTCCAGACTGTGAGAGGGGGCAGGCTGCGCTGAGGGACCGCCCCTCCAGTGAGTGAATTTTCGTACACCAGGCCTCTAGTATTAAAAAAAACAAAAACAAAAAAACACAAACACTCCCCCTCCCCCCCACGCCCCCCCCCCCCCCCGCCACCATGGCTGGACCCTCTTGGTTTAAATGGATAGCCTTGTAATGAAGGGAGCACAGAGGGTCCTGCCAGGTACAGTTGGGCACGTTGTTCTGTGTGCAAGCAGCATCTATTGAGCATTTACTGGATGCCAGAAACTCTGCCGAGCACTTGACCTACAATAACCTTCGTCTAATCTTCACTCTCCCCCTTTGGTGAGAGCTATTATCCTCCGTCTAGGAAGGCAGGAGCCTTGGAAAGTTCAGCGATTCCCTACGTGCACTCCCCTGTTACAGCCGCCTTGGGAAGGATGCCCTGTCCCACCCCAGGGCTCCCCACATCCCCGCCGGGCTGTGGCCTGCCTGTCGCTGGGCATTAGCTTTCGGGAGCACCCTGGTCAGACACGGGGCCCTGGGGCCCACAGGACCGGGCCGGCTCTGTTCTCGTGCACGTTGTTTAACCTCTCAGGGCATCAGTGTTCTCATCTGCGAGGTGGGCAGTGATAGCATCCTTCTGGCATTGCCGTGAGGATTAACACACGTGGAGAAACCTCTTGTCCATGTGAATCTTCAGAGCCACGTGCTGGCTGCTTGTCCCACCAGTCCGTGAGGTCAGGGGGCTCAACCGTCACTTCACAGAATTGCCTAGCACAACTCCCGGCACATGGTAAGCGCACATGCGTGTGTTTTGTTTGTTTGTTTGTTTGTTTTTGATTTTTTACAGAGAGGAAGAGAGAGGGACAGAGAGTTAGAAACATCGACGAGAGAGAATCATCGATCAGCTGCCTCTTGCACACCCCCTACTGGGGATGTGCCCGCAACCAAGGCACATGCCCTTGACCGGAATCGAACCTGGGACCTTCCAGTCCGCAGGCTGACGCTCTATCCACTGAGCCAAACCGGTTTCGGCCATGCGTGCTTTTTGAACCAATGAGTGAGTGCGTGCAGCTTAGCGCCAAGACAGCAGGATGGGCCTCTGGAAATCACCAGACGCCTCGGAGACAAGGCCACAGCCCCCAGATGTCCCACTCCGGGCCGGCAGAGGTCGGGTTCTCCATGGGTGGTCCAGCAGCACCCGCGTGGGTCAGCACCAAGTCCAGAAAGCTGGTCCGGGGCCGGGGAGCCCGGGCCTCTCCTGTTTCCCCACCTGGCCCTGCCCATCTCGCCGCGGCGGCTGCGGCTTGCCTTTCACATGGCGAGGGGCACCTTCTCCATCTGCACGGCCTCCCGGACTCGCCTCCCCGGCTCTCAAGTTACATTCCATTCACAAAAAAGCAGCCAGATCTTAAGATGTGCGAGCACATGAGAAGGAAGAAAGCGAGGTGGAAAAAATGTGCTCAGAGAAGGAGCAAGCTGGGATTGGGGCACAGGAAATGCTACCCCGCTTTTCCCCACCCCCTTTCCCCCACGCCAGCTGGAGAGCCTTCCATCTGCTGCGTGGGCTTCCAGGCTCCGGGCGGCCTGCTCTGCGGAGCGAGGGCGGGGGCTGAGCCAGGAGGCAGAGAAATCCAGAGGGGAGACCCTAGATGCCAACCACTCCGTTCTTCCCGCCACCGCCAGGGCTGCTGGGCTCCCTCTGTGGGAGGACCTGGCTCCAGCCGGCCGCCATGGGCCCTGCCATGGGGCCCTGTCGCCCGCCCGCCCGGGACATCTGTCCATACTCACTCAAAGGCACAGTGCCCTGCCGGCGTGTCTCAGGGGTGGGCAAACTTTTTGACTCGAGGGCCACAATGGGTTCTTAAACTGGACCGGAGGGCCAGAGCAAAAGCAACCTGACCATGCTGGCACTCTCATCGTGGGCTGCTGGTGAAGGAGCAGAGGGGAGAGCAAGAGAACCCTCTGCTCTTTCTGCTCCGAGGGCCGGATAGAACAGCCGATCCGGCCCGCGGGCCGTAGTTTGCCCACAACTGAACTAGGTTTAATTCCTGGTGAGGGCACATGCCTGAGTTACAGGCTTGATATCAGCAGGGGGCGTGCAGGAGGCAGCCGATCCATGATTCTCTCTCTCCCTCTCCCTTCCTGAAATCACTAAAACACAGAATTTTTTTTTTTTTAAAGGCACTTCATGGGCTGTACTTCCAATAGGCGTGAAGCAGGACTTTGCTGAGTGTGAGCCCTTGCTCTGAGACACCTCATGGCTTCCCACTGACCTACAGGATAAAATAATAATAATAATAATGATAAATCTCATTTCCTGGCCAGTCACGAGGCCCAGGCTGTGCTAAGGGATTTTGTGTGCAATGCCTCTTCCTCCATCACACACAACCTATGTTATGGAGCATAACGTATATAGAAAATATACATATATGTTTAACTTTAGCCCTCACAGAAGCCCCATGAGGTGGCGGCACTCCTACACTCCCATTTTCTAGAAGCTGAAATGCAGAGAGGGTAGTTGCCGGCTTGGGTTCAGAGTGTGTGGTAGAGGTAGGATTTGAACCCAGGCCTCTGGGCACATAAACCCACGGGGACCCTGTGCTGCTGCATCTCAGGGAGTCCTCACAGCACCCCTGCTGGGGGCTTCTCTCATCGGCCCCATTTCCCAGATGGGACACTGAGCTCAGAGGGATCCACCCCCTGTCCAGGGCCTCAAGTGGAGGAGGCCACACTTACACCATGCCCTGTGCCCGTGCACACAGTAGGTGCTAAATACTTGCCTGCGTGATTGAGCATTATGGGCACATAAGGTACACACACCAGTGGCCCTGCCACACTATCCAGGCAGTATTGTGAGAGGCCGGTAGGACATCATTCCCGGTGAGGCCGGGTCAAACGCCGAGCCTGATTGGGTGTCCCTCACCCTTCCTATCGCTTCCCCGCCTTTGCCCATGCCTCAGAGAGGCTTGTTGGGGGCAGCTCCAAGGCTTTGCCTGCCACGGGATGGCCACTCGTAGGAGTGGGAGCCTCGCCTGGCACACCTCGTCTTCCCCCACCCCCCCCCCCACCACCGCACTGGGCGCACAGTAGGACTGAAATGGGATGATCCTCAAAACAGTGTGGCAGTTCCTGTCCCTGAAGAGCCAGCGCTCAGATCCCACTCCCTGGCCCTGCCCTCCGCGAGAAAGTTACTTCGCCGCCTGAGGCCTCGCCCTCCTCACGGCAGGCAACCTGGGATATGCTCACCTTGCCCTCACGTTGGTCTCGTGGCTCCGGCCGCCTGCTCTTCGCAGCACGCCTGGGTGTGTGTGCTAGCTCGCTCTCTCCCTCTCTCTCCCCGCCTTCACGCCGGCAGGGGCAGCGCTGGCGCGCAGACGGATCTGGCCGCTCACACAAAACCAGGGACTGCTTTTCACATCGAATCCTTATCCCCGCGGCCCCACAAGGCTTATTCCTGTTCTGGTCCCCCCCCCCTCCCCGCCCCCTCGCATCTGTCAGTGTCATAAATACTCGCAAGGGGAAGAAAAAAGTTGCCCCAGACTCGACGTCAACACAAACAGCCCTAATTGGTCCTGGAGCCTCATAATTCCCGGATTGTCCTGACCATGTGTATCTAGGAAATTCACAGCAGCAAAGGTGAAGGGTGTTTTCATTCGTACATTGAAGTGGAGGCTTTGTCTCCGGCTGGAATTGGGCCCCCACCCCGAGCCTCGGGGCGCTTGCTCTAGGCCTGCGCAGAAATCTGACTTATCACTTTTTTTTTTTTTCTTCTTCAAGGGAAGGAGAAAGTGCATGAATATTTAATTATTCTGCTGCCAGGAGGGGAGGGTTGGGAGCTACGTGAGTCAAGGGCTGGACTCCTCTTTTCAAAGGCCGAGGCAGGGTCTAGCCCTTAGGATTTCTCCGTGTCCTCAGGGCCTCGGACTGCCGCGTTCCCGCTACGCCGCCGGCACCTCTTGCTTAGGAAACAATCGGCCGTAGGCGCGTTTGGGTGATTTCCAGTCGGTTCTTCTGGGCTCCTTGGCACATTTTTGCTTTCCTTTACAACACGCATAGAAGAAGGGGTGGGGGAGGGCGGGGCGAAGGGAGGTGAGGTCCAAGCACGTCTTTGGCTGGAGCCTTGCTGGCTGAGGGGGCCGCCGGGGCAGGCAGGGGGAGCGGGAGGGGGGGGGGGCTGTGGCTGACAAGGCTAGGACATTCTGCAATGTGGAAGCCAAAAAAATCCCAAAAGAAACATTCTGTAGCTTCCAGTCTGCAAGGGGAGGAAGAGGATTTCCTCTCTGGGCAGTTCTGGGGGCTCCGGGGAGGGCCCCCATCGATGGTGACCGGCTCCGAGGGGCGGGGTCAAGGGAGGGGGACAGGAAGCAGGGTCAAGAGTCTGGGCAGGACCAAATTTGGAGAAACCAAGGGCTAGGAAGTTCAGCGCAGGCGGAACGGGGCCTTGTAAGGCAGAGCCGTCTTGGCCGCCGGCGATCTCGGTTGAGAGTTGCCCCGGCCTCTCAGTGGGCAAACTGAGGCACCACAGAGCAAGCTGCCGGGAGAGCTGCCCGTCACGGAGTCGCCGGCAGGGACCACCCGCTGAGCACCTACTGTGCGCCGCAGAGTCCCAGCGTGCTTCCTGCATCCTCAGCTCGCCCTCCTACGAGGGACAGGCCTGTAGGCGCCTCGGGCGGATGGGGAAACCGAGGCTCAGGGAGTTGAACAACCTGTCCCAGGCTCCCATAGATACTTTTTGTGGTACTATTCTTAATTTCTCAGCAACGATGGTATGCCAAACACAGAGGCATTGTACGTAAACGACCGGACGCAAAATAATGGGGGGGGGGGGGTTTCAACTGTCAATATCGACCATTCGGAGGGATCGCATTGCCCTGATTTTGTGAGATCGAGTCCCTCGGTTGCCATCGATTACAAAACGGACTTAATCGATGCGTGGGCAGCCCGTCTTTAGCATCAGGAAAGCTGTGATAAAAAACATTAAAAAAAAAAAAAAAGGTGTTTCTTAAACAATAAAGACGTGCACAGTGGCCGAAGCCAGTTTGGCTCAGTGGTAGAGCATCGGTCTGCAGACTGAAAGGTCCCGGGTTCGATTCCGGTCAAGGGCATGTACATTGGTTACGGGCACATCTCCAGTAGGGGGTGTGCAAGAGGCAGCTGGTCGATGTTTCTCTCTCATCGACGTTTCTAGCTCTCTATCTCTCTCCCTCCCTCTCTGTAAAATATCAATAAAATATATTTAAAAATAAAAAAAGACGTGCACAGTGTAAACAGCATCCCCTTGGATGTGGCACCTTGTACAATGCGCAACCTAAACAACTGAGCACAGCGGCCGGAGGGGTGAGCGGAAGGGGCAAACTAGGGGCTGCCCTCCAGGGCCTGGGCACCACTCAGGCGCACCCATGGCTTCCCTGGTGTGTGATGCGGCCCCACCCCAGCGTCTAACCCCTAATGACAAAGGGCACGGTGGGTCAGAAAGGAAGGAACAGAAGGGATACGGGAGGTCGGGCTCCCATACACTTGCTATCCCTTTCCCCTCAGTGCGGGCACAGAGCCTGGCACGCAGTGGGCACTGGGTAAAGCAGACGGAAGGAAGGCTAAGCCCCCGCTCCCCGCCTCCCTCCTCCTGGTCTGCATCCCTTGCAGTGCTGAGGTCAGCGATAGTGGCAGACGGAGGGGCCCCCATCCAGAACCTCACTGAGCCAGGGGGCAGGAGCTGGTTCCCACAGGCCGCCCGAGACACAATGAACCGTGTGAAAGCCACTGGCCAGAGCCCCCTGTGACCGGGGACAATGCTTGGCCCTCAGTCCCGAAGGACAGCTCGGGGTCTCCGGAGGCGGCGGCAGGCCTTCCCAGCGCCCTGGCCGGCTGCCTGCGGGCCGAGGGTGGGCCCACCTGGCGACTCCTTCCTTCCAGCTGCCGGCTCCCGGAGCTCCGGCCCCGCCTTTCCTGTGGCCGCCCCTTCTCTTCCCGGCCCCCACCCTGCTGGCCGGCGGCTCCCGGTTCCGTCTGCCACCCCTCCCAGCCTCTCAGGGCCGCTCCCTGGGGCGTGGGGCCGGGAGCCTCGGCCCTTTAAGAGGTGACAGAGCGGCGGGGATGTAGGATCGGGGGGGATGGTGCCATCTTGGGCTTTGTGCACCTGGCTCAGTGGTCGTGTCCGGTGGGGGGGGGGTGGCTTTTGTGTCCGGTCGTTTACATACACTGGTGCTCATCTGTGTGATAGCCGGGTATGTGGGCACCCTCCAAACTTACTCATTCAGGGCTTTGCGGAGCAGTCCTGGACAGGCAATTGCCAGCATCCCCATCTCACAGATGGGGAAACTGAGGCTCTGAGAGGTGTGCGGTAACTCAACGAGGTCGCGTGACGAAGTTTATGGGGGGGGTTGGAGGGAGGCATAGGAGCAAGGCTTGAGCCCAGGCGAGTCTGCCTCCAGATACGAAGGGTCCCAGCACGCCGATCCTGTCTTAGGGACGTGCTGCAAGCCCCAGGGCTCAGCGGGCTCAGCCCGCTCACTCAGGCTGCACCTGCGACTCTCACACCTGGCCGAGATGCCCGGGACCTTGTTGGAATCAGAAAGAACATCCCCCTCCCTCCCACCCCACTCCCCATCCCCTTCCCTCGCCAGCTCCCGGCTCCAGTAACATCCAACAAAACCGCCCGAACAGGCCAGAAAGTCAAGTGGACTTGGCCCAAGCAGCGATTCTTGTGGGAGAGACCAGGAGCAGCTGTGTGGCTTCCCTCTGAAGTTTTTCCAGGACGGACCCCGGTGTGTGTGTGTGCGTGCGTGTGCATGTATGTAATGAGTGTGTGAGTGTGTACCACCTCCGCCTGGTGGGCAGATGGCTCCTCGGGGCCTGGCAGTCAGAGGAGATGCAGGCAGGGGCAGGAGGAACAGGCTGAGGGAGGCAGGGACCACTGGTGGTCAAGTCACAGGACCAGGGGTGGTTCGTGAGATGCCCGAGTAAAGGGCAGAGGTTGAGAAGGGACGGCTACTCAGGGCGGGGGGCTCCAGGCCCCGGGGGTATATCTGCACCCCCACCCACCTCCCAGCAAAGCCCTATCAGTAGGAGCCACTGGGCTGCCGAGGAAAGAGGCCTTACCGAGGGGCCAGGAGAGCCCGATCTCGGCCTCGGCCTTGTCCGTGGGGAGCAGTCGTGCTCCAGGACAGATACACCACCACCACCCCGACCCTCAGTCTCTGCGTCTGGAAAGCGAGCGCCCCCTGGTTTCTACCTCGCGGGGCGTGGCGAGGAGAAGATCGGCTTTCACCTCGGAACCAAGCGCCTCGCGGTGCTCACACACACTAGACGAAAAGGGGAGAGAGTCAGGCCCTCCCCAAAGGTCAGTGTGAGGGTTGAGAGAAAGAATCCTCCATTTCCTCCAGGGCCTGGCCTCCGTGTGGCCCTGCTTCCTGTCCCAAACCGGCTGCTCGGGCCTGCCCTCCTTTAACCCCTCTGCTGCCCGGAGTCACCCGGCTGCTTTGCCAGGGCCCGACCCGGCTGGGCTGGTTTAATTGGCCTCAGCCTGCTAAGTTAAAGCGAAATAAACCTCTCCCTGCAGAACCCCACGGGACGGTCCCTCTCCTCACCCCCGCACTCGGCTGCAGCTGCCCGGGCACCCCCTTCCAGCTGCTCCGATTTCATGGTGCTCTCACACTCGAGGTCCTTGGTCACCTGGCGTGGTTCTTCCACTCCCTCTCGGCCCACAGGCCCTCGCTCAGGAGGCAGCTGGGGGGCCACCAAGCCGAACTAGAAGCAGCACTTCCGGGACCCCTTTGGGGCGCCTCCTGCCCTGGCCAGGTTCTCCCGCCACCAGCTAGCTGTGCGGGCTCTAGACGCCCAACCTCCTTGGCTGTGGAGCAGGTTAGGGGACCGGAAGCATCCTCCCAGCACTGCTTCTCACTAAGCCTGACTCAGGTCAGGGCGGCCCTTTTCTCCACCTCTGTCCACCGAGAAGAGTCTCAGGGGAGGGTTTTGATTGGCCCAGGTGAGGTCACGTGCCCATCTCTGCACCAACCACAGTGGCTAGGAGAATGGCACGTTGTGATTGGCCAGACCCGGGTCACATGCTTTTTTTCCTGTCGCCAAGGGGCAAGACTTAAGATACCAGTGCCACAGGCACCTGTCCCAGGAACCCTGGGTTCTGGGCTGGGAGAAGCCCATTCCCTGAGGTCAGGGAGGCAGTTCCAGGGGCAGAGAGTGCGGGTGCAGGGCAAACCCAACGGGCAGACCCACGTGCACACCTAGGGGGGAAAGGCCAAGGGGGGTGGGAACAGGGTGGAAGGGAGTCGCGTGAGCAGGGCCCTGCCAGGGGAATGCATGGGGACCCCCGCCCCCTTCTGCCATGTGTCCAAGGAGGAGGGGGCGTAGTGGTGCCCCGTGTGCTTCCAGTGCAGCGGGCCAGCCGGCCCTGCTGCCAGGCCTCCCTTCCCTGCCGCCAGAGCACACGTTGCAAACATCTGCCCAGCGGCTGCTGGGGGTCGCTCTCTTGGAGTTTCCTGCTGCTGACAGGAACCAGTTCGCCTTTTTATTACCCGCAGCGCACATCTGGGAACACTCTCGGATCGGTCTGGCTGAGCCAGTGGGCTGAAGAGCTGACTCCCAGCCAAGCGAACGGGGCGGGGGGGCAGCAGTGGCGACAGGCTGGGTCTGGGAAGTGTCTCCCTCCCCCGCCCCTCCCTCGGAGCTGCCCCATGTGACCGCAGCTCCTGGATGGCGTCCACGGAGGCGGTTGTGTAACCAGCCTTGTCCAGAGGGAGGGGAGGGCTGAGCTCAGGGTGGGGTCCCGCCAGGGAGCCTGCCTGCCAAGTCCGGAGGGGGCGCGGGGTGGGGGTGGGGGGGGGCTCTGGGACAGCCTGGTGTCTGGGCTTCTCCCATTATGGGCTGAGTGTGTTCATTCTGCCCCTCCTTTCTGTCCTTCTCTCTCTCTTTCCCTCTTTTAATCTTTCTCTTTTTTCCTTCCTTCTCTTCTCTTCTCTTCCCTTCTCTTCCCTTCTCTTCTCTTCTCTTCTCTTCTCTCTTCCCTCCCTTCTTTCTTTTTACTTTTTTCATATCTTTCTTCTCTCCTTCCCTTTCATCCTTTTTTCTTCTTTTCTCACCTTCTCTCCCTCTGTTCCTCCCTCCCTTCTTTCTCCCCTCCCCTCTCCTCTTAACTCCTCTTCTCCCCTTTCTTCTCTCTTCCCCTCCCCTCTCTTCCCCTCCCCTCCTTTTCTCTCCTCTCTCCTCTCTTTTCCTTCTTCCCCACAACTTTTTCATATTCCCACTTAAAGAGCACATCCTTAAGGTCCACCCTGGACACTGGGCAGGAGGCAAGGGCCTGAACCAATAACATTTTAGGCAACCCCAGCTCTTCTGTTGAAAGACAACCGGGGGTTAGGGGGCAGGGGAGCTGTCCCCCCTCCCCTCGAGCCCTTACACAGAGAGAACTGGCCCTCGGCCTCCGGTGACAGGCCCAGAGCTCTCCCGATGCTCAGACACCACACACGCTGGCTCCAAGGGGCTCGTGGGTGCAGAGGGGACCTCGCTGCCCACAGAGCTGGCACGAGGCCACGGTCCTCCGAGTCCTTCCAGCCACAGCACCAACCCCTAGCCCAGCCGGCTGGGCACCAGAGGGCCCCTCGCTTGCTCGGCCCTCTGTCTGTCGGTCCATCCTTGTGTCTACCTGTGTGTGGCTCCCTCAAACAGACACCTGCTTGGACCCCCACCAGCACCAGGCCCCTCCGTGACACGTTCATTTAGTTTAATAGCACCCACTCTTCCTGCAGATCAAAAAGCTTGCCAGGGAAGGCTGGAGACCGAGGGTGGGGGCGGGCCGGGGTGCTGGGCCCCCGTCCCCTCAAAGCCCCCAGCAGCGGGGAAGCCCCGCGGGATCGCAGGGATCTCAGCCTCTCCGAGGCCCGGCCAGGAACATTCCTTGCGTTGTGTTTCACAAATAGTGACTGACTCCTTCTGTGGGGGGTGGGGGGGGTGGGGGGGGGTGTCATGCCGTGTGCCAGGATCTGGAATGTAACAGCGTGCAAGACAGAACGTCCCTGCCTCCTTTCTTTAGCAGAAAGTTAGGAACAAAACAAAAGTGGATCCCAGTCCTTCCAGCGAGGACGGGCCTATTAATAACCCAGGCACCGGACCTCGCAGTCCCAGGTCGGTTTGTGTCCAAGGGGGCGCGCCTTCGCGCTGGGAGAAGGGGGAGAATGCTCCGGGCATTGGGGCAGCACATGCAAAGGCCCTGGGGTAGGCACCGCTGGGTGGGTTCTAGGATTTGAGAAGAAGCCCGTGGGACTTGAATGATGGGTGCAAGAAGGAGAGAGGGCCAGGAGGAGGTTGGGGGGGACAGGGCCTGAAAATGTCCTGTCAGGACTGTGGGCCTTGTTCTTTTTAAAAAATATATTTTATTGACTTTTTTTACAGAGAGGAAGAGAGAGGGAGAGTTAGAAACATAGATGAGGGAGAATCATCCATCAGCTGCCTCCTGCACCCCCCCCCCACGGGGGATGTGCCCACAACCAAGGTACATGCCCTTGGCCAGAATCGAACCTGGGACCTTTCAGTCTGCATGCCGACGCTCTATCCATTGAGCCAAACCGGTTTCGGCATGGGCCTTGTTCTAAGAACAATAAGGAAGCTACTCCGTGGGCTGGAGCCGGGGAGCATCAGAATCCGGCTCCTGTCCCGGGAAGATCACTCAGCAGGTGGCGGGAGAGGCAGGGAGTGGGGGACTGGGGGAGGAGCCCATCGCAGCGATGGGTGGCACGGACGGGGGGAGGCCCCGGAGGTAGAGACCACAGGCTAAATCTGGGCGAGTCAGGGTGCTGGGGAGCAAGGGCAACTCTGAGACAAGTGTTTACAACGCAGACTAACAACGCAAAAAAACAGAAACTCTGCGGGCAGCTCAGCGGACTGCGGAAGCCGCTGATGACAGGCACTCAGCCCCGTCTTGGAACAGCCAGGAGGGCTTCCTGGAGGAGGAGACACTTACCCCGAAAAGGGAAAAGGTGAGTAAGAGCAAGCGGACTGGGGGCGGGGGCAGCAGGAAAGCAGCGTGCCAGGCAGCGAAACAACCTGTGCAAAGGGCTGGGGACACGCGAAAGCAGGCACCCCTGAGGCCAGAGGGTCATGCTCCCAGGTGCAGGATGAGGAGGGGAAGCTGGAGATCCAGGCAGGGCCAGTTGGTGGCCAGCCTGAGGTCACAGAGGGTGGGGGACTCTGTTCTGGGGGCCCCTGGGGGATCTCATCCTTGGTGTCATTGTCAGGTGTGTGGCATGGAGAGACCTCCTTGGCTGCTGGAGGCATTGGGGTGGGGGAGGCATGCCTGGAAGGGTTGGTTGTAACCCCACAGCTTCGGCCTGAGCTCCCCCAAGAGGAATCAGCCACGGGCATCCTCCCTGGGAAGGAGGCTGCGCTGCCCGTCCTGCTGGGGGACAGACGCTCCGGCTGAGAGGTGAGACCAGGCTTCAGGGAGTGTGTTTCCGTGTGGGGCTGGAGCTCCGCTTGCTGCAACTCTCTTCCTGCATCTGCTGCTTTATGGCTGCCAGGGGCTGGCTTACCCCCCCACCCCCACCCCACATCCCACCCCTGGCCCCTCCTCTGACCTCTGGAGAGAGTGTCACCGCGGTCTGTGCGTTGGTGCCTTTTTCTCTTCTGGATCTGCTAGGGACAAGGATTTGTCGTTGTTGCTTGTTTAATTCTCACTTGGGGATATTTTCCCCGTTGATTTCTTTTTGAGAGAGAGAGAGAGAGAGAGAGAGAGAGAGAGAGAGAGAGAGAAGGAGGGCTGAGACTCGGAGAGAGAAACATCGATGTGAGTAAGACACTCTCACCCCTGGCTGGAATGGGGGGGGGGGGGTCGAGTCTGCAGCCTAGGTACGTGCCCTGACTGGGAACCGAACCCGCAACCTTTTTTGGTGTCCGGGACGATGCTCCATTCGGGCACATCTGGCCAGGGCTACTTCTATTCTTAGCACTGTCACCCGCCCCCACCCCCAGGCTTGTTTGAACCAGAATTCAAATAAGGCCCACACCCTGAAGGTTTAATGCAATGGGTGAGTCCAATGGTCTCTTTAATGTATAGGTTTTACCTCCATTCCTCTCCCTCTGTCTCTCTGCCTCCATCTCTCTCTCTCTCTCTCTCTCTCTCTCTCTCTCTCTCTCTCTCTCTCGGTTCTCTCCTCCTCCCCATGCCCTGTCTCTCGCTTGCCTGTCTCTGTCTCCCTCTCCCTTCCTGTCTCTCTCCCGCCAGCCCCCCATCTCCGCTTTGTTACTCTGTAGTTTTTGGAGAAGCAGGGTTGTTTGTCTTGGAGAGAGTCCCACAGTCCTGGGAGTCATTTTAACATGGTCTCTAAGTAACTATATATATGTTTAAACACCGTTGTCCTATGTCAGAGCTGTGGCCATTTGGGGCTGGGCCACCCTGTGCACTGAGGCTGAGCGGCGCCCCCGCCCCAGGAGCACCCCAGGGAGCTGACGCTTGGAGGGGGCTGATATGCAGTCGGTCATTTTTTGGGGGTGCCCTGGGAGCGGCGTCATGGGGGCGGGGGTAAGGTACAGGCTGGGCAGGGGGCATCGAGCTGCCATGCAGCCTTGGCCAGCCCCCGAATAGCCATGGAGCTGGGGTGGCCCTCAGAGTTATCCCCAACGGAGCCGAGAGGTCCGGGCCTCATGCACCAGCATGGGTCCCTGAGCTCTGGCCACCTGGGAAGGCCTGACCTTGGCTGGGTCTGACCCTGAAGGTGACAGCCGAGCCATCTGTTGGGAAAACACATTCCCATTGAGGGGTCTGGGCGGCCCCACAGAGTCACGGAGTGAAAGAACATGCGTGGGAGTGATGCGGGGGGGAGAGGGGGTCCACCCCAGGTGGGCTGCGGGGCCTGCACTCTGCCTGGGAGGCACGTGGGGAGGAGAAGGCCTGGGTTCCTTCTCTGAGCACCTGCTGCTGCACGGCAGACCTTGCACGGAGGTGTCGTAAGTCTGCCACGGTGCTTTGCCACCTCGACGGAGCGCGTGGGTGGGAGCCGTGCAGGTGACGAGGGGTGTCAGAGGAAGAAAACGTAATAAAACCAGCGAAGTCGGTCTGCCTTTTTATTACTAGCAGTGTCACTGGGGATCCTCACATACCATACAATTCACCCTGGAAACGTACAGGTCAGTGTTTTTAAGTGTATTCACAGCTTGTGCAACCACCACCACCGCCACCACCGCCACCACCACCAACCACCTAACTCCAGAACATTCTCATCCACCCGCAGGGAAACACATGCTCCATTCCTGCAGTCACTCCCCATATTCCCCTGTGCTACTGTCAACCTACGTGTGTGTCTAGGGATTTGCCTATTCTGGATATTTCATGTGGATGGAATCATCCAGAATGTGGTCCGCCTGGCTTCTTTCACTTAGCATGATGTTGTCAAGGCTCACCCATGCTGGATTTCGCTCCTTTTGGTGGCCGAATAATATTCCAGTGTCAGGAGAGGCCATATCGGTTGGTCCATCCACCCACTGGCGGATACTTGAGTTGTTTTCACTTACAGAGCCTAACAGTGCTGCTAGGAACATTGGTGTGCAAGGTCTTTGTGCTGCTGTACATTCTCAGTTCTCTTGGGCATGTACCTACAGATGGAATCGCTGGGTCACCTGATGCTTACCCTGTTCAGAAACTGCCAGACTTCTCCAAAGCAAACTGTCCTTTTACAGCCCTACCCGCAATACAGAATGGTTCCAATTTCTGGACATCCTCACCAACACTTGTTACTGTCTTTCTTATGCTAGCCATCATAGTAGGTGTAAAGTACTACCTCCTTGTCGTTGGGATTTACATTCTCATTGTCTCTTTTCTTTGGGGAAATGCCCTTTGTCCGTTTTAAAATTTGATCGACTTTTTATGGCTGAGTTGTAAATATCCTTTATGTGTTCTGGATTCAGGTCCCTGATCAGGTGAGTTACCTGCACAGATTTCTCTCCCATTCTGAGAGTTGTCTTTTCACTTCATCGTGGTCTCCTTCAAAATACAAAAGTTTTTAATTTTGAGGAAGTCCAAGTTCCCTATTTTTTTTCCTTTTGTTGCCTTTTTGGTGTCATTTCTAAAAGCCACGGCCTAGCCCCGAGGTTAGGAAGAGTTCCCCCTGTTTTCTTCTAAGGGTTTTATAGTTTTAGCTCTTACAGGCAGGTCTTGATCCATTTGAAGTGTAAGCAGATGGCGTGGGATAAGAGTCCAACTTCCTTCTTTGCCCTGTGCTTGTGTAATGGCCCCAGCCCCATCTATTGAAAGGACTGTCCTTCCCCCATGGAGTGGGGAAGCTCAGTTGACTATGAAGGTAAGGGTTTATTTCCAGACTCGCAGTTCTCTTCCGCTGATGGGTAGTCTGCCCTCACGCAGGACCCACACTGTCCTGATAACTACAGACGGGGAGTAAGTGTTGAAATCAAGATGTCAGCCCTCCACCTTGGCTCCCTTTTTTGGGGGTTGTTTTGGAATTTTCCAAATGAACTTTGCATTTCCATATGAAATTGAGAATCGGCTTATCAACTTTCAGGCTGCTTTTTATTCTAAACAGTGTCAGTGACAAAAATCCTCCCTCTACCACCACCACGCCCCCCCCCTCCCACCCTCCCGCCTTGGGGGCTGCTGGTTGAGTATGGACGGAAGAACCAATGTGCGTGGGTGAAACCCTGGCCCCCCGCTTCCCGGGGCCTCTCTGTGCCTCAGCCTCTCAGGTGTGAAATGTGTCTGCCTCAAGGGGCTGCTGTGAGGCTAAGACACGCAGACACAGGCGAAGGACTTCATCGCCTAGAGCAGTGTTTCCCAAACTTCTCTCATGATGAAAATCACCTGGTGGAGTTGTTAAAATGCAGATTCCTGCCGAAACCGGTTTGGCTCAGTGGATAGAGCGTCGGCCTGCAGACTGAAGGGTCCCGGGTTCGATTCCGGTCAAGGGCACGTACCTTGGTTGCAGGCACATCCCCGGTGGGGATTGTACAAGAGGCAGCTGGTCGATGTATCTCTCTCATCGACGTTTCTAACTCTACCCCTCTCAATTCATCTCTGTGTAAAATCAATAAAATATATTTCAAAAAAAATAAAATAAAATACAGATTCCTGAATCCCAACTAAGAAGTGCTAAACTAGAATTTGGGGGAACATATAGGTAAAATTGTATACTTAACTAGTGCTCTAAGCTTAAGTATACAATTAAGTATACAATTTTACCTACATGTTCCCCAAAAATTCTAGTTTAGCACTTCTTAGATGGGGTTCAGGAATCTGTATTTTAACAACCCCACCAGGTGGTTCTCATCATGAGAGAAGCTTGGGAAACACTGGCCTAGAGGAAGTGTGCTCAGTAAACTACCATGCGGGGCATCGCCGCAGCCCCAGACTGGAGGTGCTCAGCCCTGTCCCCACACACCGTGCTCCCAGGGAGCTAACACATAGTCCTGCCGGCCCCACCCCCGAAGTTCCGATTCGATAGGTTCAGGGCGCAGCCGGGAAACTCTTCTGTTTTAACCCCCAGGTGGTTTTGCAGGGAAGGCTGCTCCGGGCTGTTGTTCCGCTTGGCACCGTCGCCTCCACTTGTCGGGTAAGGCACCTGGTACCCCCCTCCTGAGGCCATGCTCATGGTGCGGAGAGGACAAGTCCCCGGCCATCGAGAAGCTGGCAGCTGAGCTGGTGAGCAGGGAGGCGTGTAAGAAGTATGGTCAAGGACGAGGCACCAGCGCAGCACGAGATGAGGAGATGCGAAATGACAGATAAACAGCCTATCAGCCGAAGCCCAGGAACAAAGCGAGACCCCGGGGCTGGGCAGCACGCTGAGGCCACGGGGTTGGAGAGCCCTCCCCTCTCTGCCCTCCCTCCCCCCCCCCCCCCCCCGCCCCAGGAGCTGTTGTCAGTGGGAACCCACAGGCCTTCTTCCAGGGCGGCTCTAGGACTAAAGGAGATCATCAGTGTGGATCTGACTGTGCAAGTTGCTGCTGTAACAAATTGCCACAATTTCGCGGCTGGGAACATCTTTCGCGGCTGTGTTATCTTGCAGCTCCGGAAGTCAGAAGCCCTAAAATGAAGGTGTCATGGGGCTGCATTCTTTCTGGGGGCTCCAGAAGGGACGCTTTTCCACTTTCTGGAGGCCACCCCCATTTTTTGGCTCATGGCTTCCTCCATCTTCAAAGCCAGCCGGGTAGTGCCTGTCTCTCTCTCTCTCTCTCTCTCTCTCTCTCTCTCTCTCTCTCTCTCTCTTTCTCCCCCTCGTCCTTCCTGCCTCCCTCCTATGAGGATCCTTGTGACATTGGGCGCCCCGAGTAACCCAGGAACATCTCCCATCTCAGAACCTCACTTTGATCACGTCTGCAAAGTCCCTGTGCCGCGTGAGGTCACATACTCGCAGGGTCAGGGGATTCGGTCATGGACATCTTTGGAGCCATTGCTCTGCCAACCACAGTGACAACAGTGCCTGTGAATTGATCCCTTCCGACCTGCCACGCACTGTGCTTCAGTACCCGGCTGCATGGCCATCTCAGGGACACTGCGTCCCTGATTCATCGGTGGGGCACCAGAGACCCCTGGCAGGACCAGGACCGAGATGGGCCTAGCTGTCCTGACCACACATCTTCCCTGCGGGAGCAGCTGGGACCCAGGAGGTGTCAATCAACATGAGAGCCGGAGGAGCTGTCAGAATGGATCATGATTTACACTGAATAAGCTGGACCGACGGCCAGAGCTGGGGCAGCGAGAGGACTGACGGCCTTCCAGGAGGCGGGGCAGCAAGGCAAAGGCCCCGTCAGGACAGGGGCGTTTGGGGGCAGAGCGGGGCCGTCCTGCTGAGGAGGAGGGTCCCGGGGCTGGAGAGGCCTGAGAGCCTTGAGCGCCGAACTTCAGGGAGTCGACTTGGACCCTTAGGCCCCGGGGAGCCATAGGAGGCGTGTGAGCAGAGGAAGAGGGATGTTGGGAAGGCTGTCTCTCACAGGCTTACCTGCCCTTGGTCCTCACCCAGGGCAGCCTTTCTGCCCCCGCTCGGGGCGCAGGGCATTCCCAGGCCCTTTGGAGAGCACGGGGCCTCCGGCACCTCTTTCCTGTGCCCGGGACCCCTCGGCGGCCGGAAGCGATGCATTGTAATGCTGGCCTCCAGGACTTCCTGCAGGACCCAGGGTCGGACAGGTCTTCGTGCAAACCCTTCCCCAGAGCCCTGCGCTGCCTGGCCAGGCTCAGGCTCAGGCTCAGGGGGCAGCAGGAGGGGTATTTACTCAAAGCACACGGGGCCCTGGGGAGAGGGCCCTGCGGGAAGTGGATGTGCTCTGCGTGTTGGGCCACGAGGCCTCTGGAGCCCTGTCAACCGGCCCCGGCTCTGGGTATGGGCACCTCCCAGCATCCTCTGCAGGGAGTGGGTGCTGAGCTGGGCTCTGACCTGGAGGTGGGCCTCCTTCTCCTGCCCCAGCTGGCTGTCAGAAATGACACCTGGGATGTCAGGGGCTTTAACGGGGACCGTGTGTCCTTATCAGGAGGACCCCTGTGCCTGCCGCCCCCTATGCCCACCTCCCATGGGCTGGGGCCACCCCTCGGGCACTGAGGGTGGGTGGGAGTGAACTGTGAAAGGCCACCAGGGCTATCCTGCCTCGGCCTCTACCGTGACAGCCAGATCTTGTCGCTCCCGGCTGAGGCAGAGACAGAATTTTATACACAAACATGTGCACCTCAGCAGACAGGGGCCTCAGCAGATGGCTGTCAGGGGACGGGGAAGGACAGCGGGGGAGGGACCGTATCCTGCTGCCCGCCCCCCATAACCTGCCCTGCCCCCTCCCCCAGAAAAGCTCTGTGGCTCGAGTCACAATACCCCAGGGGCACAACCTGCCCTGCCTCCTCCTCCAAAGCCAGCCAAGGCCACAGAGCGTTTCCTGTCACCAAACCTCCAAGGCCAGTTCCTGTTCCCCGTGGCCTGGATCCAGACGTGACCCCACTTATTGTGACGAGGAACTCAATGAAGGGTGAGGGTGGTGACCCGGGCTGGGGCGAGCCTGGGGACAACGGGAAGGAAGTCCTCCGAGCCCCCAGGCCCGGTCCCTCCGTCCCACCACCTGGAACTCCGTGTCCTTGCTCTGCCCGTCCGCACCGGCTGGGAGCCTCTGACATGAGCCGCGAGCCAGATGTTCGTTGCTGCAGAGCCACGGGCAGCCTGGGGTGCTCCCGTCCACCCACAGAACGCCTCCGCATGCTGCTGGGGTTCCTGCAGCCACAGCACAACGTGGGGGAAACCAGGCAGCAGGCAGTGCGGGTTGGAAGTCTGGCTGCATGACCTTGAGCGAGGGGCATGCCCCCCCCAACACGGCCTCACCTAGGAAGTGTCCCTCCCCCCCCCAAGAGGTGACACTGGGCAGCACCCCTCAGTCCCGGTGTAAGGAGGACAGGGTGTCCATGGGCTGTGCTTTCCCTGGCCCATGGGTCACTGGTCCCCTCGGTGACCATCAGACAGTCACGGGAAAATGAGAACCCTGCTAACTGAGCACCCACTATGCGCAGACCTGAGCCGGGCCACGGCGCCAGGCATCTTCTTTGGCCCCCACCTTCCCGGGAGGCAGGTACTGTTATGCCACATTCCAGATGGAACCCCCCGACTCTGGGAAGGGTCAAGGCTCATCTGAGGCCGCCCAAGCTGGTCAGGTGGGAACGGGCTAGAAGCAGAGACACCGATCTTCCCCTTCTCTGGGGGCTCTGTGGGTCCCTCTCCTCAGTGCACAGTGCTGCCTGCCCTCAGGAAGATTTTAGAAAAAAGAGCGAAGCAACACACGAAATGGTTTCCAGTTTCGGGTCGTGCCATCTGGGGCGCCTCTAATGGGCAACCAGGGAGTACCTCTCGGGGGAGGTGACATCCTCCTCCACACCGTGCTGAGCCCTGAGCACAAGGCAGAGCTTTGGACTGGAAGAGGAGAAGCACTCCGGGAGCCCCGGGGACTATGGCTCTGCCAGAGGCAGAGGCGGACTGCCCGCCTGGAGGGCAGGGAGAGCGGAAGGGGAGGGCAGACCCTGGGCTTCCAGGGCAGGAAAGCCAAGTGCGCTCTGTCTGAGCCCACCCCATGCAGGGTGCTCTGGGAGAGACAAAGACGGCCCAAACCAGGTTTCCTGCCTTGGAGGAAATTCCAATTAGATGTGAGGTGAGATGGAGAGGCGTGATAAGGTGACTAACAATGGCAGGCAGGGGAAGAAAGTGAGCAGGACCAGACGGTGAGGGTGTGAGAGCCCAGAGGTGGGCGGGCCCTGCGTGGACTGGGGTAGCCAAGACTTACCTCAGGCCTCAGGTCGGGGCAGGGTGGGTGGGGGTGAGGAAGGGAAGGAAGGACCCTGACAAGAGGGGGTATCGAGGCTGCTGTATGAGCTCCTTATGGTTGCTATAACAAACGACCCACATGTGTTGGCTTAAAACATCACAGATTTCGTCTGCAGGTCAGAAGTCTGACACAGATCTAAATGGGCCAAAATCAAGATGTTAGCAGGTCTGCATTCCTTCTGGAGGCTGCAGGGGGAAATCTGGATCCTTGTTTTTTTCTCTCTAGCTTCTAGAGTTTACCCACATTCCTTGGCTTGTGGCCCCTTCTTCCATCCTCAAAGCCCACAGCGTTAAGCAATTCCAGATCTTTCTCTCTGATCCTGACTTTTCGGTCTTCTTCCTCTAAGGGCCTTGTGATTATAATCGGAGTCACCCATCGAACCCAAGACGGTCTTCCCATCTCGAGACCCTCCACTTAATCTATCCCTGCAGTCCCTTTAGTCCCCACACATTCACGGGTTCCAGGGACTGGGACAAGGGTCCCGTTGGGAGTTGCTATCCAGCTGACCACAGATTGATTGTTCAGATTGATCTTTGAGCTGAGAATCCAGGACCCCAAAGTCAGGGTGGGTGACGAGGAAAGCTGCTGCCTGCGGGTCTGGAGGGGGCCGAGGATCCAGAGGATCACCGTAGGATCCACTGCTACCCAGCCAACTCACGTGTGGTGGGATGGGGACATGGGAGCCCCGGACTTGGGAATGAGACACCCTGGCGTGGCCTCTCACCCGCTGTGTGGCCTGGGACAGGTCACTCGACCTTTCTGAGCTCCACTCTCTGCAAGTGAAGGGCGGTGGCATGAGAGGCCCACCTTCCAGGGGCTCGGAAGGGTCAGTGGGATCACATCACAAATCTCATGCTGCGGTGCCCAACACAAAGTAGATGCCCAGCCGAAGCCGGTTTGGCTCAGTGGTAGAGCGTCGGTCTGCGGACTGAAAGGTCCCAGGTTCGATTCCGGCCAAGGGCATGTACATTGGTTGCGGGCACATCCCCGGTAGGGGGTGTGCAAGAGGCAGCTGGTCGATGTTTCTCTCTCATCGATGTTTCTAGCTCTCTATCTCTCTCCCTTCCTCTCTGTAAAATATCAATAATACATATATATATATATATATATATATATATATATATATATATATATATATTTTAAAAAGTAGATGCCCAGCCTGTGTTGGCAACTGGCCATAGGGGTTCCCTCAACTGAGCCCCAAGAGATGACACCACCTGGGGTGAGATGATCCACCCCAGGGCCATCTCAGAAGGCGAGAAAGCAAAGCGTGTCCCAAGAGGCACAGCTCTGGCGACAGCAAGGAGACAAGAGAACTCACTGTGGCATAGAGTAGGCACACGACGGAGGTGGGGAATGAATGAACAGTGGGGCGAGGGACCAGCGGGAGGACCTGGGTCCTGTGCAGGGAAAGGGCCTCGGTCCAGGGTTGGGGGGGTGGAGGGAGGGGGTGGTGGTGGCCGCGCAGAGGCCTGGAGCTTGGCTGGGGCCCCTGCTCTCCCAGAGGCGCCTCTTTCACTGTGGAGGTCCTTTAATCTGATGAATGGTTGGGAGCTGGCTGCGAACCAACCCGAGGCCGCGCGGAGGAGGGGCAGCCGCAGGGCCCGCAGGCCGGGGCAGCGGTCACTGGGTGAATGGGGGCCTCCTGCCCAGAGGCTGCTGTGCAGGGGACAGTCCCACGTGTGTACTGGCTGGTGTTCCTGGCAGGTGGCCACAGGTCCGGGGTCACCACGTCCCCTGGACCACCAGGAGCCGTGTGGCTAAGCTCAGAGACAGTGGGAGCAGAAAGAGGTGATGCACAGAGAGTGGATGATGAGCACCCTGAGCGGCCACAGGCCTGGTTCTTGCCACAGGCTACCGTGTCTCTGGAGAAGCCACGACTCACATCTAAGAGATGTTCAAAAAGGACCTACTATGTGCCAGAGCTCCGTAGCCACGAGAGCCATTGTGGCCTGGGCGTTATGACCACGTGCCAAGCGCCAGGGTGCCCGGGTGTCAGTCCTGCCTCTGTCAGAGTGCGAGTTTTGTGACCCTTAACCTCTCTGTGCCTCAGTTTCCCTATTGGTCAAGTGAGGATAGGCTAGTACTCACCTCACAGGGTTGTGATGATGATTAAACGCGTCAATCCATGCAAGGCTCTTAGTGCCGACCGTGTGTGCCCCAAGGACCCTCTAGCAGAGTGGACCCAGGGCCGCGCCCTCGCCAGTGGAGGCCGAGGTGTGTGTACAGACAGAGTCTCTCCTCCCAGCTCGTGGGCTTGGCCCAGTCCGACCCACACCTGCTAAGTCAGGGGGCCTGGGACCGTGATGGTGAGCTGACTCTGGAGAGGCAGACAGCAGGAGGCTGGCGCCATGGTGATGGGGGCAGCGGCTCCCAGGGCTGCGCCAGGAGCAGGCAGATGGGGCCTGTGCGGATCCAGGGCACCACGGCCTGGGCCAGGCCAAGGGGATGGGCTGCCTCCATCCTCACTAATTCTAACGCCCAGAATGCTCGCTGGCTCCGTTCTGAATGCTTTCCACTTTTCAACCCATTTACCGGGCCAGTTACCTGGTGCGGGAGGGGTGATCCTGAGGCCACAAAGGTGGGATAACTCGCCTGATGTATCCCTCGATTTCTAAATGGTTGACCCCGGATTTAATCCCAGGTATCCTGACTATAGGGCCCTTGCCTGTGGCCAGTCTACGAACTGTCTCTCGGGGTGCCCTGCGGAGCCACAGAGGGTTGGAGGACAAGGGAAGGGTGTGAGCGAAATGGCGTTCTGACGGGAAGGTTGGGGAACTGTGTTTGTGTGCAGGGTGAGGCGAGAGAAGGGGTGAGAAGGGCAGAGGGAGAGGTTTCTATGGGAGGCTGCCCCCCCCCCCACCCCCGGGGCAGGAAGCGGAGTGATGGCCTCTGGGAGGCGTCAAAGAGGCTGAGACACAGCCAAGGAAGGAGGTCTCCGGAGAATTCCAAGAAAGAGGACGAGGTGTGCCCACAGCCACGGGGGCCCAGGACCCAGAGGCCACGGGCTGGGGTTGCGGGAGAGGCTTGGCCGCCGGGGGACAGAGGCCTGCTTGGAGCTCTGAGCAAGGTTTCCCTGGTGCGTTTTTGCTACATTTTTCTTACCTCCTCTTTCCCTGCGAGTGAAAGCAGACGTGGAGCCCCCGGGAGCTCCACGCTGACCCCGAGTCCACGAGAGCCAAGCCGGGGGGGAAGGGGACCCCTGTCAGCCCACATCCTGCTTCCCCGGGAAACTGGGAGTTTTCCAGTTATGTTCGCTCTGACATGTGCTCTCAGCACAGGCCCCAGGGACATCGCCGGCCTCTCCTCCCCCCAGGGAGCTGGGAGAGAACCTCGCTCTGCAGAGGTCAAAGGCGCATCTGCCCGGGGCGTGTGTCCCGGGGGAGCCGGCTTGTTCACTCGGCCCCGTGGGTTCTGAGGTTGGCCAGCCTGGGCTGGTGGCTGACCTTGGGTGGGTTTCTTAACCTCTCCTGGCTTCCTTCTTCACAAAGATGGGGAGATTAATTATGGTAAATATTAAAAGACTCCCGTCAGATGGGGTTGTTCTGAAGATTTCTGAAGGTCAGAGTAGTGCCACAAATGGGCTCATTCTGCTTTTCCTGGCAGGGCTGTGTCTCAGAGACAGGGGAGACCTGGCCGGTTTGGCTCAGTGGATAGAGTGTTGGCCCGGGGACTAAAGGGTCCCCGGTTCGACTCCTGTCAAGAGCACACGCCTGGGTTGCAGGCTCGATCCCCAGGGGGAGGCATGCAGGAAGCAGCCAATCCATGATTCTCTCTCATCATTAATTTTCTCTCTCTCTCCTTCTCTGAAATCAATACATATACATGTTTTAAAAAGTTTTAAGAGACGAGGGAGGTCATAATCTTAAAGCCAGCCAGTCATGGTTTAGCAAATGTTTATTGAGCACCTACTCCGTGCCAGGCCTGGGGGAGAGACCTACACCTGGGAATAACCAGACAGAAGCCCTGAGCATCTCCAGCTTTTATTCAGGGGGGGGGGGGGTGCCCTGCCCCCTGCTTGGTGCGACCATGCACCATCCCATTCACCTTCACAGAAACCCTACAAGGAGGGCACTGTTATTACCGGACTGTCTCCTCCCCCCTTTTACAACAAGGCAAAATCCATAACACGTAAAGTTTAGCATTTTAGCCATTTTAACGCGTACAGTTCGGTGGCATTTAGTACATTGGAAGGTGGTGCAGCCATCACCTAAATCTAATTCCGGAACATGTCATCACCCCAAAAGGGGACCTTATACCCACTAGCAGGCACTCCTGACTCCCCCTCCCCAGCCCCTGACACCCCATCAATCTCCTTCCTGTCTCCATGATGTATCTATCCTGGGCATTTTATATAATGAATTCTACCCTTTGTGGCCCTTTGTGTCTGGCTTCTCTTGCTTAGCGTGGTGTTTTGTGTGTTTTTAAAAAAAATCTTTATTGTTGGAAGTATTACCTACGTCCCCCTTTTTCTCCCTTACTGAGCCCACCCTGCCCCTTGCCCCAGGCCTTCCCCGCCCTACTGTCCGTGTCTAGCGTGATGTTTTCATGGCGCGTCCATGTTGTAGCATGCGCCAGGGACTGTACTGTTTTATTTAATTGAATTTATTGGGGTGACATTGGTTTCAGGTGTACAGTTCTATAACACATCACTGTATATTGCATTGTGTTCACTACCCAAAGTCAAGTCTCCTTCCATCTCGGTTTATCCCCCATCACTCTCTTTCCCCTCCCCAACCCCCAGGCCCCTTCGCTCTGGTAATCATTATACTGCTGTCTGTGTTGAAGAGTTTTTTATTTGTTTTGTTTTGCTTAATTCCTTCACCATTTTCATCCAGTCCCACAACGCCTCCCCCCCAACCCCCGACATCTGTCAGTCTGTTGTCTGTATCTACCAGTCTGTTTCTATTTTGTTTGTTCATTTATTTTGCTCATTAGATTCCACATGTAAGCGAAATCATATGGTTTTGTCTTTCTCTGGCTGGCTTCTCTCACTCAGCATAACCCTCTCCGGTTGCATCCATGCTGTTGGAAAGGGTAGGATTCCCGTCTTTTTTATGGCTGAGTAGCATTCCATCGTGTAGATGTACCACAGCTTTTTATCCGCTCGTCTATGGATGGCACTCGGGCTGTCTCCAAATCTTGGCTCTTGTAATGCTGCAGTGAACACAGGGGTGCATACATCCTTTCGAATTAAGTGTTTTAGTGTTTTTTTCCCCTAATATATTCCCTGCAGTGGAATCGCTGGGTCATAAGGCAGTTCCATTGTTAATTTTTTGAGGAAACTCCATTCTGTTCTCCACAGTGGCCTCCCCCGTCTGCATTCCCACCAGCAGCGCACGAGGGTTCCCTTTTCCCCATTTCCTCGCCAGCACTTGTTTTTACACACACACTCTCTCTCTCTCTCCCTCTCTCTCTCTCTTTATGGCCACATAATCCTCCATTGTGTAGACAGACCCCATTTTACTATTCATTCTGCTGATGGACATCTGGGCTATTTCCACATTCTTCACCCCCATTTTAAAGAAAAGAAAAACGGGGCACACTGGCTGCGGCCCAGGGCCAACACTCGCCTCTGACCCAGCAATCCCACGTGTAGCCTTTAGCCCCGAGAGAGGGGAACTCGCCCACGCCCACGCCCACAGCGGGGCCCGAATATCCATAGCCGCCTCATTCCTAGTGGCCCCAGCCTGGAGACAACCCGATGTCCACCGACAGGGGACGGGTGACGTCAGGGTCCTGCCTCTACAGGGTGGACGACTACGCAGCCACGAAAAGGGAGGAGGGAGCGGCGCGACTCACGCAGTGACGTGGAGGAATCTCACAAACCGAATGTCGAATGACAGAAGCCCCGACAGAGTGCGTGCTGCGTGGCTCTATTGTGTGAAACTGAGAAATGCCGGACGACAGGGATAGAGAACAGACGGATGGCCCCTCCCCAGCCGGATGGGGGGGGGGCGGGGGAGGGGCCCAAGGGAAGATGTTTGGGGTGATGGAGATGTTGACTGTTTTGCTTAGGGAGGAGGCTAATCATTTTGTTGTGTGAATTATGCTTCCATAAAATCGGTGTAAGAAGCTGTGTTTCCCAGCTTCCCTGTGTTTCACAGTCTTCTTTCCACGTCCACCACCAGGCCCCTGTCTCTGAACCACAAAGCCTAGGTCCCTTTATTCTGCCTGGTCCCCGAGACTGCAGCAGCGTTGAGCCCCCCAGTGCTCGGTGCACAGCAGACCTGCCGGAAAACCCGGCTGGCGGGATGACTGAGGCGCCTGGACGGTGGGCAGAGTGATGGCCAATTACTGCCCGCAGTAATTCTCTCTGGGAGGCAGGTCCCTCTCCGGACCCTGCAGTCTGGCCACCGCTCTCTTCGCCCTGGTGGTGTAGACGCTGCTATGCATCTGGGCAGTCAGTCGGCGGCACCTTCAAAAGCTCACCCCTGCAGTCCCTCCGCCACCCTTCAAGTCAGCCACCTTCTCTCTCTGTCTCACAGATGGGGAAACTGAGGCCCGGAGAGGTGCTGTCCCTCCACCTGTCTTACAGCTGCCAGATGGGAGACCCGGGACTCAAACGCAGGCTGCAGGTGGCTGGCTGGGTGAAGGTCCGTGCCCCCCCCCCCCCCGGGCTCCCTCGTGGAGCAGAGCGTTGGCCCTGGGCCAATCTGGTCAAAACCTAGGACACTGATGTTGGGACGTGTGGTACCCGGGGTGTGGGTGGTACCTGGGGAGACAGGAGCCAGTGAGGGCAGCCGGCTGGCGAGGGCCTGCGGAGGGTCTGTATCCGGTGTCACTGTGCAGTGAGTGTGTCTGTCTCTACGTGTTCCCAGGTTCCTGAGGTCTGTGTCTGTATCTCCTTATCTCTGTGTCTCCAACCAATCTATCTGTCTCTCTCTGTCTCTGTATCTCTCTCTTAGTCTCTGCATCTGTCTGTTTCTCTCTGGTTTCTCTGTCTGGCTCTATCTCTGTCTGACTCTCTGTCCATGTTTCTCTCTGTCTCTCTGTCCATGTTTCTGTCTGTCTGTCTCTCTGTCCATGTTTCTCTCTGTCTCTCTGTCCATGTTTCTGTCTGTCTGTCTCTCTGTCCATGTTTCTGTCTGTCTCTCTGTCCATGTTTCTCTCTGTCTCTCTGTCCATGTTTCTCTCTGTCTCTCTGTCCATGTTTCTCTCTCTCTCTGTGTCCATATTTCTGTCTCTGTCTGTCTGTCGTCTCCGTCCCTGCATGGTCAGAGTCATCACGTCCGTTCCCTGCCTCTGGCTCCTGTGGGAAGAAGCCCTTGTCGGGGCGGGGGCTGGAGGGAGGGCCACAGGCCGCCCTGACCTGGCTCGGCTTCTCCCCAGGCCAGCGCTGGCGCCTCTGGGCCGCCGGCGGCGGCGGCGGCGGCGGCGGCGGCGGCGGCGGCGGGGAGAGGCGTTCAGCCCGGGGAGGCCGGGCCTGGCAGGCAGGCAGGCCTTTCCTGGGACGGGTGCCTGCTCCCTCTCCCTGGCCGGCCGGCGGCCGCTGGCTGGCTCTCTTCTCTGACACCTTAGGGATGAAGGCTCCTGGGTTTCCAGGGCCCTAAGCCTGGGGGGAGACGGCTGCCTCCTGCCCCCAGGCAACCACCCTCTGTGCCTGGGACTCCGTGGGAGAGGAGGAGGTGGAGGGCTGCCCCCACCCCCCAGTGCCTGCCTCGGTCCTTCCGGAACCCTCCCAGCCCCCTCCCTACCCCCACCTCCCACTATTCCCCTCTTCCATCTGCACTTCTTGGCCCCTGTTTGAATGAGCTGCTAAGGAGGTCCCCACAGCTTTGAGGGTAGAGGCCACTGGCCATTACCCGCCTCTCCCTCCCAGGTAGAGCCCCCAGGACAGCGCCGGCCTTAGCTGGATGCCCAGAGGAGCCGCTCGCCTGTATGTCTGCCAAGGAGACAGGCAGCACCCGGCCTGGGGCGGCCGTGGACCCACCCGTTCCCAGTCCAGCCCCCCTGCATCAGCCACTGCATGTTTCCAGGTTCGAGGGCATCATCTCCAGCGGCGGCGGCGGGGAGAGGCCTGGCCTCGAGGGAAGCTAGGAAGGCTGCGACCACAGACAAGGCCCGGAGCCACCCTGACATCAATAAGCTCATCCTCACCCACCCGCCACCCTGAGTAGCAAAGGGGGTGCTCTGCCAGGAGCGACTGCCCCCGAGGGGGACAAGCCTGGGCTCAAGGTCTGCCAGGGGGTCCCTCCCAGAACGTCCTTCCAGCCGGGACTTGGAAACACCAGCCCACGCGTCCCGGGCTCCTGAGGTTCCGTCGTGCCCGCAGGTAGTTCCCACGGCTCTTTGCTTGGAGGGAGGGACGGGGCCTGGCCGAGGGGCAGGGGGCGGGCAGGGCCGGCCGCCCGCCTGGAGGAGGGGCCCTCTAGGGGCGGAACGCTGAAACCCCGGCGCCTGCCTGGCCCACGAGCCCCCCCCCCCCACCTCTGACGTGTCAGAAGCTGCATGCGTGTCCTTGGCCCAGCCTGCAGGCTGGCACCGCACGCCTCACAGCAGGGTCCCGGCAGCTGGGAGGGTGACAGCTGGGCCCTGCCCTGGGGACGGGTTTTAGCACGTTCCCTTCCAGGGTGGAGGCAGCCTCCGTAGGGAGGGAAGAGGGGGCCCTAGAAGGACTGGGGGCGGCGGGGGGGGGGTTGGTGGAGGCAGCTGGGGTTCTGACTGTCCTGGGTTCAAGTCCCGGCTTGCCCTGGGAGTGCTGGCAGAGGACCAGACACGCCCCTTCCCTCTGCAGAAGGCTGAGGACAGTAGCCACACACCGTTGTTTTTGAGAAGAAGGGTACGGGATGCTGAATGAAGTTGAATGGAAAGCTTTTCCCCATGGCGCGCAGTGCCACAGCCTCCTCTCACAGCTCAGCCCTCAGAGGCCAGTGCCATTGTTATAATTATTCCCGTTTTACAAGTGAGAACGTGGAGGGAAAGCCTCAGACGCCCTCTGGTCCCCCCCGAGGAGGGGCTGGGAGGCTCTCGCATTATTTTGGCTTCCCGGGGGCTGATCTCCTCCTCGCTGGATTTATGGGCTCCCCGAGGGAGGCCGTATTTCTGCAGCTGGCAGGGAGCCCGCTCATTACCAGGGAATCAATAGAGTGAACCCGGGACCGTGGAGCCGGGGGAGCCCAGGCACGCCCCTCCGCCTCTCCGGGCCTGCCTTCCGGGGTCTGGCAGGTGAAGAGGGGGCACACCGAGCTCCCAGAAGCCTCCGGGCCGAGCTCCAGGAACCCCGTGAAGGGAAATGCAGGCCGGGGCCTGTGCACGGGGACTTTCCAAATTCCCTGGTCATTTTTAGCCCTGCTCTCAGGGGACAAGTGACCCTCGCTCTGTCCTCGGCCCGGCCCGCTCTCGGCGAGTTCTTTTTCTGGCTGCATGAACTCAAGCCTCGCGCGCGCGCGCGCAGCCCAAGTTAAACTCGAGAGGGCTGCACACGTGGCTGGGGCGGGCAGCCAGCGCAGATGGCAGGCCACCTGTTGGAGGGTGGCTGTGAATCAGCAGCTCCCACCCAGCCTCCCCTGCCCCCCCCTGCCCCTCCCCTCTTCCCTGCCTCCGGGGCTGCCTCTCCCAGCTCCATGCTGGGCCCTCACTGCGGCCTGGGACTCTCGCAGAGAGGGGGGCCAGCTAAGGCTGGCGGGGCGGGGGTAGGGGTGGGGGTGGAGGCAGACCAGCATTTCCTGCAGCCTGGTTCCCTAAGGCTGGGGGAAGGCGAGGCCCTGAGCAGATGGAGGATCTGCCCCGGGGTCGGGGGCGAAGGGAAATGCTGTCCGACTGCCCCTGGACTTTAGGGCCTCAGCTGCTGCCGCTGCCCCCTGCTGCCGGGGCAATGTCAACCCTAACCGCCAAGTCCGGAGCCCTGGGTCTCTGGGGCGGCCCGAGGGCTGCGGGTCACATCCTGTTGGTCCCAGAGTCATGGCCAGAAATGGGTTCTTCAAACCAAAGTCATTAATCTTGGTTAACACAAGGGAATTGCAACAGCAGTTCAGAAAGGACCTTCCCCGCCTGCCCCTTTCTCAGAGCCCGCCCTTCCTGCGCATTTGAGGGACAGAGCACAGTTCCCGTGTGAGTGCTGCCATGCCCCCTCCCTCTGCCTCTCCCCAACAGAACAGCTGTGTCTCTTCTCTTAATTCAACCTGCCTAGCTTCCCTCCCTGCCTTCTTTTTCTTTTTCCCCTAGGAGTAAATCCGTTCTTGCTACTGACCATCTACTCATCCATTCATTGATTCTTCCTCTTTCCGTCCATCCATCACCCATTCTTCCTTTCCACTCTTCCATCCATCCATCCTCCCATCCATTCATCCATCCATCCACCCACCCACCCACCCATTTACCATCCATCCACTCCCCCCACACCTATCTATTCATCCTAGCACCTAGTAGGTGCTCAAGAAATTGTAGGAATGAATGCATGATGAGTGTCTCCAAGCAATTTATCCTGTGACCTTACAAAAAAGGGGGAGAGAGATTCACCCAGAATCAGTGGTTCTAGCTGAATGAGTTCCTCACCCCTCTCCTACCCCACCTATTCCTTGGTGCACTGGTTCATGATTCAGCAAATTTCGGAGTGCCTCCTAACCGCCAGGCATTATACGAGGTTCTGGTACGGGAGATACAGAGCTGAGCAAAAGCAGATGTCTGGCCCTTCCCCTGGTGGAATGTGTCAATTGGGAGGAGACAGATGTTAATCGAATAGCCACACTCATGAATTCATAATTGCAAACAGCAATAAGTGCCCAGAAGGAAAAGAAATCACCTAGTGCATCCCAGAGGCTCCTGAGCCAGGCCGGGGGGGCCCCCGGGAAGCCCCCGTGAGGTCTGGCCCCTCATGCAGGAACCAAAGTGACCCCAGGAGAAGGGCACCTGTGTCAGGTGGCCCAGGAGGGGGAGTTAAATGAAGAGACCTGGTTGCAAAAGGGATCATGAGGTTGCCAGAGGAGGTTAGGAACGGCAAGAAGCTGCCATCACCCTGGGCTGCAGACAGAGAAGAGACAGAGCTGCTGGAGTCACCGAGTCCATACGGTCGTTTCTAGAGACGCTGCCTACAGGTTGGAGGTAAGGATAGAGAGGCGGAGAGATGAAGAGGGGGAAGGAGAGGTGGGGGAGAGGGGGAGGAGGAGAGGAAGAAAAGTCCTGGCTTCTCCCTCTGCCCCCACTCCGGTCTCCACCAGCGCCTTCACTGGGGGGGAATGTAGCGGGAATCTGGGCAATGCCACCCGAGGGTTGGCCTGCAGAGCGGAGGAGGGAGCAGTGCTCAGCCTGGCCCAGGGGGAGAGAATCAAGTTCCCGGCCATCGAAATGGCACGTGCAGAGGTCCTTGACGCTAAGTGCGGGGTGTCCCCGGGGAAGGCCCCGTGGCCTCCCGGAGACATGGCAGGGCCAGCTCACGGGCCGTTTCATCCCTAACCTGAGAGCCAGGAAAACGGAGAAGGATTTTACGCAGGAAGGAGGCCAGCCACAGTCAGATTTGCGCTTTTGAAAAAGACCGCGCTGTCTCCTGGGCAGAGAACAGATGTGAAGCAACCATTGCTGCCCTGCCAGACCCATCCCCCGGTCCCTGGTTTCCACCCGGGCCTGGACCCCCCCAACTCTCCCCAGCCCTCTGGCCTCGCCCCCCCCCCCCCCAGGAGGAGCCCCCAGCTTCTCACAGGGAGCCGTCTGCGGCCTTGGTCGCCCACTCCCCTCCTTGGAGAGCTCTGCCTCCCCGGAGGCCCCTGCTCAGCCCGCCTCGTCCAGCCCCTTACCCTCGGCTAAGTCCCAGCTGCCCACAGCCCCGCTGGGGTGCCAGCCGCCGCGGCACCTGTTCAAGGCTGTTTTCCCTTCGCCAGGGGCTCAGCTTTCAGGCCTGATAAATATTAATGGCTGAGTAGGGTCGGGGGTGTCCCCACAGGGAGATAGTCTTTCTGGAAGGCGCGTCAGGGTGCCTCGCCAGCGTCGCAACAGGACACCAGGCCTGACTCCCAGCTCCTTGCCTGCCCCACCCCACCCCACCCGACTCCCGACTCCGGGGTGAGCCTGGAGTCCCAGAGACCCCCCAGAGCCTCAGACCTGCTTGGTTCTCTCTGAAAACCAGAGCTGGCATTGTGTGAGCCACGCACTGGGCTCTGAGGAAAGAGATGGGAGTCCGAAAGAAATGAGTTCTCGAGGGACTGGGTGACGGCACCGTGGCCTCAAAACCGCGAGCCCCATTTTCCAAAAGGGTGGCGGGGCTTTAGGCTGAAGGTTCTCCTTGAGACTCTGCGTGTGACCTTGCAGGAGTCAGGGCTGCCCAGGGTCCTGGACCTTCCACCTGTCAGATAAAGGGATGGGCTGGAGAGGATCCAAAGTGTAAGCTCTCTCCAAAAATATCTCCTTCAGAAGGCACGGACTTCTCGAAGGCGGGGCCCGCTTCAGGGAGCAGCCCTGGGCCAAACGGAATAGGGGAATAGGGCTCCGAAGCTCAGCCACTTGCCCAGGGTCACAGGAGAGGTGGCAGGGCTAAGATTTCTGTCCAAATCCAGAGGCGATGTACTTAACAGTGGGGGCTCTGGCCTAGCCAGTTTGGCTCAGTGGATAAAGCATCCGCCTGCGGACTGGAAGGTCCCGGATTTGATTCCAGTCAAGGTGCACGTACCTCAGTTGCAGGCTCAATCCCCAGCCTCGTGTGGGAGGCAACCAATCTATTCTCTCTCTCTCTCTCTCTCTCTCTCTCTCTCTCTCTCTCTCTCTCTCTCTCTCATTGTTTCTCTCTGTCTTTCCCCCTCCCTTCCACTCCTCTAAAAATCAACAGAAAAAGATGCTCAGATGAGGGTTAACAACAACAACAACAACAACAAAATGTGGGGGCTCTGGGTGCGCATTCCGGCTCTGTAACGTAGGAACTGTGTGATCTTGGCCAAGGCCTTAGCCTCTCTGGACTTCAGTCTCCTCGTCCATAGAGTGGAAACGATACTTGTACCTCATCTGGTCACTGAGAGGATGAGATGGACGCTGGATGGGGAGTTAGAACAGAGCGTGGCTGGCTGAGGGTCGATCTCCTCACTCCGCACATCCCACGGAACCATCGGCTGGCCACTTTTGTGGACCCTGTGCAGTAGCTAACCCAGCCCCCCAGGATGGCAGGTAAGAGCACGCTTTGAACCCAGGAGGGACTGGAGTCAACACCCAAAGTGGGAACCAGGGACTCTACGTCACTGTTCCCGGTGAGCGCCATCCTCTCTACAGATGGAATATTCTAAGACCTGGGCAGACTGGCATTTTAAAATGTGTTTCCCCTTTGAGAGGGACCCATGCCTAAGACTTTCTGGCCCGTGAAAGGAACATCGTTTCAGGGCCAGGACAGTGAAACCACGCATGCTCGCACAACCCAACGCAAACACCGGCCACTAAGCCCTTTCCCTTTGCAGCTCAGAGGTGGGGTCGGGAACTAGGGAACCCTGGGAATCCCACACGCTACCGCGAAGGTGGTTAAAAATGCCATATGCACTAAGGCCAAGCATATGCTTAGGCCGTGACCAGCAATTCTACTCCTAGGTGTCTATTCGACACCAATGCCTTATGTATTTTCAAGAAAAGACGAATGAGAATGTTCAGAGAAACAGTATTTGTGTTAGCCTAAAATGGGAACTACCGAAAAGCCCACTGACAGTGGAATGGGTGAATAAATTGTGGTATTGTATAAACAGTGGAATACTATATAGCAATGAAAAGCATTGAGTACTCCTACAGGCAAAATCAGGGGAGGATTTCACAGACATAATGCAGAGCCAAAAAGCCAGACTCCAAGAGCACATGCATTTCAATTTGTACAAAGTGCAAAGACAGTCTATGCAGACACATGCCACCACATGGTGAACCTTGAAAACACTACGCTGAGTGAAAGAAGCTAGACACAAGAGGCCACACATGCCTGACCCCATTTATAGTCAACATTCAGAATAGGCCAAGCCATACAGCGAGAAAGAGCACTAGTGGCTGCCAGGGGCTGAGGGGTTGAGGGGTGGGGGGGAGAATGGGATTTCTTTCTGAGGTGATGAAAATGTTTTCCAATGGATGGTGGCGATGGTTGCACAACTCTAACTAGACCAAAAGCCATTGAATTGTACATCACTGAATTGGTGGATTGTGTGGTATGTGAATTATATCTCAATAAAGCTGCTAAAAATAAAAAAAAACAACAACCTGGTGTTAGAAGTCAGGACGCCTGCAGTTCTCCTGGCTGTAAGTTGCCGGCCTCAGTCGGGGTGGGGTCTGCAAGGGGGCTGCTGGGAGACGGGACAGGCCTTATTTCTGGGTCCTGGCTACACAGATGTGCTCACTCCGTGAAAATTCCACAGGCCGGACCCCTGTGATGACGCACACGGTTCTGTATGGAGGCCACACCTCAACAAAAGATTTTTGAGGAACAACATCCCGGTTTAGTGTCGATCCTATGCTTCAGGCCCAGTTTCCATCCCCATCAATGAGTCCAGGCCCAACTGACCACAGAAATAGAAGACTAGCACAGGCCGGCTGGCGGTCAGGCTTTGGAATACCCTGCAGTGACTCAGAGTAACAGCTGGAAAGAATCTGCTGCTGCCGAAACCGGTTTGGCTCAGTGGATAGAGTGTCGGTCTGCGGACTGAGAGGTCCCAGGTTGGATTCCGGTCAAGGGCATGTACACTGGTTGCGGGCACATCCCTGGTAGGGGGTGTGCAGGAGGCAGCTGATCGATGTTTCTCTCTCATCGATGTTTCTAGCTCTCTATCCCTCTCCCTTCCTCTCTGTAAAAAATCAATAAAATAAAAATAAAAAATAAAAAAAAATGTGCTGCTGCTGACTTCCAGCCCCTGTTGGCGGTGCGAGCCCCGTGAGGACCTGCCGCAGCCCGCTGAGCAGTCCAGGGCCTGAGAGCTGGGCTGCTGAGGGTGAGGGGAGCCTGGGCGGGGGCGGGGCCCCTGGTGAAGCCCTAAACCGGACTCACAGGCATCCAGCAAGCCCTGAACAATAGCCTCCCTAACAGGACCCACCCAGGGACAAGGATGCCTTTACTGCAAAGGATCATGGGAGGCTGGCCGGGCAGGCCAGGAGCTGAGCACGCGGCCGTCAGGACACATCAGAGCAAGCCCGTCTGCCTCTGTCAGAATTCAGTTCTACCACGTCCCGGCTCTGTGATCGTGGGATGCACATCCAACGCTCCAAGTCTCAATGGTCCCATCCATACAACCAGGTGACATGCTTATTTCTCAGGCTGTCTGGAGACCTACCCTACATGATGATGCGAGCTCTGAGCATCGCATCTCGATGTAGTCAGTATGCAGAGCTGCTGTTTTTACCTGCTGTAGGGCACGAACTGGTTTGCATCGAGCACCTACTGCGTGCCAGGCACCCTCGAAACAGTTCCGAGTCATTACCTTCTACTTTCGTCCCACCCCCTCCCCCACCCACCGATGCCCAACTTTCTCCAGAAACCTCAGAAGCCAGGAAGTAACCACAGAAGTGATCGCTGTGGATTCTGTGCTGCAAATCAGGGGTCTGTTGAGAAGCCAGCAGCAAGGGAGTCTTTGAGCACACTCAAGATTTATGTGGAGGGTCTGTCCCATCATCCCCAGTGGCAGGTCCACCCCGGCGATCATTTATCAAAGGAGTTTTATGAGGCTCCGAGGTTCATGGGAATAGCCTGGGATTTTGAGATGGCGGGGATTGGGGGAATGGTGTCTCCTGGATGGGGAGACGGGGCTGTTTGCTTCTGGATTCTTTTTCCAGGTTAACGGGAGCCAGGTAAATTTTTAGGGACACCCGATTCTGCTCTTCATATAGGTACCCCGTGCTCTGAATGCAAGCGGTGATTTTTTCCCCCCCTTCCCTCCAGAAGGCGCTTTGCAGCTTACAAATGCCCCTGCCTATGTTGTCTCAGGCCCCAGATATGGAAAGTGGTCCCCACTTCCATTCTCCGAGGCTATTGTATTTGAGTAAAGAAGGGATGCAAAGTTAGGGTCGCCAAGCACACATCTTTTTCAGTGTTTACACGGAACAAGGTAGCACAGCTTACGCATACAAAAGGCAAGGAGATTTCACCATCCTGGCAGCTGGGAGCTAACCTTGGTCTCCTCATCTCTCAAGTGGAGATGGAGGCTCCTGCTTGGCCGTGCCATACAGCCTAATAAACGTGAAATGGTTCATAAACCCAAGGCCTCCATAAATCCCAGGTTTGGTGTTTCTTTATGGTTAACGCTTTCATTTCCTCCTCTGAGAAGGAGAATATACGTTTGCCAGTAGCCAGCTATGTTTGAAGCTCTTTCTGAGAGGAGGGAAGAGCTTGCTTCATTCTTGGGGAATAAAATAGAAAAGAAGAAAAGAAAGAAAAAGAGAGAAAAGAAAGAAAAAAAATAGGGCAGTCAGATGATAAATTTTGTTTTTCTAGTCCCCAACGAGCTACAGGCCAAACACACAGCATCGTAGCCTCTAAAAGAGGAAGGATGGGTCAGCCTGGGAAGGTTGCCAGGGGTACATGCAGAGAGTAGAGGGGGGAGGAAACAGCAAAGGCCCAGTGAGGAGGGAAGAGAGGGGTGAGGGGTCTGGAGAGGCCGGGGCACTGATCTGGACTGCTGGCACTGGGAAGAGTAAGAGACTAGAAGACAGAGCAGAAGGTGGCAGGAGCTTCCCGACTCTGGAACTTGGAGGGTGTGGTGAGGTTTGGGATACAGCCTGGCATCCCACGTTCAAGCAGGGATGGGGCCCCAGCTGTGCCCCTGGCCTGAGACACCGTGGGATGGGACAAGGGAAGCCACCAGGCTCTGCTCTGGTGGGAGAGGCAGGCTCAGGGACAGGCACATGAAATCACCTGTGCTAAGCGCTCGGCGCTGGAAGCGCACGCTCCCGCGGGAGCCCCGAAGCTTCTGCGCCAGCCCTGCGGGAAGTGGCACGTCTGAGATGCTCCACTCAGGTGCTCGCTGGTCTCCCGCAGAACCGAGGGGCGGGCCTTCGCTCTCGGTCCCCAGAGCCAGGTCCGCCTGTGAGCCTCGGCGGGAGCTTTTCAAGTCCACTGCACTGGCGTCCTAGGGTCAGAGCTGGGGAGGGCTGGGACCGCACACTGCACGGTCTGAGGGAGCTGCCAACGCGGTGGAGAGACTCAGGGAAGCAGAGAGGGTTCCGCTGGGGCCGGGAGGCTGTGGCTCTGGGATATTCCGGTGGCTCATTCCTGATGAGCTCTCCTCACGTCCCCCTTAGAAACTGGAGCGTTGAGACTGTGTTGCTATGTGACACGAATACATCTGAGCCTTGACATGGCTCGTCTTCTTGCACACTTGGCCTGTGTTGTGTCCAGGCACAAACCTGTCAGGGCCTCAGTTTCCTTACCTGTGAAATGGGGGGCACATGCGAGGGGAGGGAGGACAAGACTCTGCCCTTCCTGCCCTAACAAGCTGGCATCTCAGACTTAGGGCAGAGCTAAGGGGGTTATGGAGACATGGTGCCTCGGTCCAGACACCAAACTGAGTGTCCTTGGGCCTTCACTGCCCTTCCCCGTGCCTCTGTCTCCTCACCTGTAAACTGGGGATGTAACAGAACCTACCTCATTGGCTCATGGTTAAGATTTGTGTTAGGCACAAATCTGTAAGGCACAGGTCTCTATGTGTACCTCACATCCCACCCATATGCCAAACTGCTGTCACCTCTGTGTTCAGAGAGAGAGTGCTTCACCTGGGCTGTCTCGCTCCATCCTCCTCCCAGCTCTATGGAGAGTACGTTGTTTTGTTATCCCTGGTTTACAGGTGGGGAAACTGAGGCTCAGAGAGGTTAAGTTGCAGGTCAAGGCCACAGAGCTAGTAAATGGCAGAACCTCGGTGTTAATCTGCTGTGTCAATCTGTGCTGGCGGCCCCACCCAGATGCCATCCACCCACAGATCACCAACCATCACCACCTGCCTTCCTCCTTCTGTGCTTGGCTCCTGAGGTGTGTGGCAGGGGACTTACCTGAGTCACTGGGTCATTGAGGGGAATAAATCATCCACCTGGATGCTTCTCTCCTCCTGCTCCTTGCCCACTTCATATGCACACACAGGGACATGCATGAACACGTGTGTAAATATGCACACACACCAACACACACAAACACAAATACACAGAGACACTTGAATGCATGCATACCCATACACGCCAGCACACACATACACACACTTTCACACATGTGGCACATACTGAATGATTCCAGCTTAGCCAAGAAAATGCCACCTCCCTTTTTTTTTTATCCCGTTGACCCCTGTGGCCCTCCTTCCTCAGACACTGTGTGGGACCTCATCACAGTGTCCCCCTCACCTCAGGGTGCAGACAGGCAGTAGTAGGACCTCCTCAACACTGGATAGAGCCAGGCAGAGTCCACACACACACACACACACACACACACACACACACGCTGTCACCTACGATGTGCCAAGCCCCGTGCCCAGAGGATCGGGCTCTCTCTGCCTCATGTGATCCACACACAAAAATCTGGTGAGGATCAAGGTCCCATTCATTTGTACAGAGCAGGAAACTGAGAGTTAGGGAGCTAAGAGGTCTGCCCAAGGCTCACTCCACTAGAGAAGGATGGATGGGCCAGGCTATCCGCAGTGAACAACACAGACCCGATTCCTGCCTGGGGAGAGGAGCACAGACAGCGGACCGTCGACAGAAAGGAAAACCAACAGCAGATTCCTATGCCAATGAGCTGAGTCAGAGAATAACAGGAGGGACCGGCCTGAAATGGAGAAGGCAGGGGAGTCTCCCCGGGAAGAGAGTGCAGCCAAGACCATAAAGAGAAGAGGAACGGAGCGCCCGGGAAGGCACTGGGGGTGGAAGGAACAGCGTGTGCAAGCCCCAAGGAGCCCACGAGGAACCCCACAGTGGACCTTCGCTGCCCAAGCTGGCCTAGCTTTACCATCAACTCCTGGTCTGTGTGAGGCTTCCTCCTTGTGTTAGGACACAATCAAACAGACCTCAGCCTTTAAAGTCTTCCTAACCAGTCCCCCTCCTCTCAGCAGGTATTAGAAACGCCAGAAGCAGGGAAACCCCTAGCCCTGCCTCCAACATTCCTTCGGGGCAATTTGGCTGATACAGCTTTCTTTCTTTCTTTCTTTTTTTTTTTTTTTTATGAGCCTGGGGGAAGGCCTGCATTTTTGCATTTCTGGCGATGATGCTGACTTTCCTGTTCACCCCTGGACTGTGACCCCTGGAATATCCACCAGGGTTTCCAAAGAGGTGGCCCTTTTCCTCGTGCCCCGTTTATTTATAAGGCATGCACGGCCCTCCTCCTCACCAGAGGAAGCCTAGTTTTATTTACAAGTCAGTGCCCCAGAGGGCACCGGGGCCCACATGGCACCTTTGTCCCCAGGCTCACTCTGGGCTCCAGCTGGCAGTTCAGGACAGCTGTCACCTGCTTAGCAATCAGAGGCTCATAGAATCTTGAGGCTGGAAGGGGGGGGGGGGCATTTCACAGATGGGAAATGTGAGGCCCAGAAAGGCCTGGATGTGCCAAGGCCTCCCGGCCTCCCGGAGCTGCAGGCAGGACGGAGGGGTCCTGGCCATGTCTCCTACCACAGACCATCTCCATCAGCCGAGGGGGTGGTGATGGGGACCAGATGTCTGCCTGGCGAGGCTGCACAGCGTCTGACTCCCGGCCCCAGCGCTCCGGAAAAGTAGCGCCTCGGTGCCTCCTCTCTCTCGTCCGCAAACAGGCTTTCCATCACGCGGGAACCCAGAGTCACTGGGAGGAGCAGCTGTGCTGGTGCCTACAAAGCGCGTAGGAAAGCTCTGGCTGTGCGCTCAGTGGTTAGAGCCCAAGCTCGAGGGCTTGGTTCCTCGTCAAGGACAGGTATCTGGCATGCAGGGGGCAAGCGATCTCTGTATCTCTCGCACTTCCTCTCAGTTTATTCTAAAAATCAGTGTGTGGGGGGGAAATCCTCCGTTAAGGATTAACAATAACTAACTAAATAACTAAATAAATAATAAAGTGCTTAGAAAAGAGCCCTGGCACATGCTAAGGTTTCTCTCTGTGTGTATTAAATAAATACAATGCATCTATTCACATACACAATAATTACATGGAAACAGTGAATCCCCTGTCAGCTCCTGTTTAACAAGAGGAAGAAAAGCCCCAGAGTGGTCGAGTCACTTGCCCTGGAACACACAGCTCTGGGCACACAGGACCCTTTCTGTCCCCCCCCCCCCCACCCAGTGGTGCAGAGGGGTGTGTCAGACGGAGGCCTCTGCAACCCTCCCCCCCATGGTGCGTTTGCTAACGTGTTCCAGGAGACGCGGTGGCTCCTCTTCCCTCTGCCTCCAAATTTAGAACACTGGGCCCTGGAAAGTGCCCCCAACTCTCTGGGCTGAGGAGAGCTGTACATGGGCTTTGCTGGGTCCCTCCCTGCCCTTTAGAAAGAGGGGGGGGGGCCATAGCACCCTGAGTGAAAGTGGCTCCTGGACTGAGGCTGCTCTTCTCCCCCCTCCAAGAGCTCCTCCGCTGACTCCTGGGTCTCAGGGGACACCAGCCACTTCCTTACCTGGCTCCTCCTGCGTCCTGCTTGACCTTTGCTTAAAGACCAGCTGTAGCCGCTGATGGGTTTCCGCGGGTCCCCCGAGGAGACCCTTCAGACAGCTCCAGCCTGGCGCGGCGCTGGAGAGAGCCCCTAATTGGGGCAATGAATCATCGTTCGCGGCTCCCGGCTGGACACAAAATAGATAGAGGAGCCGGCGCGCTATTGTGCGCAGTTTGGGACGCAGGGGGGGGGAGGAACGAGGGGGAGGACAGCAGAGAGAAGAGGGAGAATAAGGGGGGGGAGGGGGTGGCCGGGGGAGGAGGAGGAGGAGGAGGAGGAGGCGAGGGCGCGCGAGGGAGGGATTCCCCCGCCCGCTGGTTCCCGCCCGCTCTCCTCCTCCCTTCCCCTCCCTCCGCGCCCGCCCGCCCGCCCTCCCGCCGCCTCCCTCCTCCCCAATTAAATGACCCAACGCTTTGGCAGGCGCCGAGCTCGCACATGCGGCTGCCGCTCCAGCCGCCCGGGGCCCGCCGCCGCCGCCGCCGCCGCCGCCGCCGCCGCCGCTGCGTTCCGGGCGCGCTGGGCGCGGCGCCGCCGCCGGGGGCTGGGCGGGCCGGGGGCGGGCGGCGGGGGGGCGCCCCCGCGAGCGGCCGAGCTCCCGCGCCCGCGCCGGCCGCCCGCCGCCAAACTTTGCGGCGCGCACACATGCTCCAAGTTGGGCGCGGCGGCGGCGGCGGCGGCGGCGCGGGCGGGCGCTGAGGGCGGGCGGCGCGGGGCGGCCATGAGCGGGCGGCCGGTCTCCCGCAAGCAGCGGCTCATGGCCGCCGTGGGCGAGCGGGCGGCGGGCGGCGGCGGCGGCGGCGGCGGCGGCGGCGGCGCGCCGCTCTCCTGCTTCATCTGCGGCGGCGGCATCGGGCGCGGCAAGGAGCTGAAGCTGCAGGTGAAGCAGCCCGCGGCGGCGGCGGCGGCGGCGGCGGGGGGCGCGGGGGGCGCGGGGGGGACCCCGGCGCAGCCCTTCTTTCCGTTCCTGCAGCAGCAGGAGCCGGCGCCCGGCGCGCGCGAGCTGTCCCCGGCCGACGGCTGCGTGCTGGTGTGCGCCGTGTGCCGCTGCTTCCTGGGCGAGCAGTGGGCCGCCTTCGAGCGCGCCCGCACGCCGGTGGACAAGCGCATGTACTGGCTCAAGCGGCCCCACCAGTGCGACGCGGGCGCGGGCGGGCGCCGCGGGGGCGCAGGGGCCCCCCGCGAGTGGAACGTCGCCTACGCCCTGGGCGGCGCGGCCGGCGACGGCGACGACGACGACGACGAGGACGGCGGCGGCCCCGGCCCCGGCCCCCGAGCCCCCGCCGGAGAGCCTCGAGACTCGGAGTTGTCCGAGCTGTCGGACACCGACCCCCTCTCGGACCCGGACCCCGTGGCGCGCGACGCCTTAAGCCCCCGCCAGGACGGGGCGCCGGTGGCGGCGATGGCGACGGCGCGGGCCGCTCTGGGGCCTGGGCCTCGAGGAGGGGGCCGCGGCCAGGAGTGGAGGACGGCTGCGGCGGCGGCGCCGGGACCCCCTCCGGGACCGAGCGCCGGGACCCCGGAGCTGGGTGACATGGAGCAGGAGCAGCAGGAGGGGGACCCCTCGAAGCTCCACCACGTGGACGGGGAGCCCAAGACCGGCATTAGGCGCCGGAGGAAGGGACTCGGGAGGCCCTGGGTCCCCGAGGCCCGGGCCAGTGTCCTGAGAGGGATCCAAGGCCCTTGGCCCGGCCCTCCTGCCCCAGTGGCCCCTGCAGACGGCCTGAGAGGAGCCCCCCCAGGCAGGGCCGCCAAGACGCTGGAGGGCAGGCCCCTGGGGGAGCCCCGGGGAGGCTACTGCCTGTCCGAGGACAGTGACATCAACATCACCAGCGAGGAGGAGGACCGAAAGGAGCAGCCTCTCCCGAGCTCCTGTGGCCCCAAAGAGAAGGAAACCGGTGGCCGCGTCCCCAGGGTTCCCCCGGAGAGCCGCGCTGCGCCACCAGGGGGCCTTTGCTGCTACATCTGCGGGTCGGCGCTGTCCCCGGCCTCGCAGCACCAGATCCACGTGCAGAAGCAGGAGAAGCTGGCCCAGGCCCCCTTCTTTCCCTTCCTGTGGCTGCACAGCCCGCCTCCCGGGGCCCAGCCCATCAGCGAGGGTGGCAGCACCCTGGTGTGCCCCTGCTGCTTCTCCTCCCTCATGCAGCAGTGGCAGAGCTTCGAGCTGGCCAGCGTGCCTGTCCTGCAGAGACTGTACGTGGTGCCCCTGAACAGCCACGCCCCCGGCATGGCCTCCAAGGGCCGCAGGCTCCCGAGGGAGGAGGGCACGCCCTCGGGGACCCTGCCGGAGGCCTGCTACCTCTGCGGGGAGGACTGCACCCCCGACGCCCGGGCTGTGGCCTCCAGGATCCTCAACGGCAACGCCAGGAGCACCATGCATTTCCCCTTCCTCAGCCTCCTGCCCTGCCCCCCCAACGCCCGGGCCCCCAACAAGCGCTGTGAGGTTCGAAGCTGCCCCAAGTGCTTCAGCGTCCTGGAGGACATCTGGGCCCTGTACCGGGCCTGCCAGAATGAGGAGCTCATCACGTCGGTGCAGGCCTTCCTGGGCCGGTACCACCAGGCCTTCCCGGCCTCCGACCCCGCTCTCTCGGAGCTGCCCACGTCGGCGACCCAGGCCGGCGCCGCGTCTGTCTGCTACATCTGCGGGGCTGAGCTGGGCCCCGGGAGGGAGTTCCAGCTCAACGTGAACCCCTCCGGCCGCCTGGGCGAGAAGGAACCCTTCTTCCCCTTCCTCACCGTGTACCCGCCGGCCCCACGCGCCCGGCCTGCCGACGCCACGGGCCTGGTGGCCACCTGCGTGCTCTGCCACCACGACTTGCTAGGCCAGTGGCTGCAGCACGAGGCGCGCAGCGCCCACCACGCCGTCAGCGCCTGGTCGCGGCAGTACCGCGTGGACACGTTCGTGTGCTTCTTCTGCCAGCAGGAGAGGAAGCGGTGCCTGGGGCTGAAGGCCGTGCGGGTGGCCCGGCTGCCCTTGTTTCTCTACACCCTGCGGGCGAGCCACAGCCTGCTGGTGGACGATGGGCGGCAGCTGATCATCGGCGCCTGCGTGGAGTGCGGGACCCTGGTGTGCGCTGGCCAAGGGCTCACCCGCCAGGGACCCGTGGGCTGGAGCTCCCCGGGGGCCACGGCGATAAAGGTAAGCCGCGGCTTCTCGTCTCGTCCTCTGAAATCCAGGCAGGGAAGGAAGAGATGGGTTCTGTTTCCCTGCCAGGAGTTAGCACTGACTGGTTCTGGGCGGTGTGGTTCCAGCAGGAGGGCGGCCCTCCTGAGTCAGCAGGCTTGGTTGCCTGGTGGATGTCCCGGCTTGGCTGGGGCCCGGAGGCACACACACGAGCTCGGCGGAGCTGGGGGCCAGGAGTGGTCTCGTGGAAGAATGGGGCACAGCTGAAAGGCAGCGAGCCTGGGCCTGAACTGGAGTGTGTGTTTGCCGCAGAGTCTACCAAACAGAGGAAGTGCGGGGCATGCCTGTCATCCGCCCGATAACATTGGTAATTAGTCCGGCCACGCAGGTCACGGAGAGGTCTCCGTGCTCGCCCGGTTTCAAACACATCAGAGGTGGAAGTTCCTCTTCACGCTAGCTCCCCGGTGGCTTAGCTTTTCCAGGGGCTTCCATCCAAGTTCACGCGTTTCCTTTTGTGACTCCGGCTGCTTAACAGCAGATAGAAAGATTTCCAGATGTGGGGGGTTTGGTGCCCAGGAGGACAGTGGCCTAAACAGACTCCCCCCCCCCCCCCCCCCCTGTGGGAAGCGAGTCTTTCTTCTCTGCAAGTCAGCTGTGCCGGAGGAGGCAGGAGGCCTGGCGCTGGCCCTGTTTATAAGGCGCCTGCCTTCACGCTGCCTGCCCAGGAGGAGCCAGACAGGGCTCAGTTCATGTCGGCTCTGGCTCTGCGAAGGCTGGGGCGGGAGCTGCCCCGGGTGGGCCTGAAGTGGGCATCCGTGAACTGTGATCACCGCCGTGGCCACCCAGGGCCATGAATCCCCACGTCTACCAAAGACAGACCGGCTTGTTTCAGTCAGACGCCTGTAGCGGTAGCCGGCAGAAGGATGTGGGAATGGGGAGGGCTGTCTCCCGTCTGCTCGGGAATAGTCATTCCATTTGTTTGCAGTGTCCTGGTCCCGCCTCCCGTGTGTCCATGTGTGTGGCACCCTTTAAGGGACCTGGCCCATGGCCTGGCGGGCGTGGCTCAGTGACTTGAGAGTGTGTCGGCCTAGGAGCCAGGAGGTCACGGTTCGATTCCTAGTCAGGCCACATGCCTGGGTTGAGTGCTCGATCCCCCCAGTGTGGGGTGTGCAGGAGGCAGCCTATCAATGATTCTCTCTCATGGATGCTTCTATCTTTCTCTCTCTCCCTCCCTCTCGGAAATGAATGAATAAATAAATAAAGTGACCTGGCTCAGATTTGCCCTCCCCCCACCCCCTCATGTGTTTGACCCCACTCCTCATGCTCCGTCCTGGGCTCCTTCTTCGCCGATGTTGCTTTGGACTTCAGAGCTGCCTTTGGGGTCTTTGGTGGCATGTCCTCTCATGGGTGGTGGGTGGTAGGTCTTTGTGGCGCCTCCTGCTGGACATCTGGAGGATTGCGCCTCCCGCGAGGCCTGGCACGGGGAGAAGAGCCCAGCTTTGGAGCAGGACAGACCTTGGTTCCAATCTTGTCCTTTCTCTGACACCAGTGCCAGGGAGTCTGTTTAGCATCGTCGCCGCGCTCGTTTCCTTGGCTGAGGAGGGGAAATCTCTGTCACCCGTCTCATAGGGTCATGGCGAGAACTGAATGAACGGGGGAATTTAAGCACTCCCGGAAAGTCAAGGGCTAGGATCGTAGTGGGACCACGTCCACCCAAGGTGTTGGGGCAGCTTTCTCGAGGTGAATCTTCCACACGGCTCCGGCGTGCAGGCTGGGTGCGGGTTTTAGGTCTGACGGTAGGCCGTGGGGTAATCAGAGGGCGTCCGACGGGGCCTCCCCGGCAGCGTGTTTTCTGCAGAGCATCCAAACTGGGCCCAGTTTTCTCATGTTGATTCGCTCGCTCCTCAGGATTGATGAGATGCCAACCGGCGGCCTCAATGGATAGGAGCTCGAGGAAACAAAAGAAGCTACAGTTCTTAGCCCAGCTGGGGAGGTGGGCGTTGAGAGGGGAGCCTGGTGTGGAAGGACACGCAAGCTGGTGTCTGTCCAGAAGGGGTCAGCACGAGTTCGGTATGGACGTCAGATTGCCTTTTGCACCATTTCTTTCTTTTCTTTTCTTTTTTTTTTTTTTTTTAACTCTTCACCATGGCCCTATGAGGCCCGATGATTCCCATTTTACAGATGAGTAAGTTGAGACTCAGAAAAGTCCGATGACCTTGTTAACTATCCAGGTAGATGGCGTTTGGGCCCAGGTCTTCTGACCCCCCGAGTCCTCCTGTTCATTGGGAGGAGTGAGGCAAAGCAGGAGGAGGGGCACAGAGGTCAGGAGGAGCCATGCAGCCTCGGATGGGCTGGAACCCGTGTGGGTCTGCTGGAGGAGAGATGGAGAGGAAGTAAGGATGGAGTAACTAGAAGCCTTGAAGTCTGTGAAAGGAAGTTGGGTTTAGGGGAGCAATAAAAAGTTCTTACAAGAAGGCTTGGAACGGGCCAGGCACAGATCCCCCCAGGGCCTGGCAGAGGCAGGCAGGCAGGTGGATGGGGAGGCCAGCGGGCCTGTTCGTGGTGGAGGCAGCAGGGCAGGTCTCAGGCTGGCTTAGACGGCAGAAAGGGAAGCACAGACCCCACCTGTAAGAGCACCTGGCTGACGGTAGATGCCGTTCCCCCCTGCACCCCTGCCTCCCCTTCATTCAGCCAGCGTGTGTGGAGTGCCTACTCTGAGGCAGGTGCTGCTCTGGACACCGAGGAGGACTCGGTGGCAAGTGCAGAAGCCTTCAGTGTCAGGGGACAAAGAGTCAACAAAGATGACAGCCTCCTGCAGAGCTGTGAGCACAGCAGGGGAGTGAGAGCGCGCTGGTGGGAGCTGGGCGCCCGGCGAAGGGACTGGCGCGCAGGAACCGTTGGGCAAAGAAGCAGCGGAGCCACCCAGGGGCCGAGGCCTCCACGCACGCTCCTTTCCTGTGCCAGCTCCCGACTCCTTGGTTCTCACGTTCATGTTCTGCGCCTCTCGTTAGTGTGTGGTTTGAGAATTTGGGGGGAGTGGCTGGGGCTTTGGAGGGTGGCCACAGGGAAACCACTTAACTGGGACGGCATGTTCCCGAGCCTCATCTATACCGCCTTCTATAATGCCTCAGCTGTTTCCTGTTAGCGTGTATTCCTTAGTGACAACTTTAAATAGTATGAGGGAAAATGTGAGAGAGGGAAGGAGGGAAGGAAGGAAAGGAGGGAAGGAAGGAAAAGAGAGAAGGAAAGGAGGGAAGGAGGAAGGGAGGGGAGAAGGAAGGAAGGAAAGGAGGGAAGAAAGGAGGGGAGGGAGGAAAGAGGGAAGAAAGGAAAGAAGGAAGGAGGGATGGGGGAGGAAGGGAAGGAAGGAAGGGAGAGAAGAGGAAAGGAAGGAGGGAAGGAAAGGGAGGGAGGAGGGAAGAAAGGAAAGAAGGAAGGAGGGAAGGGAGGAAGGGAGAGAACAGGAAAGGAAAGAAGGAAGGAGAGAAGGGAGAAAGGGAGAGAAAAGGGGAGAAAGGAAGGAAGGAGGGAAGGAAATGGAGGGAGGAAGAAAGGGAGGAGGGAAGAAAGGAAAGAAGGAAGGAAGGGAGGAAAGAAGGAAGGAGGGAAGAAGAAAGGAGACGTTCACCAGTGCCCTTTGGGTGTGTTTGTGGCTCTCTCTCCAGCTGGACCCCTTGCCCCGGAGAACCCTGCCCTGCAGTCACCATGTCCTGAGCTGGCCGCTCGGACAGGGCTGTGTCCGGCTTGGCTGGGGAGGGTGCAGCCCACCATTGCAGGGTCCTGGCCTCCCTTCCCCGGGGAGGAGCCCCATCACACACAGGGCTCTGCAGGGCCACCGAAAGACCCTGGGCTGGCCTTCTGGCAGGCCTGGTGTTCATTTTCATGCTGCTGGGAGCTGGCTGTGTGACCTTGGGTAAGCTCATGCCCTCTCTGAGCCTCCGTTGCAGTGTAGATGATCTTCCTCTGGAGGGTTTGCGATGCCAGAGCAGCGTACGTTCAGCAAGGACAGGAGGTGTGTTCCTCCCTCCCTCCCCGAGGCACAGGAGGCTATGCTGGGTCTCTTAGTGCCACCCCCCGGCTCCGATGTTGCAGTCCCTGGCCCCCACCTCTTCTCTTCACAGCCAGTGGGCACAGCTGAGCAGGCTGCCGGAGATGGCACTGGGGACACGACGGCGATGATGCCTGTGCAGGATGTTTCCCATGTTCCAGCTGTGCCACCGCTTCACCTGCGCTCACCCTTACTAAGTCCTCATCACAACCCTGTTTGGAGAGGCGCCTCTGTGCTCGTTTCACAGAGGAAAAGGCAAGTCCAGAGAGACCAAGTAACGTGCCCAAGGTCACTCAGCCAGTAACCTCAGGACCAGCGTTGGAGCCGGAGTCCAGCTCTGTAGTCGGTGCCCCAGCCTCTCCTCGGTCCTGCCTTTCTGTCCTCTCTGGGGCTCCAGTTCTGAAGGTGGCAGTGCCCTCAGGGGCGCAGGTCATCACTTTCCCTGCCCGCGCCTCCTCCCCACGCAGCGGCCGAGAGGCAGGAGGCGTCTGTACCAACCAGAGGTCCCGAGGAGCCCCTGCTCGCCTAGCCGGCTCTCTGTCCCCTGCTCCCCTGGCCCGCTGACAACGCGTGCCCTTTGTCCGCGCTCCCCCCAGCGTCGCTCAGGTGTTCAGATGTCAGCCGGGACCCCTCCTGCTGCCGGGAGAGGCCCGCTCTGTCCAAGATGGGTCAGCTGCATGATCGATTTGCTTTCCTTGCGAGCCAGTTGGCCGGCAGGCCGCCCTTCCCTCTTCCAGCTCCGTCTGGAGAGCGTTCTGGGTAATGGAGCGTGCAGCTGTTTACCTAACCGCACCCCGGCCCCTCACCGCGGGGACGCCTCGCCGAGCCCCCCAGGGCGGCCTCCCAGCCCAGAACAGGTGTTGCTGCCGCGGCGCCTTTCTTTTCTCAGCGCTGACATCTGAGGCCTGCAGAGCGCGTCTGTCATCACTCGCCTGTCAGGCCGGCGCGCACATCTGTTTCCCGTGTTTCCTGGCTATCCGCGCCCACATGGCTCCTGCTCTTCAGGGAGGGCCTGGCAGCTCCCGCTGCCCCGGCCAGGCTGGCGGGCACCTCGGCATGGCGATGGACCAGCTGGGGGAGCTTCGGGCTTCGTGGACTGACGGCGGGTGGGCACCCTGTCCCAGGTGGTCGCTGGGAAGGAACCGGGCTCTCGGCCTTCCTCGGGCTCCAACCACCTTCTCCGGGGGGAAGTCTGTGCTTTTTGCTTGACGGTTGGGAGCCATCTGCTCCGAGGGCTGAACTTTCCAGACTTGCCTGGTCCTAAACCTGGAGGTGATTGGAGACAACTGGGAAAGAGGAAGTGGAGCCAGAAGGTCTTCAAAACTCAGCCTACTTTGGATGCAGGGGAGGGGGAGGGGCTGGAGGAGGGGTGGCTGTCTCTGGCCACGGCCAGAATCTGGAGGAAAGCTTTCTGGCCTCTTCTCCCGTTCGATTTCCCCGGATCGCACCCACGAGTGTTTTTTGAGGGTTTGTAGGTTCGGGGCACGTTTGCACATTTCCTCAGCCCGGATTCGGGCTCCTGGGGTCCATATTTCAGTGGGGACGGTGGAGAGGGTACCCCTGCGTCCAGAGAGCATTTCAGAACCTGGCTGCCGTTCTCCATGAAGCCCCAAGCGGGAACCCATGGGGACAGTTGTGAAAGGAGCTGACCTTCACTCGGTTCCCCGTCTGTCAGAATGAAAGGTCTGGTCTTCAGGGCTCACAGCGGTCTGCATTACCCACCGAGGCCTAGAGGACGGGTGGCACTGTGTGGAGAAGGATGTTGAGGCTGTGCCTAGACTTGCTGGGAAAACATCTAGTGATTTCTTTATTTTATTTTTATTTTCCCCAGTTTTCATTGAGATGTAATTGACCGGTAACGCTTTATAAGCTTAAGGTATATACTGTGTTGCTTTGAGGCATTTATTTGTTGCAAGGTGATTACCACCATAGCATTAGCTCACATCATCGCTGCCCTTTCTTTTTTCTTTTTTCTTTTTTCTTTTTTTTTTTTTGTGGTGAGAACACGGAAGATCTACTCTCGGGGCAATATTCAAGGTTATGAAACAGTGTTATTCCCTGTAATCACCATACTGTAATTTAGATTTCCCAAACTTGCTGATCTTAAGCCGGAAGTTTGTACCCTTTGTCTAATCTCTCCCTCTTCAATGAGGTCTAGGATTTAAATTCCATATATGATGCTGGGGCCCCAAACCACCCCGATATTCTACCCTGTGGAGGCTGATAACATGTTAGGGTTAGAAAGACCTCGCTGATCCTCGTTTTTCAGACAACGCTACACCAGGAGCACCAACAGGCCCACAACCCTATCCCACTCTTGCTGTGTTTTGTATGTTTTTTTTCCCCCCCAGTAACTCCAGCTATTCATATGTATACGTGTTGTAAGACATTCTGGCAGCCCCGTGCCAGGGATGCAGCTGCAGTTCTGCCTCTGCCCTTGCCCTGGGCTGCCCTGGAGAAATGTAAACACACTTTCCGCCCATTAGCTCAACCAATGTTTGCGTGCATGCCGCCTGCCCACCAGGTGCTCTGCGTGTACCTTACGCTCCCAGGACGTGCTGTGGAATCAGGCAGCCTCTGCCCTGGGGTGCCGGCAGGGGGTCCGGGGTGAAGGGACTGCCTGTATAGCCATGCAGCGGGTTCTCTGCTGGCGTCTGCTGAGCGCCCAGCAGAAGCTCGGGAAAAGGGTGCAGTCAGGAAAGGCTTCCTGGAGGAGGTGGCACCTAAGCAGAGTCCTGACGACTGAAAGGGATTCCGGCGGGGTCCACCTGGCAGAGGAGCGCGTGCGAAGGCCTGGGTGTGGGGAGTACAGTTACTGGAAACCCTGAAGCCGCAGTGGGAGGAAGGGATGGGGCGGGAGGGCTTGGCTGTGTTTGGAATCCCTGGAAATGCATGTGATTCAACTTGAGTCAGTCCGATTTTTTTAAAGTGCCAATGACTTGACTATGATAATTGGGGGGGAAATAAATACCAAGGACCGGACCCTACCACCGCAGCCTGTTAAACGAGAATCTGTGAGGGACGGCCCTCGTGCCACTGGTATTTTAAAACTCCCAGAAGACTCCAGCACTGGGATGAGACTGCTGATAGAGGTATACACAGCCCAGGAGTTTGGGGCATTTCATCTTGAAGGCCTGGCGGTCACAGAGGATTCTGTCCATGTGTCCCGTCTGTCTGTGTCGAGCGCCTACTGTGTCCCAAGCACTGTTCTGGGCCCCAGGATCCAGCGGTGAGCACACCAGACCGGGTGCAGGGAGGGATTACAACCGTGGTCGTGGAGGGGCTGGGAGACATGCGTGGGGTGGGGGCTGCCACATGAGGGACGGAGAGGCCTGGGCAGGGCCCTGGGGCGGGACCTCGGAGCGGTGGGGAGGGCCAGGTGCCCGAGGGCAGGGAGGGCCCAGCTCAGAGGCTGCCAGGGCCGGTCAGGCGGGGCCTCTTGGCAGGAGGGCTGTGGGCTGGCCCTGAGGAGATGCTCTTTTTGCTTTTAAATGGAAATTTTAAAAAATCCACACACCACGAAATTCATCCTTTTCAGGTGTATAATTCGGTGGGTTTTAGTACAGTCACAGAGTTGTGCAACTGTCACCACTATCTAGTTCTAGAACTTGTCCCTCAGCTCTGCAAGAAACCTTATACCCATTAGCAGTCATTCCCCAGCCCCTAGCCAGCACTCGTCTCCTTCCTGTCCCCGGGGGTCTGCCTGCTCTGGATGGTTCCTATCAAGGGAATCATCACGCAATATGAGTCTTTTGTGTCTGGTTGTGGTGGCATGTATCCGTGTTTTACGCCTTTTTGCGGCTGAATACTATTCCACTGTGAGGACAGACTGCATGGTGTTTATCCGCTCCTCAGCTAATGGACACCTGGTTGTCCCCGCTTTCAGGCTGTTGTGAAGAATGCTGCTGTGAACGTGTGTGTGTGTGTGTGTGTGTGTGTGTGTGTGTGTGTGTACAGGTTTCTGTGTGGGCATATGTTCTCATTTCTCTTGGGTAGACACCAGGGGTGGAACTGCTGGGTCACCCGGCAGCTCCCCGTTGAACCCTTGGCGTTCCGCTTTCTCCTGGGGGGCTCTAAGCAGGCAAAAGCGCGATACAGGCCGAAGGAAGTCCCATCTGGGACCCCTCACTGACCTCAGGCACACCCCCTGTTGCAGGTCTCCAGGCATCGGGTCTGTGTCTGAGGAGGGGAGCTGGTCAGCTCCTCCCAGGAGGAGGGGAGCTGTGTTAAGGATTGAGAACATTGCCCTGGCTGGTGTGGCTCAGCTGGTTGAGCATCGATCGCCCCATGCACCAAGAGGTCCTGGTCAGATTCCCAGTCAGGACACGTGCCCCGGCTGCAGACTCAATCTCCAGTAGGGGGAGTGCAGGAGACAGCCCATCGATTTTTCTCTCATCCCTATTTCTCTCTTCTCTCTCTTTCTCTCTCTCAAAAAGAAAAATCAATGAAAACATACATTTTTAAAAAAAGGAATTGAGCCAAAACTGGTTTGGCTCAGTAGTAGAGCGTCGTGTCCTGGGTTCGATTCCGGTCAAGGGCATGTACCTTGGCTGGGGGCACATCCCGGTGGGGGATGTGCAAGAGGCAGCTGGTCAATGTTTCTAGCGCTCAGAGTCTCTCTCTCTCTCTCTCTCTCTCTCTCTCTCTCTCTCTCTCTCCCTCTCTCCCTTCCTCTCTATAAAATATCAATAAAATATATTTAAAAAAAAAAAAAAGGAATTGAGACCAGGTTACACTTGCTCCTAAGGTTTTGCCTCGCTCCAGCCACGGCCCTGGACTCAGCAGCCTTGGGGTGCTGGCCCAGCACTCACAGTGGCCACACACAAGACTCCCCCCACCCCCCCTGCTGGGCTCTCATGTTCCCCTCTGTAAACTGGGAGCAGATGACGGGCTGGTCGCTGAGCCCCTTGGCTCCCATTTGACAAAATTCTCACCGCCTCATCCTTCTGCCCCTGTTGGCAGGAGAGGGCTGGCGTGGGGAGAGACCCCGGAGGTCAGGGGCGGGCGTGGCTGAGACCATGGCTCTCAGGTGTTCCCTGTCCCAGCCCTGGCCACCCCAGCCACTCGCTGTTGTCTCCTGCGGCCTGGCCTGTTTGGTGTGGAGCCCTGTGTGAAATCTATTGCTCGACTGGATTTCCTTCTGGAGGTGCCAGCAGCCTCGAATAAATGGCACAAAGGTCCCAGGTGGCGTCTGGCTCAGCAGAGCCAGAGCCCTGGGCGGGGACAGCCACCTCTCGGGGCTCCTGTTTCCTCTCCTGGCCACAGGGCCAGAGGGAAGGGGGAGAGGGATCATTCAGGGTCTAAGGGAGACCCCTCAGATCAGAGCCGCGTCATCCTGCCCACCGATCGGCGTCACCTGTGGGGCAGAGCTGGTGACAAGGAGGGACCTGTAGGTTCTAGCCACCCTCCTGGTCCCGATGAAGACACACTGGGGTCTAAAGAATGATGACGACAAGGAAGATGGCCATGGCAGACAGCATCGAAAGCATCCTCTGGGCCAGCCGCCGTCCTAAGAGCTTTGCCTGCATCCCCTCGTGTAACCTTTCACCCGTCTTATGAGGTAGGTGTTCCTAGGTCATAAACACGGAAAGGTGAGGACAGGGAGGGGAAGCCGCGTGTCCCCAAGTCTCACAGCTGGCAGGTCCTGGCGCTGGGATTCCAATCAGGCTGTTTGGCCCCGATGTCCGTGCCCCTCCCCGATGCGATGCCAGGATGTACCGTGTGGGAGATACCAGTTGGCGCAGTGGACAGCAGATCGTGGTCTGTGTGGTTCGGCGGGAGATGGCTAAGGGCCCACCCAGACCTGGCTTGGCTTGGGGCAGCCTGCAGCCAGCGTTCGGGGGCCTGAGGTGCGACGGAGGTCCGGGAAGGCTGTCTGGAGGAGGAGTCACTGGTGGGGGTGCTACAGATGGGCAGTGATGGTTCCAAACAAGGCCTCCCCTTCCAGAATGCCTATGCCAGCGATGCCGTTGTAAGGACGTCCTCGTTTTATTCTCTAACGCTGTTATGTAGACGTTGCCCCACGTTTGATTATACTCTAGGAGCTACTTCCGTGTTTTAAAGGTATTTTCAGATTGCATGATATTTTACATTTAAAAACAACATGTGCTTCATGATAAAACAAACAAACAAACAAACAAACAGAAAACGTGGAGCAGGTGAGCGATGAGCCATGTGTCAGGTTCAGCTCACCTCTGCCCTGTGGGTCTGTCGGACCATCAGCTTCCCACTGACCGTCCACCAGCCCAGGACCCCTGCGGGTCTTGTCACTGGCTGCACTCTGCCGCCACCCAGCTAGGTGACCGTGAGTAAGATGCCAGCTCCCCCGGCCGCCCGTTCCTCCTCCGACCACGGAAGGTGCCCGGAGCCACCCTGTGGGTAGGTGGCGTCAGTCCACTTTTCAGATGAGGAGGCCAGTGCTCATGAACCTGAGAGTTCTGGATCAGGTTACTGGCAGTCGGTGGAAGAGCTGGGGCATGGGAGAACAGGGTGGTCTAATGCCAGGGCCTCGGCTGTCTCCCTGCCCGGGGTTAGGTGGCACTCACGGGAGACGATGGGGTAGGAGCAGCAGGAGCCTGGCTTCGTCTAGCCCAGCCGTGGGCAAACTACGGCCCGCGGGCCGGATCCGGCCCATTCGGCTGTTCTATCTGGCCCATGGAGCCGAAAGAGCGGAGGGTTCTCTTGCTCTCCCCTCCGAAGCCCAAGATGAGAGTGCCAGCATGGTCAGGTTGCTTTTGTTCCGGCCCTCCGGTCCAGTTTAAGAACCCATTGTGGCCCTCAGGTCAAAAAGTTTGCCCACCCCTGGTCTAGCCCCACCTGGTTTAGCCACACAAGGAGGCGGCATGGGTCCCCTGCTCCAGCCTGCAGAGCGGGGCTCCTGGGAGGGGGGGCAGAGCGCTGACACGCTGCAGCCGTGTTTTATAAGCCTTCCCAGGCCCGTAAACCGTCACTCCGGCTTCGAGAGGAGGCCTTCGCAGGCGGGGGTGAAGGCTTGTGTGGGTCTGACGCCTGCCATGGAGGGGGGGAGGGAGGAGGGAGGCAGGTGGTCTTTCAGACTTCCAGACACAGGGGGACCGGGCCGGGGGGGGGGCGCTGTGAGGTCCTGGGGTCTCAGCACAGTGTCCGGCCCGAGTTCAGGGAGGCTGGAGGAGCCTCAGAGCGTGGCTTCCGCTTGGCTGTGGTACCAGCTCTTTTTAAAAAAAATATATTTTATTGATTTTTTACAGAGAGGAAGGAGAGAGGGATACAGAGTTAGAAACATCGATGAGAGAGAATCATCGATCAGCTGCCTCTTGCACACACCCCACTGGAGATGGGCCGGCAACCAAGGTACATGCCTCTGGCCGGAATCGAACCTGGGACCTTTCAGTCCACAGGCCGACGCTCTATCCATTGAGCCAAACTGGTTTCGGCGGTACCAGCTCTTGCATCCTGATTCCTCTGCGTGGCGGGTGCCCTTTCCCCTCCCGGAGGGTCTTTCCCACGCTGTGCACTGCTCTTTCTTTTGTGTGATTACGGGACGTCCAGGGGGCTGCTGGACAAGGGAGGCCCCGCATGGCTTTGTGCTCGTTCCACGGGGCTGGGGGCTCTCGGGCAGAGCCGTCTGCCCCGAGGGCTAAGCGCCCGGGACACCACCCACCACCCAGGCCTGCAGAAAGCAGGGGGGCCCAGGGGCCAGGCTCGAGGGGCCGGGGCTCACGGGGCCCCACAGAGGTCCAGGCCTGAGTCCTGCTGGGGCTGGAGTTGGTGGGCAATGCCATTCTAGAAACAAGGCCGGCATTTCCCTCGGGTGCAGGGGCTGAGGGTGTGCCGGGGGACCTGCGCATCCCCCGCTGAGCGTGAAAAATGGCCGCTTGGCTCCCGCCCTCAGCCCTGGCGTGGCTGGCGGCGTGGCAGAGTGCTGAGCGTCCCCCGGTGGCCTGTCTTCCTCTCGGGCTCTGCGGGTGAGCCGGAGGCCGGGCTGGCGGCCTCATCCTCCTCGAGCCTCTCCTTCTTTCTCGTTCTGAAACCGCGTGTCCCTTTGTTTGCAGAATGTGGACATGGGGAGCCTGGCTTTAAGAGCTCCCAGGAGATGCGATAGCTGGTTCCTTCCCGTTAGCAGTCGGAACCTGGACCCTGCTCACCTGTTCCCTGTCACTGGCCAGGCGACAGGGACGCACAGGACCTTTCTCTGGGGCTCAGGGGCAGGCCCCAAGGAGGGGGGGGGCAGAGGGAGAAGGGGTCACTGGGGGGACAGCGGGTTGTTGGGGCCCTTCCCCTGCAAAGCCTTCCACTGTGCGCAGACATCCCCCACCAGACACACTCTCTCTCCTCTCTCTCACGCATTAACACACCTTCACTCTTACATCCACTCCCTCTCATTGCACATGTACTCACACCCACCCTCCCGTCCTCCCCTCCCACCCCATGCACACTCACACACACATGCACCACATCCTCTGAGGGAAGGTGTTAAAATTGACTACAATTGGCTCTGACCAGTTTTCTCAGTGGTTAGAGCACCTGCCCTCGGACCAAGGGGTCTCGGGTTTGATTCCCAGTCAGGGGTTGCAGGCTCAATCCCCGGCCCTGGTTGGGATATGTGCCAGAGGCGACCAATCATGTCTCTCTCTCTCAAATGGATGTTTTTCTTCCTCCTCTTCCTTCCCTCCCCCTTCCCTTCTAATCTGTTTGGAAATCAAAGGAAAATAATATCCTTGGGTGAGGACTTTTAAAAATTTTACTGTCACTGGATTTTCCCTTTTCTCCCTTTAAGTTTGCTAATTTTTGCTTTATGCATTTGGGAGCTCCTGCCCATGTATGATTGCTTTGCCTTTCTGATGGATTGGCCTCGTCATCGCAACGGTGCATCCTCCCCTCTCTGGCAGCGTCTCAGTCTCTTTTCTCTGAAGGCTCCCCATTTGACAGCGGAGGCCTCGGAGGTTCGGTGCGGGAGAGTGACGGGCCCAGGGCCGCACAGCTGCCGGTGGGTGTCAGGAGCAGGAGTCACGCTGGCTCCCCGCAGCTGCACCCCACCGGCTGCTGCGGGGCGGTGGTTCGGAGAGAAGCCCCTTCCCGGTTACTTTCTGGGCACCTGCGTTTCGATGTCACGATTGCCGGGCTGCCAGAGCCGCGTCCCAGCCCGCCCTGGGCACAGAGGACCCTCCAGGAGATCAGCATCTGGCCTGCAGCCTGCCTGCGAGAGCCCGGCTCAGCGTGCTTGGAACGGCCTCTGGAAATTTCTCGCCAAACTCTGCTCTGGAGCTTCTGGCCCTCCCACCCGGCGTGGTGAGCTTGTTCGGAGCGTGCTGGGCAGATTTTCCCAGGTCCCACATGTAGAAAGAATGTCTCTGGGTGGCAGGACACTGCCCCCCTCCTCCGCATGCCCCCCTCCCCCCCCCCAGCTCCCCTGAGTCTGCCTTAAGGAGCCTGTGCCAAATCCACTTCCTGGCGGCTTCGCCCCAGCTGGGCCACGGCCGGGAGCTCCCGGGGGCTCCACGCTGGCGCAGGCCGCCTGCCAGCGATCCGAGTCATCCGGGCAGGCGCCCCGGGCCCAGAGGAGAGCGGCCTCTGTCTCCACGGTGCATGCTGGGAAGTCTGGGGCTCTGCAGGGAGCCTGGGTGGGGGCGTTGCCTAGGAGATGTTTGTAGGGGGGGATTGACAGAGTGGGGTGTCTTTGCCACGAGCTGTACGCAGGGGCCGTGAGCAGTTACACGATGGGCTGGTTCTTCGGGGAGCCTCCCTGAGTGGCAGGAGTTGGGCACAGAGTTCAGGGCCGGGAACAGCGGTGCCAGGAAGAGGGTGTGAATGCCATTATTTATCTAATCCTAGGAGCCGCCCGTTGTAAAGCACATCGCTGTTTTGCACACCACACGGGGCAAGGAAAAAACACTCACTCTGCCCCCTGTAAGAGCCATCTTGGTGTCAGAGGCTGGACTGGACCTTTCAGTCAGTGCGCTGCGGCCATGATGGGGATGGTGTGGTGACGGTGGTGATGATGGTGATGAGGAGATGGCAGGGGCCGCTGCCCGGGAATACTTGCTTGCAGGATGCTATATTACCGATTCTGTGACCAGGACTCTGACAGGTGAATGGGGGTAGAGGGGCACCCACCTTTCTGCGGGCCCCTGGACCTGGCAGTGACTCAGCAAGGTCTGTCCTGCTGAGCCCGTGGGGTGGGTGCAGGGGCGGCTGCGCTCAGTGCCCTTGCAGTGCCCTTGGGACATAGCTGCCCTTGAGGTGCTTCCTGCCGCTGTCACCTTGGGATCCGGGGCAGGGCAGCGGGAGCAGCCCAGCTGGCAGGCTGGTTCTGTGGCCTCCTGGGCCTGAGGACTCGGCCCCAGGGGGCGTGGCGGGTTCCTCGTGATTCCGGCCGCAGGGGCACTGGCATCAGGCGGACCGAGGAGTCAGCAGCAGCGGCAGCAAATGGCAGCTGCGTGGCTCAGGGGCCCGGCTGGCTGGAGGGGCAGGAGCAGGGCCTGGCAGGTCCCCCTCTTCCCCGCCACCCTGCCGAGGGTCACTTCCGGCGGGACCACGACCCTGCGAGGGTCAGGGCACCTGCTGCCAGGCTGAGAGCCCTGCAGCCGTGGGAGCCTTCCTGCCCCGGGGGGCGGGTGGGGGGGGGGAGGCACCGGGGCAGCAAAACCTTGCTTCCCAGATTTTCCCATTACTAAGCGCTTCTCCGCGTAGTTTCCTCTGCCTCGCCCGGCCATCTGTACGAGAGGGTGATGTCAGCAGTGTGTCACCCTTCTGGTACGGACTGCGAACCCCGGGCTCCGGGGGAGGCCACGCCGTGCGCTCTCTGCGGGCAGATGGTGTGGTTTGGCAAACGGCTCTCTGAAGTCAGACCTTGTCACCCACCCCAGCCACCCGTGTGGTCCTCACCCGCCGCGTCGCCTCTCCGAGCCTCAGGCTCCTCGCCCAGGCCCAGCGACGGCCTGAGCCCCTCCCTCGGGGGGACATGAGCGGCTGAAGCCCCAGGAGAGAGCCTGGCAGGCAGACGGGACTGCAGAGGCCAGGGCGTGCGAGTGTGAGGAACCCAAGGCCCCGCTCGCAGCCTGGCCTCGAGTGCCCTGCAGTTACATGCCCCGAGCCCCCCGATGCCGGAAAGCCCTACCCAGGAGCCCCCATCAGGGCCGCCCATGTCACTGAGCAGGAGCTCCTGGTTAATCCCTCATCTGCCCTGCTGATCCCAGATGAGGCAGCATGGGGGTGGGGAACCTGGAAGTAGCCCGAGGCACCTGGGATCTGAGCTCCCTTGTCCCGTCTCTCGGTTCCCACCCCATTCAGGCAGATGGTCCCTCACGTGAGCCCGGCCCTGGGGAAGCCACGCTGGCATTTGACGGGGCTCCGTGGGAACGTGCCCCCCACTGCGTCTCTGTCTCTCCGCGGGCCTCGTCTGTGTGTGGGAATTGCTGTAGTGTGTGTGTCACAGCTTGGTACGTCGTATGTGCTCACTAAATGTTGGTTCTTAGTATTTTTGCAGTTTGTCATTTCGTTTCCTCTCCAATCCTGTCATTTTGGAGAACTAACCACTTGACCTTAAAAACGCGGGAACCTGGACCTCCGGACGAGATGAACCAGGAGGGGCCACCCTGAGGTTTGGTCCTGGGGAAGAGGGACACTCTAGAGCAGCCATGGGCAAACTATGGCCCACAGGCCGGATCCGGCTCGTTCGGCTGTTCTATCCGGCCCGCGGAGCCGAAAGAGCGGAGGGTTCTCTTGCTCTCCCCTCCGCTCCTTCACCAGCAGCCCAAGATGAGAGTGCCAGCATGGTCAGGTTGCTTTTGTTCCTGCCCTCCGGTCCAGTTTAAGAACCCATTGTGGACCTCCAGTCAAAAAGTGTGCCCACCCCTGCTAGAGCAAGCATGTCAAACTTGTAGCCCGCGCCCCATGCGGCCCACAGTGAATATTTTTGCGGCCCAGTCAGTATATGGTAGTATGCAAGAAATGTTTCCATAAAAATTCCGTAACTTAAGTTTTACAATATCCTGCTATTGTAATAGGATAATTATTAGTAGCAAACTACAATGTTTGCTAATGACGGATTACTATAATCGTGTTGAATTCATTTCCCTTTATGTGCCTTATGCACAGGCACCCCATTTCTCTCCACTAGTATTAGCAGCGAATATTTTAGCAGCTGATTGCTCTGGCTTGTTTGGTGTGCACAACAGGAGATACCTCGCTTTCGAAGAATAAGAAAAGGAGGTTTATTTGCGTTACGCTTACTAATTTGTGCAGTTGTTCAGTGCCTGGTAAGTTACTGTTCAAAAAATATATAATTTTTTTATTAAAATGTTCTATTTTTTATGTTAACGATTACTCACTTATTTCAGCCCTTTGTATTCAGCATGTATCTATTGAAATAAACCCACGTTTCTAGGAAAATTGGAACTTTTGTTTTTTCGTGTGGCCCACCTACTAGTAAACTTAAACCTTGTTTCTATGGCCTGTGTTAGTTAGCCTGTGAGCTTGACATGCTTGCTCTGGAGTCAGGAGTTAGTGGAGTTTACAAGGACCTTCCATTCTCAACATGGTACCCCCGTCTTCACAAATACATTTCCTGACTCCAAAACTCAATGCAAAGTCCAGTGCATGTCTGCCGTTCTCTGGGAAGAGGCTCTGTAGCTTTTATTGGACTCTCAAAGATGTTCTGTGTCCCCCCAATGGGAAGGCGACGTCCTTACCTGCACACACCCTCATAGTAGGGTGCACATGAGCAGACTCCCCACCGTCCTGCAAACCATGGGGCTTGTTTTTGCCATCATGTCTGGACACGTGAATGCTATGTCTTCTGCTTTTCTGCCCATTTCCCCACTCCATGAAGCCTTTTTGCTGACTCCCTCCCCTCTCCTGCCCCACTTGTTTGTTTGTATGCAGTATTTTCACACTTGGCATAATTTATTGCGTTATTATATGTGGTCTCATGTTATCTTCTGATCGCTTCACATGTGAGTAAGCCCTGTGTCTCCAAAAGGATTGAAAATAGCTAAACTTGGAATTTTTATATCCTTTTGCCCCTCCGCCAGATTAAAATATATATATTTTATTTTTATTTTTGAGAGGAAGTAAGAGAGAGAGAGAGATAGAAACATCAGTAATGAGCCGAAACCGGTTTGACTCAGTGGATAGAGCGTCAGCCTGAGGACTGAAAGGTCCCAGGTTCTATTCCAGTCAAGGGCATGTACCTTGGTTGCAGGCACATCCCCAGTAGGGGGTGTGCAAGAGGCAGCTGATTGATGATTCTCTCTCATCGATGTTTCTAGCTCTCTATCCCTCTCTCTTCAAATATTAAAAAAAGAAACATCAGTAATGAAAGAGAATCATTGATCAGCTACCTCCTGCATGCTTTCTACTGGGGACCGAGCCTACAACCTGATCATGTGCTCTTGACTGGAATCGAACCCAGGACCCTTCAGTCTGCAGGCTGACACACTATCCACTGAGCCAAACTGGTGAGGGCCGGATTTTCTTTTGTGCATTGTACAGGGATCCCTTGCCAGCCATGGGAGGGGCATTCCTGAAGAGCACCATGGTTGGCAGAACCACAGTTGGCATGATCAAAGTCTCAGACAAAATAAGAGGTTAGGGAAAAGAAAACAATAAAGATGGCATTGAGTATATATCTCTTAAAACCACCGTAAATAAAACTTCTAGGAGACATCACTGCCAAAACAAACCAGCTTCATCCACATTAAAAACCTGTTCCAGTTGGTAACCTTTTTCCTGAATTAACTTCTTCAGGAAAACTTGGCCATCATCTTTGACGTGATCATGTTTATTTCTTCTTGAGTCCATTTATGTTTTTCAGAGAACTTACCTGTTTCATGTAGGTAGTCAAGTTAATTGGTGTAATGTCTTTATAATGTTCCCTTATTATCCTTCTAAGGTCTGTAGGGTCTGTAGTGATGTTCCCCGTTTCCATTTGTGATATTGGCAATTGGTGCCTTCTCTCTTTTTCCCCTTGACCAATCTAAGTAGAAGTTTATCAATTTTATTGACCTCCTGAAAGGTTTATATTTAAGAATGTGCCTCTTTAAAGTATTTTAACCCATCCTTTTTGCCTTGAAATATAATGTCTTTTGCTCTTGAAGCCTCTTTGGCTCTATTTTTGCAAGTGTAAACAAAATGTTTGTGAAACCACTAGGCATTTTTCAAGTTATTCATGCTTATAGGCACATTTTCTACACCTTGTACCTCTCTCCTCTCTCTCTCTCTCTCTCTCTCTCTCTCTCTCTCTCTCCCTCCCTCCCTCCCTCCCTCCCTCCCTCCCTCCCCCCACGGGAGGTTAAAGTGATTTCTCTCTATCAACCTGCCCTTGTGACATTCATGGGTAAAGGCAAGATGAAGTGTCCATTTGCTTTAGGGGATCTTATCAAGCCCTGAATAAGTTAAAAAGATACTAAACTTCAATCTCTTTAAATATGTTTTTATTGATTGAGAGAGAGAGAGAGAGAGAGAGAGAGAGAGAGAGAGGAAGGGAGAGGGAGAGAGATAGAAACATCAATGAGAAACATTGATCAGCTGCCTCCTACAGGGGACTGAGCCTGCAACCCGGGCATGTGCCCTGACAGGGAATTGAACTGGTGACCTCTTGGTTTCTGGGTTAAAGCTCAACCACCGAAGCACACTGGCCAGGCATAGACCTAAATATTTTTTTTAATGCAGAAAACTGCATAATCTCAGAACCACAGATTGTGCAGGCTCTGTTGTTTGGAACATATAGATTGTGTTGTTTCATAACAGTAATGTTATGTTTCACTTCTTACTATACAAAGTGTTCACTGTTTAACATATTTGTGTCCTCCCGTGCTTTTGCTACAAAGTATATTTTAATCTGTAACCTTGATTGAGACTTCTGTTTCCCTAATCTTTGCCTTTATGGCAATCTCAGAGTGGCTCTTCACAATCATAGAACTGGAAGGATACTTAGTGATCCTTGAGTCCAACCCCCCCTCGTGTAAATCAGAGAAGACCCCGAGGCCCCGGGAGGGGGAGGGACTTGTCCATGAACATGGAGCGTGGAGCGTGTAAGAAGCTGAGGTAGCACGCCAGTGCCCGGGGCATTTCCACTCCATCAGCCACGGCTGACCCTCCAGTGACAGATACCTTGATGTCTTTGCATTGTACAGGGATTCCTTGCCAGCCAAGGTAAAGTTCACCCTTTTAAAGTATACGTGTGAGTGGTTTTTAGTATTCATAACATTGTGCAATCATCACCCCTGTCTAATTATAGAATGTTTTTTTTATCACCCCTGAAAGAAACCCCATTCTTCTCCCCTCACCCCCCCCCCCCCGGTCTTTGGCAACCCCTAATCTACTTCCTGTCTATGGATTTTCCTATCCTGGACGTTTTATGTAAATGGAATAATGCCATATATGGTCTTTTGTGTCTGGCTTCTTGGCTGTCATGCTTCATGAATGTTATAGAATGTGTCAGTGCTTAATTCCTTTATGTGGCTGAATAATGTTCCATGGTTATGTATGTGCTACGTTTTGTTTATCCATTCATCCATGGATGGGTATCTTGGTGGTTTTCATTTTTGGCTACCGTAAAGAATGCTGCTATGGAAGTCATGTATAGATTTTTGTGTGAATGTTTTGTTTTTGGTTTTTCTTTCTCTTGGGAAGATAAGTAGGAGTGGGATTGCTAGGTCATATCGTACCTCCGGGTCTAGGGAGCTGTCAGATTGTTTTCAAAGAGGCTGCGCATCTTTATATTCCCAGCAGCAATGTATGGGGTTTCCCATGTGAAATTTGCTTTTTATTTTGTAACTTATTTGTATTATTGTTGTTTTACTGTATCCTAAAGTCATGTGCAAACTTTAAATCACTACTGTGAGTTGCCACTCTTTTTAGTGTTTTGTTGTTTGTTTGGGTTTTTTTGTCTTGTGGTCTCTACTCATTTTCTAAGTTACTTAGGTAAATCCCCCCTTCCCCATTCCCTTCAATGAAATCATGTCATACATCCTTAACACAGAGTTTTAAAAAAAATTTTTAAAATAAATTTATACTTTGTTCACCCACCCCCCTCCCTGAACCAGAAGCTAATATAAAGTGGAACAAAGCAAGTGGGCAAGTTATGTTTATTTATATAACTGCCACAGAATATATAGTCAACAAATATTAAAGTTCCTTCCCACCTTTGAGCCTTCATATAAAAATACAATTTTAACACCTTCCACCACCACCACCCCCCCCCCCTTCATTTTAAAAGTGGCAAATCCCCGCTCTAACACATACTGTGTGGCCAGGGGCAAGCAACGTAACCTCTCTGTGCCTTCGTTTCTGCGTCTGTAAAACATCTGTGGTTGTATCTGCCTGCACAGGGGGCAGATACAGCGAGTGGGAGCATGTACAGCCTTTAGCATATATAGTCCCTGGCAGTTAGGAAGCCCCATATCAACACTAGCCATTCTCTCTGTTATGATCACATTATTGTTTTCGGAAATTTGGAGGCATACGCGAAGGAATGAAAGCGCGGCTCTCCCCGGCCCGGCCTCGCAGCCCCGAGGCAGCTCCTGGTACCATCGCTGTGTGTCTTCCTGGGCACTGCGGCGCATTCTTTTTACCCATTTGAGATGAGACCGTGCTCAGTTTGTGTATTTTTGCTCTATTCATTTCACATCCCGGCATAAACATTTCCCAGTGTTGTTGAAAACATCATTTTCATGTTTGTGCGATAGACTCCCACGGGGAAGGGTCTTAACTTACCCGCCCCCGGGGGAGCAGCCCACGCTGTTCCCTATGCGGGGGTGTATTCCTGGCCCCGCTGATGCATACGCTTCTCGGCGGGGGAGGATTTCCCTGACCTTGTGAGAGACAGGCCCCGGAGCGTGGGCGCACTGGGGGGACCCCCCCGCGGACTTTGCAGAGCTCCTGGTGTGGGCGGGAGCACGCCGGGGACGCCGCCTGGCAGGGAAAGGATGCGGCACCGAGGGATCAGAGGCAGCTCACTGGACAATTCTGCGTCTTTTCCTGAAGTCGAACATGCTCCGTGTTGAAAATTTAGACAATAGACATAAAAATAAAAGGCATAAACATCACCCATAAACCTGTAACCCAGAACACCCAGTCTTTTTTTGTCTTTTTTTCTTCTTTTTCTACGTGCGTGCTTGAGTGCACACAGTCAGTCGTAGGCGGGAGCACACTGCAGGTCGTTTAAATAGTCCTTTGCACCTTGGACGTGATCACGACTGTCTCGTGGCGGGGCTAAGCCTGTGGGCTGTGGAGCAAGACGCTTGGGTTCACATCTGGGCTCCGCCCCGCCCGCGCTGTGTGTCCCTGTGCTTCTTCACCTCTCTGTGCTGTCGTTTCCCATCTGTACAGTGGGGGTAGCCGAAACCGGTTTGGCTCAGTGGATAGAGCGTCGGCCTGCGGACTGAAAGGTCCCGGGTTCGATTCCGGTCAAGGGCATGTGCCTTGGTTGCGGGCACATCCCCAGTGGGGGGGTGTGCAGGAGGCGGCTCATCGATGTTTCTCTCTCATCGATGTTTCCGACTCTCTATCCCTCTCTCTACCTCTCTGTAAAAAAAAAAAAATCAATAGAATATATTTAAAAAATAAATAAAGTGGGGGTAAGAGGAGTATTTGCATCATGAGGTTGTTTTTCAGGTGAGGCAGGTTAGAGTGTCTTGGAGCAGAGTGCCTGCTGCTGCCCTGCTCATTGCTCAGCACCCTTCAGAGAGGGAGTCTTCCTGGCTCTGCAGGGACCTCTGGGTGGCTCTGCCCTAAGCCTTGATCTCCTCTGCCCCTCAGACGCCTCCACCCTGGGCCTGTCCCCCCACTTTGGTTCCTACTGGGCTGCCCTGGCCTTGCCTTGTCAGGCATTGGGGGGCCTGGGGACCCCCTAGCCTCCTTGCTAGCTGTGCAGCAGGTGGCCAAGGGGGTGTGAGACCAGGAGGAGGACAGCTCCCTTGGCAGCCCCAGCCTGGCTTCCCTGCACTGGCTGTGGGCAGGGACATGGGCAGGAGGGGAGCGGGCACAGGGATGGGGCTGTCCATCTCACACCCGGGCCTTTGCCGGAAGCCACCTCAGCTCTGTGGGACAGAGGTGGGATTTGAACAAATGCCTTCATAAACAAGGGTGGGCCTTCTTCTTGGTTCTGCCAGCAGCGTGCCTGTGCCCCACCTGGCTTCTGGCTTCCCGGGGCAGAGGCTGCAGGAGGGGACAGGGCGTCTGCGAGAAGGCTGCCGCCGTCTGCTCCCTGGGAGCTGGCGGATCTGACAGAGCCTCCGGGGCTGGGGGCCCGCTGGGGACCCCTTGGTTACGGCGTACCCGGCAAATGGGCTTCAAATGGGTTCACGTTTCTGGGCTCGAAAGATCATACAAAAAGAAAAGGGAAAATACCGAACACCTACTATGTGTTCCTTATATTCCTCTAGTCACTCAGTTCTTCAGTGTCTGTGCATTGAGCACCCACTGTGTGGGGAGGCATCCGGGAGGGAAGGATAACCATGCCATCGGTTGAATGCTCGCAGTGTCCCCATGGTAGAGGTGTTAGCCTGCTTTGTTTTAGAAAACTTTTTATTTTGAGGTAATGTTGTGAGAAATCACACCAAGATCCCACGTACCCTTCACCCAGTTGTCCCCAGTGGAAACATCTTGCATAACTGTAGTAAACGTCACAGCCGGGGTGCTGACACTGACCCAATCCACTGACCTTATTTCGCTTTCACCAGTTTTACCTGCACTTGTGTGTGTGTGTGTGTGTGTGTGTATCTGTGTGTGTTTGTGTCTCTCTGTGTGCCTCTGTATTGTGTCTGTTTCTGTGTGTCTGTATGCACGAATCTCTATATGCATTTGTGTGTGTGTGTATGTTTCTCTGTGTATGTGTGTGTATGCATGTGTGAGTGTGGATGTGTGTTTCTCTGTGTAGGTGTGTGTGTTTGTGTGTGTAGATGTGTGTTTCTCTGTGTAGGTGTGTGTGTGTGTGTGTGTTTGTTGTCAGTGTGTGTGTTGTCTGTGTAGCCTTTTCATTTCACAGGGAGGAAGTGAAGCTCAGGGTCAAGGCCTTACCCAGAACCGGGCACCCAGCAGGCAGCAGAGCCGGGCTTCAGTCCAGGCACTGACTCCACGTCCCTGAATTGCCTCCAGAGAAGCAATCCTGTTTGCTCTTCGCTGCTGCTCTTGAACTCAGCAACCTCCCTGGTCTCTGCTGCAGCTGTGAGCTCAGACCCCCCAGACACACTAGGATCCGGAGATGCTGGTGCTGAGCTGCTGGTGCCTCCATTTCCCCGAGGAGAAAACTGAGGCTCAGAGGAGTTCGTGGTTTGCCTAACATCACCTCGCTGGCCGGGGACTGCTCCTGCCAGTCTGCATCTGGCAGGGACCACAATGAGCTGCTTTTTCCAAGAGGTAGGAGGACAGAGGACGCTGTTGATCACAAACACCAGGCTCAGGGTTCAGTGTGGTTGTCAGGGAGACAGCGGGGGCATTCAGGAAGGTTTCTGAACAGGAGATGACTCCGGAAATGTGCAAGGTGACCTCGGACACTGAGCATGCTCCTCAGCGTATGCCAAGGAACACAAATGGAGGCGGGGGTTGGGATACGTTTTTTTCTTTGCTTGGAGAGGCAGTAGAGTAAAGAGGGCTACACAGGCTTGTGCACTGCAGGACTTATCAGTGCCTTCAGCGCCGGGCCGTGCGCTGTGACCATCTAGGTAGGGGGCGGGCTTCTGTTCTGCACCGTGTTTTTCAGGAAAAGGTTTCCCAAGAGTCCCGGTATGAGACCAGGGTCTGCTCCCAGGGCCGGGGAGGGCAGAAGTACCCAGGGAGCAGGGTACGAGGATCTGAGCCTGCATTTTTTTTTTTTTTGAGAGGCGTCTGGTATGGCCACCAGGGAGTGTTCAGGGTGGGTGTCCGTGGGGCCAGCGGCTCCCAGAGAACCGTGAAGGCTCCTTCCCAGCACAGGAAACACTTAGGAGGCAGGCAGTGCACGGAGGGTGGGGCGGGTCTGTGGGTAGAGATGGATGTGTGCGGACGAGGGTAGAAACACTCGCGGATGAAGTCAGCTGCCTCAGATGGACAGAATCTCAGGTGATTTATTAGTTTTAATAATATATACCTATATATTTCAAACCAACAGAGGGGGCTGGGCTCCGTGTCCCGGGGCAATAGAAAGCCATTGTGTGTTTGGAGCAAAGAACAAAAAGAGAGCGATAGAACAAAAGTGGTTTTAAGAGAAGGATTCTTCCGTGCGGCGGCGGGCAGGCGGGTTGGAAGGAGAGAGGGAAACAGGCAGGAACCACTTGGGAGGAGGCTGCCCCCACCCTGGTCTGGGCCGCGGTGGTCGCTGAGAAGCGAGAGCTAGAGATAGCCTAGTAGCCCCTCGTCCTCCCTCCCCCATTTTCCTGAGGCCCAGAGAGGTTAAGTCACGTGCCCCGGGTCACACAGCTGCTGGCCTGCAGACCCGGGGCTTGGATGCAGCGCTCTGATTTCAGAGTCCTAGAGCACTGCCGCGTGGCACGTGGCGCCTTCAGCTGCCTCCTGTTTTCCCACCACTCGGGAGGGCGGGGTGCTGCGAACCTACCCGGGGGGGGGGGGGGGTTCAGGATGTCCTGAGGCGCTAGAGTACCACGAATATCCCGCAAGTGCTGTTCCGTCACCGCTGTGCAGTCCCTTCCGGTCCCCCGTCCCTTGTTGGGTGCCTCGGGGGCCAGGAACGGCTCCGCATTGCTCGGCCCCTCAGGCAGACTCCTCAGTGCGGGCGCTGCCTCTGGCGTCACACCCAGGGGCCCCGGGCAGCACCCTGTCACCAAACCGGCTGTATTCCTGCACAAAACGTGTGGCCATCCCTACCCAGTTAGGGGGCAATGGGACTATAAATAGCCTCCAGGCTGGGCAGGCTTTGCTGACAAGTGAGTCAAGAGACACTTTTGGTTCCCAGGATTTTGGGATTTGGGGGTGAGCACGAGGATCCCCTCCACCGGAGCGACGAAGCTCATGAGACACGGTCTAATCTCGGTCGCGCTGTCGGGTGGGGAGAGGGGCCCCCACCTCTCTGGGTCTGTGTGTGTTTACTGGATGATAGAGAGGTACTGGAAGATAGAGAGGACTGTGTCCCGCTGTAAACACCGCAGGGGGTTGGAGAAAGACTGGCTTTTTTTTATTTGTGGTTTGACTTGGTGCAGGGAGCCTGTGCCACCCTTTACATCTTCTCAGGGCGAACACGGCCCCCGGCGTGCCCGGGACTTCCCTCCCACCAGGGAGCGGTGGGGATTTTTCCTGATCGGCTCCGAGGCTTCTGGGAGATGTGTTTTCTCCCGGAGCCGAGCACGGGCTGCTCTTCCCCGCGGCTGGCGGCCCGGCGCCCGGGCCGTGGGAGGCTGCGTGACTTCTCCCGGCGGCGGCGCCGCGCTCCCATCCTGCACAAACGCTCCGGCCGCACGGGGCTCCCCTGGAGGCCGCGTGTTCAGACGGGGCGGGACCGGCTGGCGCGTGCATGCCTTCGCTCGGAGGCTAAATGGATCTTTTATTGAGATCAGCAATCTCCGTTTTTTAAAACCGAATCTGAAGGTCACCTTGTGCTTGCTCGGGTTGCTCCTGAGGATGCTGGGAGCGGCTGTGCGGCAGCAGCGTCTGTGGGCTGACCGGCCACGCGTCTTGGAGGTGGCTGCGCGGTGTCGGGGGCTTGAGCCCTGCCCAGGGAGTCGCAGGACTTTGTACGGGGGGCCCCACGGGCTGCCCGGCGACCTCTGGCCAGCAGCTTCACTTCCTTGTTTCCTGCAGGGTCAGAGGAAGAAGGGTTGCATGTGATTCATTTGTCAATCAACCATTGATCGAGTACTTACCGTGTGCCAGACAGTGGCCAGAGCAAGACCTGGCCCCAAGGAGCTCGGAGCCTGGGGCTGGGGCCGGGGCTAGACAGGTGGGCAGGTGGTTCCAGGACAGTGGGGCGAGAGCTGGCTTTGGGTCCGCTTTGGAGGGAGGGATTGCGGGATTACAGCGAGCTGTCTCCCCCCTCCCCGCCATTCACCTGGGGGCGAGGCAGGGAAGTCTTATGACCCCCAGGCACTTCCAGCTTACAATTGTGAGTCTATATCTCAGTTTAGGCCCTAAACTACAAAGGAATTGGGAGGGTATTTTTGCCTGTCAAACCGCAGTTCTAGAAGATGGATAGTGGGAGCTGTATTCCTCCAGCTGCCGAGGGTCATGCGAGCATTGGCCCCTTAGCGGGAGGACTATTGGCTGTTCTCTCACAAGATCTAGGCTGTGTCATTCAGGCCAGAACACCAAGGGAAGCCGTTCCCCCCTTTGGACCAGGCCCCCTAAATCATGTGCCTCTGCCTCCCGGTTGGCAAAAGGGGAAATTCTAAGCGTTGCCGCGGGGAACGTGCGGCCCAGAGGGCAAGGGCACCTCCAGCAGCGCGGCTGGCCCTGGGTCCCCTGCAGCTTTGCAGCTGGAACGGAGCTGGTCTGGTCAGAGCAAGAGTCAGCACACTTGTTTGAAGTGCTTCTACTCTGCCCAAGGTGTGGCGGGTGTAGACGGAAATTTCTAGAAGCCATGAATGACACACTGGATTTTTTTTTTTTTTCCCTCCTCCAAGGAGGCAACAATTCTTCCTGTGAAGAGTGCCTTTGTGGTCGGAATCCTCCTGTGGCCTCAGGTCCTTGCTCCCCAGACTGTGTGCCTGTTGGGCGGTGGGTGGGAGGAGACCAGGAAAATCAGAAATCCTGGCCGCCTCTGGCCCTCTGTCTCCAGCCATCCTGGAACTCTGGGGGGCACCCTCAGGGCCATGGAACAGGTTCACCCCAGCCCCCAGCCATCGGGGACGGGCTCCCCTGTCCCCAGCCGGCTCCCTCTCTGCTGGCTGGCTGAACGGCTGAGCCAAGCCAGGCTGGCCCGGCGCTTGCGGCGTGTTCACTCAGCAAGCGTTTCCTAAGTGCCAGCCGTGGGCCTGGCGCCGTCCAAGGACAGGGCGGGGTGGCCATTGCCATGAGCAACACAGACAGGAATCCCTGCCTGCCAGGGGCTGACCTTGTAGCCAAGGAGACGGGCAATAAAGAAATGCCCGCGCAGAGCGCGCTGACATCCGCGGTGGCCTGGGGAGAGGTGATGGCAGCCGGGAGCGGTGGGAAGGAGGTGCCCAGAGCCCTGCAGGCCAGGGGCGTGGCGTGGGGAGGGCCACTGCCTGCTCCCCCCGTGGGAGGCCCCGGTGGCTTCAGCGATGCCTCAGATTTCCCCACACGACCCTGGATGTCACCGCTGGACTCTGATGAGCGCCATGGAGACACTTGCCCCCGGCGCTCTCTCGCCGTGTCTCTCTCTCTCTCTCTCTCTCTCTCTCTCTCTCTCTCTCTCTCTCTCTCTTTCTCTCGTCCTTTTTCTGTTGTTGTTAAATGTGTTTTTATCGATTTTTAGAGAGGAAGGAAGAGGGATAGAGAGATAAAAACACCAATGAGAGAGAGACATCCATCGGCCACCCCCTGCCCGCCCCCTGCTGGGGATGGAGCCCACCACCCGGGCATGTGCCCTGACCAGGAATCCTCCTGGGGACCTCTTGCTTCCTGGGCTGACGGAGGCCCAACCACTGAGCAACACCAGCTAGGCTCTCTCTCATTTTCCCTTTCCCTGTCTCTGTCTCCCCCCCCACTGCCCCCACCTCTCTCTCACTTTCTCTTTCTCCAGCTCCTCGCTCCCCGGGCAGGGCCCAGAGGACCTTCCTGGCCAGGCGTGCCCTTGTTGCCACATAGGAGCTGGGCATGGGGCTCTGCCGGTCGCTGCTGTGGCTCGTGGGGCAGAGCTGTGACCCCGATCCTTCTGACCAAAAGCCTCAAGGGAGCGAGATGTGTTTATTCTGAACTGTAAACACCCTCTCGGAGAGTAAGAAACACAGGGGCCTGCTGTGTTTGTTTTATCAGAGGCGTCTTGGCTTCCCTGCGAGCAGACACGTTTGTTCACCAAGATCCCCCCTCCTTTATCTCCGTTTAAACGGGCAGTTTTCCTCTTGTCTGTCAGAAAGTGCTTTGGGTGGGAATGAGGAGTCTGCACCTTCTCTCTCTCTCTCTCTCCCTCTCCCTCTCCCTCTCCCTCTCCCTCTCCCTCTCTCTCTGAAGTCTGCGTTTGAGAGCTCAGATCCGAAAAGGATTAAATGGGGACATTCTGTCCAGTGACCCAACCGTCTTCCCTCAGCCTCGGGCTGCAGGGAAGGTTCGGAGCAGGGGTGTGGTCTGAGCAGAGGGGGAGCTGGTGGCCGGGAGAGCAGGGAGAGGCTGCTGCAACGGTCCGAGCACAGGCGTGGGGGCCGCATAACTATGGCCACGTCCACTCTGGGATGGGACAAGCCAGGCCTGGGGTCAGACCCGCAGGCCGGGAGGCGTGGCCTGCAGCTCTCCCCGACTTTGCCCTGCTCTCTTTTCCCCTCAATAAAAATAGCCGGACTGTCACCCTTCCCTCTGCCTCAATCCCACCTTCTCCCTCGCCTGCTCCTCGGCACCTTGTCATCCCCTTCCGCCCTCTCCTTCCACCCTCAGACAGACTTGGGTCTCATTTGTGTCGCTGACAGAGCCGCCAGGGCTCTGAGGTCCCCTAGGGCAGGGCCCTCTTAAAGGAATTATTGGGTGTCTCCCCTATCACCACCCCAGGCAGCCATCGCTGCTCTCTGCGGCCATCCCGGGAGAAGAGGGGTGATTCACGCTGGTGGGGTCTCGCTTCTCAGTGGCTGCCTGCGCTCCGTTGCAGGAGCCAGGAAAAGAGGACGTTTTTGCTCAGAGAGGTCGTCCGACTTCCCCGAGTCACACAGCTGTCCTTGGTGGAGGCCGAACCGAAACTCAGGGCCCTGGATTCTGGGTCCCAAGCTCTCTCCCCTGGGGCTGTGTTTCCTGGGGGGGGGGGGGGGGGGCAGGCTCCCTCTCATACAGGATGACTTCTCTTAAGTGGCCTGTGAAGGTGGCATTAACTGACAGGGAGTCGTCGAGAGAAAGTTGTGCTTTTTGACTCCACTTTCTGATCTTATTGGGGGACACCTCCGGACGAGTGTCTCATTTAAACCCCACCATTTTTTGTTTTTTGGCTTTTTTTGTGTCTTGTGTGTGTGTGTGTGTGTGTGTGTGTGTGTGTGTGTGTGTATGTGTGTGGTAAAATGGACGTAACATAAAGTTTGCCACGAAGTTATTAAAATACATTTTTTTTTTAAATTTTGAGTCTTTTAGATCTTGGAAAATAGAACTCTAAAACGAAATTTTTGGATATAGTTTAGTTATGATCTGTGGATGTTGACCAATGCTGGTTTTCAAAAACAAAACAAAACAAAACAAAAACCTTTAAAAAGCTTTTAAAAAGTGAGTTGCTGAAAATGAAACTTCAGGTAAATGGCCATGCTGGTGAGTGGTGCAGAGCCTTCACCAGGCCCAGGGCAGGTGGCTGGGGTGACACCCCCCGGGCTCCCCACACAGGCCCCGAGCCTGTGATGTGGAGGTGCCGGGTCCCAGAGCCGATCCCTCTGCCCAGCGGTTGTCAGCACCCAGGCCGTGAGGTGCCGGGCAGGCTGCCCTCCTCCCAGAGCCTCCCCTGCCCGCCCCGGCCGCCTCCGGAACCCGGCACCTTCCGAGAAGGGGGCCTGAGTGTAGGGTCTCAGGAGACTCCCCGGCCACACCTCCCACCACGACGTGGCCGGAGCGTGGGCCTGGGGCCTGCTGGAGGCTCAGCGGCTCCCGGGGGCCGGGAAACAGCTGCGTGGCTGTTAGCAAGTGAGCGAGGGTCCAAAGAGCAGAGCCCAGGGCGGGAGGCGCTGGGGGGGGGGGGCGGCCGCCACTCTCCAGTGGGCCCTGGAGAACACCGCAAGTCCCACCAGCTGCGGGTTCCCGCAGGGCGGAGCCCCACCCTGGGAGCATGTGTGCACATGTGGGTGTCTTTGGCTAGCACATGACGGGCCACCAGCACATGCTGCCCTGCAATCCTCGGGACAGACCCCCAGAAGGACCCATCCCCCGAGGGCCAGCAGGGCCCTCCCTGGGCCCCCCTCCCCCTGCCCTGCAGGTCAGGCTCTGGGGGGCCCCCCCGCCCTGTAGGCCAGGCTCCGGGAGGATGGCCGTGGTTGCTAACGGCACGGAGCCTTCCTGTTGGCGCCTGACAAGAAATCACACCCAGTTCCCTTGTCTGTTCTTGTCCGGGTTCCCTCGTGGGAGCCCAGATGTGGTCCCCCCTCTGTGAGCCCAGAGCAGAGCCAGGCTGATTCTGGCGGGGGGGGGGGGGGGAGGCCAGGGGTCAGGCCTCGTCCCGCCGCCGCCCTGGCGACAGGCTGCAGGCCTCCTGGCTGTGCCCCAGCTCCTTGGGGAGCCCGGCCAGCCCCGCCTCTCTCTCTCCTGCCAGCTCCCCCCCCCCCACCCCCCTGCCTCAGCCAGAACATCTGTGTGCTCGGGGAATGTGGCTCCCAGCCCGCCCAGAGAGGCTCTCTCCCTCGATGCTCCCTCCTTTGGCCTCCAGGCCTCTGGGAGTGGGACCCCAAGGGCACCTGAGCTCTACGCCCCCACCTGGCTCAGGGGCCTCTCCCCCGCCAGGGCCCCACCCTCTGCCTCTCTCCCAGGGCCCCACCCCTTGCCGTCTCCCCTCCAGCTGTTCATGCTGGCCACCCAGCGGGTCTGGCCTTGACCCGTGGGCGGTCTAGGCCGGCAGCAGCTCCATAAGGGGGTGGCTGCTCGGTGGGCTCCTGCCTGCAGCGGGGACACACTCGTGTGCACGGCCCAGGGGAGTCTAGCGAAGGGCCTGTGTGCCCAGGTGTGGGCAGGTATGGGCAGAGCATGGGAGGGCAGCAGCCCTGAGCCCTGAGCCCTGAGCGCGGAAGGAGGGAGCCGTCAGGGAGCCAGCGTGGTCTGTGTGCAGGGCTGTGGGCGGGACACGGGGCATAGGACACAGATGGCCACAAGCCCTGCAGGGAGGGCCTGGGTGATAGATGTAGTCACGGCGCGGCTCTTCCCTCCTCCTACCCGTCCGCCCCACCAGATGCCAGCAGGCCAGCCGCCCACGGATGCGCGTCACACGGGTCAGCCCGGCAGGGCGGGCGGAGCAGAGGAGGTGGACCTGGACTCCACGTTGCAGATAAGGGGCCGAGGCCACGGAGGGTGTTTCCTTTTGTTGAGATCCGTTTCACACACCGTACCGTTCGGCCACGCCGCCTGTCCACGTCAGCGGCGGTGGGCATGGTCACAGATGGTCACAGAGCGTGCAGCCATCACCAGGACGGACGGTAGACTATTCCATGACCTCCGAAGGAAACCACCCCCTTCACCCACGACCAGCCTCTCCCCACGCCCCTCCCCCAGCCCCTGGCAGCCACTCAGCTCCTCTCCGTCGCTCCAGATCTGCCTGTTCTGGACGTTCCCCCGTACCTGGAACCCGACGCTGTGCGGTATTCTGTGACACTTTCTTGATGTTTTTGTGTTTCATCCCTGTCGTAGCAGGGTCGGGATTTCATTCCTCTTTGTGGCCGACTAGTGTGCCAGTTAGGGACGTACCGCATTTTGCTCATCCATTCGTCAGTTGGCAGATGTTTGGGCTGCGTCCACCTTTTGGCTATTGTGGACAGGGCTGCGATGGGCATTGGTGTACGAGCTCCCGTGTGGACGCGTGTCTCCATTCTCCTGTGTGGATGCCTCAGAGTAATGGGTTACTGGGTCCTATGGTAACTGCCAGCCCATTTTCATCGACGGCTGCACCGTTTTGTATTGCTGCCTGCCGTGTTGGAGGGTTCCAGTCTCCCCACATGGTCACCAGCGCTTGCTGAGCATGGCTGTTCTAGGGGGTGGGGAGTGGGTGGGGGTGTCTCCTTGGGGTTAAGGAGAGGGATTTAAACCGTGCTCATTCTGCCCCCGCGGACGGTGCCTGCCCCTCAGGAGGCTCTGCCCCTGAGCAGGGCTGTCCTCCCCGGGGCTAGAGTCCCCAGCAGCAGGTCATGCTGTGATGCCATGATGCCTGCCTCCTCCTCCCCAACACCTGGCCACTCAGGGGTGCCCTGTGCTCACGGGTCCCTGCAGGGTCCTGGAGCTGGGACCTAGGCCAGGGGTGGACTGCAGGCCCGGAGTCCGGGGGTCTAGACCCGTGGTCAGCAAACTGCAGCTCTTGAGCCACATGCGGCTCTTTGGCCCCTTGAGTGCGGCTCTTCCACAAAATACCACAGCCTGGGTGAGTCTGTTTTGAAGAAGTGGCGTTGGAAGAAGTTTACATTTAAAAAATTTGGCTCTCAAGAGAAATTTCAATCGTTGTCCTATTGGTATTTGTCTCTGTTGACTAATGAGTTTGCCGACCACTGGGCTAGGCAGTCAAAGCCCCTGCCTGGGGGATTGGGCGAAAGGCCCCTGGGAACCCGAGAGCGTTCCAGACAGAGAGCTTGCCCGGGATCGTGAGTCATAAAGCCTCTCATTTGTTGGACACCCATCTTAGCTCACTCGATCCCCACAGCCCGGAAGAGGTGAGCGCGGTGGTCATCGTCTCCTTTTTGGGGAGGAGGAAGCAGAAGGCCGGAGAGGGCAGGCCGGGCCCCGGGCTGCCCAGCAGAGCTGAGACGGGAACCAGTGCTCCGCGGGGTGGCCCACCCTCAGGCCACGGTCTTTGTCGCCTTTCTCTTGTCCCCTCCTTCGGTTTCCCCGAACGACCTCGTCCCCCCAGTCCTGCCGCGCTCCAGCGGGGGTGGGAAGCGGCACTGGAGGCGCTGCCCTCCTCGGGCACCTCACAGGGTCCACTCGTCAGCAAGAGCTGGCCTCCTGCCCCACGCGCCCGCGCCAGGTGCTGCGGGGACAGGGGCCGCCTGTGGGGGGCTCACAGGCTGGGAGGGGCGTGGAACTGAGCCCCAGGCACCTTTCTGGGTGACGCGGCCGTTCAGGTGGTGCCTTCCCGCACTGACTCAGCCGGCAGCTATGTATTGAGGGCGACGGTGCGCCTGGCAGTGAGCGGCCGTGATGTGCAAAGCCAGACACAGCCTCTCCCCCCGGAGCTGCCAGTCTGGTGGGAGAGGGAGACAGACGCTAGCCGCTGAGTCACACAGGCAGATGCGCGCCTGCAGCCAGCACCGGGGCCTGGGAGGGGAGAGTAGGGAACGGGGCCTTGCACGCCATGGGGGGTGGCGGGGGCGGGGGCAGCACGCTGGGAGCTTCCTGGAGGAAGCGGCTGTGAATCCCAGGGGGGCCCAGGCGGGTAAGGGGACGTGGGCCAGGCATAAGAGGGGAAGGAAGAGCATCCAAGGAAGAGGAGAGAGGCAGGACAGAGGTGCAGGGGGAGGAGCTGGGGAGGCGGGTGGGCGGGGCTGGAAGCCGGAGCAGGAGGCCTTCAGGGGACGGCCAGTGGCAAAGGGCTTCGGCTGGGGTGACACAGCTGGACCTGCCTTTGGAGAGGCCTCTTGGTTCTGGAGGGAAGAACCAAAACAAGGCAGCGGGTTCTGAACCTGATTCGAACCAGCAGCAGGGACTGCACAGCGGCAGAGTGAGCGGTGACCACCCCCCCTGATGGTCTGAGCGGTTCTCCACCAGGGCAGTGGGCATACCACAGGGCCACCCCCCCCCCCCTGTCCCGGGGACCTCCCCTCCTTTCCGAGCTCCAGCTGGGCGCCCCAGGGGGTTTTGAGGGTGCTGTAAGAAGTGTCTGACTCTCTTGGCCAAGGCCAGGGGCCCCAGAAGAGGGCCTCACCCCTCCGCTCACCCTTCTACCCGTGGCCAGCACCTCTGCTGCTGGACCTCCCAGCACCCTTCCCGTGGCCCATTCATTCACGGCCTCCCTCTGCCGCCGCCTCGAGGAAGGGGGCGACTTCCAAGCCACAGGGATGGAGGCGCTGGCCCTGGGCCAGCTCAGCTTCCTTGCTCACCACCCCCCCTCCCCACACGTCCCCTCCCTGGCCTGCCCTTTCTTTATGGCAGGCAGAGTGCTAATTCCCAGCGCAGAGAGGTGGGCCAGAGTCTGCGGCCAAGAGAGGAGAGACTGTTTACAGCCTCCGGCAGTTCTTGGCTCCAGCGGTCCGGCGGGCTGGCCTCGCGGTGACATGTTTATTCTCCGGGCCCGAGCTGGCCCCCCCTCTCTTGGCAGGGATGTCTGAGGGCTCACGGCGGTGATGGGGACAGGCTGGTGGCTGGGGGGGGGGGGGGCGGTGTGTGTCCGTGCTTGCCTGCTCGCACACTCCCTCCTGTTCCCACAGTCAAGGAGGCAGTGTGGAGCAGAGGCCTCCCGAGGGTGCTGCCCCCACCCCAGAGCCTCCTGGGCCCCTCTGGCCAGAAGACCCCCTGCGGGCCAGGGTTCCAGAGTCCCACCGGGAACCCTTCAGGGCCCAGCAGTCTTGGGGGGCCCCCCTGCCAGCCAGCCTCGGTCATCAGTCATGCCGCAGATGCCCGCCGAGCCCCTCGCTGGTGCCAGTCCCCCGGTGACGGCGTGAGCAAGACAGACGAGGTCCTGTCCTCTGGGGCTGGCAGCTCGGCCGGGAGAGGCCAGCCATCCCCTGTCGGGGGCAACTGAGGATCTGTCAGAGGTCCCCTCCCCGGCCAGCCGCAGAGCACCTTCCCATTCACAGCTCTGCGGCTGGCAGAGGTGAAGGAGCCGAGAGGTGGGGGCCGGGCAGAGCTGGGGGGAATCCTAGGTTGGACTCTGCCCGGGAGGGTGACTGCCGATGGGTCCCTGCCCCTCTCCTGGCCTCCGCTTTCTCATCGGGAACATGGGAGAAGGAGCGGTGACACTTTAACGGCAGACCTCGTGAGGCTGATGGCGCCGGGCAAGCGCTGGCACCTGGGGAGGGGAGTGGCTTTTCGGGGCAGCCCCTGAAAGGGGTGGCGCATGAAGTGGGGGTGTTTTTCTGGAGGCACCAGGCTGGGGCAGAACTTACGGGATTCTGTGGGGGGCGTGGCTGGGAATGAGTTGGTGTCCCTGGGCCCCCATTCCGGGGCCTCACTCAAGGAGCATCTTGTGGAGGCCAGGGCTGCCCCATGGGAGGGGTTAGGCTGTGCTCTGTGGAAACAGGGAGGTCAGGAGGTTCCAGGTGCTCGGGCCCACGGGGACCTTCCCGGAGGCCCTGTGCAGCGTGGAGCACCAGCTGGGGAGTTACGCCGCCTGGTTCTCGTCCCTGACGGGCTGGTGACGAGCATGCCTGGTCTCAGTGTCCCTGGCGTACAGCCCGCACCATCGTCGTCCATATTGCCTCCAGGTCCGGCTCGTGAGCTCCGCCAGCTACATGGGTGGGCCTGGTCTCTCGGTCGTCTCAGTGGATGCTCCTGTCCGCATGGTGAGGGCAGGTGCCATCCTGAGCCGCTCTCCCGGACTGAGGTGTGGGCAGGAGCCCGGTGCTGGGCCCAGCGCTGTGTCTGACCACACGGGTCCTCAAATGCAGCCCCTCTGAGGGACACAGGTGCCTGGCTGCGTTCCCTGCCGGAGGTCCTTGCCCCTGGGCCACCTCTCCCCTTTCAAGTGATTCCATGGGAAACTGCGGAGCCGCCAAAGCAGGGAACAGATGGTAAATATTTTAGGCCCTGTAGGCTGGTCTCTGGGTCTCTGTTCCAGGTTCTTCATTTTTTTGTTTGTTATTTATTTATTTTTGTATACTCCTTAAAAAATTTAAGAACCATTCTTAGCTCGGCTGGCCAGTGGGCCACAGTTTGCCGCGGCCTGCTCAGAAATAGCAGGGTGGGGTGTGGGCTCACTCTGGGTGCTAACCAGGATGCATAACTTGCTTCTTTTTTTATTTTTTATTGTTTTTTGTTTTGTTTTTTGTTTTTTACAGAGAGGAAAGGAGAGGTATAGTCAGAAGCATCAATGAGAGAGAAACATCGACCAGCTGCCTCCTGCACACCCCCTACTGGGGATGTGCCCACAACCAATGCACATGCCTTTGACCGGAATCGAACCTGGGACCTTTCAGTCCTCAGACCGATGCTCTACCACTGAGCCAAATCGGTTTCAGCAGAACAACTTGCTTCTTCTCAGTGCTCTGTGCTCCAGGCCTGCTGTGCTGCACGCATCTTGGCTTCATGAACTCTGACAGCTTTGTGACAGCCACTGTGATCCCATTGTATAGATGAGGAAACCGAGGCACGGGGAGATTAGGGAGCCCGCCCCAGGGGGCCATCGTTGGTCAGGACAGCATCAGGATTTGAACCCAGGCATCATTGCCCTGGTTCTTAACCATGGTGGCTCGCTGCAGGCTGTGGGAGCTTGGCTCCTCTGCCTCCTGCCCCCACCCTGACTACTTTGAATGTCAAGGAAGCCAAGATGCTATTTCCGGCGTTTTCTGTGTCTCAGCCCCTGAGTGGTGTGTATCCTCCTTGTTATTTACCTCTTCCCATCCTCTCCCCACCTTTACCTGCCCCCAAATTAGGGACTCGCTCTCCTGAGTACCTCAGAGTTCCATCAGGGGCTTCCCTGCACCTGGTTCTCCATGTCCAGCCCTCGGGTCATGCAAGGCAAAGCCGTGTCCCTTCAGCTGCTTGGCCTACGTTCTGCAACCCTATATCTGAGCCACGTGGGCTCAGCCACAGCACGTGACCCAGGGCAGGGAGCGGGAGCCCCAGGGGGTCAGCCTGACTTTGCCCGTTGGGCCTGCCCTGGTGGTCGAGCCAGCTGATGCTGAGAAGGCCCCTGGGAGAGGCCGTCCCCTGCCATTGACCAGGCACCAGGCACATGAAGAGACCCCCTGACGGTGCCCTGAAGCTATCGGCCACCAGAGGCCGGGTTTTAACTTTCCAGAGTTGCTGTCAAAAATGACAGGGAGGCCGAAACCGGTTTGGCTCAGTGGTAGAGCATCAGTCTACGGACTGAAAGGTCCCGGGTTCGATTCTGGTCAAGGACATGTACATTGGTTGTGGGCACATCCCCAGTAGGTGGTGTGCAAGAGGCAGCTGGTCGATGTTTCTCTCTCATCGACGTTTCTAGCTCTCTAGCTCTCTCTCTTCCTCTCTGTAAAATATCAATAAAATATATTTTAAAAAGAGAGAGAGAGGGATACGTTTAAAAAAAAAATGACAGGGAGTTTCCCGGCTGGCATGGCTCAGTAGCTGAGTGTTGACCTATGAACCAGGAAGTCAGTTTGATTTCCATTCAGGGAACCTGCCCTAGTTGCGGGTTCAGCCCCCAGTAGGGGACGTGCAGGAGGCAGCCAATCAACGATTCTCTCTCATCATTGATGCTTCTATCTCTTTCTCCCTCTCTCTTCCTCTCTGAAATCAACCAAAATAAATAAATACATAGATAGATAGATAGATAGATAGATAGACAGAGAGTTGAACAGGTAAATTAAAGAAAACACAAATGATGAGTATGTGGGAAATAGTTATATGAAAGCTATTAAAATACCAGAAAAATGGTAAGACTCGGGGCTGGCGAAGTTGCAAGAATGTGGTTTATTCATATTACTGGTATTATATTGCCTTTCCCCCAAACCATTTAGTCAGTATGTATCAAGGGCTTTAAAAACACTTGACACTTTGACGTGATTATCCCATTTTTGGAAATGCATCCTAAAGAAGTAGCCCGCCAGGGTGAAAATGACGAGGTGCACAGAGATGTCCTTTGCAATAGTGCGGGGAATCCCAAACGTCCCGCTGTGAGGTACGGTTAGGACAACTGCCGTGTATCCCCTGGGTGGGGTATCATGTGGCATTACAACGATGGCCACGGAGCCCATTGCAGCACAGAAAGATGCTACCGTGTTTCCCCCAAAATAAGACATCCTCTGAAAATAAGACCTACTTACAGATTTCCTTCTGAGTGAAATATAAGGCATCCCCCCCCCCCCGAAAATAAGGCCCCCAGGCTCTGTCTCAGAATGAAAATTAATTTACTGTAAACTGGTTGCTAGTGCCGCCCCGACTGGCGTCCAGCAACCAGTGACATTACTCGGAGCCCTGACGTCACTACTGTGTGAATGGAGAGAAATAAGTGTGGAAACTCTGTGAAACCTAAACTGCAAGAAGTTGTGACTTGGGTGAAGAATTCATGGGAGAAAATCACTTGACAGTTGCATTGCAAATGCACTCTGAGCAGGCTACCTTGACAAGAAGTACTCATTTAAAGACAGTGCTATTACTAGACATGAGAGATTTGGTCCACTGATTCTGAAAGAAATGGAGTCACAAGAAATTCACCAGGAAATTCAGGAATTGGATTGTTATGATGATGTTCCAGAAGATGATGACATGATTGCCATTGAATAAATGAGTAAATTCTTGGTATTGTAGGATTCACAGTTTGTCTGGTTTGTGTTGACAACTACCGTACTACCGTACAGTATACAGGTAATAAATTTTCTTTATTTTCATTTAACAATAAATGTGTACCGTTTTCTTCTTCATGGAAAAATAAGGCATCCCCTGAAAATAAGACCTAGCGCATCTTTGGGAGCAAAAATCAATATAAGACACTGTCTTGTTTTCAGGGAAACAGGGTATTAGGGAAGAATAAGCAGGACACAGAACGGTGCATGTGCCATGATTATGGCCTAAAAGAAATGTGTCTATGTAAGTCGAGGCTGCCGGAGAACTTGGGAAGTTGATGTGGCTGCTCAGAAGGTGATGGGGACCCCGCTCCCATTGAAAGGCACTTGAATGCTGTCACCATTAAATGTAAGGGAGGCAGCTTTGCCACTCCTGTGCCGTGTGACCTTAGATACGCCAGTGGCCTTGTTCCCATCATTTGTGAAATGCTGTGACGCCTTCGCAGCTTCCCTTGGGACTGTAGGGCTGGCGGGGGCCTGTGTTGCAGCTCTTTCTGGGTGACAGCTTATCTTGCATGGAGCCTGGTGAAGCCAGAGGCAGAGGGGGGTCGTGAGGGTAGAGGGATAGAGACAGGCCGCCCCCCTGCCCAGTGCCCAGGACCGAGGAGGCAGGTGTAGAGTGGCTTGTCCAAGGCCACATAGTTCCTGAGACGTGAGCTGGGAGCTGGTCCAGGCCTTCTCCCCACCTTTGAAGCTGCCACTTGGGGCAGAGAGTCCCAGAAGCCAGTGGGACCGGTGTCCTGACAGCCGGGGGCTGAAAGCTTCTGTGTCATCTTGGTGCCAGTGTCACCTGAAGCACGGCCCATCAAATGGCTTCTGTCTGGTGGAGGACCCCTATCATGGGCTGAGTGGTGTCCCCTCAAATCCCGATGTTGACGTTCTAACCCCCAGCACCTCAGAACGTGACTGTGTTTGGAGACTGGGCCTCTAAAAAGGTGGTTGAGCTAAAAATGAGGTCATTAGGGTGGGCCCTGGCCCATGATGACCGGTGGGTGACCTTATACGATGAGATTAGGGTCAGGCATAGACCAGGGAAGTCTGGCGAGGACACAGGAAGAGGTGGCTGTCCGAGCCAAGAAGAGGGGCCTCGGGAGACACCAACCCCTCTGACGCCTTGGTCTCCAACTGCCAGCCTCCAAAACTATGAGGAAAACATGCCTCTGTTGTTTGAGTCCCTAACCTGTGGCCTCCATTCTGCAACCCTGTGTCTGAGCCACATGGGAGCTTGGCTATGACAGCCCGACTGATACACTGCCCTGTAGACAGCCAGGCTGTGTGCCCACCCACTCACAGGGTGTGAAGAAGACAGGAAGGACATCTGGGCTTTATTCATCACTAGAGGCCTGGTGCATGAAAATGGGGTGCGGGGGGGAGTCCCTCAGCTCGTCCTGCCCCCTCTCACAGTCTGGGAGCCCTCAGGGGCAGGAGGCGACCCAGCGATCAGGGAAACGCGATGCCCCATCACACCTCTGCCGCTGCCACTGCCGACAATGCAAGCCTCGGCTGGCCCTGGTTACCTGAGCTCTATCCAAGGCTTGCCTGTACCTCGGGCAGGCCCTGGGCCGTTGGGGGGCTGAGGGGACTGGGGGACTCCAGAGGCAGGTGCATGGAGCGGCTGGAACCACCTGGGGGCCAGCCCGGCCATGCCACACACCTGCTGCCCCAGCGGGGCTGAGGGCACTGGGCGCCGCCATCTTGTAGCTGTGGGCGCTGCCATCTTTGAGGGTGTGGCAGGCAGTCAGCATATTCCCTTCTTATTGGCTGTGGGCACCGCCATCTTTGTGAGGGTGTGATGGTCAATGAGCATGTTCCCTCTTCATTAGATAGGATACCTTATTGCTGCCCATTTAATGTGCTTCCCCCACTATGATAAATGATAGTGCACTTTTAAAAAAATATTTTATTGATATTTTATAGAGAGGAAGGGAGAGAGATAGAGAGAGCTAGAAACGTCGATGAGAGAGAAACATCGACCAGCCGCCTCCTGCACACCCCCCACTGGGGATGTGCCCGCAACCAATGCACATGCCCCTGACCGGAATCGAACCTGGGACCTTTCAGTCCGCAGACCGACGCTCTACCACTGAGCCAAACCGGTTTTGGCTGATAGTGCACTTTATTTCCATTAGTTTAGGGTACATTTCCAGAAGGACCATGGGGGCTGCACATAGCTCCACGACCACCCGAGCGCATTGCTCAGCAAGGCTGGTCCTGCCGTGTGAGGACGGTGCCCAGCCTGGGGATCCCAGAGCCTGGGCTGTACCAGCAGGAGCGCCTTTGAGAGGACTACGTGACCTTGAAGGTCATCTTCTGGGCTCAGACTCAAAGCTGGGATTCTCATAGGAGCAGACAGCATGGAGGAACCCCTGAGCATGGGGTGGGAAGGCAGGCGTCTGCAGGCAGCCCCGGGCTTGCAGGCTCCACGGGCAGAGGTCAGCGGGCTGTTGGCAGCTGCACTGAGTCAGTTGTGTGGGAACGGAGGCCTCGGTTGTCCCCACAAAGATTTTTTTCTGTGGCTGGTTCCTGCGGCGGGGAGGGGAGGGCAGTTGTTACGTGAGGCGGAGGCCATCCCAGGGTGTCTCTCGCCAGGCTGGGAGCTGGCACTGGGGCCCTTCCCCCGGGTACATGTTATCCCATAATAGGGCCTGGCTGTCCGGAGTCCAGGGACAGAAAATAGATTGACATCATGCAAGGATTGGGTTCGGTGAGCGGGATGCCTGCCCGCCTCTTCTCCACGTGGGCCGCTCCCGTCCACCCTGCAATCGCTGCCCCGGTGGCAGCCCCTCAGGGAAGCCACTGGGCCGGGTGGACAGAGTCCCACGGACTCACGTCCACCGGAACCTGTGAATGCGACCTTATTTGGAAGTAGGGCTTTTGCAGATGTAACCAAGTTGAGATGAGTTCATCATCCTGGATTAGGGTGGCCCCAAATTCCCTGCCTGGCGTCCTGGGAGAAGAGGGGAATTTGGACACCGGCAGAGAGCGTGGACGCACTGAGAGGCCACGTGGAGACGGAGGCAGAGAGGGAGGGGTGCAGCTGCACCCCGAGGCAGCCAAGCGCTGCCGGCGGCCTCCGGCAGCGGGGACAGGTAGGGAGGACCCTCCCCTAGAGCCGTCAGAGGGAGAGAGGCCCTGCTGACACTCGGGTTTCAGTCTCCTCCAATTGGCGGGCGAGAACACACTCCTCTGTCGTGTCCAGCCACCCGGTGTGTGAAACTCGGCTTGGCAGTCCTGGGACCCCAGCGCACACCGGATAGCCCCTCCCTTTCTCTCCCTGCAAGGCCCTACTCGTTCCCTCCTACAGGCCGGGCGTGTCACAGGAGATCGGCGCACCTTTCACAGCCTTGTATCCGAGGTGGGGCTGGCAGCGGGCCGACACACAGTAGGTCCGCAGGAAATGTTTGCTGGGTGCCTGGGAGGGGCGATGGCAGGAGGGCAGGTGGAGCAGGGGTGGGGCAGGGGGAGAAGGGAAGGGCTGACTCTCTGAGCAGGCCCTGTTGCCACAGAGGGGCCGCCCTTTCCCTTCCTGAATCTGCCCTGCCCTCATCTAGTTTCGGCGTCGGGGGGCAGGGTGGGTAGGGGCACCGTGCCAGGCCCAGGCGAGCGCGCTCCCTGCTCACTTCCTTCTCCTGCACGTGCTGGCTGTCTGGCTTTGGGGAACGCATGGTGCCTCAGTTTTCCCAACTGTAAAATGGGCCTGCAGCGTCCCTTCCTTGGGCTGTTTCGGGAAGGAGTGGAAAGCAGGGTGCCTGGCCTGCGTGTGGGTCTCCACAGAGCCTGCTCTGACCGATGGCCCTTGAGGAGGGAGGAGGGCTCCGTGGGGGACGGAGTGGCAGTAGAGGGGGGGCAGATCCGATTCCGGGCCTTGGCTGCACCTCATCTATCCTGGAGTAACCTCAGGCAACTGACGGTCCATCTCCGCCTCGTTTTCCCCATGTGATAAATGGGAGCGATGATGGTTTCCACCTCCCAGGGGGCTGGGAGGGTGTGACGTATGAGAGAGGCTCACGCAGCCTCTCAGCAAAGCCTGTACCTCAAGGTCATGGGGGAAGGGCGGGAGTGGGGAGAGGGACTCCCCCCCCCCCCCCCCCGATAGGGCCAGGTCAGGCTGTGCCCCCTGGAGTGGTTTTGGGGCTGCCTTTGGAGCAAAGTTCGGGCAGGACAAAGCGGGGGAAGCTTCTGGGTCTGAAAGCTTTGCACCTGAAGGTCAGGCGTCCCTTGAAAGGGGCTGCAGGTGTGACAGGCCCAGAGCTGGAAGTCGCTAAGCCATCTGTTCTCCGTCCTGCACGTCTGACCAGGGAACCCCAGGCTCCGAGGGCCTGTGGCTCACCCAGAGCCGCACAGCGTGTGCGAGCCGTGCTGGCCCGCAGCCGCGCGCTCTGCCTCCTGAGACCCCTTAAGACTGGGACGCCTCTACACCATGCCTCTCCCTGCTCGGCCCTGGCCTGTGCATTGGGGGGCCTCTGGCAGGGGTCCGAGGGCAGTCTGTCTGCACCATGGAACCATGGCATTAGGACGGAGACCCCGACCTGCGTTGGGGAGCCAGGCCTCTTGCATCGTTGTGCACCCCTCAGGGTTGGGGTGGGCAACTGGCCGAGAGGCATTTTCCCCTTCGTGTATCCTCCAGAACTACACGTGAAGCTCCCACATACCATGGCGGGTCCCTCCTTGGTCTCCCAGGACCACAAGAAGGGCTGCTTGATGTCCATTGTACGGATGGGTCACCTGGGCCTGCCCCGCTGGCGATTCTCTTTCTTTTTTTTTTTTTTTTTAATATATTTTATTGATTTTTCACAGAGAGGAAGGGAGAGAGATAGAGAGCTAGAAACATCGATGAGAGAGAATCATCGATCAGCCGCCTCCTGCACACCCCGCACCGGGGATGTGCCCGCAACCAAGGCCCATGCCCTTGACCGGGAATCGAACCCGGGACCCTTCGGTCCGCAGGCGGACGCTCTATCCACTGAGCCAAACCGGTTTCGGCTGCGATTCTCTTTCTCTGTGGCCGGCCTGGGCCAGGGATGGCAGGCTCTCCTGGTCACCTGGCCCTGCGGGGGACAGGAGTTTCCTCGGGACAGGTGGCAGGACTTCCCCGAGTGACCCCAGGCTGAGGGAGGCGCACCCCCGCTGCTATTTCTGGCTGTTCCAGGTGGGGCCTGGGCTGCTGCCACCCCAGCGGGCCCAGCTGCCCAGACTTGGTGGCCTGCGGGGTCTCACATGATGCCAAGCATCCTCCTGACCCAGGTGGGGGGGGTAGGGGGAGAAAGCACCCCACACTCGGGCCCTCACCCCTTTCTCAGGAGGCCGGGTGGGGGCAGGGGGGAATCCCAAGGCATGCCCTCCACCCTCTGTGCCCGGAGCAACCCAGCACAACCCCGCGCCCGGGTTCTGGGAGCGCTTCTGGGTGCCCCCTCTCCCGTGGGTGGCTGTAAAAATAGCACTTGGTTTGAGTTAGGCGCGGGGGGCGGCGGGCGGGCGGGCGGGGGTCCGGTTTCCCTGCTCCCGGAGGAATTGCCCGCCCACATGTTGCCAGGAGCCTTGGCTGGGAGAGGCCAGCGCGGCTCCAAGCCGGCGAGCGGGCGGCGGCGCAGATGGAAACTCGATCACCCCCGGCTCAGCAGACTGTTTGATTTATTTTAAAATCAAGCAGATGGCTGCTGCAGGGGTTTGTTTAAGTTCAGCTCAGAGCCGGGCCCGCGGCCAGGAGCCTCGGGGCAGCTGTGCCAAAAAATTTTTCAATGACTTTGGTCGTCAAACCACCTCTTCCCCTCCCTTTTGAACTTCAGCCCCACCACACACATGGCGGCCTCCTCGCGCCTTCGCCCCGCCGCCAGCCGGCCCCGCGCCTCCTTCCCCGGGTCTCCCTTTGTCTCCGCCTCTCTCTCCCTTTGTCACCGTCTCTCTCTCTCTCTCTCTCTCTCTCTCTCTCTCTCTCTCTCTCTCTCCTCTCTCTCTCATCGCTTCTCTTTCTCTCTCCACCACTCCCCTTCCTCAGAAAACCTTCCCAAATGTCCTCCCTGCTCCCTGGCTTCCTCCAGCTCCCTCCTGCCCCACCCCCACCCCCTGTGTCTCCCCTCTCCCCCCCCCCTCCTTAAAGCTCCCCCCCTTCCCCATCCCTGGCCCGGGGAGGCGCACACGGGAGAACAGCCAAGCCTTTGTGGCCGCTCGGCGTCCTCCGGGCCGTCCCCTTTCTGAGACACGTGGCTGGGAGGACCAGGCCTAGACTGCAGAGTCCCGGAGAAGACCAGCCCTTCAGGTCAAGGGGCGCGGGCCCCTCGCTCTGAGGCTGGAACGCCAGCCGCGGTCTGCAGCTGTCCCGGCGGGGGGAGGGGAGGGAGGCCAGGTGGCCTGGTCACTCACGAGGCGCCCACTGTGTGGCCGGTTGGCTGGGGATGTCACTGCAGGCTGCTGGTCTGGTTCATGGTCCTCTGACACGTGTTCCCTTCTCTCCCCCTTCCCTCCTTTCCCCCTCCCCCTCCCCCTCCCCCACACTCTCTCTGCTTGTGAACAGAGAGAGTGGCATTCCCTGTGCCCGCAAAGGGTTAATTTCCCCCTGTTCAGATGGCAGCAGGCTCCCCCAGCCCCGGACTCTCACTGGCCCCAGGCTCCTTCCTAGCCAGGGTGCCCCCACGCCTTCTCCCCCCTCCCCCACCACCACCCAGGGGCCCAGCCCCAGCTCCCTAAATAAGAGAGGCTTTAAAATAGCAGCCAGCTCTGTAAATAGCCCCGGGGCCAGAGAGGACAGTCTCCAGGTGGGTGGGGCACGGCCCCTGGCCGGGCTGGGCCAGGTCCCTGGCAGGCCCCATGCCCTGGCGTTTTTCTGCCTCTGGGTGGAGAGGCCTGCCGTCCGTCCGGTTGATCTGGTGGGATCTGACTCAGCTGCCCATTTCTGTCCCCCAGGGCCCCCCCATGACCAGCTGGCCCGCCTCAGGGATGGCGGGAGAGGCCTCCATCGCCCTGGCCGCGTGGCCGTGGAGGGTCTGGTGGTGGGGGCACCCAGGGGAGAGGTCAGGATGCTGCTTGCACATCTCCCTTCTTGGCCGAGACCATGTTGGTGGGGCACCTACTCTCCCTCCACCCTCACTGGCGTCCTTGGTGGAAGGAGCTCACCTGCTTTAGGGCGGAGGCTCTGCTTCTCCCTCCTGCAGATCCTGCCCTGAGCTGGGCCCTCCAAAACCCGGGGATAGATCCGGCTAGTGCATCCTCCTGGGAGCCCAGCCTGTGGGGTTGGGGGAGGCAGAGCAGGACTCCTTAGCCTCAGCATGCCTTGCCCACCAGCGTGAGGTGCAGCGTGCTTGCAGGGTTGCCGGTTGGGCTGGGGGCAGAGCCGTGGTCACAGGACTCTGGCCTCCACACTTCCCCCCGGGACATTGTCAGCTCCCGGCACAGTCACGTTGTTTCTCCAAGATCTGACGGTTGAAACCCTCCCACCAGCAGCTTTAGGAGGAGGGTGATATCTATTCCCCGAAGCAGCCGATTCCCACCTCCCCTAGCTGTGTGCACCAGCATCCCTGTCCGATCAAGCAGTTTGGAAATCGTAATGAATTTCAGCGCTTCCTTGAACACAAATGAAGCCCGGGGAAACCGAAAACGTGGCCCAGTTAAAAATGCATCTGAGGTGGAGCAGGGATAGTTCCTCCTCAAAACGCCCTCTCGGGGGTTGGGAGCTTTCTTTCCTGTCTCTTTGGTCTCCAGCCTGGCGACGGCCTCTCGGACTGAGCCCGGGTCCACGCAGAGCTTCCTCCAGACGCTGCCTCTCCTCTCGCTCACTGTGCTAATTTTGTGTGTTAGAGAGGAAATAAATAATAATAAAAAAATAGTTGAAAATTGCGTCCTAAATACCCCAAAAGTGTGTTTGTGAAATTTTACATTCTATATAAACTTTATATTCGATTTACCAAATTGATTTTTTTCTGGTTAGTTTTCCGATAGGTTGATTTAAAAAAAATATATTTTATTGATATTTTACAGAGAGGAAGGGAGAGAGATAGAGAGCTAGAAATGTCAATGAGAGAGAAACATCGACCAGCTGCCTCTTGCACACCCCCTACTGGGGATGTGCCCGCAACCAATGTACATGCCCTTGACCGGAATCAAACCCGGGACCTTTCAGTCCGCAGGCCGACGCTCTACCACTGAGCCAAACCGGTTTCGGCTCGATAGGTTGATTTTTATAAGTTTTCTGATAGGGAAGGCACGAATCGAAGCTATCACGCCATTTGTTCTACCATAAACCTGCCATTATTACAAACTACACGTCCTTCAAGCTCCTGAATTTGATGGTGCCAAGTGCTCCTCCAGCACTGCATTTCTTGCACTTTGTAAAAAAAAAAAAACACAACGTGAAATCTGCCATTGCTAACCATTTTACAGGGTACAGTCTTGTGGCATTAAGAACGCTCACACTGTTGTGCAACCATCACCTCCATCCAGTTCCAGAACTTTCTTATCGCCCCAAATGGAAACTCGTGTTCGTCACCAGCCGCACTTGTAAGAGGTTCTGGAGGCAGGGGCTCTTCTCTCCCTGGCTTCTCGGGGCAACCCGTGGCATGTCTCAAAGGCCCGCCGAGGAGGCGTTAGAGGGAGGATTCCCGGGTGGGGTGGCGGCCCACGACGCTGGCGCAGAGAACAAAGGAGCAGAGATCTGTGGTAGAAATCCGGGGCCCTGATGACAGGAGGGAACATGGAGAGCGAGCGAGCAGGGGAGAAGCGAGAGAAGAGGAGTGGGGTTGGGAACACAGAGGAGAGATTTCTGGAGCCAAACTCATTAAAAAAAAGATCCTCGGTCTGGTTGGCAGCCGAGAACCATTTTTATATTTGGGTTTTGCTCGAGGCTCTACAAATTAGCGTGGTCTGTTCCAGTTTATAGCTTAGTTCAGTTCGAGTCTGCCTCCCTGGTTTTCCTGGAGGCTGAATCCTCGGCCGGATCCAGAGGCTCCGTCACTGATTCCGTAGGGGGGGTTTGTTGAGCACCTACTGTGTGCAGAGCATTGCTCCGAATAAGGGAGGTACAGCTCTGAACAAGACAGACCGGCTTCTGCTCCTTTTGGGTTTAGAACAGGGAAGAAATCATGGAATAAATGTGTAATGTGGTATCACATAGAGGTCAGCGTTACCGGTAAGAGTGATGCTAGCTGGTAAGGGTTGGAGGGAGTCGGGAGCAAGCGCTCTGTGGGGGTTGACGAATAGATGCTGTGGCCAGGGCGCCTCTGAGCAAAGCCCTGAGTGGAGCCAGGCACAGGCCAGGTGAGGAGTGGCCCTGGCAGAGGGAACAGAAGGAAGTCAGCCCAGAGGCCCTGCGGTAGGAGTGAGTCTGAGGATTTGTAAGAAAAGTAGGAGGCAGGCATGGCTGGTATGGACGAGCAGGGAGGAGGGAGAGAGAGAGTGCGTGTGTGTGTGTGTGGGGGGGAGTTCAAGAGTTCAGTAGCAGCTGCACAACATGGAGTGTTTGGAGTTTACTCCAAGTGGGAAGGGGTTCTATTGGGGGAGTTCTCCAGGGAGATGAGTCCTGACTCAAGCACCTCCCATCCCTCCACGGCTGGGTGGAGAGCAGACGGGAGGGAATGGGCATGGACATGGAATCAAAGACTACATTGGGCCCCGTCAGGATCCATTTACTCCCCTTTCGGTTGCCCTTTGCTCGTGACTACTTCATGGAGAGCCCCAGTTTGGAATGGCTGTCTTTAATGCCTAACACTGGCTGTATGAGTTATCTATTGCTGTATAAGAAAATGCCCCCAAATGTTGCAGCTTAAAACAATAAACACTTAATTATCTCACAGTCTCTGTGGGGGCAGGAATTTGGGAGTAGCTCAGCTGAGTGGTTCTGGCGGCAGGTGTCTGATGAGGTGGTGATCAAGGTGTTGGTTGGGGCTGTGGTCTCATCTGAAATTTTGACTGGGGCTGAAGGAGCAGCTTCCAAGGTGGTACCCGCATGGCTGTTGGCTGAAGGCCTCAGTTCCTTGCTAGCTGATGGCAGGAGGGCTCGGTTCCTTGCCATGTGGGTCTCTCCATAGAGCAGTTAGCTTCACCCAGAGTGAGTGAGAACCATGAGGAAGCTGCTGGTCTCAGAAGCCACACACTGTCCCTTCCTCACATTCTGTTTGTTGAAAGCAAATCACTGAGTTTGGTTCACATTTAAGCACTTTGCCTGTTCAAGGGAGGCGAGTCAGAGCATCTGTGGACATCTTTTAAAATCACCATACTTGCCGATCTCTGTTTAATAGAGAAAGGATAGGCCTTGGGCTCGGTGTCTTGGTTGGGAATAGAATAGAGCTAAAATTGAATACCATGGTTTTGTTTCCATGATATGTATTTTTTAGGCTTACCTTCCATTTATGTTGCTTAATACTGCTTTTCATTTCAGGGTAGCCATATGCATTTGACATTTACTCAGGCTTAAACAACGTGTTGATTTAAGGAAAATTATGAAGTAAGAAATCCCAAGTAGAATTAAGATGAAGGACAGGGAAGTGAAAATGTCAGAAAGTAAGGAGGTGAAACGTGATGGCCGAGTCTGGGGCCTGCTGGCAGGAGAGTGGCTAAGAGTGTGGGCTGTGGAGCCAGACCACCCTGGGTCCAAATCCTGGCTCAGCCACCTACAGCTGCATGACCAGGGCAAACACCTAACCCCTCTGGGCCTCGGTTTCCCCTTGACTCAAAGAGGGAGCATCCAGCTGCCCAGTGCTGTTGTAGAGCTCAGGTAGAGTGGAGTCTCTGCAGAAGGCCTGGGAACAGGGCCTTCTTCAGGGCTTGAAGAGTGTCCCTGCAAGGGCCCGCACTGTGCTCTCAGCCCTACCCCACTGTCTGGGGCTGCTCCTGATGACCCCCCGTGGGCGGGGGGTGCACGTGTGAGTGTATGAAGGAGGGATAAGGAGATACACCCCTTCCCCTCTGTTCACACTGAGCAGTGGTAGCACTTGGTGAAGCTGGAGAAGACCCTTCGTTGGTTCTTCATCTGACCAGAAAACTGAGGTGACCCATGAAGGCCTAAGTACCTCAAGCAGTGGTCATTCTCCCCTAGTTGTATGCATGCATCCATCCACTCATGTATCTATCCACTTACCCACCTAGCCATCCATCATTCATTCATGCATAACATCTATCCATCTGCCTTTTCTTCATTCTTCCATGTCTGTCCGACCATTCATCCGTATAACTGTCTTACCCGATTCCTTCTTTCCATTCATCTCTTTTCCCCCCTCCAAGCATCCATCTACCCATCTACCCATCCAGCCATCTTAACCCATCCCGCCATCCTTTTTTCCTTCCTTTCATTCATTCATCCGTCTGCCCACCCACGTTTATCTGTTCACCCATTCATCCAAAAGGCATTGCGCTTTGTGGTGAGGACATAATAATGAGCAAAGCAGCCCCACCATCAGAGAGCTCCAGCCCATTCAGGGAGGCCTGTGCGTTGTGTAGAACTGAGAGGAGAGGGCTGGTTACCCCGTAATGGTATAGTGAGTACCTGCCATGTTCAGTGGAGGCAAGCACACGGAGCCCTCCCTCCTCATGAACATCACAGGGGTTTGTGCACGGGACAGAAGGTGCCAAACAAGGACATGCTCAGCTCTGCCTTGCAAGGGAGGAATACTTGAAGGGACTTGATGTATGGGAGTTCCAGGATGGTGAAGGAGAAAGGGTGATTCAGGTGGCAGGAATTGCACAGGTTAATTTGAGGACATCTATGCAGTTTAGTAGTGTCTGGGACAGTAATGGGGTAGGATCTTGGAGGTTGGGGCCAGAGCAGTAGGTGGGGGCCACTTGAGCAAAACCTTGGGAGAGTTGGGGAGGATAAGAATAGACAGAGAGGAAGTGTGAGAGGAGGTTTATTTCAGGCCAGCCAGGACTCCAAGTATAGCGCGGCTCTCTGCTGAGCCCCTGGAGATGGACATGCATTTATTCATCCACTCACTTGTTCACTCGACATTTCCTGAACACTGGCCTTATGCTGGCCAGGGGGCATGCCACTGTAAACAAGACAGCGGAGGCCCTGCCCTCATAAGCTTACAGTCTGCCTGGGGGCAGTCAACATCAAACAGATAAGTGGATGCCAAGAGAATGTTCTGCAGAACAGCAGGAGAGGGAGGAAGACGGTATTGCAGGAGGGAGGTGGAGTGAGGAGTGCTGCCAAAGGGAGGGCCAGGGCAGCTTCTGCAGGGAGTTGGCAGTTAGGCAGAGGGACAAAGAGGAGAGTGTGGCTTCTAGAGGGAGAGAGACATGTGTATAGAAGCCCCGAGGTGGGTGTAGGAGGAGATAGCTTGTAGTCTAGGCTCTCAGGAGCCCTGGTACCTAGCTCATGGTGGCCTCAGGAGTCAGGAATGAGGAGGGCTTTGCCAAAGAGGGAGTGTGTCCTCTTCCTGTGCGTGCTGGGGAGCCATGGAAGGAGGCTGAGCAGGGGGAGCGTTGTGAGCTCTGTTCTTCGGCAGCAATGGCCAGGACGTCCAGGAGGGGGACGGCAGAGCTCCTGGGGCCAGGAGCTTCTGGGAATGCTGAGTCAGTGCAGTGAATGCCCTGGCTTTAAGGTCAGCTAAGCCTGGGTTGGAATCCCTGCCCTTCTGCGCACTAGCTGTGTGACCCCAGCAAGGCACTCATTCCCCGAGCCCCAGTGTCACCTGGGAAATGGGGACAATCATAGTGCCAACCTCCGAGAGTGTCATGAAGATGCCAGGAGGTGCTGTGCGTCAGAAGACCCCGTCTGCAGTAGGTGCCTGCTGTGGATCCTAGCTGTTTCCCAGGCCCTGGGAGAACCGAGCGAATTGTTGGTAGCAGGCAGAGACAGCCGGAGGGAAGATCCGTCATGTCTGATTAGGTTTGGGGAGAGGAAGGAGGTCAGCGGGAACATGTTCTTGAGCCCACGAGACCAGTTAGCAAAAAAAAAAAAATCTGCTTAGGAGATGGTGCCCCGGGAGGGGAGCCTTCTCCCGCAAAGGACTGTGGAGCCCCCTGAGCCCGGTGCCTTGGCCCCCGCCGGAGGAAACATGCCCACAAGGGTTACATGGCCCTCTGCCCAGCAGCCTGTTCCGAGCCGTGCAGGGCCTGGGCATCGGGCGCACCAAACAACTGTTTCTGACTCACTGCTGCGCGGCTGCCAAGTGGAATTGCTTCCACACACTCAGCTCCAGCGGTGGGGGATGGGGAGAGACACGGCTTTCTCCCCTGGACCGGAACGAACTGGCTGAGAGTCAAGGAGGGTGGCCTACAGCGCGGTGGGGGGGACATCTCTGGACCGGGGGGGCCGAGGTCCACGCAGGCCGACAGGGCCCCGGGTGGCAGCGCGGGCAGAGGGGAGGCGGGTGGGCTGCATCATGGGACGCCTCTCCCCGCAGTCATCGGCAGGCTGGAGCCAGCTGCTCTGGCCTTGGCAGGGTGAGCGCGGAGCAAGTCAGCGCAGCCTCTGCAGTGCCAAGGCTGAGAGCAGGCTCGCGGCTCCTGTTCGGCTCCTGCGGGCCCAGGCCTCTGTGCCGGCCCCCTCTCACCCCCTCGTTCTCCGACTGCGGTGGCTAATGAGAGCGGACGTCTGTCGGGTGGTTTTTGGGTGCCAGGCACTGTGCTGCATGTTTTCATTTGCACTACATTATTTAACGCTCACAGGTCTTACCCCTTTTCTGTTGAGAAGGGAACAGAGGCGCAGGGAGGTTAGGTAACTTGCCTAAGGTCACACGGCCAGCGATTTGAACCCACGAAGGCTGGCTCCAGAACCCATGCTCTTAACTGCTCCCCGAGAACGCCTCTCTCAATCAAGAATGAGAGTGTAAGCTGCAGCCCCAAGTATCCAAGAGATGACCTTTTCCTTAAATCCAAGTCTGAGTTTGGCTCTTTCCTCATGGTTACAGACGGGCTGCCATAGCTCCGAGCATCACATTCTTCCATGATAGTATCCAAAAGAGGACAGGCAGGGGTAGGGGGTTTTCTTGCTTTTTCCTCTCTGGGAAAAGAGTATTTCCCAGAAGATTTTGGCTAACTTGGGTCCACTTGTCTAGGGGTGGGTCACATGCCTATCTATAACCACAGAGGTGCTGGGAATGGGAGTCTCTCTGACTGTGTCACATTGTATGGGGTAAGCTGTGCCATCAAAACAAAAAGGCGGGGCGTGAGGGGGTCGGTTAGGCCCAGTTGGTGCGGCTCAGCGGTTGAGCATCGACCCAGGAACCCAAAGGTCACTGGTTCGGTTTCGGATTGCAGACTCGATCCCCAATAGAGGTGCATGCAGGAGGCAGCCGGTTGATGATGTTTCTGTATCATCGATGTTTCTATCCCTCTCCCTTCCTCTCTCTCTAAAAGTCACCAAAAACTATATTTTAAAAAGAAAAGAAGGGGTTAGGAAATGCTGGTGCGTAGGATGCCCAGACCTGCTGCTCTTTCACTGATCTTCAAGCAGCCTTACGCTGTACGTGCTGCTGTCTCCATTTTATAGGTAGAGAAACTGAGGCTCAGTGACCGGGGTCTTGTCTGGCCTCTCTTGATCCCATGCTGGCCTTGAGTGTCTGGGCTGTGTGGCTTTCCTTACCGGTTGTGTTTTAGAACTGCCTCTCCAGTTGGAGGGTCAGCCTCTGGCTGGCAAGGACAGGCTTATTTGTCTTTTGGTTGACTGTGTCTCACTCGGGGATGAGCATCTAGAAGGTTCTAAATCAACTTGTCCTACATTAGAAATGTTTGTGTTACCCATGACCTTTCTATTTGCAAGGGACACGAACCCAACTCCAACTCGCTCTAGCAGAAGGGTGTGTTATTGAACAGATGAGGATGATGGTGGCTTCAGGAATTCTTGGAGCCAAGGTGTCTCGAATATCTCCAGTCCTCTTCCTTGCCCCAGCCTCAGCTCTGCTTTCTCCCGTGTGGGAGTCATTCTTTAGTGTTCTCCTCAAATTGCTATCAAAGATGGCCATTAGCAGTTCTAGGTTGACATCTAGTGACCCTCAAGGAGAGAGAGTGATTCCTAGCAACGCCCCAGTGAAGATTCTGGTCAGCCCAGCCTGGACCACATGCCCACCCCTCGAAAGGGAAGAGGAGTGTGTTGATTGACAGCCCCACTGAGTCGGGGAGGAATAAATATATTGGTTGGATAAAATGAAAAAGTTGATTCCTACAGATGAGAGGGTGGAAGGACAACAAAATGATGGAAAGATGAAGGATATAAAGGATGGATGGATGATGTATAGATGGACAGATGAATGAGTTGATTGATGGAAGGATAAAAGAATAGAATGTAGTGGGTAAATGGATGGTTGGATGGATGGATGTTTGTAAGGATGGATGGATGGATGGATGGATGATTGAGTGTACGCTTGGTTAGACAGAGAGATGGGTGCTTAGCTCAATAGATAGAGAGACCAAGAGTTGGATGCAAGGTTGGAGTAGAGCAATGGCTGGCCAGACGTAGCCCCTTTTCCTGCCTTCCTTAGGGGCTCTCTGGGTGGAGCTACCTGTGTGACTAGCACGAGGGCTAACACTGGGTCTCTCTCACGGGCAGCTACCTGCCGAGGCCCCAAAGCCCATCTAAACCTTCAGTGTCACGTCTATGTCAAGGTAACTTCTGCTGCTTCCTCTTGGGAGCATCCCATAACACATACTGTTCTCCCAGCACAAAATGATGCTTGGTTGGTTATCTTAGAAAATGTAGATGATACAGAAAAACTTGCAAAAACACATGGAGAGTCATCCTGGTGCCAACCTCTGAGGACCCTCCGCCCCCATTCTGACCACTAGTAGATGGGTCGTCCTGTGGCTCTTATAACAGCGGCAAGTACCAGTGCTTGGCTGCCCCTCTGCCCCTGGTTTAGGGAGTGCCAGGCTCACGGGGCCTGGGCCCAGCCAGACTCGCTTCCCCATAGTTGGGGGTGGGAGACGGAAAGCCGCAAGCCTTCTTGGCAGGCAGACCAGAGCCGAGGCGCTGGCTTCGGTACATCTCCTAGGAGGTGCATGTTTGTTGGCACATGGCCGCACCAAGCCAAGTGCTTTTACGACTTCTTCCTTGGAAGCTGTCTTTTGAACCCAAAGGAACATGCAAACCCCGAAGAGAAGCCCTGGCCACAGGTGCTACCTGGGGGCACAGTTAGAAAAGGCCAGCTCTCTTCTCCGAATGTAAATGGTGCCCATCGGAGCACCACTCTGCACCCCTCAGGCCTCACCTTCACTCGGGAAGGATGGGGGCTCAGTCAGACACCCTGAGACAGGCAGGTGGATGGGGCCTCGGGGTATGGATGGGCCCTGAATATCTGGAGCAAGGAGGTGACTTCCCGTTCTGGGTGCAGGAGCAAAGCAGACAGATTCAGACCCATTCTGCTGCCACGGGGCCCCGAGGAAGCCCAGCTGAGTTCCGGTGTGAGGAATAGGCAACAGAGAAGGCTACCACCTTCACTTGGTGTGCCTTCCAAGGCTTGGGCGGAGGGGGTTGCCAAAACAACCGTCCCCTGCCCTCTGGTATGACATCATGCTTTCCCTTCTGTCCAGAACGTGAGCTGCTTTTCCTCGATTGTGTCACCTCCTCCTGGAGGCCTCCCTGACTACCCCAGCTCAAGAAAGCTCTCTCCACTCTGGTTGCATCTCTAGGATCTCCACCCTAGAGATCCTTGTCCTTTCTGATGTGAATAGATGAATGGATGAATGGCTCCAGGCCAGCGATCTTCAACTGGCGTACCCCAAGAGGCACCCTGGTGTGCTGCAAGAATTTTAAAAACATACAATACCTGACTATTTAGTCAGGGGTACTGGCCTCTTTTCCCTTAGAATGTTAAAATAATAATAATAATAATAATAATAAGGCAACAGAAACACAATAGCCATGTAGTGAGAATGAATTAAAATTTAACCTTGTCAGATCGGCAAAAACATATATATATATTTTGGGGTATATTGCAGAATTTCAGTAAACAGTTCATGTGTGCCGTGAGATGAAAAAGGTTGCAAATTGCTGCTGTAGGGACGAAACGCATGGCTGGGCCATGGGTCAGAGAGGGCAGTGGGCAGGCCGGAGCTGGGAGACCTGTGCTTTGGTCCCAGGGACCTCTTGGGGCTGCTGGCTCTGGAGTCCCCCACCCGGGCCTGTTCTCAGCGAGGTGCTCAGGAAGTACAGTCCCAGCCTGCTCGCCCCAAGAATCGGGGGGCTCACCTCCCTCCCTGCTTGCAAAGGGAGGTGTCTGCCAAACCATGTCTATCAGCCAATCATTAGTTTGCCTCCTCCTCCTCTTTTATTAATCATCCTGCCCACCAGCCGGGGATGAAAAGCCCTGGGGAGGCAGGCACCCGGTTGACAGAACTGGCGCCTCAAGCAAAGAGACAGGCGTTGGAGCTTGGCTGGGGCCCTCGGTGGGGGCTGCAGGGCGGGTTAACCTTTCGGGATATTTAGAACAGCTCCAGAGGCCCCGTGTGTCTCCTCATCGGGGTGGGAAGTGCTGACAGCTGTGTGCACACACATATGTGCCTGTGTTTGCACGTCTGTGTTCCTGCGTGCACGCAAGTACATTAACATGTGCACATGTATGGTATTCATGCAGTGTGTTGTGTGGTGTATGTGTATGGTGTATGAAATCTGTGTGCCTGTGTGGCGCATATGTGGCGTATGTGTGTGTGTGTGTGTGTGTGTGTGTGTGTGTGTGTGGTATGTGTAGGTGCGTGCTGAGTTCATCCAGAGCCTGTGTGATGGTATATGTGCTTGCACGTTTGGTATGTGCATTGAGGGTGGCATGGTGTGCATCTGGGTGTGTGCGGTGCATGTGCATTTGTGTTTATGCGTGCACGCTGTATGTGATGTATGTGAGGGGAGTGCATGGGCAGGGACCGGAGGAACAGATGGACTGACGGGGAGTTTCTCTGGATGATTAATGGCCTTTGGAAGGAGGCACCGCATCCATCAGACGCTCCTGGCAGGTTCTGAGCTTGGCACCCAGCCCGCCTTCTGGCTGAACCAGCCCAGGTGAGACTGTGTTTCCCGCCCGGGTGGCCCAGGGCTGGGAGGCTGGGTCCTGTAGGGGACAGAGAGCACCCTTCAGAGCTGCGGTGCCTCCCAGACACCCATGGCATAGCATAGACCCCCCGGGCAGCAACCCACACACAGTCCTCAGCTACTTCCCCAACACAACCTGGGAATAAATGCGGAATCCAGGGCCTCCCCACAGGCCTCTAGACCAGGGCCCAGGAGTCTGCATTGTAAACAGATATGACAGGAGGTTGATCCTGGAGGGCTTCAGGCACTCTCAGAAGAACCTACCTAGCGCTGTAAGGAGCCCTGGCAAAGGTTGGGATGGTGCTCTCCCCCACCCCCCCCCTTCCTGGATTTGCCCCTTGAGCATCCACACTCTCTCCCTTTCATTTGCTGGGTGACCTTAGGCAAGTTACTTTAACTCTCTAGGCCAGGGACCATAAGTGCAATGACCGAACGACCACTCCACCACCTCTCGGTCCCTCCCCCCTTCCCCCTGGCCCGCAAGCAGTGGCTCACGGCAGCGGGCAGGGCAGCTGGCAGCTCACGGAGGCAGGAGGGAGGGGTGGCTCACGGCTCCTAGAGGCAGCGAGCGGGCGGGGGCCCCCTCACAGCTCACGGTGGCAGGCCGTGGGCAGGGCGGCGAGTGGCTGCAAGCAGCAGTGAGCTTCGTGCGCACGATTTTGTGCGCTGGGCCTCTAGTTTCTTACAATAAAATCCTGTCCCTTACTAGCTTTAAGACCTTTCTGCACCCCGACTTCTTCATCTGTGCCGTGGGGTCGATATAATACCAGCCTGCTTGGGGTTCTTGGGTTTCTGGGGTCTTGGAAGGAGTGAGCCAGCTGTGTCTGAGGAGTCCCCCGGGCACCTGAGTCACCGCTGTTCATGCCCTGGCGAGAGGAGGTGTGTGGTCGGAGGGGGCAGCGTGGCTCAGAGGGGGTGGTCAGGGAGGTGAACGGCATTCTGGATCCTAATGAAACTGTCCGTGTGCTTGCTGAGCCTGCCACAGCCTGTGGGCTGTGTCCTCACCATTCCCACTGTACAGGCCAAAATACCCCCAAGGCTCAGCGAAGTCCCCTGACTCACCCAAGGTCACTGAGCACCGGAGGGCAGGATCCCAAAGCCTTCCCTCCGTCCTTGGCCTTCAGGGCGAGGTTGAGGCTGCCAGACCAATCCTCCCCCTCTCCTCTGCCCCCCCCCCCCCAAGCCCTGGGAATCCAGGCAGCAGGGAGGACTAGGCTGGAGGGGTTGGGAGGAGGCACTAGAGCCACAGCCGCCTGCAGATCCAACCCAGCCAGGGGATTAGACGGTATCTGGCTCGGCTTACACCACAGAATCAAAGGCGGCTGCCTGCACCTTTATCTGGGGAGAAGGGGCAGGAGGTGGGGGGTGGGGGGGTGGGGACAGACTCTTCTCTGGCCTGTCCAGGACCTACATGGAAGGGAGGAGCAGAATCCGGGCTTTGATCCCCCCAACTTGCTCCCCTGCTCCCCTACCCCTGAGGGATGACCTCACATCTCGGCATGGAGGACAGCATGTGCCTGGGGTGGGGTGAGTGGAGGGGACAGGCTGGGGGAGGGAGGTCCTTCAATGGGGACGGGGGCAGGGAATCCTGGGAGCCCAAGGTTCACTGCGACTGACCTTCCCAGGCAGCGGGCCCAGACCACGGTGGGGAATCCCAGCCCAGGGCGCTGGGCGCGTGGACCGCGGGCCCTCCCCCTCAGGCCGTGGCCTCAAACCTAACACTAGCCCCCCCCCCCCCCCACTTAACCACCGAGGGGAAACAGCCTATAAAACAGAGAATCAGAGCAAGCATCCCATCCGCCCCTCTTCCAGCTGCCAGAACCCCACCCCCTCACCACAGAGAGGTGTGGGGGGGGAGGGTGGTGTGCTGTGAGTTTTTCTGGCTCCCACTTCGCCCCCAAGGGGGCTCTGGTCTCGTCCCCCTGGACCGCTGCGTGTGGGGAGTTCGTCGGTCCCGCCCCCGGCCGCCCCGGGAAGCGCTCGGTGCCGGGCAGGCGGAGGCAGCAGTGAGCGCCGGCTCGCTGGAGCCAGGAGCTGACCTTATTAGCCGGGGGCAGCTGTTCACGGTGCACATCTGGCAGCGGGCTGCGGCGTGCCCCCTCCCCCTCCCCGCCCGGGCCTGCGTTACCTTCCAGGAATGCTGGCAGCTCCTCCTGCATCTGGAGCGTGTTTCTGGGGGCAGCAGGCGCCCCCTCCGGCGCCTGTCCCGGGCTAGGGGGGCGCCCCACCCGGATTTCCTGGCTCCTCCCTCCCCTGGCTGCCGGCGGCGCCTCCCAGGCAGGCCTGGGGTTGGGCCATGAGACAGAAAGGGCAGCAGACCTTGGCTGTCTCCCAGCGGAGCCCGGGGGGGGGGGAGGGGGGGGCCTCAGGGACCCACTGTTCTCGGTCCCCATCGTAGATCGGGGGAAACTGAGGCCGGAGGAGTCTTAACGCCTTGTCCCAAGGCCGTGGCTTCCTCTGGCGTGTGCCGTTGAGCTGCAGATGCTGGTTTCGGTGTGAGGATCACAAGAGGCCTGAGTCATTCCACAGCCCGTGGCATCGTCCTGCCTGGCTTTCACCTCTGCGGGCTGGGCTAGACGCTGAGGGCCCGGGGGGGGTGGGGGGACACGGGGAGGAATGAAGAGCCAGCAGCACCCCGTGGCTGGCTAGCGCTGTCGGCAGCCGAAACTGTAAGGCCCTCGCGTCTGACTCCCCCTGACCCTAGGTCTGGGGTCCTGGCTTGGGGCACCCATCCAGCCGCGCCGCTGCCAAGCTCTGTGACCTGGCCACGCGACTCCACCTCTCTGTGGCCAGGGTCCCCGCTTCAAGGAGCGTGACACTGTGGGTGACACCGGGGACTCGGGGCCGGGGGACAGGGAGGGGCGCGGAAGCAGGAGTCAGATGGAGCAAAGAGGGAAGGACGTTCTGGAGAGAGAGTACAGCAGGTGTGTGTGTGTGTGTGTGTGTGTGTGTGTGTGTGTGTGTGCCGGGGTGGTTGGAGCTTGGATCTGCAGCAGCGGGGGGAGGGGCCGGCGTGAACGCTCACTCTTGGGTGCCAACAGCTGGCTTCTCTTGGGCTTTGTAGCCGGGCCGTGGGGAGCCCTCGAGGGTTCGTGAGCTGGAGAGTGGCTCGTGGACCCCTAAGCGGCGGTTGTCTGTTCAGCTTTGGGGGAGCGTCCCAGAGACTGAGGGACCACCGGCTGCCTAGAAGGCCTCAAAGCCATGACCTTCCTGTCCCCTCTCGGCCACCCTGCGACCTTAGCCCTGCTGCCCCTGTCGCCCCTTTCTCAAGCCCCAGCCCTCCCTCCCGCAAGATCGCCCGTGACTCGCGTGCACCCGGGGGCGCTGTCACCTCAATCTCACACGGCAGTCCTCGGTTTAAAGTTTGTGTCCCATGGAGGGGACGAGGAGACCTCCTGGAAGAAGCGTGTGAGTGGGGTGCGGTAGAGGGGACGGAGTGGTACGGCTGGTGGGGGGAACGGCACGGGCAGAGGCTCGAAGGAGGGCATGAGCGTGAGCATGGCACACGCTTTGGGCAGCCGGTCCAGATGGCGGCGGGAGGGCTGGGATGGGGCTGGAATCCAGAGAGGGGAGTTCACACCAGGAGTTGCCAGCTTGGAGCGCATGCTTGGGGCTTCGCCTCGTCCCGAAGGTACTGGGGAGGCGTTGAAGGTGCGTGAATGAGCGTGCCACGGGACAAGGCAGGTCTGCTTGCTGCTCCGACCCCCATGCCTTGAGTGGGGCCTTGGGATGTTCTAGGAGCTCCCTGGTCATGAGTTGAATGAATGAATGAATGAATGAATGAGGTTCTATGGGAGGAAGGCCAAGGGCAGGGCCAATGGGGAAGAGTGGACACCAGGGAACTGAGGTCTGGGGTCCTGGCTTGGGCACCCATCCAAAGGCGCTGCCAGATGCAAGACCGGGGGAGTGTTGGCCGTGGGTGCAAGAGGACCCCCGGGTGGTGGCATTCTGCCAAGGACACTTTCTCCGACCGGATTCCCTGCCAGGTCCAACCGGAAGAGCCTGGGGACCTGACCCTGGCCTGGCGCCACAGGGCACTGGGCGGGGGGGGGGGGGGCGGGGGCACCTCCAGCCCAGCCACCCAACAGCCCACCCTGACCTCCGCCAGACACCGCGTCTCGCCTGCCAGCATCTGCTGCCTGCTTCCTCCCTCCCCCAGCGCGTGTTTGTTTTTCTTCCAGAACCATCGCCTCCCACAGAGGCAGTCATCCAAGAGAGGTGGTGTTCTGGAGACATCCCTCTGCCCTCTGCATCATGCCTCGCAGCCCCGGAGGGGATGGCGTGGGAGGCCGGGCCCGGCGGGCAGGCGGCATCCTCGGCGGCCAGGGTTTCGTCAGCCTCTGGCTCCTTGTTCTGCCGGTGGAATCCGGAGCAGGCGTGAGAGCAGCCCTGGCCTCCGCGTCCTGGGAAGGGGCTCTGGACGGCTTTCTGCTTGTCTTGGCCCCTCTCCCAGCTCCCTTTCTGCCCCCCTTGGGAGAGTCAGGCAGGGCCCCAGCGGGGAGAGTCCCAGGCCCCAGCTTCAGGATCCTGGGCCTCGGGGCTGCCCTCAGCTCAGGCCTGGTCAGCACAGGCAGCTGTAGTGTGCTGACTCTGTTCCTCTCCCCCTCCCCCACAGACACCTCGTGGACACCTACTGTGTGCTTGGCTGGCCAGGCCAAGCCTGCAGGGCCCCGCGCTGCATATGGTGGTGGCCTTTGGCTGACACAGAGGGAAGCCATTGGAGGATGGCGAGGAGGGGGCCATGCCCAGAGCTGGGCTTCTGACTGACCACGGGACTGGTGTGGAGGGAGAGGCCAGGGTCCCCTCCCCAGGGACACGCGTGTATTGAGCAGGGCGGGGGTGTGAGCAAGGCCGGCAGAAATGCTCCCCGGGCCACTGGACGAGGGGAGGGTGCAGAGGTGGAGAGAGGGGATGCTGGAAAAGCCCCGAGAAGGGACATGGATGCAGCCCCCGACGGGATGCTCCGAGAATTCCCCTTCCCCGTGAGCCTCGCCCAGGGGCTGGGGCTCAGGCTCAGAGCCTCCCCGTGGCCCCCATTTCTCCAGGGCCACTGAGCCCTGGCGGCTGCTCTCCAGGGAGCCCATGGCCACCCAGGCTTCAAGGGATCTCTCCCGCTCTTCCGTCCCACACCCGTGCTTTAGGACTAAGGACATCCGTAGCACATGCTCCCCCAAGGTTCCCCAGGCCAGGAACTGAACAGGCAGCCTGGCCCTCTTTTGTGGTGGCTGCCGGGGAAGGCGTCAGCCCCTGGGAGGCAGCTAAACTGTCCTGGTTTCTGTCTGCACCCCCCCCCTGTCAGCTAGTTCTCTTCACCCCCCACCACCCCCAGCACCGCCCCCATCCTAGCTGGCTTAGTCTGCCACTGCCCCAGTATCAAGGTGCCCGCCTCGCAGCCTGTATTCTCCGAGATTTGTGGGTCTGAGCGTTCAAGTAACTTTGTGGCACTGTGGAGGGGCTGGGTGCTCTCCTCTTCACATCCCCTAATATCCTCCTGACCCCTTCCCTGGAGCCCTTGCTACCACGTCACCCCTCCAGGACCCCACAGCCTTTAATGGCTCCCCCTGCTGGATGCGGCTCCACACACAGGCCTTGGCCATGAGCCTGTCCCACGCTGGGGGGAGGGTCCCACGGGTGCATTCAGAAGGAACAGGTGGGGCTGCTGTGTGGGGCTGGGTGGCAGAGGTGCCCTGCGCACGTCGGGTGTGTGGGCACCCGTGGCACGGGCTGGAAGGGTTCAAGGCTTGGGGTTGGGTGGGGCCTGAGTGTGAGCACTGAGCAGGGACCAGGGCTGGGAGCTGCTGGCTGCAGGTCAGCTCTGAGGCATGGTGCTGGCCGTCCGAGGGCCCCTTCGCATCCTCTCTGCGGTGCAGGTGACGGCAGGCCGAACTCCGCACTGTCCCCTGGGTGCTGAACACGACCTCTCAGCGCATGTCGGGTGCCTCGGGGGCAGGCCCTGTGCCGGCCTCTTTGCACATGGCTTATGTTAAACCCAGAGCAGCCAAGGAAGGAGGGTACGATCCCGGGCAGTTTGCGATGGAGCCTCAGCGAGGGCAGAGGAGCCTGCCGGGTGTGAGGGGGCAGTGGGGCCTGTGGAAGCAGGATGCCTAGTCTCGGGGGCGGACCTGTGCCCACAGCTCATGCTGGGGCAGCAGCCCTCACCTGGCTGCTCCTTAGGAAAATCTGGGTGCCGGCACTACCCGGGGATTCCGTCTTGACTGTCTGGGCGAGGCCCCGCATTTTTGTCAAGTTCCCAGGTGCATCTGCTGTGCGGCCGTGAGGGGGCACACGGTTTCCGTTTCCCGTGGCTGAGTCACACGCGGATGCAAGCACAGGGGCTGAAGGCGGCACGCTGATTATATCAATGACAAGAGCAATAACGGGGGCCGACGGCTGTGTCACGAGGCGCACGTCAGGGTATGTGTCACACAGGGCCGCTTTCTTCCGGAGGCTCCAGGGAGGGTCTGCGCATCTCCTTCCCACCTTCTAGAAGCCACCCGTGAGGGGAGAGCCGTGGAGGGAACGGGGATTATACCACACAGGGTGCACGTGCTTTGGACCTAACAGCTTTGCTGCCAGGCCTGTGTCCCCTGCTGTCGCCTTCACCCCAGAGGAGCCCTCAGGGGGGCGGGCACCGCACCTCAGAGCGGCCTGACGTGTTGAAGGAGGTGGGGGCACGCAGGTGCCCGCTGCGGTGCCGTGCCCGCGCCCTGTGCTGCTGGGAAGCAGGGCTGAAATGGACCACGGGCGCCAGGCGCTGGCCTCTGTGCTGTGGCCAGAGAGCCCGGGGCAGACCCGTGTCTGACGTGCTTCGGTTTGGGTTTCAGCAAAGAAGAATATGCGTGCACATCCCCCTCCACACACACACACATGTGCACGTGTGGGAATGGCAGGTTTGGAACAATGTGCAGAAAAGCGTGAACATGCCAAAGCCGGTTTGGCTCAGTGGTAGAGCGTCGGTCTGCGGGCTGAAAGGTCCCCGGTTCGATTCCGGTCAAGGGTATATACCTTGGTTGCGGGCACATCCCCCCTGGTAGGGGGTGTGCAGGAGGCAGCTGGTCGATGATTCTCTCTCATCGATGTTTCTAGCTCTCTATCTCTCTCCCTTCCTCTCTGTAAAATATCAATAAAATATATATTTTTTAAAAGAAAAGTGTGGACAGTGGCCCTCCTGGAAGTCCGAGGGATCCTCACTTTTAGCTGTGCAACGTTCTACACACGTTTACATTTTAAAAAGCCTTCCGCGTAAGAAGAAATGTGACCAGGGGCGGGGGACTACCTATCCCTGGCTCCGAGGCCGGAAAGGCAGGGGAGGTTCCCCGGGGGTGGCTTCTTCTGTTGGGCGTCCCCTGAGGGTGGCCCCCACGCCTGTCCCTGCTGGAGGAGGGGGGAGGGCCCAGGAGATCTCGGGTGGCAGGTGCCTGCGCGTTGCTGTGCCCTCGGTGTGCCAGGAGACAGTGGGCCGCCCCTGGGCTGGGCCCTGCTGCTGCGAGGTCCCCCGCCAGCCAGACATCGGCTGAAAGGAGCTGACAGGGAGGGGTGGGGGGTGTCCGGCCCAGAAAGAGAAAAGCTAAAGGGTCAGGGGTGGCCAAAACCGGTGTTGCTCAGTGGATAGAGCACCGGTCTGCAGACTGAAGGGTCCTGGGTTTGATTCCGGTCAAGGGCACGTACCTTGGTTGTGGGCACATCCTCAGTGGGGCTTGTGCAGGAGGCAGCTGGTCCATGTTTCTCTTTCATCTATGTTTCTAGCTCTCGATCCCTCTCCCTTTCTCTCTGTAAAAAAAAAATCAATAAAAAATATATTTTTAAAGAATATAGGGTCAGGGGTGTAAGAGACTGCAGTGTGAACGAAGGGGTGAACCCCTGGGGGTGGAGCCCTGAGAAAAGTGGGTGCACGTGGCGGCAGGCGGAGTGTGCACCTCCCGTTTGCTCTGGCGGAGGAGGTGAAGGAGGTGAGGGCGGGGACCGGTACGCACGCAGGCCTGGAGAGTCAGCCTGGTTATGATGCCCAGCGAGGCTGCTGGCGGAGCCCGGAGCCACAGCGCCCCGAGAGACGGCACACAGGCCACAGTGAGGAATTCTCCAGCACCATCTCTGCTCGGCTCCTTCACACTCACGTGAGACCTATGCCAGCTTTCAGTCATCATTTTATTTCCTTAGACCCCGTCACAGCTCCGCCGTGGTGGGCGCTGGGGCCGGTGGTGGCTCTGCCCTTGCTCCGCTATCATCATCGTTGCCATCGGAGAAGGAGCTTCCTAACTGACTGTGATAAAAAACAAACAAAAAACCCCACAGCCCTCCCATTTGGCCCCTTTTGGCTGGACTTATTAAGATAAAATTACGTGATTTTAAAGCAGTCACATTAACATTTTAAAGTATTTAATTCTTAAAAATAGCACTCCCCCCGGCTGCCCGTCAATTTAGTGCTCTTTACAGGTGTAGGTGCCAGGATTGATGCAGATCAGGGGCCTTTAACAGAAGCCAGCGTCCTCTTCTGAAGGTTGGGGGTGGGGGTGAAGGGTGCTGCCTTAGGGTCAGCCTGGGCCAGTCCGGCTGTTCTGGGAGACAGACCGTAGGTGGCGCTCCAACACCAAACCTGCAGGTTCCCATCCTCACTAGAGGGACACTGGGTGCCTGTGTGCTCTGCGTGTGTATGCATGTGTGTGAGTGTCTGTGGGGTGTAGGCGTGTCTTTGTGTATGTAGAAACTGTCCTGGGGATGTTGTCAATAAGTAGTGGATAAGAGTGTGTGTGTGTGTGTGTGTGTGTGTGTGTGAGTATGTGTATGTGTGAGTGTGTGTGTGGGGGGGGTGAGTGTGTGTGTCTGTGTGTGTGAGTGTGTGTGTCTGTGTGTATCTGTGTGTGTGTGTGTGTGTGTGTGTGTGTGTGTGAGTGTGTGTCTGTGTGTGTGTGTGAGTGTGTGTCTGTGGGTGTGAGCTTCAGGAGACCTGGAACCCCACACTCTCCACCAGCACCCTATGCCCTCAACTGGAAGCACGGTTGAATGGGGTCCCAGCTGCAGGGACCCCGCAGCCCGCCCCACCCCACCCCGCTCATCCTCAGGAGATGTGATTAGCAGATGTACAGGGCCCGGCCGTGATTTATGTTCCCTGTTGCCTAATTATTCCCAGGCCTGGCGGAGAGAAATCAAATGCTTTACAGGCCCAGGAGCCTGACGTCCTGGCAGGGGCTCCTAGGCGCCAGGCCTCCCACCCCCACCCTCCGAGGCCCCAGGTCTCTGAGGCCGGGGGAGGGGGAGGGGCGGCCGGGGTCTGGATGAAAGGGAGGGGCGGGCGCTCGCTGGGCAGCAGACCTGGGTGGGGGGCCTCTGCTGCTTCCTATGAGCCCTGGCGGGCGGGGGCGGGGACAGGGGTGGGGGTGAGAGGGCCAGAGAGGATTTATGGCTGAGACCTCCCCCACACTAAGCCCAAAGCGGCTTTGCAGAGAGGCCAGATTGGGTCAGCCTCTACTTAGGTTCCTGGGGGGCTTCCCCAATGCTCTTAGAAGGAAAATCCCAATCCTCACCTCGGGGTTCCAGGGCGTCTGGCCTCCCCATCCTGCCCCCAAGCACCCCTGGCTTCTCCCCCCTTCTCAGGGCGCTATGCTGGTTCCCACCTCGGCTTCTACGCCTCCCATTTCCACTGCCCGGGAGGCTGTTCCCCGTCTTCTCGGGGTCGCCGCTCTCCTGCGAGCTGTCACCAGGCCTTCCTTGGCCCCGTGTCCTTGGGCACTCACCTCCGGCCAGGTGCCCTCTGCTCCACGCAGGCGGGCCCGTGTCCGCCTGTCCACGCCGTCCTCAGTGCCTAGAGATGCACCTGGTGGGGAGGGAGGACGTAGTAGACGTCTGTGGTCTGGGCGCACAGGCGGACGGATGGACAATGGTGTGAGCCAGCAGCGGTGTTGAGAGGCCCAGGGCCGACGGGACCTCAGAGCCCAGGGGCGGTGGGGTCCCCGGGGGAAAGGGGGGTGGCTGTGAAGACGCCAGGTCCCAGAGAGGCGTCCTGAGGGGGTGATGTGAGGGGAGCCCAGGTCTCGGTGACTGCACAGGCCTTCTCTCTCTCTGTGCTTCCTCTTCTAGGGAGCCCTCAGGGGGTGGGTGGGGGAGCGCTGCACCTCGTCCCTTAGCCCCAGCCGAGGACTTGCTCTCTCAAAGGCAGTGCCCCAGGGCTCAGGAGCGTGGCCCTGACCTAGAGCCACCGGCCTTGACCGCCAGTGTGGGGCTCCCCAGCTGGGGGGGGGGGGGGGGCTCAGAGGGGCTGGCCGCTCAGCCTCTGTGTCCTCTGTGTCCTCCTCCTCTTTCTCTCTGCGTGGGGCCATCATTGCCCCAGGGGCTGTTTCAAGGACCCAAAGTGGGGATGTAGGCAGGGGCTGGGTGATGCCCGGCTAAACAAGAGTCAGGCACCTACTGTGTGCTTGGGGGCGCTGGAGACATCTATTTAAAGGTCTCTCAGCGGGAAGATCTGGGTCTGCAGTGGTGGCTCTCACCTCCCGGCCTTTGGGCAGGGTTAAGGCCTGCTGGGGACCGGCCTAGCTTTAGGAGGACTGTGGGCCTGTTTGGTGACACCCCCCCCCCCGCCCTGCCCCCCTGCAGCAGGCTGAGGGCTCTGTGGGTGAGCACCCTGCAGGGGCGGGCAGACAGGGACGGGCAGGGCAGCGGCAGGAGACCCCGGGGGCAGGCGGTCCCGGGCTCCTCAGAGCTCTCAGCTGCCTTCTCCCCCCCCCCCCCCCCCCCCCCCGTTTCCCTCCTCGTCCTTGGTCCTTCCTGCCTCTCTGGGCCTCGGTCCCAGTCTCTCCCAAATGTTTTGCTCCTGACTTTATTCTGTCTGCTTGTTTCTACCCCTCTCTCCCTTTTTATTATTTTTAAAATTGATTTCAGAGAGGAAGGCAGAGGAAGAGAGAGATAGAAACATCAGTGACGAGAGAGAGAATCATTGATCGGCTGCCTCTTGCACGCCCCCTACTGGGGACTGAGCCCTCAACCCAGGCATGTGCCCTTGACCAGCATTAAACCGGGACCCTTCCTTCAGTCTACAGGCCAATGCTCTATCCACTGACCCAAACCAGCTAGGGCTCTCCCCTATCTCTTGACTGTCTCTCTCCCTGTCTGTCTCTGCCATCCTTAGTATCTCTGTCTCTTCCCCTCCTTTGCCTCCCTTTCCCTTTTTCTATCTTCACTTTTCTTTTTTCCCCCTTCCTGTCTCCCGCTCTTCTCTCCCTCCCTCCCCGTCTCTTCTCTCCCTCTCTCCCCGTCTCTTCTCTCCCTCTCTCCCTCTCTCTTCCTCTCTCCCCCAGCAGCTGTTACCTAATAGGCTGTTAATGATGATACAGTAAGTGGAAGGCACGGTCCTGGGGGAGCCGCCATGATCTGTGTAATTGGCCTCGGAGGAGACAGAAGTATCTAATATTTACACGCCAGCATTAGCCTTTTGGGAAGCTTATCTGAGCTGGAACCGAGCAGGGACAGGCGACTCTGGCTGGCGCCGTCCCCTCCCATGGGCACCCGCTCAGAAAGTCTTCGGCCAACAGCGGCGGCTCCGTTTGGGTGGGGACGCTAGGGCTGGGCGGCTCGGTGCTGGGGGTGGTTTGACTGGGCTAGCCTGGGTGGGCACCGGGCACTCAGCACCCTCTTCAGAGGGCAGTGCATAGGGAGAGTCCCTGTAAGGCACTCACAGGGCAATGGGGGAGAGACAGACGCAGGCAGGAGGCAGCTCGCAGGAGGTTTGCACCTCTGGAGCCAGCCATGCCTGCAGTCCTTCTGCCCCAGGCTCTTCACTGACCAAGTAAGCAAAGTCCGTCTTCTGCTGAGCCGGGCTGGGGCACAGCTGAGGAAGTCCGCCTTACCACGCATGGGAGATTCTCAGCGACAGCAGCCTTTGTTCGGGCTTCACCGTCCCTAGTAGCCCCGCACACCCAGTCAGGAGAAGCAGAGTGGCTCCGGGTAGGGGTGCTGGGCCAGAGCCCACCCCACTGCACCCCTTCTCGAGGTCCCGTGGGGCAGGAGGAACCCTGGCTGCAGACCCTCCCCGGCCTCCCCACAGCCGGAGCGCAGACATCCTGTTCTACAGTTTGGGCTGGGGGACCTCAGGCCACGCTCCCCATCCTGGTGCCAGGCCAGGGGACCTGAGGCTATGCCCCCTGCCCGGCAGATCTTGACCAAGGTGGGACTGGCCGGGTCTGGATTTAGCCCATTGGGCTGGGGGTGGGGGGGTGGTCTGGTCTGGGTCTCACGCAATTTTGAGGCGCATGTGGGTGAGCGGGGACTTGACTCTGGGTCCCCCTTTTAAGGTGCATGAATTTCGCGCACTGGACCACTAGTCGTATAATATGTGTCCTCTCGTATCTAACTTCTTTCACCCGGAAGAATCTTTTCAAGGTTCATCCATGCTGTAACAGGTGTCCATGCTCCACTCCTTTCTATTGGTGACTAATACTCCGTGGATGGAAGCCGTGTGTGGTTTATCTGTCCACCATCGAGGGGCATTTGGCTGTATGTATGCACATGGAAGGTGCTGTCATGAAAAGTGCTGCTTTTGAGCTTGCGTGTGCTGGTTTTGCGTGGACATAGGTTTGCATTTCTCTTGGGTACACAGCATGGGGTGGGCTCGCGGGGTCATGGTGACCCCAGCTTCCAGCGCACTTTCAAAACAGAACCTCCCGCAGCTCTCCAGATCCCACCTCTGCATTCCTCGGTCTCCTCTCACGGACACCCAGGAGGCACATGACCTGTCCTCAGGGGCAGGATTGGGTCTTGTTTGCCTCTGGCTGCCAGTCCTGAGCAAGCGGCGGTTCCGAGCAGGTGCTCAGGGGACACCGGGGACGACTGAGCCATGTGACCTGGTGGTTAGGCCGGCCTCGTGGGCCCTGTGTTCCCGGGGAGGTCAGCTTCCCTCCCGCGCCCCGCTCAGGCCTGGGCACGTGTCAGCCGCCTCAAGTAGAGGAGACGCTGCCTGTCTCCCTGTGTCACTGGGCTCAGCGGGTGACTGGGTCCAAGGTCATCAGTCGCAGTCCGCCTGGCTCAGAAGCCAGCCAGGGCTGGAGTCGAGGATCGGGGAGACCCTGGTAGGGGCCTGGGCCTGCCCGTCACGATGCCCACAGGCCTGGCTGGGCCATCTGAGCTTGTCAGCTCCCGGGCGGGGCCCCCGCTTCCCAGCGTGCAGATGGGGCTCTCTCTAAACCCAGAAGGCCCTTTCTCTTTCCTGCAGAATTCTAGGTCCAGGGACCCAAGTACGACAGGGCCTGCCCAGCAAGCAGCCTGGCACCTGCTTCCTCCCCAGCCCCATGCTGCCCCCTCCCCATCAGAGGCTGTGAGTCCCTGCCGCCCATCTGCACCTGGGCCTCGCTGCCACACTCTGAGCCTCTCGTCCCGCCCCCTCACGTGCCCAGCCTCGGAGATGTTCCGGCTCCACCAGCACCTCCCTCGTGAGCCCAGCCAGGCCTGGGGAGGCCGGCCTGGCAGGGCATCGCCTCCTCTGCAGTCACATGCCTGACCCAGAGCGGCTCGGTGCTAGATGGGGAGCAAACCAATCAAGGGGCTTCCCGCCCCTTCCCGCGCCAGAGAGCACATTTGCCCAACCGCTGCTCTGCACAGCATGAGACTGACACATGGGTTGCAGTACGTGAAAGTAACGGGAGCGCTGGTCTCCCCTGGAGGGTACCCTCCCGCTGAGCCACACCCTCCCGCTGAGGTTGGGGTTCATCTCCCATATTACAGAGGGGGGCCCAAAAGACCAGAGAGGCTGTGTGGTGGCCAGTGGGCTGGGAGCCTCCATGCACAGGCTCCCTGCTGGGGCATCGGGCGGCGCCCGTGCGGGAAATGCCCGCATTGCTCTGGCAGATGGCCCGGGGAGCTCAGGCCTGGAAAACACTCGGGCGGTGGAGACGGCAAAACTGGATTGGATCTGAGCCCCACGTGGCAAGGTGGATTTCAGGCAGAGACAGTTCACTCTTCTGAACTTTGGGGTCTCCATCCATAAGAATGAGCCCAAGGCCCCATCACAGGCGTTGGGGGAAGAGCACTAACCCATGGGGAGCACTGCTGTGTGCCCAGCGCTGGCCTACCTCCTGCACATGCATGGAGTGGCGTCGGGTAGCATCTTCCCAAATGCACGCCCGTCTGGAACCTCGGGATGGGACCTTACTAGGAAGGAGGGTCTTCGCAGGTGCAGTTGGTTAGCACGAGGTTATGCTGGATTCGGGGTGGCCCTAAACCCAATCCATGTCCTTGTGAGAAGAGGGGAATTTGGACCCAGGCAGAAAGGCATGTGAAGACGGAGGCAGAGGTTGGAGTTCCGCTGCCTCAAGCCACACCCAAGACCGTTGGCCCCGGGCAGAAGGAGGAGGAGGCGAGGGGGGGGGGGTGCACCCCTTGAGCCTTTGGAGGGAGCACAGCCTGCCCATCCCCTGACCCCGCGTGATGGCCCCTGCAACTGTGAGGGAATACACGTCTGTGGCTTGAAGCCCCCGTGTGTGGTAATTTGCTATACGCCCTGGAAAAAAAGTAATACAATCTATTCACTCATTTTACTCTCATTGTCATCGGCAGCTAGGAACTGTTATTCGGTTCGTTTTAGAGATGGGGAAACCGAGGCACCGGGATGGAGTCCCTCAGCCACACGAACGAATGGCAGAGGCCGGATTCGAACCCAAGGATGCTGGCTCCGGAGCCCATAGCTAATGCCTGCCCCATGGGGCGTGGTGACTATCGCTGGTGCTTAGTAGGCGCTTGGCGGACACTTGTTGCCACGGAGTAGCCTCAGCAGCCTGGCTCCGGAGGGGATTCGGCTGCATGAGGAGGCGAGGCCTGCTCTTAGACACTCGGTATTTTCTCTTTCATAGTGCGAAGCTCCAGGATTTCCCTTCCCTCCCTCTTCACGAAGACCTTCTGTAGAAATCAGCTCTAGGCAGTGGTTTAAGGGGACACGCCCTCCCTCACGTTTTTCCCCCCCAACTCCCTGGGCAGACCCCGGACTCACTGGCAGAAGTTCACGGCTCTGGGGAACCCAGTTTGAGAAGCACGAGTCAGTCTCGGGCTTCGGGCCCAGAGAGCCTTACAGACCCCACCGCCGGGGTGGGGGAAGCAGCAGGAGAGCAGTGCGGCCGTGGTCTCCGGGGGGCCCCCCCGAATCCGTGGTGGGGACAGAGGGAATGGAGGCGTGGGGACTCCCATGGGCACCAAAGGGTTCTGCGGTGCGTCCACCAGCCCCCTGCGGTGGTAGGCGTGCCTCTTCAGAGGCTTGTGCGGCCTCGAGCAAGATGCTCGGCCTCCCTGGGCCCCAGTTTGGTGGCCGGTGATGTGGCCTCATGGGCCGCTTCGCCCATAGGGGTTCTGGCGCTCCTCCGAGCAGCTCAGAGCAGCCTGCTTGATGGAGCAGTTGGGGTGTGCTCCAGCTCCACGGCACCCCGCCCCCACCAGCAGGCTGCGTGCAGGCCTGCTGAGGATGCTGTGACAGGGAGAGCATATGGCGGGCATATGCCATGTGGGAGCGCGGCTGCCCGTGGGAGGAGGCAGGCGTTCTGGGGAGGGAGCTCAGCCCTGTGTCACCAATGGCAGTGCGCCGAGCCTGGCACCCCTCTGCCCCCGGTCCTCCCCTGGGGGTGAGCCCTGCTGACTTGGGGACTCTTAGAGCAGTGTTTCCCAAACTTTTGGCATATGTGTACACCTTTATATAATTTTCGTAACGCTGAGTACCCCCGTCAAAAAAAAAAGGATGTATTTTAATAACAATCAAAATATATTTATTTTTTCTTTTTTTGGTACATATACAAAACAGTAATAGACGAAAAATAAGATTATTCATAATAAAATATAAATAAAATGTATAGTATAAGTAACATTTATTTGCACACCGGACCATCTCACGCCTCACAAGACTGTCTTGACTTGACTCATGAGAACGTAGAATTAGGCGCAGCTAAGCATGGTGCAGTGCCTATCCCCACCAAACTCCGGTGCAACGCGTACCCCCCCCAAACTCTTCCAGTTGGGGGTACACATACCACATTTTGGGAAACGCTGCCCTAGAGGGACCTCCGGGGGTAATGGGCAATATGCCCACTGTCCACTAGATGTCGCTGTCCCCCTGCAAGATCTGGCAGAGCCAGCCCTTGGCTATATGGCGGATTCTCTCCCAGGGGCCCGCCTGTGTGGCCTCTTCTGTGTCTCAGCCTGGGAAACCTAATCCAGCCTCCTTCCCTGAACAGGTGGTTCCTCCCTCCCTTCCACCTGTGGGAACACTGAGTAGCCACGCGGCAAAGGAGGGTGGGCAAGGGTGTTCCCAGGGGAGGGAGATGTGTGCTCGAAAGCCAGGACATAGGTCCAGGCCGGGTGCTGAGCTCGGGGGGGGGGGGGGGGGGGGGGGGGGGCGGTGGAGGAGGTTCTGGGGGGCAGGAGCACGGCCTGAGCATGGGAAAGTGTGGGATGGAGCTGGAGCTGGACCTTGTCATTGCCCTGTTTCCCAGGCTGTGTAGCAGGTACCAGGTCCCCGGCATTACCTCATCCTAGCCTTCTAACCAGCCCAGCGAGGCCGAGTAACTGGCCGGGGGTCTCATAGCAAGAGGTGGAGCTTGTATAGAACCTCAGAGGGTAGCATCAGAACTGGGGGAGCAGAGGGAGGTCTTGGGGTGGCCATTGATCCCTTTCCACCCTCAGGACTCAACCATTTTTTCCCTTGGGGCCTTGCCTGCCACCCTGCCTGCTGGAATTAGCCCCCAGCACCTGCCCCCCCCCCCTATGCGACCTCCACACAAGGTGCACCACACGCCTTGTTCTCCGAGCTGCCTGGGCTGGGACCCCAATTGGCCCTCAGAGGCTGTCCCTTCTTCACCTCTCCCTCAGTACCCCTCACCGCAGGCGTCCACTGCATGTTCTGCTGCTAGGTCGCTCCTCTGCATGGGGAGAGGGGGCCCCTCAAGCACGCAGGAGGTCTGGCAGCCGGTGTCACAAACTAAGACCGATGGCTCTGGGCTCTCAGCCTCCAGGGGCCTGTGCCACCACCTGGGAAATCTCAGAGGGCACCCGTCCACACGCGGCTCTCTGCCTTGCTTGCTCTCAGTCTAAACCGGGCCGCACACCAGGTGCCAAGGAGAAGTGTGCTTCTGGGGCAGCAGGGGCACTTGCAGGGGGAGGGATGTGGACCCCAGGCTCTGCGATCCGAAAACCGACAGCGGGAAGGACACGGGAGGGGTCCTGGTTACGGGCGGAAGCTGGTTCAGAGCCACGGCCACATCCCCGGTGCTGTGCTCACTTGCACGGGTAACAGTGGGGCTCAAGGTGGGGAGGGGCATTGGGGCCTGCTGTGCCCACCCTCCCATGCCCCCTGAGAGCCTCCAGGCCCAGGGGAAGGGGAGGGTGGGGGGGAGAGCGCCCACTGCGGTGGCCGCCGCCTGTCTAGGCAGGAACCTGCCGCCCAACCCGATCCCCTGCGGGAACAGATGGGCAGGGAGAGGGAAGGCGGCAGCAACAGTTGGCGCTACCAGCTTCTGGCTCCCCCGCGGCGGCGGCGGGTGTGAGAAGCAGGGGTAGGCACGAGTGGCAGAGCCCAGCCCGCTGTCTGCACCTCCCCCTCAGCCCGCCTCCGTGGCCCTCCCTGAGGCCTGGGCTCCAAACCTTGTGTCCGGACCTGCTCGGGACGCCCCGGAACTCCATGGTCAGACCCACGGGCCCCGCCGCCAGCTCAGCCCAGCCGCATGGGTGGCCCGGGACCGCTGAGGGTGAAAGGTGAAAGGAGACCCTACCTGATCACTGACACCCGCCATACGTGACAGGTGGGCTGAGGCTGTCAACACGTCAGCCCACGAATCGCGGAGCCAGACCCGCCGAGGGTGCCCTCCCAGCCTCAGTTTCTCCAGCTGGAACATGGGGTGACGTCGGTGCCTACTTTTGAACCCTGGCTCCGCCGTACGGAGCTGTGTGACCTTGGGAGTGCCCCTGGCCCTCGGTGGGCCTTGGTTTGCCCGTTTTCGAAGGGGGGAGAGCTATAATACCTGGCCTGCAGTGGTGGGCTGCTGGAAGGAGCTGACTGCAGTGAACGTGTGTTGGGGAGAGGGGGGGGCAGGAGGCATGAGCTGGGGGGGTCTGTCCTTGGCAGAGGGGCTCTGGTGTCTCTGGGCGGAGGCCTTTGGGAGGAGGGACAGCCTCAGCCCACGTGTCATTTATGGCGTGTGCCAGTCATCAGGCATGGTCTCATGTAACCTCTCAGCGCCCTAAGGTTCGGGGCGCTATTGCTGCAGTTTTGCAGACGGGGACGTGGGGGTGGGGGTGGGAGGGCCAGTGGAGGGTCTTGCTTTGGGGTGCTGCTCCACATCCCTTCACGAAGCCCTCCTCTTGTCCCGCCTGGCTCCGGCCCTGCCCGCCCCGGAGCCTCTGCTCACTCCCTGCTTCTGCCGGATTCCCCGGCCCGGGCCCCCCTCCTCCCACCACTGCTCAGGTCACCTGCCCATCCCAGGCCCAGCAGCTGGCCTGGCCAGTGGTGATGTCAGCCCCGAGGTCTCGCCCCTCCCTCCCCTGTCCTCTGACCTCAGCAAGGCGCGCCATAAACGATGAAGTTCTCACTCCAGTGCCAGGGAAGGCGGCCCAGGGGTTCCACATGGAGATCAGGAGTGGGCGAACCTGGGGCACGGCCTGCCTGGGGGACGGCTGGGGTGGTGCTAGGCGGGGGATGGGGCCCCCCTCCAAGGGCCTCAGCCGGCCTTCCAGGGCCACGTCATCCGGGTTTCACCCCAGGCACAAGGGTAGCTCTCACCGTGTTTGGAAGTCGATGTAGAGGAGGCGTCGGAGGAGAGAGGAGAAACGAGATTCACATTTGGTGGAGCATTTTACTCATTACCGTCGCTGAAAAGAAGGGAGAAATTAAGTGAAAAGTCTTCTTTCAGTGTCTCAGCTCAGAGGTCCCGGGAGGGGGCCGTGGCGGTAGGGAGCCTGGCCTCAGGTCCTCACTTTGCCCAGCACCCTGGGGCATCTTGGCTCACTTTCAGGGCCTCGGTTTCTTCGTCTGTAGAATGGGCAGAATAGCCCTTGTCCAGTGCCGGGGGGAAGCCTGGGGGGAACAGGCCTCCCTGTCCGCTTGGAGAAGGAGTGGAGCAGGCCAAGCCCCCCGCACACCCCCCCCTGCAGGCCCATCACACAGCCCGGGATAGCCACGCTCCCCCCGAGGAACCCACCGGCCTTTCCCTGGCCTGGGACGGAGGCGGGGACAGGGGTCCCGGGAGCCCCTGGGAACACACGCTTTCCTGGCACCCTGTCCTGGGAGCCGGCTCCGGGCTCCTCCAAGGAGCAAACGAGAGCAGGAAAGGTCCCGAAGGCCGTGGGTGCTGCCGTCCGCGGGTGCAGGGCAGGGAAGGGAGGAGGCGGGTGCAGGGCAGAGGAGGGCGGGGGCGGCACATTGAATCCCGGGGATCTTTTGTCCCGGCCCTGCCCCCAGCAGCCCCAGACACAGCCTCAGAGGGGCCGTCACAAACAGGCCCGCTTGTCCATTGTTCTATGTGGCATGGCTTTCACAGAGGACCCGCTGCCTGCTGCAGAGACAGAGAGCACAGCCTCCTCGACCCCCGAGGCCAGGGGCCCTGCCCCCCGGGGTCCGGGTGAGGTGAGGGGCGGGCCGCCCTGTGATTCAGACGGTGTCAGAAAATCCCAGCCAGAGCCCCCCACCCCACCCCCCTGCGAAGAGAGGAGGGCGGTAGGTTTCCCCGGGTCTCCAGCCCCAGTCGGGTCACCGCACTCTCCTCAGAAAGGACACAGCCCTGTCATAGCGGGGGGGGGGGGGGGAGGGGCGAGGAGGGGGCTTGTGGGGCCCCCACCCAGCCCCATGTGACCTCTGCTCCCCCGGCCAGCCCTGCCCTAGCGGGAGGCCAGGCCTGCGGTTCTGCCAGACTCGGCTCCTGCCAGCTGGCCCGCCCTGCACGGTTGCCATGGCAATCCCTCAGCATGTCAGCGGGCCTGCTGCTCCCCCTCATCGCTCTCTGGGGCCAGAGCCACTTCAGGGCGGCCCCGGGGGCTGCAAGGCCGAGGGGGAGGTTCCCACAGGCTCCGGGGTCCTGGGTCCAGGCCAGGCCGTGACCCCTGCTGGGGGCGGGGGACCTCTGGGCGAAGAAGAAGGGGGGTGGCCCGGGAGATGGAGGGGTGCAAGCAGCGCCGTGGGGCCGGGAGGCTGCTCAGGCCCCGCTCACATTAAGCCGAACCGCATGACATGGGGAAAGCCGTGGTTTCATACCGTCTGTTCGACCTGATCCGAGGTGCCCCCCCAAGTGTTTGTCACGGGCGGAGTCGGAGCCAGTGGCTCTCATGGGCCACATCCGGTGGGCAGGAGAAATGCAGCCTTTAGTGCATGGGCCAAGCCCGCTTCCAGACCGGACCAGGGGTTCTGGGACCGGGTCCTGGGCCAGCAGCACTGGGGTCACCCGGGAGCTGGGCAGAGATGCAGATTCTGGACGAGAAACCCTGGGGCAGCCAGGCTTCCTGGGTGACGAGCCGCTCGAGTGTGGGAACCCTGCCCTAAAAAGTAAAAAAAAAAAATAAAGGAATAGACTGCGTGTTTCTAACAGGCAAAAGGAAGAAAGAGGGAGAGGGAGAGAGAGAGAGAGAAAGACTTGACGATCTTTGCTATTCACCCTCACAGACCTGTTGGTAATGTACAGCCAGTGAGGCCTTCCCTGACAATGCTACCATTTTAAAGTGCATCCTCCTCCCCGCCCCATAATGCCCCGCCTCCCTGCTTCATCTTCCTCGAGCTTCTAATCCCCTCTAACGAGCTGTCAGGAGCGTGCCTGCCAGCCGGCCCCTCCCCAGACCTGGACCTCGCCATCGACCATCAGAGGGATTGCACGCGCCGCTGACGGCTCCTTACTGTCTCCCCCCTTCCCCACCCCCTCACCTGGAGCGGTGCCCGCACACCCATGTGGGGGTGCTCGGTACGTACTGAACTGGTGAAGGGGGGACCCGTTCCTTCAGCGCAGCCCGCCTCTCACTCTCCTACCGGACGCCGGCCACGAGCTCGGGGAGCCGGACAGGTGCTGCTCACACACCCCACATGCAGATGGGGAAACTGAGCCTTGGGGAGGGCAGACTTGCCCAGGGTCACCTGCGCCTCAGACACCTGCTCTGGTCTGGGTCCCCACCCAGAGCCCCCCGACATAATAGTTGGCAAATTCAGTCCCCAAGGGCCAGCCGGGCCGGCCTTGCCCTCCTGTCCCTGCCACACGGGCCTCCGCTCCTGCCAGCTGGCCCGCCCGTGTCAAGGGCACCACCTCTCCTACCCCTCCTGTCCCTGCCCGTGTCAAGGGCACCGTGGAAATGGAAACGGTTGCCCTGGAAATCTGCGACCCAGGAACGGAGGAGGAGGCCTCGGCGCGCAGCCTCGGGGCCGTGCGGCTGACGCCTGCCATGCGAGAGGCCTCCGGTGCGAAGGCGCACCGCTAATTAGCTGTCAGGAGCGATGCAAACTCGAGCCCGGCCCCTCCCCGCCAATCTCTCCCGGAATCGCCCTCCGCCGCCGCGTGTCACCGCATGATAAAAGGAAATATGTTCAAAGCCGAGCCACTAACAAGAGATGGGGAGGCTCGCAGGCACGGGGAGAAGCAGATTGCCTCTGACACTTCTCCGAGGAAAGGGGGATAAATTAAAACCATTAAAAAAATAATTTGTCACGGTCAGGTTTCAGAAAGAACCTATTCTTGAGGAACGGGGCGTTCCGAGCGCCGGCGGCCGGGAGGTGCCAGCGGAGAGGGGGGCAGGGCCTGGGCTCCGGGTGCCCACAGGCGCTGCCTCCTGCTCCCTGCGTGACCTCGGGCACCTCACTCCCGGGCCTCAGTCTGCCCGACTGTAGAGTGGGGGTGACAGAGGTCCCTACGGCATAAGGTTTGGGGGATGCCCTCGGAGGTGAATACATTTAAGTGCTTAGCATCCTGGGGACATCATAACGTGTGACAAATCATGGGCGCTCTGCATCCCTGCTACTGCTGTAGGCACGCGGTCCGAGTCTTACCCTCTCTCAGTTTCCCCGTCTGTCTCCAGCGAGTGGTGGCACCAGGACTCCCTGCCCCCCAAGAGCCCTTGTGGGGGGTTGCAAGCGCCCAGTAAGTGCTGGTTGGCACTGGGGCCGCAGCAGGAAGGCACCGGGGTTCAGGAACACAAGCATCTCAGGACAGAAGGGCAGCACCCAGATCGTGGGGAGGAGGGGAGATGAGGGTGAACCCTGAGGACTGGGAGCTTAAGACACCGGCTGAGCACCCAGGGGACCAGGCCTTTCCCCGGGCGACCTGAGCTCCTAGGAGGGATGAGACCTTTGAGGACACACAGCCTCTGAAACCGGTGTCCCGGCTGTCCCAGTGGAATCCCCCCCCAAAATGCCGAGCTGGGCCTCCCACCTTTCCCGCGTGCCTCCCTTTCTCTCTGCAGCCGGGCTGGGCGGGTCAGCAGATGTCCGGGGGGTGGGGGGGCGGTGGAGCCCATCTGGATGCTGATGCCGACGGCTAAGGCTGTGCGTGGACTGGGTGTCCTCATGGACAACAGCATACGCTGAGGTCCAGGTCTGACAGCAGGGCCAGTGGCCGGGGCTCGGCAGCCCTGGCCCTCGCACTCCAGGGCCGATGGGCAAGCACAGGGCAGCCACCTCTCGCCTCGGGACGCGCTAGGATGGTGGGCACGCAGGCAGGAGCACCAAGGAGAGTGCCGGGGGGGGGGGGGGGAGGGGCCAGGAGAGTGCTATGAAGTCTGCCCCTGTTGCCATGGAAACGCACTCCTGCCGGATGAATCCACCGAACGGGAAGTATTTGACCTGACCAGTGTCAAGGTCACTGAAAGTGAAGCCACGGTGTGACCTCAGAGACCAAAGGTGATGGCGGGGTTCGGTAGCTTAGAGGACTCGCTGGATGGGGTGGGTGGGGGGGACTGAAGCTAGCCCCTCGGTGCTGCTGGGAGGGCAGGTGGGTGTCTGAGGCCCCTCCCTCGGGCCACCCCAGCCTGGGGCCACCATCCTCGGTGCTTTCAGGGGCTTGTACTGGGAGGGGGGTGGCCCTACCCCATCACTTACTGGATACCGCCTCCTTCCTCCCGCCCCCTTCCCTGCTGCTTCCTCTCTTGTCGCGTTAGCTCCCGCCAGACTCATGCCCTCATCCCAACCCTGGGCAGCTCCGTGCAGCCGCTTACCCCTCCTGTGCCCCCGAGAGCTGTGACTGCAGCGTCTCTCTGACAGCCCCGTGGGACTGTGTTTGACCCTCGGACTCCGGAGGACTCAGCCAGGCCCTTGGGAGACCCAGAGCAAGCATATCCGCCCAGGTTATCCCAGTAAGGGACGGGGAAGGGAGGACGATGGCATACAGGCAGGGGTGTGCCAGCACAGAGCTCAGCCCAGGGCAGTCTCCTGTCCAGCCTGGGCACAGGGAGGGCTTCTGAGCACCTGAGTGAGACTCCCACAGACTCCCGGTGCCACGCGGTGGGAGAGGTGGGATGGGTGTTCCAAGTGGAGGCGACATCTCGCCTGGAGGTTAGGAATGTGGTCCTGGGGCACAGCCTGCCCTGCGGGGGGCAGTTTGAAGGGGTGCAGACTGAGCGTGGGGCCCCTCTCCAAGGGCCTCACGTGTCTTACCAGGGCCATTTCATCCCGGGGTTTCATCCCCGGGGCAGAGGAGGCCCCTGAAAGATGGGGGGGGGGGGTCACGTCTTTGTGCGGACGTGTGATCTGGACATAACGTGTGTTGTCTGCCTCCCTGCCCACCCAGACCCTCTGGGGCACAAGGGAACCCACAGAGACCCCGTGTCGGACTGGCCCCATAACGCTGGAGGAACCAGCCCACCGTCCCACGTGCCTGGCACTGCCGGCCAGACGCCGGTCCCGGTGAGACGGGAGCCCTGGCCTCAGCCAGCCGGGCCTCTCCCGGGTCTCATCTGCTGCTACTCTGTGGAGCCCCGAGTTCCTGGGGCCCAGTCTGTGTTTCATGCATTTTCACTTTATTTCTGACCTAGTGGTGCTAAGAGCACACACCCCCCTTTCTGTCTTTGGCACAGCCTCTCTCTGAGACCTGGAAACAGCCCTCAGCCTGGAGCTGGAGGTCGGGGGAAGGGACTAGTCCCGGTGCTGCCTGTACTCCGGGAAGTCCGCCTGTGCCCACGTCCAGCACCAGCTCCAAGGAGCTGCCGGAGGCTCACCACTCTCTCTCCCAGCCGGCCTCCCAGCGGCTGCCATCCCAACGTGTGTAGTAGAGTCACGACAGAAGGCTGTGAAAGTGCCCCCCGAGCCCCCCTGGGGGAACCCCTGATGTAGGGTGTGTCTAGAACACGTAAGCTTCGGGGCCGGGGGGGATTAAGTCCTCCCATTTTGAGATCAGACTCTGGGTCGCTGTGCGATGCCATTTTAGTGACTCGGCCTCTCTGTGCCTTAGCCTCTGCCTCTGGGACCCGAGGCAGTAATGGCGCCATGGCAGCGTGTAGGGCTGTGGGGACACAGACAGAGAGCGCTATGGGAACACAGACAGCTCTCTGTGGGGACACAGACAGAGAGGACTATGGGGACACAGACAGAGAGTGCTATGGGTACACAGACAGAGAGTGCTATGGGTCACAGACAGAGAGTGTACCCTCTGGGACACGAGGCAGTAATGGCGCCATGGCAGCGTGTAGGGCTGTGGTGGAGAGCAAGCAGGTTGGAGGGGTGTGGACGGGGCGTGGTCAGAGGGTGTCGGCGTGTTGTGAATGCACAGTAAACACTCCCTGTCATCCCTGGCAGGGGTGGAGGGCGACATTGGGAACGATAGGAGGATAAACACCGTTTCATTCTTCGGAGCAAGCAAGCGATGGAGTTAGATGAACGAGGGCCCTCGGGGAGAAGCAGGGTGTGTGGGTGAGGGGAGGGGGGTGGGGGGGTTGAAATTAGTTTCTTTGCAGCAGGAAAAGCTTGTCACCGTCTTAGCTGCCTGGCTGTTCCATAAGCAAAGCAGAAAGGAGCTTGGGCCACCCTCCGGGGGGGGGGGGGGCGGAGGTGGTTCTGACATGGGCGGCTAATGGGAGCTGTCCCCTCCTGCCGAGTCTGACATCCAGGGACCCAGTCGCCGCCCTCGGGACCCCACCACATAGACCCTCTGCCAGCTCAGACCCCCTCTGGCCTCCTCCTGAGTGTGCCCCGCCTGTCCCTTGTAAGGGGGATCCCCCCCCACCCCTCCTTTGCGCTCAGCCCTTATCCTGGAGGTCCCATGTCCCCAGGGTGGGGAGCTGCCCCATGATCCAGACCAGCTCCCCGAGTGAGGGTCTCCGGCTGCGGAGTCCACCGCTCCGCCGATGCCTCTGCGGGCAGACACATGTCCACATGTCTGGGGCAGGTTCTGACTGTTGTGAGGCAGGCGTGTTCTGATCAGGCCGAGCGGGGTGCAGAGGAAGCGGGGGAGGGGGTGACCCCACCCACACCCAGGTGCACGAGGCGCATGCGACCTCATGGCACACTTCTCCAGTCAGCATCCCAGGGTCAGGAGGGGGGGCCCATGCCCACGGCCAGGGGCGGCATGGACTGGTGTCTGCACTCAGCCTGGGGTGCTCGGGGGCCGGGGCCCCGCGCTGAGGAGGACGGGGCCCGCCCTCCCTCCCGGGAGAGCAGCCCGGCAGCCGGCAGAGCCCCAGACAGGAGACGCGAGATGATGGATTCCAGGCCTTGGCGCCGGCTCGGGGGGGAGGCTCGGAGGGAGAAAGGGAATCGCTCATGCTGTCAGGGGAAGGCGGTTCCAAGGACCCCGAGGCTCCCCGGGGGGCAGTGTGGCCTCCTCCCCGGGCTGTGGCCTCCGCCCGGGGCTGTGGGCACCGCCGTGGGGGCTGAGGGGACCTGTGTCTGCCCTGGGGGCACGGCTGTGGGTCTCCTCTGCAGTCAGGAAGGAGTGATTTCTTTTTTTTATTATTAATTTTATTGATTTTTCACAGAGAGGAAGGGAGAAGGATAGAGAGCTAGAAACATCGATGAGAGAGATACATCAACCAGCTGCCTCCTGCACACCCCCCACCGAGGATGTGCCCGCAACCAAGGTACATGCCCCTGACCGGAATCAAACCTGGGACCCTTCAGTCTGCAGGCTGACGCTCCATCCACTGAGCCAAACCGGTTTCGGCAGGAAGGAGTGATTTCTTACCTGGGATGGGAATGACCTTGCGTTGCTCCGTGAGGGAAACGGAGGCCCCAAAAGTGAATTAATGCTTGTCAGGGCCCATCAGGGAGGCCTCTGCCCGTCATCCCTGCCTTTGCTCCACCGGATTGGGGGCCGCTGGGGGCCAGCCCTTCGGAGCTCCCGGGGGCTCCCCATTCACGGGGAGGAATGGCAGCGCCCACCGGGAGGGGGCCTGTGGGGGAGCAGCTGGGCACCCGCTCCCTGCGAGGGCTCCTGTGGCAGTCGGTCCCCGTGGGCCTCTTCCTCCGAGCCTTACGGTGGCTTCTGTCGTCTTGCTTACTTCACAGATGGCAAGACCGAGGCCTGGCCGTCTGCCTTGCCGACTGTCACTCGCCACCTCCCAACTGCTGAGCCCTGCCTCCCCAGGAAGGGAAGGGGGGGTGGCGTGGGGTCTTAAAGAAAGAGTGAGAGCCTGACCGGTGTGGCTCAATGGATAGAGCGTCGGCCTGCAGACTGAAAGGTCCCAGGTTCGATTCCAGTCAAGGGCATGTACCTTGGTTGCTGGCACATCCCCAGTAGGGGGTGTGCAAGAGGCAGCTGGTCGATGTTTCTCTCTCATCGATGTTTCTAACTCTCTATCTCTCTTTCTTCCTCTCTGTAAAAAAAAATCAATAAAAAAATATATTTTTAAAAAAAAAAAAAAAGAAAGAAAGAAAGAGTGAGAGCGGGTGGAAGGGGGTGAACACTTCCTGGGGAAGGAGGGGGGGCAGAGAAAGGATCCAGCGGACACTATGGGTACTGAGTCCCGTGCAGTTTCGTCCTCAGAAAAACACCGTGAGACCCACATCGTTCAGTGGCCTGAGGGACTGACCTCTGACTTGGTGTCACATGGGGGAATGGAGACTGAAAACCACGCCGCCGTGTCCTGCCTCGTCCCACCCTCTCCCCCCACTGCGAGGGCCGTCCTGCCCGCTGGGCTGGGGGACAGGAGGGAGCCGCAGGGGGGACTCTGCCCTCAGCCGCAGGCCCCGAGGCCCTGGAGCAGCAGCTCCTTCCTGCTCGGAGCGAGCGGGGATGCGTCTCCCGCTCAGCTAATTATGTGGAAAATTGGAAGAAATTGCATGAGCCTCAGTGGGAAATGAGGTCAGGGCTGAAGGTTATCAGAGCAGCAGCGGCAGCGGCGGCCGCAGGCCTCCCTGGAGACTCCCTGCCCCTCCCCTGAGGCCGAGCCGCATCCGAGGCCTCCTCCCCGGCCCAGAGTCGGGGGAGCGGGGGGGAAAGCAGTGGGCAGCTAACCTCTCCCCCAGCGAGTGGCCCTCTCCATGAAAATCTGGAGGCGAAATGTGCCAACTCCCCCACCCCCTATCCACCTGAGTCCTCTGCTCTTCTCAGTCTCTCCCTCCGAGGCTCCCCAGGAATCCGGGCATGAAAGGGGGTACTGGGCGGCAGAGGGCTTGTCGTGGACCGTTCAGGGGCACTGCTGGGGACCGGCAGGAAGGAAGTGAGGGCAGGGAGTGTGTGTGTGTGTGTGTGTGTGTGTGTGTGTGTGTGTGTGGGGTGGGAGGTATTGGGCGCAGAGGCATGTGCATGCAGAATAGAGGCAAACCCCTTAGTCTGTACCTTACTGTTCTCACTGTCTCCAACACCTCGTTCAACAAGTATTTTTGAGCACCTACTATGTGCCAGGCATATATTTTCTTCTAGCTATTCTCTCTCTCTCTCTCTCTCTCTCTCTCTCTCTCTCTCTCTCTCTCTCTCTTTCTCTCTTCTTTTTGTTAATCCTCACTTGAGGATATTTTTTCATTGATTTTTTTAGAGATAGTAGCAGTGGGGGGAAAGACAGAGAGAGAGAAACATTAATGTGAGAGAGACACATTGATTAGTTGCCTCCCGCATGTACCCTGACCAGGGGTAAGGATCAAACCTGCAACCGAGGTCCATGTCCTTGTCCAGATCAAATCTGGGACCCTTCAGTCCTTGGACCAATGCTCTATCCACTGAGTCAAACTGGCCAGGGCTACCTCCTTTCTCTTGAACACTTTACACTTTCCCTGTTTCCTCTGCTGGCAAACTCCTATTCACCCTTCAGAACCTTCAGCAGGTTGCCCCTCCTCATGCAGCCGGTGCATTGAGACGATCTGCTGTATAAGAGGCAGCAGAGTGTGCTAGTTACACATGGACGGTGGAGTCAGATACCTGGTTTAAACCCTTCCACAGACTAACCGGTGACCTTGGCTCACCAGTTGCCTCTCTGAGCCTCCGTTTCTTCATCTGTGAAATGGAGATAATGGAAGTGTGTCTGTGTCAAGACTGAATGAGTAGGACATGTAAAGAACTTGGTTCACCACCCGTCACAGCCCAGGGGTCGTGTCATGTTTGTCACAGTAGGTGGGGGGGGATGGTTTTCTCAGTGCCCCCAGCCCCGGAGCCTTCTCTCCTCTGTGTCCCCATAGCCCTCTCTGTCTGTGTACCCATAGTTCTCTCTGTCTTTGTTCCCATAGCCCTCACTATCTGGCTTGCCACCCTAGTGGCTTGTCCAGGCCTGAAACTCAGGAAGGGTCCTGCTTACCTGATCTCACACCTCGGGCCTGGGCAGGCAGGGTTCCCAGAGAACACCAGTGCAGAGGCAGCATTGAACACAGAGCCTCTCTTGGCTCTGACTCTGCAGCGGCTGCACCCCAGGTCTTCCTCCTAATGTTGAGGATGGTGATGATGATGAAAATAAAAGTACCAGTCACACCACCTAGCAGGGGCTGCACGACAAGCGAACCCCTTCTGTCCTTTGCACTTTGCATTAAGCCCCCACCTGCCTCCCCTTTCCCACGGGCCCAGACCCCATACGTGGGTCCTCAGTGGAGGCAGTGGGTGTCACTGTTCTTGGGACAAGGTGTTGTAAGTCAGGGAAGTCAGTTTGGGGCTGCAAACTGTGTAGGATAAAGGGCAGCCTTTGGCCCTAGCTGGTTTGGCTCAGTGGATAGAGCGTCGGCCTTCTGACTGAAGGGTCCCAGTCAAGGACATATACCCTAGGTTGCAGGCTCTTCCCTGGCCAAGACTCACGCAGGAGGCAAACCAATCGATGTGTCTCTCTCACATAGATGTTTCTCTCTGCCTTTCCCTCTCTCTTCCACTCTCTGTAAACGTCAATGGGGAAATATTCTTGGCTGAGGACTAAATACAAAAGCAGGTTTGAGCCTGTCTGGGGTGTCCAGGTGTCTGATTGAACCGTGTCCGGCCGCCGTGGATGGGGGTGCAGCCTGAGAGGCTGGGCCCGCTGCTGTTGTGATCTTGGGGCGCAGCTGCCCCAGGTACCCCGGGGGCGGGACTCGGCGGGAGGGGTCCCACTGACTCTGTCACTCCTTGGTGACAGCCCACGAGCCACCACCCCCTGCGGTGGACTTCAGGGGTCTCCTCTCTCCTCCGGAAGGGTCTTTGCTTATCTGCTCTCAAGCCTCTACTCAACGCTGCCCAGACACAGGTTCTAAAGGAGGAGACCCATTTCTACCCTGGCTGGTGGGCCTGCTTCCCCCACCTTCCGGCAGGCTCTGATTTAGACCGCGGTCCAGGGAGGGCAGGGTGGGAAGGGGGTGGGGGCTCGGACATCCTCTGAGCCAGGGATTCCCACCTGGCTGCCGAGGGGGGCAGCGCTCCATCTTACAGGTGGAGAAAATGAGGGCAGGGCTTTCCAGAAACGTGCCCGAGGCCCCTGGAGCCACACCGTTTCTTCTCCTTCTTTTTTTTTTTTTTTTTTGTATTGCCGCGATGTTTAATACGGAGGCTGAGGGATGGAAATAAATGAGCCACCCCCGCATCCAATTTCCTCCTAATTGACAGTTGGCAGCCTCCGGAGGGCTGGCGGCCCTCCTGGGGGATCGTCCCACGTCCTGCCCCTGCATCCGATGCGGGGAGAGGGCTGCCCCAGCGGCATCAGAGGCGGCCTGGGAGGTGGGCGTAATTGACTTGTAACACACAGACCATGACAGGCTGTCATCTGTGTCAGGCTCGGGTGGGAGTGCACCTGTTAGTGCGTGTGTGCTGGGTATGTGCATGCTGGCTCTGTGCGTGTGTGTGTGTGTGTGTGTGTGTGTGTGTGTGTGTTCCCTCCCTCGGGTTTTGAGACGATAACAACCTCTCCTGAGTCAGGAAAGCCTTACAAACACAATGGAGGTGGCAGACAGGGCTGGGAACGGGGACAGAACAAGGGACTCCCAGCTCCCTGGAGCTTCTTCCCACGCTCTGCCTGCCCAGCCTTCCCCCTGCCCCCTCCAGATGCCCCTCTCTCCAGTCTCCCCTGCCCCCCTGAAACCCAATCAAGGCTTCCAGTGCCCTTAAAAAGGTAGCCAAGCCCGGTTGGTGTTGCTCAGTGGTTGAACCAGGAGGTCACAGTTTGATTCCTGGTCCAGGCACATGCCTGGGTTTTGGGCTCGATCCCCAGTAGGGGCGCGCAGGAGGCAGCCGATCAATGATTCTCTCACCCTTGATGTTGCTATTGTCTTCTCCCTTTCTTTCTCTGGGGTCCGTTAATATCCTATACAATAAAAGGCCAGGGACCATAAGCATGATGACCATAATGACCACCCAACCAGTTGCCATGAGCTGCATTGACCACCTCTTGGTCCCTTCCCGCCTGGCCCGCGAGCTGGCAGGCTGCAGTGGGCAGAGCGGTGAGCAGCGGTGGCTGCTAGCTACTCGCACACGATTTCATGCGCTGGAGGTGAGAGGTGGCCCTGTCGGTAGGTGTGTGTGCTTTGGGGGTGTCTCTCCATTTGCCCCAAAAAAGACTGCTGATGCAATAGCCACGGTGACACTTTGCCACCAGGCTTTGTGTCCTTGAGCCAGATTCTGCATCCCACTGAACCCCGGGAGCAAACAGAGGGAGACAAAGACCCAAGTGTGAGCAGACCTGTCAGGACAACCAGAACCAGAGGCACTGCATCGTGTAGCTGCGTTCCACGGACCGTGTTGAGCGTGTTGGAGTTTGCATAGCCAGCCCATTTTCTAGGTGTGGAAACTGAGGCCCAGAAAGGTAAGCGACGTGCCCGAGGCTGCACAGCTTGTAGAGCAGGGATCCAAACTCAAGTCCACTAGGCTCTGCTCCCACGCTCTTCATATAGTGCTGTCACGTGGCCTTTTCATACAGAGCTGTCACGTGGCCTTCTACTGGGGGCCTCCTGTGGCTTCACCTTCTAGAGTCCGTCCCTCTGGCCAGAAGGGACTGGACAGGTGCTGGGCAGTGACCTCGCTGGGCTACTGGCTCCCTGCACAGACGCCTGGCGCTCCAGCCCTTCGCCTGCTGGCCCCGCCCGGCCCCGTGGGCTCTGGGGAGGGAGAGAGCACACCCGGCATCCATCCCTCCAAGTCCTGCGGGCCCTCTCAGCCGGGCAGCGACCGTGGTGACCAGCTGCTCTCCCAGTGCCATCCTTCAAGCGCCCCATCTGGTGTCCTCCCCCCGGGGTCATTTGTCTTGGTGACATCAGGGTCCCGCTCCCTCTGCCCAGCTGACTCTCCGAGGGCACGGCCGCGTGGGCGTTCGGCCCCCCCCCCACGAGCTCCGGACGCCAAGGTGGCCAGAGGTGGGTGGGTCCGTTTGCATCCTCTTCTCAAACATGTCCAGAATCTGGGGACCGTGGAAGCAGCCCCTTGGGGGGGGCGGACGCTATTAGATCACCGCGCGCAGGCAGGCTGCTGTGTGTGTGCGGGGGTGATGCTGCCCGGGGCTGCCCGCTCTGCCACCGCTCGGTCCGGCGTGTGGCCTTGAAGGGAACGCGCGCCGAGGGGGAGGAAAGGCCCATTTAATAATCCCGGGGAGGCCGGCTCCCGAGAGCCGCAGAGAGCGTCGCCGGGTGTTCCCGGGGTGGGAGAGGTTCTGGATGAGGTCTTGCCATCCGCTCTGGAAAGAGCAGCTTCTAAATGGGCCTGTCTGCCGCTGCCGACAGCCCATCCATCCCGGGCCAGACGGAGGGGGAGAGTGGGAAGCAGGCGCACGGGGAGGCCTTCACGATGCTCTCCCGTCTGAGGGGGCTCCGCCAGCTTTGGTTTCTTCGGTTCGGAGCCGGGGCCGCTGCCCGCTCTGCAGTGGCCCGCTTGGAGGCAGAGTGGGTGCTGTCAGGCCCCTACCCCTTCTGTCTCCCTGGCCTCTTCACCCTGCATCCTGGCCTCCAGCCGTCTGCCCCCACGTGGGTCTCTTTTCCGGGGCTTCCTGGGCCCCAGGAGCACCCCCAGCCTGCTGCGGGGTGGGCCAGCGTGCTGGAGGTTAGGGCCCTTCCCCCGGGACTGAGGCATCGGTGTGCAGGTCGCCCAGCCCCCTCCCCATTGATCATATCTTTGTCGCGGTGGCTGGAGCCCCCTGGCAGGCCGGGTGGAGGAGGATGGAGGACCGGGTGACCCGCTCAGCCCGAGTTCTCTGCCGGTTATCCTTTGCTTCCTGCCTCCCTCCCCTCCCACCTGCTGTCCTGACAGGTCTACGCACACGTGGGTCGTTGTCCCCCTCTGCTTGCTCCCGGGGTTCAGTGGGTTGCAGAATCTGGCACAAGGCCCGGTGGCAAAGTGTCACTGTGGCTGTTGTATCAGCAGTCTTTGGGGGGCAAACGGAGAGACGCCCCCAAAGCCCGGCGCTCCGCCAGGGCCGGGGAGGAAGGGCTGGCAGAGTACTTACCTGCTGCTGGTGGCGCGGCCCTGTCCCCGGGGCAGCTGGGCCACAAGAAGCAGCCCTGGCTCACTCCTGGAAACAGAGGCTCGGCGGGGCCAGGAGACCTATGGGGTCACAGGCCAGCGAGGAGGCTTCTGGCCCCGGAACCTCCTTTTCACTGTCCTGGCACCTGGGACGGAGTCCCGGGTGGGGGGGTGGGGGGCAGCATTGCCTGGTGGAGGGGTGTTGCGCGGAGAGGGGCAGTTTCTGGGTCACATCCCGGAAAGATGTGTTCATTCTAGGGAAGCAGCCGGAGGCCCCCGGGGGCTGGAGTAGGGCGACCTTGGGGGTGTCCGTGGGGCCCTCACGCCAGTGTCTCAGGAGGCTTTCTCAAAAGGACTCTTCTTGCCAACACTGTCCGGCCTCGCCCTTCCCTCTGTGGAGGAGGCTCCCTGAGCCCTCCGATGGGCAGGCTCTGGGTGTGTGGCCCTGCCCGGAGCGGCCACTGACACTCTGACACAAGCTGTAGGTGTCCCAGGCCCGCCATCAGCTCAGGGACAGGCAGCCCCATCCCTCCTCTGGTTCCCATTTCGGGGGGCTCGGGTGTGCTCCAGCTTTGCCCGTGCTTTGGAACGGCTTCGAGCGTGGGAACGATCTGTTCCTAAGAGTTTGAAGGAACCATGTCTGGCCTTCCCCAGGCCTGCAGTCAATCCTGTGACAACTTTTCTGTTTCTTCCCGGCTTTGAGGTCTGCTCGTGTTTCTGCTTCTCTTGGATGAATGTTGGCACTTCCTACGTCCTGCAAAATGGTCTGGTTTTGGTAAGGTCTTCCTATGTGCCGCGTGCAGCCCCACATGGTATTCTGTAGCCTCTGAGCATCTGCGCCCACCACGACTTCCCACCACCCCTTCCCACCACCCCTTCCCACCACCCCTTCCCACCACCCCTTCCCACCACCCTTCCCACCACCCCTCCCACCATCCCTTCCACCACCCCTTCCCACCACCCCTCCCACCACCCCTTCCCACCACCCCTCCCACCACCCCTCCCACCACCCCTCCCACCACCCCTCCCACCATCCCTTCCACCACCCCTTCCCACCACCCCTCCCACCACCCCTTCCCACCACCCATCACCCCTTCCCACCATCCCTTCCACCACCCCTCCCACCACCCCTTCCTACCACCCCTTCCCACCACACCTTCCCTCCATCCCTCCCACCACCCCTCCCACCATCCCTTCCACCATCCCTTCCCACCACCCCTTCCCACCACCCCTTCCCACCACCCCTCCCACCACCCCTTCCCACCACCCATCACCCCTTCCCACCATCCCTTCCACCACCCCTCCCACCACACCTTCCCTCCATCCCTCCCACTACCCCTCCCACCATCCCTTCCACCACCCCTCCCAACACCCCTCCCACCACCCCTCCCAACACCCCTCCCACCACCCCTCCCACCACCCCTTCTTACCACCCCTTCCCACCACCCCTTCCCACCACCCCTTCCCACCACACCTTCCCACCACACCTCCCACCACCCCTTCCCACCACCCCTTCCCACCACACCTTCCCTCCATCCCTCCCAACATGCTTCCCACCACCCCTTCCCACAGACCTCCCAGGCCCTAGCACCTGCAGCCAGCCCTCCTGGTTAAGGGGCATGAGAAGGAGCGGAAGAGAGCCCTGTAGCACTGTCTGTGCCACCGTGTCCCTGTTCCTGGGCAAGAACAGCAGCCAGGACTGGCTGGGAGGTGACACGATGACAGCCTGGAGGTGAAAGGTGAGAGCTTCGAGGCCACCGAGGCCTGCTCCGGCCCTGGCTGCACCCTCAAAGCTAGGGGACGCTCAGCCTCTCCAACCCCACGTCCCCGTCTCTGACACGGGCGACTGTCACCCGCCGCCCCGGGGACTGAAAGGGAGACACGGGAGCATCAAAGCCAAGTGAAGTGTCCACGTGAGAAAGGGTGTTACTGGATGTACTTACACCTCAGCAGACCTGACTTCTGAAGGAACGCGTTGAAGGAATTTACACATGAATGTTCACAGTCGTCAAGAGGTGGGAACAGCCCCAGTGCCCATCAGCAGATGACAAACAAAACGTCCATCTACACAAGGGAGCACCCCTCGGCCATTAAGAGGAGTGAAGCCCGGCCCGGCCTCGGGGCTGGGTTAGAGTGTTGTCTAATACACCAAAAAGTGGCAGGTTCGATTCCCTGTCAGGGAGCGTATGGAAGGCAACTGATGGATGCTTCTCTCTCTCTCTCTCCCTCTCTTTTTTTGTCTCCCTCCTTCCCTGGCTCCCTTCAAAGAATATCTTTAAAAAAAAAGAAAAAAAGAAAAAGAACAAAAGGAATGACACTACAATATGGATGATCCTTGACAGCATCATATATCACAGAAGGCCACATGTGACTGATTCCGTGGATGTGAAATATCTAGAATAGGAAAATCCGCGGAGACAGGAAGCAGATTAGTGGTTGCCGGGGGCCGGGGGGAGGGGGGGAGTGACAGCTAATGGATGCGGGTTTCTGTCTGTGGTGGGGAGAGCGTCCTGGAGCTCCATCGAGGTGGTTGCACAACCTAGCGAATGTACTAAATGCCACTAAACAGTTTACTCAGAACGGCTGGAGATGGGGCTTATCGTACATGTGTTTTCCCGTCACCACAACAGAGAGCTGAGGGAGAGGGAGAGGGTGCCGGGTGCTGAGTGACACCCGGCCTCCCAAGGCTCTGCTCCGGCCTGGCCCCGGGGCTTGTGGCCTGGGTTCCAGCAGCCGTGCCCTTTGCTCCCCGTGGGAGTAGGGAGCCACGCCAGGACTCTGCAAGCTGGGCACCTGCTTCCCTCTCCCCGGTGGTAGGAGCCGGACCCAGAGCTCCGGCCCAGCCGGTCCAGTCACTGGCACCTGGACCCTGCCGGCTCCCCAGCACCCTGGCCCTGCGCCTGCAGTCCTTGGGGAGACGATGCATCCTCTGCAGTTCCTCGGGCAGCAGCCCTGAGGATCCATGCTCCTAATTACAGCTTGTTGGCAGTCCGTGTCTGGTGCCGGGAGGTGGTCAGCAGTGAGAGGCCGCACGCAGTTCTGCTGGGGCTGGCCACGGAGCGTGGCACGGAACGGTCAGCTGGCCACAGGCTGTGGCCACTGACCTGGGCCTGTGCTGGCCCCGCCTACAGGCAGAGGAAGATTCCAGAGCACATGGCCGCAGAACTGGGAGGAGGGAGGGGAGTTCCAGCCAGCGAGTGCTCGTCGACACCTAAGGAGAGGCCACGGAGAAGGCGGCCGGGGGGAGGGATGGTGGGAGAAGGGAGCACAGGCCAAGGAAGGACCTGCGAGAGCAGAGACCGGAGGTGGGAAGGCGAGAGCTCGGGGCTCTAAGAGGCTGTGCCCCCACCCCCCTCTCCCCCCCGGCAGTGGCAGGGGCATCTTGAGGGGTGTGCCTCGGTGTGATCCGCCCCACCAGATTCATCGTAGCTTCCACTGAGCGCAAGCCACACCACGGAAAGGAAGGACGGCTCTGAAGCCAGCACCCAGCATGGCCATCCATCGACCCATGGGGTCACGGTCATTCCCAGGGGTCTGACCTGGAGCTAGGGAGCCAGTCAGGGCACAGGGAGCCAACATGGGAACATTGAGGTCACGCCCCTCACCCCAGGCCCCAGACCCAGGTGGGCGCTGAGCAAAGGGACATGAGGGTGGGTGCTGAGTCCCGTGCTCCCAGCAGATGGCAACCTTGGACCAGGAAGGGATGAGGCCTACCTGGGAAGAGGCAGATGGCTGAGCAGCCCTGCCTGTTCGCTGCCCTCGGCCCCTGCTTGTTTCTGCACAGGTGGGCGCCAGGCCTCACCCAGGCCCTCCCTCCGCCTCAGCGGGGCTGTAGCAAAGCCGGGCGGGTGCTTCCTAAGAGTGGAGAGCTGATGGGTAGTTGTGCCAGCATGGCGCCTGGTAGGGAGGCGAAGCCCCAGAGAAGGTAGTTCTCGCTACCAGATTGTGTTGGCAGGGTTCCCATCCCCACGATTTGGTTGAGGAACCTGAGGCCCAGAGGGGTCGAATTTCTTGCCCAAAGTCACACAGCTTGGCAGATCACTGATACCAGGCCAGTTACGGGGCAGCCTGGTGGCTGCTAAGTTTTTGTTGCGCACTCACTAGCCATGTGCGCTGTCCGAGATCTTCCACGGATCTTCAGACTTAATTCCGAGGTGGAAACTGAGGCCGGAGGGCCTAAGGAAGGTGGCCCAGCAGCCTCTGCCGTCCTGCACACCAAGGGGTCGTGGGCTGCGAGACAGGCAGCCTGGAAGGCTTTCCCAGGTCAGTTCGGAGGAGGCACAATGGTGGCCGTACCTACTCCCATCCTGTCATTTGAACCTTACGGCTGCCACGTGAGAAAGGTCATTGTCATCCCCCCTGTTTTACAGAAGTCCAGGCTGAGGAGGGAGGGGCCCCGTTGTCTTGGCCAAAGTGCAGGCTTTGATCCCAAGTGGGCGAGGGGCTCCTGGGCCCCCCTGCACCAGGAAGAGGGACTCGCCGCTCACCCAGGCCCTGCAGGTCTCGGCCCGGGACCGCCCTCTCTTCTCGCTGAGGAGCCATGGGGCCGAGAGGGCGGGGGCAGTGCCGGGCCTTATCTGCTCCCGGAGCCAGGGGCCCTGCACCCCATTGCTCACGTTGCTTTTCTGGGTTTGTTTTTATTTGCTTGTTTTCCGTTAGCTTTTTTTGAGAAAGGCGACATTGTATTTAATGCCGATTTTTAAAAAGAGTCACTTGACCCTGACTTGTGATTTCTCTATGTGCATGAAGTCGTGAAGTTTTTGATGATTTTTTATTTTTACTTCCAATATTTTGGGGGGGTAGGTTTGTACTCCAAACTTTTAAATATGCAAATGATGTGATATTATGTGGTATCAAACAAGAGGTTTTGGAGGAGGCCTGGTTTATTCCTCCAGCTCATGTTCTGAGCACTGTGTCTCGTGCCATGGAGTGTAAGAGGACTGGGGGGAAGGCATTAGGAGGTTTGTCGTGTGAGTACCTGGAAAGGCGACTTGAAATACCTTCTCCCCGCCTGGCTTGCCTGCCATTCATCCCACTTAAAGTAGCTCTTGGGGCCCTGGCTGGTGTGGCTCAGTTGGCTGGCCGTCATCCCATGCACCAAGAGGTCCCTGGTTTGATTCCTGGTCATGGCACATGCCCCGGCTGTGAGTTTGATCTCTAGTAGGGGGTGTGCAGGAGGCAGCCAACCCACGTTTCTCTCTCTCTGCCTTCCTCTCTGTCTAAACTCAGTAGTCAAAACTATACTTAACGTAGGTCCTGGGCCTGGAGCCTCACTTTCCTCCTCTGTACCAGGGATCGAGCCATCCTGCCTGCTCCTCGGGGTTGTCGGGGAGCCACCGCGCCCTGCGTCTGGATGCCCGTGCGTCTGCCAGAAGCTGCGCCCGCATTGCAGGCGGTTGCTTCCTGAGCCCCAGTGTCTTTAGTCTTCACCCCCCTGACCACGTTAGGATCAGAATCTTGAGAAAAGCATCTTCCCCCCTGATGGAGGGAACAGCATTTCAGAGCGAACGAGGGCTTCCACCAGCCGGGATCCTCTGCCAGGGAGACACCGTTCCCTGAGCTCAAGTGCGTGACTCCAGGAGTGATCGGTGGAATTACTTCGTCCTTTGTACCCGCAGCGCTCGCTCGTGGCGAGAGGGAGCCCAGCCCAGGCCCGGGAGCGCTCCCTGCACCCGAGGGTCGCTGAAGTCAGCGCTTTCAGTGGCAGTGTTCCGGGGGCTGGGAGGCCTGCCGCTCCGGTCCAAAGCCCACGTGATTTGGGAGCAGACGGAACTGGCCCCGGGAGACCGCGCTGCCCCAAAGGTGAAGCCTTGGGGTGGTGGGAGGAGCCGGGGAAAGTGCATCTGGGTCCTGCCTCTGCCCGCCAGTGGCCTTGGGCAGGCCCCCACCCAGCTGAGGGTGCCCGAGACGCCTCCCAGCACCGAAGCTCTCCCTTCCATCGGTGAGGGGTCGTCTCTGGGCTGACGCAGTGGGCCCGGGATCTCTTTTATTTGGGTATCTCTCCCCTCCCCCCCCCCACACACACATCGTTCCTGCAAACGATTATCCCTCGTTTACAAAAAGGTCACCCCTGCTTCCTTGTGTTTGCATAAATGTGTTTCCATTTCCAGAGTCCTCTGAGGACATTGCCTTGTGTAACGGTGTCTGGCTCTGTGGAAAAGCAATGCAGAGAGAAGCAGAGGGAGCAGGGACCCTGGCCAGGCTGGTGCGGCCAAAACGGGCTCCTCGTTGGGACTGAGTCGCCACCACGTCCTGGGTCTGCTGGCCTAGACTCTCAGCGGTCGCCAACCTTTCGGACGGACCTCAGGGACCGCCGGTTGGCAAACCGCTGGCCTGGATCTGTGGTCGGCAAGCCGCGGCTCACGAGCCACAACGCAGCCCTTTGGCCCCTTGAGTGTGGCTCTTCCACAAAATACCACGTGTGGGCGCGCGTGCGTACAGTGGGATTGAAACTTCGTGGCCCACGTGCACAAGCCGGTTTTCGGCTCTCAAGAAGAAATTTCAGCCGTCGTACTGTTGCTATTTGGCTCTGTTGACTAATGAGTTTGCCGGCCACTGGCCTGGATCATCTGGCCCTTTGCTTCAGCAATGGGGCCAGGTGAAAGCTCATCTGGGATGGGCCACGCCGGGCGGAGGAGCTGGGCCAGGCGCCCTGGCTGTGCCCACGTCTCTGACGGGGTATGGGGGAGTTTGGGAAGATGGGCTCTCTCTGCTCCAAAGTTATTTTTAAAAAAATATATTTTATTGATATTTTACAGAGAGGAAGGGAGAGAGATAGAGAGCCAGAAACGTCGATGAGAGAGAAACATCGACCAGCTGCCTCCCATACCCCCCCCCCTCACTGGGGATGTGCCCACAACCAATGTACATGCCCTTGACCGGAATCAAGCCCGGGACCCTTCAGTCCGCAGACCGACGCTCTAGCCACTGAGCCAAACCGGTTTCGGCTCCAAAGTTATTTAAGACCCAGAAAATAAGCCCACCATGCAAGCGGCCTCGCTTTCAACCTAAGCACCATTAAGCTTCAGAGCTTGCAAGGAATCTTACAGGCCGCCCGTTCTGAACCTTATGGGGGTGGCGCAGGGGGCCCCCCCGAAGCCCGGAGAAGCCAGGTGCCTTACCGGGGTCATGAATTCTTGACAGCAGGCAAGCGATGGAATAGCACGCAGCACCCGGTGGTGATGCTCACCCCCCACCCACCCCCGGACCAGCCACGGAGCAGCTCAAAGCAGCCCCAGCCACAAGTTAATTAACCCTCCCAGCACCTCTCCGAAGGAGATAATTATTACTCATATCCCCTCCATAGGCGGTTAAACCAAGGCCCACAGGGGTTGAGCCGAGTGTATTAAATGCCAAGTGGAGGAGTTACCCTGCATCGAGCTTCATCTAACCTGCCTCTTAATTAGCCTGGGCTGTTCGTCTCCGAGTTTCTTTCAAAGACTCCATCTTTGCTGTTTTCTTTTAAAAACCATGTGCAACACCCCAGAAAAGGAAAACCCCGGAAGAATATAAAGCATCCGACCTGGTTTCCCGTGGGCGGAACCAAAGCCAGTGGGCATGGTTTGGGGGGGGGGGGGGGCGCGCGGGAGGTTGCATCCTGAGGCTGGACCGTCTCTTTCGTGAACCTGCCCGCTTCCCGCCTTATGGGTGCCATCGTTATGGGGAAGGGTGCGGAGAAGTGGGGTGCCAGAGATGAGGGTTCCTTCCGAGCCTCACCACCACTGTCGTGCGTCCAGATCCACAAAAGGCACTGGAGAGATCCGCCTTGTCTGAGCAGGGCTCGGTCACCATGACACCCAGGACCATTTAGCTGGAAATCACAGGGTCCCTGGGTCCGGCCACCCCCACGTGCAGAGCGCTCGCTTCCGTTGCTCAAGGACAGGGGAACCCCAAAGGCTCCTGTGTTGTTGTTGTTTTTCCCCTAGGAGAATTTTTATCATAAATTATGACTTCTCTCTTTCTACCCATACTTTGATATGTTTTCTGTATCAGGCTTGCCTTTATCATCTACTATAAGGTTTTGTTTCTTGACTAATTTGTATAATGCAGTGCTGTATCCCTACCTAGTGCTGCACAGCCAACCTACCCCCCAAAACTTACTGGCTTAAAACCACAGTCATCGTTGAGGATCTCAGAGTTTCTGTGGGGTAGGCCTTGGGGAGTGGCTCAAGTAGGCGGTTCTTGGCTCAAGGCTTTTCAAGACGTTGGCGGCTGGGGTCTGGAATCCTCTGCAGGCTGGCCCGGGGCGGGCGGGTTTGCTTCCAAGGCGGTGCCTTCCCGTGGCGGGCGAGTTGGGTCCTGTCTCCATGGAGTTGGGTCCTCTCCCCGGGGCTGCTTGAGCAACCTCACATCACGGCGGCTGCATTCCCAGGGCCAGCAGCCAGCAGAGCCTGGTGTGATGGGGGACCCGTGATGTGACCCAGCCCCAGAAGTCAGAAACTGCCCTTTCCCTTCGCCCTATTTCCCCAGCCACACGTCTGTTGTGCCCTGTGCTCTTCTGCTCTCGTGCACCGCCTCCAGCTCCCGCTCCTTGCTCTGTCCTACCCACGGGCTGAGTTGGCAAAAGCTGAAAATAGCCTGCGGGGGGCCCTGTGGCTGCGGGAGAGGAGTGGGTGCCAGCCCTGGGGTGCCCCAGGCTTCCTAGCTCCGCGTGGCTTTCAACTGGGCCCCTCTCTTTGTCTCCTGAGGCTGCAGCTGACAGTGACCCACGCACGCTGTTGCTCGGGAGCCCTGAGGACGTTAAGGGGGACCCTGGTTTTGCCCACTGCTGCCAGGGAATGGGGCTGGGCCATCGCTAAATCCTTGGACACCCTCTCTGGAGGTGCACCGCAGAGTTCCAGAAAACCCAGTGTTACTGCGCTGCAGCCTTTTCGGGCCCGTGGGCCCAAAGAAGGGCCGCAGACTGGGAGTGAGAACAGCGCTCCCAGGTGCTTCTGCAGCCGGGTCCTGTCCTGAGTGCTTCCTAGGCGCATTCGCTCATTTAATCTTCAGACAACCCCTAGGGAGTAGCGACCATTACCCCCCATTTTGCCGAGGAGGAAGCTGTGAGGCCCAGAGAGGTTAAGCCACTTGCCGAAGGCCCCACAGCTAGGAAATTGGGATTTGAGCCCCAACAGTGTGGCTCCAGGGTTTCGACTCCTATCCGTTCTCCCCTTACACCTCCACTGCCTGGTGCCCTGGGGCCCTTCTCTTTGTCCTTCTGGGCCTCAGTTTTCTTGGGTGGCCTCAGTGGAGGGGAGAGAAGGGAGGCAGGGCTGCAGTCGGCCCTTCCCCCTCGCCATTCAGTGCGTGCGTGCGTGCCCACGGCGGTGGCTCGCTCCAGGACAGCCGCCTGCCAGCCCTCCGAAGCTCACCGTTCTGCTTTCAAGATGCCCCCGGCCCAGGAGAGGGCCTGCAGGTCAGGAGGCCGGGAGAAGTGAGAACCTGCCTGATGGGCTGTGCTTTAGCTGCCGCCGCAGGATGACTCCTGGCGTGTAATCGCAGCGTGCGGCACGGGGACAAAGAACATGACAGCAGAGAACGATCAGACAGAGTGGAGGAGGCGGGAGAGGGCAGGGCGGGCGGGGCCGGGCCTGGAGCCTCCGCTTGCAGCCCCTCGGCGTCGGCGAGAACCAGGAGAGGCGGCCGGAAGACCTGCCCCCCATGCCCTCCTCCCCACTCCTGCCCCAGACACCTGACCTCCTGGCAGCACGCCCTCCCGCGGCCCCCCAGGCGATGACAGCACACAGCCTCGGCTTTTCCTGTCCACCAATTAAGGGATTTACTGGGTTGACGGTTCTTGGAAACCCTGTGCAGATGTTGTGTTCAAGCCAGTGAGGGGGGGGGGAGGGGGCAAGGGTCGGCTAACTGGGTATCAAACTCCTGCCGCTGGGAGAGTCGTGGTCCCTGGTCGGCTGGGATCATTCGGGCTGGAGGGGATGCCGGGAAAACGGTGGCCCCTGGAACAATAAAGGAGGGCTGGCGGGTGCCGGGTGAGGGCTGGTGGGTGCCGGGTGAGGGCTGGCACACACGGACCACCATGTAGCAGAGGCTGCCCTCTCGGCTGCTGCAGACACTCTCACTAGCTAGCCGGCAAGTGAGTGGCATTGCTATGACTTCAGCCCAAGGGTGTGAAGGCCCCCCCACCCGTTTTTTTTGGTACCAGATCTATAATAACAGACTCTAACTTGAATTAAAAAAATTAGTGAGCATAGCCGAAACCGGTTTGGCTCAGTGGCAGAGCGTCGGTCTGCGGACTGAAAGGTCCCAGGTTCGATTCCGGTCAAGGGCATGTGCCTTGGCTGCGGGCACATCCCCAGTAGGGGGTGTGCAAGAGGCAGCTGGTCGATGTTTCTCTCTCATCGACGTTTCTAGCTCTCTTTCTCTCTCCCTTCCTCTCTGTAAAATATCAATAAGAAATATTTTTTAAAAATTAGTGAGCATAGAGGGAACAATGGAAATACAAAATTGCTGTCGAAACCGGTTTGGCTCAGTGCATAGAGCGTCGGCCTGTGAACTGAAGGGTCCCGGGTTCGATTCCGGTCAAGGGCATGTACCTTGGTTGCGGGCACATCCCCAGGAGGGGGTGTGCAGGAGGCAGCTGATGATGATTCTCTCTCATTGATGTTTCTAACTCTCTATCCCTCTCTCTTCCTCTCTGTGAAAAATCAATAAAATATAATTTTTTTTTAAAAAAGACATACAAAATTGCTGTGTGCAGACACCGCCGTAACCCTTGTCTCGGGCAAGCATCCTCCGTGGGCGCTGAAATCAAAGGGTGACCGACGGTAGGGTGCCTCGGCTCGGAGTACCTCCCCACGAGAGCCTTACGGATTTCGAAGGAGAAAGTGGTCCCTTTCAATGAGGCAGGTGCCACCTACACCAGGTGATCAATGTTGTTATAACCACGAGGGAGGGACAGCGACCTCAGCGCCTCCTGAGAGGGACGCAGGGTCGCTCCTGGGGTGTTCCTGCCCAGAGTGGCCTGTTGGGTTAAACTTGGGTGAGTGTGTGCTTTGAGACCTAGCTGTTCTGCACCAGGTGGGGTTGGGGCCCAGCTCAGCACCCCTCCCCAGAGCTGGTCAGACAGGCCCTCCCCGACCTAGCACTGAGCCCACGTGGACAAAACACCGGGTGCCTCATCCACACCGGGAAGGCTGCAGAATTCTACGGGCCCGCCCGCTCCGGGGTGCGCGGTGCTGATGCAGCTAGTTTCAGCGTCACAAGGACCCATGCGGGGAAGCAGGCCTTCCTGGCAGACGAGAGGAAGCGAGAGGGAGTGATGGGCTGGCTGCTGGGTGAGGCTGGTTACCTGTGGGCCTGGGTGGTTCTGGGGACCGTTAGCTCAGAAGAGATGGAGAGGCCCGGCAGACGGCTGAGCGTCCCTTCCTCTCTTCACCCCTCGTCCTGAACGCGCCCCCCCTCCCCCCTCGGTGGGGCCGGCATGGGTGTCCCGCCCGCCAGGAGGAGGTCGGCGGGCCCCGCCATGAAAAGCAAGCCAGGCCGCGGGCCGGCTCCCCGAGCTCGTTAGCAGGGAACACAATGGCCACTTGATGTTTTCCGAGGAAGGGTTCAGGCGGGTCACCCACGTGTTGGCATACGCGCTTGGTATCCTGGCCAAGTGACTCATTCAAAACGGGAACATTTGTTTGAGGGGATGTGTGGCAATGTGGCCCTGGAACAGGAAAAGGGGGCGTCCGTATCCGTGTGCCCGGCTGGGGTTCCCCTAAAATCGCTGCTGTCACCCACCTCGCTGAACTGGCCACTTGGCATCTGGGGTGTCCATTCACAAGTGGCGGTGGTGGAGGCGGGGGGGGGGGGCGGGGAAGGGGGTGCTTGCAAATGTCGTCCGGCCTGACAATGGCCCGTTGTGCAGAGCCTGGCCGGGGAGGGGGCCGGACAATAACGAGCCGCAGTCAGGAGGTGCCCGCCGGCTGCCAGCTTTTCCTTGGCACCGCGGTTTACACGTCTATTAGTCCAAGTGCCCGGCAGCTTCAGATGGGCTGGGATTTGTTTGGAAAGATGAAAGATTGGGGGGCTATTTGAACATCTGTTCTGGTATCACTTGGGGAGTTTCAAGTCTGGATTGCCAGCCTGGGTGGGGATGGTTGATTCCCTGCGTAGGGAGTTAAGAAAAAAAGAAGAAGAGCGTGAAAATGAGACTTGAGTTTTTGCCTGATCCTGTGTTGGGAGGGCTGGGGGGCTGAGACACCTCAAGGAGCAGCTTTGCTCAAAGGGAAGCTGTTGCAAAATGGGCTCCTGGCCCCGAGAGGGCTGGTGGCTGCAGGCTCCGGGGTCACGCCGCCCCGAGATGCTGCCGCCTCGGCTCGGCTCGGCTCGGCTCTCGGCGCCTCTGGTCTCCCTGTGCATCTCTGGGGACAGGGACAGCAGATGAGTGTTCTGCAGTGTCACCGAGAACTCTGGCTCGCGCGAGGGACCAGCTGGAGGCAAGCGCTGGGGTCTGTTCGAGACAGATGGCTCTGTCAGATTTGGCTCCCGGAAATTGTGCAAGACATGCGACACTTGGCGGGACTGCAGAGGCCTGGGCTCCCAGGGTGGCCGCAGGGGCCGGCTCAGGGGGGGCCAGGGAGAACAGAAGGGGGTGGCCCACTGCCTGTCTGCCCCCTGCACCACCCACTCTATGGTTTTATGGGAGGACTTCTTAGAGGGCCTTGCAGCTTAACAATCATTCTCACAATGACCCGTGAGGCCTCCCATGGTCTGCCCGCCCCCCGCTCTGGCCTCCTCCCCCTCCACTCTAGCCCAGCTGGCCTTGCTCTTTCTCCAGCACACCGGTCACGTGGCCACCCCAGGGCCCTTGCACTTGCTGCACCCTCTGCCTGGCCCGCGCTTCCTCTTGCTGTCTGCCTGGCTGGCATCCTTGCTTCCTTCCCGGGCTTCCCTCCACCGTTACCTTCTCCGAGAGGCCTTTCCTAACGACCCTATCCAAAATTCCAGGCTCCAGCCTGACAGTTTCCCTCCCCCCTGCCAAGCATGTTGTCCTCCCTCACAGGTGTTGCGAACATGCTGTTTTACTTGTCTGCTCTCTGTCCCCCTCAACCCCACCGAAACCCACGTCGGCTCCGTTAACTCCGTGGGCGGCCTGGTTTGTGTATGGCTGCGTGCACGGTTCCTGGAACGGGGCCTGGCACTCACAGTAGGTGCTTAATACATTTCTGTGGAAGAAAGGAATGAAGATCAGGGAGAAACAAGCACTACCAGCCTCCTTCCTCTGTTTTCTGTTTTGTTTTGTTTTTTAAATAATTATGAGAGAGGCGCTGACTCTGAATTCCCCGGGGAACGTGAAAGGCAGAGGAGGGAGCCTCACAGGCAGGGAAGCCGCCAGGCAAAGGGGCCAAGACCCAGAACATAGGCGCCACCCGCCTGAGTGACACCGAGCACCTGTGCCCCCCTCGCCCACCCGGCAGCCTGAGCTGACCGTGATGAGGATGCTGGCAACCTGGGGACCTGTCACCCGCCAGCTGGGCCCCTGAGAAGGTCCCAGGAGGACTCAGTCACAAGGAGCCCTCTGTCTGGGGGCCACACCCTCGTGCCACGCAGAATAGCAGCAGGCAGGGATAGGGTCCGCTCTGTGGAGCAGGGGCCAGAGCCACATGGGTTCCTCGCTGCACAAGGACATTAGCTGGAATCCAGCTGGGACGCCACACCCCCAGCTGTGTCCTGGACAAAGGGGGCTCCTTTTCCTCACCTGCACCTTGCTCCTCTTTTGTTATAATCTGTAATATTAACCAGCTCTGCAGAGAGTCTTCGTAGAGGCTGAGACAGACACAAAGAGGATAGGAGGCGGCCCCTCACACGCTGTCCTTTGGTCTCTGCGTTACCTTTGTTTTATCATGCTGAGGGAGCAGATGCCCGGCAAGGACCACGCCCTGTATCCCTTGCCCCTCCTGCAGCCACCGCCATCTTGCTCCCCCACCCCCATGAGAGAGTGGGCAGGTGTGGGAGCTCCTGCCCAGCCTCCCAGACAGCTGTGGAGCCTGCAGGCAGCTGTGGAGTCTGCTCGGTACCCCAGGGGAGGTGAGCAGAAAGCATGTCTTCCCTATCAGAGCAGGGACTGCTGGCCTGAAGAACCATCCCAGCGTCAACGGCAAACCCTCGTATGGCCCTGCGTGTCCTCGCGGGACATCTAATATCGAATCCTCACAGCAACCCTATGCGGCGCTACTGGCATGGTCTCCATTTCACGGGTAGGGAAACTGAAGCACCGAGTGGGTATGTCGCCCGCCAACGTCACCCGGAATAGCCAGGGTCCCAGACCAGGCCCGCGGGCTGCAGCACCCGTGCCGGTGAGGCCTCTGGAGGCCCCCGAGCCTGGCCTGGAACTCCCGTGTGAGGCGAGGCCACTGCTCCGGCCACCTGTCCCCGGCCCGGGTGCTCGAGCCCAGCGTAGCAGCCGCTTTTCAGAAGAGCCTGTCTGGCTTTTGTTGTCTCCTCTGTCCTTCCTGAGGCAATCAGGCAGCACTTTCTGGAGTTTCCTCTTCCAAGAGCCCCGCTGCCATCGTTAGAGAGGACGCTGAGCCTCCCTGCTCCCCCCTCCCCCCCGGCCCCTGTGCTGAATGGAGGGCTGTCCGCTTCGCAGGGCAGACGTGCCCGCAGGGCTCAGGGCCATGGCTCGGGCGCAGTGGGTGGCCTCGGCCTAGCAGGCAGGCTGGACCTCATCCCAGCCCCTCTTCCCCTGCCAACCCCAGCTGCTGACCAGGCCCTTGGCCCCCTGGGGACCCTCTCCACGTTGTCCTCACTCCATAGGCGGCGGGGGGTGGAAGTCGGGGCCAGCGCGGCCATTCGGCCGTGAGAGGCCGCCTCACAGGCCTCTCTGCGGGGTCATTAATCTGCTGGCTCTGCCCTCCCCCCCCCCCCCGCCCTGGTACAGAACACTGCCCTTGTCCTTCTCGCCACAAAGGGCCCTTATTCCCTTCCTCTCTTCTTCGGGCTGGTTTCGGGTTGACTGGGTCAGGCTCCGGGGACGTGGACAAAAATAAGGCAGCCCCGCTCCTGACCCTCAGAGCGTGGTGAGGAAGCAGGAAGGTAAACAGAAGAACCCGGCTCTCAGCCTGGGAGTTCTCGCCATCCCCGCAGCTGCAGCACCTTGCTGTGCTTCTTTGGGCAAATCACTGAACCTCTCTGGGCTTTGCTTTCCCACCTGTGAGATGGGGATAAGAATGCTTGTTTGCCTCTCTTGTAAAGAATAACCATGTGCCGAAACCGGCTTGGCTCAGTGGTAGAGCGTCGGTCTGCGGACTGAAAGGTCCCGGGTTCGATTCCGGGCAAGGGCATGTACCTTGGCTGCGGGCACATCCCCGGTAGGGGGTGTGCAAGAGGCAGCTGGTCGATGTTTCTCTCTCATTGACGTTTCTAGCTCTCTATCTCTCTCCCTTCCTCTCTGTAAAATATCAATAAAAAATATTTTACAAATGTTTTTTTTAAAAAGAATAACTATGTGTGTGTTTGCATGCAGGTTCAATAGTTTCCGTTCTGTTCAGCTTTATTCGAGTACCATTTGCACACAGTCAAACCCGTGCGTGTTAAGTGTCTAATTTAACGAGGTTTGGCGAATGTGTGCGGTCGTGTTCACCACCACCACGGTCAGCGCACGGAACGTCTCCGTCTCCAGGACGTTTCGCCGTGCCCCGTGCGGCTAGTCCCTTCTCTTCACCCAGCCCCTGGAGCCACAGGCCTGTTCCCTGCCCTGCCTCCGAGCCTTTGCCACTGGCTAGGGGACAGGTTTTACACCTGTGCTCCTTTCCCGTGACTGCAGCCGTTCCCCGGAACTGTCGAGATGGCCACAGGGCAGTGGCTGGAAACAGCAGGAATGCACTCTCTCACGTGCCAGGGGCCGGAGGTCTGAAATCAAGGTGTTGGCAGGGCCGGTTCTTTCCGGGGGCCCGGAGGGAGGGTGCCCGTGCCCTGTCCCCGCTGCCGGTGGCTGCCAGCGGTCCGTGGCTGCCTCGGTTTGTGGCTGCACCCCTCCCTCTCTGCCTCCGTCTCCACGTGGCCTCTGTGTGTCTGTCTCCACATTCCACGCTCTCGGCCAGAGTCCAAATCTCCCCCTCTTCTCACAGGACGCCGGGCAGGGGATTTGGGGCCATCCTAATCCAGTGAGCGCTCATCCTAACCTGATTACGTCTGCAAAAACCCTGCTTCCAAATAAGGTCACATTGTGAGTTACTTGGCGTGAATCTCAGGGGTCACTATCCAGCTCAGGGCAGCAGCCTTCTGTGCCTCAGTCTGCCCGTCTGTGCAGAGGGGTAACAACAAGGCTGTTCATTAAGAGAGAACACAGGCAGAGACCTCAGGGCACAGCCCCCTCCCCAAATCAGCCAGATCAGATAGCTTGTTCTTGCGGGCATCGCTCCAGCCGTGGCGGCCACCCCTGAGTCCCCTCCGAGATCGGTCTTTTTTTCCTCCTACCCCAGAGCAACCGCTGTCCACAGTTTGCTGTTTCAGACTCAGTGCCTATGGCTGTGGCCAGAGACCACCTCTAGAGTTGTTTGGTTTGCTTTGTCTTCCTCTTCTTTTTTTTTTAAAAAAAAACTTTATTGTTGAGAGAATTACAGATGCCTCTCCATCCCCTTTAAACTCTGGGTGTATGATGGCCCAGAGCACCTGTCCTCTGGCACTGGCTGAGGGATTGGGGTTTACTCTGAGCGATTCCTAGGTCCAGTCTGTCTCTTTTCCTGGCGGCATAGTATTCCACGTATGGCATTCGTTCACTCGTGTTTCACTGATGGAGGGACTTGTTTCCGGTGGGTGTCCTGCTATCACAGATGCCGCCGGTGCCTATTCTTCTCCCTGGTGCTCCTGCATAGAGTTCCCTAAGGGTTTGTTACTGAATTTCAAGGTGGCAGACTGGGGTCATCTGCTTTTCTGGATCTTGGCAGCATGCTTGTCTCAAGCCAGTTGTATCAGCTTCCCCTTCTCCGGCAGGAAAGGAGACCAGCAGTGTTCACCTTCAAAAGTAGGAATTGGCTGAAACCAGTTTGGCTCAGTGGTAGAGCGTTGGCCTGCAGACTGAAAGGTCCTGGGTTCGATTCCGGTCAAGGGCATGTACATTGGTTGCGGGCACATCCCTGGTAGGGGGTGTACAATAGGTAGCTGGTCAATGTTTCTCTCTCATCGACATTTCTAGCTCTCTATCTCTCTCCCTTCCTCTCTGTAAAATATCAATAAAATATATATATTTTTTAAAAAAAGTAGGAATTGGGTAAACCTAGAGGCTAAGGGTAGATTGCAAGACGTGGGAATGGAGGGCAGGACAGCAGCAAGCCACACTCGCACCTGTGCAGACACCGAGGCAAGGGTGCGGCTGGCCCTTTTGGTTTTCAACAAGTGGGTAGCACCTGCTCTATTCTAAGTCACTTAATTCTACCCACAACCCTGCCATGCAAGTTCCATTGTCATCCCCGTTTTGTGGGCAGGAAAACTAAGGCATGGAGAGTTGCAATATCTGGCCAGCAGCAGAGCCAGGATCTGAGCCCAGTGGGCCGAGGCTGGACCTGTCCAGGTTCTTTTCCCGGAGTGTGTGGTGGTTTGGCAGCTACGCCAGCTGTGGTCAACATCTGTTGGTCCCTTCAGAAGATCAGGTTGGCCTCTTTACCACCCTGCCTGCTGCTGTCATCTCACCCCAGGTGCCCGCCAGGCCCTAACAGAGACGCTGGTCCGAATGGACTCACTGTCTGTGTGGACTGCACATCGGGAACTGGGGAGACAAGCGATTTCCTTAAGGACAGCTCTGAGCATCGGCAAGGCATGACCAACCACCCCAAACGTGTGGCTCAAACCAATGGCCATTTTGTTGTGATCTCCCGGGACCCAGGGCCCGACTAGCTCCGCCACGTGGCTGTCACTCAGGGCCTCCTGTGTGGTGTCTGTCACGTGGGGCTGGGCTGGGAAGACCCGGGAGGTTAGGGACAGCTGGGGTCAGAAGTCCAACATGGGTTGCACTGGGCTAAAGTCAGGGTGTTGGCAAGGCTGGCTCCTTGCCTTTTCCAGCTTCTGGGGGCTGCCCATGGGCGTTGGCTTGGGGTCCCTTCCATCTTCAAAGCCAGCAGTGTTGCATCTCTGCTTCCAAAGTCATGCCCCACTCACCACAGCCAGGAAGCCATCCAGTCTTCCCGGATCACGTCTCCAGCTCAAGGCTCCTAATGGGATCACGCCTGCCGGTCTCTTTTGCTAAAATAAGGTCACGTGTGTACAGCTTCTGGGGATTAGGGCAGACACCTTTGGGAGGTGACGTTATTCTGTCTGCCACGTCCTGCATGACCAGTTGGTTGGGCAGGGGGAGGCCACTAAGGAGGGGCAAGAGAGGAACCCAAAGCCAGGGATATAGGGGACCCTCCCCACCCCAAGAGGAGGGAATGGGCCAACTGTAAAGTTGCCACCAGGGGCAGGGAGTGCGGGCCAGGCATGGCCTGGGGTGGGGAGGGAGGGCAAGAGCATGAGGTAGAGACCTGAGCTTGGATGGGCATTTGCCCAGAAGAGAATCTGCGTTTGCAGCACTTCCCAGCCAGCCTGGGCAGCGGGACCCCTGTGGATGGAGGACCCAATGTTCCAGGAAGGTGCTTTGTGAAGGGACTTCTTCCTGATGTTGCGCTTGGGACTGGAATGCCCTCTTCAGCTGATTGACACCCTTGGTCTGAGAAGGCCTCTGGGAGGAGCATCTCTCTGTCTGGCCCTGACAAAAGGGGTTGCCTCTGTCCATATGTATAAAAGCCAAAGCAACTGAACACCAGTCGACCGGTTACTATGATACACACTGACGCCCAGCGGGGAGACGCTGAACGCAGGGCCTGGTGGTCAGCGAGCTTACTGAGCAGCGGCAGTGGTGGTAGGTTCAGCGGATCCTGGATTGCAAGAGGGGGAAGGCCAGGCCGAACCAGTTTGGATCAGTGGATAGAGCGTCAGCCTGTGGACTGAAAGGTCCCGGGTTCGATTCTGGTCAAGGGCACGTACCTTGGTTGCAGGCACATCCCCAGTGCGGGGTGTGCAAGAGGCAGCTGGTCGATGTTTCTCTCTCATCCGTGTTTGTAACTCTCTATCCCTCTCTCTTCCTCTCTGTAAAAAATCAATAAAATATATAAAAAATAAAAAGAGGGTGAAGACCAGGCTGAGGGACCCCACTCGTGCACAGATTTGTGCGCCTGGCCTCTAGTTTCAAATAATTAAACAGTCAAAGCCCTGATGACGTCATGGGTGTGGACACTTGGCTGTGGATGGGCAGAACTTCCAGGAGCGGGGCTCAGAGGGTCCCGGTATTTATGTATTAGTGTTGGACAGTTTCCCTTCGTGGCCAACAAAGCCAGCCCTTCCCAACCACCCTCCCCCACCTGCCTGTCTGTCTTCCTGACATCCCGTGGCCCAGTTTCCCAGCTGTGGGCCGTGGCCTCTGGTCAGTGGGTTTGTTTAGTGAACACGTACCACAGTGGGAAACGGTCAACGCTCATGTAGTTATGTGAGCAGCATCTTGTCTTTAAGGGAGAAAAATGCATCTGGGGTTGACCGGGCAAGTCTAGGGAGTCTGAAGGCCAAACGGTACCTTGGTCATGGGTGGGTTTGGTTCTGAATGCCCTGGGCCCTGAGTCTGACCTGACAGAAGTTTTGTGTCTATTTGGGAGCTGGCCGAGCAGGTGGGTGGCAGAGCTGGGGGCCAGACCGAGGCTTTTGGGTCCTGAGCTGCCTTTTCTGCCCCATCTGGCCTTCCCGTATGCCGCCAGCCAGCTAGCCCTCACCCGGCCTCAGGGGAGGCCCGGGCAGCCTCCACGCCCCCTCCCATCTCCGGGACAAGGGAGGCCAAGTGCCTTGCCCAGGAGGCAAGGAGCATCCTAGCATGAGCCTGCCTCTGGCCCCCCGGGAGCTTGCCCTGCTGTTAGGGTTCAAGTACAGCACGTTCCCTCGGAGGCCTCTGCCGTGCCCCTGGCTGGGCAGAAATTAAAATGGCTTTAACTATATAGACTTAATTACATTTTTTTAATTATGTCCAAATATATAGCATATACAAGTTGCCATTTTAATCACTAAGTATGCGATCCGGGGGCATTAGTGACATTCACAGTGTTATGCAGCCATCACCGCCATTCACCTCTAGCACTTTCTCGTCTTCCCAGACGGGAACTCTGCACCCATTCGGTAGGAACGCCCACTCCCCTCCAGCCAGCTCCTGGTCACCTCTAGTCTACTTCCTGTCTCCATGACGTTTTCCGTTCCAGGTTATGTTATGTAAATAGGGGTCATACAATAGTTGTCCCTTTGTGTCTGACAGCTCTCGCTCAGCATAATGTTCTCCAGGTTTATCCATGCTGCAGCCTGTGTCAGAGCTTCATGCCTTTTCACTGAAGCTGAGTAATGTCCCACTGTATGGACCAGGGGTCAGCAAACTGCAGCGCAAGAGCCACATGCGGCTCTTTGGCCCCTTGAGTCTTTAGCAAAGGCCAGCTCAGGAGTACCCTAATTAAGTTAATAGCCATGTACCTACCTATATAGTTTAAGTTTTAAAAATAAAATTGGCTCTCAAAAGAAATTCCAGTCGTCGTACTGTTGATATTTGGCTCTGTTGACTAATGAGTTTGCCGACCCCTGGACGAGATGGACTACATTGTGTCTCTCTGCTCACCATCCATCAAGGGTTGTGCTTTCTGAGCGGTCACCAGGCGCCTACCTCGGTGCTCACAATGGCCCTCTGGTTGAGATGCCGCCTCACCCACGTTCTGGATGAGAAGACTGAGGGTTTACAAAGCCAAGCACGTTGGCCCCGCCCGCCCACCTAGCATGGGCCGAGCTGGGCCACACCCAGGTGGTTGAACTCCACACCCCATGCCCGAGCCCCCCCCCCCCCCCCCCCCCCGCTGGCCTGCCTGTGGTTTATTTGGGGGTGTGGTGGGGCCGGAGGAGGGGAGGCAGGCAGAGGAGTTGCCGCCAAGCGGCTGGTTCCCGTGAGCAGGAGCTGAGACTTGCTCACCTCTCCGCCCGCCCGGGGGGAACCGGGGCAGTGGGTGAGGGGCCCCAGAGCTGGCTCCTCCCCGGGGGGCTGCCTCTCCTTCCTCCTTGGCATCCTCCCCCCGCGCAGGCTTCCCACCCAGTTCCAGCGGCCGGCCGGCCGGCTCTCTGAAGTGGCACCAAACCTCCCAGACCCATAGGGCTTGGCTGGCACCCCCTTCCCTCTCACCTCACATGGCGCCTTGGCGTCGGCGTCGGGGAGGTTGCCAAGCCCGCTGCAGGAATGTTTATGGTTAAACCTCCCAAGTCGAGGCCGAGACCAAGACCGTGCTGCATTTTACGAGCCCAGCGGAGAGTGGTGCCCTCCGTGAGTGTTTGCTAACAACCCAGGCAGCTGGCAGAAGCCGCCTGCATTGGGGGGTAGAAGGGGAGATGTATGGGATTCCTGGGGGCCATCAAAGAAAGGCCCGGATTGGGGGCGGGGGGGTCCCCGGGAGGTGGGGTAAGGAGTGGTCTCCAGAAAATGCAATCTCCTCCTAAGAGCCTGCCACGGAACACAGGTTAATTCTGCCCTCACCTGCACAAGCCACCCTTTAGGTAAAATGGCACCAGCGGGCCTGGTGGTGGGAGCAGTTGGGTTTGGCCAGGCGGCCCTGAAGGAGCAAGGGAAAGGAAACCTGCCCAGGTGACACTGCCAGGCCAACCTGGGGCTCCTCTCTGATCTGGGGGGTCTAGGTGGGACGGTGCCTTCTGACACTCTCCGTCTCTCCGGCTCTGGTGCCATCGTCTCTCATCTCTCTGAGCCCTTAACGCGAGGCCCTGTCTCCCTAGGCTCCTCCCGGGAGGAGGACAGAGGGCTCTCCTTCCCTTCAGGCAGCAGCCCCAGCCCAGGGGCGCCCTCCTTCCAGAGGCCACAGGGTCCCTGGGTGTCAGACCCTACTCTTTGTCTCCTAAAATGGACACGGCCTTGCCCTCACCCGCCCGTCCACCTCCAGCCTCCCGCAATCAATCCGGGCACAGACCAGCCTGAACAGGCCATCATCATGACGGGAGGGAGGCAGGAGCAAGCTGGTCTGGGCTCCACGACCCGGGCAGGGGGTGCTGCCCACCTCAGTGGGTCAGAACGTAAGAGCCGGCAGCATTCTCTAGGCAGGGACCCTTCCAGCGCTCCCCCCTCCCCCCCAGCTCAGCTGGGAGCAGCTCTCTGAACAGCTGTTAATGACTGCCCCAGATCTCCAAACCTTCCACTTCCAATTTCCCGTCTTAGAATGTCACCTGGGGGAGGAGACGCAGCCCGGGGAAGGGAGAGAGGAAATAAAAGGGAGAGAGAGCGAGCTCGAACGCACACTCTAATCTTCGCTCGGCGGCTCGGCTTTCAGGAGCCCCAATTAATCATTATTAATTTAATCCGGGATGACTCAGAGCCGTCCTGACAAGAGATCAGCCGCGATTTATCCCACCTGCTCAGGGACGACCTTATCAGAATTCAATGAATTCGTCATTGCATTAAGTGAGGACCCTAATGACTCTCTTGTCTGCCCGGTTTACCGAATGGCCATCCGCCGCCAATGACTCACGGCCTCCCCGCCCCCGTGGAGCTGTTGTCAGGCAGGGCTTTCCGTGGACAGCGCGGAGGGGGGCGAGGCTCCGGCAGGAGGATCAGCCTGTCCCCTTCTCTGGCACAAAATGAGAGCATAATTTTCTGCTCTGGTGCCGGCAGCGCTCAGACGCATTTATCTCTCAGAATCACCAGGGGTGCTGGTTTACAACGTGGGTTTGCAGAGCCTCGCTCCCAGAGCTGCTGATCCCGAAGGCATGGGTTGGGGCCTGGGAACGTGCATTCTCCCCGCCCTCCCTTCCCCTCTCCCCCGAGCACTGGTGATTTTGATGCCAGGGCCTCTATGTATCTTGAGATAAGTCCCAAGCCTTACTCATTGTTGACACTCGGTGTTTTAGGCAGGGCGTGGGTGATGCTAGCTGCTGGAACAAGTAGTCCCAAATCTCCCACGCTTAATGCAGGGTTCATGGTCCAGGAGGGTGTTCTGTAGAACCTCCGTGAGGTGGTTTAAGGGCTCAGGCACTGCTGCCTCTTGGGGCCTCAGAGTCCCCCACTGCTAGTCCATCTAGCAGAGAAGGTGGGAGACGGTGCAGTGGTAGGTGCATCACTTCCACCTGCAGTCCACTAATCAGAGCTAGCCCGGTGGCCCCCACCTAGAGGTGATGGGGTGGAAAACTTTGCCTAACTATGTGTCCAGGGAGAGGAAGTAGATTTGGGGGGACCATCGGCCTGTCTCTGCCTCGCCCAGGGCCTAGCAGGGCGCTCAGCATGTGCCCGGCATTCAGGCGAAGTGACCGAGTGACCGGAGGCTTGCCAGGTGGCCATCATTCTGATGTGGCTCATCCTTGGGGCTCCAGGCTATGCCCCAGCCATGGTAGTGCTGAGGTTAGGGGGCATCCTCGGAAGTGAGGTGCTTGGGGCTTCGGGTCCATGTTTCAGGGCTAAGTCACTACCCAGATGCTCCCAGGGAAGAAGTCCATCCTGACGATGTTGTTACTCATCCACTTTGGCCAGTGGATGGAGACTGTGGTCATTCCCTACCGGTCCCTCTGATGCTGCTTCATGGCTCCTCCTCCTGCAGGGAGACCTCCCTGTCACCAGAGGGCGCTGAGATGCCCTCTGACTAGACCTAGCATCCATGGTAATCTTGGCAACTGGTACTTCCTGAGAGCTGGCTGCGCTGAGTTTCACCTGTACCCTCATGACAACCCTGGGTGGCAAGTTCTACTGCTACTGCTACTCCCATTTTGAAGACAAAGAAACTAAGGCCCAAGGCCACACCGCTCACAATCTGCAGACTACGTTACAAAAGGATGGCTAGGCGCAGGCCTCGTGGGCTCCAGGAAACCTGGGGAAAGTGACCCTCAGCTGGCCCCCTGGGCAAAGCAAGGGTGAAAATGAGATAGGCCTGTAGGGTAGTTGTGAGGACTAAATGAGAGAATGTGTGTGAAGTGCCTGGCACAGGGTGAGTGCCCAGTAAACAAAGCTACTCGTCTGGTCACAGCTCCAGCGTTCGCATCCTGGGATCTTTACTCAAGAATCCCTTGAAGCGCTGAGTGTAAGGGCCGGTTCCTACCTTTCTCCGTGCGCTCTTCAGGGCTGGCCTGGGCGTCCTCCCTGACTGGCTATGGAAGTGTTTGCCTCCTGGCTCCAGACAAAGACAGTGACCCTGATGGGGAGAGTAGGACTAGGAGCAGTCCTGGGGGCAGGAGAAGATTCCAGAATCAGAGGTGGCTCTGCTTAGAGGATGATTGCCCTGTGTCCTCTCTGCACCAAACGCCCAAAGTCATGGACCCCCAGAACACAGAGGGACCCTCAGAGATAGCCTTCTTGTTTCACGATGGGGAAACTGAGTCCCGGAGCGAGGGAGGGGCCAATCACCCCCGTTGTTTTGTGCAGACCCCTGAATAGCCCCAGCTGATGCCTGGGCCGGTTGTCTGTCGTGACCCCCGGCCGGGAGAGGATGGGCACTCGGGTGGCGTAGGAGGCCCTCTTTCCAGAAGTTACTGGGCACCCACAGTGCCTGGTGGCCCGGGGTCCCGGCTCACCCTCTGGGAGTCGCAGGAGAGGCGGGTAGCCTGAGGGAGCTCCATCCCACTGCAGGAGAATGCCAGGCCGTGGGGCCTTAGAGAGGAAAGGGAAAGAGGAGCTTTCGGGATTGAAGCCCTCTGTGGGCAGCTGCCGAGCCGGGGGTCCCGGTGCCTTGGACCAACCAGACCTGGTGGCAGCTGAGAAAGTGGAAACAACATCAGGACGGCTGGGCTCTCCCGACCTCCCTGAGAACACGACCGCCACAGACGACTGGACGTGGCCTCTTCTGCCAGCATCACTGACTGCTGCTCCTCAGACAGCACAAGCTAGCCTCCTAGAAGATATTAAGATCCCCCAGGCGGGATCTTAGACAGCTTAGTCTGCTTAGAACAGCATCCGGTCCTGAGCGGGACCCACTTCCTTCAGGCCTGCTTCGGGCCATGCACCCAGCCCGGGCCTGGTACAGCTGCCCCCTCCGCCCATGGTCCAGCCCTGTTCCCCTTCGGGGACATGCTAGTTCCCCAGGCCCTGCTGCAGACGCAAGACACTCTTGGTGAGCTTTCTGGGGGGCCCTGCACAGAACAGACTGCTCCTTGGGGGGTCTCCAGGTTCTCCCCACCCCGCGGGGACTGCAGAGTCCTAGACTCCACATGCACGTGACAGCCACCTGGGGAACTTTCAACCAAATACCGAGGCCCGGCCTGCTCGGTCCATCTACACTGGCATCTCTGACCGTGGGCCTCGGGCCTCAGCGTCATGTGAAGTTCCCTGTAGCTCTGACGGGATGGGGAAGGGTGGGGAAGGCTGTGCTCGAAGAAGAGCGAGGCCCTTCCTCTGGTAGCTTATGGGCCGCAGGGTCCCTACAGCACCCGCCGGCGCTGTCCGGGGGCTGCCCAGCTGTTTTCCTAATGGTCCAGCTCAGGGCAGGAGTGGGAGGGCAGGTGCCAGGCTTCGGATGGCTGACCCACAGAGCAGGTCTGGGGGAGGGAGGCCGGGGACTGGAGAATGGGGTACGGGGGTTAGGGGTGCTTAGTCATGGGAGGTGTGGCTTCTCTTCCTCCAGGTTGGATGCGTTGTGGGGAGAATAACTTGGTCTATCCTGGATGGAGCCGAGGGCTCCCCTCAGCCTGGGGGTGGCGTTCCAGGGCAAAGACTATGACTCAGTAGGGAAGGAAGTTTCTGGCAATTCTAGGCCAACCAGAGAGTGGGCTGCCTCTGGCCCTCGGCAAGGCCACAGGGAGGCAAATTGGACGGAGTGGTGGGGTTGACAGAGCAGCTTTTAGGCGAAGCGTTTTCCACAGAGGAGAGTGGCTCTGCACAGAGCCGGCTCGCACAGGGAGAGCGTGCGGGAACCTGGGTTCTGGTCCCCAGTGCTGCTTCCCGCCGTGTGCTGGGACACAAGCTCTGCTTTGGGGGAGAAGGGGGCCCGGGGTGCAGACCCAGCTCACACCACTTAGGGGCCCAGCCCTGAGCACCAGGGTGGGCCCAGCACCGGGCAGGTCAGGACAGGTGAGGGGTTCTGCAAGGGGGGCCCAAGGCGGGGTTTGGCAGGGTTTGTGCTCAGGCCACACAGACCGCAGTGGACCCCCTGCTCCCCAGCAGGTGGGAGGGAAGCTCAGGCATGGGTCATGGCCGACAGGTGACTTCTAAGGGACTCCCAATGGGTGCACAGTGAGAGGCAGGGAACCTCCCTCAGATCTGGCAGCTCCTCGCCCATGGCCACGCTTTCTCTTGTTTCTTTTCTTTTTTAAAATATATTTTTATTGATTTTTTTTTTTTACAGAGAAGAAGGGAGAGGGATAGAGAGTTAGAAACATCGATCAGCTGCCTCCTGCACACCTCCTACTGGAGATGTGCCCCCAACCAAGGTTCATGCCCTTGACCGGAATCCAACCTGGGGCCTTTCAGTCCGCAGGCCGGCGCTCTATCCACTGAGCCAAACTGGTCTTGGTCTCTTGTGTTTTTTTCTTTTTTCTATGCTCTCTCTGGTTTAGCCATCAGCAAGGTTCAGAGCCGTCCAAAGACTGCCCTCACCTCTTCCATCAATGCAGAGCTGGGGAAGGGGTCCCCAGCCTCACTCTTGGGTCTGATAATTTTGCTAGGAGCTGTGAGCTGTGATAATCACGAGTGTGGTTTATGACAGTGAAAGGATCCAGACCAGAAACAGCGAAGGGCAGCCCTGGCCAGTGTGGCTCAGTAGCTTGGAGCATCATCCGGTGCACTGAAGGGTCACAGGTTCATTTCCTATTCAGGGCACATACCCCGGTTCAATCCCAGTCGGGATGTGTGCAGGAGGCAACTGGTCAATGTCTGTCTGTCTCTGTCTCCTTTCCTCTCTTTCAAATCAATAAAAACATACAGTATCCTGAATAGTAATGATTATTTTAAAAATTAAAAATAAAACAGCCAAGGGCAGAGGCACGTCAGATAGGTCCGGGTGAGGGGGGTGGGGAGTCCAGACACTCAGCTCCCTGGTGTCCCCTCCCCGTGGAGTCAGGACAGCGTTAGCTTCTCATGGTAACAAGGATGACACACGCACGGAGTGTCACAGCCAGGGACGTTCACCTGGCCCTCAGCATCCAGAGTTTTTATTGAGACTCAGTCATGAACACGTGGCTGACCCCTACGCAGGTGACCTTAGCCTCCAGCCCCTCTGAAGGTGGCCACCACGCCCACCATCAGTGGCACCGAAGCCTAGACTAGCAGCAGGCCACTCCAAGGGCCTGGAGGTCACCTCCTGGAGCCGAGGGCAGACCTCTGTGGACACGGTTCTTTCTTTACTGTCTGCAGGTACTGGGAGCTTGGAAAAGCGGGATTCCGCTCTGTTGAAGCAGGTAGCGGTTCTTGACGTTCAGGGAGGGACTTGGCCATTTCCCCACAAGCACTGTGCCTGCAATTTCAACAGCTGCCTCCAGGGGGCGGGAGTGTGGGAGGGAAGATGGGAGAGGGATTCAGCCACACACTTTGGGGAGACCCTGATTAAGTGCCATCTTGGTTTCCTCATTTTTTAACCCTAATTTGGACCCGCTTCCTCTCTGAATTCAAAGGAGCCATTACGGGAGCCCTGGGCTCTGAAGACCTCTCTGCCTATAACTGATGTCTCAGGAGCAAGAGCCTGGGAGTTGGGGTCGGGGTGGGGTCGGGGCCGGGGACAGGACTGACTGTCCCTACTATCCTACGGACCTTGAGCTCCATTCCCAGGAGGATCCTGAAGAACCTTTGGGACAGCCAGGAGCAAGGACTCACTCGCCTTCATAAGACACTAGATGGAGTGAACACAGACAGCACCTCAGCTTCCCAGGCCTGTAGTGCCGTCCCCCCATCCCAGCACCCACTTTAAGCCACAACGCGCAATGCTGATGACCCACAAGTATACAGGGGCTTCATTTAAACGTCATTTAAACTTCAATTTGGGAAAACAAACTCCCTAAGAACTTTAAAAGCAGCTGTCCACATCCCTGCTGCAATCGGTCCTGCCTGGGAAACCTTCCTTACCTGCCTCTCCTCTGGCAGAACTGGCCTCCCCAAAGATCCTCCGGGGGTGAGCCTGGCTGGACACGCTGTGCGTCTCCAAAAGGAGTAGACGTGTGCCTTCTACACGCGCTCTCTGCCTGGGGCAAGCGCTCAGTCTCACTTTTCTTGAGTTCTGCCAGGCAGATTGTTTCTCTCCGTTTACCAGTGTTTCCCAAACTTTTGACCTATGCGTACCCCTTCTATAATTTTCGTAACGCTGAGTACCCCTCGTCAAAAAAAAAAAAAAAAGGATGTATTTTGATAACAATCAAAATATATTTATTTTTTATTTTTTTGGTACATACACAAAATAATTATCAACGAAAAATAAAATTATTCATAATAACATATAAATAAAAGTTATGTTATAAGTAACATTGATTTGCACACTGGACCATCTCACGCCTCACAAGACTGTCTTGACCTGACTCATGAGAACGTAGAATTAGGCGCAGCTAAGCATGGTGCAGTGCCTATCCCCACCAAACTCCTCCGGTGCAACGCGTACCCCCACCAAACTCTTCCCGTACCCCTGGGAGTACGCGTACCACACTTTGGGAAACACTGGAACCAACAGGGCTTTGACCGGAAATCCTTGGTGAGACCAGGCGCGTTCAGCATCTAAAACCATGCCCTCTGTTACCACAACCCACGGAAGAAGGGGCCCCAGCTGGGAGCTGTGCTGCCTCGGGTGGAGGCCTTGCCGCTGGCGTGGAGTTTCCCAGTGTCCGTGTGAGCGTGTGGGAGTGCGGGAGAACCCATTCAGTTAGGCGACGGGTCCTAAGCACAGCAGTCATGGGCTCCAGGGCTGGCCTGGGGGTGAGGATTTAATTCCTCAGGCCTGGGCCGGGCCCGGGAACATGCATTTCTAACAAGCTCAGGGGATGCCGATGCCGTGGGTCTGGACCACTCTGACCAACGCACCACCAGACTCACGCTGCCCAACCGAAACAGAACACCGGCCACATATGTCTCATGTCATATTGTCGAGTAGCCACGTTTCTAACACACCAGCAAAACACGGGTGAGATGCCCTTCTAGCATCCATTTTATTTGACCCGGAATAGCTGAAATAGCACCATCGTGGCATGTGACTGGGGGGCAGGCAGGGGGGGCTGGGCAGGCGGCAGTCTACCCTCTGCGGCCCTCCAGGGGACAGGCGAGGAGCAGCGTGCGGAGCTGCCAGGGCCTGCCCTCCCGCCGCCCCCTCCTCCTCCGCGGGCTCCACTCGGGGCTAATGACCCATCTGCAGCAGCGGCTGCTCAGCGAGCTGGCACTCGGGAGCGCCGCTCTGCTGCAAAGCTGGGCAGCAGGCTGAGTCCTGGCCGCCTGGCCGGCGGGCGGCCTCGGGTTGGGGCTTCGTTCGGGGTGAGGGGCGGACGCGGCCGAGAAGCGTCCATTGTGTGCCCGCAGCAGCTGATGTGGTTACAGCTGGTGAAGAGGCGGGCACCCTCTCCCCCCCCCCCTCGCCCCCTCTCTGCCTGGGCTCAGGAACAAACATCTCTTCTTACGAGAAAAAAAGGAGAAGTGACAGGGGTCGTGGCTGTGCTTTCCACATGACCTGCCCGGGAACAGAGCGCGTCTTTGTTAATCCAGCCGTCTGTCAGTCGGCCCCTGCACGGAGGCATAAGCCACTTAGCGCCACCTCACCCCTGACCCGCCAGCGGGCGCTCGGCTGGGCTGGACTGGGGGGGGGCGCCCCCCCCCCAGCCTGGGCCTGCGCCTCCTGCCAACTCCCCCCAGCAGCTGCCTCCTGCAGGGTGGCCCAAGCAGAGCGTCTGGGGGAGGGATGCGGGAAGTGGGGGCTGGTGGGCCCGAATGGCACGCTCCGATTTGGAGCCTGTAATTGCTGTGGGCCTCAGCTTGCTGGTCAGGAAAATGGGGGTAAGAGCCATGGCTACCCCGTTGGGTGGCTAGGAAGGCAAATGCGTTGATACGTGTAAACCTGCCGGCAGTGCTCAGGAAATACTAGCGACGTTAACGGAACCATCACTCTCACTAACATCATCTTCATCAACCCTTTGTTCCATGGCTGGGACCGGCTTTCCTTCCTCTTTCGCCTCCACCTCCTCCTTTTCCCCCCACCCCCTTTCCTCTTCTTCCCTCCGCATCGCTTCCTCCCGCCTCAGGCCCTCTCCTCGGCACCCTCACACATCCCATTCCTCTCCCCGCTCCCGGCACCTGGGCAGCATCATTTGTCCGCCGCGCCAGGCCCAGGCTTCCTGGTGGCCAGCGGGGACTGCCAAGGCTGAGGAGGGTGAGACGGAGCACGCCGGGCGGAGGAGGGGGTTCCAGCCCCATCTGGAAAGGGGGGCGCTGTGCTCCTCCCCAGGTCCTGCCTGCCAGCTGCTGTCTCCCCTAGCCCACCCACGCCGCTGCGGAGCACCCAGGCGGGGCTCCAGGTCATAGGGCCGGGTGGGCTGTGCCCCCCGCACTGGGAGTGCCCCCCACCCTGTTCCCAGCCTGCTCAGGGGGCCGGGGCCTTGTTGCCTTCAGTGCCTTGCCCTTCCCAGCCTCCCAGGCAGGAGCAGTGGAGGTGAATACATCCTGGCCTGCCTTTCTCCGCGGACAGCTCAGCTGGGAGCACTGCGGGGAGGGGAGGAGCCCGCCCCAAATTCCAAGGCCCAACAGAAGCCCTGTTTCTTGGGCTCTCCCCTGCAGCAGATGGCTGACACCAAAATCCCACAGATGCTGGCACAAGTGGGGGTGCCCCCCCTCCCCCGCCTCAAACCTCCCCCGACAGGCAGTGGGCTCCCACCAGGCTTCTGGGGGCCCCAGGTGTTCATTGGCTGTGGCCGCATCCCCCCCCCCCCCCAGTCTCTGCCTCCACCATCACAGGGCCTCTCTCCTGTGACTCTCTGTGTCCCCAAACCTCCCCCTTGCCCGTCTTTTTATAAGGACATCTGTCCCTAGATTCAAGGCCCACCCTAATCCAGTCTGACTTCATCTTAACTTGATTCCATCTACAAAGACCTTATTTCCAAACCAGGTCACAGTCACGAGTTCCAGGAGGACAGGCATGGAAGGGGGTGGGGGGGGGGGATGGGGCACCCCAGGGCAAGCGGCAGGAGGAGGAGGGGCAGGCCTCGTCCTTCCAGATCGAAGCTGGCCTCCGAGGAGGGACAGCCCAGGCCCCCCTCCTGCTGTGGTCCAGGCCTGCCTGGGCTGGAGCGGTCCCCAAGGTGCTGGCCACTGAGCAGGAGATGAAGGGGCCCCGGGCCAGGCCACCGATGCTCATGGAGGCCCTGGGGACTGGTACCCGGCGTGCGACCGGCCCCTGCGGCCGGGCCACGGGGGAGGGAGCAGATCCCCTGCCGTCCGGCGGGAGGGAGGCCCCAGGGGCTGCTGGGCACCCTCTCGGGGGGGACAAGAAGCCACAGCTGGGAGCCTGTGCTGCCGGGTGGGCTCCGGGTTCCAGTCCCCGCTCCGTGCCTTCCTAGCTGTGCCTGTCACCCCACCCGGGGAGGGGCCCCAAACGCAGCAGGACACGAGGTTTGATCCCCGATGTTGTTCTAGCCGGGCCTCCCGCTGCCGTGTGCCTCCTCTTCCAAGGCCCGGAGCCGCCTGTCCAGCCCCTGTCCCCTGTGGTTCCGTGCGGAGGGGGCCGCCCCGCCCAGAGACCACCCCGGTGGATGTCCCGGGCTGGCCTGCCGCGCTGGGCCGGGGCCAGGCCATCTTGGCCTCCTCTCTCTCGTGGACAACGGCCCCTTTTATGTCAGCCCCGAGGAAGCCGAGCGGAATAATCCCCCGGCCCCCGGGTCTCCTTCCTGCCCCCGCCCTCTGCCGCGAGAGGGTTTCCTGCCCTGCCGGTCACCCCGGGACAGCTGGGGGGGCATCAGGCCAGGGGAGCGAGGCCGAGGCCTGAAGCCGGACGTGGGGCCGGCTCCACCAGGCCCCGAGGCCTGGGTGGCGGGACAGCCAGGTGAGTGGGTGTGGGCGATGCCGGGCTGCTCTCATGGCCCAGGCCCGGTCTCGGCCGCCCTCCATCCAGGCCTGAGCTGGCAGTGCCTATCCTGGACCCCACGCCTGCTCATTCGGGGGGGTCAGGAGGCCCAGAGATGTGAGCAGATCCCAGCAGTGTCGGGGAGGGGAGAAGTCCAGCCCAGCTCCTCCCTGGTAGTGGAGCCAAGGGAAGGAAGAGAAAAGGAAGTGATTCTGCCCGCCAGTGCCACAAGCACAGCCCCGGCCAGAGGCTCCCTGCGCACAGCACACCTCACCAAAACAGGGGGTGTGGATCCCGCCCTCTCCCAGAGCCTTGTGGGAAGCTCTTTACCCTGCTCGGGGTGTTCACAACTCATAGGTGGGGAGTGGAGGCGAAAGGCACATGGCACGCCGTGCCCTGGCCAACTCTCGGCGAAGGACAGCTGGGGCCAGATGGAGGGCGGCGAGCTCCGAGCGGCCTGGGAGACTGCAGACCTTGGAGGCAGCCAGGCTGTCTCCCCCCCCCCCCCCCCCCCCGCTATCCCCTGCACAAGTGCACCCACACGCTCCCATGCACACATATGCACACACACGCACACACACACACACACACACACACACACACACGGCCTTCCATAGTCCTCCCCGCCCCCCCCAGCTGCTCTCAGTAGCCCCACCAGCCTGGGGCCGTCTCTCTTTAAGAAACCGCACCGCACTGCGCTGTGGAGTCGCTTTCCCCAGCTTGCATTTTTTATCCTTCCGTTTCTGGAGTCTTATCTCCCCAAACAAGATGCCCCGAGGGCAGGCACCGGCGTGGTCTCTGTGTCCTGCGTATCTCCCGGGGCATCTGTTCGGAGAGGCAGCGCCAGTTCTGGGCTTATGCTTCCCAGCTGAGGACTCGGGGCCTTTGTATCTTGATCAAGATGCGAACTGGCACAGTCTCCACCTTGTCTTTTGCTGACCTAGCGGAACACCCAGGACATTTGGGTTTTAGAGGGACAACTGGCCACAGTGTCTCAAGTGAGGGCCAGCTCAAAAACCCTGCCCTGCGCGCCGGGGGCAGAGCAGAGGGCCAGTGGATGGATATCTGGGCACCCAGCCTGGCCCACTCTGTCTGCCTTCAGCATCTTCCTCCAAGAATGCCCAAGGGCACCTCTGCAGAAGTTTGCCTTTGACAACTGAGAAGGAGGCAGAGGGGTGAGCTAACAACAAGGGGCAGGGAGGCCGGTGGCCACACTTACCGCCGCCGCTCAGCCCTGGGGGTCAAAGAGCCAGGCCTGTCTTTAAACCCAGACCCAGAGCAGGAGCGCGGGGCCCACGGGAGCCCTCAGGCCCTGCTGTTGGTTCTGCTGAGACCTCGCCTGCAAGCACCTCGTGATTGGAGGCCACGTGCAGACAGGCAGGCTTACTGGAAGAGTGGAGCCCGCCCTGAGGGTCAGGGAGCGTGCAAGGGTCGGAGGGGGTCTTAGGTCAGCAGCTGTCTTCCTAGAAGAGGTACTGGTTTTACTGGTTTCCTTCGTTTCCTTGACAGTCACTGGAGCACAAGACGGCGCTGGCTGGGGCTGAACTATCACATGACCCCTCAGTGCTGACACGAAAACAGTGTTGGCGAGAAGGCCAGAGAGCAGTGGCCGCATGCTGTGGGCTTGTGGGCTTCCCTGTGGCTGTTCCCGAGTCAGTGCTCGGGGCCACAGAGTGGCCCTGGGTGGACAGATGGATGGCAAGGCCACCTGACCTGTCTGCTGGCTTCCAAAGGGCCGTGTGACTTCCTGGAAACTCCACAGCAGCCGGACAGCTCCTGGGGCAGGCCGCTGTACGGTGAAAATGCACGTAAGCCAGTCACGTAAGCCACCTGTCCTTCCTAGGAGCTGCGTTAAGAAAAAGTAAAAAAAAAAAAAAAAAACACAAAAAAACGCCGAGGTCGGTTTGGCTCAGTGGTAGAGCGTCGGTCTGCGGACTGAAAGGTCCCGGGTTCGATTCCGGCCAGGGGCATGTACATTGGTTGCGGGCACATCCCCGGGTAGGGGGTGTTAAGGAGGCACCTGGTCGATGTTTCTCTCTCATCGACGTTTCTGGCTCTCTATCTCTCTCCCTTCCTCTCTGTAAAATATCAATAAAATATATACAAAAAAATTTTTTTTTAAAAAGAAAAAGTAAAAAAGTCTCCGTGCAAGAAAAACACACACACGTTTGTAACCATGTGAGGTGATGGATGGATGTTAACTAAGCTTAGAGAGCGGTAATCATTTCACAACATGTACATATGTCAAACTATTAAGTTATATACTTTAAGCTAGTACAGTGTTTTATGTCAATTATATCTCAATAAAAGTGGAAAAGAGTAAAAAACAGGTAAAATTAGTATATTTTCCTTAACTCAGCATATCCAGAATATTATCTTCCCATTATACACTGATCAGTGGCCAGATTCTTATGATCTCTGAATGCATAATAATAATTGGGCCACTCTGTGTATTTGTGTCTCAAACGGGTACCAAATCCGATATTCTGGACTTTTGCTGGGGATCAGCCACCTATTTGCCCTGAGCCTTCTGTCAGCCAGTGCCAAGGGGACAAGTGATCAGGTGCATGATTTATAGTGTCTTTGTTATCAAATAAATGAGATGCTCAAGACAAGTACCCGGAGCGGCCAGATTATTATGCGTCCAGAGATCATAATAGTCTGACCACTCGGTATGTAAGCAATATGTCACATTATTAGTGAGATGTTATTTTTTTTTCCCTAGCAAGTCTTTAAAGCCCAGTGTGTCCACTTACACATCTCCGTTAACACAGGGTGCATTTTGAGGGCTCTCCAGCCACATATAGCCCTTGGCCCCTATTTTGAACAAGCAGGTCTGGGACCCACACCTCCTGACTCCTGGCCCAGGTACTTTCTCTCTTCCAGGGGGATCAGCACCCAAAAAAGCACAAGGGCTGCCAAAATCAGTTTGGCTCAGTGGATAGAGCATTGGCCTGCGGACTGAAGGGTCCCAGGTTCGAGGTCCCAGGTTCGATTCCAGTCAAGGGCATGTACCTTGGTTTCGGGCACATCCCCTGTGGGGGTGTGCAGGAGGCGGCCGATTGATGTTTCTAGTTCTCTATCCCTCTCCCTTCCACTCTGTAAAAAATCAATTATATATATATATATATATATATATATATATATATATATATTTTTTTTTTTTTTTAAGAAAAAAAGCACAAGGGCTACTCAGAGGGGAAGAGATGTGCTTGTGACCATCAGCCAGTAGGGGGCAGTGGTAGGTCAGGCCCAGGGCCTTTCCACAGACCAAAGCCACCTGCAAAGACAGCAAGCAGTTCCCAGCCACGGAAATAACCCAGTGGTCTTTGCAACAGATGGAGAAGGTCGGGAACCCCTGATGCGTTATCCCCCGCCTCTGATGCGTCATTCCCCGCCTCGACCCCCAGGGGCTTTGCAGGTGTCCCCGGCCATGATGGCGCCGCGGTGTGGCTTGGGAGGTAGGAGGTGGCATCCTCTTGGCAGAAGCTCTGTTCTCTCATCAGGAATGTGGGGTATGCGGCGCTGAACCTGGGCAGGTGTGAACGCCGGTCGTGCTCAGGTAACCCAATCCGCTTGGCTGCAGCCCAGCGAGGTGTGGGAAGGCTTCGCCGTCTGAATATTGAATGAGCTGCCACTTGAGTCAGCGGTAATCACAGCAGGAGCCCCGCACGTGGCGTCCTGGTGTTTATGTCACGGGGGGGGGGGGGGGGGGAGACTGCTTTCACAGGGTGCAGGGCACGCAGAGGACCCCCGCCCACCGGGGGCTTTCCGTCTGTGCTGGGGCCTAAGGCAGACACCACCTTTATTCTCTAACTGTGGGGCAAGGTCCCCGCTGCCACCTGCTGTGCTTACCTACCCGTGAGCATTTACAGAGCGCCTACTGTGTGCTGCTCAGGTATTGTGCTCCGAGGATAGCATGGGAACAGGACGGGGCCTTTGTCTGGTGGGATCCCCCGGGGAAGCCAGGGCTGGCACACCTCACCACAGGCCTCTCTTCTGTTTGGACGGTCCGGGTAGGTGGCGGACACCCCACTATCACCCCTGGGCTCTCAGGTTTCCTGGGCTCCCCCACATGTCCCACCTGATGCTGCCCACCCTGGGGGCTTTCGCTGCCTTCCCTGACCAACGGTGCTGGGGACCAGTGTCCCAGGAGCAGGCCTCGGGCAGCAGGCAGCAGAAGGCGCAGGGTAAACCGTCCCACCTCCTCCCACCCAGGTCACGGCCTGGCCTGGACCCCTCCCCCTCAGCAGTGCGATGGAGCCACGGTGTAGCGTGGTGAGCAGCTCCTTTGCTTCCTGTCTCACATCCCACCCCTGAACCTGGTCCCTCCCACATCAGTGACCTCCACCCCAGTCCTTGTCTGAGGGTCTGCTAAGACAAAAGCCCTGCCTTCCCAGTTAGGACGTAGTTGAATGGGGTTCCTGAGTAAGATAGGGCTGGAGCCAGGCCTCAGAAGAAGCAGGAAGGTTCTAGAAAGCTGGCAACGAGAGGGGTTGGCATGGCAGACAGGGAGAGCAGCAGCTGCCCAGGTCTGGCAGGGGGACAGGGCAGGCAAGGTTTGGGCAGGGCAGGTGAGGGGCTGCACGGAGCCCTTCCCTGGTGGTGGGGCAGGGACCTGCGTCCCGGACGCCTGGGAGGAGGAGGAAGGGGCACCTCAGATTGGGGCATCTCTCTTTGGGGGTTGCTGCCCCCGGAAGCCAAATCATGGAGCTGCCCTGTGCCTGAGTTTCCCCATCCGTAGAATGGGATGACGGTGCAGTCTCCCGTGGGGATGGTGTGCGTGGTGCGGAAGCACTCCGCCGTGGCGGGCGCACTCACAGGGAGCAGAGGCTGTCGTCAGGGTCAGCATTGGCGGTGGTGTTGGCACAACCGCAGCAAGCTGCCAGGCAGGCTTTGCAGCAAACCACCAATGAGGATGTGGCTTCTCAGCTCCTCCCTCCCCCATAACCACCCAGCGCTGGTGCCGGTTAACCTAACCTAGCTGGGGCAGCGGGCGGGGCGGGGGGGAGACTGTCAGTTCTTGTCAGCTCTTGGGCTGCGCAGCTATTGGCCCGGCTGTGGTGTTTGCCTTGGGCCTTCACGTTCTCACCTCTGAAATGGGCCAGCAACCTCCCAGTGACCCTGAGCACTGTGGCTGGTGAGCGACTTGTGAGTCAGGCAGTGTTCTTATGGAGCCGGGGGGCCCAGGCACGCAGATGGCCTCATCCTGAGTTCTCTGCCTTCCCTGCACCCAGAGGGGTGGGTGGGGTAGGCGTTGGGCCACTGAGGTCACTATGGGATGGGCTCCCCAGTTGCACCCCAGCTCAGCTTGGTGGTTACCCTGCAAGGTCTCAGACCGTCTACCGTGTCTCCGCCATTTCACAGAGGAGCAAGCGGAGGCCATACCCAGAACACAAAAGTTTACCGGGGCTGTGAGGACCAGAGCGATGTTATTTCACTCCATTTCCTCTACCCTTCCCCGACCCTTCGAGTCCTGCCTAGGGGCACTGGCCCATTCTGCCTGGAGCCCACTTACTCGAGGTGGGCCTCGGGCCGCACACTCCTTTCACCTTCCTCGGCGGGCTTTTCACCACCCGGATATGTTTGGTAAAATAGCGTCGAATCGGGTGGAGGCGGCGCTTGTGGAAACACACCTGGCAACGTGCCCGGCAAACATGAGGCGCTTAATACGTGTTGTTGAGTCACCGGCTGACCTTCCCTCCGTCCCTGTCCCCATTCAGAGTGCAGCTGACGCTATCCGGCTGACTCACGTCTCCTGCGGGGCTGTGTGCCTTTAAAAAAAGATTACAGGTTCTCAGATGGCTAATGACAGGCTCCACAGTTCCCGAGGAGAAACTCTGTCTGGGAAACTTTAAATAAGGCCGCAGGGGGAGCCAGCGGGGGCCAGGGAGTCCCAGCTGCTGCTGCTCCCGGGGCCGGCCTCCGGAGGGGCCGGGGAGAGCAGGGGGAAGACCGTGGTCCCGCCTGGGCCGGGTGCTGGCCACCGTCCCACAGAGGGAGCGAGCTTAGCAGACATGTGTCACACACACACATACACACACACACACACACCCCGGGGGCTCTTAGGTGGCCACAGGCCGTGAGTGTTTTTTCTGTCCCTGCCCCAGAATGCTGTGTCCGTTAGCTTCCCCTGAGGCCAGGAGCCTGGTGGGGTGGGCACGGGGACACAACTCGACTCTTTAAAATGCCAGTCAGGTGTTGCCAGGCCCAAGCTCAAGGGCCACGTGGACCCCCATCTCTTTCTAACAAGCCAACGTCCCCCAGGGGCGACTGCGTGTCCTGGGGCTGCCGTAGCAAATGAGCACCAACGGGGGGGCTTACACACCAGCCGTCTCCCAACTGCCCTCCCCTGCTCGCCTGATCGCCCACAACTGCCCTCCCTTGCAGGTCTGGTCCCCCCTCTCCAGTGCCCTCCCCTGCTGGCCATCTTGTGGCCATCTTTGACCACATGGGGGGGAAATCTTGTGTGTTGGAGTGATGGTCAATCTGCATATTTCTCTTTTATTAGGTAGGGTAAAGGCCTGGTGCATGGGTAGGGGCCAGCTGGTGTGCCCTGAAGGGTGTCCCAGATCAGGGTGGGGGTTCCTTTGGGGCGTGGAAGCGGCATGGGCGAGGGGCCTGTGGTGGTTTACAGGCCAGCCACACCCCCTGGCAACTCAAGCGGAGGCCCTGGTAACTGGAATTTATTTATCTTCTACAACTGAAACTTTGTAGCCTGGAGTGGAGCCAAGCCTCCTGCTTGCTCCTTGGTGGCAGCCATTTCTGTTGGAATCGATGTATCTTCTGTAATTGAAACTTTGTGCCCTTGAGTGAAGGCCTCTGGCGGCCAGGGTGTTCGGAAAGCTTGGCTTCCTCCATTGCCGGGGAATCCCAAGCCTCCCTCCTGCTCTCTGTGACTGCAGCCATCTTGGTTGGGAGTTAATTTGCATACTTGCTCTGGTTGGCTGGTGGGCGTGGATGGTGGGTGTAGTGGAGTGGGGTTAGTTTGCATATTATTCTTTTATTAGATCGGATGTCTCATCTATTGTAGAGATCTTACTGCCTTTAGGAGTCTGGGAGCCTAGAGACCTTGTTTGTCTTGTTCACAGCTGTATCCCAGCTCTTAGAACAGTTGCTAGCGCACAGTGGGTGCTCAGTTCATCGGTAGCCTAAATGCATGCTCATGTAACTCGAGTGTCTAGGCTTTACAGAATACCACGGTGTCCTGAAAACCGTGCTTTATTCCGCAGAGGAGCCGCGGGGGCCACAGGACAGGGAGGAGAGGAGACGTGAAGCAGAGTGCTCAGCTCCACACTCCCCACCCCGCATGGCTGAGCTGTTCTGCTTTTATCTATTGCTTATTTGAATTCTACTGCCAATTGGATCCCCAATCTAGAATAACAACCCTGTTTTACAGACGAGGACAGGGTGGCTGTCTGGGAGGGGTCAGGGACACACCCAAGGTCCCTGAATCAGTTGGGTAGAGCCAGACCCAGAATCCGGCTCTCTGGCACCAGGGCGGCGTCCCACACCAAGCCTGACCGCAGCTCCTCCCTCCCTCCCTTCCTGGGCAGCCTGGGGTGACCGTTGCTCAGGGCTGGCACGGGGCTTGCGTGGGAAGGCGCCCGGGGCTCTGCACCCAGCGAGTACGGGTCAGAAGGGCAGGTTGGGTGGACCCTCCCAGCCTCCCCAGCACAGTGTCAGTTTCCAAGTTCAACATCGCCCTTCTGCCAGAGGCCGACTCAGTGTCACATGGCACACATTCCAGGAAATGGAGCGTCCTCTGCCATCCCGGGCGGCCAGTCCGGGTCTGGTAGCCCTGGACGGGTCAGCCCCTCAGAGCCAGGGCGGGCAGGGGGAGGCGGGGGCAGGGAGACAGCCCACCCAGCGTGGCTGAGCGCGCCCTGAGCCTTCTGGAAACGTTGTAACCGGCGGCCACTGTTTGCACTTGCAAACGCTACTGCAAAGAAAAATAAATACACAAACCCAATCAGACCTGAACGTGCCACATGCGGCGACCAGCGGGCTGTTTGGATTGCGGTGGTGCCAACAGCCAGCATTGCCGGGGGTCTGCTGGGTCCCGGCGCCGAGCCATGGTGCTCTCGGGCCATCGCTCCCAGCTCCTGGCCGGCTCTGCACGGGAGGGGCCGTGTCTCCGTTTTACATTTGAGGAAACCAAGGCCTGGAGAACGCTGGGGGCACTGCTGGGGGTGGGGGCCCTGCAGGGACAAGCCCCTGGGTGCTCACCCTGGTCCCGCGGGGTCTCCGGCCTCCCAGAAAGGCTGTGGGAAGAGAAAACAGGTCAGGGCCCCACCGTCTGCTGCCTGTGGGCGGCGGCGGCGGCTCGCGGTAGGCCTGGAGCACCAAGGGCCACAGTCTGCGAACCAAACGCGGGGCCACGTGGTCTGACAGGCGTTTTCGTGCCGGGACACAGAGTGAGCTGGAGACTTGGCTTTTAATGCCAAAAGTGTGGCCTCTCTGGAACCTTCTGGTGGGTTGCTGGAGGCCGTGGGCTGTCTGGATTGGCTCCCCCATTTACTTCAGCTGCCCAAGGGGTGAAAGGTTAGAGGTGGGGGTGGGGGGTGGAGGGGGAGCACGGGCGGGCCCGAGCTTGTGCAAGTCAGATTCCAAAGAGGCCGTCGAGTTGTGCCGGAGTCTGAGTCGTCCCCTTTAAAGTGGTGGGTTTTATGATGTGTAAATTATATCTCAGGTTTTCAAACAGCCTCAGTGGGGAGGGCCCTGCTTGAGGCCTGGACTGTTCCTCCATGTTCTGGCTGTGTCAGGGTCATAGTTTTCAAACCGAAAACTGGGTCCTGCGATCTGATAAAGGATATATGTTGTCTGTTTGTTTGTTTGTTTGTTTGTTTATTGCTAATTCTCACCCAAGGATATTTTCCCATTGTTTTTAGATAGAGTGAGAAAGGAGGAAGGGAGGGAGAGAGGGGTCCAGAAACATTGATGTGTGGGAGAGACATCCATTACTTGCCTCCCAAACTTGCCCAAATGGGGCCACAGATAGAACCTGACACCCAGGTGCATTCCCTTGACCAGGAATCAAACCGATGACTGTTAAGTGCATGGGTTGAAGCTCTAACCACTGAGAAACTCCAGGCAGGGCTGAAAAAGGATATTTTTAACGGATTTAAAAAATATATTCACGTGGGGACAGAAAAAATGGCCTGAAAGATTGCGCTTGCCACCTTTTCGTTGGAGAGAGGGAATGCAGTGTTCTGGGGTTAGGGCCCTCCCGGCTTTTTCGGGCCTGGGGGGCATCGCCAGGGAAGAGGCGGCAAAGCCAAGAGGTTAAAGGTGAGGAGGACTCTGGAGCTACGGGCAGAGAGTGAATCCCAGCTCCACCACCGGCTGGCTGTGTGACCCCTGTGTGCCCCAGTTTTCCCACCCGTAGAATGAGAGGGGGCATTGTTAGGACGCGAAGGCCTTCAACGCTTAGAACGGAGCCTGGCACTTAGGAACGACTCATGTGTGAATTTCAACTCAAGCTTGTCAGCCGGTTCGTCAGCGAGTGTCTGTGGGCACCCCGTGAGCACTCGTGCCCAGCAAGAAGCAGCGGCCAGCATTGCTTTTGCTCGCAAATCTCCGCTTTGGGTGGGGCTGGGCAGGGAGAGCCGCTCTGTGCGCCCCAGTCCACTAGGGCCAAAGGGCCCACCTCTGAGAGGACACTCACCTGGCTGGCAGGTTGGGGCGCTCTGTCGTTCTGGCTCCCCACGTAGCCTGCGGCCCAGTCACAACACCCTGCACGGGGCCCAAAGCCCAGCGTCCCAGGGGGAAGGGCCAGGCCTTTGTCACCTGTATGTCACCTGTATGACCACGCCTCCTTCGCCACCGGGCGCCCGCCCCTTCGGCCAGACTCCATCACACAGGCCTCCCCCGGCCCCCATGTTCAAGGGAAGGGAGCCAACAGAAAGATTCTGGAAACAAGTGTGGGGTGGGAAAGACCATGGTGGCCATTTTTAAGAGAATAGAATCTGTTCTTACAACATAAAGGGTCAGCGCTGGGTGGGTTCCTACAGGTCCCCTGCTCTCCCTACCCGCCCCCGTACCCCATTTTAAAGATGGGGAAACTGAGGTCCTGAGAGGAAAGGGAAGATTCTCTGCAGTGTATTAGGTTATGCAGAAGAACACCATCTCTCCTGCTTGACAGCAAATTCCTAGAGAAGAGGGGCTGAGTCATCTTTGTAACGGTGTCCCCCAAATGCCGGGCTCAGATCCCCGGCCCCTCCTGGGTCCAGCTGGCCCCTGGACCATGTCCCAGAAGGCCAGTCAGAACTGTAGCTTCCCCGCCCCCCTCTCGTGTTGACCTCACGGGGCTGCATGCAATAAATGCTCAGCCTCTGCCCTTGTCTGACCCAGGCCAGACCAAGGGGCATAGGGCAGCAGAGCCAGGGGTGGCTGGGCTTGGCAGATCCCTCCTCTCCCAAACGGACCCTCTTCCCCCCCACCCCTCTAACCCCCCCCCACACACACACACACAGGACTGGCCTGGGTGGGCCCTGAGGCCCGGGAGGGACGTGGACCTGGCTTCTGAGTCCCTCCCGCATGGTCTGGTCGCTGTGGCTGCAGGAAGAGCGCCTGAGCCAGATAAAGGCCCAGCGGGGGCCTTTGCCGACAAAGGAAGCGGCGGAGGCCTCTCTCTCTCCGGCCTAAACACTCGGAACGAACGCCTTGCAAGCTCCCTGGCAGACCCGAGGGCTATTCACGGGGGAGAGGGGGAGGTAGCTGCCGCACAAAGTGGGCGGGAGGGAGGCGCCTCTGCCTTCCTCCAGCAACCCAGAGGCAGATCCATTTATTGTGAAAGAAAACAAACAAAAAACCCTCCTATTCCTTCTCAGAGAGCGGGCCCCTTTCCCGGGCCCTGCGGCGTGTGCACTGGGGAGAGACGATGGGCCGGGGTCCCTGCCTCTGTCCCCAGCCCGCCCCCCCCCCTCGGGTCCCTGTGGGCTCCGCCTCTCCGGCGATTGAGGAGGCCTGCCGCCCGGCCCTGCAGCTGGCAGCTCCTTCGGGGGCCCCAGCTGCACCCCAGGCCTCCGCAGCAGCTCGTTGTGTGACTAGGGATGGAGGAGACCATCCAGACCTCCTGCCACCACCTGCAGCCCGCCCTCCTCTCCCTCCTCCCCACCCACATCCCTCAGCCTTGCAGGAGGGGGGCTGGCGGCCCTCCGAGACTGGACCCCTCCAGGGAGGGAGGGAGGCGTGCGGTGGTGGGCTAAGGTGGGGCCAGGGGGGCAGGTTTCACAACTGTTTTTAACATTTGAACCCTGCTCTCTGCCCCCACTCCTCCCTGCGCAACCCCCCCCCCCACCCCCGTCCCCCGGGGTTTGCAGAAAGAGCTGCAGTCTTAGACCGACCCTAGGTGGAGCCCCAGTACCACCTTTCACTCGCCAGCAGCCTTCTGCTTTTGTGTACCTCCGTCTTCCCGTCTGTAAAATGGGGGTCCACACTGTCTGACTCTCTGGGCTGCTGTGTGACATTAACCCAGAAGGTAGCTGCAGAGGTGCCTGTATATCAGGTCTCGGCTCCCCAGACCTCCCTCTGGGGGGGTGACATGGGGGTGACAGGAAAGTTTGGAGCGAGGGAAGGTGTGGGCCCCTGGGACAGGGGAAGCCTCAGAACAGCCGGGGCTCCCGCTGGGTGCTGGTGAATGTTAGCCAGAGTGCCCCGCTGGCTCGACTCGGGGGATGCCACCCAGTGCGGCACGAGCTGTCCCCCCCCCCCCTTCCCCACCTCGGCTGGGCTGCGGGGGCGGCTCCCGCAGGCCTGAAGCCGCTGAGTAACGAGGCCCCCGGCGCCGCGGGGCGCCTGGGAGAGGGCAGGGGAGCGTTCGCTGCTGCCAAGGCTCATTAAGCTCTGCCGCTCGGATGGGATTAGGAGGGAGCCGGCCCGCCGCTCCTCGGGTTTGGTTATTAAAGGCTCCGTTCAAGGTAAACACCAGGCGCTTCCTTTCAAAGCCGCACCTGCTAATTAGAGGGCAAGGAATTCATTAAAACTGTAACTCGGGGCTGCCTGGGAGGGAGGGCTGGGGCGGGGAGGAGGAGGAGGGGTGCCGGGAGAGTCTGGGCGTGGCGTTCCTCGCGGGCACAGCGGGCACACACCCCTACCCCAGGCACACAGGGGAGGCAGGTGCAGGACCCCTTTCTCCAATGAGCTTCCCCGGAACCCAGAACCGGGAGCCGGGAGCCCGGACCTCTGTCTGGCCCCTTAGCTGTTACTCCTTGGATTCCGCCGCACCTGCCGGGGCTCCCTGTCTCTGTGGGGGGCCCATCCGGGCTCACGTGTTCTTCCCGTGATGGGGAGGAGTAGGGGAGCCCGGGAACAAAGCCATGTGTGTGGAATGCCTACCGTGCCAGGCTGGCGGCTGGTCCCCACGACGTCCCTGTCCTGACCCGCAGCACCGGCGCCTGTGCCACCTGACGTGGCGGGAGCGGCTTTGCCGCCGTGGTTGGGTTAAGGACCTGGAGGTGGGGGTGATCCTGGACTCTCCGGGTGGGACCAGTGTCCTCGCAGGGTTCTTACAAGGGGGAGGTAGAAGGGGTGCTACGGGAAAGGACGCGGGGCGCGGGGCGGTAGACGTGAGAGGCTGGCGGGATGTGAGGAAGGGGCCGTGAGCCAGGGGATGCAGGCACCTTTGGAAGCCGGAAAGGATAAGGACATGGATTCTCCCCACCGGAGCCCCGGAAGGAAACAGCCCTCTGCGTCCCCCGTGTCAAACTCTGCCCTCCAGAACGGCAAGAGAATGAGTTGGTGGTCGAAGGCACTGAATTAGGGCCAGTTGTTACACTAGTTACAGGAAGCGGATGCCCGGACCAAGAAGCAGGCGCTGTGCCCGGGTCGTTTCTACGCTCCGGAGGGCGGGCTGGGCTCGGGCGTAGGCTGGTCCTCGGAGTTGCCGTGAGTGGTCGGAATGGTTCCTTTCTGGCTGCATCCCTCGCCGGAGGCACGAAGGAGCTGTTCCCGGCTCCGTTCCCCAGCCTGGCTGTGGGGCCAGACTGAATCCAGCCAACCAGATTGTGGGTTAGAGGTCAAGTTCACACCCTGCTGCGCGCGGCCTTGGGCAGGACACCCCACCTCTCTGAGCTCAGCCTTCCTGTGTGGAAAGCCGGGAGGTGCTTCCGGTCCTTGCAGCTTGCTTGAGGGGGTGCGGCTCGGCCCAGGCAGTGGGGGTGGGCCTCTTCCTCCTCGGGTAGACGCCGGGGACGCTTAATGAGCATGGATGTCAGGCCCCCGGACCTCTGGATGAAAGGGCTGTGCACACCTGAGTCACCTTTATGGCGATTCTGTGCCCGCAGGTGCCTCCTGCCTTGGCATGAGGCCTCGGGTGCAGGAGCAGATGGCTGCACCGGAGCATCTCTTAGCCCCTCTGCCCCGGGCTCTGGGAGTCTGACATGGACCCCAGAGCCCCTCTCCTGGACAAGCGGCCCCAGGGGCAGCCTTGGGCGGAGGGTGGGGACCCAGACTCGCGGTCCCTTTGGGCCAGAGGGGCAAGTACCTATAGGTAGGAAACCACGGCTCTGGCGCCACCTTCTAGGGCCTTGTCCTTGTCGGCCGCGAGATGGGGCTGCCGCACCGGAGCTTGGATTCCAGGGTGCGTGTATAATTCCTCCTCCTCCCCTTGACAAATAACGAGAAAGCCCTGGCAAGCACGTGTAGAGCACACCCCGGGTCCTTCATACTCCTTAGCTCATACCGTGTCCCGTGACCCTGCAAAACAAGGTCCGACAGAAGGCGGAGCGGCAGAGGCTCAGAGAGGTGGCGTGTCCTTCCCAAGGCCACACAGTGCGGCTCCCAGCCAGCGCTGTGACGCTCCAAAGCCGAGCCTTGGTTCGTACCATGAAAGCCTGCCCCTCCCCTGCTGGAACCTCCTCTCCCCCTCCTGTCGTCCCCTTCCCCTCCCCGCCCCTCCCCTCCCCTCCCCTCTATTTCCTCAGTCTGGCGGCCATTAAAAACCTGGGCCAAGGTGCACTCTGACTGCTGAACACATTTCCTCCCCTTCCATTCTTCCATTCTTCATATGAGCGTGGAGATGGGGAGGTGTGATCCCCACCACCTCCTACACACACACACACACACACACACTGTATTTAGTTGTGATTTCCTGTCATGAAAACCCCAAGTTCTGCCACTTCCTGTCGGTGCCTCTCTGGGTGCTCCTAGCCTCAGGAACTTCCTCCCTGTCATCTTATCTTCCCTTCCCTTCCCTTCCCTTCCCTTCCCTTCCTCTTCCTCTCCTTCCTCTTCCTTTCCTTCTTCTTCCTTCCCTTCCCTTCCCCTTCCCTTCCCTTCCCTTCTTTTCCCTCCCCTCCCCTCCCCTCCCCTCCCCTCCCCTCCCCCTTCCCCTTCCCTTCCCTTCCCTTCCCTTCCCTTCCCTTCCCTTCCCTTCCCTTCCCTTCCCTTTCCTTCCCTTCCCTTCCCTCCCTTCCCCTCCCTTCCTCTTCCCTTCTCTTCGCAGCTGGTGCCATGCCAGAAGCCTGTGCCCGGCTTCTCAGACTGTGGTGAGCAGCTGCCCCGTGGGGCCTTGTTAAAGAGCAGGTTCTGATACAGCAGGGCCCGGCCCAGTGGCCTGGAGACTGCACCCCTAGCCTGCTCCCGGGGACGGCCCGCCCTGTCCTCACTCCCTGCAGGAGGCCTCAGCCCTGCGCCTCGGCAGTGTGTGCCCTCAGAGGTCGCCCGCAGCCTCTAGCGAGTGCCGGTGACCCATTCTTGGCCTCTCTCCCCTTTGATATCCTGGCAGCCCTTGGCCCTTCGGTAACCTGCTGGGCCTGGCAGGGTCCAACCGGAGAAGCAGAAGTGGGAGGTGGAGTCTGTCCGGCATGGCTCAGTGGTTGAGGGCCAACCTAGGAACCAGGAGGTCACAGTTCGATTCCCAGTCAGGGCACATGCCCGGGTTGGGTTGCGTGCTGGATCCCCAGGGCATGTGTGCAGGAGGCAGCCAATCAAAGGTTCTCATCATTGATGTTTCTATCTCTCTCTCTCTCCCTCTCCCTTCCTCTCTGAAATCAATTTAAAAAATGTTAAAAGAAGTGGGAGATGAATATGAGGAAATGTACATCCAGGGACTGGCTTGTTGAGGGGTGGCGGGGCAGCCCCCGGAAGAGCAGCCTCCAGAAGGGCAGCTGGCCCTCGGGGCCCAGGCTGGGCCCTGTCCCCAGGCAGGATTTCTCCTCCAGGGAAGCCTCGGCTCCGCTCCGGGCCTCCCCGCTGACTGCTCAGGCCTCACAGGTAGTCCCGAGCACCTCCCTCCCTGGAGATCAGCTGACCATGGACTTGAGTCACATCTGCCAACACCTTCCCTGCAGCACCCAGAGGAGTGTTCCAGCCACACCAACACGCCCGCCCCGGCTGGGCGCCGGCTGCTGGTTCTCAGTGCGGTGAGCGTGCAGAGCTGTGGGGGAGGCTGAGCTCCCGGGGCGGAGCCCCTGGTCCTCGGGGGGCCGCGCCTCCAGCTGCTTCCTGTGCATCGCTGCACAGATATCCTGTTGGTGCCACTTCCCTCCAATGCAGGGGTCCCGAGGCCCCTCCTCACCCTACCCCTCCCTACCCACACCTGCTCCTCGTGTGTCCTCCTCTGGACCAGGGGTGCCCCCGTCCCCAGTTTCTCAACCTCAACGCTGTAGACACTTGGGTTCGGATCATTTTCAGGGTTGGGGTGCTGTCCTGGGCATTGCCCTCTACATGCCAATAGCACCCCCAGTCGTGACAACCAGAAATGTCTCCAGACAAGGCCAGATGTCGCCCCTGTTGACAACCCCTGCTCCCCCACCCACCGAAGGGTGGTCACTTTGGGTTGAAGGCCGTCTTATCTCCTCCAGGGTGCGGGCACCAGGCCGCCGTGTCGCCCAGGATCCAGGCCTCCTCCGCTCTGCACTCTTGTCGCTTCAGCTGGGCCTTGTGCCTGGCTGACCACGCTGCTTCCTTACCCCGTGTCTCTCCTCCCACACAGACGCGATGGTGGCGCTCCTATGTGACCTTCCCCAGCTCCCTATGGCTGACAGGGTTAGACGTCACGGGACTCTAACAGGGGGGTTAAGAGCAGGGTTTCTGGGCCGGAGCAGCTGCTCGCCAGCTGGGTGGCCCTGGGCCTCGTGGCCTCGGTTTTGCCATCCGGAAAATGGGAGTCACACTTATCCACACTCTGGAGCAGGGTTTGGATGGATGGGAGGGGGGAGCTCCTTAGGGGTCACTGGTATCCCTGCCCTGTTGCCCAGAGCCCCTGTGAGGGCCATTTCTGGCTTCCACAACCATCGCTGCCTTTCCTTTTCTTTTTAAGTCGATTTAGAGAGACAGGGAGAGTGAAAGAGAGACAGAAACATCAAAGATGAGAGAGAATCATCGACTGGCTGGGATCGAGCCTGCAACCCAGGCCTGTGCCCTGACCAGGAATAGAACCGTGACCTTTAGGTTCATAGGTCAAGGCTCAACCACCGAGCCACGCCGGCCGGGCCACCATCACTGCTTTTCCACGCCGGGGCTGGGTGTCTCCACGCCTGGTGAGCTCTGCCCTGCTCGGCTGCCCTTCCTCCCGTCTCCGTCCCTTAGAGGCCTGCTCACCCTTGGAGGCTGAGCTCCCGAGCACCAGCCTCACCGGCATCTTAACCAGAGGCTGAGCTCTGAGGCGCCGGGCAGGGCGTCGGCCTCCAGAGGTCCTCGGCGTGGGTCGGGCTGCTCGCAGGGGAACCCTTCATTGCGACCACGGAACCCGTCACTGGAAACCCCGCCCTCACCGAGCCCGGGCAGCCCCACGCCACAGGCGGGGCACCCGGTGCAGGTGAGCTCGCCTCCAGACTCCCAGCCTCCCCGCCTCCCCGCCCTCCGCAGCCACCCCGCTCCCAGAACCCGGGTCTGCACAGCAGGGTGCTGGGAGGCAGGCCTCGGAGGCCAGGGTTCAGGCTGTCTTCGCATGGATTCCGAGGGAGCCAAGTTCAATCTGCTTTGTAATAAACGAGGCCTTTGATCCTGCAAAAAAATGAGTAATGAGCCGGGAGCCAGCAAGTTGGCACCCTGGCAGGCTCACAGCCTGGCTGAGCCTGCACCCTCGTGGGCCCCTCGAGCTGCCGGAGGCAGAGGTAGAGGCCGCACGGTGCAGGCCAGGCTCCTGGGGATTATGGGTGGCTGTTTTCGAGGGGGCTGGGGGACATCCCCAGAGGAGCCTGGCTCCTCTCCCCCCATCCCCAGCCAGGGTGTCTTGGTGACCGCCTTCTCCAGCTCATCCCCCCGCCCCCGGTCTATAAATGGGGGCCTTAGCCCTCTGCTAACAGGGCTGAAACCCAGCTCTGCTCGCCATACGCCTCCCTACACAGCCACCGGGAGCCTCCGTCTGTGGCCGGGACTCATTTCCGTGGGTGTCATGTCCATTCCCCTGGTGCCCCGTATTATTTCGGGGGGCGGCACGTCCATTCTCTGGGCGTTCGGTGAGCTTCCGTGCGAAGGGGAGGCTGTGCGGTGGTGCCTTTAATTCCCCCTGAATCCTCATCAGCCCCTCGGGGATGATCGACATTTAAACTGTGTGTTTGGCTTGGCCGGTTGTTGCTCAGCGGTTGAGCGTCAGCCCACCAACCAGGAGGTCGGGGTTCGATTCCGGGTCAGGGCGCATGCCAAAGTTGCGGGCCCCATCCCCAGCAGGGGGCGTGCAGGAGGCAGCCCGTCGACGATGGTCTCTCGTCCTTGCTGTTTCTCTCCCTCTCCCTTCCTCTCTCTCTGAAATCAAGAAAACAAATGTATTTAAAGAATAAAATGTGTGTTTGTGAGGCTGACCGCCCTCCCCCCACCACCACCAGGTGGCATCTCTCTGTACACTTCCCCTTGGCGGGTTTGGATTCACGGAGCCCCTGCCCCTGAGGCCAGGGGTGACCGTGCTCTGCGCCAGCCACAGCAGCAGAGGAACGGGTTCCAGGGAGGCAGAGAGGGAAGGAGGGCGGGGAAGACAGAGCGGGGACCCTGCGGCCTGCGGCCAGCACAGCCCTGCACGGGGCCTGGAGGAAGCGGCTGCCCGGGAGCAGATGTGCACCACCGCAGCCCTCAGACCCCGGAAATAGTTGTGTCGAGTTTCCTGCTCACCTCAGGGCCGCCTTGAGAGCCGCCAGCGTGGCTGGCCCCGGGGTGCCTTCCAGCAGTGGGGTCCGGGCAGCCTCATGCCCGCCCCTTTCCGCCCTCCTCTGGGCTGAGCTAAGGCAGAGCCAGGGCTCACAGGCCCTGCACCAGGGGGACCCACGTCCCAGGTGGTGACACACTGGGCACGGGGTCCGGCCCTGCCTGGCATGTGGGCTGGGATACTTCCGGGAGGATCCGGGCTGGGCCGTGGGCCTTGGTCACCAGGTTAATTGACAACATCCATGTAACCGCTCTCCTGCTGTGCGAAACTCAGTGATGTTTGGTATTTGGCTGCCGGATTTTGGGCCTTTGTTCCTTGCCTTGATTATTCATTCAACAAACGTTTGGGAAGCCTGGCTCTGGGCCAGAGGCTTGGCAGCGGTCTGCTCAGGGAGCTCCAGGTCTGGGCATCGGACTTTGAAGCCACCGCGTCACGGACGCTGGCATTAAGGGAGCTCCTCCGGGGAAGACTGAGGCCCCATGGGATCAGACCACCCACCGCCTGGTGAGCGGCGTGGGCTGGGCTGCCCCCTCCACCTGCTAGACCAGGCGTGGGCAAACTGCGGCCCGCGGGCCGGATGGCTGCTCTAAACTATTGGAATAAAAAAAAAAATTAAAAAAAGACCATATCCTTTTATGTAATGATGTTTACTTTGAATTCATATTAGTTCACACAAACACTCCATCCATGCTTTTGTTCCGGCCCTCCGGTCCAGTTTAAGAACCCATTGTGGCCCTCGAGTCAAAAAGTTTGCCCACCCCTGTGCTAGACCGTGAGCCACTGAATAAGGGCAGGGCCTCACAACCCAGCATGCACATAGTGTGTGCACATGCACATGTGCATATACACATACATCACCCACATGCATTCACACATGCATACTCACATGCTCTGACACCCACACAAACCACATGTGCACCCATGCACATGCCCATAGGATATGCACATAGACATGCATGTACACGGTGCCTACACACACCTGCATAAGGTGCATGCTCACGTCCACATGTGTGTGCACACGTGTCACCCAAGTGTGTGCGTGCATGCTCACAGAGACACATATGCACAGGCATGCACACACACAACCCATGCATGTGTTCTCACACACACATGCACATACACCCAGGACTGCCTGAAGGGTTGGGACGCAGCGTGAAGGGAGACTTGTGCCCGTTTCTGCTCTTGCCCAGCCAGGGTGTCCCTCCTCACACAGGACATCCAGCCCACGCTTCGGCTACAGTGACCTTGGCCACCCTCCGCACCGGCTTTGGAGCAGACAACCCCCCCCCCCCCAGGAGGACAGACTGGAGGGGGTTTGCACGGCTCTGGGCGTGGACTTGGGCATGCTAGCAGGGAGACCCGGGTCCTAGAACCGAGGCTGTGGTTCTAGAGCAGGGGCAGGCTGTGGGGAGGGGGGAGGGGGAGGGGGCGGGGGAGGGCAGTGGCCCTTGGCCCCACAAACTCCTTGCCCCCAGGGACATGTCCGGGAGGGCCTCTACATACAGAGCCTGGGCCAGGGGTCCCGGTGCTTGGTCTGAGGCTGCCCTGGCACGCATTCGGTACCTGGGAAAGAATTTCCACAAAATGGTATTTTTACTCCAGTATTTTTTTTATTCTCTTCCATTTCCCTTTTTAAAAAATTGCCCTCGTGTGGGACACATCCCAGAGTTTGGGAAACATGAGGCAGCTGACATTTCAGGCTCTCCCCACCTCTGAGGTTCGGGGGAGATGGAGCCCTCCCTGAGCACCCATTCGTCTCTGCGAGGAGACGGGGAGTACACAAACAGAGCCGGCCCCCCCATCCCCGCTCAGCCATGGCCGCCTCCGCGTCCGCGGCACGCAGCCCGGACTGCACCCCTCAGGTGCCGGGGCTGGTGTTCCTTCCTCAGGGTGATCAAAGGAAACCCACTATCGGACTGGAGATCTGGAAAATGGATGCCGAATGGGGGGCCAGCGGGGGGGGGGGGGGGCATTCCTGCTCCTGGAAGCTCCTACTTCCAGGCTCTTGAATGCTTCCTCTCTCCCTCCCTCCCTCCTTCTCGCCCTTTACCTCTCTCTGTGGGAAAGGGCTGACTCAGCCGCTGTTACCTCCCTCCCGTTTCATACTCACTTTATTCTGCTTTCTGATCACTGTACTGTGAGATCTTCGCCCCGCGTTGTCTCCAGACATACCTCCATCTGGCTCTTGCTTTACCTCTAACCAGCTATTGGTATTAAGATGCTTAACCTTGCCGACACCGGTTTGGCTCAGTGGTAGAGCGTCGGTCTGCAGACTGAAGGGTCCCGGGTTCGATTCCGGTCAGGGGCATGTACATTGGTTGCGGGCACATCCCCGGTAGGGGGTGCGCAGGAGGCAGCTGGTCGATGTTTCTCTCTCATCGACATATCTGGCTCTCTATCTCTCTCCCTTCCTCTCTGTAAAAAATCAATAAAATATATTTTAAAATAAATAAATAAAATAAATTTTTAAAAAGATGCTTCACCTCCTTTGTACGATGCGAGTGCCCTAAGTGCCCTCGCCACTTCCTGGGCTGTCCAGGGGAGGGGGGAGTCAGTTTTGCATGGAGTTAACAGTATAGACCAGGGGTGGGCAAACTTTTTGACTCGAGGGCCACCATGGGTTCTTAAAACTGGACCGGAGGGCCGGAACAAAAGCAACCTGACCATGCCTGCACTCTCATCTCGGGCTGCTGGTGAAGGAGCGGAGGGGAGAGCAAGAGAACCCTCCGCTCTTTCGGCTCCGCGGGCCGGATAGAACAGCCGAACGGGCCGTAGTTTGCCCACCGCTGGTATAGACTGAGAGAAGGCTGTGTGACCTTGGGTAACTGACTCACCTCTCTGTGCCTCAGTCTCCTCATCCACAAAATAGGTACGTAACAGGACAACTTAACCTCCAAGGTACCTTAGAATTGAGCAAGTTAAGATTTATGAAGCATTTGAATGATGCTTTGGCACATACATCAAATGATATTAAATAATTATCTTAAGGTGGTGATTTTCAACTGGTGTGCCACCAGAATTTTTATAACAGGCAATATCTGACTATTTAGTCAGGGGCACTGACCTCTTTTGCCTTAGATTTTCAAATAAATTTTTTTTAAAAATGACAGTAGCCGTCCCATACACTGAAATGCCCTAAGTTAGATTCTCGGTCAAAGCACATACCTGGGTTGTGAGTTCAATCCCCGGTTAGGATGCCTACGGAAGGTAAGTGATCATTGTTTCTCTCTCACATCAATGTTTCTCTCTCTCCCTCTCCCTTCCTCTCTCTCTAAAAAGTGGTAAAGGGGAAAAAAAGGACAACAGGCAACACAACAATAGCCATCTGGTATGAATAAATCAGAATTATGCCCCCCCCCCTTTTTTTTTTTGGTCAGATGGCAAAAAATATATATGACACCATCGAGACTTTAATGAGAGGCCTAAGGGTCAGGCAGTATTTTAAGCAGGTGTGTCTCGGGTCTTTTTATTTTTATTATTATTATTTTTTATCCTGAGTCATTTTGACCATTTTACAGCTTAGGAAGCTGGGGCTCAGAGACGTTTAGTAGCCTCCCCGTGGTCACACAGCCCACGGTGAAGGGCTCAGCGTCTGAAGTCAGGCCAGCGTAATGGACAGGGGCTGCTAGCAACGTCCAGGTTATCACTGACATTGCTGCCTGAGGATGGAACAAGGTCAAGGTGCGGAGCTCGGCCTGGCACGTGGGAGACCAGTGCACAGGCAGCGCGTCCTGTTGGCACCCTCGGGTCCAGGAGTCGGCCCAGTGTTTGCGTGAGGCCACAGCTGGCTCCTGTGCCCCGGGTGGCCAGGCCGCCGTTGTGGGCAGTTAATGGGGCGCCGGGCCACCCCGGGCCCCTCGGGGCTGCTTTCCCCGAGCACCACTCTCGAACTGAAGGGGCTTAGCTGGCTCTGGTGTCATCCCCCCTCCCGGACCCGGGCCACTAGCCATTAGCCAATCTTGCACTATTGTATGTGATTGCGATTTGACCTAAGGACTCCCTGGGTATCGATGCCAAGCTGGCTGGCCTCTGCCATCCTGTGGAGGGGGCGCACGTGTCTTCGCCCGTCCCTGGGATCTGCTGTCCCTGGCGTCTCTGAACAAATGCCCCGCAGAGCTGGCCAGCCCCTGGAAAGAGATGCAGCCTCTCCAGAAGCTCCCCCCTATTTCCCCCTCTTTCTTCCCCCGCCTGCCTCAGCCAGGCTCGCTCCAGTGAATGCTGCCTTTCAGGCCTTTTCAGGGAAGAGCACAGAGAAAAGCCATGAAAATCGCTGTCTTCTTAATATTTCTCCCAGGATTAGGCTCTTTTCCGTGTGTGTGTGTGTGTGTGTGTGTGTGTGTGTGACACACACAGAGAGTGAGAGAAAATGAGAGGTTCTTTCTAATCTTTCCCTTTATTCCTTGCCAGTCAGATTCTTAGGTTCTTACATTATGTCTTTGCACTGTAAGCCTGCTTGAATTTTCATTTCCGGTGATTTTCCTGTTGCCAGTGGACCCCTGCCAGGCTGAATCCCCGGTGCCGAGCACAGTGCCTGGCACCGGGCAGAAGCCCGACCGGATAAACATTCTAACACCAGCTGCTGGGTCTGTGTGGTTCGTGGCCACGCCCCTGCCCCCCCGAGACCACCAGCCCGTCTCTGAGCTCAGGCTGGGGCTTCAAGACATCAAGGGGGCCGAGACCGGTTTGGCTCAGTGGGTAGAGCGTCGGCCAGAGGACTGAAAGGTCCCAGGTTCGATTCCGGTCAAGGGCATATACCTTGGTTGCGGGCACATCCTCAGTGGGGGGTGTGCAGGAGGCAGCTGATCGATGTCTCTCTCTCATCGATGTTTCTAACTCTTTGTCCCTCTCTCTTCCTCTCTGTAAAAAAATCAATAAAATATATATATTTTTTAAAAAGACATTGAGTGGGGATTGTCAGTCTCAACAGGTGCACGTGCAGCCAACATAGGAATAAACCGCACAGATCACTCAAAAACAAACGTTAAGTGTGCAGAGTTCGGACGGAGGGACGAGCAGGGTCCTCAGGTTTGGAGGGCCCATCCTCATGCTGGGCTGAAAGGCACACGGGCCAGGTGGCTCCGAGGCTGTTTAGCTGGCCCGGCTCCTGGCCCGGCTCCTGGCTGGGCCCCCGGGACCCCCGGGCAGGTCGCACCACCTCTCTGGGCCTCCATGTGCTTTCCTCGTCTGGGAAACGAGAACGGTAACGCCAGCGTCTGCCTCACGGGGCTGTTGCGAGGACCGCGTGGATTGAAATACGTGGGAAGTACTTAAAGCAGTGCGGCGCGCAAAGCAGATGCTACCCGCGTGTTTATTAATGTGACTGCCGTTGCATTTGTTATTGTTTCATATGTTTAATTGAAACCTCTTCGGCTGCCATAAGACGGATCGTCGCCGTGTGCCAGAGCATCAGAATCTTCCTACATTTTCTGGGCCCTGAAAACCTATCAAGTGTTTTTGATGTTTTAAGTTTCAAGTCAGCATCTGGCGCTGCGGCAGGGGGCCTGGGCGTGGCGGCCGGCGGCCGGGTGACTAACCTGCCAAGGCCCTCTGCCCCCCAGGCCTGGAGGATGCCTAGGACACACCCACTCTCCCCCAAGCGGAGTCGAGAAGGGCCCGTGGCACTCTCTTGCCCACTGTCCCTGTGCATGCGGGCGGTGAGCGGGTGAGGTTGTGTCTGCAGGCCCCTGGGCACCGGCCTCCAGCTCGTCCAGGCTGCCTCCCCGACACTGCCAGCCCAGCCCAGCCCAGCCCCGTGGCAGCCACGCAGATGTGCGGCCCCGTGAGGCTGTTTGCTGGGGCTGCCACCGTGTTTTCACGTCCCGTGACAAACCCTGCCCCGGCGTTAATTTACATGATAGCCAGCGCACCCCAACGCGTGTTTTCGAAGGGTATAATTTCTATCAACTTCAATTAGAGCTATTTTTATTTTTGTCACCCTGAAGAATTTCCCTGCGGTTAAGCTGCCATTTTTCACTGTAATGCCCCTGGCAAGGGCCAGGGGGAAAAATTAATAGTCTGGTGATCACTTAGCTAATGCACTGTCAGCGCCTGATAAACTGGCTGCCCCGGGTGAGGCGGCACGGCTCCTTCCACAGTAATTATGTCACGTCCACCTGCAGCGGGCACGGCCCCGTTGGTGGAGCAGAGCCCCACCGAGCCCAGGGCAGAGCCCCCCTCCCATTCCCCCAGCTCTTGCCCTTCCGCATCTGTCTTTGCGATGATTTAAGCCCAAGCGATAAAAAGGCCAGCAGGGGAGGAAGTTGAGGGTGACCAGGCCAGTAGGGGGGCAGTTAGGGGCAATCAGTCAGGCAGGCAGGTGAGCAGTTAGGAACCCCGTGGTCCCAGATTAGGAGAGGGATGTCCGACTGCCGGTTTAGGCCCCATCCTGGGGATCCGGCCTAAACCGGCAGTCGGACATTCTCCCCTCACCCCCCCAACTTCGCTGCCTGCAAAGGCTGGCCTGGGGCTTGGCACTTAGTAGGTGCTATCCTTGTATGGCTGTGACCACTGAAAGGCCCAGCCTCCATGACCCTTTATGATCCTTCTACTCTGGCTTGGAAAGAACCCCCCGTTTCAGCTGAAACCAGAGATTCCTCAGCCCTGGCGGCCCTCCTGTCTTGAATCGGGGCTTTGTGGCTCTCTCCGGTGCAGGTGGGCTGGGCTTCCCCGCACCCTTTCTTTAACAGGTGCATTCGCGGGCGGGCTTCCCTGTGTCAGGCCTGCGCTGGGCTGCGGATTCTAGCCCCGGCATCCTCCTGCCCCCCCCCCCACACACACACACACTGTGGGCGTGGCTCTCAGCACCCCCTGCTGCAGGCGGGGAAGCTGAAACGCAGGCATTGAAGAGGCATGTGTTCGATGGATATCATTTCAAGGCCCTGGCCGGGTGGCTGGGCTGGCTGGAGCAGGGTCCCGTGCACCGAAAGGTTGGTGGCATACACACCTGTCCCCCTTAGTCTCAGCTGGGCGTGGCTGCCACCTCCTGAGGAACGCCATCGTCGTCGTCCTCTTGCTGGGATACCCCAGGGGAGGTGCCCGGTGCCTGCTGGAAGGGGAGCCAGGCTGGGCGGTCTCTCTGTCCTCTTAGCCTCTGTGTCTCCGTCTGTGTCTGTCCTATCCACCACCCCCTCTGATAGAACCACTGCAAAGCCCCGGGAGGTGGTCTTGGGCACACACTTTGCAGATGGTCCGGGTGCATAGTGGTGACTATGCCTGTCCCCTCCGGTGGCGGCGGTGAATGATCACATGCCCAGACTTGGAGCCAGGGACAAAGCCTTCCTTTTATTTTTCTGAGCCCTGGCCCCTCGGTCGGCTTAAGCGTCTGTGGTCCTCAAGGCCACCTGAGAGGTGGGAGGACCTGGGGGAATTCCGGTGGGGACCAGCGGACTGGAGCCTGCGACCCCCCTCCCCTCCCACGGCGCGCTGCAGCCGGCGCGCCCCTAATTGCTGTCGCAGATGTGGCAGCCACCAGCCTCTCCAGCATGATCTGCTGTGTCGTACAAGCTTAATTAGTCCCTGATTACTCATTTACTGGGTGCTGTGTGTATTCCATATCTAATAACTTCCCAATTACGCCGGGTCTGCGCCGAGCATTTAATAACCCTTCGTTGTCTGCTTATCGGGGACTGTACCTTCGGCAGCTCCTCCTCCCCCTGACCCAGAGCCCTTATCAGTCCCTTGATTGCAGAATTCGGAGCTCTCCGCCTGCCAGTGCGGAGCTGTTACAAGGAATTAAGGGGCATAAAATACTGCGCTTCGGCCTCTGACGCACTAGCTCACAGCACAGAACAGGAAATCCCACCAGAGCTTGCTGAGCTCAGTGTCCTTGTGGGTGGGCTCTGGTGGGGGCCAGGAAAGAAGGGAGAGGGACCCCGTGCAGGGCTGTGCCCTGTCCCCGTATTTCCCTTCCTGGCGGAGGGCGCCAGTCCCGTGACCTGTGTGTCCCTGGCAGGGGGCAGAGGTCTCTGCCAGCCCACGAGGTACCCTTCGGCCCTGCCCACCCCCCTCCCAGCCAAGGCCTGCACCTGCCATTGACCTGGGGGAGGGAGGTGGCATTTCCCTTCCGCCCCTCCCCGCCCCATACCTGGCTTCCTGCCTGCGCCTGATTTTTCTTCGGGGCGAAAGGAAGGTGATGCTGCGTTGCTTTGTGCCACTGGGTGCTGGCATCTCCTCTTCTGCCCCCTGCAGTCTGCCCCCTGCCTCCTCCGCGCTGTGGGGCCTAGGTATTTGAGAGAGGGCAAAACACGTCAGACCTCGGCTCTGACTGACATTGACCAGCTGGGTGACCTTGGGCAGCTGACTTGACTTCTCTGTGCCTCAGTTTCCTCCTTGACAAAGGGGCCGTTAAGGTAGGGTTATTGGGAGGACTAAACAGTTGTCTGGTGCTCCGTGGCCACCTGGCCGTGGTAGGTGCTTGGTATGTCCAGGGTAGGCATTACTAGCCCGTTTCCCAGAGGCATACGCTGAGGTCAGATCCGTCATGACTGGGAAGTCTCGGTCCCAGCTCTGCTCTACTCTGCACAGCAGCTTCCTGTAGTGCATCTTGAACTTATTGGGGGGGAAAAAGAGAAGAATCAGGATGATCGGGGAAAACAGAGGAGCATATGACTCAGATCCTGTCCCCCTCACTCCAGGAACCCTTGGGCTCTCTTGGGCCTTCAGGCCAGCCGTTGAAAAAGAGCCTAGTCCAGGGGTGGGCAAACTTTTTGACTCAAGGGCCACAATGGGTTCTTAAACTGGACTATGCTGGCACTCTCATCTTGGGCTGCTGGTGAAGGAGCGGAGGGGAGAGCAAGAGAACCCTCCGCTCTTTCGGCTCTGCGGGCCGGATAGGACAGCCGAACGGGCCCACCGGCCGTAGTTTGCCCACGGCTGGCCTAGAAGGTAGTCCTGGCAGCTGGGGCTGAAACTGCACACACCCCTCCAGGCCTTTGGGGGTCCGCAGACCACTGTTTCGTTTTGACCTAATGCTTATGCTGTCAGATCATGAAATCAACTGTTGTTTCTTGAGCACCTACTATGTGCTAAGTACTTGAACAGAAATAACATGTAATTCCCTCCACCATCCCTCTGGGAGGAAGGCAGTCACTGTTATCTATCACCCCCATTTTGCAGAAGGAAAACTGAGGCTGGGAGCCATGACGTCACTTTGCTAAGCTCTCCCAGCCGGGGCCAGGGTCCAGGACCCAGTGGCCAGCCCCACCTGCTGCAAGGAGGCGGAGAGATGGAGTCCGGCTGGATGCCAGGAGGCAGAGGGAAACAGCCACCAGTCCCACCGGAGTGCCTGCTGGAGAGAGAAACCCTGAGCCCCCTGACCAGCAGCCTCTGGGATGTGATGGGCCCTCAAACTGGAACGTCCCTTGTTTTTAAAAATAACATGTTTTCCACATTACAACGCAGAGGAGCCTGGGAGACACGGTGCTGAGGGAAGGAAGCCAGGCACAAAGGGCCACGTGTTGTAGATTCCATCCGCATGAACCGCCCAGAGCAGGCACACAGACAGAGCGGAGGCTGCCGACGCCAGGGCTGCGGAGGGGAATGGAGAATGGCTGCTAGCCGAAACCGGTTTGGCTCAGTGGATAGAGTGTCGGCCTGTGGACTGAAGGGTCTCAGATTCGATTCCAGTCAATGGCATGTACCTTGGTTGCGGGCACATCCCCAGTAGGGGGTGTGCAGGAGGCAGCTGATCGATGCTTCTCTCTCATCGATGTTTCTAGCTCTCTGTCCCTCTCCCTTCCTCTCTGTAAAAAATCAATAAAATATATATATATTTTTTTTAAAGAGAGAGAGAGAATGACTGCTAGTTGGTGTGAGGTTTCTTCTAGGGGTGATGAGGACGTTCTTTTATTTTTGTAACGTTTTTTTAAACATATGTTTTTATTGATTTCATAGAGAGCAAGAGAGAGGGAGAGAGAGAGAAACATCAAAGATGAGAGGGAATCATCGCTCGGCTGCCTCTTGCAAGGCCCCTCCTAGGATGGACCCCCCAACCCAGATATGTGCCCTGGCAGGACCTTGACCTCCTAGGTCACAGGTCAACGCTCAACCACTGAACCACACTGGCTGGGCTGGTGGGAATGTTCTACCATGGAGTCTGGTATGGTTACACAGCTCCACAAATATATCAAAAGCCATTGGATCGTACACTTTAAATGAGTGAATTGTATGATGTGTGAATTATATCTCAATGAAACTTCTTTAAAAATCACAATAGAGCAGAAGGTCTCAGAGGTGGTACCTTGTGGACTAATGCAGTTAATAAAATCATACCTTGTGGACTAATGCAGTTAATAAAATCAGACAGTGCTGAAAAAAAAACAGGGCTGTCCCCTTTGGAGCCGGGCACGGTGTCTGCCTTCTCCCCCACGCCACCCTCTCCCCGAATCCACCCCGAGCCGGTGCTCAGAGACCCCGTATCCCCTGGAGAAAGTGTGACACCTCAAGAGCTCCTTAAGGAATCGGGGGTAGGCCGCAGTCCCCCTTTATGTCAGAGAGCCCTGGAATCCGCTCCCCTTTTGTCCTTTCCTCGTCGACCGGCTTGCTGTAGAGGTAATGGCCCCAGTCCCAGGACTTACAGAAAGCAACAGCCTTTATCCTGCTCGGTCTGTGGGCCCCGGGAGCTCCGAGATGCTGCCGCGTTGGGGGTGGGGTGGGGGGTGGATGTCCCAGGCCTGGTCCTAACCGTGTTTTAAATTATGCCTGACCCCAGCTGGACCTGCGGTCCTGGCAGAGAGAAGGCGCGGTGCGTGTGCTGGCTCGCGAGCCTGCTTTTTATTAGTGAGGAACGGGAAGCTCGGCTCCGCCTGGTCTGTTGGGGAACCTTCGCCTCCACCTAAACCGAGGCCGTCGTGAGCTAATGCACAGTCACAGCACTTCCTGTGCCTGGCAGCCTCGCCCGTCCATTAATATCGCCCGGCGGGAAGAGCCAGGACCGGGGAGGGGCGGGCCTGGGTGCCCTCGTGTGTGTGGCGTGTGGCCTGGCACACGATGTGCTGGGGAAGGCGGACAGCTGGGCGGGTACGCGTCGAGGGCTGCCCTGGTTGGGTGAGGCACCCGCTGCTGCGTGACCATCGACTACAGGCTCAGCCGCTTCCGGCCCACCGTTGACCACCGCACGGCTCCGCGGGTCCTCCGCCCGCCCAGGGCCTCGCGGGCGGCACGGCCAGGCGTGTCCCGGCTGCGGTGCCGCCGGCCGATTCACCCGTGTGGTCGGCAGAACTCATTCACCTCTGTGGCCGAGGGCTGCTGTGAGCAGTCGGGGTTCTGTGCGGACACACGCGTTTGGTTTTCTTGTGTATCTGCCTGGGAGTGGGTTTGTGGGGCCCTACATAACAATCCCAGCTTTGATCTCTTGAGCAATTTCCAGGCCCTCCTGCGCCATTGTGCCACCCCGCCAGCAGGGTAGGAGGGGGTCGCACGGCGCTCTCGCGTGATTTTTGATCCGTTGCCAACACTTAATCATCACGAGGGGGGAAGCTTTTAAAAATAGACGCCCAGTTTCCTCTTGGGGGAAAAAAAAAAATCAGATCTGGCGAGATGGGGCTCGAGTCCCTCCGTGCAGCCACCCCCCTGGTGCTGAGCGGGGCTGCCCTGCATTCTCACCTGCCCGGAGCCTGGCTTATGGTGTACCCCCCTCCTGGGCCCAGCGGGATGTGTGCTTGAATCTCTTCTCCCTCCTCTTCCCGCTCCTTTCAGAACCTGCTCCCCTCGAAGGCCTCGTCCACATTCTGCCTGCTCCAGGAAGCCTGCCTGGATTTCCCCAGCCCCGTGGAGGCGTTCATTCTGAAACCCCTGTGGAGCTAGTCTTCTGCACCCCTTCTTGCCCCAAAGTCATCTCTCTTCCCATCCCCTGCTCTCTGATTAAAAGCTGTGCATCTCCCGCCCCTGGCTGCATTGTAACAGCCAAATTTCCCTCCAGCTGCTTGGGTTCCGATCCCAAATACTGCCCGGAGCTGGGCGGGCGGGTCATCCTCTGACTCATGGCGAACAGAACAGCCCTGACAGTTTCCCAAGATGATGAGGGCAAGGCTGCCAGAGCGGCCGAATCCTGCCAGGGTGGGGTCTGCAGGGGAGTGGGGGCGGCTCCAGGGTCCCCGCCATGTGGACGCCCCCTCCCCGGGTCCCCAGCAAGCCAGGGGGTGAAGGAAGGACGTGCGCTGGGCCAAGGTGCTGCCTCCTCCTGGCTCCAGCCTAAGCCGCCAGCACGCCTGTGGGATTTGCGGGGGCTGCGGTCTGGGCTGCGTCACCATATGGATCTCATAAATTAAAGCGTTCCCGGAAACGAACGGTAAATTTATCCGCCTCTCGCACATAGGGCTGCCGGAGCCTGTGCTCACCCAAGGAATTCTGAGCCATCCATCTCTCTTAGGCACCTTGGTTTTATAGCCCTAATCCCTGGAAAAAAAAGCAAAAAACAAAATAAAACGGGTCAACATGAAGCTGCTTTTCTACAGGCGTACCAGCCCTGGAGCATATAGTCAGGAAATGGGGGTGGCCTGTCCCCGGGACTGGCCCCGAGGAAGCTGTAATCGGTTATGTTCAGGCCCTGAAACCCAGCAGGGGCTTAGTTCATGCCTTCTGCCCAGGCCTCTGAGGTCGGAGGGGAGAACCCCGAATCTGAGCCCCGTTGACCTGGGCTCACCCCGTCTTGGCATCCTCAGGCTTCTGCCACCCCCTCTCTGAGCCTCAGTCTCCCCAGATGTGAAAAGGGGATGGGGCGACCAGGGTCGTGAAAGTTAAAAAGACGGAAAGTACAACAGTGGTCTCGGGGGCCTGAGGGAGGGAAGTAGGGAGTCAGTGTTTACTAGGGAGAGAGTTTCCGTTTGGGATAAAGAGAAAGTTCTGGAGCAGGAGGAGGGTGATGGTGGTTGCTCAACATCGTGAGTGAACCTAATGCCACTGAACTGTACACTTAACAATGGTCAAGGTGGCCGAAACCGGTTTGGCTCAGCAGTAGAGCGTTGGTCTGTGGACTGGAAGGTCCCGGGTTCGATTCCGGTCAAGGGCATGTACATTGGTTGCGGGCACATCCCCGGTAGGGGGTGTGCAAGAGGCAGCTGGTGGATGTTTCTCTCTCATCGACGTTTCTAGCTCTCTATTTCTCTCCCTTTCTCTCTGTAAAATATCAATAAAATGGTCAAGATGGTGCCTTTTGTGCTACGCGTATTTTACCACCATTTTTAAAATACAGAACAGGGGTTGGGGGCGAGGGGGGCGGGGTGCCTGGCCCGCTGGATGAGCTGAAGAAGAGTAGGTTTATCTTCATCGCTATAACTGCCTCGTAAGCCACCAGTGACTGCCAGCTCCATGCAGAGCCGTGTGGGCTCGGGCGGTGACAGGCCTGTGGGTAGAACCAGGGTCCAGCGGCCGACCTGGTGCTCCCAGGCAGGGTTTGCTGCTAGAGGAAGACGTTGCACTGGCTTTGCTGGGAACCAAATCTCCACTGCCCCTCACCAGCCAGGCTGTCTGGCCCGGCCATCGTGGGGGAGGAAGGTGTTCCACAGCCCATGGGTCCCACCCCCGGGGCACCTCCAGGCGGGTATGGCCAAGACTCACCACGTCTACCCTCCTGTCGTTCCAGGTCACCACCGCATCTCTCGAGGCGCCGGCAGCCACCCGCCCTCCCGCTCGGGAGCCCGAACCCTGGCCGGGGACCCCAGCGGAAAGCCTGCTCAGAGGCCCCAAGACCGCCCCGGAGCTCGGGCCAGCCCGGTGTCAGCAGAGCAGCCTGGACGGGGCCGGACCAGACCTCGCGGGCACAGGTAGGTGCCAGTCTCTTTGTATCTTCAGGGATTGGAGTGGATGGTGCTGCCTTCGCAGGGCGGGGTGCCCCCAAAGCCAGTTCTGGCTCAGAGTTCCACCCCATGAGCGCCACTTTCTGGCTGAGAGCCTGGAGGCAGAGTCTTCTGTACTTGAGTTTGGATTTTTTTGTTTTTGTTTTTGTTTTTACCATCCTCGGGGATTAAACCGAATGGTGATTTCATCAGAATCCCTGCTTCTCGACACCCGCTCATCCTTGGTTCACAGACAGCCTTCATTGGTAGTGCTGTACTTATTTATCTCTGACTGTTATTATATGCACGCATTCGTTTTAAAAATTAATGTAATGCATACCCAGGAACCTGATAGGCGGTCCATCGACCTTGATGCTCATCCATCCTGCCCCCCACCCCTCCACCCCCCCCACACACACCCTGGGACGGAAGTGCCATCTCAAGTTTGCTTTCTCCATAGCACCTGTGTCTGTCTTACCGTCCTATGGCGTAGCTTTGAATTCTGTGTCCCAGGGGCAGGCTCCCCTCCCTTGGTGGTCCAAGGTGCGTCTGTGAATGTCACAAGCTGCCACTCTGTCCTACTGCCCTGGGCTGTTCCGTTGCGGTACTGCTCGACCCGTGTGTGCCCACTCCCTCGCCGCCCATGGCACCCGGATCACTCCTGCGTTTTTCGGTTGTGAAGGCGCCATGTCCTGGCACCCGTCTCTCTTGGGAGTTAACCTGTCTCAGCTGGGCCACGTGGGGTAAGGACATTATCTTTAGGAAGGTGATGCCCCCCGGTCTCCGCGGTGGGCCTTTCACTCCCACGCTGCCAGCCACGGAGACCCTGTCTGCCCATCTCGGCACGGCCGGGCATCCGCAGTTTCCCGATGACAGAGAGGCTGGCCCCTCCGTGGCTGGTGGGCCTGTGAGTGTGGTTGTGGGGCCTGTGAGTGTGGTTGTGGGGCCTGTGGGCCCTGGGCTGGGGCAGCGAGTGGACGCCAGGTGGGGCCCTTTGGCTGGGCTTCGGCATGTGGTGGACACCCACGTTCTCACCCAGGAGGGTCCCTTGGGCCGTATTTCTGTCCGTTGAGGGGGTTCCTGTGTGTGTCCCGCCTTGCTGCTGCCCCTGAGAGGACTGAGTCCTGAGACCCCAGCCTGCCTTTCTGTGCTGGCCCACTGTGTGGCAGCTGGCCCACTGTGTGGCAGCTGGCCGGAAGCTCAGCCTGTTTGAGCAGTGAGCTGAGCTGGGAGGAGTCAGGCTAGCAGGTAAGCGGGGTGGGGGAGGGGGTGTTGAGGCAGCTGGCCCGCCCTGTTCTCATGTCATGTCGGGGGGGGGGGGACCCCCATCTGGGGCATTCATCTCCACGGCAACCCCGATTCCACCTCTTTCTCTCCGTGACGTGGACTCAGCTAGGAAAGGGGCTGACCCTGCTGACCAGCAGCTTATGGGCAGATGGGGATGCGGTGGTCAGGTGGCAAGGGGGGCTTGCAGGTGGTGGGCAGGGATGCTTTTGGGGGAGCCATTCTCCCCCTCCCTCCACCACCACTACCTCCCCAGCACACTCGGAGCCTTGGACGAGTGTCTTCTCCCATTCCATGCCTCAGTTTTCTCATCTGAGAAGTGGGAATGAAGGCTAACGTGAGTGCCTGCCTCACAAGGCAGGAGTGAGAATTAATTAACTGGGACATGAAGAGCATTCAGTGCAGGTCCTGGCACCCTGAGCGCCCATAAGTGCTGGCTGGTGTCGGCGCTATTGTTGTTATAATTCCTAGTTACCCAGCTGGCGCCTCCTCCAGGCAGCGTGAAGCATCCCTGAGGCTGTTACCGCGGCCTGCCTTCTCCACCCAGCCGCCCCGCTCAGCCCTGGGTAATGACCCTCAGTGGCACTACCCAACCCTCCCGGGCTGGCACACACACGGCCCAGCCCCCTGCCCTGGGGCTGCCTGGGGCAGGGCAGGGGCACAGGGCCCGCGTCTGCCAGCTGCTCCCCGTCAGGCTGCAGCCCTCCTGGCCTGGAGAGCAGGGGGCGCGGCTTCCCCGCCGGAGACCCGCCAGGAGCTCCGTCCTGCTGTCAGGCCGCTCCCGGGGAGGCCGCTGCTGCTCAGAAACGTGACAGTGACTAATGGCTTATTACACACCTGCCACCTCTCATCCGGTGGGCGGGCGCAGCCCTGGGCCAGCGAGGCGCTGCCAGCTGCACAGCGGGGCGGGCACGGCGGGTGGGCGCGTTCAGACACGCGGACACACACACACGTGCGCAGGGACGCACGGGGACGAGCCTGGCAAATGCACCGCACACAAGGATACCCGTGCAGACACGCAGATATTCACAGGCGCATACATACAGCTACACACACACACACACACACACACACACACACCATGATTCTCTTACACACACACACACACACACACACACACACGCATGGGCACCATGATTCTCTCTCTCTCTCTCTCTCTCTCTCTCACACACACACACACACACACACACATGGGAACCATGATTCTCTCTCTCTCTCTCACACACACACACACACACACACACACACACACACGGGCACCATGATTCTCTCTCTCTCTCTCTCTCTCACACACACACACACACACACATGCACACACACACACGGGCACCATGATTCACACACACACACACACACACACGCGACCCTGTCACCTCCTCTCTGCAGAGCTCTGAATCCCTCTGTCTTCTCCTCTGTTCCCCCTGCAGTGATGACAGTACGGGCCGGGGCAGGGCCTTTTGGGGAAGGCCAGGGGGCTGTGGAGGTCAGGGGCTGCACTTATCGCCTTGGAGCGTAATTACCCACTGCAGTCCCTCAGTGCCCCATAGACTGGCTGATCCATGGGGACAGCAGCAGCATTTGCCATGGGAAGGAAGCCGTCACACCAAGAACCCTTGTTGTGGGCCCGGTGGTTCGGTCAAGTGCCCACAGACACACACACACACACACACACAGCCAACCCGCAAGGTGAAGGCTGTGCGGTTCTCTGGCACAGCTTGCCGAGTGCCCGCCCGCCCGGGGGTGGTCACCTGCTGGCGGCAGGGAGCGTGGCTCCAGGCCGTGGGGGACCTGGCAGGCAAGGCTCACACCTCGGGCTGAGCATCTCCTCCAGCTGGTGGGAGAAGGGCGCAGCCAGACTCCTGCCACGAGGCATCCTTCCCGTGTCGGGCAGCAAGCCCCCGGCTCAGCTCTTCCCAATATTCCTAAGCGTGTAGTCAAAGGGAGATCCATTTCTCATGTGTCACTTGCACGTGGTATGAAATCCAGCGGGAGGACACTCCTAATTCATCATCGCTGATGGGAACAGGCATTCCTGAACAACTGTCTCCGTGCTGTCGCAGCCTCCGTGGGAGACATGCAGCGCCCTCTGGGGATAAGCAGGGGCGTGGCTGGGTGTCAGAGACCCGGGTTCAAGTTCAGAAAATTCCCAAAGCCTAGCTGCTCCCCGTCAGTGTGATATCAATGAAATCTTCCCCGGAGCATAGTGTTAGTGATGGGTTGCACAGGTTGCACACTGCACAACCCCAGGGGTGCCATTCCCATTGTGGCCTCTGTAAATGTGCTCCCGGCGTGGCCCTTAGGGCTGCCATGCTGACCAGCGGAGTGGTGGCCCCATAGTTGTGCCATGTGGGCCTTGGAAGTCCTTTCTGAGCTACGGAACGGCTTGAAAGGTGGCTAATAATATCGCTATTAGCCCTGGCCAGTGTGACTCGGTTGATTGGGCATCATCCATGCACGAAAAGGTTGCTGGTCAAGTCTCGATCGGGGCACATGCCCAGGTTTCGTGCAGAAGGTAGCTGATCTATGTTTCACTATCACACCAATGTTTCTCTCTCTCTCTCTCTCTCTCTCTCTCTCTCTCTCTCTCCCCCTCCCTCCCTCCCTCCCTCTCCCTCTTCTTCTCCCTCTTTTCCTCCCTCCCTCTCTCCCTCCCTCCCTCCCTCCCTTCTTCCCATCCTTCTTCCTCCCCTTCTTCTGCCTTCCTCTCTCTCTAAAAATCAATAAAAATTATTTTTTTAATGTCTTTATTAACTGAGATAGCGGAAGCCGCAAACCCTCTGATAGGGTCGGGGTCGGGTCACAGAAAACCAGGTGGAGGTCAAGTCTCCAGTTAGAGCCACGTTCCTGGGGCCTGGACGTCCATCCTGGGCCACTTCATCTTCCCCTTCCTCTCCCCTGTAGTCGTGTATTTAAATGAGTGCTTGTTGGGTGTGATTAGGGTGTGGACTCTTCAAGCGTGCAGATCCCGTGCTCCCTGAGTTCAAATCCTGCCTCTGCTCCTCCCGAGCTTTGGTTTTAGGCAGGCAACCTCTCTGTGCCTCAGCTCCCCCGGTTTTGAGGACCTGAGAGTCCATCCCTGTCCAGTGCTCAGCACAGTGCCTAGCACATGGGAGCAGCCGAGACATGAGCTGGTGACCACCCCAAGCCCTGGCCACACAAAGGCCTTTGTCTCTTTGTTGGGCAAACAAGCCCCCAGCTGGCCAGGGTTGGGTCTCCTTGGCCAGGAAGGCAGGGCCGCCGCTTGGGTCCTTGGCTCGGGCCCCCAGAAGTCCTTGGCAGGTCTCCCTTGGAGCGGGTACTGGTGCTGAGTGCTTTGGCGAAGGCGCTGGAGGGCCTCGGCCCCCGCTGCCAGGCGGCAGCTGCTTGGAGGGCCCGGGCGGCCGGGTTTGGCTGCAGCCTCTCCAGCCCAGCGGGCAAGCGCCCCCCGTCCCGGCTTTAAGGGAAAGGCGCCGTATGCAGCACGAGCACAGCCCTTCTCTGCCACCCTCTCCCTGTGCGTCTGCAGCCGAGCGGGGATCCAGAGCCCGTTTTCTCTCCGACCGGCGCTGTGTTTATCTTCTCAGGAGCTTCTTGTGACACTGGGCAGCTCAGCCCTTGCAAGTCGGGGCAGGAGGCCTGGAAGCCTGGGCAGGCTGGGCGGCTCTTCCCTTGGACGTCGCTCTCTCCCCGAAGCCTCTTTGAATGTTGAGTGGGACTCACTGTGCCGGGCCTTCAAGATGCTTCCCGCCCCTCTGCCGATGGCTGCTCCTGCTTACCCAGGTCTGGCTGCTCTCAGCTGGTCCCCTTGGCGAGTGTGCGACTTTGTGTGTCATCTGTCTGTCTGACTGATTCAGATTTCCATGAAATAAGAAAGAATGTAACCCAGGCGATTGAACAAGCCGATAAACTGAGCATTGACTTAAAAAGGCGGTACGTCGTGGCGCGACGATAAAGGTGGCCTAATGACCTGGCACAATGGCTGTGAAAGGGGGCTGTTGGCCTTGGAGCCTAATTTCTTTCCAAATAATGTGTGGTTAGGATTTGGGGTGGAAAAAGAAGGGGTCGGTGGAGCCACAGATACGACTGTTCCGGGACTCCGAATGGAGCGCTGGAGCCCCGTAACCAAGCACAGGCCAGCCTCCGTGGCTACTGCCCGTGGGGCACCGGTCCACCACCGGCCGTGGCCTGTGCCTGCCCACTGGCCTGCTGCCCCCTCCACAGGGTTGAAGCTGATAAGCTGGCACGTGGGGGCCTTGAGCTGTCCCCGTGTGGCATCATACGGGCTAAATTGGCTTGAAAGCATCGTTGGTGACGCACTGGCTGTGCCCACACCAGCTTCCACTCACGACCTTCTAATTGAGAGCAGAAGCCATTTGAAAGTTGGGCATCCCTCCCAAGCGCCCTCTGCTTGTATTTTCACCAGGATACCGGTCCCGCGAAGTTACGACGGCTCGTTCACGCATCTGTCCTCACCTCTCTCCTGCCCCTCACCTGTTCCTCTGCTCACAGATACCCTGTTTCCCTGAAAATAAGACAGTGTCTTCTATTAATTTTTGCTCCCAAAGACGCGCTAGGTCTTATTTTCAGGGGATGTATGATGTTTCCAGGAAGTGGGTCTTATTTTCGGGGAAACACGGTATCTGCTGAGCGCCTACCATGTGCCAAAGACTGCATTAGACACCGGTGCACAAACCAGACATAAAGTCCTGCCCCCAAGGACCGTCATTGGAAAGGAAGGCAAATAACTCACGAATAAGCAAGTATCATGTGTGATACCAGGTAATGACCAGGAGGGTAGGAGACATGGAGACGGGAGAGCGGGGACTTTGGACGGGGCGGTCACAGAGGGCCTTGCTGAGGAGGTGGCGTGAGGCCGAGAGCTCCAGGCCAAGGGACGAGCAAGTGCCGAGGCCCTGGGGCAGCCCGTGCTCCCCACGCTCGCCATCTCCGTGAAGGCAGGAGCCGTATCTCGCTGTCCTCTCTGTCTCTCCAGTGCCTGGCACAGCGCACATAATAGCTGCTCGTCGGTGCTCGTTGAGTGAATATATGTTTTTCATTCAGCTGGTATGGGGGCCGGGATAGCGGGCAGAGGTAAAGAGGAGATGAGATTCTTATAAGCAAAAGGGATGTGTGTCTTCCCGAACTTCCGGGCCATGAGGGCTGACCTTGCTAGCTGTCAGGTGCTGTGGGTCTGGGAACATTTTTTTTTCTTAGTTCCATTTGTTTCCTGTGGCTGCTGTTACAGAGGACCATGAACTTGGTGGCTTAAAGCAACACAAGTTTATTAGCTTCCAGTCGGGAAGCCCGAGGCTAACATGAAGGTGTCGCAGGGCTGTGTTGCTCCCAGAGGCTCCAGGGGAGAATCGGTGTCCTTCCTTCCTTGTCTGTCTTCTGGAGGCCGCCTGCATTCCTTGGCTCATGGCCCCACATCACTGCAGCCTCTTACTTCTGTGGTCACACGTCCTACAGAGGCCCTCCCCCCACCCTGCCTCCTGCTTCTAAGGACCCTTGGGATTGCATTGCACCCACACAGATAATCCAGAATAATTTCCATCTCAATGTCCATAACGAAATCACCGCCGCAAAGTCCCTTCTGCCACATAGAATACCACTTCCACAGGCAACAGGCATTAGGACGGGGATATCGTAAGAGGCCGTTGTGTGACCGGCCACACTGGTCATTCTGCCGGGCTGAGCAGACATGTGCTGCCCGCGGGGCGTAGAAGGGCAGGCGGGCAGGTGAGGCCTGCGCTGGAAGCAGGAACTCACTGAGAGCCGACTCTGAACCAGACGCAGTTGTGGGCGCTTTGCCAGGACTGGCCCTCAGGCCTCGTGGCCGTGCGGCCAGAAAAGTCCTGATTTAACCCCAGCAGGAGTGCCTGGGCCACTGAGTCAGCGGCTCCTCCCAATGTGGGGACAACAGCACCTTCCTCAGGGGGTTGTTGCTGGGAAGATGACGTCAGTTACTAACCACATTTAGGACAGGGCTGGGGGTCCCCGGGCCACCCTGGCTGGGGGTATCCTAAGAAGGGCTGGGTTCTCAGTTACCCTAGGACAGTGGTCGGAAAACACGGCTCGCGAGCCACATGCGGCTCTTGGGCCCCTTGAGGGTGGCCCGGCGTGATAGAACCGCTTCTTCAAAATAGACTCGCCCAGGCCGAAAACCGACGTCTGCGCACGGGCCACGAAGTTTCAATCGCACTGTACGTGCGTGCCCGCACGTGGTATTTTGTGGAAGAGCCACACTCAAGGGGCCAAAAAGCCGCATGTGGCTCGAGAGCTGAGGTTTGCAGACTACTGCCCAAGGAGGTCTCAGGTGCAGTATGGCGTTTGCCCAGCAGGTGGTGCAACAAAGCACTGGGAACATGGCCAAAGGCACAGCCCTCGGGCCGCCCCTACCCAGTCCCCTGTCCTGGCCTCTGCTGGCGGTGGGAGAGGTGATTCACCCAAAGTCCCCGATAAGGCTCTCCCATGGCCTCCTACCACCGCACCCCAGGGAGCAGCCTGTGGGCCCCCCTTGGGGCCCACTGAGCACCCTCCTGGGCCAGCCTGGGCCCTAAAGCAGCTGAGCAGTGTTCCCACCCCCAGGAAATGCTGAGCCCGTCTGCCCCCAGACGGGCCAGGATGGGTCCTCGCCAGGGGCAGAATGGCAGAGAACGTGCATGCAGTGCAGCCAGGAGGGCTCCAGGGAGGAGGCAGCGCTTGAACTGGGTATCTGGACCCTTGAAGGCAGAGAGGAGGTCTCTCCAGGAGGAGACCCAGAGCTAAGTCCCAGACGATGGGAGGCCTCTTCCCTCCCCCGCTTTCCTTCATGCCCCTCTCCACGTCTCCCAGGGGAGCGCCTCCGTGGGGCCCCGGACACCGCAGGCCCGGGGCAGGCCTTCCCTGGAGTTGCCCTCAGAGTCCGACACCCACCCTGCTCTGCCTGCTCCTCAGTCCCCTTCTCGCCCACCGTCCCTGCATCCGCCTGCCGTCCCCTCCCTGTGACGGCCCCTCCTCCCACAGGGCACCCGAAGGCCCCTTCGCCCAGGGTGTGGAGCTTGCGCCCTCTCCTCCCGCCTAAGCTGAGCTGTCCCGGGCCCTTCCTCTCTGGCGCTTGCCCTTGGCATCGGTGACCTCAGGGAATGCCCGCATGGATGGCTCCTGCTGCTTGGGGTGCGGGTGAGCACGTAAGGGACCGCTGCCCAGCGTGTGGCGGGTGCTCAGAACAGACTGATGAATGGTTATGTGGATGAGTAAGGGTGCCCTTGATCGGGGGGGGGGGGTCACATTGTGGGACCTGGGGTCCTCTCTGCTCCCTGGGGCACAGCGTTCTCCCAAGCGCCGTAAGCACCTCGGGCGGCTGGGTCCTGCCTGGGAGAAGTACAGCCAGAGCCTGCAGGGAAAGCAGGAAGTGGCCGCAGCTCCCAGCTCCCGCCAATGTCCGGAGCCCTCAGGCTCCTGTCAGCGGCTCAGGGTGTGTGCCAGCGGGTGGAGGCTGGGGGCGGGGGGGCAGGAGGAGGGCCTGCTGTCTGCCCGCGCGGTTGTGCTGCGGCTTGCTCTCCCTTGCACGCTCTCTTTCCCCGCCGACTGCTCAGGAGGTTGCTCCTGAACCTGAACGGCGGGCCCGAGAGCCTCCCTCTGCTCCTCCAGCCGCTGCGCCATCGCCCTCACCTGCCCCCAGGCTGGCGGGAGCTGCTCCCAGGCAGCCAGGCGGGGCCGGGCCAGGGGGCCGGGAGCCAGGCTGGTCAGTGCTCATGGACCAGAAGAGCCCCAAGTGGAATGTGCTCCTGCCGGGTGAGTTGCCCGGGGTGGCCCCCACGCTGGGCCGTGGAGCGGGGTGTGGGTTCTGGGACAGAGCCTAGACTTCCAGAAGCTGAGCTGGGGGGTGGGGGGGAGGGGGAGGGGCAGAGTGCTGAGCTGTGGCTCTCGAGGGGCGCGTGTCCTGGCTGCAGGCGCGCACAGTGTGTCCGTGGAGCATGAGCGCAGCTGGGGAGGTAGACATTGTGTCCTCAGGCGCCTCCGTCTGAGCCCAGGGGCACTCTCAGGGGGTGTGGCAGAGCGTTGAGGCATGGCAGCAAGCGCCACAGCCCCCAGGGACCCCTCCTGGGCATAGTCCCCTTGCCCTGCCATGAGCAGCTTGCTCCTCCCCCTGCGTGGCACAGCACACGGGCTGGCACAGGCCCTGGCGCTGGGCACCTGCGGGAGAGCATCGGTGAGCCTGCTCTCATCCCCGCCGCCGGGGCAAAGGGCAGAGGTGACTCCCTGGGAGCCAAGTAGCCTACAGAGGGGGAAACTGAGGCACCGAGGAGGGAGCTCTCCTACCAGAGGCCACCCAGCCACCGGGAACAGAGCAGGGTCTAGACCAGGGGTGGGCAAACTACGGCCCGAGGGCCGGATCCGGCCCGTTCGGCTGTTCTATCCAGCCCATGGAGCCAAAAGAGCGGAGGGTTCTCTTGCTCTCCCCTCGGCTCCTTCACCAGCAGCCCGAGATGAGAGTGCCAGCATGGTCAGGTTGCTTTTGTTCCGGCCCTCCGGTCCAGTGTAAGAAGCCATGGTGGCCCTCAAGTCAAAAAGTTTGCCCACCCCTGAGCTAGAACCTGGGTGACCCGTCTCCCGACCTGCCTCCTCTTCCAGAAGTGGAGGCAAGAGCGGGAGAGGCCAGGGGCGGAGCAGGGAGATCTGAGAGCTGAGGAGCAGGCGGGGAAGGCCAAGGGCACAGGTGGTGGGTCTAAGCCTCCGAGGAGACCCTGCGTGGGTACAGGTGACACCAAAGCCCTGGCGCTTCTCGCTCCTGTACCAGGTGGGGGGCAAGGGCTTCTCTACCTGCCCCCTGCTCCCCTCACAACCAGCTTCTTGGTCCGCACAGGTGACACGCAGGGCCCCGGGCTGGGCGGTGGGAGGCATAGACTCTGGTCCTGACCCTCTCCACTCCTTGTCTTGGATGAAATCTAATTCAGAAGCGACACGCTGCCTATCCACAAGCAGGCCAGCTGTGGGATGGCGAGCTTCCCGTCCCCAGTAGTAGTCATGTCGGATCGACCAAACCTTTGGAGGGGCTGTGGGAAAATCTTCTTTTTGAGTCTCAGATCCAAGCTTGTCCTCTGTGCGCCTCATCTGCGCAGCAGTTGACATTCAGCAGGCACATGCTGTGTACCAAGGTCTGCCACACTTGGCAGGAGCCAGTGCCTCGAACCCTCACAGCACCCTGGGAGCTAGATGCTGTCTTCTCCTCCCCATGTCCCCGGTGGGAAGACTGAGGCACAGAGGGGTCAGGTGATGTGGTGATTGGGCACCGGGCTGGTCCGCTGAGTGGCAGAACTGGGGTGAAGCGTGCACAGCACAGAGCTGGCACCCAGAACCGCCATGCAGGATAAGATGTAGCCTCGATTATGGGAAGTCCAGCCCCCCTGTAGGAAAATGTTTCCTGGACTTGGAGAAAGCCCAGAAGGTTCCAGAATCACCACCGCGGGGCTTCGGCTGGGAGGACCGTGGGGCAGTGGCTTTCCGTGTCCTCTGCTAGGCCGAGGACAACCCCAGACCTGTCGGGACAAGCAGGTGCCAGGCAATGAGGCGTCTGTGGTGGTGGGAGGTGGGGCCCCTCGTCCACCCAGGGGGTGCTGGGGCAGCACCGGCAGGCCTCGCCTGCGTCGTGGGTGCCGGGAGAACAGCCAAGGGGCCGTCGGGTGCTTGCTGTTCCCATCCCTCGGGCACAGCCCCAACTCCGGCCCTTCCTCACCCCCTTGGCTGGCCTGCCCGGACCCACCTGCTTGCCTGCTTGGCTGGTGGCAAACTCGCCCCAAGGCCCCATTCCCCATGCCTGCGCTTGCTGCGTGTGATCCAGCCATCTTAAACAAAGCGGAACACTGGCCGGGATTGCTTTGGCACGGAGCCTTGCCCGGAGGTGTCTCCCCGACTCCGGGTGCAACCCAGCCCTGCCTCCTCCAGGAAGCCTTCAGTGATTGCTCAGGACCTCCCTTTTTCCCCCCCTCTCCTTCCTTCAAAATTACATCTTTTCCTCAGGTTCCAAGCAGGACGGAAGCTCACTTGGCTTCAACGAGCTCTAAGCGGGGGGCACACTTGAGAGCCCAGGAGGCGGTGTTATTTATTATATGGGCACGTCAGGTGCACCCTGGGTCTGTCCCCGGCAAATCAGGACATAACAGGCGCGTGGCTTATAACACAATCATCCGCTATTTTGGTGCTGCCTTCTCTGGTTACGTCTCTCTCTCTCTCTCTCTCTCTCTCGTCGAACAACGCAGGCAAAAGTGGGGCGAGGGGCGGAAGGACAGGGAAAGGGAAGATTAAGGGCTCAGGCTCTGGAGTCTGCTCCCTGCTCGAGGAGCCTCCGTTTCCTCGTCTGTGCAGTGGGGCTGCCGCACAGGGTCCCTGTGAGGGTCCCCCGAGGCAGATGTGCCTGGCGAACGTTTAATCCCGGCATCACGGTGGCAGGGAGGCGTCCTGTCCTCACCTCCTTCCCCTTCCAGCACCAGGTGGCGTCCGCTGAGCCTCCGGCGCGTGGACCGCCGCCCAGAAGAGGGTCTGCCCACGGAACATTCCTAGGAGAGCTGGGCGGGTGGGAAGGGTACGTGGATGCAGGAGGCTTGACTGAGGGGTGAGCAAATACTGTGTCGCCCCTCTACCTTGGCCTGCTGGCAGCAGGCGGTCGGGGACAGGTGTGACGGTGCTTTTGTGCCCACGGCCCCCACTGCCACGGCAGGGCCGGGGTCTCTCTGCATGGCCGGGTGCTGTCTGCCAGGCCGGCCTCTCGCCCTCCCTCTTGGCGCCTCCGGACAGACAGGCCAGGTGGGTTTCTGGATCAGCGGCTCCTTACCCTGTCTCTCTGGGGCCTGTGTGTGTGTGTGTGTGTGTGTGTGTGTTAGTGTGTGTGTGTGGGGGGGGGTGTGGTTCTGAGTTTGTGTGGTTCTGTGTGCGTGACAGTGTGTGCGTCCGGCAGACCCAGCGTGTGAGGTGGCCCCTGTGGCTTTGAGCCGAGGGAATTAGTAAACAGACAGTGGCTTTGGCAGCCGGCCAGGCCCACCATCCCCGGAGGCTGGGAGGGGTGGGGACGTGACACACTTGACCTGCTTGTTCAGTTGGGGCTGTGGAGGCTGTGGACGAGGAGGCCCCTGACGCCAGCGTTTGGAACCCCGGACACCCACCCCCACCTGCCCCCGCCCCCTCCCGAGGCAGGAAGAAGGCCCCTGTCCTCAGTAGGGCAAGGACAGCTGAGAGGAAAGTCAGGCTCTTCCCCTCGGTGACATTGGCCCCACGCTCTCTCCTACTGGGGCCGAGAGGCCGTCCTAGACACCCCTAACTTCCCAAACATGGCATGGAAAGTGGGGCTCGGGACCTGGCCTGGCCGGGGATCCTGGCACTGCCATTTAGATCTGTGCGGCCCAGCTGAGGTCGGTTTGTCTCAGTGGTAGAGCGTCGGTCTGTGGACTGAAAGGTCCCGGGTTCGATTCCGGCCAAGGGCATGTACATTGGTTGCGGGCACATCCCCGGTAGGGGGTGTGCAAGAGGCAACTGGTCGATGTTTCTCTCTCATCGACGTTTCTGGCTCTCTCTCTCTCTCTCTCCCTTCCTCTCTGTAAAAAACATCAATAAAAAAATATATATATATTTATAGAGCTGTGTGGCCCAGACGAGCGGCCTCCCCTCTCTGGGCTGCTCCTGCCATAAAGCTCTCTGGCCGGGGCCAGGGGAACGGGGTGGGTCCCCTGCCCTCGGGACAGCCCAGCGTGGCCGTGCGACCTGGCAGCACCCCGGCTGTCTCTGTCCCCATCATCTCTGCTGCTCTTGTCCGAGCACCTGAGTCCCGGTGTCACCTCCTGGACCACCCCCAGCTCACCGCCTCCAAGTGGGAAGAAACGCAGGAACCTTAGGGCCCTGGCCGGACCGGGGAGGACCGCATTTGACCCTCACCAGCCCCAGGGTGGGAGGCGGGCCACCAACGTAAGACGCAGCCCCATTGGCCAGAGCCACTGTGCTCAGAAGTCCTCAGAAAATGCCACCCTGGGGGCCACCCCCGGCCACCCTCCCCGCCTCCGATCCTCTGACCCTCTTCTCCTCACCCAGCCAGCGGGTACGGGAAGGGAAGAAGCATGTAGTAAGCGCCTAGTGCATGCCAGCTCTCGAGCCATTAGCCTGTTTACAGATAAGGAGACTCGGCCTGGGGAGAGTGGGAGGCTTTCTCTGGGTTGCTCAGGACCTGGGGACCCGCCCAGCAAATTCCGAAGCAGAAATCCCCACCAGGCACCAACCTCTACCCTCTGGGTCAGCCCCTCCCTCCCCTGCCTCCTGGGGCCTGAGCAACCGCCCTCGGGCCCCCCCTATGTCCCCAAATGCCCCTCCCCCACCACAGCGGGTGCACCCTTGGCCTCCTCCTCCTGCCCCCCAGGAAGCAGAGCACGCGAGGCGGCCCACAGCACCGTCTCGGACACGAGGCCTGCAGGCAGTCCAGGGTGCCTTTCCCAGCCTCACTTTCCCAGTCTGTAGAATGGGCATGACCAAGGATCGCCATCTTCCCCAGGGTTGGGAATGCTGGGCTGCTATGCGTGCTGCTGCTTGCTGCTGCTGCAACCCTGCCCTTCAGCCACGACCCCTTCCCCATCTCTAGGGACAGCCCGGGCCCCCCGGGGGCAGGTCTGGGGGGAGCTCGGTGCCCGGGTGGGCTGGTCTGGCCGCCTCGCGTCTCCCTAATGGCAGGTTTGGTCACAGACAGAGCCTGTGGCCTGGCGATGTGGGGTAGGTGGCTCCGCTCCCGCCCGCCCGCCCGCCCGCCCGCCCGCCCTGCGGTCCCGGCGGGGACACGTGAACACTGCCTGGCTCTGTTCTCAGAGCTGTGGGAGGCAGGCTGTCACCGCGGGAGCCAGGAGCTGGAGGGGAGCCCGGGCGTAGGGGGGAGGGGCGGCAGATGTCTGAGCCTTGGTCCCTCCGTGGCCAGGTCCCGCCAGGCCACAGGTGCCCCCGCAGCACAAGGCTTGAGGTGGGGGGTCCCACGGGGCGAGGGCGAGGGCTGGGCAAGGGGGCGCTGGGGAGGGGCATGAAGAGGAGCGAGGAGGGGTCGTTTCGGAGGGAGAGCCGTCCCGTGCTGGGGGGAGAAGTTTGTCTAAGGCGACACGGGCCGCCAGCGCCACCCCCTCCGTGGCCACCACCCCCCCCCCAGGGCTGGGGGTCCTCATGGTCTCCAGGCGGCCCCGGGGGCCTCTGGGTTCGAGTGGTGCAGCGGCCCAGGGCCTCCCTCGCGTCTTCCCCACCAACCACACTTTGATTCTGGGTCTGGAATCCTGGCCACCTTTGATCATAAGCCTGGAATGCCGGCGGTGGGGTGGTGGGGGGAGGAGGAGGGGGTGTGTGTGTGAGTGATTGTGGACGAGGGGGCGCCCAGGGTGGGCCGCACACGGTGGTGTGAGGGTTTGGGGGTTGCAGGAAGGCTGGTCCAGCCCTCAGAGGTCAGAGGGACATCTGTGCGCCTCAGAACACCCTGCGCCCCCATTCGCCACAGGCATCTCCGCCGCGGCAGCGGCAACACGGGCGGGAACCACGCCGCCGGCCCCCGCCGGTCCCTCCTTGGGGCTCCGGGCCTTCCTCGTCAGATATGAAGTCTTAACTCCGGGGATCAGTTGGGCCGCTGGCCAAGCGGAACCTGGGAATTGACGCCAATAGAAACCTTTCCTCACTGTGTGACCCGGGGCAAGGTCCTAATCTCTCTGTGCCTTCGCTTTCTCGCCCGACCTGAGGAGGGCTGTGGGTGGATGGGACTGAGATAATGATGGGAAGCACTTGGAGCGGGAACAGTGAGTAGAAAATGCCAATTACGTCTTCTCGCGCCAGAGGTCCTGGGTAGAGACCTCCTCGAACGCCTGGAGGTCCTGGCAGGCGGGAGGTTGGGGCTCACCTTCCTGGTCCCCGAGGGGGGGCAGGGCAGCGGGGATGAGCCCCGGATGCATAAACACCTTCAGGGTTGCAGGGGGGCGGCCTCCCTCTGGTTTCCTCGGGAGCTGGGGGGGGGGGGGGGGGGGGGGCGAGGCGTCCCGGCCCGTGGAGATTGTGCTGGAACTTCTGTGCTGGCGCAGAGGAAGTCACAGGCTCTGTGGTGGCCGCTCAGCCTTATCAGGCCTCCTGCAAGCAGCCCTGGCTTTAGGAGAGGGCTTATCAGCCTGGCCATCTGGGCCCCAGCCCGCCTGGGAACTCCTGTGGTTTGGTGGATTTCTCTGGGAATGGCTACCCAGTCTCCTGGAGGTCGGGACGAGGCGGGCCGGGGCAGGGAGCGTGGGCAGAGAAGAGGCCTGCTCGCCATGCTTTGCACAGATTCGGTCTTTGAAGCCTCCCCGGACCTCTAAAGAGGCAGGTGCACTTACGAACCCATCTGAGAGACTGGGAGACTGAGGTCCGGGTCAACCTCTGTGCCCTCTGACCTTATGCACCACCTAGGTCTCTGGGTGGGCTGGGCAGGCTACTTGGGGATGGAAAATGGCCACCCGTCTCCCTTCACTTCTCTGGTCTCCGGCCATCTGGCTGCCTTAGTGTCTCGGCCATCTTTTCCCCTCGGGAGACATTCTGCTAAAACAGCGGTGGGGGCAGCAGAATCGGACCCTCCCCACCGGTGCAGAGAGTCAGAGGACTAGAGAACACACATATCTGGCTTCCAGGCTCAGCTCTGGTACTTACTGGCTGGCAAATCTGGACAAGCCCCCTCGCCCCCCTGACCATATGCCCCCTCGGTGCTCCAGGCTTGCCCCCCAGACCCTGGTCCTGCTGCCGGCTGCTCCCCAGAGAGCCACAGGGCCACCTCACTTCCCTCCGGTCTGTAGGTGAAGTCGCTGTCTCCTCAAGCTTTCCTGACCACCTTTTCTACAACCTCCACCTTCTCCATGTCACATCCCTGTCCTTCCTCTGGAGTGTCCTGGGCACATGAATTTCTCAGTTTCCTTGCTTATGGTCTGCTGCCCCACTGTTCCTGGTCCTCTCCTCCTCCCAGCACCCAGGACAAGTGCCCGACACCGAGTAGGCTCTACCGATGTGAATGGACAGGTGGGTCAGCAAAATAAGAAAAGTAAGAGTTTCTTCTCCCCTTTCCTCTTAGTAATTATTGGTTCATACCCATACCTTATTTTTTAAGACATCAGCTAGGTCCTCCAAGCACAGAGCAGGTGCTTCCAAGCATGGGTTTTCTTCCCCACCGCTGTGGTGAGCCACTAGTCACTCTCAGGCCTTCTGGATCGGCCCAGTTCTCACCAACATGAGCAGCCTCATTCCTGGGGACATTTCATGCTGCCCACTCCCCTCACGCTACTGGGTCTTGCCCCTATTCCCTGGTGGGTTGCCATACCCCCAGCATGAGGGGGCCTGGAGTCCCACCAGGCACATGCTTCCTCTGCTGCCTGAGCCGGCCTGGCCAGAGCCCCGTGGCCATGGCCCAGGAGGCAAGGGAAGTGGGCTGCTATGGTTGTCCTCCTCCTCCTTCCTCCTTCTAAGATCTTTGCAGAGTCCAGGGTCTGGTACTCCAGAGGGCCCAGCCCGTTGGCCTTCCTGCCCCCTCCATATCTACTGGGCACCCCAACCCTGCCGGGCAGAGTGGGCGAGGAGCTTGTTTTCCAAATCCAAAGACAGAACATCAGGTGTTTGGACTCAGAAAGCCATTTCCTGAACATTCTGATGGGTTACAAGGCCCACAGGGCTGGCCAGGAAGTTCCCACATGGAAGGTTACCTAAACAACAGGCGGGGTCTAGTCCTCAGGGATCTTGGAGTCCAGCTGGGCACGCTGAGGGCTAAGGCGGTCTCAGGAGTGCGTCCTGGAGGAGGAGAGATGCAAAGAGGGTGGACAAGGCCTTCTTGGAAGCAGAAGGGGGTGTTCCGGGTGGAGAGGGGGTAAAGCCCTCGGGCTCCATCTGAATGAGGGAGACACTCGCATCTCTTCCCTGAGTCCCTAGATCAACCCCCCTTGTCACGCCTAAGGAGCCCCTTGGTCAGGGTCACAAGCAAGACAGAAGTGGAGGCAAGGCGAGGTGAGGGGTCCTCCACCCTGCCTAGGTGCCCCTACCTCCTGGCACTCCATTCGGGGCCGTGCTCCCCATCATGATCGGGTTGAGGGTTGGACCTTAGACATTGGGTCTGTGCTCTGCCTTCGATGGTAGCAACTCAAAATCCTGACAGAAACACAGTTCACAGATTGGCTCCACTTGGTGCGGCCCAGATCTAATTAGATCCAATTAGTACTCAGTGGGGGGTCTTCATCACCAGCCCCTGGCCTATCATCCAGCTTGAAACCCAGCGCTCCGCTGCTCCTGCGTCCGGGTGGACGCTCCGCCCCTTGGCCTTTATGTGGGGACCTGTGACTTTCCAGCTGCGAGTGGGACAACTCACTGGCCATCTGGGAAAGTCCTTGGAATGTATGTTTATTTAATTGTTTTAATTGAGGTAAAATCCACCTGACATGAAACGGACCATTTTGAAGTAAACGATTCAGTGACGTTTAGTACATTCAAAATATTGTTCCAATGCCTGGCTGGCATGGCTCAGTGGTCGAACCCTGAGGTCACCGGTTTGATTCCCAGGAGGGGGCGTGCAGGAGGCGGCCAATTGATGTTTCTCTCTCACTGGTGTTTCTATTTCTCTATCCCTCTCCCTTCCTCTCTCTCTAAAAATCAATAAAAACGTATTTAAAAAAAATATATTGTGTAGCCGTCACAACTCTCTAGTTCAAAGACATTTTCATCACCCCAGAAGGAAATGCCCCCTAACCTTGACAGTCATTTCGTGTTCTCCCTCCCCGGCAACTAGCCTCTGGCAACCACTAAGCTACTCTGTCTCCATGGATGTGCCTTTTCTGGACGCTTCATATAAATGGAACCCCGGTTGTGGGATCTTCTGTGCCTGGCTTCTCTCACTCAGCATTATGACTTCAAGATTCACCCATGTTGTAGAGTGAATTCGTGCCCCAATCCTTTTCATGGCTGAATAACATCCCAGGGTACAGACAGACCACATGTTGTGTATTCTTTCTTCTGGCCATTTGGGCCAGCTCCACCTTTGGCTCTTGTGAATAATGCTGCTGGACAAGTTGGACTTTGAACAACTATTTTCAGTGCTTTTGGCTATACGTTTAGGAGTGGAATCTGCTAGGCCAGTGGTCGGCAAACTCATTAGTCAACAGAGCCAAATATCAACAGTACAATGACTGAAATTTCTTTTGAGAGCCGAAAACCAACTTCTGCTCATGGGCCACAAAGTTTCCCAATCGTACGTGCATGCTCACACGTGGTATTTTGTGGAAGAGCCACACTCAAAGGGCCAAAGAGACACATGTGGCTCGAGAGCCACAGTTTGCCAACTACTGAGCTAGGTCATACTATTAACTTAATTGTATTCAATACAGTGTATAAAGCTCTCACTAGGTGCCTTTAGTGTTCATGCCATCCCTAGAAGGTAGATGGCATTAGTTGGCCCATTTTACAGATGAGGAAATTGAGGTTTGGCAGTTAAGACGGCCAGGATTCAAACCAGGCAGCCAGACCATGGCAGTTCTCGCTAACGCTGAATGAAGCTGGCAACTCTGACCACTCCTTAGGGCCGAAGGACTCGGAACTCTGGCCAGGCCTGGGAGGATTCGCTTAGGCTGACCCCCTCTCAAGAAGCTGCTGGCACACCTGAGGCCACTGTGTCTGTTTTTAGAGAGAATTGTCATCGCGCGGAACAAACTGGCGGTGGGGACCGCTCAGAGCCAGGTCCCTCGGCTGGACAGCAGCCGGGGAGGACCTCGCTGGCTTTGGGCGGGCCGAGTGCACGCCTACCTGGGTGCCCAAGAGAGTCCCGCCCAAGGCCCAGGAACAGATGGCAGAGCAGGCTCTCTGCCAGCTCCCTCTCCAGGTCTCCGGCTTCCGCAGAGCCCCTGCTTTCTGCCGCTCCCCTCTCCCGCACGCGGGCGGCCCGTCCACAGCGCATCAATCACGCGGTCCCGGCCTGGACAGGGGCCTCCCCCTGAAATGTGGTTATCTCTGGGCGACACACCACCGCAGGGCCTGAGGGGCTCCTGTGGCTTATCTCTGCTGCCTGTTGCTCCCTCTCTGGTCACTCTGCATCCAGCCTTATCTCGGCATTCCGGCCCTTCCTTTATCCACAGCCCGGGTGGGGAGGGGGGCGGCCCCTTTGTGTTTCTGGGCCCTCGGGGACAGGGTTCACCCCCCTCCCAAGGCTAAGCGGCCATGAGGCCCCTGCTGTGAGCACTCGTGTCTGAGAGGACACGCAGGGACCGCTAAATCTTCCCGTGTTCAGACCCCATGGGCCTGAGCCACCACCCTGGACTCCTGTTTTCAAGCACAGACGCAGAGCAGGTCTCAGTGCTTCCGAATAAGAGCGGAAATCCTAGGAGCCCTCCTCCACGGAGGCCCATCGGGGAGCAGGGAGAGATGGCGGACCGAGTGTGTGTAGTTGTCACTATACAACTGGGCCCTTCACTATAACCTCCTGGGCAAGTGTACACACACACACACACACACACACACACACGGCTCCCAACACAGGCACACAGTCCTCAGTACACAAGCACACATGTATACTCACATACATATACACACACTATCTGTCTCACAGTCAAGTACACACATTCATGTGAACACACACACACACACACACACACACACACACACACGCTCATACGGCGTCGCTCTGACACACACTCCTCCCTCCACTAGCCTGGGTGACAGTGAGTTTCCTTAGTCGCTGCCCACAATTGACTATTCATGCTTCCCTCTAATTGCCCTGTGGGTGTCTGTCTGGTGGGGAGGGGAGGAGAGGCTGGGAGGAGACAGCAGCAGGGTTGTGAGGGTGGAGCGGAGGTAATGTGTGTCTGCCATTAAAGGGGACTCCCCTGGGCAGAAAGTCATGGGGGAGGGGGGGTTCCTCCTTACCTGCACAGGCTGGGGTCAGAGTTCCTCCTTACCTTGCAGAGTGGGTTCCTGGGCCAGTGGCACGGGGCCCGCAGAATTGTGTCCTTGGCCCAGAGGCTGTTGTCATCAATCCTTGGCCGTTCCCCGCAGGGCTTGGCAGCCACCCCCATCTTTGGTCCGGATCCCGGTTTGGTTGTCTCCTCAGAACCCAGCGGATGCCAACAACCCCTCCACTTTGGGAGCCTTTATTTTCCAAAGCAGCTTCACAGAGCGCCTGGCCCCGAACTCTGCTCAGCAGCAGTCAGCATCGCCTCCCTCCCTGGACGGGGCCCGGCTGAGGGAGGGAGAGGGACTTGCCTGAGGGGACCACCCAGCATAGGGCCCCTGGTCCGAGAGCCCGGAGACTCCCTTTGAGAGGAGGCCCGGGCCTCCCACTGGCCAAGAACCGCTCTGTGAGGACAAGTGAGCTGCTGCTAGTCTTTGTCCTCTGGAGGCTGGTCCAAGAGCCCTGGTCCGAGAGCCCGGAGACCCCCTTTGAGAGGAGGCCCGTGCCTCCCACTGGCCAAGACCCGCTCTGTGAGGACAAGTGAGCTGCTGCTGTCTTTGTCCTCTGCAGGCTGGGCTCGGTGTGAAGAACCTCTCTGTGGTCCCAAAGCTAGTCCACAGGGGCGAGGAGACTGGCTTCCTCCCAGCTCTGCTGTTCACGTGCTGTGTGGCCTCGGACCATCCTCTCAACCCCTCTGAGCTCTATTTCTGCACCTATAAACCAGAACTGGCACCAGCGCCCATCCCACGGCCTCACCAGGGGGCTCACGCTGCTTCTGCTAGAGCTCACACAGGGCCCGCAGGAGAGCAGACACGGAAGAAGCGGTCTCAGGTGTTACCGCGAGAAAGGATTTGGTTTCCCCGTCCCCCTGTCCCCTGGGTCTCACTTGTGCTTCTCTTACGAGCTGGGGCCTGTGCGGGCGGCGGCGGCTCAGCCCACAGAGGCCAGGTGTGTGGGCGGAACAGTCTGGATGCCCTGCAGCCTCCATCTACGGGGACCCTGATGAGCTCCAGCTAATTAAGGCCCGACCCCCCCGAGGGGACACGCGCGTGCCCGGAGGAGTGGAGCGGCTCGCAATTGGTCCCGCAGGGATGGGGGCAGGAGGGGACACGGAACAGGCCTGGGCTAGGCCCCGGGGGCCTTTGCTGCCCGGAGGGCTCTTTGCAAAGTGACCAGTGGAGCTTGGGAGATCTGCCTTCAGAGGGGCCTGCTGTGGTCCCCAACATTCAGCCCCTGCTGTGCCAGGTTAGCTGCCGGGCACCCGTCCCCCATCCTCCCCGCCCGGCCTACAGAGCTGCTTCCTCGCCTAAAGGTCCCGTTGGCTCCCTGTCACCTGCCCCGGGCCCCAGGTTGCTCTGCCAGATGGGAGGCAAGCCCGCTCTTGCTGAGGAGGTCCTTTGTCACATGCTGGGCCCAGCGGGCGGGGCAACCTCGGCAGGTGTTTTGAGGCGGGTGCAGCTGGCCAGTAGCTGCTTGTCTGAGGCCAGGAGCCAGGGCCAAGGGGGGGCATGTCAGCCGTGTGTCTCCCCGCATGGCCTCCATTCTCTGAGTCCGCTGCCCAGGGGCCTGGCCAGAGACTCCCAGCAGCACAGGCAGGGCCCAGTGGGGGACACTGCTTCCTGCTCCCCCCACCCCCACCCCTGGTCCTCAGCTCCTTCTCAGGGTCCCTGTGGGGTAAGACAGGAGGCAACGCTGAGAGCCATGGCTCAGGGGGACACAGGGAGGAGGGGGTGTCCACAGCCCCCTCCCCTGGCAAGCAGTCACCTCCCCCTCCCCTGGCAAGCAGTCACCCCCCCCTCCCCGGGCTGGGCTGGCTGCTGATGGATGATAATGAGACCCGGGGAGTCTGATGAAGTTCATTTGTCACCTGCGTGTGTTTTCGCCTCCCCGCTCTCCCAAGGCAGCTAGTCATCCATCCTGGAGCCTTCAGAGGCCTCGGCGGGTAATGGGGTCATAGATCACTCCCTTGCGGAGACAGAGCTGGACAGAGGAGCGGAGCCATTAAGAATGACCGCTGGTGACCCCGGGGCCAGGACAGCTCTGGCTCCAGCTCCAGCGAGGGCCTGCCACGGCCCTGAACTTGTGTGAGGGTGGGAGAGGGCCACAGGAGGTGCTCATGGTTGGCTCACACTGTGGGGGGGTTGGGGGGTGGGGGGGAGTGCCAGGGGAGGACAGTTCTTCCTAATTGAGGGGGGACGATCCCCATGCCCCGAGGGCACACAGAACAGGCGTCGCTGCGCAGGCGGCAGGACAGCTGGCCTTTCGGTCAGGGCCTCTCTATGATAAGGCAGGGTTGATGGGGCACCAGCTCAGAGACCAGCCCCACCTCCCACCCTCATTGACCATGGGTGGGTGGCTGTAGGTGGGATTCTTCGCATGCCTCCTTGTCCCTGTTCAGCTCGGCCGTGCAGCCCTGAAATTGCAACAGATACCCCCCCTCCCCCCCCCATTGACAGCCCTCCTGCCCCATACAGTGGAGAGGGCAGCTGGTTCTGAAAGGGGCCAGCGCCCCATCCTGCCTGGTCCAGGGCCCAGCCCCGCCATCTTACTTGCGAAGTAAATGCGCAAGTCTCATTTATGCTCTCTTGCCTCAGTCTCCCCATGTGTAAAATGGGAAGATAATAGCAACAGCGGAGCTCTGTGGTGATGAAATGGCTCTAAGTGTGACGTGCTCGAAAACAAGGTTGCGAATCTTGCGCTATGGAAGTGAGGCATATTGCTGCTGGCGGCAGCAGCGGCGGCAGCGCTGGTTCATGGCACCGGCTCTGCTCCCAGCTGGGTGACACTCAGGGAGATGCTCACCTTCTCTGGGCCTCAGTTTCTCCCCTCATAAAATGGCGAAGAGAGGACGGCTGGCTTTTCCATAAAAGGCATTGGGAGGAGTCAGCACTCGGTGTGACTGGGGCTGGAACTCGCTCCCCCACCCCCTGCTGCCATTCTGGAAGCTCCTTCCAGAAGCTTCTCCTGGGGTTCCCGAGCGGCCATGGCTCCCACGGTGGTCCCTCCTGCCGGCGGGGTTTCCAGAAGTGAGCAGGGCCCATGGGTGGAACAACGGGCCTCTCACCTGCCAGCTTTCCAAGCCCACTGGCGGGCACCCCGCCTTCCCCCTGACTGGGGGGCCTTGGGAGCCACTGCTGGCTTTGGGCTCCTTCTCCGGCTCTCCCTCTGGCCCTGCGGTGGGTGGGTGGTGCCCTGGGCTTCAGCCAGGACCAGTTAGCACTGTGTAGTCTTGCTGGGTGAGCGTTGGTGTCCAGCCAGAGGGCGAAAAGAGGGGCTCCCAGTCTGGAGGCCCTGATTGTGGGACTCTGGACCAGGCCTGTTCACAGGAGCCAGATACTCCTCATTGCCCTGCAGGGACATAGCATCACGTGGGGAAATTGAGGCACGGAGGTTCTGGGCCCACCAGGGCCACATGCCGCGTCACACACAGGGTCCTCTCGTGTCAGCTCCCCATGGTTCTTGGCAATCTGAGTGTGGGGCCTCTGGAACCACTTGAAGACCACAAGGGGTGTCGCTGGGATGTTCCCACTCACCGTCCTGCAACTGGGGTCTCTCACAACAGCTTTGCTGGCCCGGGGAAGCCGCCATGGGTTCCCCACGCAGGCAGCCCGGGCCCCGCGCAGCAGACACTGGCCCTGAGCAGGGTGAGGGCTCCCCTAGAACCTGACAGTCCACCCTGCAGGCCCTGCTGAGTCCACACCTGCTGGTTTCCCAGAACCGGCCCTTCCCAGGAGTGCAGCCTTCTCTCCCCCGGCCCCTCACCACCCGCCTCCAGCCCTACCGGCGTGATCCTCTCTGGTCCCATCTCCTGGCTCTGCCCAGGGGTCTTTGCACTTGCTGTTCCCGTTACCTGGAATGCCCTTCCCCAGAATGTTCCGTGACTGGCTCCTGCCGCCCCCAGGCCTCAGCTCACACATCGCCTCCTCCGTGAGGCCTTTCGGGGTCACCCGGTCTGATCGTTCCCCCCTCGGAATCACTCACTTGTATCTCCTTGATTTGCTTTCTTCCTCATACTCGACACTAATTACCCAAAATTATCTTGTTCATTGATTTCCGTTTGGGTGTTGTTTTAATCTCCCTGGGCTTGAACATACACCTTGTGAGCGCGCATGCATCCCATTAGTTTGCCAGTGTGTCCCCAGAACCTGGGACGGTGTCTGGTGCTCAATAAATACTTGCTGGCTGCACAGAGGGGTGGATGGAAGGATGGGTGGGTGGAGAGAAAGAAGAAGGACGGATTGGTATTGGAATGGATATTTGAATGAAAGAAAGGCTGTTTGGATGGATAGATGGATGGGTGGGTGGATAAGTGGATGGATGGATAGATGGATGTATGGGTGGGTGGATAGATGGATGGATGTATGGGTGGGTGGATGGATGGATGGATGAATGGATGGATGGATGGCTGGGTGGATGGGTGGATGGACAGATCGATGTATGAGTGGATGAGTGGGTGGATGGGTGGGTGGAAGAAAAGGTGGAAGGAAGGCAGGTAGCATCCGGGCTTCTTTGCTTCCCCTGAGCTGGTTCTGACCAATGGTGAGGGTCAGTGGAAGGTGGCTGGCGCTCCCTGGGGGAGGCTGGGTTATGACAAGGTGGGTCAGGTGAAGCACCTCCAGGCAAGGTCCCAGGTATGTCGTGAGTCATACTAGTACAGGAAGGAAAGCCCTGACATTGAGGGCCCTCTCGGAGCCTTAGAATGGCCCTTCCTGATCAAGAAAGGGCCCCAAGGCCTCCCAGCCACCCGGCACCAGCCACGGCTTGTCCGGCCTCGTCTGAAGCTGTCCGGTTCAGCAGAACTTCCTAGGAAACCAAAGCCACGGGGGTCATTCCAGGGCGTGTGGTGGGGGTGAGGGGTCATGTGTATTTGCATCCGATTTGCATGCAGGTGCTGTCAGGCCTGTTCAGAGCCCCTGCAGGGGATAGTGTCTCTGCTTTTCGTCCTGCACCCCACCCCCCATCTGTCACCGTCCTGGAGACCCTAAAATGGAGAGGAGGGTGGCCTCCGCTGTTGGCTGAGCCTCCAGGGCCCCCTCTTCTGTGTGAGAATGATCCTGACCAATCATTGAGCCCTTCCTGCTGACGGACGCCTCCACTTGTATTAACCATCGAGTCCTCACAACCCTGTAGGGTAGGTGCTGCTGCCGCCCCCCTTTTACAGAGGGGCAAACTGAGGCCCAGAGAGGAGGGTCACTCACAAGCAGCCACACGGTGGGCAGGCCTGGGCTGAGCCGTTGGTATGGGTTCGAGTACTGAAGCCTCATGAAGGCCCCATGGGTCCGGCCCTTGGGCTGTTTTTCCTGGGGGGAAACGGGGGAGAAACAGAGGCACCGCGGAAGCCATGAGAAGGAGCAGAGGGAACAGAGGGCCAGCAGCTGTGCTTGGATTCACCCTCGGATCCGGTAGGGAAGCCCGTGCTCTTCCACACATTTCTGTGTCCCCAGAACCTGTGAGCATTGCTGGCGCATAGTAGGTGCTGAGTAAACACTAAGTGCCTGTCTTTCTGTGAGGTCACAGACACACCTCCGCTGTCGCAGGACGTCATTCAAGTAACCACGGGGAAGGCCCAGCAAAACATGGGGACAGCCGAAACCGGTTTGGCTCAGTGGTAGAGCGTCGGTCTGCGGACTGAAAGGTCCCGGGTTCGATTCCGGTCAAGGGCATGTACATTGGTTGCGCACGCATCCCCGGTAGGGGGTGTGCAAGAGGCAGCTGGTCAATGTTTCTCTCTCATCGACGTTTCAAGCTCTAGATCTCTCTCTCTTCCTCTCTGTGAAAAATCAATAAAATATATATTTTTTAAAACATGGGACAGAGGGTTCTTTGCTTTCAGGCAGCAAAGTCGGGGTCAGATTCAGAGTGTGTGTGGGGGGGGGAGGGCCTACACCGGATGGGCAGGCAAGGCCACAGCCTGGTGAGGGCAGCGAGCCCCTTTGAGCCCCCTGGTTCCACGACCCAGCTTGGTGCCCTGTCCTATAGCAGTGGGGTAGGTTAGGGTCGAGCTCTGATCCCCTCACTTGTTGGAAGGCTTTTCAGAACAATAAAGGTGTCTGGCTTTATATCTGCTCGTATTTCACCCTGGGCTTCAGCCGCTCCCCTCACTTGCCTTGGATTTACTGCTGCGTATATTTTAAGCGGGTTGAAGTTTGACGCCGGCGTTCCCCTGCCGTGCCTGCCTGTCCCCTCCCACCTGCCTCGGGGAGCCTGGCCCAGAGACTCCCCCGCCAGCCAGCCCCGCCTCCGCTGGCCTCGGCCTGCTGAAATATTTACCTCCCGGCTCCGGTGACAGCCAGAGCTGTCTCCCGAAGCAAAGGTTATTGGACTGCGAATGTTGTGACATTACATTTTGTGTCTGCGCTCTCCAGATGCGAGATGCTGGCAGAATGCTAAGCTCCGGGCTGGGCTGGGTGGAGAGCCGGCTCCACAGGGAATTGATAGCGGTCCACTTTATTACAGAGCCTCCTCCGCGGCCCACGGCTGGCGCCCTGGGAGTTGACAGAACAAGGGCGCCAGCCTCCCTGGCTGGGGCGGCTTAACCGGTTTGATGCTGTCAGCTCTCCCTCCAGGCCCCCGCGGCGGCCGACAGCCGAGCACGCTCCAGAAGGGGCCGGGACAGGCAGAGCAGGCAGCCACGGCGGCGGCAGTCATAAGTCACGCCACACGGGATTGCGTGCGTCTGGGCACCGTGCTGAACGCTGCAGGCTTTTTCAAACACTCGGCGGGCGCGCATCCACCCTCTGCGCTGGGCATTTTTAACCCCTTGGTCAGCTGAAGAAACTGAGACAGAGAGGTAGAGTGACCTGCCGCGGGCGCGTCCTGGCTGCCGGGACAGAGCCATGAACGGGGCAGCTTAGCACCAGAGAGATCTCTCCTCGCACAGGCCTAGAGGCCGGAGGCCCGAGACCTCAGTGTCAGCAGGGCCACGCGCCCTCTGCAGCTCCGGGGTAGGGTCCCTCCTGCCTCTTCCAGCTCCTGGTGGGTTCCGGTCCTCCTAGGCACTCCGTGGCTTGTGGCCACGCCTCTCCAATCCATGCCTCTGCTTTCACATGAGCATCTTTCCTGTGTGTGTGTGTGTGTGAGTGTATGTGTGTGTGTGTGTGTGTGTGTGTGTGTGTGTGTGTCCAAATTTCCCCCTTCCTAGGAGGATACCAGGCAGGCGTTAGATTAGGCCCGCGTTCCCGAAACCAGTTTGGCTCAGTGGATAGAGCGTCGGCCTGCGGACTGAAAGGTCCCAGGTTCGATTCCGGTCAAGGGCATGTACCTTGGTTGCGGGCACATCCCCAGTGGTGGGTGTGCAAGAGGCAGCTGGTCGATGTTTCTCTCTCATCGATGTTTCTAGCTCTCTATCCCTCTCTCTTCCTCTCTGTAAAAAAATCAAAATATTTTTTTAAAAAAAGATTAGGCCCACGCTAATCCAGTGTAGCTCGTCTTATCTTGATTACGTCTGCAAAGACCCTCTTCTCTATGAGGTCAGTCACAGGTCCCGGGTGGACATGAATTTGGAGGGGACACCATTCCCCCAGTGCCCTTACCCCAGGTCAACGTTGCAGATGACGTTGGGGGGCTGCCAGCGTCTCCTCCCCCTACCCCAGAGTCCAGAGAGTGCCATGCACCCCACGGCGTCTGGATCTCCGTGCTGCAGTGTCAGGAGACCTGGCTGTGTCCACACTCCAGACAGGAGATTGGCAGCCCCAGGAGCAGCCCCTCCCCAAGAAGGGAAGGTGTTGCTGGACAAAGACCCCGTCCACTATTCTTCTCGGGGGCACTTCCCTTCCAGGGTCCCCACCAGGATATGGCCCCCTTCGGGCTCTCCTCTCCGCCCAGTCTCCCTGCACCGCTCCCTCCCTTCCCTGGAGGCTCCAAATAAACTTTCTTGCAATGGAGCCCTGGTCCCAGGCTCTGCCTCTGGGGGAACCCAAATTAAGACAATACCAATCGTACCAAAACAGCCAACAGGCAGAGCACTGACTCTGTGTGGGGCAGGTAATTCATTTAATGCCTGCAACAGGCCTAGGGGTAAGGGCTGCCAGATTTAGCAAGGAAAACAAAATGTGCAGTCAAATTTCAACTTCAGATAAACAACAACAGATACACTTTTAGGCAAGTATGGCCCATGTAATAATATATGGGATATGATATACTTATACTGAAAATGTATTCATTGCCTAGAGCGGCAGGCAGGGTGGGGGGTTGGGGGGTGAGGAGGCCGGGGGGCCAGGGGGCAGCAAGAGTTGACAGAGACTGCTGGTGAGTACAGGGCTTCTTTCTGGAGTGACGAAGATTTTTCTAAAATTGATTGTGGTGATAGTTGCCCCAATCCTACGACTACACTGAAAACCACTGAACTGAGTGCTGTAAACGGGCGAATTCCTTGGCCTATGAGTTAAATTTAATGAAGCTCTTCTGTTTTAAAACGCCTTCGTTGTTTATCTTAGATTAATTTCATCGGGCATCCTGGGTTTTATCTGGCAACCTAATCGGGGTGTAGGTTCTTCCACTTGTCCCCAGTTCGCAGGTGAGAAAGAAAGCTAAGGCCCAGCCAGAACGCCAGGAAGTGGTGGAAGGGCCTGGAACCCAAGCAGGGTGCCTCCTTCGCCATCAGGGAGCATTGCAAATCTCCCGGGGACAGAGCCCTAGGCCGGAGGGGGTGGCAGTGTCCAAGGTGACTGACCCTGGCTGGCCAGAAGCTCTTCCTGACAATGTCTTTCCATCCCCCCAGAGGGGAGCTGAGTGCTGGTGTGGCTGGCAGAGCCCTGGCTTCTCTCCTCCCCTCCCGGCCTCATTGGGCTTGGCCTCCTCCCTTTGACAGGATGAAGGCTAGTCAGAGGGGGGTGGGGGGGTCAGCCAGATGGTCCAGTCAGACCTTGCTGCTGCAGGCTGCTGGCACGGGGCCTGTGCCATTGCTTCTAAGGGGCCCAGCGGAGTTGCTGCAGCTGCCTGCTGGGGAAGAAGGAGTATGGGATCTTCCGCTGTGTCTGAGGGCCCCTGGCTGCTCAGGTGCAGAGGGGAGGCCCGGTCTACACCAATGGCCTGGTGTCTGTGGTGGCCACGCCAGCCCCTTGAATCCTGCTGGGGGTGGTGTCTGATGTCACAGTACCCGGCACACACAGTAGGCGCTTCATAAGCGCTGATGGAATTGACTCACTCCATCTTGGAGCTGAAGAGCTGCCGAGGCGGCTGGGAGTGTGTTTTGTTTAACATCATTTTGCAGAGATGACTCCTGAGGACCTAAAAGGGCCATCTGTCACGGGCTGAGACGGGTCGGAATCTTCCGGAACAGTCTTTCTTCAGGCTGCTGTGGGATTGGCAGGTCTCGGGACCCACACGTGAGATAGCAGTCTGCTCCAGGGCTCTAATCCTTTTAGGGCTTCTGGTCCAGAACCAGGCCATCCCCCCACCTGGTTTTCAGTTGCCTCACCCACCCACCCACCTCCCTCTCCCCTCGGAGGTGAGCCTCATTGCCACCAGGGGGCAGCAGGGGCTTGATGGCCAACCATGGGTCTTTCACTCTGGAGCCTGGCCCCCTGGGTTGGAGCTGAGCTTGGGGAATTTGGGTAATAAAGGCGGCAGGGAGAAAGGGGGGTGTGAAATGCTCTTGCCCCACCCCTCTCCACCTGTTGCCCACCCCTCCCCCATCTTTAGCCCTCCCCACACTTCCACTAATCTTCCTGGAAGCAAAGGAATTAATGAAATGCCACCGGCCCTTGCATCAGGCTGATTGGCTGCCGGGTCTGAGGTTGATGGTTGAGTTTTGCTTTTCTCCTGGAAGAATGAAAATTTAGTCCCCAGCAAGGAGAGCGAGCTGTCAGGTGGTCCCGGAGGGTTCCGGCCTTGCCTGCTGTCCACAGACATCTGAGGGTGGCAGTGAGCGAGGGGCGGCAGGAGAGGAGAGGAAAGAGGTCGAGGCCTGGGAAGTTAAGCGTTCGTAGATGCAGGCCTGGCGCTCGCAAAGTAGGGCAAAGCCATTAGCGCTCATTAAAGTTTAATACCTGCCGGGGCTCCTGCACCCCATCAGGCCTCCTGCACCCCATGGACACCGCTGTAATTTGATGGGTACAGAGGGAGAACTCCCCAATACTCCTAGAGGGTGGGGACTTGCCTTTGTCATGTTAGCATAAAGAGGACAGTGGGGCTTTGAGCTTCACCTTCAAGCCGATGATTTGGGGGGGGGGTCCTTGGGTTAGCAGTTTCGGGGGGTTCTCCCCTGGGGACCTTCCCCTGTGCACCGCCTTGAGAGGTTGCTGGGTGTGTCTTGGACAGCTCCTCTCCTCTCTCCCTCCGCCCACCTCCCCTGCCTCTAGAACACCCTTTGTGCTGGCCCAGCTCACGGGCGCCAGCTCCAGGCTCGGTGTGGGCCCAGCCCAGGCACTCTGGAAGCTCAACGAGGGGCAGGCCGGAAGCATCCTAGAAGGCTCCTCAGGGGAGGTGGCGCTTGAGTTGGGTTTGGGAGAGTGTGTGTGGGAATGAGGCCAGTGGAGGAAAGCAGGTAGACATTCTCAGTTGGGGAGTGTGAGCTGGGATACCTTGAAAAAACGAGGCTGGAGGTTCTGGCCATGGCAAGGTGGAAGATGAGCAGGAAGGAGAGTCCGGGGCAAGGCTCCTAGGGAAAGGAAGAAACTAGATTATCACGCCCCCTATTGTGCATCAGGTGCTTCCATGGAAGGAGGGTGGCGAGAGTCTCCCCATTTTACAAGTGGGCAAACCAAGGCCAGAGAGTGGGTCCTTGTGCCCAGGGAGAAAGGCATTTCAGAGTCTGCAGGCCTGGCTGGGCTGGACACAGGCTGGCATGCGCTCTGGCCGGAGACATCCTCCCAGGGGCCAGTGCCCAGCTCTGCGGCTCTGGCTTTGGGCCTGGCAGCATGCCCAGCCCTCACCGCAGCAGCTCCGAGCCTCCCTTCTCAGCAGGGCTTCTAAGAAAACCCTTTACATCTCTCGACTCACCCTTAATAAATGTTCCCTTCCATCTGTCACCTCCGCCCTCCCCTGCCCACACTCTCCAGGGGCCTGCCCAGAACAGCTCCTAAATCGTCCACCGCCTGCCTCCTCCAGCTTCCTCCTGGCCGCTCGCCGCCCTCCCCGGGCCTCAGCCCCGTTCCCAGCCTGGCCGGGAGCAGAACAAGCCCAGAATAGACCGGGGGAGAAAGGAAAACCACTAACTCCCAGGCCCTGCGCAAGGGGGTGTCTTGGGTGAGTGCTGCAGGACTTGGGGTCACCCCAGACTACAAGGCCCTGCGTCTTGGGGCCCGGCAGCATGTCCTCTGGCTCCTGTGTCCACTGACTTCGAACGAACTCCGGGGGTTCTCTCCTTATGCCCCTGGGCTTGCTTGCTCTAGAATGTTCTCTCAGACACGGATCGGGCTGTCCAGGGCCTCGTCTCGGAGCCGGGCCGCTGTTCCGCCTCCACGCGTGCTGCTCACCCACACACAGCTCACATTCCAAGGTGGAAACCCGCTCAGCTCCCCGAGAAGAAGGTGGGGTAGAAGTGCCTCCACCCCTCCTGCCCCCGGGACCCCCAAGCCTGGCGGGGACGCCCAGCCTCCTCGGGAGCTGGGGGGATGGGGAGTGGGCGGGCGTTAGCTCGTGTTTGAGGGACAGGAAGGTCTCTTGGAGACAGGTCCCGGCGTGAACTCCGGAACCGAGCAGATTTGCTGTAACCCGTGATGCCAGCGCCCTTCCCGATCGCTTTCCTTTCACCCGCACCGCCCACTTCCAGTTCCACGTGGGAGGAGCCGCCCCGCTGTCTCTCCACCCCTGCGGTCTGCCAGCGCCTTCCGATGCCAGGCTGCTGCCACGGGCGGCGCTGGCTGAGGAAATCAGTTGGCCCCTGGCCCGGGCAGCTCCCTCCTCTCCCCAGCTTAGAAAGCGGGGGCTGTGCGCAGGGCACCACAGCCATTCCCAGATTCTCCCGGGGGCTGCTCCAGTGGGACAGGACCCCGTGGAGGTCACTGGGGGCTGCAGCCGGGGGTGGCTTCACAGGAGGCCACCTCTGGGCCGTTTCAGCACAGGAGCCACCTGGGAGGGTGCTCGTTTTCTGTCTGTGCTAGAGATGGGGTGTCCTTTCCAGGGAGGCTGTGACCCCCCCCACCCCCCAAGGCTTGAGACTGGGGAGAGGGAGTGAGAGAGAGAGAGAAACAGGAACAAAAAAATGGAGAGTGAGCTCCCTCATCAGCTGGCTGAGGAGAGGGGGAAGATGCAGGGGGAGGTTCTGGGGTGGGAATAAAGGGAGAAGCCGATACCCCAAGGCCCCCCAGCTCCCTGTCTCCCTGTGAGGTCCGCTGGAAGGAGGAGGGGTAAGGCTTGGTTTCTCACACGCCAGGTCAGGGTTCCAACGTCTTCTCTAAGCCCCGTGACAACGTGGACGGTTTTCTCCCTTTTCCCAGGCAGGGAAGCGAAGAGCAGCTCAGAGAGGCAGGTGCTGGACGCAGAGCCACACAGCAAGGCTCGCAGGAGTGCGCGTCTGCCCACCGGCTAGCGCAGAGGTGGGCAGACTTTTTGACTCGAGGGCCACAGTGGGTTCTTAAACTGGACCGGAGGGCCGGAGCAAAAGCATGGATGGAGTGTTTGTGTGAACTAATACAAATTCAAAGTAAACATCATTACATAAAAGGGTACGGTCTTTTTATTATTATTATTATTTCAATAGTTTAGAACAGCCGAATGGGCCGGATCCGGCCCTCGGGCCGTAGTGTGCCCACGGCTGGCTAGTGCCTGGTGCTGGTGTCTGCTCGCACCGTCCCCGCGGGGAGCACAAGGTCTGTGCTGGCCGGGCTTGTGGAGGGACTAGTTCTGGAGGCGGAGGGCTCCCCCAGCTTCTGAGGCTGTCACATCCGAACTCACGAGGTTGCAAAGTCACCTTGCAGGCAGGCAGCCTGGGCTTCTGACTCAGCCCCTGGGGCTCCCGGCGCTCCTGGCAGCGCGGGCGGCACCACCTGCCGGGAGCTGTGGCTGGGCCGCTCAAGGGCACCTTCAGCTTCACACCTTGGTCTCCGTGGCTCCCGCTTCTCTGAGGACCTGGTGGTCTTGGGCTTAGGGACTGAAAGGACAGGGAAGGGACCTCTCAGCAGACCTGACTTTAATTCAGCCATTCCCCCTCGGCCCCTCCCCGGAAGCCCTCACAGAAGGAGGCATCGTGAGGCTCCCAGAAGCAGAGGAGCCCCGGAGAGCTGGGCCACCCCGTAGAACCCCCTTTACACATTCCTGAGCCCCCCACCCACCCATAGAATCTCAGGGTGGACGGTCGCAGGCATGGGTGTATTTGAGAGCTTCCTCGTGATTCTGCGTGTGCCCTGGCTTGAGCCCCAGCCTACACCGGGCATTCCAGAGAGCGCTGGAGCTGGTGTCTCAGTGAGTGGTGTCGCCTCTCTGGGCCTCAGTGTCCTTGTCTGCACGATGGGGATAGTCGTGCAGATGTGACGTGTGACTGCGTGTGAGTGACAGGCTGTGGGTGCGTGGGGTGGTTAGTCATACCCTCCTGTGTGGTGCAGGGACTCGGGCAGAGACTCGGGACTCTGTCCTTCCGAGGCCAGGGCCTGGAGGCTTGGAGGCGGCCGGCAGGTCAGGGCATGTTCACTGAGCACCTGCTCCGTGCCCGGCGCTGCCTGGGCCCGGGGCACACAGCAGTCCGTGGAACAGCGCCCCCATGGGGCACGCATCCTAGTGTGTTTGCGGAGGGACGAATGAGGAGTACGTGCAAAGCTCCTAGAAGAGCGCCTGCAGGTGGGAGCGCTCCCCTCACCCATTCGCCGGATTGTGAAGAGGAATCGGCCACGGAACCACTGCCCTCCGGCCGCAGAGGGCTCCGCCGGGGAGCAGCCGGCACCTGCCCTGTCACGCGGCTGCAGGTGGCGGCCCCCGGCAGGCCCACAGCTAACCCGGCAGCTCCCTGCAGGGGCTTTGTGTATGGCCACACTGCCACCGCCTGTTAGCAACTGTGCCCTCAAACCGAGCCAGCATCTTGAATAATTAATAGTAATTCTTCGAAAGTCAAGGAAAATGTGGAATGATTCCGCCAAAGGTTCCACCAGCCCCCTCCACTCTGCTGAGGTTTTGTGATCATCTAAGATATGAGGAAGCAGGGGGGGGGGGGCTGGAGTGTGTGTGTGTGTGTGTGTGTGTGTGTGTATGTGTGTGTGGTTATGTGATTGTGTATATTTGTGTAAGCCTGTGTGTGTTGATGAGGTTATCTTGTATGGGTGTGTGGGGGGGTGTATGTCATGTCAATGGGTTGTGTCTCTGTGGTTGTATGCCTGTGTGATTGTGTATGTCTGTTTGTGTGTGTATGCATGTGTCTCTGTGTAGCTGTGTATGTGATTATGTATGTCTGTGTGTGTGTATGTTTATATGGTTTGGTATCTTGTATGATTGTGTGCCTAGTTATATGTCTGTGTGTGTGACTGTATATGTCTCTGTGTATCTTGTATGATTGTGTCCGTATGGTTGTGTGTGCCTGTGTGTGCGATTGATATATCTGTGTGTGAATATGTGTCTCTGTGTGTAGTTGTGTGTGTAATTTTGTATATTTGTGTTTGTCTATGCGACTGTGTATCTTATAAGATTATGTGTGTGTGGTGTACTAGTATTTGTGTGTGATGGTGTATGTCTGTGTGTGTCTGTATATGTGTCTGTGTGTGATTGTGTATCTGTGTTTCTGTGCTTGGAAGGAGGTGTTTCGGAGACATAGCTTTGACCATGCAAATGTCTATCTATTCAGACCTGAGGCCTGGTTTGAATAGCCAAATCAGAGAGGGTACAAATCAAGAGACCCTGCAGCCCAAGTGGAATCCGAACAGTGACCGTCTGAATGGGGGGGGGGGGAGGACCCAGGACCCAGGAGCTTCCGTTTCCTCAGCAGTAGCTGGGCGGGCACAGTTGCTAGGAGGGGCCATGGGGCCCTGTCCAGGCAAGAGAGGGAGCAAGATGGGTGTAATGCATTATTCAGCGGCTCCTGATTTCACATTATTCTCCCTGATACTTTTACAACCTGTCAGTAAATAAAAAGATTCTGCATTATTTATAGAAATGGAGCAGAATCGGCCTCGAGGATTTACCATTGCTATTATTAGGGCATCCACCGGGCCATCGGATTGGGGTGGGGTGGGTGGGGCATTGGGTGGGGAGGATAAAAGATGCTGCCGGAAGGGGGCCCCACTTGCCTTGTTGACCCCATGGGAGTACACGGTTGACTTCCTTTGGGTGCCTCCCTGGAAGTCAGGTGCCAGGGGAAGGAGCTGGCCCAGAGGCAGGAGCCCTACCTGGCTCAGTGGCCACAAGGTGGTGGGAGGGGACCGCCCAGTTAGGATGAGAGAAGGGGTGATGGGAGCACTCAGAGGCTGAGTGCTGAGGGGGGTGCTGGGGCTTTAATTAGGGAGGAGTGTTGATCTGTTCATCGAGCGCCTACTGTATGCACTGTATACGAGTACACAAGGCACTGCAAGCAGGACGGAGGGGCAGGGCATGCCTTCCAGGTATTTATTCTGCTTGGCTGGTCCCTTTGTCCTCAAATTGTCAGACAGGTCCCCACTGGGATCTGGAAATGGCTGCTGCAGGTGGTTCGGGCCCCCTGGGCATGCCCTGGTGTGGACGTCTCACACCTCCCAGCCCATCGGCAGATGTGAGTCCCACCTGAGTGCTTCCCTCGGGGAGTCCTGGACCTCTAGGTGTTGGCATTTGGCACAAGCTTCTGGACCCAAGGGGCTTCTGCCTGCTATCGAAGCGGTGTTTCTCCGTCTAGGTTCCAGTTCAGTTCCAGAACTTGTAAACTTTGTGCGCCTCGCGTGTGTGGTTGTCTAAATATAAAATATATGAGTATATTCTGGTTACCGCACAACCACCCTGTCAATGACCATTGCTCCGTACTCAGAGCCTGTGCCTGCGTGCGGTCATGTGGACACAGATGTCCGCTCAGGAGACAACGGTGAGTGCTGCCTGCTGCGCTTCTCACAACCGGAGCCCAGGCATGTGGAGTGTGGGACCATCTTCTCACATCCTCCAGCCCCCAAAACTGAGAGTATTGGCCCAGAGAAGGCAAGAATCCTATGCTGTTCATCTGCAAGCCCAGCTTCCAGCACATAGTAGGTGCCCTACCATGACTAGCGTTGAGTTGGCTGAGAAGAACTCTTTGTTGCTGCCTGGTTGGGAGGTGAAACGAGCCAGTGGACACTGAGACCGGGCCGTGGTATCTTCTTAGCTGAACCCAGAGATGCTGAGGGCTCCAGGGGAGACATCGCTGGGGTGGAGCTGATCAGAGAAGCTGGCTATGAAGGGAACCTGGAGTGGACGTGGATGTGAGCCTGTTCATAAGGCGAGAGACCAGCTTCCAAGGTGAGAATGCTGACACTCGTGGTTGACTGAGAGCCTGTGCCAGGCTGAGCCTGCAAGAGCCGAGGTTGGAGATCGGAGTGTGGTTGAGGAGATAGGGGTTCTGCAAGCTAAGCTGACAATAGGTTATGAAACCATAGGATAGTGCTTTCCAGAGACGGTGCCACTGTGAATGTCTGGCTGGATGTATTAGCTAGAGATTGCTGCGTAACAAATCACACCAGGAGTTAGTGGCTCCCAATAGCATTTATCATCCCGCAGTTTCTGCAAGTCAGGACTCTGTGTAGATAGATCTTCGATGGGTCTCCTGCTTCAGGAGCCCCCACAGGCTGTGGTGCAGGTATCAGTGGGGCCACGGTCTCATCTGAAGGCTCACTGGGGAAGGATCGCTTCCCAGCTCGCTCACACAGTTGTTGGCGGGATACTGTTGGACCCAGAGCCTCCGTCCCCTGCTGGCTAGAGGCCACCTTCAGTTCCTTGCCACGTGGCCCTCTCCCACATGGCAGCTTTATTGAAGTGAGCAGGCCAAGACAACAAGAGGACATGTGCCAGCAAGAGAGGGTGTGCAAGATGGAAGTCACCGTCTTTGTAGACTAGTCTCAGAAGTCACATCCCACCAATTTCGCCATTTTCTGTTCCTTAGAGGCCAGACCCCAAGCCCACTCTACACTGAAAGGACGTGAACACCAGGACGCGAGGGGGTGAGGGGCAGGGACAGGCTCTGTCAAAGCTCCTAACACTGGGCATTATGGGAACAAAGTGTTCAGTTTGTAGTGCTAATGCACAGACCTTGCAATCAAGGGAAGGATAAACTTATCACTGTTTCTACCTTGGGAGTCATCAGAAACTGGGGGGGGAGAGGGAAGGACTGTTACCTAAGAAACAGTGACAGTGTCTGAGCACCAAGTGAGGTTAGGGTGCTTCCCCTGGGCTTCCATAGGGAGGGAGATTCAGGACCTGGCTGCACTGGGTACAGGGCAGAGTGGGGGAGGGATTCATCCTAATTCTCAGAAACAGGTCCCAGCCCCCCTCCCCCCCTCCCCACTCTGCATGCCGTAAAGGTGAGGGGAGCTGCCGGGCAGCCCCCTTTCTGCCTCCATGGGTCCAGGAGCTGTCCAGGGGGCTGGCCCAGGCAGCTGTACGGGGACACTCCCAAGAAAGCTGCCCAGCGTCCGGGGCACCACGCCATTGCTGGAACTCTGGTTGTCAGCGTTGGCGCCATCACTTGCTGATCCCAGTGCAAGATGAAAATCAGGGTCACCTTCCCATGGATCTGTCACCCCAGGCCTTGATGGAGGGGTCATTCCTAAGGAATCACAGCCTCCACCCCAGGATGTTCTGGGTACCTGGGCTGGGGTAGGGGGTAGGTAGAGGGAACTGGGGTGGAGGTGATGACAGAATGTGAGCCTCCCCATTCCCACCACCAACCTGGTTGCTGCTGTGGGCGAAGGGCCGCGGGGGGAGGAGGGTCAGAGAGGCAGTGAGGGCAGGACCATCACTGATCCGGAGGCATCGAGCTTCAATGCAGGCTGTTGTCTCATTGGACCTCCTTTGCAAGACACAGGTCCCAAGATAAACTGTTAGGAGTTTAAAGGTGGTGACCACAGAGCATTAAATTCCAAGCACTAGACTCCGCGGTCAGCAAACTGCGGCGCACGAGCCACATGCGACTCTTCGCCCCTTGAGTGTGGCTCTTCCACAGAATACCACGGCCTGGGCGAGTCTATTTTGAAGAAGTGGCGTCAGAAGAAGTTTAAGTTTAAAAAACGTGGCTCTCAAAAGAAATTTCAATCATTGTGCTGTTGACATTTGGGTCTGTGGACTAATGAGTTTGCCGACCACTGCCCTAGACCCTTAGGAACACGAGGCCCTGACTGAGTGTCCTGGGGCTGCTGTAACAAATGACCACAAACTGGCTTAAAACAACACTTATTTTCTCATCGTTCTGGAGCCCAGAAGCCCAGAACCAGTTTCACTGGGCTGCGATCAAGGTGCAAGACAACCCCCTTCCTTTGAGGCTCTGGGAGGATTCTTTCTGGCCTCCTCCAGCATCTGGGGGCTGCCAGTGTCCCTTGGCTTGTGGCCACATCACTCCTGTCTTTAAGGCCAGCATTTTCCTATTTCTTCCTCCTCCGTCTTCACCTGGCTTCTACCTCCCTCTTTTTTTTTATTGAAAAACTTAAGACTTGGGTACATCCCACAAAACCAATTTGGGGGGTCGTGGGGGGAATGCCTCCCTCTTATAATGATGCATCATGTGATTGCATTTAGGGCTAATCTTGCTCTCTCGGATCCTTAGTTACCTCACCTCCAAACACTCCTTTTTATTTTTATTGTTTGCCTTATAAGATAACATATCCACCAGTTGCAGGGTTAGGGCAGGGATGTCTTTGGGGGCCATTATGCAGCCTGCCCCAGATCCTGTGCCACACGCCCGTAGAGGCAGCCCTGGTGTTTGCTCAGATGCAGGTTACAAAGCTGAACCTTTGACCTACATGTATGAAGTCAGAATTCTGCTTATGAAAGGCCTGGCGTCTGGAAGGTTCCATGCTGTTACTGCCGCTGCCGCCGCCGGAAACCCACAGGGAACATCCCTCCAAACCCCCGCTGTTCTGTTTGCCTCATGGCTGACCTGTGGGGTCAGAATGCTGGTTCTCATTTCAAAGCCCGTGTGTTTCCGTGTGTCCTGCCAACCCAGTGTGACACTTAGTGGCTGTCACAGCTCAGTGGGTAGCTGGGAACCTGGCCAGAGCCCCGGGGGTGCTGACCCAGGAGCACAGGGCCAGGCCTGGGCATCTGCACGGTACAAACAGCACCGGGACACCGTGCCGCCCCAGGCAGGAGCCCGTGTGTTCTGAGCACCCAGAGAGCAAGGTGGGAGCAGTGAGCCTGGGGCTCCTGTGTCCCAAAGGGCAGCTTGTGGTGGCTGGGGTGCGGGAAAGTGGGGGGATGAGTGGCTTCAAGGACTTCTCCCTGCGAGGAAGGCAGGGGCGTCCCTGGGCCCGAGGAAGGATTGTTGCTGAAGTCACGAAGATGGATGTTACCATTTCCCCCCCGCTGTCACTCCCAAGGCCAGCAGCCGCCTCTTCCCGCTGTGTGTGTGGAGCGCCACCTTCAGTCGTTAGCGTCAGTGACCCCTGACCTTAGGGGTCAGCGTGCTTTGGGTCCCATTGGCTTCCCACTTTCCAAGCTTCCTTGAAGTCATATCAATGGAATCGTGTTCAGTACCTGCTTCTCAGGACGCGTACGTTTGTGCTGCATGCACGGGTGGGCAATAGTACGTTTACAGTTGCTCGTTTCGAAAAAGTCATGCAGGTTATGATTATTATAAAAACTTTGTTAACTCAAAAGAATGTCACAATGGTACAGTAATGTACATGTACATGTATGTACCAGTTGCATGCATGTACCACTGTCCTAACAGGCTTTGTACCTTACAAAAGTCCCACAGGCCAAGAAGGCTAATATTTCAAGAACCGCACTAACCGCCTAATGACCGGGACGGTCAAGTGTTTCTCAAACTTCCATGTAAACGACCCAGAGCATGAAGTTGCTTTTTTATATCATGACCCGGGCCCCGCGTGCACACATCGGCCCTGGAAACGGTGCTTGGGACTCTGGTGTTTTCTGTTGCTTTGTGCCGGGAAGAAAGATTCCTGCCCCGTCCACAGGACGATTTCACAACCCTTCCATGGGTCTCAGCTCGCAGTTTGAACCACAAACGTGTGAGGGTTGGTGCCTCAGGGCCTCGGATGAAGGGAGACGTCCCCGTCGGTTAGATAGGCACAGATATTATTAGCACAATTATTTATAGTTGGAAATCTTGTCTTCTCAACCCTTGTGTCTCCCTACATAGAAAGTGCTAAGGATGAATGAATGAATGAGTGAGTGAGTGAATGAATGGATGACAACATGAACCCATTGTGCAACCGGCAGATTCTATGTGTCAGAGGTGTCCTGGTGCCCCACCAAGCTCACCTCCTAGAGGCAGAGCTGGCAGACTGGGACAGAAAGTGACCGGGTCCCTATGCTAGGCTTCCCCCCCCTCCCAGTCCTCCCCATCCCTCCCCCCACCCCACCCCTGGCTCAGGCAGCCAGCCGGCTCCCCGGCCCTGTCTCCCTACCAGCCTTGCTCCCCAGCAAACCTTTCTACAGCCGCCACCAGCCCCCATTGACCCCACCGTTGGGATCTGCTGTTTGGAAGAGGATTCATCTCCTTTGCCGCTGACGGGCCGCAGAAAAGCTGGGGAGGATGGGCGGAGCGGCCCCAGCGGCCTCCAGAACTCCACGGCCCGTCCCCCTGTCCTGAGGTGCTTGCTGCCAGCCTGGCAGTGACAGTTTTATTGGCAGGCAGGCCTGCGAGAAGGATTGTAGGCTATTTACAGTGTTGAGGCCATGGCTTTGCGAGGAGACAGTTAACATAAATTCACATGATGGATCCGTTATCACTTCATTGAACTTGTGGCGGACCCATCGAAGGCCAAGCAATAACACACTGTTTCCTGGGTTTGCACAGCTCTGGGATACATTAAATACACTTTATTTATGGCTCGCCATCGCTGCAACTGTGGGCAGGAGAATGCAGCTTTTGCAACTATCGTCTAATTTTATGATGAGCATTAAAGCCAGGCCTATAATTTGCACCTTTTTATTCATTAGACAGTGGTGCAGCCATAAGTCAAAAAGGCCCAGGGATTTAGATGCAGATCTGGAAGATAAACTATTGACAAGCCAGATGTATTTTTACATTAGAGCGCCTTTACAATAGTTTATGTTGAGAGTGGAATATAAATTGCGTTATTAAATATGAACCGCTCTTGGAACCAGTGCTCACCAGCGGGGAAGAGGGAGGGGGCTTGGAGCCCTGGGCGGGGAGGGGCCGCCTAATTCCTCAAGGTTGAACGTGCCATTCTGCTCCGTGGGCTCTCTCCGTTCAGATCCCTGCGTGGGAGCAGGTGGCGGGATGGTGTGGGGGCAGTGGGGTCAGGCTGATCCGCCTCTGAGCAGGTGGGAGGGAAGCCAGGGCTTAGGCTTTGGCCCAGCTCCTGCCAGGGAGCGGGGCTCGGTCAGCCGCCAGGGCAGGAGGCTGCACATGCCCACTTGCTCTCATCCACCCCGGTGGATGGTGGTGAGGTGAGGTGCCTCGCCACCTGCACATTGCCCATCAGACTCTTCTTACTGGATGGTTCAGCAGCCGAGGGGGGGGGTCTCCTTGCTAGGAATTAGGCAGTAATTTGAAGGTTCTGTGGGGTCACCGAGGTCCAGTCCCGAGCTGGCTTGGAGACCAGGAACCTGCAGTAATCCGGGGTTCTCAGCCCAGTGCTGAGGCTGGCTCATCCTTTGGGGCATCTTGTGCACTGCAGGAAGTCGGGCCGCATCCCTGGCCTCCTCCCCAGCTCTGACAACCAAACATTTGACTTCAGACATTGCTCACTTTCCCCAGGGATGACACGGTGCCAGTGGAACCACGGAAATAGCCCTAGTCCGGCCGCTGGACTGAGCGTCAGGGGACAGGAGTACCTGCTCCGGCTCTGCCCCGTGCCGCTGCCGTGGTTTTGACTTTCCTGACCCCCATGTCCTCGCCTAGGAAAGGACAGGAAAGGACGGGTTTTCTGACTTGCTGGGCTCTAACCTCCGGGGTTCTGGAAGGGCTGGCAGGTGTGTCTGAGCAGCTGCAGGAAGCCAGCCCTCCCTGCTGGCTGGGAGCGGCTCCCCACTGGGTTTCTCAGCTCCGTTCCCCCTTGGGTGGCTCTGGCTGCTCCGGCGTTTGTACGTTGAGGTGATATTCCTGGAAGGCTGGATCCTGAATCCAGTGGAAATGGGTGGGGATCTGCACCCCTGACTTTCACGAGAATCCCGCAGCAGTCTTCCCACAGGCTACCTCGGGGATTCTCAAAAGCCAGCATCATCTGCACCCCCTGGAGGGTGCGTTAGCATCCTGATTGCTGGACCCACCCCAGTCTTTCTGACTCAGGGAGTCTGGGTGGAGTTGGAGATTCTGTCTTTCTACCAAGTTCCCACGTGACCGGCAGGAGGGAGCAGGTGGGGCAAGGCTGCTGGAAATGGGCTGAACAGGGGTCTGTGTTCTGCCATGGGGCAGGGTAAGTGCAGGGTATAGAGCTAGGGCTGACAGGTGCAGGGGGTGCTGCCAAGGGACCCAGGTTCTCCTAGCTGTGCCTATGACAACCAGCTCCCTCACAAGCGATGATGCATCTCACCCCCTGCCTTTTCCAGCCCACTGCTCCTCTTGACTCTGTGTTGTTTTTGTTTTTGCTTTGCCCATGGTGGACTGCCCATCTCCCATCTGGCTCCCCAGCCAGATCAGCACTTGGCACTTCCTCCAGGAAGCCCTCTCGGACTGCTCCAGCCTCCCAGCACAAAGCAGCCACCCCCATCTGTAGAATGTTGGGGAAAGGCACCACCAAGAGGACTTGGTCTGGAGCTGAGAGGATAGAGAGCCCCGGTGCCATCCCTTCCAGGCTGTTGGCTCGGGATCCCCTGGTCACTGTCTGGGGAACAGTCTACGGTGTCAAGAGTAGAACAGGGGGGCCATCGGGAGACTGTTGCAATAATCAAAGCAAGACCATGATGGTTTCTGGGACCAGGGGAATAGCTTTGGAGGGAGTGACTGGATTCAGGGGACATTTTGAATGTGGAGTTGTCAGGATGTGAGAGAAAGAAGACTTAAGAAATCTCAAAGTATTTTTTGCTTGAACAACTGGAAGGGTGGCGTTGCCAGGAGGGAAGGTATGGGGAGGGGGAAGAGCTCCATTCTGGCCGCGATAAGAGATGCTGTTAGACACCCAAGTGGAGATCCAGTTGGCAGTCGGTACTGGAGTCTGGAGCTCTGAATGCAGGTGTCCCGGGAGCACAGATGGCATGTGAAGCTGGGGGCCTGTGAGTGGTGGTTGGGGAGCACGGAGCCGTGGGGAGTGCTGGCAACCAGGGCTGCTGGCACGGTCACACAGGGACAGCAGCGAGGGTGCACGAGCCCTGCCCTAATAGAGGGCGCCGTGGACACATTAGGAGACCCCCACCTCAAGTGGGGGTCCGAGCTTAAGAATCCCCCAGTCTGCTGAAACCGGTTTGGCTCAGTGGATAGGGCGTCGGCCTGCAGACTGAAAGGTCCCGGGTTCGATTCCGGTCAAGGGCATGTACCTTGGTTGCGGGCACATCCCCAGTGGGGGGTGTGCAAGAGGCAGCTGATTCTCTCTCATCGATGTTTCTGACTCTCTATCCCTCTCTCTTCCTCTCTGTAAAAAATCAATAAAATATATATTTAATTTTAAAAAAAGAATCCCCCAGTCTTTCCCTTGGCTGTGGTGCAGGGCTTCTCAGCCTTGAATGCTCGTTGGAATCGCCCCAGGAATTCGAAGACAACTCTGATGCCCAGGCCCCACCCAGAGGTGCAGATGGAACGGATCTGGGTGGGGCTCCTTCGGGGTGTGGAGAGCTCCACCGTGATCGTGGTGGGGGGCCGGGGCTGAGAGCTGCTGCTCTGGGAAGGCCAGAGGGTGCTGAGCAGGACAGGGGACAGCCAGGGACAGGTCTCACCCGGAAGGGCCCTCTGAGCCCAGCTAGGACTGTTGGGTCGTTCCTTCTGCCAGCAGGGACCACGAGTGGGTGTCACGCCCAGGCCTGTGTGAAGGGCTGGGATGTGGACCTAAACAAGACGAGGCCCCAGCCCTCCGGCACCTGGAGGAGTCGGGCAGCTCCCTCGGCAGACAGTAGACATCATGCTCGTCACGGTGGCTGAAATTAGCGCCATGAGCAGGGAGCCCAGGGGTAGCAAATCCAACCTGAAATCAGGGAGGACTTCCTCAGAGCGGTGATGCTTGACCCGGGCTTTGAAGGCCTGGGGCAGTGGTCAGCAGACTCATTAGTCAACAGAGCCAAGTGTCAACAGTACAAGGATTGAAATTTTTTTTGAGAGCCATTTTTTTTAAAAACTTAAACTTGTTCTAACGCCGCTTATTCAAAATAGATTCTTACTGTGGAAGAGCCACACTCCCGTTGCTTCTCTGGGCCTCGAGAGCCACAGTTTGCCGACCACAGTCCTAGGACATTCTCTATATGGAAAACGAGAGGCATTCCAGACAGCAGGAGTGACATGGGGAAAGGCTTGGGGTCTGAAACAGTGTGGATGTGGGGGTGTAGCGAGGGCCCAATGAGGTGCAACGGCAGAATGCAGACAACTCTGCAGGGAGCAGCAGAGACCGGATCAGCCAGGCCCTGGGCGCTGCGGGGGAGGCCGCACGGGCCCCGGAGTCGTGGCTGGATGCGGGTTCGTGTCCTCCCACAGCGCATGGCCACCTGGAACCTCAGAACTCGGCTCTCATTGGAAAGAGGTCCTTGCGGGTGTCGCTAGTTACAATGAGGTCATACTGGGTTAGGGTGGGCCTCAAACCCAAAACCGGCAGCTCTATGAGAGGGGCCTGTGTAGGGGCCAGGGTTGCGGCAACCCCCAAGAAGGCTCCTCCCCCAGAGCCTCAGGCGGAGCCGCCTTGCCCAAGCCTGGAGCCTCGATCTCCGACTTCTGGCCTCCAGGCTGTGAGAGAACAAATTCCTGGTCCTGTAAGTCATGTGGTTTACAGTCCTTTGTCACCACAGTCACAGGAAACTCATCAGGGCCAAGCAGGTTTTGTTGAGCCTCACCCTCACGCCATCCTCCCTGTTGTTTACCTCAGAGGCCATCGGGGAGGGGGCGGGCCCACTGCTGCCCAGGGCCTGTGGTTCCAAGGCCAACGCTGCCCCTGACTCTGGCCCACCGGGGCCTGTGCTCTCCCAGCCCACCCATCATGTCTCCCATGGCTGACGGAGGGGGCCCCCCAGTGATGGAAGTGGATGATTCCCTGCCGACCAGGGATGCCTACTTGATCCCCAGGGCTCAGCCACGTCTGCTCTCCTGTGAGGTCAGTGGTGGCCAGAGGGTAAGGGGAGCAAGAGGCAGGTGGCTTCTAGTCACCCTGACCTGGAGGGTTAGGGCCTCCCATCAGAGCCCTGCCTCCAGCCCTGGAGCTGCAATGCCACGGGCCTCCCTCCACAGGGGGGCGCCATGGAGATGTGGCCTGCCCTGCAGGGGGCATTGCCGGGCACCTGTGGCCTCCTGCTTGGGCCGTGCTTGTGTCACCTGACCCTCTAGGCCTCAGTTTCCTCCTCTGTCAAGTAGGAATAATAACAGTACCTACTTCCGGGGACATTGGGAAGATTAGCGCCTGACGAGCATGGAGCCCTGTAAACGTGTTTGTGAAATAGAGAAAATCTGGAAGGGAAGCTGGAAAGTTGGGGGTGCAGACAGAGGCCCCGGATGTTTCTGGAGTCCCGCTGGCTCTGGCCCCAGAGAGTGGGGAGATAGAGGCCCAGGGATCATGCCATGGGTCTTCCTGCCACAGGGTCACCCCCATTCCCTGCCTCCCCCGGTCTCCCCGGAGAGGCACTGCACAAAACAGCACAGCAAGCCGGACATCAGCTCCCTCACATTCAGCAAGAAGCTCGCTGAGGCGCAGAGAGGGGCAGGGCCTGGGTGGAGGGTTCACAGCCAGCGGAGGGGGTGGGGGGTCCTGACTCCACTGTGACGCTCTCTGTGTGTCATTTAATCCTCGCCCGGCCAAGCCTGTGGCTCCGGTGTGAACCTCGCTGCACGGCTGGTGCCCCTGAGCCCCAGGCGCGCACGGGCCCAGGCCTTAGAGACAGTAGGACATGGAGCCGGGGCGCGGGGCCCCCAGCGAGGCCATCACGTATGCCTTCAGCGTTGACCGGCTCCTTCCTGATGACAGAGAGAAGGCACGTTTTCTAAGCTACCGGCTGCTCTTTCTGCAAGCCTACCCTGGCGCATGGTTTTCCGTGCGTGTTGTGTGTACCCTACCTGCTTCCCCAGACGTGGAGGAGAGGGCCTCGCTGCATTTCCCTCCTTACTGTTCTCTTGGAAAATGGCCTCCCGCGGGCCTGACTCCAGGGCTTTTTTTTTCTAAAAGAACCGATAATGGCTAAAATTCACTGACGGCTTCTCTGGGCCAGGCCCCCGTGCGCTCTCTCCCCGCATGACTCACTGCCTCCCCCGGGGCCCCCGCGAGGCAGGCATTTTCATCATCCCGAGGCCTCCTTGCTGAACACCTCCAGGGGGCGCCCTGCCCGCGTGCGCGTGCGGTCCTATTTTTGGAATCAACCCCGCCTGGGGAAGCTGGGCCTGGAACCAGGCAGCCCATCTGGGGACCTCTGAGGCCAGCCGCCCCCCCCCCGGGGTGCATCTGAGGCCCACGTCTCCCCACCTCAGCCCCTGCCGCCCCCACCCCGGGCCGTGATGCAGCACCGGCTTCTCCTAACGAGTTAAGTGACTTTGCTTCAGACACCATCCCGTTTACATTATGGGCATGAATAAAAGATGACTTCTGCTGGGGTGGCTGTCAGGATCCTCCTGCTCGCACCACCACCACCACCACCACCGCGGCTCCCCTCCCGGCAAGTCTGACAATAAGAGGCTCGGCAGGGAAGGAGCTGGGGGGGCGGGGGAGCACCCCAGGAGCCACTCAATGAGGGCTATCAGCTTCCTCCCCAGGAGGCCTCGTGGTCGGGGAGGTATATGAGGTAGCGTGGGAGGGGGCGCTGAGGAAGCAGAGGAAGGAGGAGCACTGGGCCGGGAGTCCAGGCTCGGGGCACAAACGTTTCTGGAGCAGCCGCTCTGTGTCTGGCTCTGCTGTAGCCAAGAAGGGGGAGAAAAGGGGCAGCTAAGGGAGGAGCACGGATAGGAAATAAGCCTGTGCACAAATTAGCAGGCAGCGCCCGGCGGGGTGTGAGGAGGCCCATGGAGCAGGGAAGCGGGGGAGGGAGGGATGGCACCAGTCGGAGCAGGTGGTGGCAGGAGGTGACAAGGGGGCCCGGAGGAGGTGAGGAGGCGGAGGGTCCAGGCAGCGACACTGCAGGTACAGAGACGCGGGCAGGAGCTGGGGACTGAGGGGGGGCGAGGGGGTGAGCTGAGGTGAACCGGGGGGCCAGGGAGGAGTGGGCAGGCTTGCAGGGCCTCAGGGGCCACTCAGGACGGGGGCTGCGGCCTCTTTGCTGATGGAGAGGGAAGGAGCCTCCTCCCCGGGCTGGGCTGGAGCCCCGTGCCCTGCAGTTGGCCTCCGTGGACTCTGGCAAGCAGGCTTCGGAGCGGGGGCTGCTGGAGGCTGCTGGCTGGCTACTCATTAACCAGGACGGGCACCTGGGCTCCGTGGGATGCGTGGGGCAGGGCACCCTGCTCGCGGCCTGCAGCTTTATCTTGGCAGCAGATGGCACGAACCACCGAGCTAATATTGACCTTGCCTGGGTTTTAAATACCAGCTGTAAACACCCCCTGTTCTCGGCCCCTCCCTGCCCCCCGGCCTCTGACCCCTGCCTGAGGGCGGGCGGCATGCAGGTGTGCCCGGCCCCAGGTGCCTCCGGGGCAGACACCACAGAGGGCGGAGCGGGCAGAGGCGGGAGCAAGAATCTGAATCACTCGACCTCCCCCTGAGAAGTGAGGTCCCCTCTGGACTGGAAACGGCCAAAGGGGACCCTCGGCTGCGGGGAGGGGGCAAGCGGCCCCGCCAGGCCGGGGAGCTGTTTGTCCCCAGTTCTGCATGGCCACCCTCTCTGAGCTGCTGCCCACAGGCCCGACGCGGGGTCAGGCCCCTCGGTGCCTTAGGCCTCCAGGGGCACTTCTGAAATCACCCCAGGCAGGGCCCCGCCGGCAGGGGGGGGTTCCATTCAGTCAGGCCTGGAGCATGTAGGACCTGGCACAGCCCCCCGGGGGGCAGGCTGTGTTCTGCACCCGAGACAGGCCCAGGACTATGGAATCCGTGATTCGCCAGAGGTGAGAGCGGGCCGTGGGCAAAAGAAAGAGTAGATCAGGGTGCCGGAAGGGGTGGGCAGCATCCTTCCTCTGCTGAGCCGATGGAACTGTGCTGGGTGTGTGCATCTGTCGGTCTGTCCGTCCGTCTGTCTGTCCTCCGCCCACCATTGCCCCGGCTCTGCCTTCCGCCCGCACAGCTCTTCCCCAGCTCCCAGGCAGGGCCCTGCAGCCCGGGGTGGTCAGATTTCTTGAGGGGGGGGGGCCTGAGCCCCGGGTGGGAATATCAGTCCCTGCATTTGCTCCCCACCTCGGGGGCTGACCTGAGGACCCCCTGGTGAGACCAGAGCCCCTCCCCCAGCACCCGGCACCCCGAAGCCTGGGCACTAGCATGGTGTTTAGAGCCATTGTTTGTTCAAACAAACAACAACAAAAATCCGCCAAAACCAGTTTGGCTCAGTGGTAGAGCGTCGGTCTGTGGACTGCAAGGTCCCAGGTTCAATTCTGGTCAAGGGCATGTACCTTAGTTGCGGGCACATCCCCGGTAGGGGGTGGGCAAGAGGCAGCTGGTCGATGTTTCTCTCTCATCGACGTTTCTAGCTCTCTATCTCTCTCCCTTCTTCTCTGTAAAAAATATCAATAAAATATATTTATTTTAAAGAAAAAATCCCAGGGTCTCTGGAAGGAGCCTTTAGAAAGGCAGCTCTTGTCGCCCGTGTGCCCATGTGTTCCCTCACTCACTCATTCAGGGAGGACTGGAGCATCTCTGTGTGTTCCTGGCACTGGTCTCGGGCAGGAACCTCAGAGCCCCCCCCCCCCCCCCTCACCACGCCCGTGTTCTTGCTGGAAGCCGAGGGCCGGCTGCAGCGTCAGGGTTGGCGGTCAGGATACCGCCCCTACTCTGCCCGTGGCCGTGCCTTTCCTTGCGGTCACAGGGAGATGGAGGGTTTTTCCCAGAGAGGCCGGGCCTTCCCGAAGCAGCCTGCTGGGTGGAGGCTGGGGCCACCGGAGGGAAGGGTGTCGGTATTTTAACAGCGGGCCTGGCTGGACTCGGTACACGCCACACATCGACCCTCCGGCCGTGGGACTCACCTGGGTCACGTGGTCTGGCCCGGGCCCACCTCTCTGCGAGCCCAAAACGCCGCCCCGAGGGGGTCCCAGCCCCCCTCTCCCCCCACCCCCAGCCTCCACCCCTCTGCTTTCTCTCCCAGCCCTCCAGGATCTTGCTTAAATACTTTAAAACAATCTAAAAGTAATTATCGCGAGCAGTCTGCTTGGGAACACCTGCTCCAGCCGTCCCTCGGAATCGCTAATGTGCCCGCGCTGAGCGCTGACAGGCGGCGGGCTCCTTGAGCATACCGCGCCACCAGATGCTCCCGGGCCGCGCCGCCCCCCGCGCCGCCCCGCCGCGTGGCACGGCGAGGGCTGCCCGGGCCTGTGTTTCCAGCGCTCCCCGCACAGCTGTCACGTACATCGATCAGTAGGAAAATCATCACCCCACGAAGTCATACATATGGAACATCATATTCGCAGAATACTTATTTTAACACGTTCCAGGGCCTCCTCGGGGTGCAGGCAGGGTCTTTGCCTCACGTACAGGCAGCTAGAGTGGGGCTTCCGTCTCAGAGGGCAGCGGGGCAGCAGAGGGCCCGGTGGGCAGCACACACCCGGGGGAGGGGGGCTGCTCTGGGGCTCCCGTCGGCCCTCCCTTGGCATTCTGGGATGGGGGCTCGGCAGTGCCCTGTGCCCTCGGCCGCTCCTGCGTCGTCACAGCTGTGAAACAGCTGCCTGCTCTGTGCTGTCTCCGTCGGGGGCCAGCCAGAAAATGGAAACTACAGGAGGTATTTCAACAGAGGGGATTTCATTCGGGGCGCTGGTGAAACAGGTATTGGGGGGCTATCAGGCAACAGGGGGGGACACATAGGTTAATAGGGAGCATCTGAGGGAAGCAGTGCACCCCCAGGACCAAGGAGGAGGGGGTTGCTAGAAGCCAGAAGCTTAGCAGAGGAGGGACCCACAGAGCTGGCAGCCAGGCCTGGGAGGAGGGGTGTTGCTGGACTGGTGCTGGGAATGTGGGGGTGGGGTGGGGGTGGGGGACAGAGCTAGAAACAATGACCCCTATGGGACAGACAGGGAGGGGAGCAGCCACCAGGATGGTGTTCATGAGACAAACCTCTGGGCCGTGAAGGGTCATGGACTCTTCCTGCCGGAAACTCGGGGGTGGAGAGGCCCCGCAGCGTGCCCCAAGGGGTACTGAGCTGCAGGGACCACCTGTCGCCCCTACACTGCTGCCCTCACCCCACCCTCCCAGGCCAGCCAGGCCTGACTGCCCTTCTCGCCTTCCTGAAATCACTCAGTCCCCGTTTATCAAACTGTGCTGGGCAACCTTATCTCCCTGACCTCTTAATGCTAGGAAGGAGCACTTTGTTCCCCGATTACAGATGGGGAGGTTGAGGCTGAGAAGTCAAGTAACTCTTATCTTGGCCGAGAATCCACAGTAAGAGGCAAGTAGGAATCGGAACTTCCTATACTAAACCCCTCGGGCTAATGTCTTATGGATACGTCTGTCCTTATAGATGAGGGCACGGAGGCGTGGAAAGGCAGCGTTGCCTACCTACCCACAATTCCTCAGCCAGTTAGTTAGACGTTCCTGCCCCGGAATCTGTAGTTTTAGCCACCACTTTCTAAGAATGTGTGGAAAATGGATGGATGGATGAATGGATGGGTGATGATGGATGGAAGGCTGGAGAGGTGGGTGAATGATGGATAGGTGGGTAGATGGAAGGTGGATGGAGAATGGATGGATGGATGGATGGATGGATGAATGGAAGGATAGATAGGTGGGTGAATGATGGATAGATGGGTAGATGGAGGGTGGATGGAGGATGGATGGATGGATGGATGGAAGGATGGATAGATGGGTAAATGATGGATAGGTGGGTAAGTGGAGGATGGATGGATGAAAAAATAAACAACAGAAGAATAGCCCCTCTGGCCCTCAGGCATGTGCAGTCACTGAAGTGTGCTCCATTAACCCTGTTTTAGCCACTTGTGACTCGGGAATCCTCAGGTCTTATGCTTGAAGAAGATGGGGGTGGGCCGGACAGAACATGGGCTGTGATGTGTCCCACAGACCTTGGTTTGAATCCCAGCACCCCCTCCCCTTACTGTTGAGTCCCCTTGAAGCCAGTTTGCTCACGTGGGGGATGGAGCAGGGAGGCTACGCCATCTCATCCCCGCCTGGGAGCAGAGACCTCCTGGAGATGCAGGAGTCCGGGCATGCATCTTAAGGGCACACCTGCATGGCCTCCACCTCGGTCAAGGGGGGCCTGCACCAGAATCCCCAGGGAACCCCTCCGACACAGATTGCCACCCCAGCCTGGGGTCTCTGACTCAGCAGGTCTGGGGCAAAGCCACTCTGAGAACTGCTGATGCGACCATCCCAGCCCCTCAGAGGGCACTGGGCGTGAGGGTTTTTAAAAGCTCCTCGCAGGCAATTGTCCTGTGCGTGCGGCAAAGGTTGAAAACCGCTGCATCGAGCAGATCTCTGATGTCCGGTATTCAAACCCGAAGCTTGGCTCAGAATGGCGCGGGGTTCCAGGGTGTTCATGTGCAAAGCCCTGGGAAGAAGGCACAGGAGCCAAAGGAAGACAGAAGCCACCTGGGTGTGCTTGGGGGGTTCACAAACTCCAGCATCTTTTGGGGGCCCATCGTTGGGGGCCTGGGGCATTGCTCAGACACAGCCGATCCTCGCTGCATGGGGGCATATGGCAAAATCTTTGTTTTTCAAGAGAAGCTAGAAGTCCAGGTTTTTCTGTCAAATCTGATTTTTAAAGGTTGGCAACTAACATGAATATACGATTCTTATGTCACCGAGGGGTGAGAAGCACACAAAACCCAAGGTGTTTGTTTACAGGCCATGTTGGCAGAGCTTGTTTCTCTAGTCCCAGTGCTTGCTGGCCCGGGTCTGACTCCCGGGGATCAGGGCTGGAAATTGGCCGCAGGGTGTTGTGGAATCTTCCTCCCGGCTCTCCTCTGACGGCAGGCCTTGACCGTGAGCCCGCCTCTGGCCATCCTAGAGTGGCCCTGGGGTCCACCCCACTCTGGCGGGAGCAGCTCGAGTGGCCCCCTAAGCACCTAGAGCCCAGAGGGTGCCTGGGCCCTCTCCGCCCCCCGCTCACCCACGCACCCTCTCCTGACAGCTTTATCAAGCCTCCAGCCTTCCCAATCCCATTGTTCCTGACATCTGTTTCAGTAAGTGATTAATTGCAATTAGCGAGCGGTTTGAAAGCCCTGGAAGTATACTCAGCAGAAAACTCATCAAGATTAATGATGGCGGGGTTGTCGGAAGGGCGCATCCCAGACACGCCGCACACGCCGCCCCCAGTGGGCTCCACCGCTGTTGTCGCCGGGGCAGGTGACGTGACGGGGAGTGAATTGGAGGTGACGCCCCAGCTCCACGCCCCACAACTCGCCCTGCAGCCCTCCTCCCCCACCAAACGGCCACTAGATGATTTCTCATCAAAATGCATGAATTACCCCCTAATGGGCTATTAATAAAGCCCTCAGTGTCACAAGATCAGGTTCCAAGCGTGCAGAATGGATTGCAGTGCTTCCAGAACACTCCGCTCTCGGCTGCCACGGGCACACCCAGGCGGCGGGCTGTCCGGGGCCACCCCCTCCATCGAGGGGTTTTAGGGAAGTGGGGACACACCTGAAATCAAACTTCGGGTCTGAATTGAAGTGAAACCTGCTCCCTTGCTATTATAAGTGCACCTTCATGTGTTTCCACAGTTAGCAGCATCCTTTCTCTACCCCCGTTTCTAATCAGAACAGACATGGTGTCCCATGAGAGCCATGTGTCACGTGCTTTGCAGGCATTATCTGCAACACTTCCAACAAGCCTGAAATGTTTCTGATAGATGTACACAGCGTGTCCCAGGCACACAGCTGGTGACGGAGCAAGGATTTGCACCTAGGTCTGTCTGGCCAGTGAAGATTGAGCCTGGTGTCTCAGGGTCTAGTACAGTCACACTGTGTGGTGGGAGGCCCTAATCATGTGCTTTCCCAGGTTTGCTCTGGGTGTTGATAAATCCCCTGGAGACTCTTGTAGGGAGACTAGAAGGGACTTGGAGGTCCCGGGGACTCAAGGTTAGTGCTGTTATCAACAGTGTGTTCTGAGATGTGAGCAAATCACCCAACCTGCCTTGGGTTACATCCATTCTCTGGCTTGGTTTATATTGTCATTTTCTTTTCAATTCGTCTGCACAAAACCCTAATATGGCAGCTTTTATGCCCATTTTAAAGACAAAGAAACTGAGGTTCAGGGAGGTAAGATCACTTGGGTCAGCTCACCAGACATAAAAGCAGAACTGTGATTTGGTTGCGCTTAGGTCTGCTTGACCTCAATCCTTGCCCTCTGCACGCCTCAGAGAGAGAAGTACACTATTGGCCATGATCCCTGGCCACCTCCAGGGTACTTTGCTGCCCACTCACTGTAGATTCCTGACAAGTTTCTGGGGCCCATTTTTTTTTTGGCATTGATTCCTATTTCTGAGCAGAGGAAGGCTCGGTGGGTGGGTGGATAGATGGATGGATGAATGTTGGATGGATTGATAGATGAATAGATGATTGGGTGGATGTTGTTGGATGGATGGATACTTGCATGGAATTGGGTGAGTGAATTGATGGATGGGCGGATATATGAATGTAGTGGATGTTGGGCAACAGATGGATGAATGGTTGGATGGATCAATGGATGTTGGATGGATAGATGGATGAATGTTGCATTGATATTGGATGAATGGATCAGTGGATGTTGGAAGGATGGATGGAGTTTGGTTATAGGACTAAATGGAAGGAAACAGGTCTTTTCCACTGTGAGGGAAAGGAAGAGCCATAATCCTCATATCGCTGGTGAATGGGATGAGCCTGAGGAGAAGCTCTACAGTGTCCGTTTGAAGGACTGTGGCCCGGACCCTCACTGTACCGAGAAACAAACAGATTCAGAGACGGGAAGGGACTTGTCACAGTCATGGGGTTTATCAGCGGCGGAGTTGGGAACTCTAGCCTCACTCCTATAACATAACATGGCACCCCAAGAAGACCTGTGATGCCCCCTAGAACATGACCATCTTCTAGGGTGTGATCCAAGCCACTAGGGAGGGGCCAGTAATAATATCAAGGTTATAATAATAAAAAGTAATAACATCCCCCTGGTGTTTGCTCTATGCCAGCTCTTTACGTGAGTGTGTAACGCCTTTAATTTTCCCAGTAATCCAGTGAGGAAGGGGCTATTATCTGTATTTTATGGGAGGAAATGGGGCACAGGAAGGTTGAGTTGTTTGCCTGAGGCCACACAGTCAGGAAGTGTCAGAGCTGGTGTAAGACTGGCTGGGAGCTGTGTGTCCCCATCTCTGCCTGTCGCTCCCGGTGGGCCTGTGCAGTCAGAGCCCTCCCATTCCCCTTCCCCTGACCCGGCACCAGAGGGGTCAGCTTACAGGACTAGGACCTGTACAGTCACAGGGGCCCCACACTCGATTTCACCCTCTGGTGTTGCCATTTTAACGCTCAGTACTTTTTGAACGAGAGGCCTGCATTTTCATTTTGCAAATCATGGCCCCACGGCCCCTATTCCCTCTCCTGGTCAGACTGACAGCAGGCCCAGGACGCTCAGAGGTAGGAGGTGCACCCTACCCATCAGCTCCTCAAGGGTGGGCCTGGTCTAGGTCCTCCCTCTGCCCACTCCTGGAGATCCTGACTGGGGTACCCCTCCACCACTGCAGTGGAAATTCCAGAAGCCCTGTGTGTACCAGGCAGATGTCCTAGATCTGTCAAGCTCCCCACCCCCATCCCAACAGGTGCTCACTCAACACCTGACTTCCGGAGTGGGTATGGTGGGAGGGGCTGGGCTAAATGGGGGGTGAAGCCTGCTTGCTTTCCCATCCCCCCACCCCACCCCTTCCCCCTTCCAGAGGTTTTGAGAGGTAACCTGGGGCCTTAATGGCCTATCTGAGAGAGTGGGGAGAGGGAGCCTGTGTAGGGTGGTCTGATAATGGGGAGAGCAAAGAAATTCCCTCTCCCCAATGTGCCATTCAACCATTCAACTCTCTCTACCTGTAAGTGCCTCAGTTTCCTCATCTGCAATGAGGCCTGACTGGAGTTTGATCAGGGGCCGTGCACCCACCCAGTGAAGCGTCTCACTACAAAGTGGGTGCTTTGGGCTCAATTCCCCCCACGCAGGAGGATGAGATGAGAGAAGGGGGGGGGGGGGTTCGTGTGCATTCACATGTGTGCCAAGGTCAGCCAGTGGGACACGGCAAAGGCACCCCCCATATTCCATCCCCATGCGTGGGCTCCAATGCCCAAGCCCTGGGTGTACCCCAGCTGCCCTATACCAAGCTGGTAAGGCAGGGAGGGCCTAGGGCTCCCGGGTCCTGGATCCCAGGGACCTGCTTTGGGGGTTGATTTGCACTCTGTCGGTTCCCCTTACCCATGCAGCCTTCCAGGGAGGGGCAGGGAGCCCGTTCCAGGGCTGCCGGGCCCTCATGGGGCCCTGGCTTAATGGGGGTTGTTTGAACTTCCACGCCCTCTTACTCTTTAACTCCTCTCCCCCTCGTCCTCTGCTTTGGAAGGCATCCCATGAGGGTATCGGCAGACATCGGTTCTGTAAGGTAGTTCTCCCCGTCCTGGCTTTGCGGGCAGGAAAATTGCCCAGCAAGCTCAAGACACCGGCCTGCAGGCCACACAGCTGAGGATGGGCTCGCCCCAACCCTAGACCTGAGTTTTGGTTTAGGCACCAGCTAAGTCGTGGACACTCAAGGGTGATTTTGTCCAACCTGCCCTCTCCCGTACATAGTATTTCCCCGCTCCAGCTTGCTTTGCAATGGTGGCATCAAGGCGGGCAGCTCGGGTGGGGTGGGGGTGGAGGTTACCCTCTCATGTTAATGGGGCAGTTCCTTAACTAGAACGCTGAGCCCATTGGGCCAAAGCCAGGGCCTCCTGCTTAGAGGAGTCCTCCCTTCTTCCTGGGGTAAGACGTGACAGGCTGGGCTTACAGAGTTAAGGCATGGGGGTTGGGGAAGGGGGTAAAGTGAGGGGGGGGTGTTAAGGATCTGACCTCCCGGGGTGCCCCCAACCCCCAGGAGCCAGCTCTAGCCCCAGGCCTGGCCAGCTGGATGAGGCCCAAACCCCGGAGGGCCCGTGGGCGCCGGCCTCCAGGTCTGCTCGCCCAAGGGGGCAGGACGGCTGCCTGGCAGGGGCCCCGCTGGCCAGGCGCCTGGTTCCTGGTCCGGGACTCCACGCTGCGGCCTTCCCCGAGTTGGAGAGAGAACCCGCAGGCCCAAGAGTGGGCTTGGCTTGGTGTGGCTCTCCACCCCGCTCCCCCTGCCGCCCCCCTCCCCGCACACACTCCCCTCTCCCCGCGCCCCCCTTCTCGTCTTCCCCCCCTCTGCCGTGGAGGGGGCGGGATGGAGCGAACTTTGAGCTCATCAATAGGAGACATCTGCTCCAAAAGAGTGGGGGGGGGCGGGAGGTCGGGGGCACAGCCTGCAGCGGCGCCCCCAGCCACCTTCCCAGGCGACTTTTGGCCTCAGAGCAGATGGTGGGGTGGGGGTGGGGCGCGGGCTCAGCCGGCCCGGCCGGCCCCACATATTACCACACCCATGAAATTTCCCAAGGGGGGGACACGAGGCCGGCCGGCTCCCCTTCCCCCGCAGCCCCACCCCCCTTGCTGCCATCTGATCTCCTCTCCCAGCCGCGGGAGCCCCGCCCAGCTCCCCGAGGAGGCGCCTGGGGTCACAGAGCTCCCCCGGCCCCCCTCCCCGCCCCCCGTGGGCCCTCCAGATAATGCCGTCCCCGGTGGGAGTGGGGGAAGGCGGGGAGCTCCGAGGAGACCTTTTTACATGTAAATAGGAGAACCGGCCTCCTGGATCTTTCCCCCTCCTCGTTTTTTATTTCTAGAAAGCCTGATGTCTCCAAGACGGGGCCTTCTGCTGGACCACGAGGCTGCCTTGAGATGCCGGGGAGGAGAAATAAGTAATGCCAGCTAGAGAGTGGGCACCCGCAAGCGCAGGGGGGGGGGGGGAGCGAAGCTACATTTGCACAGCCCGTGGGGTGCTACCCAGGAAGGGGCCCCTGAGGAGCCGCAGGGCACCCCGGGCAGAGCCCAGGGTTCAGCCCCGGCGCTGAGATTGCATGCCTGTGGCTCCAGGCTGCCCCTCGCCCTCTCCCGGCCTCAGTCTCCCCACCTGTAAAGTGAATGCTCTTGGCTTCCCTTCCGGGTGTCAGGAGTCAACGAACTGGGGGCGGGGTGGGGTGGGGTGGGCTGGGGTGGGGTGGAAGGGTCCATCGGGGCTGGATGCCATTCCTAGAGCCAGCAGCTGGCCTGTCTGGTGTAAACCCTCCTCTAACCCTTTAGCGGTGTGGTCTTGGGCAAGTGGGTTAATCTCTCTGAGCCTCCAGCTTCCTAGATCGGAATAGCACTTGTCTCACCTCATAGGGTTGTGTGGTACTGAGTGAGTTATGGGTGTAACGCCGGGCACAGTAAATAATAGCTACTCCTTGTACTTTTATTATCACTCAAGGCTGCGTGGGCCCTGTGACTGCTCCCAGGGAACTGTCCCGGGCTTGGGGGTCTGTTCGCAGCAGCTGCCTGAACGGGAAGGAGCCTGTGCTTTTGGTTCTGCCTCCCACTTGACACCCCCTTCACTGCTGCACCCCCACCGGGGGGCACCTCACACACAGTGGGCACTGGGCACCGTGTGTGGAATGCGTGTGGGAGTGAGTGGGTTCGGGAAGTGAATGAACACACCTGACTCCAGGGGCGTCCAGCCCAACCTGGGGGCCCCCGGAGAACCCCCCTGTTCTGTTCTCTCTGGATCCTTGCTTCTCCGCTCTCAGTGGAGTGGGGAAGTGGCGAGCAGTGGTGTCCAGGGTGGCAGGGCGGGGGGCGCCTTTGCCGTGTCCTATTGGCACCCTCGGGGCCCGCCGCAGGTTCTGGACGGGTAGGTAATAGCCCCCGCCTTCCACTGAGACCCAACGGGGCGGCAGTCCTAAGCGCTGGCCCCCTTAATTCTCCCAGGAACCCAGGGGGAAGGCACTGCTACCCCCTTTTACAGATGGGGAGACTGAGGTCCGGAGCCACTGAGTCATTTGCCCAACCGTTCACCGCTGGGAAGCATTCACACCAGGCCACTGGTTCCACAGCCTCTGTGGCCAGCCACGGCCTCGGAGTAACTGAAAACGGCCACTAGGCTTCTCAGGGCCTCGAATTTAAACTTGGTGTGAAGACACAGGAGGGCTGAAGTCCCTGAGCTGGGCCCAGGTCTGCAGGTGCGGCCCCTGCTCCCCAGTACGCGCCCATCCACACCGGGGGGTCAGCTGGCCAGTGTAGGCAGCTGCCCATGGCCACCCAGTGTGGCCTCCTGGCCACCGTCCCTGTGGGCCACCTGGGCAGGTGGTGGCTTGAGCCTCCCACCCAGGGCCCCATGCTCAGAGTGGGGATCACCCAGAGGCCCAGGGCCACGTCAGACCCTTTCAGCGTCCCCGCTGGCCCCTGGAAGCCCCTGACCAGGCCTGTCAGGGGTCACTGGCAGCCACTCTGTCTGTGGGCCCCAGGGGCTGTGCCCTTCCCAGCCCTGCTCCCTCACCCAACTCGGCCCTGGGCTGTGATTTATGGGGTTGCAGCCAAAGGCCAGTGGCTGTGGGGCCCAGAGACAGGGGTCAGGACAGCCAGGAGGCGCCAGGGATGAGGTGGTGGCCTGCCCTGTGACCCAGGTGGCTGGGGGCTCGGGGGAGGGGCAGCAGCCCCAGTATGGTCTCCCTTGGGGCGGGATGAGGCCCTGATTCCTGCCATCTGGCTCTTCCAGCCAGGGGGTGGGGTGCCCCCCACTGGCTCAAATGGCTGAGCGGAGGGACAGATGGTGGTGGGCTGAGAGGTAGAGGGTGGACTTTGTTCAAAGGCACTTGCAGAGGGGAGAACACAAGGTCTCTCTCCTGTCCTCTCTCTCTCCTTTTCCCTCCCTCCCCTTCCTCTCTCTCTCTCCCTCCCCCCCTCTCTCTCCCTCGCTCTCCCTCTCTCTCTTTTTTTCGCTCTCGCTGTCTCTCGCACCAGGTGCCACTATGAGGTACTTTGTAATTCTTGGCCTGTGTCATAGAGGGGGTGGGTAAGGGACTCTGAAGAGCCTTCAGGTCCAGACCTCCCTGGTGAAAACTCTCTCCAACCACAAGCACAGACATGTGCTTACACACGTGTGTGCACAGAGATCCACACACACATACACACAGATTTATGTAGACATGCATGCATCCACAAACATTCATATACACTGTTATACACAGACACGTGTACAGACACAGAAACCCCATGCACACACTCATGCACATGCACAGGTACACACAGATACCCCTGCCCTTCAAGGGTCACCAGCGCCCTGAAGCTTCCCTCTGGGCTTCAGAGCTGATGCTTTCTCCTCCTGGACAATTGGCTTCCACCCTACCCTCTCCCCCAGCAAAGTCTGTTCCCCTCGCTTTGCCATCTTTATCTGTGAAAGCCTTATTATCGGCCTTGCTCTTTAGAATACAAGCTCCCAACGAACGGACTTCTTACATCTTGTTGACCGGCACGTCCTAGACACCTGGCACCGTTCCTGGCACAGGAAGTGTTTGTTGAATAACTGCATGAGTGAGTAAGTGAATGGATGGATGGACGACTTGGGACCAGTCTGACCACTCGGGTTCAGGTAGACCTCTGCTGGGCGGTGGTCTGGAGTGAAATCCCAGCTCCTGAGATGCTTACAGGCTGTGTGCCCCGGACCCTGGCCACTCTTCCCAGCTGCACCCCCGCCTTCCACGGGGAGCCCTGCTGCAGCCGCGCTGACTGCTGTGCTGGTCCCAAAGCACGCAGCTCCCATTCCTGCCTCGGCGCCTTGGCACTTACGGCGGCCTGGCACTCTCTCCCATCAGGGGGGGACTCACGGCGCTCTGCCCCCTTCCTGGGCAGCATCCACCCTGACGGCCCTGGGTGAGTGCCCCGGGGCTGCCAGAGCGCCTTGTTGCACACTTAGTGGCTTAAAACAGCAGAAATGTACTCACTCTCAGTCCTGGAGGCCGGCAGTCCACAGCCACGGTGTGGGCAGCAGTAGTTCCTTCCCACGGCTCCAGGGGAAGATCCTTCCTGCCTCTTCCAGCTCCCGTCACTGGCCACTCCAGCCCCTGCTTCCTCCTCGCATTGCCTTTTCCCTGTATCTGTGTCTCTCTGTGTCCTTCCCTGTTCTTATAAAGACCCCAGTCATTGGATGTGGGGCCCACTGGAAATTCAGGACGACCCCATTTTGCAATCCTTAACTAACTGTAGTGTTACGGTGCTGGCTTGCAAAGACCCTATGTCCAAGCAAGGTCCCATTCTGAGGTTCCAGGCGGACGTGAACTTGGGGGTTACACTACCTAACCCTGTTCGGTCCCAATCCCTTCTCAGCATGCTGCTGCCTGCCATGTGCCTGACACCCCCACAAGGCAGTTTCCTATTCAAGGAGAGGGGGTGCAGGTTCAGTCTCCAGGGGCGAGGTCCCCAGCAGGCTGGCCTCCTGAATGAACTCTCGGGCGACAAATGGCTTGATGTTACCCATCCTCACTCCGCCATGAGAAAGCTGCAGCTGGGGGCCGGGAATTTCGGTCCCTTATCCTGGACAAAGGCAGCCTCGCAGTGTGACCAGACGGTGGGGGACAGGCCTGTGAGGGCCTCACAGATCAGCAGGCGGTCAGGAACGTGGCCCCGGGCGCTTGAGCACAAGTCCCAATGCTGGTCCCAGCTGTGTGACCCTGGGCCAGTTTCCTCGCCTCTCTGTGCTGCTCCCCCCTACATAGAGCCATCATTCCTTCCCTGTAGTGCTGTTGAGGGGATCAAATGAGGAAATGTATGTCTCGTGCTTAGATCTGGGTCTGGCCTATGGTAACATTATAATTATGGGTAAAACCTTAAGTATTATTGCAAAAACTGCAATCCTAGAAGCAGATCTCGTGGACAGGTGTGGCGTGTGTGGCATCTAGCTGGGAAGATGAGGCACCGCACAGATTCCCTAGGGCTCCCCACGTCCCCCCTCCAGGAGTGGCCGGGCCAACAGGAGCCCTTGTGTTTGGGAGACAGCGGGCAATGTCGGGCTGGGCACCCCTGCCCGGTTCCCTGGCCTCTCTGAGCTGCAGCGGCCTCCTCCGCTGAGGGGTGCCGGTGCCGCTTGTAGCAACCAGAAATCACGTTTGCAGAAGGCCCAGAGCTCCTGCAATGAATCGAGGCCTTGAAAGGGGGCCAGCAGGTTCTGGGGCCCGGGAGGGGTACTCTAGCTGGCCCGAAAGGTACAATATCATGAGCTGGAAGGCTTCATCTGGGGTGACCGGAGCCTCGAGTCCCGGAGGGGAGACCAGAGAGGTGGCAGGAAAGATGCCTGATGCCTTTTCCAGATCGGCCCCTCACTCAGCTGAGGTCTGTGGTGCAGAAGGCCATTCGTTTTCACAGCTGCCCAGTCTGGTTTATTTGAAGAGCAGACCAGACAGCCGGGAGACCCGGGTGGGGGCCAGGGAGGTCTGTTTCCTGAGAACACTGTGGCCCAGAGGGCAAAGGGCCGTGCCCTGGTCCCCCACGTCCCCCGGCCCCGGGCAGGCTGTGTGGGGCGAATCCTTCAGCCCCTACACACGTACACACACACACACACACACACACACACACCACCACCACCACCACCACGCTACAGCTGGGGCTCTGTGTTGATAGAAAAGCTGCCTCCTCTGGACCCAATCTGTGGCATCTGGGAGGGGCTGGCACCAGCGCCTGGCCTCAGGCCTGATCTCCTGTCCAGCACTGAGCTGGGGACTCCCTCACTGTCCCTCTTACTCAACTTCCACGTGGGTGTTGCGGCTCACGTTTCAGGTGTGGAAACAGAGGCTCAGAGGGGTTCAGTGTCCCCCCCTCGCCCCCGGGGTCCTGCCCGCACTCCTCCTCTGTGCTTTCTCTCAGCATCTTGTCTTGGGGCCCAGCTGGGCCTCCTGCTTCCCAGCAGAAAATCTCGGCCTCCGTGATCCTTTAGTTCCCAGGGCTTCCCGGCACGCTCGCCGGGAGCCCGCCGCACGGTGACTGTCCTTTCTTCACATCTTGCCCTTGACCTTCTCAGCCTTTTCCTTCCAGCCTGGATGGCCGGCCGTGCCCCACGGGGCCCCTGTTTCAAGCTGACGGGCACTGGGCTTGGGTGCCGTGCCTGTAGACAGCCCCCCGCTGTCCCCGCCACTTCCCAAAGGGGCTCCTCGCTGCCGTCTCTTCCTTCCGGGAGCACCTGCCCGGGAGGTGATTGGGGGCTCGGCACCAGGTGTGGCTGGCCCTGCGGCTGGCGAGGCGCCGCTGAGCTGGAGCGTGCTCCCCGCTCCGCCAGCCGCACGCAGCGCGGGGAATGCGAGCGTGGAGGGGACGCAGAGGACCCGGTGCGCCGGTTGCTGCCGCGCACGGCCCCTCACAGGTGCAGGCCCAGATTCTGTTGAGCTAAGCTGTGCATGGCGGGCGGCTGGCAGCGAGCTGCTGAGCCTTCCAAAGGTGGCAGCCATCTGCACGGTGATAAAAAGCCCCAAGGATGATAAATAGACAAGTCGCACTTTTATTGGATTGCAGTTCGGGAGCAGCCACTTTGGGTTTGGCACTGTGTTAACGACAGATTTCTGCTTCCCTTGCAAGGCCTGGCCTCTCGGGGAGAGAGCCAGCAGTGGCCCTCTCCTGGGGAAAGGGAAGAGTTCTCCCCAACCCCGCCGCCGGGGGGCGCTGGCCTGCTCCCACCCACGCCGTCCCTCTGGGGTTCCCGCTGGGGGCCCGTCTCACAGCCCCCTGGGGTCCGGCCAATGGGTGCACATCCCGGTTCTGACACCTAATGGCCATGTGTCTTGGGCAGCCCACCTAGCCTCTATGCTGTGGGCATTCCATCAGTGAAATGGGCAGGTAATGGTGTTTGCTGCACAGGCTGGGAGGGCCGGTGAGCAATGACTGTGTGCGCAGCGTTTGGAACCGTGCCTGGCTTACATACGGTGAGCGTTATGTAAATATTAGCTGCTGGTATCCAAGCCACCACCACCATCATTATCGCCAACGTTACTGCTTCCAGAGAGACTGGCCTGGCCCAGGCATCCTGCAGGGCAGGGAGCTGTGCGGGGTAAGATCCAGGAAGAGGGGGCCCCCTTCCTGGACGGGGGAGGGCTCTCCCAGGATATCAAGGCCCCCATTTATCCCTTCATTCATTGAGTAGAAGTGGGAGCTCAGAAGCCGGCCAGCCTGGCTCAGCACGGATCTACGGTGAGGCCATGGCCAGCTGTGCCTCGGTTTCCCCAGCTGTCAGGGGAGAGATAAGAGGACTTACCTCACAGTGTGGTTGAGAGGCTTAAATGAGATGGTACACTTTAAACTCCCAGCCCTGTGCCCGGTGCCCAGCGGGCACAAATGAGCAGCGACCCATGCTGGTGCCGGTGGCTCCTCGTTTGGACACTGAGGTGACAAGTCCTGAGACAGGGAGGCAGGCAGGAGTGTGAAGAGCAGAAGGGGCGGCCAGGGCAGGGCTGGGACCTCTACTCAGCCCATGGTACCTGCTCAGCTTATGTCGCTGAGGGACCTTCTGTGCCCAGCCTGAGAAATGCATGGACGAGGAAGGAAGGAAGGAAGGTGCAGCGGGTGCTGGCCCGGCTCCGTCCCGCTCAGCTCCCTGTGTGCCACGGTTCAGGTTAACCGATCTCATCTGTGCCCTCCCGGGGCCTCCCAGGCCTGGCCTCTGCTGTCCCCACCTGACTTCTTTTCTCTCGGCTGGCCCTTGGCTTCCTTTGTCATCCCCTTCCCTTCTCCCTTCCCCACCCGCCCTGCAGCCCCTCCAGCCTGTTCCTCCTCACCCCTCCTGGCTCCCAGAGTGCTGCCAGGGCTGTGTGCCCAGGACTGGGCCTTTCTGTTTTCAGCCAAGCACAGACCCTGGGTGAGCCTCCCACCTTTGCCCGTTCTGCCTCCTGGGCCTCGGGGAGTCTACAGCCCCTCCACTCCCTCCGTGGCCTGGGGCCCTATGAGGGGTCCTAGTCCCCAAGCAGTCTTCCTTCAACCACCTGTGGCTTTGGCCGTGCCACAGTCCCAGTGGCCCTGGCGAGAGAGCCCAGGACAAGAGGAGGCACCAGGAAGAGGCCCACCTGAGCATGGGGGTGCCAAGAACTCGGGCTCACAAGTTCAGGGTTCAAATCCCGGCCTTACCACTTGACCCTGGGCAAGTGACCTCTCTGGCCGTTGGCTTCCTCATCTGGAAAGTGGGGCTGCTGACAGAGCCAGCCACTTGGGTGTGCTGTGAGGACTCAGGACAGCAAGTGGAGGGGCTCGGAACACACCAGCTGTCACCATCACTGGGCCAGGCGCTTGCCATTGTACCTTCACGATGACCCCATGATGTCGGTCCACTTCCAACGTGAGGTGACAGAGGCTTGGCAGGGCTTGGACTTTTCACTAAGGATATGTTTTTATTGATTTTTCGAGAGGAAGAGAAAGAGAGGAAACATGGATGTGAGAGTGCTGGACCCCACAATCTACCGTGTTTCCCCAAAAATAAGACCTACTTCATGGAAACATAAGACATCCCCCTGAAAATGAGACCTATCGCATCTTTGGGAGCAAAAATTAATATAAGTCACTGTCTTATTTTCGGGGAAACAGGGTAGGTATGTGCCTTGACTAGGAATCAAACCCACAACTTTTTGGTGCACAGGACCGTGCTCCAACCACTGAGCCACCTGTCCAGTGCGGACTTGAGTTTATTTTAGCATCGTGTAGGTTTCAAGGAACAGAGACTGAATTGAAACCGCCATCTCCCCCCCAGACCAGAAAGCACTCAGGAAATGCCGGGGAGGAGAAATGAGACAGGATTTTAGGTGTGAGTGCCTTCTTGGGCACAGCCTTGAGGCCATCTGTGCCCAGCCCTCACCCAGCCTCGCCGGCACAGTTCCAGAGATGGTAAGTGAGTGGCCTGGCATCACACAGCTCTCGCTGCCAGGACCACGTGCCGTCTCCTGGTGGGGGTACTCGGGGCAGCTTCCAGCTCCTCGGGGCCTGCGCTGTCTCAGTGTTGGAGACAGGAGTGCCTATCTTCTTGGGAGACAGAGACACAGCCTGCAGGGCCGGGCAGGGCGTCCTGGTGGCTGGTGAGGGCTGACGGAAGCCTGGCTCTCCTCCTCCTCCTCCTCCTCCCGTAACTGGCTCTGGGCTCTTGCACCAGTCCCTCCCCCACTCCCCGCGCCGGGAGAGGGTGTGCAGGTAGAAGTGGCCCATGGCTGAGCATCTCAACCTCACGTGCATTGCTCCTGGCCCAGCCTCAGGGTGGCTGCAGCAGGCTTCCGGATCTTTCCACAAGTTCTCCGGATGATTCTAACGTGCAGCCGGGCAGGGTGGAGAACTCCTGCTCCTCAGGAGCCTGAGCTCTTTAAAGAACTGTCAGCTTCGCCCTAACCGGTTTGGCTCAGTGGATAGAGTGTCAGCCTGCGGACTGAAGGGTCCCAGGTTCGATTCCAGGCAAGGGCATGTACCTTGGTTGTGGGCACATCCCCAGTAGGGGGGCGTGCAGGAGGCAGCTGGTCGATGTTTCTCTCTCATCGATGTTTCTCTCTATCCCTCTCCCTTCCTCTCTATAAGAAATCAATAAAATAGATATCTTTTAAAAGACTGTCAGATTGAACCTTGACATTTCAGAAGCACGGAGAGGCCAACCGCAAAGGAGGAGGGAGAGAGCATTTATTGAGCACCTACTGTGTACTTGCTCCAGGCACCTGACACACGTGCATGTTGGCCCCGTGAAGTGGACGTGAGGCCCAGAGAAATGAGGCGGGACCCCAAAAGGGAAGGCGTGCCCCTTGCCTCCTGGTACCTTCTAAAAAAGAGCAAGGTCCAGACCTGGGGGGGCCATTTCCTCTCCTTCCTGCTCACTTCATCTGGCACCTCCTCCTCCCTCCACCCGCTGAGTTAATGCAGACTGGCAGGCTGGCAGGGGGCGGAGGGGGGGGGAGTGTCTCGGGCTTTGGGGGCACTGCTGGCAGCCTGCCCTGTGCCGCCCACACCCCCTGCCCCTGCCACCCGGGCAGGAAACCACCAACGTGCTTGTGGAAGAGGCAGGCGCAGCTGCTGTTAACAGGTGAGCCCTTCCCGAGCGGCGCCTCTCCCAGGGCCTCCTGGAGAAATCCGTAATGAAGTGCAGCTGTGAACTCCGGTTTTGGGTCAGAAAGGCAATTTCTCATCTCTCCTCGCAGCAATTGAATCGAAAATCCGGGAGCTGTTTGCCTCTCCGGTGCCTCCGCCCCCCGGCCCTCGCCTGCCCTGCCGGAGCAGGGGCTGAGGAGGCGGGCGGCAATATTGCTGCTGTCAGAGGCAGGTGGCTTGGGCGCGGGAAACCAAGCCCCCCCGGGGCCCCGTGGGGCCGGCGAGGTGGGAGCCGGGAGCAGCTGGCTGGGGTGCTCTGGGAGATGGGAAGGCTGTTTTTCCCCCCCCTCGTTTTAATTGGTCTTTGTGACTCTAATGGCAGGCCCGATTCACCTCGTGGCAGCATTTTGGCTCGAGGCCCCTGCCGTGCACCACATCTGAGGCATTCAGAAGGCGCCAGGCAGCTGTTCCCGGCCTAAGCGATGTTCCGGGGTGGTGCCGGGCCTTTAATAACAAAGCCTGGGGTGGCCAGGAACCTCGGGGCCCTCCCCGGGGACAGCGGCCTGCTGCTGCCGGGTGGCGGCTGAGGCCGGGGGGGAGCCCTGGGTTCCAGATCAGGCCCCGCCACGTCCCCTTTGGCTTCGGGGTCATCTGAGAAGCCAGTTTCCACGAGGCCAGATGACAGGAGGAACGTCTGCCAAGTGAGATGGATTGGAAATGCGAGCCCAGCGTGACTCCTCTCTTGTCTCTGGGGAACAAGGCTTCAAACCCAGTTGCCTTGTGTTCTGTCCCGCAGAGACTGACCCGGGGGCTGCCGAGCGGCCCCGAGGAGGCCGCGGAGAACAGCGGTTGCGGGTGCGTTGGCTCTGGGCCCCGAGGTGCCTGGCTTTGTGTCACTGCCGTGTGACCTTGGAGAGACGACTTGACGTCTCCGATCCTGCCTCCCGTGTAAAAGGTTAGGGGTTGAAGAGCCACTCTGAGAATTCGATGACAACAATGACAATACTATGGAAACAGGAAAAGGTGCGCCACCTCTGGCGGGCGAATTGCCAGTAGCCCCCGCCCTGCCACCTGCTCCCCCCGGGGATCCCAGCGTGGTCTGCTGAGGGAGGGCAGGGTCTCGGCCCACTGGCCTTCTCCCTCCGGCCCCTCCGAATAGACTCTGACCTGCACCGCTGTCCCCAGCCACCGGCTCACGGGTTCACGTTGTGGCCAGCTCTATGTTAGGCTCCTTACTTTTTTAAAAAAATCGGGTTTATTAAGATATAACTTAGCCGAAACTGGTTTGGCTCAGTGGATAGAGCGTCGGCCTGCGGACTGAAAGGTCCCGGGTTCGATTCCGGTCAAAGGCATGTACCTTGGTTGCGGGCACATCCCCGCTGGGGGGGTGTGCAGGAGGCAGCTGGTCAATGTTTCTCTCTCATTGACGTTTCTTGCTCTCTATCTCTCTCCCTTTCTCTCTGTAAAATATCAATAAAATATATATTTTTTAAAAGATATAACTTAGATGTAAAAGCATTCAGCCTTTGTAAGTGCACTGTTTGGTGATTTGTCACCAATGTATTTGGTGGTGAGATCACCACCACCATAATCAAGGTATAACACGTTTCCCCCATCCCGGAAGCTCCCGGGGCATCTCTTCAGAGTCATCCCCCGGCCCCGGGAACCACGGCTCCGTTCTCTGTCCCTACAGTGTTGACTTTGCTAGGATGTCCTAGAGGCGGCAGCACTCAGGACGAAGACTTTCTCGTCTGGCTTCCTTCCCCTGGCACGTTGTCGTCGAGATCCATCCAGTTGGCGTTCGTACCTTGGGTGCCCCGTTGTGGTCTGTCGTGCGGATTTGCCACCATCGGTTTGTCCGTTCACCCCTCCATGGCATTGGGCCTTGACTTGGTGTGTGTGCAATTCTTTCGCAGCTGTCTGGGGCTGCTGTAACAAAACACCATGGCCTGGCGGGCTGAAACAGCAGATGTATGTTTCTCCCGGCTGTGGAGGCTGTGTGGGATCAGGGTGCCGGCAGATTCGGGGTCTGGTGAGGGCCGGCTTCCTGCCGCACGCAGCCGCCTTCTCGTTACGTCCTCACTCGACTTCTTTGCGCGCTCCCAAAGGGACCGTGCTCGGGTCTCCCCCTCTCACAGGAACATGAGCTCATCGTGGGGCCTCACCCTGATGACCTCATCTAACCCAAATTACCTCCCCCAGGCCCCACCCCCCAGATACCATTGCATTGGGAGTTAGGGCTTTCGAGCTTGAATTGGGGTATGTGGGGTAGGTGTTGGGGGGACACAAATGTTCAGTCCACAACAGCAGCTCACTGCTGTCATGAAGTCCGTGGCATTATTATCCCTTCTGACCCGAGTGGGCGCGGGAACCCAGGGCCATGCCACCAGCCTCCCCCCCCACAGGCCCTGAGATGCCGCTCCTTGGCTGCCCTCTTCCCCTTCCTGGTTCCCAGAGAGACCAGGACCCACGTGCCCCCAGCAAAGGGAAGTGTCCTCAGCCCAGGGACCCATCTCTTGGCGGCGTCCGATCTGACCTTGGTTGGCGATGCCTCTTTGTCCCTGCTGGTGACCCACGGCCAGCGAGAATAATTGGATTTTAATAAAACGGATGGGAGTGCGGAAGCAGTCTGCCACCCGGGCCTGCGCCGCCGAGGCCCTGCAATTAAACCGATTATGTCTTGAGAGTCAAGCTGTCTGACTCCGCATCCCTAATTTGGTGGTGCTCGCCCGGCCTACCAGGATGGTTGTTTGTTTATTTACCCAACCATCAGAGCCGGACGCGCTGGGGGCTGGGTAATTAACGTGGGGTGGTGAGCCCTCTGCCCCCCCCCCCCCATCCAGAGCACAGGGAGACTTTACAAATGCTGACGGCAGCACTACTCCCCCCACACACACTCCCCCCTCTCCCCCGTGCCCCCCAGTTCTGATGTGGGGCGGTCTCCTCCAGGTGAGTGTGGCTGGCCCAACGGAAGGAGATAATTCTGGAAGCCCAGATTGCTTGCTGCCTCCTTCCCTGGATTCGCACAGGCTCCTGGGGGTGAAGGCCTTCCCCACGTGAAGGTCTGTGGTCGTCCCCTGCACCTGGGACCCTCCGTACAGACACTGCAGGGGGAAACATCTGGTGGGCGGGGCCCCAGGTGTCTTTTGGGGGCAGCCTGTTGGCGGTTTCTCTCCCCGGTTATTTTAACAAACAGTTATTGAATGCCTCCTTTCTGCCAGGCGTTCTGCTGGCGGCAAGTGGGTGGAGATTCCTGTGTGGGGGCCGGGGGCTGCTGGGTGCCTCCGCCCCCACCCCCACCCCCACCCTGGGGGTACCAGGGGTCTTGGCTGGAGAACTTGGCCTTCTCTGGGAGTGTGTTTTGGCAACAGTTTCCCCCTTTGTCTGTGTGTTTTGAGCTTTATGCTGCCCCCTAATCCCCCCCCCACACACACACAGAGGTGGTCCAACACTGTGGGCTCACCGTTGGGCAAACAGGATCCCGCGCAGTTAGACGGGGTGATGGGTTTCCAACCACAAAATAGCCCTCTGGTCCTTGCAGGGGGTGAAGGTTCCAGGTCCTGGCATCAGCACAGCTGTCGGGGGGTGACGGGAAGCCTTTTGGGGAAGCTCGGCTGTAGCTCCACCTGGGCAGCTTGTCCAGCCTCCGCCCCTTCCTTCCCCATCCACGGCCCTCCTCTGAGGCTGTGCCCACACGGAGCGGACAGGGCCGCCTGCAGGCTCAGCCTGAGCGCCCAGCGCCATCGACCGCCAGGTGTCTGGTAATGATGATTAATTGGGGAAGGGGAGGCTGCGAATGGGCGGGAGCCAGCTCGGGAGCCACAGGGCTATGGGCTGCTGGGTGAAGGCGGGGCCCCAGGCTCAGGCGTGGGGCCCCTTTAATTAGGGTGAAGTCAGCGATGGAGGTGGGGTGTAGGTCCCATCAGGTGGTGACCCTGGAGCTGAGGGTGGCTCCCGGAGCCCCAGCTGCTGAGGGCTTTGGTTAGCTCATGTTCCTCACCCCCAGGAGACCGCCCCCCAAGGCTGAGCTCAGGGGGAGCTGTGCCTGGCCTGGGGTCCAGAGCCTGGGGAGAAAGGAGGAAGCACCCGCCTTTCTGTGGGCGTCCCTGCCCAGGCCCCCCCTCCACGCCTTCCTTCCTCATCTACAGCACGAGGCTGCACCCACCGCAAACTGGGAAGGCGCCCAGCTGCTTGTCTGACTGACAGTGGCCCTGAGGCCGACCCCATGGACGTGGTATCCCTCCGGTCCCTCAGAGCCTCTCCATGGTTACCTCAGCCCCCTTGGCCACCCCGGGCCCCGAGTCCTGAGCCTGGAGACCCTGTCAGCTGGTGCCCGCTTCCCGTCCCTGACCGACGCCCCCTCCCTGCACGTATGAACTCACGTCATCCTCGCTGTAATCCTGTGAGGAGGTGCTCCGAGTATCCCCGTTTTTCCAGATGGGGAGACTGAGGCTCGCAGAGACTCGTGGCTTGCCTGGGGACACACCATTGTGAAGTAACAGAGCTGGGATTCGAACCTCAGCTCACCCTGGCCTGGTCCAGAGGGGACTGGCCTCTCCCCGAGTTAACAGTCCCGGCCGGAAAGAGGGTCACCCAAAGGCAGGACAGTATTTTCGGGGACTCTGCGCCAGACCCGGGGTGTCCTGGGCGTGCGCTGCAGAGGGGGTCTGCCATCGGCATTCTCTCTGTCCGGTTTGGGGACTGGTGGAGCTGGGGGCACCAAGCCTGGGCGAGGTGGCGTCACAGAGAGAGGGCATCCCCAGGAGGCGGCGCTGGGAGAGGAAAGACTTGGAGGTAGGACTGACCTATTCCTGGTCTGGGGCAGTGCCTCCCAGTTTATGCTCTAGAATTTCCCAACTCCCTGAACCTCGGCCTCACACAGCCCACCACATAGCGTGAAGGCTCCTGTGGTGGGGACCAGCACCCACAGCAAATCCCCGGGGGCCCTAGGACAGGGAGGAGAGGGCCGTGTGTGTGTGTGTGTGTGTGTGTGTGTGTGTGGTGTGTGTGTGTGTGGTGTGTGTATGTGTGTGTGTGGTGTGTGGTGTATGTGTGTGGTGTGTGTTGTGTGTGTGTGTGTGTGTGTTATGTGTGTGTGTGTGTGTGTGTGTGTGTGCCCATTTAAAGGAGATGACTAGCATCCCAGGGACAGTGGGGCAGGTGGCCACCTGCTAGGGCTGTTGTAGGAACCAGGCCCTGGGGGAGAGCTGGCCCTTCCCCCGGGGAGACCCCGGGGCCAGCCGTGTTTTCCAAAGACGCCGTTCGCCATGTGAGGACAGGAACGGGCCTTGCCCCGCTCGGTCACAGGAGCCCAGGCTGCGAGGCGGTGCGGAGGAAGCTGACCGGCCGCTGGCTGCAGCCTCCTCTCCAAACTGCACCGGCTGGGCTTGGAGCGTCTTCTGGTCCATGAGCCTCACAAGTCTGGGTGCAGGCTGGCTGCCAGGCCAGGATGCTGAGCTGGTGAGCCTCGGGGTCCTGCCTCCCCGGGCCTTCCTCTGACCCCAAAAGAAAGGGCAGCTGCGCTTGCCCCGGGGATGGCTGGGACAGGGAGGGGAAGAGGAGAAGGAGGTGGGCCCTGTCAGGCCTATCTGGAAAAGGTCAGGACTCCGGAGGGGGCAGGACTCGGGGTGGGGGTGGGGGGACAAGGGAAAGGAAGGAGAGGGGAGAGTGCACATCACCATGGGGAGCCAGGAGGCTGAGGGGCTCCCCCTCCCCCCTGAGAGGCCTGACCCGGAGCTGCCCTGGCTGCCCGGCTGGCCACAAATCTCAGGAATCTGGTGGCCGCCGCCGCCGCGGGAGGCCGCCTCTGACCTGGTGAGGGTACAGGTCATCTAGGGTTTCTCTCGGTCCTTTAAAGGGTCAGCACAGCGGACCTCGCTGGTTCCCTCCTGCCAGTGAGATGTGTGGTTGCCCCAGGAGCTGGCAGCTGATAGCGTTTGGCCTGTGGGGAGCAGGATGAGGGGTGGGCTCCCTCCTGAGGCTGCCTGCATGGGGGCTTCCCACCAGCGGGAGGGAGCAAGCCAGAGAGGCCCTCAAGCCGCAGGAACGAGGGCAGGGGGGCGGATATGGGGGCCCGGGGAACTGGCAGGAGCCCCTGAGCGCTGAGGACATGGCCCACGGCTTGGTGCTGCCACGTGGTTTCCCAAGAACAGCAATAGCAACTGGCATGCAGTGGGCACCGGTCGGAGCCCTTTCTAGATGGTGCCCCATTCCTCCCATGACAGAGGGCAGGACTGTTGAACCCATGGTACAGATGAGGAAACTGAGGCTGTGCCTGCTGCTTCCCGTCCCCAGAGCATGGAGGCATCCAGAGTTGTCTGTGTCCGTTTCCAGCCCTGTGATCTCTGGCCCCCGAGGGATTCTGGGAACTTCCACTTCATTGCTGCATGGGACACATGGCTGTCCTCTGCTGGCTTGGCGGTGTGTGGCGGTGCTTGTCCTTATTCACCCTGCAAAGGTGGCACCGGGGCCAAGGCAGAGGCCAGGTAGGATGTAGCCAGCGTGACAACCCTGCCCACCCCAAACACCAGCCCCGGTGCCCTCCTGGGTCCTGTCTACACTTGCGCCCCAGAGCAGGTGGGAGTCAGTCACTTACCCCTTCGCGCCGGTTTTTAAGTCCGAGTCCTTCCTGGGAGGTTGTCTTTCCAGTCCGGGCTCTCCGCGTGGGAGGGATGACTGTCCTAGGAAAGGGGTTCGAAACCAGGAGGGCAGGTCTGGGAAGCAGCCGCCCCTCCCTGGCGGAGCCACCACCAGCCCATACAGGTTCTTGTGCCATTTAGAAGGTGCCTCTTCCTCTGGGCCAGTGTTTCCCAAACTTCTCTCATGATGACAATCACCTGGTGGAGTATACTTACCTGGTGCTCTAAGCTTAGAATTGTATGCTTAGATTGTATCCTAAGCTTAGGGTATACAATTTTACAAAATATATTCTCCAAAATTCTAGTTTAGCACTTCTCAGTTGGGATTCGGGAATCTGCATTTTAACAACCCCACCAGGTGGTTCTCATCACGAGAGAAGCTTGGGAAACACTGGCGAGGCAGCTAGAACCCAAGCCCGGGTGTGCACCGGCGAGCAGAGTATGGGCTGGACCTCAGCGCATTGGCCATTTCATACCGGTGCTACGACTTAGCTGCACTCGTGGCCCTGCTTCCGGGGCTCCCGTGGGCCCCCCGATGCCACCCCCCTCCCCCGTTGGCTCCCAGGAGCTCAAAGCACACACCCAGCACCACCGGGCTGCCCTTCACCCTGGGGGGACCAGGGTGCCCATCTCTACCGGCCCGCTCGATGTCCTTTGCTCATGTGTTTAGCGGGGGGTGGCTGGGAGCTGTTAACTCATGCCAAGGGGCGGTGTAGAGGGGGGGGGAATTTTACGCCCAGCGTGCCCATCGTATAGATGAGGAAACCGAGGCCCTGCAAGTTAGTGTGGCCTTGAGCAAGTCGTTGGTAAGACTGTGTTTTTCCTCCTCGGCGCCTTTCTCTTCTGTCCTGAACCCTTGCTGTGCGCAGAGCTGAACAAGTGTTAAACCCCCCCCCCCACCTCCCGGACAGGTGAGGCTGCCGAAGCCCCAGGCATCTGGGCGCTGCACCCACGCTCACCCCGTCGAGTTTACAGCCAGCTGGACTGGAGCCTTCACTCCTGTCTCCCGCTTCTGGCTTAGCTTTCTCTGTCTGTTCCCAGCAACTTCACGGTGTTCCCTCTAAGGCAGCAGACCCCACAGTGCCCGGGGATCAGCTTTCTCCCTGGGGGTTAAAGAGGAGGGGCCCCTAGGACCCCACAGGACATGCCTTCCTCTAATTCCTGGCCGCGTTGCTGGCGGGGCTCAGAGTTCTGCCCAGACAGGTTGCACCCTGCCTCCCTCCCAGCCCGTGCCCCCGGACCAGCTAAAGTATTCCCCTACAGCCGCTGAAATACCAAGTGTGTTCAAGGTCACGGGGAAGACCGTGTGTCCCTAATCCTTACACAGCTGTTCTCAGCTCCAGCTGCACATTGGAACCACCTCTAGTCTGGAGATACCGTATTCTGGAAAGACTAAGGCGTGAGCCCCGGCTCCCGAGCATCTGATATGACTGGTGCGGGGTGGGGCCGCCGAGCCTGGTGTTTTTAAAACTCCTCAGGTGATCGGCACGACTGGCAGAGATGAGAGCCATCCTCACACCGATACCCATGCCCGTGGCGGGGACACGTGACTCTTTGGATGGGGACTGAGTTGTTCGCTCATCTCCTGGACGATGGGGGGAGGAGGGGCTTGATAAAATGGGAGTGTAGTTCGTATAAAATCCAGCTAAAATACCCCCTCCCCCTGACAGTCACTGAAACACCCTCCCCGTTGGGACAACCAGAAATCCGTGGACCTTGCCAAATATGCTGTGGGGGCAGAACCGCCCCCCCCCTCTCCTTCCCACGGAGAACCACGGCCAGGAGCAGTGGCCTTCTCCCCTGGCAGCACGAGGAATTCCCTAAGCTCTTCAGAAAACACTGGTGCTGCTGGGTCCTCGCCCAGCCGTGTGATGTCATTGCTCCGGGTGCGGCCCAGAGGACCTGGGAGGGGGGGTGGGGGGTCCAACGGCCCCAGGTGGTTCTAATACGAAGCTTGAGCCTCACTGGGAAGTTCCTCGGACTTATGACATCCGAAGAACCGCCCTGGGGGTGGCTCCGAACAACGCGCCCCAATTTAATTAGAATCACCTGGAATTCTCAGCCTCTGGTGGGAGCGGCCGCCCAGCCTCCAGGAGCCCCTGGTGGCATGAGGCTCCGGGATTCTGAGCTGAGGGGCCTTGGCTAGCCAGCCTGGCTGGGACCTCAAGTATCCCCGCTGGGTTTCCTCCCCGCCCATGGCCCTCCCTCCCTTCTGTCCCAGGGGCTGGGCTTCTGCTCACCTCCCCCACCTTCTCCTCTCCGGTGACTTTATCCCAGCCCTCCCCCCCACCCCACCCCCGCCGGCTCCGGAGAGCCCGCCAGCAGCCTGGCCCCTCCTTCCCCTCTCCTCCCAGCCGGTGGCTCTCAGCGCCAGCTTGATTTAGTAGGCGTTGGAGGAGAAAGGCAGCTTGAAGAGTCACTAAGAGCCTTGATGCTGGCCAGCACTTATCTGGAAAGGAGAGGCTGGCAGCCCCGGGAAAGAGCTGGGGTGCAAGGAGAGAGACACCTCTCCACCCTGGAGGGGGCTTGGCAAGCCCGCCGCCGCCGCCTTCACAGCCCTGGCAGGGTTATTGGCTGGCGGGCTACAAGCACCCTTCACCCCCCAGCGCACAGGGCTGGTGCCATGCCGCCCCTCCCTGCCACACCCCACTAAGGGGTGGTGGGAGGAGGAGGCCAGGGGGAGGGGACAGGGAGCCCCCCGCCTTCTCCTGCGAGTGGGGTTTTGCTCCCTGCAGCCCTAAGGCGGAGAGCTCAGAGACCCCTGGGTTAAGAGACACGCCAGGTGGGCTCCCGGGGAGAAGTCCTGAGGCCCCTGGCTGGCAGTTGGGGGCAGGAGAAGGGCCTCCCACCTGGCTCCTCTGTTCCCCCCCCTCTCCCCCCCCCCAAGCCTTTTGGTTGTTTGCCTGCCCTTCTCCCTGTGCCCGTCCCTCTCCTCCTCCTCCTCCTCCCCCCTGGTGAAAAAATACAAAAGAAAATGCGCCAGCGCCCAGGTCTGGGGAGCCTCAGCCCAGAGGGATAGAGCAATGAAAAGCGGCCCCAATTAGAGGCTTTGGTTCTGCAAACTTGATGCTCGGCACTTGAACTGTCACGGCGGAGCCTTAATTAGCAGCGGCGGGGGAGAGGTCAGGAACAGCTCAGCAGTCCTGACAAGCGCGTTATCAAGTGCAGGGGAGCGGGGGTGCCCGGGCCGCGGGCGGGCGGGCGGGCGGGCGGGGCGCCGCGGAGGGAGGGCGCGGGGGAGGGAGGGAGGCCGGCGGGCGGGGGGGGGGGGGGACGGCGGGGAGGAGGAGGCGCAGCCCCGCCGGGCGGGAAGGGAGTAAGATGGTCGCTGCGAGGCGGCTGCGCGGCCGCGGCTGATGGTGCGTGAAGCCTCCGGCGAGGGCAGGCGGGCGGGGGCGCGGGGCGCTCCCGGGGGCGGCGAGGGAGGCCGCTCGGGGCCTCCAGGGTCCCCCGCACTCCCCCCCGCCAGTCCCTGCGGCGGGCGCGCGGGGGCGCGGCGGACGGGGCGCGAGGCGGGCAGCGGAGCGGACGCCCCAGGCTGCTCCTGACCCCCCCAGGAATCCCGGGGCTCCACCACCACCCCCCCACCCCCCGGTTTCCCGTCTGCTCCGCGACCCCCTCGCCCTCTCCCCAGTTGTTCCCCGCTCCCGCCCTCCCACCACCACCGCCGCCAGCGAGCCTTCCAGGCGGGCAGCGGGCAGCAGGGGCGCGCGGGGCTCGGACGCCCCCGCCGCGGGCTCTGCTGGGGAGCCCCGCCTAGCGTCCCCAGGGTTCCCGCGGCCGGCCGGCCGGCCGGCGGGGGCGGCGCAGCATGCTCGGCATGAAGACCTGGTCGTCCCTGCTCCTGAACCTCAGTAAGTGCGCGGCTCGCCACCCCAGGAGGGGAGAGGGAGAGGGAGGGGGAGGGCCGGGACGGAACTTTCCGGGGCGCGCCGCCCACCCCGCCTGGCACGCTGACCCCGGATTACCTCCAGGTCACGCACGTGGTCCCCAGGCGCGCCGCTGTGCCACCTCCTCCTCCTCCTCCTCATCCTGTCAACTCGGAAAGGAAGCCAGTCGATTCTTTTTTTTTTTTTTTTAAGTAGAAAAGCTCCATCTGCCCGCCTGTCTGGCCGACCAGAGGGGTGGAGAATCACCTTCAGGTTTTGTCCAGAAGAGGTGGCCAGCCTGCGCCAGCCTTGCTGCTGTCCAGGGGCTTTGGTCATCACGGCTGGTTAGCAAGCGGTGCTGGGAGTGTGGACCCTGGCCGGCCCCTTTGTGTCAGCGGAAAACCCTGGGACCAGGGACCAGGAGCAAAAAAATAATAGGGGAGGAGGTTTATTCTTCTTCATTTGCACATGGGTGGGAGGCCAGGGGCGGGCTAGGTGGCTTAAACTCTGTTCACCATAACTTGCTCCCTTCCCAAGCTGTGCTGGCATCTCCCGGGGCCCATGCCAGCCCTCCGCATGGGAGAACTTACTCAGGGTGTCAGGGTGGTGACCTCCCATTGCCAGTGCATTCCTTAGGCAGTGAGAGGTAAGAAGCGTCACTGAGCCCGCTGTGGTCCATACTGAGTCAGTCCCTGTCTGAGAGGGGTGAGCAGGCCTCTGAGGCCTAGGTACACACCCCTGCAAGCTGAGGGTGTGAAGGTGGGTGGCATTGGGTGCTGCAGGGGCCCCCGGGGTTCTTGGCCGGAGGGGCAGGTGGAGGGGATGGTGGAGAGAAGGCAGCAGTGGACAGTAGCTCAGGTTCCCCAGGTTTCTACGGGCCGATCCTAGTCACCCAGGTAGAGGCTGGGTGGGGTGATGGCATCAGCACAGCCCCCCCCCCCCCCGTTAATGGCTGGACGTCTTGACCTCCAGGTGCCTCCCCTGCTGGCCTTCTCTTCCACGTGGACCAGTGTTGGGGGGAGGATGGGGAGTGACTGGTGGAGCCAACTTGGCCCCGGGGAGCCCTCTCTGCTCCTCCCCGCTCCTCCCTCACCCAGGCTGCTGGGGTTCCCCAGATCCCCTCCTTCCTGCCTCCCCTCCCTTCCAGCCCAGCATCCCTCCGTGTGTGCCTCTCCGCCTGTTTGAACTGCAGCTTTTAAAGCTTTTTGCCTTTTGAAAACTCAGGGGGGGAATAGTTGCTTGTGGAGAGGTCGTGAACAGTTGATGATTATAGTCCAGTGGGTAGAAAGAGCTTAAAACAAATCCCCATCCATCAGATGTCAGCTTAGGTGGTTTCCAGCGTTCTCCTGGGGGGCCGGGGCGGCAGCTCAGAGGAAGGGAGGCTTCTTCCCTTTCCACCAAATGAACCTACAAAACTCCCTCTCATTCAGGTGTTTGATCGGCACTCCCCTCCGCCGCCAGCTCCTTCTGATCTCCTTTCCTCTCGGGGCTGGGGGCGGGGGACAGTGGAGGGCCCCACCCCCTGGGACCTTGGCTGTGCCAGGAGACCCCTCCCCACCTCTGTGCGCTTGGCCTAGTCACGAGGCAGTGCAGAACCTCAGTTTCCCAGGATGCACAGGGAGGGCGGTCCTGCGGGTGTACGAGACCCTCTGCCCAGGGAACCATGTCCTTGGATAGTGAGGTCTGAGGCTTCCCCCTGAAAAGTGACCTCCTTGGAGCTGAAAGGGCCTCACTCTGTTCCCGGGGCCCAGCACAGGGGCAGGGAGGAGGACGCTGGCTGAAGGGGACGCTGCTTCAGCTGCAGGCGGCTCCAAGGGCCCGCTATGCACAGCCGCCGCCACCCTCTGCCTGCGCTCTCGCCTCAGGCCTCGTGGCAGCTTCAGGGGAAGGAAAGGTGCTGGCTTGGTGCCCTCTGGGTCTTGCAGGGGAGGAAACGGAGGTTCCCGGAGGTTCAGTTCACTACTCAGGGCCACACAGCTAGTGAGGCGGCGAGGGGGCCTGGCCAGTCCCGCTCCAGGGTCAAGCCTCTGGCCAGTGTCCATGGCCGCTGGGTGCCCCTCCCTCCAGCTCCAGAGACATGCGGTCGCTTCACCCTGTGGCGGTCTTGGATGATCCCACTGTGCCTGCAAGGAGAGGATGCAGGTCCGCTGGCCTGCCTCCTGCCCACCGCTCAGAGTGCTGCCTCCCGCCCTCCAGCCAGCTGACTCCCGTGTTTGTCCTTGCATGGCCCGGCCAGTCCTGTCTCTGTTTAGTGCCTTGGCTACTGGGGAGGCACACAGAAGTACAGCAAAGAGTGCCAGGCCCCCAAGCCCCTGTCCTCCTACCTTCATTGCTGTGAACTGAGGCAGGTGTGACCCAGCCACTCGGTGCCCCAGTCTTCCCTGCAAGCATGGGGATTCTGGTTCTGCCCTCCCAGAAATAGAGGCATCAATCAAGTTAATAATGGTGCCGCGCACCGCCAGGTTACAAAATGCCAGCTGCTATTATCTTTTCTTCCACCTGGAAAGCTCTTCCGGCTCCTGTCTGCAGGCTCCTTGCACCTCGAGGCCTAGCTTGAATGCCACCTCCTCTGAGAAGCTTTCCAGATTTCCCCAGCCATAAGTCATCTCTTCTGCCGTCTCCTATCCTGTGGCCAGAATTTTTTTTCCCCCAGTGGGACCCATACTTTTGTACGTATTGTACCTAGTTTATCTCTGCTGTCAGACAAATTCCATGAGGAAAGATCCTTTTCATTCTCATCTCAGGATCTCCCAGGGTGTTAAGTATGCAGCAGGTGCCCAATAAAAGCTTGTTGGATGACTAGAGGGTGACCGTTTTTCTACCAAGGCCTCTGTTTGGTCCCACTTCCTCCATGTTCAGGGGGCACTAGGCTCTGATAAATAATGGACTGACATCCAAAATCAATGTGACCCCTGAGGGATGCCCTCAGATCGTTTCCAAGCCCCCTGGGTGCTGAGGCTCCAGCCCTGAGAGCTCTCTGAGGCGGGGAGGGCAGGCTCACCTCTGGGCCGCTGGCCAGCTGTGGAGAATGTTAGAACAGAGCACTCTGAGTGGACTAATGGTCAGTTGTTGGAAGGATGTGGGCGGCACAGTCCCTGCAGCCGTGTCTGAGTAACCCAGCTGCTGGCCACTCTGCAAGGGGCAGGGTGCTGTCACTGTGTGTTGGGATGAGAAGCTTGGGCAGCTGGAACACAGCCTTGATTGTTGGATTATTCCCAAAGCAGGGTCCCAGGGAACCCCAAGAGGGTGGCGGGGGCTGTCTGGAACCCGTGGCCCAGGCCACGCTCCTTATAGCAGTTAAGCTGGTCCATCCAGGTCAGCAGCCGTGGGAGGTGGGGATGGCGTTTGTAAGCCCTGCAGGGAGAGTCAGGTGGTAATATCTCTTCAGCAAGGAAGACTGGGGGGCAGGGGGCAGGGGAAGAGGGGGAGGCATTGTGGTTGGCAACATGATTGCTTGTGTCTTTCAGTAAGTAAACCAGACAAGCCACTTCCAGGTTTGCAGATGTTTTGTTTTGCTTCATTTGGGGTGAAGGGGGTCTCTAGAGTCCCTCAGCCAGGAAGAAAGAGGCAAATGAAGAAGTGGGACTAAGCGGGTAGTGGAATGGCCAGGTCCTGGGCTCAGCAGCCAGAGGGGCACCCCAGGCCCTTGCTGGTTAGCGTGAGGCACCTGTGTCTCCATTTTCACCTGGTCTGGAGCCAGTTTGGCTTGGGTTTGTATCCTGGATCTGCCTGCTGTTGTCTGTGTGCCCTTGAGCAAGACACTTAACCTTTCTGTGGCTCAGTGCTTCGTCGGTAGAAGGGAAAGGAACGACGGCGCCCATCTTGCTCCTGGCAGCTCTTGCTGCGGAACAAACCACCCCAACCCAGCGGCTTAAAACAGTGACAGGTAGTTTGCTCGTGAATCTGGGGGTACAGCTTGCAGTGCTCAGGGTCTCGTGAGAGGCTGCGGTCAGTTGGAGGCCGCTCAGCCTCACCCCTCCTACCCGCTCCCCAGCCTTTCCTCAGAGACCTCACCGCATCACTTCCCCGAGGCCGCCCCCACCAGGTTCCGTGGGAGCGGGCGGAGCCTTCACCTCCATGGAAAGAGGCCAAAGAATCTGTGGACATGTTGCAGAACCCTCATATACCTCTTTAATATATATATATATATATATATATATATATATATATATATATATTTTGATATTTTACAGAGAGGAAGGGAGAGAGATAGAGAGCTAGAAACGTTGATGAGAGAGAAACATCAACCAGCTGCCTCTTGCACACCCCCTACCGGGGATGTGCCCGCAACCAATGTACATGATGCCCCCTACCGGAATCGAACCTGGGACCTTTCAGTCTGCAGACCGACGCTCTACCACTGAACCAAACCAGTTTCGGCCTCACATACCTCTTAAGGGTGCTGGGCTAAGTGGCTAATACACGTAAACAGTGCTCAGAACACAGATTCCCTAATTAGCTGTCCTCAGTGGTGGGTCTCTGGGAAATTCTTTGCATCTAAAGCAACAAGGAAGGGGGGCGGGGGAGTGGGGGGCTGGGAGTGGGGGCTCTTGCCGAGGAGAGCATGTGGAATGGGCGTGGGAGGGCATAGACCCGCCTGCTCCCATGTCCGGAGTCCCTCTCTGCCCACCGCTTGCTCTGTTTGCCTCTGAAGCCTGTTCTCTATCTTCTGCCTGTGTCCCTGGCTTTCCCAGTCCGTCGTCCCCTGGAAATCCGTGACCGAGGTCCTCACGGCAGGTTGCCTCTCACCCGTGCGGTCCCTGTTCAGGGATCCTGGATTTGGGAGTGGAGTATGCGCTGGGAGAACAGGGAAGGATCCAGAAGCAGATGTGTGGCTGGGGCAAGGCCTTCCTTTTGGTGGGGAGGGGGGGGGAGGGACGGGGGGGTCCTCTTTTCTGTTTCTATGAGGAAGGGCTGGACTGGCTTTTATTAGGGTCCACGGTGTGTCCTGGGTTGAGGACTGGTGAACTGAGGCACCCAGAGGCTGGCCGCCCTTCTGAGCCGTGGGAGGACCTCGACCATGGCCACGTCTCTGCGCCATCTCCCTCCCTGCCACGCTATCGGTGAGAACAGGAGTTTGGCAAGAGTGACTGTCTTTTCCCATCCATTGACGTCTAAGGTATGAGATCTGGAAGGAAAATGGGATAATGCTTGTTGTTAGTATCATAATGCTAATTCACATGCTGGCGGCGCTGTAGATCATCTGTACTAGGGGTGAATAGTGTCCCCCAAAACTCATGCCCACCTAGAACCTCAGAGTGTGGCCTTAACTGGAAATGTGCAGTTAGTTTAGGACCTTGAGATGATGTCAGCCTGGATCGGGGTGGGCCTTAACCACAGTGACTTATGAGTCCTTATGAGAAAAGAAAACAGAGCCACAGAGCGAAGCCTTGTGAAGGTGGAGGGATGAGGCCGAGAGCCAAGGACCACCGGCTTCGGGGCCTGTGTCCCCCCCCCCCCTGCCTCGGGCGGCTGGACTTCACTTTCCCTCCCTGGTCTCCGGTTCAGGTGGGAGACGTGAGCTGCCTCGTGTCAGTCTGACTGAGCACAGCAAAGCCCAGCCCCCGCCGCCGCCTTAGCCGTCAGCTGTCTGCAGGTTCAGGGTGCCCGAAGGTGGAGGAGGGTGAGGTAGAGAGGAGTCAGAGCTCTGGCCAGGCAGTGGGATGCCTAGGACTCTGTCCTCACTGTGACCTCTGACCACAGGGCCAGCGCCTGGGGCCTCGTCACCTTTGCTCATCCCCAGCCTCACCTGCCACCCCTGCGGCCCGGCTCCCGGGTCCTGCACGGTCAGCGCGGCACCTCCCGCCCTCCTCCAGAGGGTGCCAGCCCGCCTGTTCCCGCTGCGTCCTCAGCACCGAGTCCCGGACGGACCCCAAGGGGGGCCAGCATGGGGCCTCCTTCACCTGACCTGACACCCTGCACACGCAGCCCTCACCTCTGGGTTGGGGACCCCCTCAGCCCTATAACTTGTGGGTGTCACCGTAGCCATGAGACAAACGATGCTGCCTTCACCTCTGGATTTTCTCTGGTGCCTCTCGGGGTGCGGAAGTCATCACACCAGTGACCCCGTCCGGCAGAGCTGAGTCCCTTGGGCAGGAAAGCAGTTGCACAAAATCGCGGGTGTCCCCAGGAGGGCCTGGGTGAGCTGGTGGGGTCCACCGCCCTCAGGCTGCTGAGGGTGGAGGGGGAGCCCCTGACCCCCCCCCCCCAACCAGCCACCAGGATGGAGAAACCCCAGTGACCCAGGCAATGTTTCTTTTAATTAGAAACAATTAAAACAGTGTAGCGGGTGGCAGTTTGGTCTGCTTCTTTAGGAGGAAGCAGAGAGCCCAAACGGAACCGAGAGAGAGGGAAAAAAAAGATAAAATAAAGCCCAGTGAATTTTTAATAGCGATTATCTCCTGACACATAGCGCGTTGCCATCTGGCAGACACACAGGCCCGCTGGAGCTTGATGCTGGGGGGAGCGGGGCCGCGGAGGGAGGGCGGCCGCAGGCTTCCTGCTGGCAGCCCAGAGCCAGGCGCTCTGGCTCCCTCCCTCCCTCCCTCCCTCCATGGGGCGAGGTCCTCTCCTGCAGCCCTGGGCTTTCTCAGCCCAGCCCCCTCCTTTCGCAGAACTCTGCAGGACAACACCCCACCGGGCTCTCCCGAAGGGGCTGAACTCAGCATTTCCGGTGAAGAGACGCCCGCCCGGGGCCTGTGCCTGCTGATTGCATGGACCTTTGGGTGCCGCTGGCCACCCCGTGTCAGCAGTGGGCATATGAGGATGTGGTAGCCCCGGTCTCGGTGGCCACAGACGGAAAATAAAGGAGGCGGCATGTGCTACTTCGGACCTCGTGCCAGTGTCTCAGGCCCTTCACTCAGCCCACGTGGGTGAGGCTGTCCCCTTGGTCACGTAAGGTTGGGGGAGAAGTCTTCACATGGGTGATGACAGCTCAAGCCTCCGAGATGCTGTTGACGTTTGGGGCCGGGTACTGGCGGCGGGACGTCCTGCGTACGTACCGTAGGGCATGGAGTAGCACCCCTGGCCCCCACTCGCCCGTTAGGTGCCAGTGACGTCCTCTGTTGTAACAGTCAAAAACGTCTCCAGACATTGCCCAGTGTCCCCTGGGGGGCAAAATGGATCCCGTGGACTGGTTTAATGTAAGTGCACGAGTTTCCTGTGGCGGGAGCTCAAGGCAACAGAAATTAGCCCTAGCTGGTTTGGCTCAATGGACAGAACATTGGCCTACAGACCGAAGGGTCCCAGGTCTGATTCCAGTCACGGGCATATGCCCGGGTTTCAGGCCAGTGGGGGGGGGGTGGTTGCAGGAAGGGGCCGATCAATGATTCTCTCTCCCTCTCCCTTCCTGTCTCTGAAATAAATAACAAGATTAAACACACACACACACACACACACACACACACACACACACACGCCTGCCCAAGAAACCTTGCAACCCCTCCTTGGATCGGGAGCCTTGCCAGGCCTCTGAAATCACCCGAAGGTGAAGCCCGAGGTCCCCAAAGCTGTTGACTCAGGTGTGATGATTTTGGGGTGCTTCTGATCAAACCGAAGGGGTGCCGTGTGCCTGTCCTGGGCCCTGGAGCCCCTGCCCGCCTCGGGGCCCTCTGCTGACTGGGTGCCTGGACCACCTGCCCCATGGCTGCAGGGGGGGGGAGGGGGGCTCAAGCAGTTCTGGGTCAGCAGTCTGTGTTCTGGGCGGGAAGTTAGAAAAGTCAAGGCCTGTGAAATGTGTTGTCTGGGGGTTCAGGTGCCATGGGAACCAAGCTAGGGCGGGGGGGGTGGAGTTTGTTAACAGTCCTCACGCTCTGTAACCGCTCCACCAACGGGGACCCAAATGAAACACTCATCCTCTCAGCTGTGCAGGCAGAAGCCTGGGGTCCCACGGCCGAGCTGCCTTTGGGGGGGAGGGGGCCCAGGGAAGAACCGGTCTTGCCTCCTTCAGCGTCGGGCGCTGCGGCCTTCCCTGGCCCGTGGGCTCAGCGCTCTGCTCCGTCTCTCTCATCAGCACGCTCGTTGCGCTGAGTGCCCGCCTGGATCGGCTCTTCCTTCCAGGTCCGTACTGACGCCCCCACAGGCCCTTCTCCAGACAAGCCACATTCCCAGGCTCCAAGGGTTAGGCATAGGCATCCCCTTTGGGGGTCACCTTTCAGCCCACGACAGGGGAGTCCCTTAAGAGCCCTTTGAGAAGGGACACGGTGAAGCCGGTGTGTGGGAGAGAGCTCCAGGCCTGAGAGCATTGCGGCAGAGTCCTGAGCGGGGAGCGTGTGGCAGGTGTTCGAGCATCAGCGAGGGACGCCACGGAGGGGGCAGAGGGTGGGGGGACGGTGTCGTGCCCTCGTGCCAAGCGTGTGGGAACTCGGGGCGGAGTGGGGAACAGGAGTGGACCTCCCTTCTCACGGGGTCCTCTGGTGCCACGTGGAGGGTGGAGCATGGGGGGGGGGTCAGGGCAGACGCAAGGGGAGGGCAGTTGGCTGCGGCACTAGCCCAGGCTGGAGGTGCTGGGGCCCGCCTAGGGGAAAGGGCAGAGAAGGGAACCAGAGGCAGCAGGTTTGGGCTTTCCTCTCGGAGCCTCCCCCACCCAGAGCAGCCTCTTCTCTGATGGATCTCCCATTGTCTGTCTTCTTCCCCAACAGCCATCCCCACCTCCCCCCTACGCCCTCCCCCTCCTCCCCTCTCCTTGGGAGCAAGGAGAACCACTGGAGGTGCTGGGAGGAAGGCTGCGAGGGGAGAGGGGACCCCCCCACCCCCCAGCGCGGGGATGCCTGAGGGGCTGTGCCAGCTCAGGGCGCGTGGAGTCACATTTCATTTCTCTCTGCAGCTTCTCCCACAATTAAACCTGAGTGCCTGTGCTGATGGCTTAACCTGGCTTCCGGGAGAGCGCTTTCCTCCCCCAGGAGCCCTCATCTCCCCCTCCTCCCCTCCACCCCTCATTCCCTTCCCTCGCTAGGCCCTCTCCCTCCTCGCTCCCCTCCTTCCCCCTCCCCTTCGCCTTTCCTCTTCCTCACCCCTCCTGCTCCCCGCTTCCCCTCTGCTTATCCCCTCCCCCCCACCTTTCTCCCTCTCCCCCCTTCCCCCCAGTTGCCAGCTGCCTGGAAGCTGAGCCCCCGGGGCCCTTGGGAGGGGTGCGGGGAGGTGAGGGGGGAGGGTGAGTCGGGGGCAGGATTCTCGAAGCTTTTGTGCCTGTTTCCAAAACGAATGTTGCTTTTTGCGCTCCACCCTTCAATCCTTATCTCCTCTAATTTATTGGACATACCCCGTGGCGCTAACGGATCCGAGGCTCAGACCGCGATGTCTCCCGCTCGGCTCTGCTTTCCAGACAACTCGAGTTTATTTCCTGGTTTAGTCGGGTGACCCCGTGCACCCCATGCCACAGCTAATGCAGCCCGGGGACGATAAATTGTGACTTGTAACAACATTCCGATGGATTAATTGATCAATTGACCACACTTCTGGCCCCCCCTCCCCCCTTGTCTGCCCTCAGCAGCCCGGTCCCCACCTGGGGCAGCCAGCGCAGGACAGCTGCGGGGAGGCACGAGTGTAGACAGCAGGGTGGACAAGCATATGGCTCAATCTTCACCCCGCATGAGGAGGTTCCATAAAACTGTCTCCTTCCGGGGCAGGGACTGTCACCAGCCCATGCAGACCAGGCCACGGCTGCCTCGGGCCCTTCCTTCTGAGGGATGGCTGTACCTGGTACCCGACCCCTGGAGGCGGGGCCTGGCTGCCCCTCGGGAGGCAGAGAGATGCCCTGAAGCAGGTGAGGGCAGGAGCATGGGATGGATGTCTGTCCATTCTCCTTGGCCAAACGGAGGGAAGACAGACTTCCGTCTCAGAGCCCGTGATCATGCATGCTGAGGAGTGATTCTTTGTAATCACACAGCTCAGCCTTCAGAAGCCGGTTTCTTGGTAGCACGTCTGTCTGCGGTGCCTGGGCAGTGGGGGCTTGTAAATCTAGCTGCTGGGACACCGGGTGTGTCTGTAGCTCCAGGAGCCTGGGCTGGGTGCTTGGACGCAGGGCCCCAGACAGGAGCTCTCTCAGGAGGGCAACGGGGCATCTGGCTTCCGGGGAAAGAGGAGTGAGGGCCTCGTGGGAACTGTTGCTTCGTGAGGCCCGGGAGGGCTCCCATCTCAGTGTGGCAGGCGCCCCGAAGGCCTGAGCTGCATAGAACGGATTCCTTGGCAGTTTGGAGGGGCCCCAAGACTGGGATGATGCCCTAACCGGTTTGGTTCAGTGGATAGAGCGTCGGCCTGCAAACTGAAGGGTCCCAGGTTCAATTCCGGTCAAGGGCATGTACCTTGGTTGAGGACACATCCCAGGAGGGGGTGCAGGGGGCAGCTGATTGATATTTCTCTCTCATTGATGTTTCTAACTGTCTATCCATCTCCCTTCCTCTCTGTAAAAAGTCAATAAAATATATATTTTTAAAAGAAAAGACTGGGATGACATTGAGAGACTCACAAATGGGTAGGGGATGGTGGGCTCTCATGTGCCTTCTAACCCTTCACTCTTGCACAGGCCTTCGCGTCCGGATGCGGTGGGCAGCATGCAAAGATGGGGCAGCACTCGGTGCTGTAAACCTCATGTGGTCCCAGTCTGGCGGGGATGTCATTTGTGTGGGGTACAGGATGAAACGGGGGAGATTTCCTTCGCCCCAGACGTCGGTCCTCACAGCCACTTTGGCCTTTTGTGCCCTGGGTCCAGCCTCACCGGCTGTTTTTAGTGCTTTTCCTCTGCACCTGCTTCACAGCCTTTGCACATGCTGTTCCCACTTCCTATAAGGCTGTTCCTCGCTGGCCCCCGCTTTTCCTTCAGGTGGAGCGTTTCCTGGCCCATTTTCTGGGCCCACTGTGTCCACATGTAGTCCGGTGACCTCTCCATTCTGCACGTTTTTCCCGCTGAGCTGGGCTGCACCGGGGCGAGAGCTAGGTCTTCTTCGTCTCAGCAGCCTGTCCCTAGCACCATGTGCATGTGCGTAGGAGGAACGGTAAAGACTCCAGCTGAATTCTCTGTCTTATGTGCTTCCTAACTCTAGCCAAAACGGAAACCGTGAGAGAGACCTTCCAGAATGTGCTGCCTGCTCGAGAGCTGTTTTACCCTGGCCAGGCCGCCCCTGAGTGGGTTCCTCCGAGCACTCGACCTCTGTCCTCGGCACCCCACCCGCCTCCCGAGCCCTCGGGAGTCATCGCTGGGCACAGAACGGGCGTCAAGGGTTTGGGATCCCCCCCCCCACCCCCACCCCGCAGTTTGAGACGTAGTTCGCCTGCCATACCATCCATCCTTTTTTTAAAAAATATATTTTTATTGATATTTTACAGAAAGGAAGGGAGAGAGATAGAGAGCCAGAAATATCGATGAGAGAGAAACATCGACCAGCTGCCTCCTGCACACCCCCTACCGGGGATGTGCCCGCAACCAAGGTACATGCATGCCCTTGACCGGAATCGAACCCGGGACCCCTCAGTCCGCAGACCGACGCTCTATCCACTGAGCCAAACCGGTTTTGGCCATTCATCCTTTTTTAAGTGTGCAAGCCAACAGTTCTTGTATAGTCACAGGATTGTGCAACTGTCGCCACTGCTTCATTCTGGAGCGTTTCATCACCCCAAAAGAAACCCTGTACCCATCTGCTGTCCGTCCCCGGTGCTCCCGCCTTAGGCAACCACTGCCCTCCTACTTTCCGTCCCTGTGGAGAAGTGGGATCACGTGTAAGCTGTGGCTGTCTGTGACCCGCTTCCTCCGTCTGCGGCATGTGTGAGGACTTCACGCCTTCTCACGGCTGAGTAGTGTTTCCGTGTATGGCTAGGCTGGTTTTGGCCCCATTTTGCGTATCCGCGTACCCGTCAGTGGGCATGTTTGGGTGTTTGGGTCATGTGAGTAGTGCTGTAAGAACAAGTTCTGTACAGATGTGTGTTTCCAGTTCTCTGGGCCGCCAGGATTTTAACTGAATCCCTGTTTGGTGGACTTCCTGTTGACCGAGGCCGGGGCGCGGGGGGCAGAGAGACCGAGTACAGAGGGAGGAGCTGTCGGTGTCCATCGTCACAGCCCAGTGAACATCTCTCGTGTCACCACGTGCCAGAGGCCCGAGCCTCCCACAGGGGCCTCCGCAGCCGGGGCGAGGCTGTCGCCAGGCCCAGTACATGGCGGGGAAACGGGGGCCCAGGTCCCCCCGCTCTCGGCTGCAGCATCAGGCTTCGTGTCCTCCTCGCAGCTCTTAGACCCTGTTTCTGGATCAGAAGACCCCCCCCCAGCTCAGAGGGGTGGGTGCCTGGGGTGACGCAGCGGCAATGGTGCTGTGGTAGTTTTACTTGTCTGGTGTGTCCCGAGTTCCTGGCCAGCCCTGAGCCCTCGGTCGAAATCTCTAAGCTCTCAGGACACCCGGGTGGAGCGTGGACTGTACTGTCCCACTGGACAGATGAGGAGGCTGCGGCATCGGGAAGTCGAGTCACCGGCCACGGTCAGCGGCCGTACGTGTCAGGGCCAGGAGCGGCACGGGGACATTTGGCTCCAGAGTCTACTGTCCGAGCCCCTACATTGTGGGGAGGAGGCAGATGTTTGGAAAAGGAGGGAGGGAAATTTGGGGTTCCCCTGGGTGAGGCCAGACTCAATCTTTCAGAGAATTCTGTATCTCACCTTCTTGCTGGGGGAGGTCTGTAACCTCCCTAAGCCTCCGTCCCCGCCGCCCTGCCTGCTCACGGGTTCCTGGGGGGCCCGATTGCTGCCCCCCATTCATGAGCTCGCCTTCTTGGGCTTGGCCGCTCCTGGGAGGCCCAGCGGGGCCCTCATTCCCAGCCGCCCCACGCGGACCAGCCGCCCAGCCGCCTGCTCCTGCTCTACCATTGGCCCTCCCCGGAGACAGCAGGGACCATCCACCCGGGGTGTCATTTTCACAGCAGGTGCAGCGGGCAGTGGCAGCAGCCAAGGCTCCTCGGAAACAGTGGGGGCCAGATTGGATGGCCAGCGTTGTCAGGGCCCCTCAGTGTGATTTTCCTGTGTGACACCCCAGCTCCCCCCCTTCCTGGGGTTTCAGCTTAAGAGTCGGAGCCCTCCCCTCTCCCCTCCGCTCCTGAAATAATAATCGCCCCAAGCAGCTGGCTTCCGAGCTGAGCCAGCACTGGCGGGGCCCCCCGGGAGCAGCGTGCACAGAAACCACAGGTCTCTGTCACACCGCCCCCCACCCCCCATCCCCCAGTCCCCCTGACTGCATGTACTGCCTTTGCTCAGATTTCAGTTTTATTATTATTATCACTTTTTTTTCTTTCCCTTGTTCCCTCCATGGGCCACGTGGCCTCCTGCCTTGAGTTTCAGCATTTCCCCTTGCCATTCCCCCAATACCGGCCAGTCCTGACACCAGCTCTGCCTGAAAAGCCAGGCCTCCCTGAGGTCGGAGCCAGACGTTCCAGGTTCAAGCTCAAGCGCTGCCACTGGCCAGCTGCACAGCCTGGGCACCTGGCTCAACCACTCCGTGTCCCTCAGTGTCCTTTACCATGAAACGGAGGTAAATGGCACCTCCCCTTTTTGCATGATGAACAGAGATAAACCACATTAAGTGCTTAGCGCAGTTCCTGACTCACAGTCAGTGGTTTCTGTGCTGGGACAAGTGTGCATCCGGCTCCCAGACGATGCAGAACAGGCAGCGGTGAACTCTGGGTGGGGGGCAGGAAGATGTGATGCGTGAAAAGGGTTTTGAGGGATGTGGAGGAGTTTTCTAGATGGATGGAGAGGGGATTAAAGTGCCCTTCGAGTAAAAGGAACCCCAGTCAAGGAATGGGAGTTATTTCTTTATCGATGGACTCCTCTTGCTTCCAAATAGAGAGTGCACAGAGATGTGTTTGTTGAGCTGAAATCCTCTGCTATACCTGCACCAAGTTGGAAGTGCTTGGTGTGATCAACATCCAGGAGCCGAGATGATCTGGTATAGACGGGACCTGGCAGCCTCTCTTTTCCTGGATGCCACTAATTCTGCTGCTGGCGCAAGTCATGCATTGCCTGGCACGGCTGCTCTGTGTCCAGTCCTTTGGGAGGTGCCGCCGGAAGCCCAGAGGAGATGCAGCGAGGAGAGCCCTGTGCACACATCCCTTTATGTTCACTTCTCATTCTCACAACCCCCAAAATGAGGAGACCCTTTACCGAGGGGGACACCGAGGCCCAGAGCCATTACCTACGACTTCCCGAGGCGAACAGCTTGGAAGTGACAGAGCTGGGGGGCCAACCAGCCCTCCTCCGCCATCCACACCTTTAGCCCCCACGTGGAGCCACCTCTGCAGGACAGGCCTGCTCTCCACCCTTGGCTCGGTATCTGGAGGCCTGGGCCCCGGCTCTGCCCCTTGGAGGCCAAGAGCTGCCTAAGCCATCTCCCCTCCCGTGTTCACACCCTCACCCACAAAACAGCTGCTGCTGCCGCTGCTGCTGCTGCAGACTCCCGGGCTGTCCTGTTAGCTCCGAGACTCGGGTGACTGAAAAAGGCCTTGTCAGCTAAGTGCCCTCCCGGTGCCGGCTGCTGCCATTACCCGGAGAAGAGCCGCAGATGTATGAGGTGGGAGTGGTCCGGTGCCAGAACCCTCCAGAATCTCTGCCCATCAGATGCCTTTGTCTGGGGGTGCCCTGGGTGGTGCTCAGGTCTGCAGGTGAGAGAGGGCGAGGGAGCACATGCAGGCGCCTCGTGGAGGAGGGGGCCGACTCCGAGCTGGGCCTGGCGAGCTGATAGGCAGGAAGGCTGACCCTGGGCTCACAGAGCAGACGTCCGTCAGGGCCAGACAGCTTGGGTTCAAAGCCCCACGCCGGCACTTACCACTGAGCGGCCTTGAGCAAGTCACTCAGCTATTCCGTGCCTCGGTTTTCCCCCTCCATAAAAGCTGGGTAACAGCGGTTCCTACCTGTGGGGTTCCATATGAGAATTACGTGACATGGACGGGCTGTGTCTCCTCGATGCAGACTCCGCTGTGAATGCCACCTGGTGATTAGCGGGAGAGCGAAGACAGGAGCGTGCGGGCGGAGGGGAGCGTCTGAAGTTAAAATCCCTTCTTGTGACCTTTAACCCTGGGTGAGACCCTCAAAAAAAATCTCTCTGTGCCTCAGTTTCCCCTTCTGCACCCCGGAGTGGTAGGGAGCTGGTTGTGAGGGCCGGAAGGGCCCTCCGGAGCCCGCGGGCCTGTCCTGGGCCTGGCGCATAGTAGGTGCCCCGGGAACAGGAGTTTCCGTGCCCTTGCTCTCCCACCAGCTGCTGCCCCCGCCCGCCCGCCCGGCAGGCCCGTGGGATCGGGTGTCCCGGCGGCGGCGGCTGAGGCCAGTGGGCCTCTCGGCTGCACACCTGAGAACCTGCTGGCAGCGCGTGTGCTTAATTAATCGCCTTGGTGAGAGGGAGCCTCCCCCCCTGTGTAAATCTACCAGCGGGCTCTGCTGCTCGCCGCCGCCGGATGCAGCGAATGCAAGACTAGACTTTAAATAAGGGTGCGGTTATTGTTTGAATAATTGAAGAACGTCGGGGAGACAGCAGGCCTCGGCGCAGCGTCCTCCGTCCTCGGCCAGCTGGCTTCGGGGCCGCCTCCGGGGGCTCTGCTGCCGGCACCCCTCAGCCCACGGGCAGGAGCCGCTTTCAGACCTGTGTGCTGGTTGGAACCCACCCCTCCCCTTCCTCCCCCCAGCAACCTTCAGGACAGGGATAGATGGAGCGCCCCCAACTCCCAGATTGGGAAACTGAGGCTGGGACAGGTCAGAGGCAGAGCACGGGCCTGGAGTCCTGTGACCTGGGCTTGGTGAAGCTGGGTCTGTTCTCTTTCCTGGGGGGGGGGGGGCTGGGGGAGGGAGCTGGCCCCGCCTCCAAAGCCCCTCGGGGATGGAGGCCGCGGACATGCAGGGGTGCAGTGTCCTGGGGCACTCGAGGCCATTCTGTGTCCTTGGGAAACGTGACCTTGAGTCACAGGGAACCATGGGTCCCGTTCCCCTGCTCCTCTGACCCCGCAGACCTCCCGGCTCGGCTTGTCCCCTTTGCACAGACGAGCGGGTGCCGGCTCTGCATCCCAGAGGACCGGGGAGGGCGCTGCACTTCCATTTCCGCGGCGGATGCCGGCTTCCTTCTGGACATGAGTTGTGTGTGTGGCTTTCTTAAAATTAGTTTATGTAAATTACCCCCACAAAAGCAATAACAACTGGTTGATTGGAAGGAGCGGCGCAGGGGCGTGGTGAACGTCCCGCAGTGGCTCTGGTGACAGGAGCTGGGGAGAGGCGGCAGCGGTGAGGACAGCCCGCATCACCCCCCCAGGGCCCGGCCCGTGGGAGACGGCTTTATGCGCAGCACTTGCCTTTCCTCCTCATAACCCTCGGGAGGGCTGTTACTCCCCCGGGCTTACAGAGGGGGACACGGAGGCACAGAGAGGCTAAACAACTCCCCCACACCGCACAGCACCGCCAGGACTCTGGCCCGGAGCTCCTGGGTCTCCGAAGCCCCCTTTTCCCTGTAGCCAGCTCTCCTGCTCTCCCTCTCTCTCCGCCAGCGTTCAGGACGGGGTGTGAGAGTGCCACTCCCTGTGCCTGCCCCGGGGTCCAGGGCCCCTGCGGCTGCCGTGGGCATCGCTGTACCTGAGTTGGACCTGAGGCATCTACCGGCTCACTCCACCTTCAGTCGTGATTCCTCAGCACCCGCCTCCCACCCCAGCCAGGTCGCCCGCTGCCCAGACGGTGCGGGAGGGCCACGCCCACCACCACAGACAAAGGCCGGATTTACAGCTGTCAGGAAACCACCTGAAACGTTCTGGGCAGCATCCACCACCACACCTCCCCGGAGGAGGGACAGGCACCTAGGGGCCACCCACTCATGGTTTCCGGGGCCCTGGAGGCTTCCTTTCCGGCCCCTGCTTTTCCCCACGTGACAGCCTGGGCCCAGAGAGGGGCGGCCACTTGCCTGCAGGCACACAGCAGGGTGTGGCCGGGTTCCAGGTTCGGCCAAAGGCCTGGCCAGTTCTCATATCAGGGGAACGGAGAGCTCTGCCCTCCTCTCCTCTCCTCTCCTCTCCTCTCCTCTCCTCTCCTCTCCTCCCTAGCCTCCCCCCCACCCCCTTCATTTCATTTCTCGGAGCCGGGCAGGAGGGAGCAAGGCCGGCCCCGCTGAGCGCCGTGCCGCCCGCAGTCCCTGGGCGGGCATCCTTCATCCTGCAGCCCCACGCCGCCACCGCCGCCGCATTAAGGACAGATGGATTACAGCTAATGAGCCTGCTTGCACCATTAACACTCGAGAGCCTTCCCGGGATTAAAGCCACGCTCAGCCCGCCGGGCCGGCTTGTCACTCTCGAGGTGGCGCCGCGGCGGCTGGCTGTGCATCAGTGCGCCTAATTGTTCCTGTAATTGGGAGCCTGATGCCAGCCTCCCCGGGGACGGCAGCCTGGCGGGAGCTGCCCTCCGGGTCCCCACCCCTGCCCGGCCGCTCCGACCCATCTGACCCCTGCCCTGCTGGCCTGGCTCCGAGGCCTGGGGGCCCCAGGGGCTGCTGCGTGTCCCTCAAACACCTGCAGGAAGGGAGGACGGCCCTTCAGCTCGGTGCCCACCCTGGGCCGGGGTTCACCCATACCTGGGCCCAGGTCGCACTGCAGCCCCCCTCTCTCTAACACTCTTACTTCCTCCCATTTCCATACACGCTGCGGGTACATGCACACTCACAGCACCCAGAGTCATACCCGTGCCCACTCGTGCATTCTCACACGCACTCACATAGGCTCCCACATTCACACGCTCACCGGTGCCTGCACGCATGCATTCTTACACGTGCCCCTCACACACATTCGCGCGCTCACTCTCACATTCGCACACTCAGCCAACACACATTTTCACCCATGAAAATAGGTGCATGAATATATGCACATATAGTTCACCTACGCTGTCTCACCCACGTATGCACGCTCACTCAGAAACGTGGACTTACGTACACTCCCACGTGGCCCCTCTCATGCTCATACTCAAGTGCGCTCCCTCTGCCGTGTCCACTCGCTCCCATGCCCATGCGCTCACGCACAAGCGTCCTGGGGCCCCCGCTGCTTGCAGCATCCAACAGTGTGCAGAGTCGAGGTTGCCCTCAAGTGTCGGCCGCTCCGTCCAGGAGGACGGTATCTCTCCATCTTAGACGCTCACAGGTCTGAACCGATAGGGCCTTGCCTCTGTGTGGAACCTTCTGTGGCTCCCTGCAGGGAGCCCCTTGCCCTCCTGCCTAGCCTCATCCCTCCCCCCAGCCCATCCCCAAAAGAGCTCCCTCTCTGGAGCCCCTTGGACCAGGACCACCCACCCCCGTGCAGGGCCAGGCTGTGCCCTCTGCCAGAGCCCCATCCCCGCTTTCCCCGCCTCCTGCCCTGTCTCCACCCCACCTCCACCAGGAGTCCCTTCTTCACCACCCCGGCACTGCCCACCCCTCCTAGCTGGGGGTACATTCCTGGGTCCCCAACTTGAGAGGGGGCCCCTGTGCTTCCGTCCCTGCCGTCTTTGCTCTTTGCTGCCCTGCATGCCTCTGTGGGAATGAGGGCAGAGGTTGCTGGACACAGGCCACAGAATTAGAGTGGTTTTTACCGGTTTCTCGTGTGGCCGCTTTGTGCCAGTGTGTTTCCACCGCCAGAGAGGCAGGGAGCTTGATGCCATTTGGTGCAGGCACCCGAGGGACCCAAGGGCCCACCTGGTGCTAACCGTGCCCCCCACCCCCGGGGGCGGGGGGGCAGGGACTCCAACGCCTGGAGGAACCGGGCCCGAGGCTCCGGAAGGTTCCAGATGTTGCCCCACCCCAACGCACTGGCCGCTTGGGAAGGAACGGAAAGCAGAGAGGGAGAGCTCACTGCCACACCCTCCGTGAACTTGCGTGTTTCAGTACATTTGCGTCCCCACCTCCACCCCGCAGGGAAGTGCCATGTTCACGCAGACCTGGCTTTCAACCCCAAATGGCCGAGGCTGCCTTGCTACGCGCTACCTCTCCGCTGTTTCCTGGCAAGCTGGGTCCCAGGTGGAGGCAGGGGCATTTTTTAAGTGCCTTGTCTGCACAGACCTGAGTTCTGGGGGCTACGGCATTCACCCCAGCTGTGAGGGGTCGTGCCCGAGATGCCTGCCAGTCCTCGGGCTGTCCGTACTTGTAGCCGGGGGGATGTGATGTGATAAACACTTACGAGGGCTCACGGGGAGCAGAGCCAGGCGAGCGGGAGCTCAGTGAAACCTCATCGCAACCACATGACGCCGCCTTCCATCCTTATCTCTGTGTGACAGACGGGAAACTGAGGCTCGGAGAGGGTGGGCAGCTTGCCCAGGTCACACAGCTGGGAACGGCAGTCCAGGCTTTGAACACAAGCAGTCAGGCCTCGAGCTTCCAGGGAAATCCTGGCCGTGTCGCCTTGAACAGAACAGAAGGGGGGAGCTGGGCCCTCTGAGGTCAGGGCCAAGCCCTTGGGAGGGGAGGCAGGTGTGATAGAAGAAGGAATATACCCATTTGGTTTCTGCCCCTGAGCTCCTAAAACCCTGGGAATTTCCCCGGTGATAGGATTGTCCTTGTTCTAATTAGACGACTCTGGGTGGGCGTCTGGCGGCCTCAGGAGGAGTCACCAGGAAGACCACGCTGTGATTAGAGGCTGAGAACCTTCAGCTCCAAACCGGTCCTCCAGGGAGGGAGAGGGGCTGGGGGCTGAGTCAGTAATTGACTATGCCTGCACAGCGCCCGAGTGGTAGCCTAACAATCTGGTAAACACAAGTAAAATGTTTCCTGAGTTCTGTGAGCTTTTCTAGCTCATTACTGGACCTGAGGAGAGGGTTGTGGGAACCCCTGACTTATAGCCGATTTATAGCCAGAAACACGGAGGCCTGGGACGTGCGATTGGCACGTGAGGTGGGGGCAGTCTCGTGGGACGGAGCCCTCGCCCCGTGGAGTCTGCCAGCTGCAGGCGGGTAGTGCGGAGGCCTGGCGGGTGGTGGCCATAGAAACCCCCAGGCGTGGTGTCCGTGTTCTAAGGAGAGAGCCGGTTCCTTCGGGAGGTGTGGGGGGCAGGAGGAAGCCCAGGCCGGGGTTCCTGGCCTCACAAAGGGCTGCTCGGGCTGCAGTGAGCCGTCACTGAGGTCCCTCGGGCTCACCCGTCACTCCTCTGGGCTTTCTGCACTGGCCGTAGAGTCTTCTCGCAGGAGCGGGCAGGGGGAGGTTGGGAGAATGGACTTATATCCTCCAGGTAGCCAGTGCCCACCCCACGGTGGCCTGGCAGGGGTCACCCTGCCGTCTGCAGCAGGAAGGAGGCAGAGGAAAAATGGAGGCATTGAGTGGGCTTCTCCAGGGGCGTCTGCCCTCTCTACCCCATCGCCTCAGCGTCCTTCCTACTATTGTTTCCAGAAGGCCCCCATCCATTTGGCAATCTTTTCTTCACTTCATTCAGCTCATTATTTATTAAGCTCCTACTGTGTGCTCAGAGTCTGCGGGGAGGAAAAGCCCCTGCCCCTGGTCTTACATGTGTGCTCAGAGTATGCAGGGAGGTCTCTGTCACTCATTCATGCAGCTGAAACCTGTCATGGTCCACAGGGCCCTACGCACCGAGAGAGAGAGAGAGAGAGAGAGAGAGAGAGAGAGAGAGAGAGAGTGTGTGTGTGTTCTGGCTTATTCCGCCGACTGCACGCCCAGACTCCCTGCTCCCTGCCAGGTAAAAAACTGACCAGTTTGGCTACAAAGTGCTCACAGCCAAGCAGGGAAGGACAGACGCATAAGCAGCTCGCGTTCACGGTGGAAAATACCACGAGAGAAGGAAGTATACGATGCTGTGGGAGCTGGCTACCTGGAGGTCATGAGGTTGCACTGAGGTTTGGAAGGATGTCTAGGAGTTGGTGTGGGGGAGAGCGGAGGACCTTGCGTTTGAGCCTGCGGAGGAGGGCCGTGTGGGGCATCCGGGAGGAATTTGAGCCGACCAGAGGATGAGGCAAGGGCAAGGATTCGGCAAGAGTGCGGAGAGGTGGTGGAGCCGAGACGGGGGCTGGGCCCTGGGGAATGTCACTGTGTAGTTAGCGATGGTGGAGAGGGGGAGGAGGCAGGACACCCCGGACTCCAAACGCCCCCTAGGAGTTGGATTTGGTGTGGTGGGAAACCAACAGCCCTTACACTTCCAATTTGTTAATTATTGCTTTATTTTTTTGGTATTGATTGTTTTTGCCCATGGAACAAGACACACGATGAAAATAAGTGGAGAGCGACCACCCCGTAGAGCTTCCTGCGGCGGTGGGGAGGGAGTTTCCACATCTGTCCTGTCCCCGGCAGTAGCTGCATGTGGCTCGTGCTACTGGGGAATGGAATTTTAAATTGTGTTTAATTTTAATTAGTTTAACTTTGAATTTAAATCACCTCCTGTGGCTAGCGGGCAGCACAGCTCTGGAGTAGAAACCAAGGTGCCCCCCCGCCCCCAGCCGCTCCACTCCTATCTTGGGATTTTGAGCGGGGCTGATGAAGGACGCCGCCGGGAGAAATTCTGAGGTCCTTTTTCCCCTACCCCCCTCGATTCGTGGCAGGCTGATCCTAGCTGCTGAAGACGCCTGCCTCCAGGGGGCTCATGGCTGGAGCACTCTGCGTCTGCGGGTGCTCAGAATCGGTGGCAGAAACCCCTCGGCAGAGACAGGGGTGACGTGTCAAGTCTGCAAGGAGCTGGGGCCGTGTGTGCATCCGGCACCCGCTTGCTCCCAAGCCTACCACCCACCTCTGGTTCAGTTACTGAATGACCCATCTCTCCTTTAGACAGGGATGTGTCCCCGTGTGGTGACTCGGTCTCCATCTGTGCTGGGGTGACGAGCGTTCCCCCCCAATTCCCATCCACCCAGAACCTCAGAATGGGACCTTATTTGGAAATAGGGTCTCTGCAGATGTAGTCGGTTTAAGATGGGTTTATGCTGAAAGAAGGCGGGGACCTAAGTCCAATGAGGCATACAGCCAAGGGGAGAGGCCATGTGACCATGGAGGTGGAGGTGGGAGTGATGTGGCCACAAGCCAAGGGACGCAGAAGAGGAAGGAAGGATCCTCCCTTAGAACTGCCAGCGGGAGTACAGTCATTGTCAGACTTCTGGCTTGCAGAAGGTGAAGGAAGGAGTTTCTGTTGTTTGGAACCTCTAGTCTTTGGCCCTTGGCAGCACCCAGAGGGCACGGTGGCACTGCTGGGTGTCTCCTGGTGTCCCCTGTGCTGGGCTGGGCCCCTGGCTCCATGCTGAGCGCTCCCACAGGCTGGTGAGTCCAGCACACCTTGTCTCTCCACGTCTCCTTGGATCTCACGGACGAGACCGCGTGCTGGAAACCTGTGCCGCCTTCGTGTGTTCGCGCAGAAGGAAGGAGCGGGTGGCCTGGGGGCCAGGAGACCCGGAGTCTCCGGCGGCCGTGACCAATCTGTCTGAGACTCTGTGTATTCACTCCTCGCCCTTGGCCTTCGTTTCCTCCTTTGTGAGAAGGGGCGGCCCGGTGGGGCAGATGAGGTCTGCAGAAGCATCCATCCCAGCACCCTCCTTAGGGGCCTGGGTAATGAACTCGACCTCCCAGGCTCAGGGCCTGCTCCCTGAGATGCCCAGAGGTAGGCTTCGTGGACAGGAGGCAGGTGGGCCGGGAGATGGTGCTGAGACTGTTGCCATGGAGACACCAGCCTGCTCCCAAGCCTACCCACCTCACCCACCCACCAGCCCTGGCTGCCCTCTCGAGGGTGCCAGGCCAGCCCAGCCGCCGCCGCAGAGGGGCACCCTGAGAGGAGGAGGTGGACGCACGGCCAGCGGAAGCCGTGGCCGCCCAGCTTAGACCCCCAGGCTGGGCAGGAGCGTGCTGCTGACACCCGGTTCTAGCTCAGAGCACTGTATCCATCAATATGAGAGGAGGCTCTGTGCAGTAATAGCGTGGGGCCTGCCGGGCAATTGATTTAAATCATTTTATAGAGAACCTATGTAAAATAAAAAGCCTTTAATCACATTTGTATCCATTTCCAGGCTCAGTAAATCAATTTGAATTGAGCTGGGTGCCACAGTTACAGCTGATTAGCGTGTGTATATATGGTCAAATTAATGCCGGCCAAGTCTGCTGGATGGGGCGCAGCCATTAGCTCCTGCCTGGGCCTGCCCACTCGCGGGGGGGGGGGGGGGCGCTGCACCCTGGACCCCAACCACAGTGCAGGCTTCTCTCCTCCTCCCTCTGTCCGCCTGGATACCCACCGCCCCGCTCCAGGTGGTCCCTGTGGGTGCCAGGAGGGGGGCGAGCAGCTGGGCGCCACGTGCTGCCCCGTCATTCCAGGGGGAGCATTTGTGCAGCTGGAAAGAGCTTTTTCAGCCACTTCTGCCGCAGCCTCCCCTGCGTGGCGCCTCCCCACCCCCTCCCTTCTAGCAGCCTCGGGGGCTGCCCCTGCCAGGCTCACGTGGGCAGTGGGCATTGATGGAGGCCTCCTCTGGGGTCAGGGGAAGGGGCCCAGGATCCACTGGCTCCTTACCCCATATTTGTGGAGCACCGGGGGCCCCTGGGAACCACGCAGATAGCGGTGTGTGCCCTCAGGACAGACAATAGACCGAAACCCCCACGGAAGACGTGGGGTGTTGGCAGATGGGGTGCTGGGGAGAGGGGGGCTGGGTTGCATTGTAGAGGAGAGTGGGCCGGGAAGGTGGCTTTGATCTATGATTTGCAGGCTGCCGGGGAGTGAGCTCAGGAGCAGCTGTCTGGGGGAAGGTGCTCCAGGCAGGAGCACAGGCTGGGCGCCTGGGAAGGGGAGGAGGCCGGTGCGGCGACATGGAGCCGGCGAGGGGGGAAGGGAGGGCAGAGCAGAGAGATCTGGTGAGCGGGGAGGTGAGAGAGGCAGAGTGGGGTCTCCTAGGATGGGGCAGTGCGGTGCCGGGCCCCACCTACTCCAGGTGTGGGCTGAGCAGGGGCAGAGAATCGGGGTGGGGGGGGCCCCACCCTGCACACTGGGCCTGGCTCTATGCAGCCTGGGCAGGGTCTGTTACTTGGGGGACAACGTCCCTGCCTGTGTCTGCCAGCTCGGTGGTGGCTGTGGCCGTGGCCCTGGCCCTTGTGGACAGGAGGTGCCTTTGTGGCCACAGGGGTCTCGGAGTGCCCCAGGGGCGGGGCATCTTCCTGCTAGCTGGACACCCCTGGTGGCTGGAGAGCTGGTGCCCGGGCGGGCAGCCCGGCCAGAGGAGCAGGCTGCCGCTGGCCACCCCGGGCAGCGCCTCCCCTTAGGAGGCCGCTGGGGCCGGGCGGGCTTCGGGATGCTGGGATGTTGGTGGCAAGTAGGTTTGAGCCACCAGTGACCTGGGTCTGATTCCAGTGCGGGTGCTGCTCCCTGATGGGCCTGTGTAGAGGTCTCTTCAGCCCTGCCTTCAGACTTCAGCGTGTGCTCCCACCCACTAGGGGACGCCTCCCATTCAAACCCTGCCTCTCAGATCGATCCTGCCCCGTCTCCCCTCACTGCTCTGTCCCAGGAATCCCTCAGCCAGGGGCAGTGCCAGGAAATGCATACGAAGAGGCTGCCCCTGTGCTCAGGGCCTCGGCCCTGTGAACGCACGCAGTGTGCACAGCGGGTGCACGCGGCAAGTGCTTTCATAGCTCCACTGGGCAGATGGGAAACGGAGGCCCGGGGAGGTTCAGCAACTTGCCCGAAGCGGCACAGCTCAGACGTAGCAGAGATGGATATGAACCCTGGTGGCTTCTAGATACCACACCTTCAGCACCCTGCCAGGCCTCCTCTGAGAGGAGGCTCCCTCGGGAATCTCTCTTCCCGGAGGAATTTGTCCCTGCAGGATTTTGGCATGTGACCTCAGAGTGCCTGAGGTTGCCTGGCCTGGTGCTGGACCCAAACTATGCCCGTTTATCCTACAAGTGTGCCAGGCTCTGTGCCTGGAGCTGGCCTACCCAGGTGTGTGTGTGTGTGTGTGTGTGTGTGTGTGTGGCAGTGAACACGTTGATAATAGGTGACCGTGTAGTGATGTGTGTTAAGGAGGAAAATGCATGCCGAAACCGGTGTGGCTCAGTGGATAGAGTGTCGGTCTGCGGACTGAGGGGTCCCGGGTTCAACTCTGGTCAAGGACATGTACCTTGGTTGCAGGCACATCCCCAGTGGGGGGTGTGCAGGAGGCAGCTAGTCGATGTTTCTTTCTCATCGACGTTTCTATCTCTCTCTCTTCCTCTCTATAGAAAATCAATAAAATATATTTATAAAAATTTAAATAATAATAATAATAAAGGAAAATGCAGCCAGGTCATGGGATAGAGAGTCAGGACCAATGTGGAGGGGTGGGCAGGTGAGGCCTCAAGCACACGGATGAGCGCAGCGATGGCCAGGGAGATGTGCCAGGGAGCCGGGCAGCACGCAAAAGGACCCACGGCGGGTCCTCGCCTCAGCATGTTCCCAGCAAACCTGGTTCGAGGGCTTGGTTGGACTCTGTTGGTTTCCTAGAACGGCCATAGCAAGTTTCCCCAAACTGTGTGCCCTGCCTGACAACGTAGATGGGGGGGAGGCCAGCAGCCGCTGGCCTGGAGGGCGGCGCCCCAGCCTGGCCTGGCTCAGCCGGGCGCGGTGGGTCCCGGTCAGGCCGCAGCCTTCCTCTGGGCCGAGGTCACGCTGGGCTCTTTGCAGCCCTGCATTATTTATCACGTGGCCACCCTGGTGGTCCGCAGCCCTGTTGATGGAGGGAGGGAAACGACCCGGGGTGACAGTGGCCTATTTCCCAGAAGCCTTTGAGCCATCACCAGGCTAATTGGGGAGAGCCTTCCCCCATGTGTCCCGAGGCAGAGGGGTACCATGAGGCAGGAGAGAGGCCTGGGGCTGGTGTCCAGGCCCCTGTCCGGGCCCTGGCCAGGGAACCCTCGGGGCTTCTGGGGGCTCTGCTCTCCGAGGAGTGATAAAAGACAGCCCTGTCTCCCTGGGTTTTGAGACTCAAACGAGACCTTGCTTTTGCAATCTTTAAACCGGTGAGAGGGTGTGAAGACCTGGGGGAGGCTGGGGGCGGGGACACGGAGTGTGTGACCCTGCAGCTTGTCCTACTGGAAAGGATCCAGGAGCCCCAGAGACCTGGGGTAATTCTTCCAAGGTCCCCGCGTCTCAAGATTCCTCATTTGTCAGGAGCCGCAGACGGCACCTGCCTCAGAGCATCATCGAGCGGCCCCGGCGAATCGATCGATCTTCCGGAGGCCAGAGCGGATTCCCCGGGCGGAATACAGCCCCGAGCTTGTGTCTGGGTTCGGGGGCGGGGGTGGTGGGGGCACGGCCCCGAGCAGGGGTCTGCTGCTTCATTTCCCTGGGGGCCAGGCCCTCGACGACAGTGACTTGACCCCCCGCTCCCCGGAGGTGAAAGGTCCCCACTTTGCAGCCAGCGGTAATTCCCAGAACCATCCATCTCCCGCCGCCCCTTGCCTCCGCGTGCCGTCGTGGGGATGAGTGATGGGCGCCCCTGGAGGGCCCAAGCTGGGAATGGCTACAACAGGTTTATGCCGCGTGAGTGATGGTGTTTGCGCCGCTGACGCCGGGCGCCACGGGGACCGACAGTGCCGGGGATGAGACTTCACAGAGAACAACAATAAATACCTCAGGCAGTTTCCAGAGAGAGCCATTACCAGGCTGACAGACCACCAAAGGGTCCTGGGGAGAGGGGAGGGGGGGATAGGGTTGCTGGGATTGGGGAGGCCGGGCCCTGGGCTGGGGAGGAGGAGGAGGCCCTGGGCCGTTGGTGCGGGCCGAGGGCAGAAATGGAATTGGGAGGAATTGTCTTACATGGAGGAGAGCGGGGACCATGCTGTCACGGCAAATAGCAGCGCCAGGGTGTTTGAAAAATTTCAGAACCTGTATAATTCAAGACCAGGTTCCCTGGAGGGTGTGTGAGTGGCTGGCCGGCCGCAGGAGAGGGGGGCCGGGAGCCAAGAGAAGCCGACGATGTCCACAGACTCAGGATAGCGCAGCGGCGGCACGCTCCCCACCCTGGCCGCCCCGGGGCCAGCTGGGGGTTCGGGGGCCGGGAAACACCCCTCGCCCCGGTGGTCGCCCACCTGGCTGGGGGTCTCGGGTTGTTCTTGTGGTGGAGTGCTTCCCCCAGCCCACCCGCCTGGTGCCTGCACCTTTCTCGTTCCACTGAGGCTGCCCCTTAACATCTCCCGCGGGCCTCGCTTGGGGGACCCCGCCTAGGCCTGCCGAGCATGCCCGTGGTGTGATTCTGGCGTTGAAACCCCCTTCCTCGTTCGCCTCCTGTGGTCCACGCCGGAGCTGTGCTGCAGCCGGAACTCGGGGATGTCTGTGTTGCGGAAGCTGTGTCACCTGGACTAGAGGCCACAGCCCCGGGCCTCGGTTTGTTTATCTGTCAAATGGGCCGTGGAGGAATGGCGTGGCGGGTGGGTGGTTAGGACAAAGGAGATCATGCGCACAAGTTCTTCAGTCCGGTGCTTGGCCCGGTGTCAATGCTTCTAGAAGGTATCCTGTTGTTAGTTTTGATTAGTATTTCTAATGTAAACCTATGTTTTCCCCTAATGCAACAGAGCAGGAACCTTCTAGCAGTGCCTGGCCTCATACTTATAGGAGGCGTGGTGGTGAGGTAGGTAACACCTCCACTTCTTAACTTGCATCTTTTTTTTATTTTTATTGATTTCAAAGAGAAACATCAATGATGAGAGAGAATCATTGGTCAGCTGCCTCCTGCACCCGGGCCTGTGCCCTTGACTGGAACCGAACCTGGGACCCTTCAGCTCTCAGGCCGACCCTCGAGCCAGGGAGGTCAACCAGCTAGGGCTTCACTTTCATCTTAATCACCGCTACAAAGGCCCAGTCACTAAAGAAGGCCCTCGTCATGGGTTCTGGAGGTCGGCTCAAGGTCACAGGGCAGGGAGCCCTGGGATAACATGACACCCTCCTCCAACAACGCTTGCCCAGTGCCAGCATGGTCTTGGCGCCATGTGGCAACGTTTTCACTCCTCGGGCCTCCCTGTGAGGGCAGTGCTTTGCTTATCCCCGTTTTTCCATTGGGGAAACTGAGGCCCAAGGAGCCATGTTGCCTTCGCCCTAAGTCTCACAGCTGGAAGGCATGGGAGCCAGGTGACCCAGGCCCCAGGACTCACACTCCTCATTGCAGCTCAGGAGAGCCACATTTTAGGGTGCAGCACGTGAGTGGGCAGGGATACCTTGGCTCAGAAACCAAGAATGCATGGGCAGGGACTACCCCGGATGATAGAGGAGCGGGAAGCTGTCAGATAGCTTGGCAGGGGCAGAGGTCACAGTGCCCACTCACCCCCATTGCCCTGTAGACAGTGATTCTCCTCCTGGGGTCTTGCCAGCCTCTGCACAGCACTCACCTCATTTCTATAGCACCAACCTGCTGGGCTGTCGTCTGTGTTTCCTCATCTCCAAACCCCATACAAATGCACGTGCGTGCACACACACACACACACACACACACAGATACACATGCACATACACTCGTATACGCACCAACACATATTCAGGCAGATACATATACACACTGTGGACACACATATACACGTGTGTACACATACACAATACACGCACACACACAGGATATGAGCCCGAGGGGCAGGAGCGTGGGTTCGCACCCTCGCTGGCTCTTGAGCCTCATGAAGCTCAGCAGGGAGGCCGCCCAGCGGGGCCAGGTGCTCTGTGGGACCCGTCACCTTTCAAGCCTCAAGAAGCCCTTTGGGTTTGCAGCCTGGTGTTCCTGCAGCCAGCTGCTGGGCGTTGCAGAGAAGGCAGCAGGAGCCGGCGGCGGTGACGGTGGTGGTGGAGGGCCCCGCAGGGTCCGGAGCCCTCTTTGGCGTGGGGCAGTGCAGGATAGGGAGGCCAGGGGTGCAGGAGGACCTCGGGCATGCCTCATTTTACTTCCAGCTGAAGGACAGCAGTCTGATCCGTCACCTGTGGGGCAGAGGGTCCGTGTGGTTGGTGCACACGCCTTGCTTGGGTGACGGGGCGGGGAGGGGCAGTGTGGTGAGGGTGGGGGGTGAAAGTGCTGGCTACAACAATTGGAAGCTTGATGGGCAGGAGGACGGGTCTGGGGAGCCCCGAGTGACCCGCACTTGATGGAGAGGCGAGGGCAGGCTTTTCTGGAAGGAGTTGAGGCCTGATGGGATGGGATGGGGGAGGAGGGAGAGGCACCACAGGGTTTTGAATAGGAAAAGAAGTACACATGGGCTGGGACATGTAGGGCTCTAGCCCCTGAGAGGTAGGCCTGGGCAGGGAGGTGGGCGTGGTGAAGGCCGGGTAAGCCAGTGTGTGCCAGCCAGCCGTCCGTCACAGCCATCTTCACAGGGGGGAAAGCAATTTTTTAAATACAGTTGAACGGGAATGTCCTTAATACCACTGAACTATACCGTTAAAGATCAACTATACGGTGATCAGTTTTATGTTGCGCATATTCATTCTGCCACAATTAAAAATAATCGTTTAAAAATTCACCTTAACTTGCCTTTAAAGCCACCCCCACCCCACCCCCTCTCATTTTCTGCCCGCTAACTCCGCCCCCCACGTGGAAAGCCGTAACAAGCATGGCTGGCACGGCGGCAGGAGCCTGGCCGCGGGCTCCTCACAGGAAGAGCCCCTTTTGGAAAAGCAAACGGCAGGCTGTAGCCAGACCCACGGAGCGCCTCCTTCCCTCGGATCCCAGAGCTTCCACGCTGCAGCTTGTTCGAAGGAAGGAAGTCCTAACGAGCAAGAAAGCCGTCGATAGGGAGGTGTGTGTGGCTGCAGTGAAAATGCCCGGCCCACGCCAAAACCGGTTTGGCTCAGTGGATAGAGCCGTCGGCCTGCGGACTGGAAGGTCCCAGGTTCGATTCCGGTCAAGGGCATGTACCTTGGTTGCGGGCACATCCCCAATGGGGGGGGGGGTGCAAGAGGCAGCTGATCGATGCTTCTCTCTCATGGATGTTTCTAAATCTCTATCCCTCTCTCTTCCTCTCTATAAAAAAATCAATAAAATATATTAAATAAATAAAAGAAGAAGAAGAAGGAAAATGCCCGGCCGTGGGTACTGATCTCAACATGGCCGAACGTCAGGGCATCGAGACAAAGGTTCCAGAGGCCGCGGGGAAAGGAGGCGGCTCGGGGCGCCCAGGGGCCCCTCCCGCCCGGCAGATCTGTGTTCTTCCCCCCGGAGAAGGGACACGCACGCAGCGGTGTGTGCAGTAGTTCACGCGGGCTCCCCCAGAGCCTCCGGAGGAGTGATAAACAGATCTTTGCATCCTGGTGCTGGCTAATTTGTTTTCAATAGGTTTCAATCAATTACGCGGGGTCCTTGGGAAGGGGAAGTACACCAGTAATTGGCTAAAATAAATCACTCGGCACTTCAGAGGCCGCGCTCGGCGGAGAGGCGGGCCGCGGGGCCTTCGATTCCTAATAAACAGGCGCGTTCGTCCCCACCCCCGGGGCCCGGGCTCCATGGGAACGGCACACGAGGGCCCGGGAGGGGGGGCCCCGCGCGGCAGTGATGGATTCGGCCGCTCCACAAAGGTCACCTGAGCCTGGCGTGCCAGTCTTCCTCCCTGCGGCCCCCTGTGAGCGTTCTGGGGCCCCACAACAAAGCGTCAGAAATGGGGGCTTGCACAACAGAAATCTGTCCTCTCACAGTTCCGGGGGGCAGAGTGTGAGATCGGGGGGTCGGCGGGGCCATCCTCGGTGACCCTTGGTTTGTGGCCACATCCCTCCATAAGGTCACAGGGCAGGGAGCCCTGTCACAGCCTCTGTGGTCGCATGACCTGTGTGTGTCCGGCTCCCAGTCTCCTCCCCCTCTTATAACGACCCCAATCCTATGGGAGTAAGAGCCTGTCCCTGAATCACATCTTAGTCTGCAAAGGCCTAAGGCCTCCTTCAGAGGTACTGGGATTCGGGCTTTCGCATGTTTTCGGGGGACACATTCAGCCCACCGTACCTCCTTTTGGGTGAGAGCCCCAGAGGCGGGCTGCCTGCTGACCCACGCCGCCCCCTCTGCCTGTGGCTGGGAATGCGACCCATTCCGACCCCATGTTCCAGGCGTGCATGGTTCCCTTCTCCCCTCCTTCTCCTGCCTTTGGAGTCCAGGTTCCTTCAGACGAGTACTTTATTTCTGAATTTCCATCAGGCCCTAGCAAAGCGCTCCTCGACGAAGGGCTGTTTGAGCTGGGGGTGGGGGTGGGGGTGGGTGCGAGGGAAGAGGAGGGTGGGAAAGGTGACTGGCCTTCAGCAGTGGGAGAGGGGGGGGTAGGGGGGGGAGCGCCTGGCACAGGCCCTGTTCAATGTTCATAAAAATCATCCACGAGCCGAAACCAGTTTGGCTCAGTGGTAGAGCGTCGGCCTGCGGACTGAAGGGTCCCGGGTTCGATTCCGGTCAAGGGCATGTAACTTGGTTGCGGGCACATCCCCAGTAGGGGTGTGCAAGAGGCAGCTGATCAATGATTCTCCCTCATCGATGTTTCTAACTCTATCCCTCTCTCTTCCTCTCTGTAAAGAATCAATAAAATATTTTTTTTTAAATCATCCACGAGCCGAAACCGGTTTGGCTCAGTGGATAGAGCGTCGGCCTGCGGACTGAAAGGTCCCAGGTTCGGTTCCGGTCAAGGGCATGTACCTTGGTTGCGGGCACATCTCCTGTAGGAGATGTTGATCGATGTTTCTCTCTCATTGATGTTTCTAACTCTCTACCCCTCTTCCTTCCTCTCTGTAAAAAATCAATACAAATATACTTTTAAAAAAATCATCCATGAGCTGAGTGAATGGGTCACACACATCACTTCTGGCGGGAAGATCCCAGGAGGTGGGGAAGGGATGAAGTGGGGGGCGGCTCGTGGGGGACAGCGGGATGGGGGTGGGCACTCTGCAGACACCGAGCCTGCGGGAGGGCAGCCCACAGCAAGGGCAGCCAGAGGGGCAAATAGGCATGGGGCTTGGAGGCTGAGGGCTGGGGTTAGGAGAACCACATTGAAGCCCTGCGCCCTGTGGTTATGAGGACCTGGATATGCATCATAGATTTTGACCCTGGCAGCCACCGACTGGGAGGTCACCCTGACCCTTCCTGACGTCCTGGGGGTGAAGGAACCAGATGAGTCATCCAGTCCGTGTTTTCTCAGCACTCCATGCGTTTTAGTTCATCTGCTCCTTTCCTGGGTAGGGGAAAATAGGATTATCCCCATTTTGTAGGTGAGGAAAACCGAGGCTCTGCAGGATTGTGGCACTTGATGTCCAAGCAGAGAGCCGTGTGGCCCCTGCTGTTAACTGCTGCACCTGCCAAGGCAGAGAGGGAGTCTGAGGGAGCCTGGCCTCCCGTGCAGCCAGTCAGCACTGGGGCCGGCGGAGCTGGGCGTCCAGGTTACGGTCTGGTTCTCAGCCCGTCCGCCGTCCTCACTGTTGGTCCTCTGTCCGCGGTTATGCACAAGCCTCACTCCGGAAGAAGGAGGGGGAGGAGTGCTAAGTGGTCCGAGGTGAGGCCCTGCCAGGCCCACGGGCAAGGTCACACCCTGGAATGTTTGTGGAGCAGGGAAGGGCCACATCCAGCCTAACTGTCCGTGGATGCGGGGGCGGGGGGAGGAGGGGGGAGTCTCCTTGAAGCTTTAACAAGATCCGCCTGGTAACGGAGGCAGGTGGTGGCTCTGGGGGGTCTGAAACCAGGAAGTAGAGTCTCATTCCAACACGGGCCAGGCCTGAGTCCTCATGGAGGATGCAACGCAGATGGTGATGGAGTGAGAAGGGGAGGATACAAGGGTGTCCTGGGGGGGGGGGGGGCAGGGTAGCGAGGTCAGGGAGAGTCCCCTCCGAGGACACAACAAGCAAAGCTGGCCCCCGAACAAAGGGGAAGGAAGCGGGGACAGTGGGGACGTGCGGAGGCCCCGGGTTCTGAGCTGGCCCGGCCCGTGCGCAGACAGCGAGACACAGGAGCCCCTGACCGGGGGCTGGACCTGTTCTGGATCCACGATTCTCTCTTCCCTGCGGCTTTCTCTGACATCCAGGGGTCACTGGTCTTTGTCGGCACATTGTCTGCCAAGGGTGACCTTGGGGAGGCAGCACCCAGCGAGGAAGAGCAAGAGCCCAAGCGCCCGGCCTGCAGCCAGCCGCCCCCGGGCCTGCCCAGCTCCCCGCTCCCCCCCCCCCGCGGGGGGCTGTCTAGTGGAGCACCCCGCTCCTTCAAGGAACTCTGGGTCCCCGCTCCGAGCCAGGTCAGAGCCCCCGTGAAATTACAGCTGTACGACACGGCGGGGGGGGAGCCGGCCCTCGCGCCCTGCCTGTAATTACGGCCCGCCGAGGGCAGGCCGCCGCAGTCCAATTAATTAAACAAGGCAGCGACCCAAATTATGATCCCTCGCCTCGTGCGGCGCAGTATTTTTAACCTTAACTGTCGCAGCCGGGCTTAAATTTCCTATCTGGACAGAAGTGTCACCCGCGGGAGAAGGAGTGGTGTTGAACCGAACCTCGCAGGTGACAGACCCTGTAATTAGAAACGGTAGTGTCCCCGAGACGGGTCTTTAAAACTGTCAGGAGCCAAGCGGCCGTCATTTGATACAAGACTATCATTACCCACGAACCTATTAGCTGCAGGTAAATAACATGTCAGGCCCGGCCGGGGAGCGGGCGGCCCGGGGAATCCGCTGACGCTTATTAGGACCAGCGGCGCGGAAGATGGATGGTCCCCCTCCTCCGTCCCTTCGTTAGGAGGCAGGGTCAGGTGTGGCTGCGGTCTCGAAGGGGACCCTGGGCTGCTGACCGGGCAGAAAGCCCTGCCTCCTTCCTTCCTAGCAGCCCCTCCCTCCCTCCCCGCAGCCCCCACATCTCTTCCAGACCCCGGGGAACGCTGATCCCGGCGGCGGGAGGACCAGAGGGGTGGTGGGCAGAGCAGACGCCCCGCTCACCAGAGGGCAATCTCAGTGGGAAGGCACCTGGACCCTCCCTGGGGTGACCTCTCTCAAAGCCCGGGCTCGGGAAGGGGGGGTGGTACAACAGCACGTGAGGGTGTGGGGACCCCGCTGGGCTGAGTGCGTTCGGGCTGCCGGACACCCGTCTGCCCCCTTTCCTCGCATGGTTAGGAAGCGAGATCTGGAGAGGCCTCCGGGGCCCTGGGGCCTGGTTTCCCCCAGTGCAGGGTGCAGGCCAGCCTGACCACAGCGGTCACGGATGTTACACGGTCGTTACACAGATGCCCTTGCGGTGATGTGACTGCCGTGCTAATGTGCGCCTGCAGGATGTAGTCGCCGGGTGGGATCGTGGGGATCTGGGCTCAGGACCAGTGTACTGGCGAGTGAGGGTGGCCACTTAGAGGCAATTTTATAGCAGATCCATCGGCCCCGGGCCGGATGTGCAGGTAACAGGAAGCCTGGACTCGAACTGACTTAAAGAGTCGGGGATTTCAGTGTCCCAGAACACGGGTGCAGAGGTGGGCCGGCTGGGCCCCGGGCCAGGGCACCTCAGCCTGGCTCTCCCTCTCTGCTGGGCTCCGCCCTGGGGTTGTTCGTGACATAAATGAAGCATGTAGGAAGATGACGTTCTGGGCAGCATGTGCAGATATTAAATCGCTGGATGGAGAATTCTTTCTGTGCCCAACCATCCACCCGCCAGTACACACTCGGGTGCACACACCAGTACCACCCACATGCACACACAAATGCCCCACCTGCACACGCACTTGTACATATGCACACCAGTCTACACTGTTTATACATATACTCATATGCATATACACATGCACACACACACATGCCCCTTCCCCACACACACACACTCTCTCTCTCTCTCTCTCTCCTTGGGATCCTGATTTTTTAATGTTTGCTCGGTGCCCCTCCATCCTCGTGTCTGTGGATAGACAGACCCGCTGGGCTCGCTCACTGCCACCCAGCGAGGAGAGCCTTGGGTGATGTGCGAGGTGCCCGGAGGGAAGGGTGGTGCCAGGGGCTGGGGTGGCAGAGAGCAGGGTGATACAGGCGGGCAGGGGGTGGGCTTCTCCTACATGCACGTTAGCCTCGCCTGTGGCCACACCGTCCACAGAACTTCCTGCGGGGAGGGCCAATGTTCTGTTGGCACAGTCCCTTGTGGTCACCACCAGTCATTGAGCATTGAGGTGTGGCCAGTGGGGCCCAGGAACTGCATTTTTCACTCTATTTCACTTTAGTATTTTAGTATATATAGGCACGTGCGGCAGCTTTGTGGGATGGCACAGCTCCGTGGGACACAGGGGAAGAAGCATTTCTCCCCTGTGTGGACGCCGAGGGGGGACTTTGCAGATGGCTGGGGTCTGCACTCAGCCCAGGGCGAGACGGTGGGTCCCCCCAGAGGAAGGAGGGTGGGGTATTCCAGGAAAAGGGGATGAGACCAGCAAAGGAAGGGGTGGGAAGGGCAGGGTCCGGTGGGCATCACAGAGACTCCTGGAGTGGCCGGCGTGCTGTGAGGATGGAAGAATGGAACAGGAGGTTGGCCCAGCCGGGAGTTGCCTGGAGCACCATTCTCAGGGGCGAGGTGTTTCCTTTCAGGTGGAAATCATGGGTGTCCGTGCGGTTGTGAACCCGGGAGGTGTGGTGGTGCAGGAATACTGACCGTGGCCGCTGACCTTCACTAGCCGTGTGCCTGGCCCTGTGCTGAGCTCTTCCGGCCTCAGATCACTCCCTCACGCATCTGCCATGAGAGTTCCCGCTGCATGCTGGGAGAGACAGGCAGGGAGCAGAAGCCCCCCATCCCCACCATCCAGCCTCCCGCCCTCCCCGTGGGCCCGGGGGTCTTGTGCCAGCACCCCCTCTCCTCCAGTCGCAGACCAGGTCTGCACGCCACCGTCCTCCACACTTGGAACCCACAGCGCTGCTTGGCTGGGGGGCTCTTCTTCTCCCTTCCCCGGGGGTGCAGTGTTGCCAGAGCGTGTCACGGTGACATATTTGGTTGGCCTGGCTGTCTGGCTGGGAAGATCCATCAGCCGGCGTCCTCGACGCTCGCCAGCCCGGACCACGTTTTAATTTGCCAGTCTGTGGGTTTCCTATACACGTATTCATCTATATTTGTGTCAGGCGAGATTGCTTTTGTCTTCCTCCGCCTGCTAATAAATCCCTCTGTAGCTCTCTGGCCTCCGCATTCCGCTTAGCTGGTATCCGGTTTGGAAATTGAGTTTGGGGGTTGTGGTGACTCAGAGGGAAAACAACTCAAGAAGCCAAACCCCCTCCCCATCCTCCACCCCCCACTTCTGAGGCTGCTGGGCTGAGGGTATGGGGGCAGTTGGGCGTTGTGGGGTTTCCCAGTGGAAACCACGGGGCTACTCCTGCTCGGCCAATGGCTGCTGTACGCTCGGCAGGGCTGCCATGACTCAGGCAGCCTACGCAGCAGAGACCCACTTTCTCTTTCTCGCCGTTCTGGACGCTGGAAGTCCGAGACGAAGGTGTCGGCAGGGTTGGTTTCTTCTGAGGCCTCTCCTTGAAAGAGGACCCACTCTGATTACTTCGTTTAACTTAATCACCTCCTCCAAGCCCCCGCCTCCAGATCCATTCTGAGGTCCTGGGGGTTTGGGCTTCAATGGATGGATTTCAGGGAGGACAGTTCCGCTCATAACCGGCGCCATTTTTCCCCCCCAATTGCCTTTGAAGTCCGACAGTCGCCGGGAAGTATATGGAAGGGTACTCCTCGTGTGTTTACAAGCTGAGCTCACTGTGTTCCGACACCGAGATAGGAAATGGAACCTGGTCAGCTCCCAGAAGCCCCGTGGGTCCCTGGTTGGCCTCTGTCTCCCTAGTGCAGTCACTGCCCCGACTTCTAATCTCATGAGATAATTTTTTTAAAAAAACTAGTGATGTTCCAAAGTGACATATTCTGGGTGGCTTCTGCCTACTCGCCGCTCTGTTTCAGCGCCCCCCGGGGCGGGCTGGGGAGAAGCAGAGACAGCTCAGGAGGCGGGACAAGCCACTGGGCCTTTGCAGGTGGGCCGCCTGCAGGAGGAGACGTGGTCGGCGGGGCGTGCCTGGAGTGGGCTTGGTGCTGAGTCTTCCTGCGGCTGCTTCACAGAAACACGGGCCCGAAGCAAAGAGGCCACCCCATAAACTTGATGTGCTGAGGAAAGTCGATTTAATTTGTGGAGTTTTCTTGGTTTGCTTTCATCCAGTGTGTGTGTTTGTTTTGTTTTGTTTTTGTCTTTTACTTGCATCCTGGCACCCCTGACCTTGACCTTCAGAAGGACGGTTCATAAACATCTACGTGCGTGCCTGCGTGCCTGCGTGCATCCGTTGGGGACTATCTGTACGTCGGGTCTGTGACCTCAGGGAGCTGACACTCCCCACCATCTGCATCCCAACCCGCCAGCACTTAGCGACAGGCACACGGGTTGGGATGCATTAGCCCTGATGGTGGGGATTGGCGCTGGGGGGAAGATGGCCACAGCGGGGGGCACAGACCTGAGCCGGGACCTGAAGGGAAGAGGGGGTTGGGGTGACCTCAGTGGAGATAGCAGCGTCGCAGTGGGGAGGGGTACAGCAGGGACGAGGGCTGGAAGGCTGGACCCGGCAGGGCTTTTCACGGGGTGGGGGATGTGGCCTGCCCGTGGCGATGGGCTTTGTGTGGGCACCCGTGGAAACGAAGCTGACTGACAAGTGGGACCTCAGACGTGGACCAGTCCAAGAGCCGGGCTTTGGGGAGAGAGAGGGAGAGTTCTGTTCTGGGGAGGTAGGGCTGGTGGGGACTTGGAGGCACTGGGCCCGCTCAGAACCGCAGGCAGGGGCCGGCTGGGCGAACCCACGGCTTGTTCACCTCCGGAGCCCAGAGCTCCAGGGGTCGGGCCCGATGCCCAGAACCATGGTGAACAAGGGGAGACGCAGGTCACCAAGGAGGAGGCCAAAGGCCTCTCCAGGCCATGGCAGGGCCACAGCCCTCCTTGCCCAGCTGGCCCACTCCAGGGGGCACTTTGGCTCCGGTCCCTGGCTGCTCCCAGACGCCGAGTCCTGCAGCCCTGGGTCTGACTGAGCTCCACCCGCCTGGCTTTGCCCGGGCCCTCCCCCCCTGTCGTCAGCGTACCTGGTGATGTTCAGTGGGTGCCTAATAATTGTGAAATTCCCCTGAACTGAGACCTGAGAAGGCTCCATCTAAGGCAGAACAATGCCGGCTGGCCAGGCTGCGGGGCGGGGCCCGCTGCCAGCCTGACGCCTCTGCCACCTGTCTGCCCCCCTCCCCCCTCCCCCCCCCCCCCCCCCCCCCCCCCCCCGTGCACACACAGCTCGCGGTGAGCCTCCTTCACAAGGACTCGTGGGCGAGTGCCAGCCCCTCCTCCCCCAACCACGGCCTGCAGCGGGCTTTGAGGTGTTAAGATTCGAGCCCCCCCTCCCCAGCCCCCACGTCCTGATTGCCCCTCCTGATCTCTCCGTCCCCTGCAGACGGTCTCTCTGACAGAACCTGACAAGAGCCATTTCCAAGATGGATTGATTCAATTTAGCACAAATTTTTGCTGGATTTGGTGACGTATGGCTCCCTGTTGGAACCGCTTCGAATGTGACTCCAAAGAGAGAGGGTTTATTAGGCCAGGCAGCCCCGAGCAGGTGGGGTTCTGGGGGGCGGGGGGAGTGCCTCCAGCGTGGCCACCATCTTGTGTGCCTGTGCTGGGGTCCCCTGGCGCCCCCACCCGTTCGTCCCCCAGCTCTCCCGTCATTAGGGGGCCTCTCAGCCCTGCTTGCGGGGGGGGGGGGGGGGGTGCCTGCGAGCCGGCTTTTCATTATACTCCAGGGCCTGGATTTCCATTTTATTCCCAGAAGCAAAGTTTTGCTATTGTCGCAGACCCCCACCGTGGGAGGCCCAGCTCTAAAGACGTCTTCCCTCCGGACTGATAAATTCTTAATGGAGCTGCAGCTCCGGCAGGCACACTGCGCTTGGCCAGGCTCACCCCAGGCCCGGGCCAGCGAGGGGCGTGTGTGTGTGTGTGTGTGTGTGTGTGTGTGTGTGTGTAGCCTGCTCAGCCCCCCTGCACGAGGGCACGCACACACACACACACACACACACACACACACACACCACAGCTGGCGGCCGTGCTTGGCACCGGAAGCTGGACACTCAGCAAGGGCTGGGCTCCTCCGATGGTCCCCGCTGGAGGAAAACACTAGGAGGGAGGGGGAAACCCAGCCTGGGTCAGGGAGGCGGGACCCCAAGTGTGGCCGGCCTCCCACGGCTCCCACGCCACAGGTGCAAAAGTCAGAGTCACCGTTCGAACTACAAGCCCTTTGGGACCCACTTCAAAGCCTCCTGCTCCGTCTTGAATCCACCTCCGACGCCCCTTCATCTGCTCACTCCAGCCACGCGGCTGCTGCTGTGCTGTGACCCACCAGGCACACTCAGCCTGCGGGCCTGTGGACCTGCCGCCCCCCCCCCCAACCCCCGATCTCCACACTGCTCCTGCTCCCGCTCCTTCAGGCCTTTGTTCAAAAGTCAGCTGCTCCGTGAGGTCGGCCACGTGGACATTTAACACCGAGTTCCTCTCCTGGCTCTATTTGTTTCCCTTTGTATTGGTCACTCTTTAACCACATGTACGGGTGAGCTCCGTGAAGACAGGGATCACCCTGTTCTCTTTACTGCCATGTCCCCCACGCTCAGAACAGCGCCTGGCTCTCAGGAAGTATCGGGCCGACGTAAGGGCTGCTGGGTGAGCCACAGGCTCCCGGGCCGCCTCCGCTGGACGTAAGGAAGCCGGAGCCCAGCTCCATTTTCCCTCCACGTGTGTGGCAGGCTGAAAAGTGGCCCCCAAAGACGTGTCCGTGCCCTAATGCCTGCACCCTGCCAATGCGGCCTGATTCGGAAACGGGGGTCTGGCAGGTGTGATTATGTTCAGGATTGTGAGGTGGGAGTGTCCTGGGTTTTCCAGGTGGGCCCTGCAATCACAAGCGTCCTTATAAGAGAGAGGCAGAGCTTTGCATCAGCTGGTGTGGCTCAGTGGTTGAGGGCCAACCAAGAGGTTGCACCAGCCGAGACCGGTTTGGCTCAGTGGATGGAGCGTCGGCCTGCGGACTGAAGGGTCCGGGGTTCGGTTCCAGTCAAGGGCATGTGCCTGGGTTGTGGGCACATCCCCGGTGGGAGGTGTGCAGGAGGCAGCTGGTCGATGATTCTCTCTCATCGATGTTTCTAGCTCTCTAGCCCTCTCCTTTCCTCTCTGTAAAAGATCAATAAAATATATATATATTTTAAAAAAGGTTGCACCAAGAGGTCACCAGCTTGATTCCCGGTCTGGGCTCCCAGGTCTCAGGCTGGATCTCAGGAGGGCAATGCAGGAGGAGGCAGACGATCGATACTGAGGTTTCTTCCTGACATTTCCATCTCTCTCTAAAATCAGTAAAACATATTCACAAAAGAGAGCGGCAGAGAGCCACCTGAGACACGGTAGAGAAGGCCACGTGACCACGAGGGAGGCGGAGACTGGAGGGATGTGGCCAAGGAGCACCTGGAGCCTGGGAGCTGGAAGGACCCTCCCCTGGAGCCTCCACACGAAGCACAGCCCTGCCCACACCGTGACTTCACCTGGCACCTGGCTGCACTCTGTCCCCTCTCTCCCACCCCCATGCCACGTCCACTCTCCGCCACTCCCCGCCTAGATACCACCCCAATCCGCAGCTTCCAGTGCCCACGGAGACCCAGACAGAGCCTCGCGGGGGGAGGGGGGCCTCCATGCTGCCTGTCTGGCCCCTGCCCGGCTTACCTCCGTGTTGTACTAAATAGTACCAGGTGCCACATTAGCCTGCTGTGGCTGCCACAACCAACCAACGGCCGCACTCGGTGGGCTAAGCAGCACCAGCGTGTTCTCTCGTGGTTCTGCAGGCCAGGAGCTGGAAATCAGTGTCACTGGGGTGACGTCAAGGTGCGGGCGGGGCTGTGCTCCGTGTGGAGGCTCCTGGGGAGGGTCCTTCCTCGATCCCCCAGCTCCCAGGGATGACCGGGGCTCCTCGGCCCTGACCACACGCTCCAGTCTCTGCCTCCGTGGCGCCGTGGCCTTCTCCGCTTGTGTCTCAGCACTGTCCCTGTGTCCCCAGCCTGGCTCAGCCCCGCCGTGAGGATCATTACACCTCAGCCATGAAGCGAGGGTTCAGGAGGGTCTCCCTCTGCCCTGGGGTCACGCTGGGGCCCGGCAGGGACCCCTCAAAACCGAACTTGGACCTGGAGCCCCATTCCTGTGGCCCAGAGGGAACAGAGCAGGTGAGACGCCAGGCGGCCAAGGGAAGGCCGTTGGGCCACAGGGCAGCACCCCACACTGCAGCCTGGGTCTTCCAGGGGGACCCAGACCCCGCCCCTCCCCAGGGCCCAGGCCCACAGGCAGCCTGGCGATGATTTCCCCACATCCTTGCAATCGCCATTTGTCTCGGGCGGGCGGGCCGTTGAAACCCCAAACTTCAAAGTGGCAATGTGCTAATCGGGCCCCTTCTCAGTATTGGGGGTTGGGGGGGGTTGCTTTTGATATGTGTGGTATTTTCTCCCTCTCTTTTGAGGCAAATGGCTGATTGATTGCTTTTCATCTCCTACTTTGAGTAGCTGTAAGAGCTGCTTTGTGTAAACATCAATTACCAGCGCGTAATAAATTAGGGTCCCTCGCACCACACGCATTAGAGTCCGGCCCAATATCAAAGTGCTCCCATCACCCGGCCGCGGAGGTGGGCTGGTCAGCTGAGTGGGGCCCCGGCAGAGACTGTGCGCTAATTTAATTACAAACCTTGCAAGATCGGGGAGGACAGAGGGACCCCAGCCTCACCTGTTCCCTTCCAGCACGGGGACAGCTGGGCAGGTCGAGGGTCAGGGCCTTCAGCAGGTCCCCCCACACTTCTGACCCTAAACCCCAGCATGCAGTGTGGGGCTCACCTGGAGGACCTCGGGACACCTCTGAGCCCCGGCCTGCCTGCTGTCTCAGGACAAAAGGGGCATCTTCCCTCCCCCGTCCCCAGCCTGACCGCACCCCCCGGCGTCCCTGGGCCTCCCAGGCCTCATCGCTCCTCCAGGAGGCTGAAGGGCCTCCTTCCCCCGTGGACGCCCACCGCTGCCCTGCCCCCCACTCTTCTACCCTTGCTCTTGGAAGCCCCAGGCTGCACATCCCAGGTGGGGGTTGGGGTGCGGGTGTGGGGTCGGGCCTTGGGGAGGGCCTGGACTCTGCATTTCTGCTCCTAGGTGATGCTGCTGGGTGTGTGGGGACCCCACTTTGAGAACCAGCACATGTTGGAATCCTTGGGGGCTCCCCAAAAAGCAAAAGGCCCTCAAGGCCCAAAGGTGAGTCCATGCTGTGACCAGGGCTATCAGAGCCCCGGGAAGCCTTGGGCAGAGAGCCAGGGGCTCTCTAGGATGCTGCTGCTCCTAACACCTCCTTCTCCTCAGAGCATCCTCTGCCCTCTGGGCCCCTCTCTCCTCCTTCTCTCCCTCCCCTCTCCTTCCCCCTGCCTCTCTTCTCTGCCCTCTGACCCCCTGTTCTCTCCACCTCCTTCCCCTCCCTCTCCCCTCTCCCCCTTCCCTTCTCTCCTTCCTTTTCCCTCATCACTGCCCCTCCCCCTCCCTCCACTCTGGCCCTGAGCCCCTGGGGCTTCCCTGGGAAGAGACCCAACTGCCGCTCCATTTCCGGTCATGAGAGCCCCTTCTCTCCCTTGTGCCCTCTGAATCCTTCTCTCCCCCCCCCCCCCCCGCATCAGAGTAGCCCCTGCCTTTGAGCCTCCCCACCCCACGGCAGCCCTCGGAGGAGGGAAGAAGGCGGCCAGGCCTGGGGAGGGGTGGGCAGGCCTGGCTTTGCAGCCCCTTGGCCTGGCCCTGCCAGGAGCAGTGCCCACTGGAGGTTTGGCACAGCCCCCTGAGAGGTTGCCAAGCCCCATTTCTCACACACACACACGCTACGCCTCTCTCTTGCCCAAACACCTCAGACACAGGCGCCCACAGAGCCCAGAGGCTCCAGCCTTTGTTCCTGGGAAGGGCCCCTCGGCCGGAATCCATCATCTGGGATGGAGATTTCTCAAGGCCAGACTGCAGGGCCTCGTCCCCAGCACCCCTCCCCCAGCTGCCGCTCCCCTCCCCTCCCTCCCCTGCCAGTATCTGCCCTGCGGCTCGCAGGGATCCTGGGAGCCAGGTCAGAGTTAGTCAGTCAGAGGCTTGGCAAGGATATGCGTGTGCGTGTGCACACTCACATTTGTATGCCTCCCCTGTGTGCGCGCATTTGTGTCTGTGTACACGTGTGTACGTTTGTGAGTGTATGTATATCTGTGTGCATGTTTGTGAGCGTGGGTGAGGGGTTGGCATGCACCTGAGTGTGTCTGTGTGTATATACATGCACGTGTGCCCATGTGTGTGTGTGTGTGCTCACGTGTGTGGGCACACACGCGAACACTCGCACGTTTGTGCTCGTGTGTGCACACACTCCTCCCTCCGCTCCCTCGGCTCCCAGGGTGCCTCCCATTGACGAATGAGCACTGATATTTCCCAAGCAGCATTCCAGCTCCCTGAAGTCACAGTTTCCATCTGCAGGCGCTGCCTGCCTCTGCCCCGTGCCTGTCCCTGTCCCAGGGGCCTTCACCCCAGCCTGGAGGGTGCCCGGGGAGCCAGGGGCCGCCTGGTGTCGCCCCACGCTGCCTCCCGTGTCCTCTTGCAGGTCTTCTGTAGACTCCTGCTTGACAGGGTTAAGTAGCAGCGCGCTGGCATTGCAGGGAAGAAATACAACTGCTCCTGTTAGCTCGTGGCCTGGGGTCACCCTGGAGTTTGCTGATGAGCTCTGGCAGCTGGCAGGCGGGTGGGGCTGCGAGAGGAGGCAGCAGCCTCTGAAAGAAGGACCCCAGGCTGCTTCCAGCTCACACCTGCCTTTGCTCAGGGCTCAGGGCGGCATTTTCAATGTATGGGGGGAGGGGAGAAGAGGGGATTATCTGAGCAGGGGGGGCCAGGGATGACCCCATGTTCTTCCAGGGTGCACTGTGGTTGGCTCTGCAGAACTGGGCTCTGAGGATCCAGTCAGGTGGGGCAGGAGACCATCAGAGCCCACAGCAACGCTCTCTGGGTGGGTCCCAGGGGGGCCCCAGTGTATGTTGGCAGGGCCTTCTAGGCACCCCCAAAGTATTAGGAGCTGCTTTCCTCCCTTCTCTTCTGTCAAGACCTTAAGCCAACCTGCCGTCCCGCTGGTTCTGTGGCTAGTGGGTACTCCCCATCCGGCTCCCCGGACTCCCACTCAGACCCAGCTCTTACCACCGGGCGGGCACATGGGACAGGAGGTGGGGGCCATCAGGGACTGGGTGCAGAGAAATGACATGCCCAATGGCGGGAAGGGAGGCCGTAGGGTGCCAGCCCTGTGCTGTGGGCAGCCGCCTGGTGGGCATCACCTGTCTTCACTCAGATCCCTCCCTCCTGCCAGTGCATCCTCAGAGCAAAACCCATGGTCCCCGCCCGCAGGCAGGTCATTGCACAGGAGCCTCGCTGGCTCAGGTCCTGAGGCGTGCTCACTCCTGCAGCAGGAGGAGGCGGGGACCCCGAGGCCCAGAGACAGCGCTCTGGCCCAGCCCCTGAACCTCCGTGTGCCTCGGTTTCCTCGTCTGTGAAATGGGCTGGCAGGGACTTGAAAGAGCTTATGTGCATAAAAAACTTCTGGAAGATTCCAGGCACAGAATGGCAGCCCGATACACGTTAGCATCGGTGCTGCTTGTCTTGGGACCCGGTAAAGACCTCCTCACACGGGGCTGCAGCCCGGAGCGCCCCCTCCCCTGCTCCCGGCCTTACACTGAAGCCATTTGCCGGGAGAAAGGAAATGGCTGGTGCCCTCCCCCCAAAAACCTCTGCTCCCCGCACCCCCATGCTCCCCGCCCCCCATGCTCCCCGCCCCCCCTCAATCCCCCCCCTCCCAGTCCCCGAGCCAGCCCTCTCGCTCCAGTTCTGAGCAGCTTCCTTTTTTCCTTTCTCTTTTTTTTTATCTTGCCAGCAGAGCATCTTCCAGCCGGCCATTCCATTTCATTTCTGGTCTTCGGAGAGTGACATTTACATATTAATATTTTCCGGGGGAGCCCCGCGCAGGCAGGAGCAAGCGTCTGCCTCGTGGCCTCCCGTCCTGTGCGGGAGATAAAGCGCCGGCGCGGCCATGAATAACGCGGGCGGGCGCGGCGTGGCCGTGAACGGCCGCGCGTTTGCCCTGTCAGCATGTGGTACATCTGCTCAACAACTGATTTAGCGCTCCTTTCTCCTCCCAAGGTTTATCTCCACTTACAGGGGACGCGCTCTTTGTGAGGGCCTGTCTCTCCTCCCTGCCTCCCTGTCACTGCCTGCCACCATCCCCCCCCCCCCCCCCCGCGCGGGGCGCCGGAGACAGGGCCCCCGGCCCGCGGCACAATGCTGGGCGCTGTGAGCCGGAGCCGGGCACAGCAGGCACGCCAGCCGGGTTATCTCTCCCCTGCAGAGGCCGCCGGCTCTGGCCCGCTGTCCCCGGCCCCCCGGGCATCTGTGCTTCCCGGCGGTCCGGGGTGACCTGAGGCAGCTGCTCCGGCGTGCGCGGGGGGCTTCGGGAGTGACCACGGGTTTTGTTCTCACAGGCTGCGAGCGTCCGGGGAGGGTGTGGGGTCTGTGGGAAATGAGGATGCTCACCCGGATGGTACAGCCCACAGCCGTGGTTGTGGAAGGCACCACGAACCCCGGCAGCAGTACCCTGAGCCCGTGCCTGCGTTGCCCGTGGCATCCCACTAGCTGTGTGGCAGAGCTGTGACCCTCGGCATTGTTCACCAGGGGAGACCGAGGCACAGAGAGGGGAAGGGGTTCGGCCAAGGTCACACAGCCCGGAGCCAACCCCAGGCGGCACGGGAAAGTTCAGGGTGGCCGTGTGTCCAGGTTCCAGTCCCAACTCCCCTCCAGGCCAGCTGTTGCCCTCCCCGAGACTCAGTTTCCCCTGCTGTAAAGCGGGGGTAACGCGCCACGCTGGGATGCGGTTCGGAGTCGTCGCAAAGCCAGACCTGGTGTGTGTGAGCTGGCCTTCTGTTGCTCCGTGTGCAGAGCACACACACTCTTAGGGGGTTGGGCTGTGTTGGGAGCCCACGTGGTTATAAAAAGAACCTGTCACGAGACTCGCCCCAGCCGCCTGAGATGCTCAGCCAGGAAGTGCCGGTCTGGTCCCCCAGCTTGCTTGGGGTCCCTCTCCCCGTCTGCCTGTCCATCAGCCCGTTTCTGGCTCCTTAATCCGTGCGGTGAAGGCACACCTGGCGCCATCCAGGCACCTGCCCAGTCCCGTGGTTGTGAGACTAGAGAACCTGGTCTCTGCACCAGGACAGGTCACGCTCGTCCTCAGGAAACACCGGTTCCTGTTTCCAGTCGGGGGCCACGACGGGGGGCTGGGACCCCAGGGAGGAGCCCCCCCATACAGCCCTGTCTCCCTCCGTAGAACTCCCTCCGACGACGACGCGGTGTTCTAAACCTGAGCCGTGCAGCACGCCAGCCACCAGCCACGGGTGGTTATTGATCCCTTGCAATGTGACTCGTGAGACCAGGACTCGGGATGTCATTTAATGCCAATCGATGGACAGGAGTGCTCACACACGGCTCGGGGCCACCGTGGTGGGCAGCGCCGGCCGCTCGGGGGGCTGGTCTCGCGGCCGTAGGGCTGGCCCGCCCGTGTAGGTCAATCTCAGCCCTCCCCGAGTGTGGGCCCGGACCATTTCCCTTTCTGTGGCCCTCAGTTTCCCCTCAAGCAATTCGGGATCATGAAGCAGCTCGCTCACGGGGCTGTTGTGGGGGCTCCGAGAGACCCAGGCTCCATCCAGGGTGGGGTGGGCTCTGTCGGGGTGTCCAGCTTTGATCTTCTCACAGTTACCTTTGTCACCCTCTTCGTGACGGAGGTGCCCCGTGTGCCCCCCTTTCTCCCTGAGACCGTGGTCGGGGGTTCTGGAAGCCTGGCCGTAGCTGAGGAATGAGGCAGGGCCTGTGCCTGGTGACCCACATGCTTCGTACTCTGGCCTTTCTGGTGCCCAGGGAGATGGGGGACCCCCCCCCCCACACACACACACGGGTAGACATGGAAGGGCTCCGTGGGTAAGGTGGGTGGAGCTCTGGGAGGAGGAGGAGACGTAGGGGTAGCAGGCATTGTTGCAGGGCCTGGGAGCAGAAGGGAGGGAGCCTGGCCCCTTAAGGCCTCTGGACAGATGACCAGCACCTCTGTGTGGTGTGTAGCAGCTGGCAGAGGCTGGCCAGAGGTCTTCACCCCAGAACTGGGAAGCTTGGGGAGTGAGTCTGGGTCTTCAGGAAGGTTAACGCGGATGCAGCAAATCTCTGACCCAGGGGCGGCCCTTCTGCCCTGGCCAGGAGGTTTCTGACCCACTGACTGCTGATGGCAGCCCAGCGACGCTTCCTGAGGCCCCAGGGCAGAGGGCAGAGGGCAGGGGGCCCTGGGCCCAGGCCTGGGCGCTGCTTTTCTGTCCAGACTTAGACATTTAAACCCGAAGAGCGGCCAGACACCTTCACTTCACCCCGGTCTCACCTTACAAGAGCTAGAGCCTCCTGCCTCTGGGTCCTGTGCTGTCCCCGAGCCCAGCCTCCCTGGGTTCCGCCTGGGCCCTCCCTCCTGCCTGGCGCAGGACCCCGCCCGGATCTGGGCCTGTGGACGCGGAGAGGCCTGGGTTCCAGGCCCAGCCTCACCTGCTGCAAACTAGTTCCGAGCACGTGCGGGAACTCTGTGGACCTCGGTTTCCTTCCATGTAGCCTCATCCCCAAAACTCCCTCCCTACTCTGGCGTCTTGCCCATCGCATTCAAAAACGTGTGTGTGCGCGCGGAGCCTCCCTGTTCCTCAGCGATCTGCGCAGGTGGGAGGGGTTTCCCGCCCCACCCCTGCCAGAGAAGGAAGGAGGTTCTTTGGGGGCAGGGAGCTGGCTGGCCGCGGGCTCCAGCCACCCGCCCCAGAGCAGCTGTCTCCGTCTCAGTATTCTCACCCCGTAAAACCCGGAGCCTGCTGGCGCCCGGCCCAGGGGGTCTTGAAGGGTTTCCACAGACTGTTTTAAGATCCTCCGCTAATGAGGGCCCTGGCAGTGCCAAGTGTTCCCGGGGCCTGTATGTGCCAACGAGCAGGCGGGCACGGCTCACAGGACTGAGTGGCCTCCTCTAGCCGGTGGAGGTGGCGGAGGAGCCGGCCCTGGCCCCCTGCCCGTGGCCTCCCTCCAGCGCCTCCTGAAACTTCCAGGAGCCCTTGGGGGCAGGCGGGGAGGACATTGGGAAGCCAGGCCGGGCACGGCCACGGGGCGGCTTCTCCCTCTCGGAGGCTCCGATTCCCCGGATGATGATGACGGGGGGATGCCTGAATTGTGACCGGGAGGGAGGGTGGCGGCTGTAAGGATTCCATTTGGCAGCCATCAGCCCCCTGTGCCTCCGGCCTTGGTGGACGCCTTCGGAACGGAGCGCGCAGCGCCCCCCCTCCGCCTCCCACAGGCCCGGGTGAGAGCTGTGGGATCTGCCGGGCAGTGGCTCATCCAGTTATCCTCCTCCCGCCGCCGTTAAGGTCAGTTGCAAAAGAGGAAATGAGGGGCAGGCCGGCCTTCCCCGACAGGGTGCCGCCCACCACCCCGGCCGCCGGGCTGCGGTCGGGGGGTGTCAGCAGGTGTAACCCCAGGTCCCCCTCATCCATCGCAGCACCCGAGGGTGCAGCCCGCCTTCCCCTCTGTGCCCGGCTAGTGCCTGCTCATCTTCCTCCCTGGGCCAGCGGGGCTCCCTCCCCTGGCAGAAGGAAGGCTTCCTGGCCTCTGTCCAAGGGCTCACAGCCACCTCGGGTGCCCCCGTGTGCACCCACGTGGTGTGTCTCAGCAGTGAACCTGGAGGCCGAGAGGGTCCTGGCCTCTGGCTCTGGACGCACTGTCCTGAGCACGGCCCCGGCGTCGTGTGCGAGCTCACAGCGGGCTGCTCTTCCAGCCACGGAGGAGAAGGGAGGGTTCCAACCGGGGGGAACCTTTGTGGGTTCGTGTGTGTGTGTGTGTGTGTGTGTGTGTGTGTGTGTGTGGCGGAGCGGGCGTGTCCCACCCCTAGCACCGCTCTGCCTTCTGCTTTTGTTGCAGCCCCGCCTCTTGCCTGAGGAAGGTGCTGGGTAAAAGTGTCTTGACTGACTGTCTGACGAAATGGCCTCTGGGTGGGAGGAGTCTCCGGGGACTGATTAAGGAGCCAGAATGGGGGCTAGGGAAGGAAGCAGGGCTGGGGGGGGGGAGAGATCCCCGAAGCTGTTCCACCCCCTCCTTGGGCTCCCAACCCTGGGGGCGGGGGGGCTGATGCAATTCCGGGGGGGGGGGGCAACAAAGCAGGAGATGGGGCCCCTCGCTCTTGGCCACCTGCGCCCAAAAACCCTCCGGGGGTTCCGGATGCCATCCCACCGGGTCCCTGGACACCGGGAGAAGGGAGAATCCCAAACGCTCACCACTCCCAGCTGCTCACGGCTAGGGACGCCCAGTAAAGGGGGGGGGGGGGGGGCCTCTGGGACCCGATGCTGGATGTAAACAGCCTCAGAGGGAGCCTGGGCCCGGCTTGCCACGGGTAGGCCCGGGTTGCCGACTCTGTTTCCCTGCCCAGTGACAAGGGCCCTGGGGCTTTTCGGGGTGACACTGTTCCCCTCATACCCGAGTACCTGGATTAGGAGCCCATGGGAAGCCCTCACCCTCCTGGTTTCCTACCACATCCCGGGCATGTTCCCGGGGGCGGGGCCTCCACAGCCTCACGCCTCCTCTGGCCCGGGGGCTGCTGGGCCTTGGCCCCTGGTCAGCAGAGGAGGAGATGCAGGGGCAGGAGCGTGGTTAGCGCTCGGGCCTTGAGACCAGATACATCTGGGACCTGATGGCAGTAGCGCCTCTTGCTGGCTGTGTGGCTTGTGAGCCGTGGAACGAGAGGACCTGTATTTAAAGATGCTTTGGGCACATCAGACGCCCCCCAAAATGTTCGTGTGGCCAGGGATTGTGGGGGCTGCCAGATGGGGCTCAGGGCTGCCCTGGTGGTGTTTGAGACACCTCGTGTCCTGGGTGGGAGGGGCTGGAGGTTGGGTGGTTCCTCGGAAGGGGTGAGGCTAGGGGACAAAATCTGGGGCAGAGAACCGGGCGGGGCAGGTGGGGCAGGCTGTGCCATGTGGCTCGCCGGCAGGGGCCAGCATGCCAGGTGTGTTGAAATGGTTTCTAGTCTGGGAAGCCTGGGGGCAGAAGGGCCAGCCAGCCCCCCCCCCCCCATGGAGGTCTGGCGGCCACAGGACACGTGTGTCTGTGAGAGGCAGGGCAGGGCGTTCACACGCTGGAGAAACCGAGGCAGCCAGCCCCCGCCACGGGGCACGTCCAGGACAGCCAGAGCCTCGTCCTGGCATTTGAGGGCTCCTCCACTGCCCCCTGCGGTGCCAGGGGCTGCCATCGGTCCACTGCAGGACCGAAGCTTAACAAGGAAGCCTGCTCTCCCCTCTCAGAGCAAACAGCCAGCCCTCCTGGGAGATCGGGCTGCTCCCTCTGCAACCAGCCCTGGCGGTTGCGTCAGCAGCAGCCTGCTGGCCTCTGCGTGGCGGCGCCCCGGGCCAGTGGGCTGGGGGCAGCAGCCTCTCAGGGAGCTGAGTCCTGGGGGAGCCACTGTGGTGGCACACCACAGCCCTGCCCACAGCTGGACCCCTGTCACACTTCTCTCCACCCCGTCTGGTGAGGCAGCCACCTCAGGGGCACAGATGGCCCCTCCACTAGGATTAGCTCCCCTCGCCCACCCAGGGGGCAGAGGAGGGCAGAGGGTGGCTTGCGCAGCTGGGACAGGATGCTGTGTCGGAGAGGCGGCCCTCAGCCTGGGCCCAGCTGCCTGCGGTGTTCATGGATCCTGGGGGCCGAGAAGGAGGGCGGACCCCGGCCGACACCAGACTTCCTCCTTTCATAGTTTCATCCCTCTTGTCCAACGATCGATGCTCATGATAGGCCAGCAAGCTTTCCTTTTGGGGAAGTCAGTTCCTTGTGGTGTGGGGGGCGCTGCCCACATGCCTGGGGGGCAGCTAGAGTCCCCCATGGAGCCCAGACACAGTCACGCACCTCTGGAGGTTCCTTTCATTCCTCCAGGGACCGCGTGTTCGTGGTTAGACTGTGGACTTTGCCCCTAGAATGTCTGGGTTCACGTCTCATCTCCGGTTGCTAGCTGTGTGACCTGGGCAGTCTACCTCTCTGGGCTCATACGCTGGGGCTGGGAGCAGTCTCTGCCCACACGGGGCTGCTGTGAGGCATAAGTCATAAGGGAAGCATGTAGAATGCCCCGGAGGGATGCGTGCTGGGTGTCTCGCCACCGGCAAACCTCACTGGGAGACCTGGGGCCTGGGGGCTGGTGTGCAGCAAGAGGTGCAGTCCCCCAAGCTCTGGCCCTCCCTCCAGGACACCCGCTGGCGGCCTCACATTTGCTTGGTCGGCTCCACTGGGAGTGAGAAGGGTGCTGACTTGCCACCCAGGGTCCCAGGACGATACGACTTTCCCTCTGTCCCCAGAGCCTGGCTCCAGGGCATGGGCAGTCCTGGACCCCAAGCCTCGCTGTCTCCCCCTAGTCCAGCCGTGGGCAAACTATGGCCCGTGGGCCACATCCGGCACTTTTGGCTGTTCTATCCGGCCTGCAGAGCCGAAAGAGCGGAGGGTTCTCTTGCTCTCCCCTCCGCTCCTTCACCAGCAGCCCAAGATGAGAGTGCCAGCATGGTCAGGTTGCTTTTGTTCCGGCCCTCCGGTCCAGTTTAAGAACCCATTGTGGCCCTCGAGTCAAAAAGTTTGCCCACCCTTGCCCTAGTCAGAGCAGTTGATAACCTGACTTCCAATTTGCCCGCTGGACTTGACTCCCTCCCCCCCCCTGGGCCCAGCACCAAGCTAGGAGCCATACTAATATCTGCTACGTGTATTGCACACCTACCATTGTGGGCACTCCCTTGCCCTGACCCATGAGGTAGGAACCCCCAGGCAGCCTGGGCCCAGCCTTTATTTACCATGCCAACCCTAGCTCTTAGGGAGCCATAAAGTGCAGACCACCAGCCCCTGACTGCTTAGGGCAGGAAGAACAAACAGACCTGCTGTGGCCAAGACAGAGTGACAGAGCCCCTGCTAGCGGTGCAGGTGTCCGGGGAGGGGGAAGCTCCCCAGGAGGGAGAGGCGGCGGGTGGGGACAGGAAGAGTTCCCCCCCACCCCCGGTGGAGGCAGAAGTTAGGAGGGGGAGGGGCCGGGAGCTTACCCCCCATCCAGGCGGACACAGGGCCTGCCCGCCCGGCTGTGGCGGGGAAAGAAGGGACCGGAGGCCCCTCCGCTCACTCCTCGTGACGGATAAAGATGTCCGCTCCCTCTCACACAGGCGACCGGAGCCCGCAATTAGCTTTTAACCTGTCCCCGCCGCCGCCGCCGCTACCTCAAAAAGGCCACCGTTTGTTCCGGGGAGCTGCTGGTGTATAAAGAACTAAACACGGCCAATTTTGTTCAGGATGAATTAAGACTTGTAAATGTAAAATGAGTTCATCTATTTAATTAAGTAGCAGCAATATGAATGTTAAATTAAGTTCACAGACGACGTGCCAAAACAGTGTTATAGAAATACCGCCAGGCGGTGCAGGGGTCTCGGGAGGGGTGTGGCTGGAATCGGGGGAGGGCGGAGGCCCTCTCCCCGGTGGGTCCGGTTGAAGCCCTGACCCTCTCCTCTTCCCGGAACAGGAGGAGGCCCTTCAAGCCAGCACGTTACGGCCAGACGGAGGCCCAGGCTCCCGACGGCTCCCCGCGCCACCCCCTCACCTGTGCACATGTGCGCTCATGCGCGTGGAGGGCAGTGGGGGAGGTCGCTTGTCCTCTTGGCAAATGACTTACGGGAAAGGTGCTGCCCCAGGCACGGGAGAGGGAAGCGGAAAGGACAACACCGGAGGGAAAGATTTGCTGTGAGAAGGACCCTCCCAGAGAGGGTGAGGGAGGAGCTGGCCCAGGGTGAGCAGGTGGCATGAGGTGAGGATGAAGGGCATCCTGCCCAGAGCTGGGGCCGACAGCCAGGCAGGCTCCTGACCCTCCCTCCCAGCATCCCAGGCATCTCAGAGAAGGGGTTCACTCGGTGCTGGAGGGCACAGGGACCCTCTGGAAGGCACTTCCTTTCCTTCCACCCCCAAACCCAGCTGTCCTAGGGAGGGATTGTGGCAGAGCACAACTCTGGGGTGACCAGCTGCCCTGGGTGGGAAGTGGTGGAGAGCTTGGTTTGGCAGCAGCGGGCTGACTGCAAAGCACAGGCACAGAGACTCGGCCCTGACAGACGCGAAGGCGGTAAATGCCAGCATGAGCAGACGTGGAAGTGAGAGGGGGAGGAGGATTAACTGTAGTTGGGAGTGGGGACCGAGTCAGGGAATGCTTCCTAAGTAGGGGACTTCCTCACTGGGTTTTAAAGGATGAATAAGAGTCCGCTTGGTAGACGGAGAGGGGAGGGGAGGGCATTCTGGGAAAAGAGAAGAGCACGTGCCTAAAAGTGTGCTGAGCACACTGCAGGTGGTTCTTCGTGGAGGGAGGATTGGGGACACAGCTGGAGAGAAGGGTAGAGATGTGAGGGGCCTTGAGCATCGTGCTACGCAGCTTGCAGAGACTCTGAAGGCAGTGGGGAGACACTCATCCATCTAGTGCTGTTTTAGCCTGAGCACACAGCAGTTAGAGTCAAACAGACAAAAATCCCTACCCTCCTGGAGTGTATGGTCTAATCAAAGCCATAGATAAGAAGCAAACAGATAAATAATCAGGAGGTTTGATGGCGAAAAGTGACATGGAGAGAATGTAACAGGGTAAGGGACACTGAGGCATCCAAGTGGGGATTGCTGGTTTTTATGGGGTGGTCAGAGAAAGCCTTTCTCATGCCCTTTAATTGAGTCCAGAAGTTTACCATGGGCAGACCCAGTTTGTGCGGCTTGTTCTACATGATTTTAAAGAGTTCCTTCATGGTACCCCAGCTGGTTTGGCTCAGTGGCTAGAGTGTTGGCCTGCAGACTGAAGGGTCCTGGGTTTGATCCCAATCAAGGGCACATGCCCCAGGTTATGGGGGGCGTGCAGGAGGTAGCCAATCAAGGATTCTCTCTCATCATGATGCTTCTCTCTCTCCCTCTCCCTCTTCCTCTCCCTTCCTTTCTGAAATCAGTTTGTGGTCATATGGATTAGATGTCTGGCAGAAGAGATAACAGATTACAAGGGAAGGGAAAGTGCAAGGGAGAGAGGAGGTAGACAGGGCAGAGAGTACAAGATCCCAGAGAGGGTTGTAAGAGCTTGGCTTTCACTCAGAATAAGATGGGAGCCATTGAGGGTTGTGTGCAGAGGCATATCTGCCTGGCCTTTTACTGACCTCCTCAGGCTGCTGTTCCAAGAATAGACTGCAGGGGGCGAGGGTGGAGCAGAAGACCAGGAAGGAGGTACTGCAATAGTATCTCTAATTAACATATTACACTAATACACACACACACACACACACACACACACACACACACACACACACACACTAGTGGCCCAGGCAATTGAGGACTGAATGAGATGGAGTCCAATTCTAAACATAGTTTGGAGGTGGAGCTGGCAGGCAGGTGGACGGAGTTGGGGTATGATAGAAAAGGGGCTCAGGCTTGTTGGGAGATTTTCAGCAGAGGGGTAGGAAGTCTGGGAGAAGAAGCAGAGCCTCCTGGCTGGGGCTGCTGAAAGACCTTGGACAGCTTACTACTGGGCCTGCAGCTGTGTTTTACTTGGTTCCCACACAGTATTTTAAATTATTAAAAAAAATTTATTGCCAATATTTAAAAACCAGTAGGTTTTCTTTTAAACCCAAGATTTCTAGCTTCTCTTTAAGAAGTCTGAAGCTCTGGCCCAGCTGGCATAGCTCGGTGGTTGAGCTATGGTATGACTCAGGAGGTCAGATTCAATTCCTGGTCAAGGTGCATGCCTGGGTTGCAGGCTCCATCCCCAGGGAGGGCATGTAGGAGGCAGCCAATCAATAACTCTCTCTCATCATCGATATATATATCCCATCCTCTTTCTGAAATCAATAATACACACACACACACACACACACACTCTCTCTCTCTCTCTCTCTCTCTCTCTCTAGAAGCCCAATGCATGAAATTCGTGCAAGGGGCTTAACCCTCGAAGCCTCAGCTTCATCTGGAAGGTGGTCTGGAAGGACATCCAGAAAGTTGTTTGGCTGTCTGGTCTAATTAACATATTACACACACACACACACAAACATACATACTAGTGGTCCGGTGCACGAAATTCATGCATGGGGGTGGGGGGTGTCCCTCAGCCCAGCCTGTACCCTCTCCAATCTGGGATCCCTCTTGTAATCCAGGACTGCTGGCTCCCCAACTGCTCACCTGCCTGCCTGCCTGCCTGATCGCCCCTAACCACTCTGCCTGCCGGCCTGCTTGCCCCCAACTGCCCCCCCTCCGGCCTGATCAACCCCAACTGCCCTTCCCTCCTGGCCTGATCGCCCTGTGCCTCAGCCCCGCCACCATGGCTTTACGGAAGGACGTCCGGAAGGTCTCCCAGTCTAGTTAGCATATTACCCTTTCACTAGTAGAGACATGTGTAGTCTCTGCTCACACCGGGTCTATACTCCCCCTGCGCACCTGTCGGTGGGAGCTGAGCAGCCCCTGCTCGTGTTGGGAGGGACACGTGTCCTCCTGTTGGCTTCGGGCATTGGTGTCATGAGTGCAGGGCCCACTAGATCTCAGCCTGCCAGTCCCTTTGGCCCAGTGCACAACCTGCCCCTACGCACCCCGCCTCCCTGCCCCAATTGGAACCAGCTCTTGAAGTCTGGTAGGAAACGGGAGGACTGTCAGGAAATCCCTGAGGGTTGTGCCTGCCCTCCTGTCACCCCTGGCCCCCACATTTCCAGCTCAGCTGTCTGCCTTGGCTCCTAGGAGCCTGGGGAACCATTTAAAAGGCTCCTAAGGATATTGATCAATCTCTCTAAAATGGATTATCCCGTTTGCCTCCCAGCCTGCCTGGATGCCCTGGGTTAAGATCAGAAAGGAATTATGTTAGCCAGAGGCAGAGGGAGCAAGGGCGAGAATCTATCTCCTCCCTGGTGATGCAATCTTATCAGAGCTGAACTTTCCTCTCCATCTTGGGATATAGGATACTTTGGGGATGGCGGAAAAAAATAATAATCTTATGATTTGCAGCCTGCTCACCGCCGAGCCAGCAGGGAGGGGCGGTGGGGGCCGGCTGGCTGCTGCAGCGAGAACCATTTTCTGTTGGAGCTATTCCTGGGAGAAAGCAGGCCCTTGTAGAAATCCCCTCGGAGCCCAGCCTTGGGTGGCACGCCTCCGACCCGCCGCGCGCAGATTACAGCCCCACGTGGAGGGCCCAGGGGACAGGCGCGTTCATTAAAATTTGAAACACAAATGGAAAATTGCTACCTGAAGCCTCAGCGAGCAGCCAGCCTGTGGATCTGAGTTCCCGTTAATGGATCGAATAGAGAGGAAACAATTACAGCCACCACCGTGGTAGGCAATGCCTTTGGAAATAGTTGGAATCTGAGGAGAGAAAATGCAAACCCATCAGAAGCAAGGGGGAGCGGCGAAGTCCCAGGGTGGGCCATTCTGTCCCTGTCCTCTGCCCCAGGCCTGGGCCCCGCCCCTCCCGTAGGGGCCAGTGCTGCTCTGGCCTCTCCCCCATTTCCTGGAGGGCATGAACTGACCCTGGGCCTGTGGGGGTTGTCATCTGGCTGACCCACACACAGTGAGCTGTTGGCATTTGTTTGCCGTTGGCTGAGTTGGGTTGCCTTGGAGCCAGGACGTGGGGGCAGAGGTTTTATTTGGGAGTTGATCCCAGCAGACACCGGCGCAGGAGGTGATAGAAGGGGTCGTCAAACTGAGCTCCCCAGCTGGAGCTCAGCCTTGCTGGGGACCCCTGAGAGATGGTGGGGGGGTGCTCCTCTCTTGTCCCTGCAGTCCTGGAGGGTGGAGGGTATCAGGTGCACCGTCGGCCACCTCGGGCGAGGGGCCAGTTGTCCAGGGGCCGCCAGTGGGGAGCTTCTGACCCCTGCTCATTTGTAAACTGGGCCAGGGGGCAGCTCTTTCTTGGCACAGGTCCTGGCTTTCCTGCCAGAATGAGCACAGACCGTATACAGAGGGAGCAGTGTGAGCTGGGACTGCGGAGGCCGTGGGGTTTGGCTTGAGTAGGGGAGGGAGACAGGAGCAATAGGGAGGCCCCCGGCTTAAAAAATAGCAAAAGCAAAACAAAACCTATTCCCGATGGGCTCCAGGTCCCAGGGATGCAAGGGCTGGTGGGCTGGCAGCACCAGAACCCAAGGATGGTCCCTTTGGCATCTTAAGCAGAATGCCCGGGGAGCTGTGCCCTGCCCATCCCTCCCACCCGTCACGGCGAAGGCTCTTGCTGTGATGTCTTTTGTGTGCAGTTGTGTTTATTTGACCAAGGGCTGGGTTGAGGACTTGGAGTCCCAGCTGAGTGGTTGTAAGGAAATGGGGGGCGGGGGGCTCCCTTGTTCTCCCCCAGGACGGACCGGATGGCCCTGCGTCCTGAGACAATGGGCCCAGGGAGGAGCCAGGTGCTGGGCCCAGGGCAGGAAAAGGATGAATTGAGGATAAACACAGACCCGCCTGTGGACTTGAACTTGGGCTGTAGAGAAAGTGGCAGAGACTTCTTGGATGTCCCATGGAGCTTCGGGGAGAAGGACCTGGAATGAAGTGGGCAGAGGGAGGGATGGCGACCAGAGAGAGTGAGGGAGCCCTAAGGGCTTTGGATATTAGCTTTTCATTCTCATAACCACCTCAAGGGAGGATCCTCATCCCCACTTTACATACGGGGAAACTGAGGCATCGTGGGCACTGCTGCAGGCCCCACGGCTGAACAGTGGTGGGGTGGGATTCGAACTCCGGACCCTCGTTATTATTGCTGCCCCGTCTTGCCTCTTGAGGTGGGGCTGCCGCCCATATCTCTCCATCTACCACCTGTCTGCGATGAGCCCCGGCATTGCTTACAGCTGCAACCCTGGGCACAGACCCCACTCCCAGGGCAGTGGACGGATGGACGAGTGTTCTGGTCTGGGACTCTGAACTCTCTCGAGAATTTGGGCATACTGGCCCGCGAGGGTATTTTGGGAAGCGGCTTCACATCTGTTATTATATGGTTGGGGCGTTTCTCACACAATGTCTTCCAAAGTGACCCCCGTCTTCCTAAGTGGGGGACACAGCAACCCATTAACAGAGGAAGAATATGCTGGAACTCTGTTCTTTCAAATATTTAAAAATCTCTTTTGCGCCGAAACCGGTCTGGCTCAGTGGTAGAGCGTTGGTCTGAAGACTGAAAGGTCCCGGGTTCGATTCCAGTCAGGGGCATGTACATTGGTTGCGGGCACATCCCTGGTGGGGGGTGTGCAAGAGGCAGCTGGTCAATGTTTCTCTCTCATCGATGTTTCTAGCCCTCTATCTCTCTCCCTTCCTCTCTGTAAAATATCAATAAAATATATATTTTTAAAAATCTCTTCTGCATATACTTTATATTGGAAAGATTATGAATATGTGGGTACCTAAGAACAATTTGTAAATAGCCTGTTGAAAGGTGAGTGTTCGGAGTTGTTAGTTTTCTATACTTTTAAAATCAACTTTAGGGAGGTGTAGCTTGCATGCAGTAACATGCAGACCTTGTCAGAGGTCTGCTCCCCGGCTTTTGGCACGGCTGCTATCACTCCAGAAAGTTCCTTCCCTGCTGTATCTTCCCAGCCTTCTCTCTACCCCAGTCAGGTGGCCACTGATCTGCTTACCATCACGCTAGGTTAGTTGTTGTTATTTTTATTTTTTTAATTACGGTAAAATTCACAAAGCATAAAGTTTAGCATCAGTGGTATTAAGTACGTTCACCGCCATCTTTCTCCACGAACTCTCCCTCCTCCCTCCCCCCAGCCCCTGGCAGCCACCATCGTCCTTTCTGTCTCTGTGGAGCTGACTGCTCTAGAGACCTCATACAAATGGACTCATACAGATGTGTGTCTTTCTGTGATGGGCTTATTTTACCAGCTTCATGTCCTCAAGGTGCATCCATGTCGTCGCACGTGTCAGTGCTTCATTCCTTTCCAAAGCTGAATCATGCTCCGTGTGTGAACGGACCACGTTCTGTGTTCCATTCCTCTGTCGGTGGGCCCTTGAGCTGCTTCCGTGCGTTGGCTGTTGTGAGCCATGCTGCTGTGAGCACAGTATGCAGACACCTGCCGGAGCCCCTGCGGTCCGCTCTTTGGATGTCGCTGGGGAGTTAGCCTGCTCTGGAACTTCCTGTAAATGGAGCTACGCAGTGTGTGCTCTTCCTCTGTCTGGCTGTCTTCGCTCGATGGCCAGGCTGTGACATTCATCCAGATGGTCATGTGTGCCCATGGCTTGCATTACTGAGTGGTGCTGCTCTTTCGTGGGATTGGGCAGAATTGTGGATTCGTTTGCTGATGGACAGATATTTGGGACTGTCCTGTGGGTGAAGAATTGGGGAGCGTGACCTAGAGAGCCAAGTGTGGGCTGTGTTTCTTGGCACTGACAGCACAGGACCCCCACTTCTGCGTGCAGCCCGAGCCTCTCTAAGTGGCAGCCTGGGCCTGGCCTCCCTTATGCCCCGACGGGGGCCAGGCATGGAGACAAAAAAGGGCAAGACTTGCCCTGTGTCCGTGGTTCCCGCTTGATGGCACCGAGATTACAAGACAGCGAGGAGCTAGTCACCCAAACAGGGCTTTCTCGGGAGGCCCACCAGCTTCCAGACCTGGCTTCCAGCCGGGCACTGCCCCCTCCACCGGGGCCACAGCACAGCCTGGGAAGGGGGCCTCTCAAATGGGGAACCAGCCCTCCCCGGGGCTTCCTTCTCCACTCACCCAAACTGGGGGTGGATCGTGGAATTATTCAGAAGCCCCAGGCCCCACGCTTCCGTTAACAGGAAGATTTTCCAGGCTAACCTTTGAAGCAGCAAAGGGCAAAGGTTGCCCTTCTTATCAGGGCTCCCTGGAGGGAAGGGTAAACACAAACAAAGCTACCACAGGCCTGTGGGTGGGACAGTTTGCTGATAAGAGGAAGACTAGCTGGGTGGTTTGGGTGAAAGCAGAAGTGGGTGGGACCCTCAATAATCTGGTGCTACAAGTGGTCCAGCCCCAAACCCAGGAGCTGAGAGACCAAAACAAATCAGCCCCTAGCCTGGGGCCCCTGGGGAACCATCTCTCTCTCTCTCTCTCTCTCTCTCTCTCTCTCTCTCTCTCTCTCTCTCTTTCTCTCTCTCCCCCTGGGGAACCATATCTCTCTCTCTCTCTCTCTCTCTCTCTCTCTCTCTCTCACACACACACACACACACACACACACACCACACACCACACACATACTTGGCTTATTTGTAATACAGAGCCTGAAGGATCAACTTTCCAAATTCCCTCAGATTTGGGCCCTGGGCCTCGGAGGCAAAGCCCTACCTCTGTTTCCTGTGGTCTTCTGGTGTGCGTTTAGTGAGCACCTGCTGTATACCAGGCAAGCATTCATTGAGTGCCTCTGTATACCAGGCCCCAGGCCTGGGCTCTGAGACTCAAGGATGGAAGATACAGTGAGGGACGGGTCATAAGGACAGTGAGGGCAAGAGGGGATCATGACAAGGGCAGACCCTAAGGGCCATGAGAAAGAGACTCGGGAACTGACCATCAGACTTGTAGGGGATGTCTAAGGGGGAAGTGGCCCCAGGAGGAGGCCCTGCAACTGCCAAGGATCAGTAGGATTGGCCTGGTCTCCAGCCAGGCGTCCGTGGGTTTGGCTGAAGGCCAGAAAGTTCTGAGTTCTCGGTGGGGCCTCACTCACTTGTTTCCTTTAGGGAAGTGGGCTGACAGGGTTTAGATCTGGGCTGCCTCGAAAAGGAGAAGCAAAACCCTCTCTTGGTTTGCTGCTGGTGGAGTTGGCTGCGCGGGGTGGGAGAGGCAGGCCCCTTCCTGGCGCCTGTGGGCCGAGCCCCTCCATTCCCAGGGAGGGGGGTGTCTCCAAGGTGTCTGCCGCTTTGCCACACGTGCACCCCCTCGTGGCAGTGACCTCGGGCAGGGACCTGTCGGTGACAAGGAGGCATTCGCCACACCTCACACGTAATGGAGTGTGAGAGCCTCACGAGAGGCCCGGAGCGTTCTGCGCTTTGCAGGTAGTGGCTCCATCTTCCACACTCAGGTCTGGGGGGAATCTGGGGTGCAGGGAGGTCACAGGCCCTGAGTGGCAGGGGGCCTTCACCCAGGGCACCCAGCCCCCGGGCTCCCACCCCTCCGAGGAGGCTGCCTGGCCTGGATCGGCCCAGCTCACCTGTTCCTACCCCCTCGCAGGGGCCAGGGAAAGCGGGCTTGAGAGGAAGGATGTGGAGGCTTGGGGCCACCAAGGAGCAGCTGGCATGGCTGGCCCAGCCACCCACTGTCAAGACTGTTCCACAGCCGAAACCGGTTTGGCTCAGTGGTAGAGCGTCAGTCTGTGTGTGGACTGAAAGGTCCCAGGTCCGATTCCGGGCAAGGGCATGTACCTTGGCTGCGGGCACATCCCCAGTGGGAGGTGTGCAGGAGGCAGCTGGTCGATGTTTCTCTCTCATCGACGTTTCTAGCTCTCTATCTCTCTCCCTTCCTCTCTGTAAAATACCAATAAAAAATATTAAAAAAAAAAAAAAAGGCTGTTCCACAGTCACGATAGGGGAAGGTTCCAGAAACTCATGGCCTGGCATGATGGGTGGCTGGAGAGCGACGGAGTGTGCTGTGTGTGGGGAAGAGAGAGCAGCGAGAGAGGCCTGGAGCAGTCAGCACGCCTCCAGCTGCCAGCAGGACCATCCCAGCAGCTGGGGCAGGACCAGCCGGGGCCGTCGCCGGGCGGGAGGCCCTTGAAGCCCTGTAGGGCAGAGGCGGGGGTGAAGGAGGGCAGCGCTGGGTCAGAGGGCACAGGGCCCGCAGCTGGGCTTCGGGTTGTCTGTGTGCCGCAGTGGCCCATGCGCCCCTGTCCCCGTGACCATAGGTCACTGAGGCCGGGCCTTAGTGAAGAGGAACTGGTCTTGGTTTTGGTTTTCACAGGCATCTGCTCAGAGCAGGGGGGAGGGGGAGGGTCAGGTGGAGGAGGCAGGGGAGAGTCAGGAGGAGGAGCGAGGTTCTGCTCCTGGGAGCTCAGTGATTCTTGGCACCAAGTCAAGCTTTAAATGCCAGCCAGACCTGTGGTCATCTTGGATGTCCAGGGCCCCTCGGGGCCTGAAAGCAGGGGGCGGGCTGCAGGCAGGGACACCGTCCAACTGCAGCTCCCATGCAGCGGGGACCCCGCTCCTCAGAAGCTTCCAGAACCACATTCCCAGAATGGATTGTAACCCAGCCCCCCCGCCGCTGCTGCCCCCCCCCCCCCCCTGCTTCCGAGGCTGTGCCCTGGGTTGCTTTGTATCCAATCTGGGCATCATTAACTCGTTCGCTTCTCCGCACTGAGTCCCCACTGTGGGCAGCTGCCACAGAGGCACTGCCCCAGTGGAGAAGCCCAGCATAGAGAAAGATGAACCAGACAAGGAAAACGTCAGGTGTCCGTGGAATCCGGGATTCAGTGCCACAGGAACCCCACAGCTGAATGAGGGGCTGGGGAAGGCTGTGTGTCAGGGAGGATCTTCCTGAGCAGGTGATGGAGGTAGGATGGATGGAGGACGGAGGGAGGATGGAGAGAGGACGGAGGGAGCCCTGGAGTAAGAGTTCCAGGCACAGGGCACAGCCAGCTCAGGAAGAGGCCACTGGAGGCTGTTGCAGCGGCAGGGGAGGGGAGGCCGAGAGGCAGGGCCAGGGGGCCATCTTTCAGGGACCGAGGAGCCAGAATCCCAGGCTTGAGCCTGATTCCTCCGGGTAGAATTCTCTAGAAGTCACCTGCCTACCTCCCAGGCCTCTCATCTCCCTCAGCCACCGCTGGAAGGGTGGGGGGAAGGCACAGAGGCCCATCTGAACCGGGGCTGGTCCACCTGTGGCTGCGGGCTGGCCTGTCGGCAATGGGTTTTTAATTATCTAAATATTGCCTTTGCCCTTTACTTCCCGCCGGGCCTGCTGAGCTCTGCAAAAGGCCAGTAGTAGCTTTCGGTAGCTCTACCAGGGCTGTGGGGAGCAGGCAGCTTTTCTTCCTGCCTGACCGCTGAGACTATAACCTGCCGGGTTTTATTGTTGGGAAACAACGCCGGCATCGTGGCAGGGACTTCAGAACGTGTATGTTGGGGTGGGAGGCAGCCAGAGACGTAGGAATTCCCTCCCCTCTCCTGGCCATTTACCCGCTGGCAGACACTGGTCCCATCCCCGGCCACATGTATCCTCTGTTTGTTTTTAACTGCATGTCCGCCTGGCATGGGTATACAGTTTGCAGCTGGGGAAGCTGGGCACGGGGCTGCGTCTCAGCTGGAGGCGCCCTGAGGGAGCCGGCCTTGGGAGCAGGCAGGTGGTTGGATTTGGGACTTCACCCGCCCAGGCCCTGGGGACAAAGGAGGACAGAGCAGATGTGGCCGCTTTCCGGGAAGAGGCCATGTGCCAGGCTGAGCCAGCTTGTGGGAAAGGACAAAGAGGCAGGCTCCACCCTCCAGGGCAGGGCCGTGGATGCAGACTTTAAGCCACCTCAACTGCCGTCCCTAACCCAACCTCCCTCTTGCCCTGGGGGTTGGGGGGGCGTCTGGGGGCCCCTCCTCACCCCCAGCAACCCTCCCCGGGCCCCAAGTCTGTCCAGGCCCACCAGTATCCCTGGGCAGAAGCCGCCGACAGCCCACCCGGGTGGATCCAGACCTCCCACCTGGCTCTGCCACCTTGGCCAAAATGGCGTCCCCAGCGTGGCCCGGCTCCTTCCTTCCCGCGGCCTTGCCCAGTCCTGTAAGTGGCTTAATTAAGGAGCTGTGTGGTTTATTTATGTATGGACCTAGCCTAATTGGAGTGTTTGTCTTTTCTCATTATTCCCAGCTGGACAGAGCCGTTTGAACAACAAATGCAAAAAAAAAAAAAAGAAAAAAAAAAAGGCTGGATTTCTCCAACACAGTGTCTATTTTTGAAAGCCTGCTCGGTGCCCCCGCTATTAGCCGCGTGCACATGTTTGCCGGCTCCAGCCACATGCCCGTAAGCACTTAATTGTGGGTGCAGTTAGTCAAGGCGGGCGGCTCTCTGCAGATTTCAGGGGTGAGGGAACCTAATTACACCTGCAATTGAGTGCTTTCGAGGGGGACAAAAGATGCCTGTTCAGCTAATTGCAGGCACCAAAATTGCCCCCACAGAAAGAATCCCTGGTAGAGGCTTTGAGAGCCAAGGCCTTGAGTTGTAATAAAGAACGGATAACTCAAAATTATAGCGGTGGGTGGGGGGCTTGTTTTGGCCTAAAGGATTCAGCTTTCTACAGTAGTCATTACACCTCTGGGTTGTTTTTTTCCACCGTGGAAGCCGCTCTGTGGCTGGGTTTGTTTATTCATTAGCGCCCGCCTTTGCACGGAGAAATGTCACTTTGAAGGGAAACTTGGGGGTTAATCACCTCCTCTCTCTCTCACCTATCTTCTCCCTGAGTAGAAATGATTCGCCAGGCTTACCTGGGGGAGAGACTGATCAGTGCTCACCTGCCTGAAGGTCTCAGGTCCAGTGTGTCTGTCTAATGAGTCTACAACTATCTACTGAGCTCCTGCTGTGGGCTGGGCATGGCTCTGGGGAACACAGTGGTGAACAGAGAGAAGCCCTCGTGGAGGTTACATTCTGGTGAGATGTTAGGCTGTGCCGCTGCTCTTGTTACGGTTTCCTCTTCTCTGCAGATCCCTTCGGGCTGGTCTTCTGTTTGTTCCTCCGAGCTGGCAGAGTGGTAGAGGCTTCGGTCATTTCCATCTCTGGAGTCACTGCAGATCTGCTTGTATTGGCTGTTGTTACTGTTGACTTTCAACCAGGAAGTATGGATTTCTCCTGTGCCTGCTGATCTTCAACTGAGTGCTGGCCACTGTATTTGGGGGAGCGTGGGGATTTTGCAGACATAATTCAAAGCCCAGGATGATGGCGCTTTCTTTCAAGAGGACTTGTGTTTGCTTCTGGCTGGTGCCTAGAGACGCTGTCACTTTGGAAACATCTTAATCCAGTTCAGGACTTGATGTTCCTAGGGCAGCGCTAGAACTGCAACCTGGCTCTGTGCTTCCGTACAAGGGCTGGCTGGCTCCCCTTCACTTTCACCCTGCTTGACTGGGTAGTTCTCTGGGGTCCAAGCTTATCATGGGAAAGGTCTCCTATGAGATCCCCAACTTGTACAGAGGCCCCAGGCTTTGCTTTCTGTCCCCTTGATCTTCAATGCCTTAAAAAATGGACGCTCAAACTTTACTCTACCCATAGATGATGCCCTTGGGGTCAATGTGGCTTTTGTGCTAGGTCAGCACCAGGAGTTCCGGTTTCCCTGTTCCTTTTGGCCTGGTGACTCCTTACAGTCTTGTCACTTCTTGGCCCTTTTAAGAAGAAGGATATATATTTTATTAATCCTCACCCAAGGATATGTTTTTATTAGTTTTTTTCAAAGAGAGAAGAGAGGGGAGAGAGAGAGAAGCGGGGGAGACATCGATGTAAGAGGGAAACACTGATCAGTTGCCTCCCGTACGAGCCCCAGCAGGTGATCAAACCCATAGCCTGGGCATGTGCCCTGGCTGGGAATCAAACCCATGACCTCTTTTGTGCACAGATGACACTCCAACCAGCTGAGCCACTTAGCCAGGACTTGGGATGTTTTTATTCAACTTTTTGGGTTGGTTTTACAGGCCATTATGAGAAACGGGAAGTCCAGGCGACTTCTCCAAGCAGGGTGGTGTGGGAGGAGCAGTGGGGGGCGGGGGGCCGAGCATGAGAAGCACGTCCACGCTTTGCATGGAGAGTGGCAGAGAACCACTGTGTCTGGTGGTCAGTTCTGGAGCAGGCGGCCCAGGCCAGCATTTGGGAGAGCATAGGTAGAGAAAGAGTCTGAAACCAGTTGACTCTGCCAGGACCCCTGGCAGCAAGAGGGCAGCTTAAGCGGAGGTCTCCTGAGATTCAGCCAACATGGAGTGCCAGATCTTGGGCCAAGGGCCCAGCTGGAGGAAGGATCCGGGCAGTCGGAGGGAGTCAGGGCTGCTTCTCGGGCATCACAGGTCTGACCATGCCCCCACCATCCAGGTCCAGCTCTTGGGCAAAGCTAAAAACCAATTCTGGTGTTTGGCTGGGTCTCACCTGGCTCAGAACGTCTGCCCCACCTCCCACGTGTTGCCCTGGCCCCACGTGCTTGCAACTGTAAGCCACTTGATGGACACATCAGGGCCAGCGGCACCGCACTTAGAGTCCAAGTTCTGTATCGTGGCAGCAGAGGGGGCCTGAGACCCTGCTTCTTTAGCACCTTTCGTTAGAGATGAGGTCCCTTTGGTAAAGGGCCATCCGCAGGACAGAGCCACGGGAAGTCATGCTGATGAGCAGGGCTCTGGGAACTTGCCTCACGAGACACAGAACGCTCCACATGCACGTACTCTGCCAAGGGTGACATCCCTGCTTGTCATTTATGTGACCTGGGGCCTGACCTTTCACTTCTGGAGTCCAGTCTTCCCATCTGTAAAGGGGGCAGCGGTTCCCATGTGTCCAGCTCTTCCTCCCACCCCTGAGGAAGAGCTGGACATGTGGGAAAGACGAATCAGCGCCACCGAGCGGTGCAGTTTGGGGACACGTTATCAGATGCATGCCTCATCCTCCCGGGTGGAGGGTGCGAGGCCCAGCATGGGCTCTGTTAGTTCAGAGTTTTACTAGAGCATCAGCCAGCTCTCCCCAACCCCCTCCCCATTTGTGACCTTCCATGGGCTGGAGGGAGACGGCTGTGTGTGTGATTATATGCATATATCTCTCAAGATTTTTCAAGTCAGGACTGGGGCGCGGGGAGAGTGCGAACGACCCTCCATGGGTAGGCGAAGGAGGAAAAGCGAGCTGCACAGGGCAGCTTCCTCTTGGAAACCTGCTCTGTTTCTTAAATGTCAGAGTGAGCAGATGGTATGTCTGAGTTTTATTAATCATGGGCTGTGGAGCTGGAAGGCCTGGGGGATCATTTAGTCCAAGCATCCTACCCAGGAGGCGACGGAAGGCCAGGGGAGGCCGTGGTTACGCTGCGCCTGCGGTGTGGGTGAAGCTGTGTGGGACCCCGAATCCTCTCCCGAGCCCACCTGCCTCCCGCTCTACTGAACTGAACAGGTGTATGCTCCCCACCCCAGGAACATCATCCCACCTCCCAATTAAAAGCTGAAGCAGAGCTGATTCTAGGATAATCCACTCCCACAAACAACCGGAAATCCTGTCTTTGGGACACATGGGTCAGGATTGTGGTCACCAACTGAGAATGTTCCAGGCATGGTGCTCCCTTCAGGTCCACACAAGCTGGTGCTTTACAGGTGTTGTCAGTGAACTGGTGGTTATGAAGCCTTGGGGACCTGGCCACTCAGCACCTGGTTTGTTGGTGGCCCTACTGGACCCACATCTTTAAAAAAAAATAAAAAATAAAAAATAAATATATATATATATATATATATATATATATATTTATTTAATTGATTTCAGAGACAAAGGGAGGGAGAGAGAGAGAGAGGGAGAGACAGAGAGAGAGAGAAAGAAATGTCAATGAAGAGAGAGAATCATTGATCAGCTGCCTCCTGTACACCCCACACTGAGGATCGAGCCTGCCACCCAGGCCCTGACTGAGAATCTAACTGTGACCTCCTGGTTCATAGGTTGATGCTCAACCACTAAGCCATGCTGGCTGAGCTGGACCCATCTCTTTATCATAATTCATCTGAGCCACCTAACTCCTCCCAGCTCCAGCTCTTGACTGATGCTGTTTCCTCCCCCATGGCAGCTGCTGAAACGGACTGTTAACAAAGGGCACCCGGATGTTCACTTCATCACATGATGTTATGAAACTGAAACCACCCTTTTAGCCCAAGTGGGCAGAATGGCTCTTTTGTCCTGCCTTTCCCGAATGCATCCTAGAGCTGTTCCAGGTAGCCGTGAGATGGCCACAGCCGTGGTTCTGTGATGAGAGTTCGGTGGGTGGGGCTAAATCATACTAGCATGTAACTGGCTGGTACTTTTCCCAGAGCGGGTTTTGTTTAGGTTGGAGAGAAGGAAGACGATGGAGAAAAGAGAGAGATGTAAGGGTGGCCCACCGAACATGTCTCTGGATTCTTCCCTGAATGATAGGCTGGTCCCCAAGTTGGAACCACTGATGGTCTAGGCAGCACCAGAGAATCAGAGACAACTGGAAGAGCTCAGCACCTTTCTTCATCCCCGCTAATTTTTTTATACGGTGAACGTGGGGCCAGGAGAGGACAGGTGTTTGTCCAAGGTCAATGGAAGAACTAGGTCTAAAACTCAGCCACTCAGCACGCTGGCTGGACCCTTCATATTACATCAGTGGTCACCAACGGGTGTGCCACAAGAATTATTAAAACACGCAATACCTGATTAGTCAGGGGCACTGACGTCTTTTCCCTTAGATTGTCAAATAAAATTTAAAAAAATGACAACAGCCAACACAACAATAGCCATCCGGTGTGAATGAGTCAAAATTATATCTCTCTGTTTTGTTTTGTCACATCTATAAAAGGTGTGTTTTTTGGTGTGTGCAGAATTTTAATAGTTTATGGGTGCCGTGAGATGAAAGAGGTTGAAAATTGCTGTGCTCTTAACAGGGGCAATTTCGTCCCCCTAGGGCCGTGGTCGGCAAACTGCGGCTCTTTGGCCCCTTGAGTGTGGCTCTTCCACAAAATACCACGGCCTGGGCGAGTCTATTTTGAAGAAGTGGCGTTAGAAGAACTTGACGTTTAAAAAATTGGGCTCTCCGGGTGTCTCAGGGGGCCGTGTGCCCCGGGTGAGCCGTGTGCCCCAAGGGGGCCAGGTGTCCCGGGAGAGCCGTGTGCCCTGGGGGAGACATGTGCCCTGGGTGAGCCGTGTGCCCCGGGAAAGCAGTGGGACCCAGGGGAAGGGGCGGTGAGAACCAGAGGAGGAGCGGACTCTATTCATATGGTCCTGAGATAGTCACCATAAAACAAGCAGATTGTCAAATGACAGCGGGGAGGGGAAGGAGACTTGGGGGGAGATAAGAGAACAACCGAAGGACTGGTGTGCATGAATATAAGTACAACCAACAAACACAGAACTCTGGGGAGGGAGGGCATAAATGGGAGGTGGGGGGGGGGCAATGGTAAGCTATGTACACATATAATACCTTAATAAAAAAGGAAAAAAAAAACAGAGGGCAGCTCTCCGGCCATGTGGGACAGCCGAGAGAGCGTGGGCAAGGGGCACGTGGAAGGAAGGGACACGTCAGGGTTGACCGAGGATTCCTTGGCACGGTAAAGGCAGAAGGATAGACGGGGGCCCTAGGCTCCCCCCTCTGATTCTCTCACACGGAAGCAAGCCCAGTGCCCAGCACGAGAGGGAAACACGGGCACGAAGCCACCTTATGAGAACCACATCTTGTCGGCCAGAGGGCTACACAGACCTGGAGCAGTTAGGCCCAGGGGCAGACAGGGAGATCTGTGTGTCAGCCACACACGGGGAACTGTGTCCTGCAGTGACGTCCTCCCCAGCAGACGCCAGCCGCCGGCCGCGGGAAGGGCCGTTCACAAGCGCCCGGTTCCCTTGAACAGCCCCCGCCCGGTCCCCCGCGTGCAGGCGCAGCCGGGAGAAGAAAGCCCTGTCGGCTCGCCCCAGGCAGCAGAGCAGGACAGAGGCCTAGAGCGGGATCTGAGCGGGCGAGCCGCACACGGGCTGTCACTGCGTCCGCCGAGGTGCCGCCTCTCCTGTCCGGGACTGTGGGAGCTGCGTCGCCCGCCTGTGTTCTCCTCCCCCGGGAGACCATCCTCAGTACTTTCCGACAGCCGTGAGCCTGGCCTGTGTCGGCTCTGCACAAAGCAGAACCCTGACAAGCAGAGCTGTCTGAGATTGTGAAGAGGCTGCCTCCAGACACGGCCGCCTGCATCCCCGGAGGCGTGTGAGGACGGCCGGAGGGGCCCTTCCCAGCCGTGAGCTGTGTGGCCCCGGGAGGGAGTCCCAGATGCAATCTCTGTCTGATTTCTGTGGCATCCGTGCAGCCCGTGGGAAGGAAACCCTTTGACCATGTCACTGCTTATGTCTTGCAAAGCCATTATTTTGAAGAGTTCCCAAATTCTGAGCTTGCCCGCAGCCCGCTCCTGCGGCAGACCCAAACTGCAGGTCACTTATACGTGTAGACTGCGACCTGCTACGTGCTTGCCCTTCTGGGGTTTTTGTTTGTCTGCTAAAGCCTCTCTGCCAGCTTCTACAGGAGGGGGGTGAGGGGAAGGGCAGGCACTTGGAAAGCAGTTGAAAATGCAGGGTCTCGGTTTAAATCTCCTTCTTTCCCTCTTACTGGGTGACCTCGGGCAAGCCATCTTACATCCGGATCTCAGTTTGCTCATCTGAAAAGTGGGGATAACAATAGACATTTTGTTGTGAGGATGAAACATCCAGCGCCGTGCTAAGAGTTAAGTACACATCTGTAAAATGGGTCCTGGTGGTAGGTGTGTGAGACTAACACTGGCTGCTGTAACAAAGAGGCTCCTCAGACTAAAAGTTACACCTTATACACACTCACAATAGAAGTTACAGGTAGGTCCTTCTCAGTCATGTGCCCACATAATGCATAATTGGTGAAGAGGCCTCTGCTCTCAACATTTAGGGGGTTGAGGGAGGAGCTGCGTCTTCTCTTCATGGACTCCAGGTCATCCTGGGAGCTGATGTCAAGCGGGCGGGCAGACCTGGAGGGAGGAAAGGGAGGCTCATGCAGGAGGTTTTCCTGGGCCAGGCCTGGAAGCGGCAGCGTATTACTTCCACCACAGGCTCTTGGCCAGAACTTGGTCATCTGGCCCCACACATCTTCCTGGGAAGCTGAGGAATGTACTCTGGGTATGAGCCCACGAGGAAAGGAAGACAGATTTGGTGAAAAGCCCACCATTATGGCTTCCCAGTGTTTGTTATTGTTGCCCCAGCTTGCTGGATCCGGATGTAGAAGGCCAGCAGAACCTTCGGTTCATAGGTTGACCTGGCCAGGCCGGCCATTCGCTCGAGCACATGGCCACACCCGATGATCTCCAGCAGCCCAGGCTGCTTGTAGGTCACGGGGTGGGTGTGGGGAGGGAGGTGAGAGGCTGGGCAGGTCACAGGAAAACCTCCCATCCCAGTAGAGTGTTGACTTACACTTCCTGGAGGATGGGCAGCTTGAACACACAAGCCCTTGCTACAGAGATTGACCCTGCTGGCCCGAGGCCATGTCGTCCAGCCTTGGACAATGCCCAGGGCCTACCTGGGTTGGCAGGACAGAGGGTATTCCATTTTTACAGAGGTGACAGGACGTATTAGTTTCCTGTGGCTGCTGTAACAAATGACTACAAACTGGGTGGCTTACAACATCAGAAATTTATTTGTTTCCAGTTCTAGAGGCTATAAATCTGAAATGAGGCTCCTGGTGGCTCCAGGCATTGCTTGGCTTCCGGCTGCATCACTGTCTTTCTCTTCACTTGGCCTCCCCTCCCCGGAGTGCGTGTCATTTTCTAAGGATACTTGTAATAGAGTTAAGGCCCACTCTGATAATCCAGGATGATCTCATCTCGAGGTCCTTAACTCAATTACATCTGCTCAGACACCTTTTCAAAATAAGGTCATAGTCACAGGGTCCAGGTGGACAGATGTTTCGGCGGGCCTCCATTCAACCCACTCCACAAGTGCAGATGGAGGAGGACCCAGGAGGCAGGACAGTACACCCTGGGTGGGGTGCATCCTGAAGCCACTGAGTGATAGGAAAGCAAAAGTAAACACACCACACAAAGATGGAAACCAAACCTGGGCATACAGAGGTCACTGTGTGGTGTCATCCGGGCAGTTTCCTCCCTTCTCTTCTGTCCTCAGACTTGGTTATCTGGAGACTCCAAGCATTGCCACTGTCCAGTCACCTAAGGACTGGAGCCAGATGGAGAGGGGGAGGGGGAGGGAAAAGGGGTGTCCCCTCTCTGCGTGCCCTTGGACCAGGGATTCCCTTCTTGAGGCCTCGGCATCCTCATTATGAAATGGGGGTGGTCATTGTAGCTCTGCTTCTTGGGGGTGGCACAAGCTCCAGAGGATGGGACAGTGGTGGGTGAAGGCCTCGCCCATGGTAGCTCCTGTTGCCACTATTATCCAAAGCACAGGAGTAATTACAGCTCTATTTATGGAGTACTTACTCCTCCGTGCCAGCCACTGGAGGGGTTACGCACCTGTGACTTTCTGGAATGCAGGGGTGATTTCATCTAATTTTCCGGGTGAGAAAATGAGTGCTCGCAATGGTGACGTCATTGCCAGAGAGCACACAGTGGATAGGGGCCCCAGCTGGAATTTGGACTCTGGTCTGTCCAACTCCAAGCTGATGGCTGCGAACATGGACTCTGGAACCAGCGCAGGTTCCAACGCCAGCTCTGTCGCCTCCTGGCTGTGTGTCCCTGAGCAAGGTGCTTCACCTCTCTGTGCCTCATCTAGAAAATGGAGCTCCGAATGGCGACCTTGAAGAGGGCCGCCGTGAGGATCCAGTGAGTTACCCGTGGAAAATGCTTAGAACAGCAGCTGGCGCAGACTGAGCGCTCAGGAAGCATCAGCTGGCACGGTAATCCTTGAGAGGGCAGTGGGAGGCTGACCCAAAGGGGCATCTCAGGTTAATCATGTGGCCTCCCAGCCTCCCCTCTCCTTCCTTTCCTGGAATCCTTAGGGAGCAGTGATCTCTCCAGAAGGCGAGGTCTCTGCCCGGCCTGGACAGCCGCCAATGGGTCCACAGAGTCTGGAGCCAGGTGCCCCCCCACCGTGCACCCCAGACTGACCTGCAGCCTCAGTGTTCCCCGCATGTGCCAGGAGGCTATTTTTATTGTATCCAGCTGATGCTCTTGGCCCTCTAGGCTGTGCTGTGGCAACCGCGGCCCCACTAGAGGGAGTCTGCAGCCCCTCCATTTGGAAGGAGCAGCTGGGAGGGATGGGGAAGAGGGATCCTCCTGCATCTCCGGGGTGGGGATCTGGTGGGGTCTGTTCCGCCTTATAGGAAACAGCCGGTTGGTTCCCAGTTTGTTTTCCCACTGAGAGATGACATGGATTTTCTTCTCTTCCCACTGTGCCCAGATCATGGTCCAGAGCTTCCCTCTGACCCCGGGGTTGACGTGCAGAGTAGACAGAGGTCTCTCAGGGAGTTTGAGGTGCCCTCTGGTCCCACCCTTAAGAAGGGGCACTGGGGGCTCAGCCTCCCTCTTTTCTAAACGTCCGACTCCTCACCAGAGGGAGGAGGAGCTATTTTTTGACCAAGCTCTAAGAGAGCAGGGGCGGAGAGAGACATCCTGTCCTCCTCGCAGAGAATTCCTCAGGGGCGAGAGCCTCTGAGGAGCCCTGCCCTTCTCACCTGGGCATCTGGCAGCTGACGGGGTGTGACCCAGAACGGCTGGCCCTCCCACCCCCAGACAGGCCAGAGGAACCCTCGGAGGAGGAGTGGCTCCCCTGGGAATGAATGGCCGTAGTGATGGGCTCCAAAAACGACAGCCAAGCCACAAGGGCCTGTGGGAAAGGGAAAATCCTTCCAGTTCCCCGTTCAGCCACATTATGGCAAACAACCTAGCCATTCAGTGGCGCGCCGGCCGTTAAGCAGGCTGCTTGGCATGGCAGGGTTGCTTTATATTTTTCAGCTGTCCTGGCACCAGGTCGGGAGCGGTGGCACAGCCACCCTCCGACAGTGGATCTCATATGTTCCTCCTTTACAAATGTCCCTGTTACCGGGAAATGTCACTCACCTACTCGGAGCCTCCCAGACCCTGGGCCCGAGGAGGCCTAGGTATATCACTAGGATCTTGCAGCTCAACCTCCTTCCCAAGGGCGCGGCTGAAAGCAAGTAGGGCTTGGCTGGAGCACTTAGAGATAATTTGATGCAGGCAGGCATTCAAATACGGAGCAGCAGAGATAAGCCAGTGTGGCCCAAAGGGTGGGGTCCCTTCTTCCTTGACGCCCACTCCTCCCCCACCCCCAGCAAGCAAGGCCTGGAACCTCTACCAGGGCTGCCTCTCCTCCCCAATTTTCAATCCCTCCTGGCTGGGGAGTGGTGGTCTTGAGGGGTCTTGCATAGCAGACAGGCCGAATGGGACTCGAGACTAGAGATCCCCTTTACTCTCTCTCCTCACCCCTTCCTGAGCGGGGTGCATTCCCCACAGGTGGCCCCCCAAGGCAGACTCTTTTTGGCATCTCCTCCCCACTTCAGCCGGGGAGGAGGGTGGCCAGCAGATTGGGAAGCCCCCTCCCTCTGTACCCTGCCTGTGATTGGCCCATAATTACAGGCTTATTGCCTGTACAGCTATTGTGTAATGACATGTTTGCAAATTAATTTTTATGGCTCCTGCCATTAGCATATACAGTAGAAGAAGGTTCAGTATTAATTACTACTGTTGTTCCGTGTAGTCCTGGAGAATTAAAAACCAATAAAAGAGCGACAACAGAAAGTGATAGTTTAGGGATCTTTTTAAAATAGTTCTGTGTTTTTTTTCCTAGTAGGAGCAGAAAATTTTTCCAACCTTATGAGGCGTTGGGGGGGGGGGTGGGAGGCAGTGCACCTTGGCGGTGGGCTGCGTGCCCTGGTGCCCCCCCCCTCTCCCACGGGGGGGCAGATTATCAAGTATGCGGGTGATAAGTGGGTGATAAATGGGTGGGAGGAGAGAGTGCCGTGGAAGCGGAGGCCGGCCCGGGCGGGCGGGGGTGGGCGGGCAGGTGTGGACCCCGACCCTGCCGCCCAGGCCATAGTCTCCCTCGCAAGGCGGCCGCCTGCCGCCGGCGCCGGCGCTGGGGGAGGTGCGGGGAGTGCCGAGCGCGCCGCCACGCAGCCCCGGAAACAAAGGGCCGCCGCCGCCGAGGGCCGGGCGCGACCTTCAGGGTCAGTGCGGGGTTGAGTGGCCAGATGCTGGCGGCGGGCGCGGGCGGCCCCGAGCGGCCCGCCTCCTCCAGGTCGGCGCCCCTGCACCCTCCGGGGAGCCAGAGCGCGCTCCGCCGCCCGCCCGCGGGGAGAGGGCAGCGGGCGGGGCGCAGCCGGGGATTAAAAGACGCGGCTCGCACCCCCCGGCGGCGGCGCAGCCGGCTGAGAAGGCAGCTGCCTGCGAGCTGCACCCACCCAGCCGTTGGTGGCGGCGGGGAAGAGCGCCACCCCTCCTCCCTCGGCTCCGGGCGCTCCGCCCAGCCCGTTTAGGATTTTTTCAGGCAGGCGGAGGTGGGTGGGTGTTGGTAAGTGGCGCGGAAGGGTCAGAGCGCACTCCGGGTCCCCCGCATCTCCTCCAGGTTGCTTTCCGGAGCTCTCCTCTAGGGTATCATGTTCTGAGAGTTCAATTGTCACCCGAAGCCGCCGCCGCGTTTAGCGGGGACTCCGGGCTGCCGCCTGGGGACCCCTGATTTACGCAGTGGCTGGGAAGCGTTTGGCAGGGACCCAAGCCCGGCGTGACCGCGGCGCCCCGCCGCGTGTACCTGCTGGCTCAGGTCTGTTCCTCAAACCACGATGATTGTATCTGGGGTCAAAAGGTGACCCCCGTAGTGTCACCAAGTCGTGATTCCGCTGGTTGTGCCACCCAGGGGGCCCTTCCGAAGGTAAAGGGGCTTGAAAATAAATTACCACACCGAGAGGCAGCTTCTCGGCAAGCGTGTGTGCGTGTGTGTGTGTGTGTGTGTGTGTGTGCACGCGCCCGCGCCCGCGCGCGCGCGCCCTGCGTGGGTAAATGGATCCTGTCTCTTTAAAATCGCTGGGCTGGACAATGAGTGCACAGGATGTGGTTTGGCGTTTGGCGGCAGGGTTTTTTCCCCTTCGATTTGGGGAATTATCACATGGGGCCTTCTTGAGCTGGTGTGAAAGAGAGGCGGCGTGGGGAGGAGAGATACAGGCTCCACACTCACTCCTCACACGCTCTTTGCAGTTGATCGTTTTCTTAAACCAAATTAGCCAGGGCTCCTGTTACTATGGTGCAGCCAGGGCTTGCAGAATCCCAGTAATAGCATTTATTAGGTTTATTTGCCTGGAAGCATGCCTTCCCGGATCTGATAATGCACCAGTGCAGGGAGAGAGTGTGGGAGATGGTATCAAACATCTGATTACACTTGCCACAGGGATTTTTTTTTAAGGGGTGAGGTGTGGAGTGAGGGGTGAGAGGAAAAGGTGAGAGAAGCCATTGGCCTTATAGGAGCTCACCCTTGGCCCACCCCCCCCCCCCCCTGTGGGTTTCACAAAAGGCGGGCCAGAGCTCCCGGCGAGGTTTGGGGATCCTCCTCCTCCTCCCAGGCCTGGCGGCGAGTGAACTCCCCGTTCCCGCAGCTGTCAGACGTGGGTGGGGAGGGAGGGAGGACAGGCGGGCGGGCAGCCAGAGCGCGGAATTGGGCAGCCGGAGGGGGAGCCGGCGGCAGCGCCCGCAGCCGCCCCCTGTTTGCAAGCGGCCCCCGCGTTGGGGCAGAGGGGAGCACCCGCCGCCAGCAGCAGCAGCAGCAGCACCCTCGCCAGCCTTGGAGAGGGGGAGTCCTGCTCTCCCGCGCCCCATCCGGGTCCGCTGCCCGGCTGGGCGGCCGCTCAGGGGTAAGCTCGCAAGTGAAACTATTATTATCGCCCCGCGAAGCATGGAGCACTTGGAAGATGCCGCGTAGAGACGGAAGGAGCCGCCGCCGCCGCCGCCGCCTGCAACCGCCCGCCCGCCGCCGCTGCGCCCCTACCCTTTCGCTTTCATTAGGGGAGACAAATCTGCTGTCAGGCAGCCAGCTTTCCAATTTACCGATAATGATTCTTGCATGAAAATTGATCGAGGGGGCTCTCCACCGCCGTGCTCTTTTGCCTCCCTGCCTCTCCTGCTCTCCTTCTGCCCGCGCTCCCGGGCCCCCAGCGAGTTCTTTCTCCTCCTTCCCCCACCCCTGCTCTCTGAGTCAGTGGTGGGACACAGGGCCAAGGAGATAACAAAAAAAAAAAGGGAGGTGGGGGGGAGTTGGTTCCTTGGCCTGCTTCCTCCAGCCCCAGACTTGTTTGCAATCGCTGCCTCTTTTATTTACGAGAAGAAATCTCCCCCTCCTCGGTACTTCTTGGCTGTTTGGGTATTAATTTTCTCCTCTTCCCTCTCCCGCTGGTCCCCTCCTTCTCTCTCTCCCCCCCCCCCCCCCACCACCCACCCCGCCCCTCTTCACCCAGTAGCTAAGGGGAAACGAAAACAAAGCCGATTTTCTCCTTGGCAACAAGAGATACCCCCCTCCTGCCACCGCCGCCACCACCAACCCCCCCCCCTTCCTTTTTCCTTCTGGTTCTGAACGTGAAACCCTGTTGGAAACAGGTCCCTTGACCCTCGCCCTTGACATTCAAATGGCTGAATGGAGGAGAGATTGCTACTCGCACGTCTTGGGGGCTGCTTCTCTCTCTCTCTCTCTCTCTCTCTCTTTTTCTTTCAAATGAGTAATCCCTGAAGATCTTAACCCCCCCCCCAATTTCATCACCCTCACTCTCTCCACCCCCCCCCCCCGTTTTTCTCGCGCTCCTCTCCGCTCTCCCGCCCGCTTCCCTCCGCCGCGCGCCCCCCTCCTTTTTTGTATTTGCATCTCAAGTCCAAAAGGCAGAAAATACACACGCGGCGGCGGCGGCGGCGGAGACACCGGGCGGCCGCGGAGGCTCCGGCCCGTCCTCGGTCGTCAATTACCTCATTGTGGATCTGCCAGGGGCCAAGGTGGCCGAAACCGCCCGGGCGCTGGCCGGGAGCGCTTTCTGATCGTCTTAGGGAGGGGAAAAAAAGAAAAAAAAAAAGAGACTGATTTTTTTTTTTCTTACATCGCTGTCGGGATCGCTCTTCTGCCTTTATTTTATTGTTTTGGACATTTTTTTGAGCGCCGTGGCTCGGACGGCGCTTTTTGTCCTCGTTGCTGCTGGGTTTTTTTAAGATTTTTTTTTTTTTCCCTTCTCCTCCTTCTTCATCCCTCGGCGGCGGCCACTATGGAATTCTAATCTGAATCATGTTTGGATTGAAGCCGCCTCTGTATTACTTACCAGGTAAGTGAGCTGCGCGTCTCTCCCCGCGCCCCGCGCGGCGCCGGCGCGTCCCGGACCGCCACCCCGCCCGGCCCCCCGCCGCCGGGCTCTCCCTCCGCCCCCCGCCCCCCGGAGCCCGGGTCAGCGCGGGGGGCCCGCCGCTCCCGCCGCGCTCCAGCCGGCGGGGTGTGCGCTGCGTGCGGCGGGGGGCGCCCTCCCGCCCGCCGCCCCCACCGAGCCGCCGCCGCCGCCGCCGCCGCCGCCGGGGGCTGCGCGTCTCGCTCCTTTTGTCTGTCCGCCCGCAGCCGGCTCCGCGGCGGCGGCGGCGCGGCGAGCGGCCGGGGCGCTCCCGCCTTGCGAGGCGAATGAAGCGCCGGGTGTGAAGTTACTTTCCTGCAGGCCGGCGCGATCGGGTGGCGGGCGCCCTCCCCCGCCCCGGCCCCGCGGCTCCTTTTTCCTCCCCCTCCAGCCGGCCCCGCGCGCGCGCGGCCTCCGCGCCAGCCAGCCCGCCCGCCCCCGCCCCCCTTCCCGCCCGCCCGGGATTCCCTGGAAGGCTCCGCGCCTGCCGAGGTCGGAGGAGGGGGCCGGGGGAGGCTCTGGAGGGCGGCTGGCGCGGCTTCCTGTTTTCCTAACCTCCTTGCGCGCTGACAGAAAGCCTGCCCGCCCGGTAACTTTCTGTTTCGGGGGCCAAGGCAAGGCTTGCAAAACCCCAAGGGGGACCGACCGGAGGGGGTGACGGCGAGGGGTTTGGGGGGAACCTCTCTTGGAGTCACCTTAGTTGAACTTGGGAACCGTAAACATAAGGACGTGCAAGCGCGAAAGGGAAGCAGGCGAGCTAGAGGAGTTTCAGGCGAGGGAGGTGGGAGCCTCGGGGATGCCCCGGGCCCTCCCGGCCGCCCTGGGGTCACTCCCTGCCAGGCCCCCGGGTCCGGAGTCACTCACCGGGCTTGTGCCCCCTCCCCGCGCCCCCCGCAGGGCTACGTGACCTGCAGGTCAGGAAGGCAGGTCTGTGTCTGTGTGCGACCTTGTTTTGGGAGTGAACTGTTTTTATTTTTCCCTTCCTTCGTGTGAGAGTTTCTTTTCATTTGTCCTGGGCGTGGACACCGTTCCTGTGGAAGTGAGAGCACCCATGGATCTGGGGGGTGGGGAGACCTTAGGGTGCTCGTAGGGAGGAGAAGGGGAGTTCCTGGGCTCCTCCTGTTAGGTCTTTTGAAATTCTGCAGAAGGGGTGCCACGGCGGAGGTTTGTCTCGGAGCTGTGTTGCTGGGGAAGGTGCACGCGGCCCTGGTGTTGGGTTTTGGTTCTCTCCCTCTGTGTTCTGAAGCCCCTGTGACGGGGGCTCCCGCCGGCCCTGGAGCCCCTGGAGCGCGGGGGGGGAAGGAGTGGGCCTGGGCAGGACCGGCCTTGCTGGATCCGGCCCTGGCTGCCCTGAATTAGGGCAAGCGTTTTCACCACATTGAGTGCAAGAGGAAGGGGGGGGGGGCGCGTGCAGGGGGAGTAGGAAGGACTTTTTTTCTGTTATGTGTGACATGTGTACACGTACCCTTTCCGAGTTTCTCTGTGGCCGTTTTAGGGCCCCTGCCCTTCCCAGGAACTGATAAGGTCTTGCATTTCATGCTTAGTGTTTACACATCACTTTTATAGGAAGGATATTTTTCAGGGTCTCCACTTTCTGCATCTCTTTTGCCTTCGTTGCCTAAATGCAAATCCAGCACTTGTCTCCCCCCCCCACACCCACACACACACACCCGTGCGCGCGCGCACACACACACACAACACACAACACACATACTGCCCTTAGCTGACTGGATGCAAATTAGAACCGGAATCCCCAATTGACAGGAGGGCTGTGTTCTAACCCAGGACCCAGTCCTTCCCAGCTCAGAGCCTGATCCCTGGGAGCTGAGCTGCTGGGAAGCAGGGACAGTTCTTTCCTCTTTCTGTCTGCAGCGCCGCCTCCCTCCACCCCCCACCCCCCACGCTTGCCTTGCCTTGCAGACGCTCAGCACAGGTTTGTGGCGAAGAATGAATCTTCTCAAGTACAGGGCATCTTAAAAGCGCAGGTGCTGGTAATCTACCTCCCACTTCACCTGCCGTGGGGAGGCCGCTGGTGCATATTTATTCATCAGGTGACCAATTTTCTGTTTACACTGGGAATCTCCGTCCGAAAAGGAGGAAGTGTCAGGCTAGGAAATGCAAAGCAATTAAGGGAAATCAGCCCTGGCTGGCGTCCTGGCGGGCGCAAACCCTGGGCCGCAGGCCTGGACCCCAGGGAGGTCAGGAGAAGTCAGGAGTGGGGAAGGTCAGGGCTTAAGTCCGCCTCTGCCTGGAGCGGGAGGTGGGCCCCCCGCTAGAGTCCTCTCTTTTTTAACCCTCCTCCTAGGATGTTGTGCTTTATGATTTTCACACAGTAGTGTACACTCGTGGTTTTCAACCTTGTTCATCTCATGGAACACACACACACACACACACACACACGCTAATTAATTACCAAAATTCTGGGGCACACCAAAAATTACATCTCTTGCATATGTGACAAAAAATAGGTGATTCATTCACAACGGATGGCTACTGTTGTGTTGACTTTGCCATTTTTTTTCCCATTTTTTTTTTTAATCTAAGGGAAAAGACGTCAGTGCCCCTGACTAAATAGTCAGGTATCGCACGTTTTAAAAGATCTTGCGCACACCATTGTGCCACGGCACACCGGCTGAAAAATCACTGGCCTGGAAGCTTGCCTGGGAAGAGCCAGGGTCAAGTGCTGCTGCCTCCCGGGCCTCAGCTCACTGACTTCAGAGCAGTAGCTGCAATCAGGAAAGGAGTGACCCGTTTCTCTTGACCACTGCCCGCCCCCCCCCTGGCAAGGGCTTCACAGGAATTCCTCCTGTACATCCCTCTCTCCCTCTGAGGCAGGTGCCGGTGCCTGTCCATTTCACGGAGGAGGAAGGTAAGGCTCAGAGGAGCTCAGGGACCTGCCCGGCTTGGAAGCGGCGAGCCGGGACCCGAAGCTGGCTGCCCACCACGCTGGTCAGCCCCGGGGCTGCGGCTCTGAGGCCTTCAGGAGGCAGGGCCCTGCCCGTGGAGGCCCGATGCCCAGCTGCTCTCCAGCCTCTGGGGACCCGGTTCTACCCCCAAGGCCAGCTCCCACCACAGAGTCTGTGACTGCAGGGAGTGAGGGCCCAGAACCTGCCCGTCCAGTCGTTATCCCCATGGCGGTTCCCCGTCAGGCTGGCACCAGGCACTGCTCTTCCTGTTCGACCGGGTGACAGGACTAAGGCCGGGCAGTGGAGATGTGGCGTTCAGCGCTCACTCTTCTAAGACATGACATGGGGTGACCCGATTTTCCCATTTGCAAAGTAGGACCCATAATTGTATCGGCCTCAGTATCAGTGTGTAAGGCAGGGGCCGGCCATCCGTGACCTGCTGCCTGTTTGTGTAAATAAAGTTTTATTGGCACATAGCCACACCCATTTTTTTTTTTTTAAATAGCTGTGTGTGGCAGCCTTCCTGCTGCCACAGCAAACTTGAGTGGTTACAACAAGGTCTGCCATGCCTGAAACATTTATCACCTGGCCCTTGACAGGGAAACGTTTGCTGACCTCTGGTGAGGAGATTGCGTGAATCCTCGCAAGGCACCGAGGACAGTGCCCAAGACGAAGTTGACGCTTGGCAAGCCATAACTCTAGTAATTATGATCATGAAGGCAGAATTATTTGCAGAGAACTACGGGCGTCTTAGGGGCTGAGCCGGGACTGGAAGTCGGGCCTCACGGCGGTGCCCAGTCTCTGTGGGTTCATTCATTGGTTGGGGCGGAGGGACTCGTCATCCAGCCAGGAACACTTCCCATGTCAGGAGGAGGAGGAGGAGGAGGCATGGACTCTCGAGAAGGGAGCTGGGACCCGTGGGTGGGTGGGCGGGATCTTTAATCTTCTCAAACTTCCCTCTGTGCACGCGCCCCGTTACCCATTTTCCTGAACTCCACCAAACTTCAGGCGCCGGGGCAGGCGGGCACTGTGTGTGTGTGTGTGTGTGTGTGTGTGTGTGTGTCCATTCTTGGCCCAGCGCCAGACCAAGAGCAACAGTATAAAAAGCAGAAATCATTGAGGAGGAAGAATCAGCTACTTCTTAGAGGGGTGCCCGTTCCACACCAGGCATGCTGTTGATGTAATCCCGCTTGCCAGCTAAAGAAACTGAGGCACAGAGTGAGGTCACGCGGGCAGTTAACACGCCGCCGTCGGGCCCTGACCCCAGGCAGTCTGGCTCCAAGTCCCGGCTTAATAAATATTTGTTGAACGAGTGAGGGAGGGAATTGGCCGTTGGTGTTGGCGGTGGCGCCCTGCCGGTCCCCTTATCTTGTTCCTGGAGTTCGTGAGGGAGGAGGACTCCTCAGCTGTCAGCTGACCCCACCCCGGTCCCACGCTGAACTCTGGATGACCCTGATTTCCCCCAAGGGATTGCGTGTCCACTGCGGGAGCCTTCCGTAAGGAAACTGAGGCCCAGAGAGGGCTGTGGGGGGCTGCTCTTGGAGAAACGGTGTCTCCCCTCCAGAACATTTTCCCTTTTACCCAGCGGCCTCCCAAGGGCCAGCCTGGCCTGAGCCCGTCTCTGCACAGTCTTTGACCTGCTTTCCAGAACACTGGTCCTCCCCTGCCTGGAGCTGAGGTGCCTCCGAGAAGTGAACCTTGGCCCAGACGGCCTGTGGGGCGCTGTCTTAGGTTTTGTTTTGTTTTTTTAACCCCCCAGATTGTTTCCAGACAGCCCCCGTGTGAGGCTGGGTGTGGGTGTCTCTGGTCAGGCCCACCTGGGTTGGGGAGGCAGCTGAAGGTGCGGACAGGCCAGAACCCCTCACTCCTGACCTCCAGCTGCTGGCTCGGAAGGCCCCCGGTGTCACTTGGGGCGCTGACGCCAGGAGGGGTGTCGGCAGTTGCCAGCTGTGACCTCGCTCATGCCCAGCTGGTCCTGGGAAGCTGCTGCTGGGTCCTAAGAAACCCGCTGGTGGGCCGTGGGCGGGCTCGGAGCCACCCAGGCCAGCCCTGGGAGCAGGTTGGGCCTGACCGGATCCGGGATCCCAGTCGGATAAAAAAGGACAGCGTTGCGATTTCAGTGGCGGCTGAGAAAGCTGCTTATTTACAGCTCAGAAACTCAGCGGGGACACGCATTTCAGCGCTCTTCCAGCACTTTCCAGCCAGTCACTAATTAATCTTCCGATACCCCTGAGAAATGGGGAGGGGCCGCCACATTTCCATCTGTCAGGCTGGGAAAGCCGGGAGCCCTTTTGTCCCAGCTCCGGCCCAGCCCCTCTCTGAGGGGCCCGGTCTGGTTCCTACCCCCCTGCTCAATTTGGTTCTCATTAAGATTTTTTTTTTCCCCTTGCTTAAATGTGTTGTTCTTACTTCATGGGTGGGAATCTGATATCACCCCATTGGAAACGTTCCTGCTCCTTATCTTCTTGACTCTTGGAGTCAGAAGTTTTCTTTTTAAGCTCTCGGAGCAAACAGTCATTATGGTACCTGGATTCCTGCCCTAGAATGAGGCAAGGATGGTTCTCTTCCTTCTGTGCAGGAGGAAGTGGGGGGCCGGAGGGCAGCTGGCCAGGGCCACCCAGCTCCCAAGGACAGAGCCAGCGGTGGGAGGGAGTGTCTGGATCGGGCGCCTGCTCTGCTCCTAGGCCGGTGCTTCGTGTCACTTGCCCATCACCCCCCAGAGGTGGGCTTGTGTGAATGGAGCAGCCCCTCTGCGCTTCCTTCTCTCCACAGTCAAGTGCAGAATGGGCCCTTCCAGCCATCCAGTCTGCCCTGGGGTTTTTTTTCAGCCAAGAAGACAGAGAGACCTTGCTGGACTTCCTGACTTCTAGTTATTTTCCTTAGATTTTTGGCAAGATTGTGTCAGTAGATATGGCCTCTTCATCTCCGAGGGCAGTGGTCGGCAAACTCATTAGTCAACAGAGCCCAAATGTCAACCGTACCACGATCGAAATATCTTTCGAGAACCACATGTTTAAAACTTAAACTTCTTCTGACGCCACTTCTTCAAAATAGACCCGCCCGGGGCCGTGGTATTTTGTGGAAGAGCCACCCTCAAGGGGCCAAAGAGCCGCATGTGGCTCGACAGCCACAGTTGCCGACCAGGGTCCTAGGGCAGGGGTGGGCAGACTTTTTGACTCGAGGGCCACCATGGGTTCTTAAACTGGACCGGAGGGCCGGAACAAAAGCAACCTGACCGTGCTGGCACTCTCATCTTGGGCTGCTGGGGAAGGAGCGGAGGGGAGAGCAAGAGAACCCTCCGCTCTTTTGGCTCCGTGGGCCGGATAGAACAGCCGAACGGGCCGGATGCGGCCCGCGGGCCATAGTTTGCCCACGGCTGGTCCTAGGGTATATCCTGTCATACTCTACTTCTCAGGAATAAAAGTCAGGCTTTTATAACTCCTATAAGTAGTCTTCCCTAAGGGCAGCAGACTCCCCTCTTAGGCGTTCTCTGCAAAGCAGTGTCTCACCCCTATTTGGAGCTGTCTCTTCATGGTGGTCTTGCTACACAATCAGAAATTTCGAAGGCTTTGGTGGAGGCTGGGGGAGTACATTAGGAGGGAAGAGGGAATTTGGGGGGTGAGGAAATAAAAATAAATGCAGTGCCTTTTTTTTTATTTTTTTATAAAGAGCTCCATATAGATTCAAAGTCTTTTTGTTAATTTAGGAACATAAAACCGTGTGATGTATAGCTTGGTTTGCTCGTAAAATTACTAAGTGTGGCATATTTAGAGCTGTGAAAGCTTGGGGTAAAGGGGGGGGAAAATCAGTGAGAATTTTTTTTATAAGTCTTTAGGGGGAAAACACATTTTTTTCTGGCTTTTTCCCACCAGTGCCAGCCCCTCCCCAGCCCAGGCTGGGGTTGATCGAGCCTGGGCTATGCCTGCGCTGGGAGCCGAGGGCAGCGTTAGGGGGGGGGGGGGGCAGCCAGTTTTGAGGTAAGCCAGGCCCTGTTCTCAGACTCCGGGCCCGAGCCCACCCCACGGTGTCCAGAGGCTGGGCCGCACCTGAAACCGTGACCTTGAGGGCTCAGCGCTGCCCCGTCTTCCCCCTGCTCCTTCCCGCAGCCAGACCGGAAGCGCCCTCTGACCAGGCCTGGACCGCTGCCCAGTGGGCAGTTGGCCACTTGCTTAATGGCCTGTGGGGTTGGGAAGTCATGGAACGCTGGGCTCAGAGGGGACCTCAGAGGTCAGACGGCCACCCCCCGTCCCTACTCTTGGTTGGGTGGTCTCTTAGGGGTCTCCTTCCTGACAGCCCTGTTATGTCACCATAGAACGCTGCTTTCTACACGGAACACACACGTGCATTGGACCCAGTCCTGTGCTCCTGGGGCACAGAACACATCTGTCCCCTCCTCGGCAGCGGCACCCGCCGTCCTCACGAGGGTGCCTGGCCCCGCGCTCTGTTGGCCAGGCAGGAGCAGGGAAGGAGCCCGTATCTTATCTTCAGGAGCAAACAGGGCTGGAGTGTGAGCAAGGACAGATTGCTCTGGGACCTCCCAGGACTACCTCGGTGGAGGACATCGAGGAAGGCTCCACAGCGGAGGTGGCATTGGAGACCGGCCTTGGAAGTGAGGAACGCGGTGGGGGGAAGGGAGGCAAGTGCAGGGAGGAGGAGGAGGAGGGGTGAACGGGTAGGGTGAAGCCACTCTGAGAAGGCTCAGCCCGTGAAGTTCACAGCGGGCATGTCGAGAGCCGGGTGCGGGGCCGTCCCTGCCCCGCTGGGCGTGTCGCGGATTGAGTAATCCGGGTGACAAACGCTGGTGCCGAGGGGCCTGTGTGGAATTTTCTGGGAGTGCAGAAGGAGGGGACAAGGAGGTTTGAGGTTGTCGTGGTGGTGGTATTGTCCGAGAGGCCACAGAAAGGAGGTGACATTGGAGCTGACCTTTCTACTTGGGGGGGGGGGGGAACCTGAGGCCTCCTTCACCAGTGCTGTGTGTGCACGCGCTTGAAGCAAAGCCATTGCTTCCACCCTGCCGCTCAGCAGCTCCCTCTAGTGGCAGGGCTCTGAAGCATGTGCGCAGGGCCCATTCCAGGCACCGGGTAGCCCAGCCGGGCACCTCAAGCAGAAGAAGCGGCATCACTCGCCATCAGCAGCTGCGGGCTCTTGGGTCCTCCTCCTGTTGTGCCCGTCCTGGAGGCCAGACAGATGCGTCAGAACCTGTCCTTGGCCTCAGAGCGCCGGCAGGGCCGACGGGGCCCAGCTGGTGGGAAACAGGGTTCATCCCCGCAGGGGGCTGGGCCAGGGCCCTGGGGGAGGGTGGCCTTCACACGGGGCCTCCCAGCAGAGGCCGGAAGGACAGCATTAGGGGGGGAGGGGAGAGCTTGGCCAGAGTAGAAGAAAATGAAGCCCATGAGGTGGGTGGGAACCACATTCTGGAGGGTCTCGAATGTCAGGAGGCCAGGGACACGAATTTGACCCTCTTGTAAGAGGGGAAGAGCCCAGGGCTTCAAAGCAGTTAAGGTCATCTCGTTATTCCGCACGTGTTTATGGCGTGTGGGCACTGGCCCGGGCACACGGAAATGTAGCTGCAAAGCCCCCGGGGGCCTTGCTCCTGTGGAGCACCTGTTGCAGCAATAAACACACTGCGCTTTGTCCCGCCGTGCAGGCTCTGGAGGAAAGGAGAGGGGGAAGAGGGGAGGGGGGGTGGCGCTGGAGTGTGGGCAGCAGGTGCTGTTTTATCCAGGGTGGCCAGAGACCGGAAGAAAGGGAAGTGTTCGCCCGGACAAGGTCTGAGGGAAAGTGCCCAGGCAGAGGGTGGAGCATGTGCAAAGGCCCCGAGGCCCCGAGGATGTCTGAGCAGCCTTGTGGCCACAGGGGTAGGGGCCATGGGGAGAGGGGTAGGACGTAGGATGGGGAAGCTGGAAGCCGAGGAGGGGGAGATGAGGCTTGCCCTTCGACGGGCCCCTGTCTGGCTGTACGGCCGAGGTGGAGTCCAGGTGGTCAGCGGGGCAGCGGGGAGACCAGCGCGAAGGCTGCTGCCATTACCCAGGACGAGATGGGCCCCAGGCTGGATCAGGTCGGCAGACTGGAGGTGGAGATGGGCTGTCCTCTCTGTTTTTTGGAAGATGGCTCCAACAGCCTCCCTCGTGGAAGCGGACAAGGGTCCCCTCACAGTGATGGGGGTCCCGCGGGAGGAGGGTGGGGGCAGGGTCTGTGAGGGAGGGAGGGCGTGGCTGCTTGTCATGGCCCCTCGAGGACCTGGGACGGTGAGTGGCGATCAGGCAGAGAGGGTGGAGGCTGAATGTGGGCTAGCACCTCGGGGGGGGGGGGTCCCCTAACTGGGGTTCCCTGGCCAGCAGCATCGGTAGCCGCTGGAGCCGTGGGAGGTGCAACTTCGCAGGACCCCCTTGAGACTGCTGAGGCAGAAACCTGTGGTGGTGGTGGTGGGGTCCGGCAATCTGTGTGCTCGCGAGCCCTCCAGGGGATTCTCATGCTCCACCAAGTGTGAAAACTGGTCTAACACTTGGGCCTGACTGCAGGAGCTGAGCTGGGGCGACAGAGCCTCTAAGAAGCTGAGAACGGGGTCGCAGCTTTCAGGGGAGTCCTTGGTGAGTGAGATACCTGCCCGGGGGGGGGGCGGGGGGAGGAGAAGAGTCAGGAAAAGTCCCCTCGAAAGGAAGTGGCAGGTGGGGGCGCGAGGCCCGCATTTCAGGAGGAGGTGGGGAAGGGGCCGAGGTTCCTGGGCTGCCAGGGCCGGGTCCAGGTCAGCAAACCTCTCTGGTGCCGGTGAGGAGCAAGGCGTCTAGAGGAAGAGCTCTGGGTTCTCTCCTGCCTCTGCTCCTGAGGGGCTGTGTGGCTCCCGGCAGGTTACCTGCCTTCTCTGGACCTCAGTTTGCCGGCCCGTTCAGTGGAGCCAGGAGCGCCTCCCCCGGGGACTGTTGTGAGCGTTCGGTGAGTGAATCTGCGGGAAGCCCAGGCCCAGCCCGGTGGGCCATTAGCTTGGATTACTGCTTGGATTAATAGTTCCCAGCTGGGGCTCCGGGCTGCCCGGGTCCTGGACTCTGGGCCGGTGTCAGAAGAGGGGGCCCTTCCCCAGGGGCCTGGCCGGCTCCTCCCGGACGGGGGTGGTGGCTGGGGCAGGGCAGGCATCGCCCACGAGGCCGGGAGGCCAGCGAGGGTCGATCTGTTCAGACTCCCGAAATGGCTGTCAGCCAGCGGGGCTGTGCACAGCGCCCTGGCCACAAGATGGCAAGTTCTAAATAAGTAAAGAAGAAATGGAATCGCCTTGATTAGATCAGCCTGGCCCCTTTCCCACTGCCCCCCCCTTCCCTCCCCCCCCCGTCATAAAAGCTGAATGGGGTGAACCCCCCCCCCAAGTCTAAGTGAACGGCGGTTGTCATTGCCCCACCGTCTTCAGTGGAGAGCCCCACTTTAATGAATTCCTTCTTCAACCTCCCCCCACCCCCCCCCCAAAAAAAGAAAAGGACCCCAGTGTCACCCTCAAGCCAGTGACAGACCCTGCCGCCAGCGCCCCGAGGCAGACCGCACCTTGTCTCCTACCCTGGGGCCTGCTTTGAAGCTGCCCGCCGCGGGTCCCCACCCCCTTGTCACTCTTGTCCTATAATTCATTTAGGATTAGCTTTCAGACCTCCTCGACAGTCCTAACTTCTGTTGTCTTGGTAACTGTGTCAACCGTTTGCCGGTTTCCCGTGATTATCTGACAAGAGAAAGGGGGGCAGGCAGGGAACATAAAGGAAGGGGAGGAGGAGATAATGCCTGGGTCTTAATTGAACTCGCCGGAGGGGCCCAGCGGGGCTGCCGGCTGGGGAGCCGCGGAGAGCGGCCGGGGCGAGGTGAGCGCCAGCAGCTGTGTGCAGGGGGGGCGGGGGGGGCGGCTCACCCAGGCGCCTCCCCCGCGGAGGAACGGGTGTCAAAAGTAGCCTCAGCCTTTATCTCTGGTCTTAAGGGCCCAGGGACAAAGGTGTCACCTCCCCACGCCCTCCTCCTCCTCATTTCCCTTTTGGGAAGTTTTGTTCACGGGCACATTTCAGCCCCTCTTTCCTTCAGCAGTGACTGCCTGCCTGCCCGTGGGTAGGCAAGGCCCGATGAGCAGTTGCGGGCTCACGGGTGGGTCTGCAGGGGACCGGGGCACCCCGGGGCGGAGGGGGACAAGCACGCGTGGTTATAAAACCATGTCATTTGATAGCGCCCGTGGATGTAGGGATGGAGAAAGGGCTGGGTGGGATCCGGCTGGTCTCTGCGCCGCCGTGATGCCGGGGGCGTCGACGAAGGAGGTCGGAGGCTGGAGGTGATGCCAGCTCTTGGCTGCGACCTCAGCTGGGCACTCAGTCCAGCTGGGTGGCTGGTCTTCTTCGCAACATGGCGGCCTCAGGGAAGCGTGGCAGCGCGGGGGGGCCCAGGAGGCAGGGGTCCTGAGGGGGAAGCCGCAGGAACTTGTAGGACCCACCTCGGAAGACCCCTGGTGTCGCTTATACCACCATCTGTCCTTTACAAGAGAGGGCCAGGCCTCCCAGGGTCACTGGGAGAGGAGCTGGGCTCTGGCTTTTGATTGGGGGGGAGGGAGGGAGGGAGTAGCAAGGGGTTAGGAAAGCATGAGGGATGGCGATGGTGTTGATGTGGCCTCCTTGGAAAATGGTCGGTGACATCCCCCCACCCCCCTGCCCTCTCCATTTCCAGGTAGAAAATGGCCTTGCCTTTGCCAGAAAGGAGCCTGTGCTTTTCCAGGCACAGCTTCCGAAGTGTCCCGAGGACACAGGCCATGGTGCTGGGGGGGCTGGGAGGGGCAGTTGGGAGGCTCCCCACGGCAGTGAGATCCCCGATTTCAGGTTCACCAGCCAGGGCTGCTCAGACAGGGAGGGGGCTCTCTCTCAAACCGAGGGCATTGTGTCTTGTTGATGAAGGAGGTCCAGCCCCTCGCCAGGATCAGTGGGAAGACCAGAGTGCCTTTTGGGGGTGCTGCTAATGAGCTCTGTCTGATTTTTATGAAACTCCGAGGTAAATTATTAATTTGTGCCCGAAAAGAAAGCGTGGAACCCGATCGGCTCATGAATATTCATCTGGACTGGGGCACGCGGGGGCCGATCCGTGGCTAGCGCAGCCGGCGAGACCCGTGACCCAGATACGGGCGAGTCACCCGGGAGGAGGAACCTGTCACTCTCCTCCCTCAGTCTCTCGGTCCAGAGATGGGGCTGATAACTCACAACTCACCGGCACGGCTGCCTCGAGACCATACTGGGACCCGCTTGAGGGAGGGGGGCATTAGCCGGGTGCTCCCTGGCCCCCCCAAGTTTCACAGCAGGCTGTTGGCGCTGGGGAGTTACTGGGGATGGTGATGCCTGCATGAGAAGACCGGGAGCCCCCATTCCCCTGCCTCGGTCCCTCTCTAAAGTCCGAGGCTCAGTACCGGGGACCCCATAGAGAGGAGCCCCCCCCCCTTTGATGAACCTACTCTACGTAGCAAGCTAGCACCTCCAGCACGGCTCCGCGGGGGTCCGCTCCTCCTTGACGGAACCAGCTTCCTTGGGAGTCCTCGCCCTGCCCGTCTGTCCACCTGACCTCCGCCTTCTCCTCCACACTCTGTTGAGGCCGTTTCCCCTGCCTGCATGCCAGCTCCAACGTCTGGAAGCCTTTGTGGGCTAAACCCCCCTTTGACGAGCTTTTCCTTCCTCCGGGATCCCAGGTTATGACCACCAGGAGCGACTTCCCGACCTAGCTCTCTGTTTATAAGGCAGCCTAGCGTGGTCGTTGAGTTCCTGAACGCAGAGGCCATTTACCTCTCGTGAGATCTCAGGCAGGTTACTTAGACGCCCCATGCCTCAGTTTACTCGTGGGTCAAGTGTAGAGGGTCCTGCTCCCTGACTGTGAGCGTTGAAAGGGCTTGTGCACGTCAGGTGCTCACAGTAGGTTGTGTCCGTGTTGACCTGCGAGGGTGGTGGTTGTCAGTGCGATTGTCATCGTCGCCTTATTTCCTTTCGGGGGGTCAGAGCTCTGGGGCAGGCCTCCCCGTCACGGGGGGCCTTTGCTGGCGACCGACCGCAGTCCTGCTGTTCCTGTGCGTTTCCCCTGCTTCTGGGGAACCGGTGGCTGCGGTTCCCGCTGCCATCACGACCTGCCTCGGGGGGGCTCCTGCGGCTTTTTTTTTTTTTTTTTTTTTTTCCCCACTTATTTTTTTTTTTTTTAATTTTTTTTATTAAGGTATTTTCTGTGTACATAGTTTACCATTGCCCCCCCTCACCACCCATTTATGCCCTCCCTCCCCAGAGTTTTGTGTTCATTGGTTGTACTTATGTTCATGGATACCAGTCCCTCGGTTGTTCTCCTGTCTCCCCCCAGGTCTCCTTCCCCTCCCCCCTGTCATTTGACAATCTGCTTGTTTTATGGTGACCATCTCAGGCTCATATGAATAGAGTCCGCTCCTCCTCTGGTTTTCACCGCCCCTTCCCCTGGGACCCACTGCTTCCCTTAGGACACTCGGCTCACCCGGGGCACTCGACCCCATGGGACACACGGCTCACCCGGGACACCCTTCCCCCTTCCCCTTTGGGGGGTACGGCTTACCCGGGGCACATGGCCCCCTGGGACACTCGGCTCACCCGGGGCACTCGGCCCCCTGGGACACTCGGCTCACCCGGGGCACTCGGCCCCCTGGGACACTCGGCTCACCCGGGGCACTCGGCCCCCTGGGACACTCGGCTCACCCGGGGCACTCGGCCCCCTGGGACACTCGGCTCACCCGGGGCACTCGGCCCCCTGGGACACTCGGCTCACCCGGGGCACTCGGCCCCCTGGGACACTCGGCTCACCCGGGGCACTCGGCCCCCTGGGACACTCGGCTCACCCGGGGCACTCGGCCCCCTGGGACACCCGGCTCACCCGGGACACCCTTCCCCCTTCCCCTTTGGGGGGTACGGCTTACCCGGGGCACATGGTCCCCTGGGACACTCGGCTCACCCGGGGCACTCGGCCCCCTGGGACACTCGGAGCTCCTTGCTAGCATGGTGGGCAGGCTGGGACAGCTGCAGTTGGTCTGAGATGGTTGCAGGCGGGGGGACCACCTTCAACGGTGTCTCGTTCGGTGTGGGAGCGGAGCAGCTGCAGACATGGAGGCTAAGTTCTGAGGTCGCCCACTCCCTGAGCCCAAGGCGTGGTGAACTCTGTTCTTGGTGGATTTCCTTTATTCTCGGCGCCAGTGGCGAGTGGCGGTGCCAGGTGCAATATTGACGGTCACTCCTGTGGTTCAATTACCACTGTAGTTTTAAAGTTCACATGGCGGTGGTGGTGAGAGCTTCGGCTCGGCCATGTGGCATCGGAGGATGGGCTTGCCTGAGTGGGTAATGGAAGGCACCGTGCCATTTCCTCACCAGCGCGCTCCATTTCCCTCCCAGCATGGTGGGTGCGCTGGGGAGATTGTGGGCGGGCTGTGATGGCTGCATGGGGAGAGTCCGCCCTCCATCGCGTCCTCTTTGTTGTGGATGCGGAGCTTCCGTGGATGCAGAGGCTAATTTCCGAAGCCACACTCTCTATGAGCCCGGTGTGCAGTGAGCTCTGATTTCGGTGGATTCCCATTCTTGGGGGCGGCAGTGGGTGCGGCAGCGATGGTAGCTCCTGTGGCTCAATTTCCCCTGTAGTTTTAAAATCCGCGTGGTGGTAGTGTCTGATGCCTTGGCCCGGCCACGTGGCAGCGGAGAGAGGACTCTCCGGGTCTGCCAACGGAAGGCGCAGCGCCAGCACAGCGCGCGCGAAGGCCTGGCAGAGCAGGCCGCGGGCGGTGGCGGAGAGTCCCCGCGATGTCTTAGTCTTTCAGACTCAGTGGAACGCTTCCCCTGAGCCAGGACAAGCAGCACCACCACCACAAATATTGGCCAGCTCAGTGCCGCCCCCCCACAGGTGACAGCAGGGGCATCCTCACCTTGGCAGGCCCTCGCTCCTGGAGGTCTCAACCAGTGGAAGGCAGCAAGGCACAGAACTGCCCCACCCTCTCAGTCCTCCGCTCGCCATAGTTTTAAACTCCACATGGCAGCTGCGGCACCCTGCTTGGTGTCTAACTGTAGCCTTCCCATTTCTGGGGCGAGCTGGTTGTGCGGGAGGGGGGACGCTGTGCCCGCTCCTCTAGGACTGTGGGCGGACTGGGAGGTCTTGCTCACGCTCATGGGCTTCTCGTCCAGGCAGGAGCTGAAGGCGCGGCGAAGGCGCGGTGAAGTCGCGGCGGCAGCGGCCCAGGCGGCGGCGGTGGCAGCGGCGGCGGCGTAGGCCCCCATCAGCTCCCGTAGTGGCGGCAGGGCTGGCCCACTCCCTGGGCCCCGGGGCAGGGCGAGGTCTGGCTTCCCTCATTTCCGGCGTCAGCGGCAGGTTCAGTTTCGCTGTAGTTTTAAACTCCACATGGCGGCGGCGGCGCCCTGCTTGGTGTCTAGTTTAGTTTTCCCACTTCTGGGCTGGTTGCAGACGGGGAGCCGCTGCGCGATTTCTTCGCCTGCACAGTAAGCGCGGGGGCTGGGCCGGCGGGGAGATACTACACCATCTCTTCGCCCGCCCGGCAGCGGCGAGTGCGGGGGCCCGAGTCCTGGCACCCGCTTCTCTCCAGCACTGCGGGCGGGCTGGGAGGTCGCGCTCACGGGCTTCTCGTCCAGGCAGGAGCCGAAGGCGCTGCTGCGGCGGTGGCGGTGGCTGCGGCGGCGTAGGCCCCCATCAGCTCCCGTGGCGGCCGCCGGGGCTGGCCCACTCCCTGGGCCCCGGGGCGGAGCGAGGTCTGGCTTCCCTCATTCCCAGCGGCAGCGGCTCCGGCAGGTTCAGTTTCGCTGTAGTTTTAAACTCCACATGGCAGCAGCGACGTCCTGCTTTGCGTTTAGATGTAGCCTTCCCATTTCGCCAGCTTTCCTGTGGGTCTGGTGCGATCCCTTTTGGTTTTATCTGTTGTTTATTTCCAAATTGTTGAGGAGATGGCGGCCCAGGAGACTCCCTGGGCCGCCATCTTGCTTCGGTCTCTCCTGCGGCTTTTGACGGGGCTGCCACCTGCTCTCATTTGTGTCACGGCCCCCGAGACCGCCCCTGTGCGGAGCGAGGCCACTTCCTGCCCGAGCGCCGGGGGTGCAGGCGGAGGAGGTTTCGGTCCCCCGCCTCGAAGAGGAGGACACAGAACGTCGAGGTTTCCGGCAGCTTCCGGGGCTACAGCCAAGAGACGAAGTGTGGTTCCGAGACCGAACTGACTGTTCCTTGCAGCGAGCTTCTCAGAGGAGCGGCTCTCGGGCAGGCTGGGTGTCCAGATGGGACTCTGCGTCGCCTGTCTGAGTCCCAGGCCTTCGGGGTGGGGCTGCCCTGGATGGCCCGGGCACGTGGTCAGTGCCCGCCTTTGAGGCCTTGCCATCCAGGGAGATCCTCAGAGCCCAGAGTCGTGGGAGGCTGGCAAGTAGGCGGTGGTGAGAGGGGACCACGCTGGGGGAAGAGAGGCCTCCCACGTGGCCCAGCTTCACCGAGGACTCGGGGGGCGTCTTTGGGGTTCTGCAGGGGGGCTGTTAGCAGGCTCTCGGAGAACGGACACCTGCCGTGTGGCAAAGCCGTGGCACTTAATCCCCGCCTGCGGAGAGGTTTGTGAAAAGCATGCGAGGTTTTCCGTGGCCTATTGAAACCAAGGGCTCCACCTGCCTGCTTTTCATCCTGGTGTTTCATGCCTTTGACTCGGGGCTCTGCCACCTCCCAGGTGCACCGGGCCAGGAGAGAGGCAGGCAGGCAGGCAGGCGGCGTGTCAGACCGGTGGGGCGAGCCGGGTGGAAGGAATAATAAAGCAAATAGCCCGCAACCAATTCTGTTCTCCTTGCCCTGGTTTGGAAAGAGACGTTGGTTTCTTGCAGCTGCCGCTGCCAGGGCATTCCCGTGCACCTGCTGGGTGCCAGGCCTGGGAGGGGCCGAGGGGAGGATCGAAAGTAAGTCACAGGTCATGCCTTCCAGGCAGCTCCCGGCCACCTGGGGGTGGGGGCAGGGCTCAGCCATGAGTGGACTGCTCGCTTCTGAGCTTTGCAAGGATGCAGATGGCTCCAGGGGCTTAGCGAATGGGAAGTTCCCATTGGGCCGGGACAATCAGAGAGGGCTTCCCGCAGGAGGCGGTATTGGAAGAAGATTCCAAAGAGTTTGTGGGTTTGAAAATAGGGGAAGTGTGAAGGGAGGAGACACAGACTCTACTGTGCACGCCAATGGCCTGGGGCCGTAAGGGGCAGGTTTTGATTCAGGTGGGTCTAGGTGGGGCCTGACAAGCCACCCGGGGACTTTCCCTCCCGTAAGCTGCTGAGGTCATCTGCACCTGCCCAGGCCCAGGCGGCGCTGAGTGGCTGGTCTGTAGACTGCATTTTGAATAGTGAGGGTCTAGACAAGGGGTGGGGACACTTCTTTTCTGCCAGCGGCCATTGGATATTTATAACATCACTCAAAGGCCATACAGAATTATCAGCTTAAAAATTAGCCTGCTCGCTGAAACAGGTTTGGCTCAGTGGTAGAGCGTTGGTCTGCGGACTGAAAGGTCCCAGGTTCGATTCCGGTCAAGGGCATGCACATTGGTTGCGGGCACATCCCCAGCTGGTCGATGTTTCTCTCTCATCGACGTTTCTAGCTCTCTATCTCTCTCCCTTCCTCTCTGTGAAATATCAATAAAATATATATATTTTTAAAAAATTAGCCTGCTACATTTGGTCAAACATTCAATGAACTCAGCCCTACTGCCTCGGCAAGGCCAGACCCAGTGGTTTCTCAGGCTGCACATTCCCCACCCCTGGTCTGGACCTAGCCATAAGTGACCATTGAAACATAAAATTAAATAAATTAAAACAAAAGAAAATTAGAACTTCCGCTCCCCGGTCACACAAGCCCCCCGTTTCCAGTGCCCGATGGCTGTGGGGGGCCGGTGGCCACCACATTGAGTTTGAGGCCCTCGGGAGTCCCTGGAGCGAGGACTTGCCCCCCCATCACATTAAACGCAGGAAGAACCGAAGCAGAGGCACAGCTCACAGGTGACAGCAGCCAGAGCTAGCGAGGTGGGCCGGAGCCATTGTGGAGGCCTGGCGGGCCGTGGGGTGCAGGGAGGAGGTGGAGGGGGGCAGTGGGTGGAGGCCAGAGAGCTGTGTCAGCGCCCACCAATGAAATGGGGAAGTGACTTGGGATGGGAGTGGGGCCAGAAACCACCAAGTGACAGTTTGACGAAGGGAAAAAATGGTTTCTATGGTAAAATGGCATGGGATTCGGGGGCCTGGGGGCTGCTGGAGAACAGTCCCAGGGATCTCTGCATGTATGTGTGTCCACACATCATCGCCCGAAGCCGGTGCCTTTTAGAAGGTCTCCAGACCACCTCTCTCTCTCTCTCTCTCTCTCTCACACACACACACACACATACACACGCACATGCACACGCACGAGCCTGGAGGACAGGGCGCCCTTTACTGTCCAGAGCAGAAGATGTGGTCTGTCAGGAGCACAAACCTGACAGAAGCTGTTCTGGAACCCAGCTCACCTCCCTTAGTTTCCAGGGGCTTCCCCAGCCCTCGGGATCCCCACCATCTCAAGATCTCGGTGACGTCTTCCAAGTGCTAGAGAAGACCCAGGACAGGGTACCCGTGAGCGGTCGGGGGGCTTCCTGGAGGGGCGTGGGGCCGTCGTGTCAGGGCGTTCCACACAAGCAAAGGCCTGGACGCCAGGGGGACTGGCACTGCAGAGGAGGTTCAAAATACATACATTGATTTCAGGGAGGTGAAGGGAGACGGAGAGAGAGAGAGAGACATCAGTGATGAGAGAGAGTCATTGATTGGCTGCCTCCTGCGCGTCCCCCACGGGGGATCGAGTCCGAAACTCCAGCAGGTGCCCCGACGGGGAATTGAACCCGGACTTCCTGGTCCATCGGTCAACACTCAACCACGGAGCCAGGCCGGCCAGGCCAGAGGAGGTGTTTTTGTTTGTTTGTTGGCTAATCCTCACCCGAGGATATATTTCCATTGATTTTTATAGAGAGTAGCAGGGAGGTAGGAGATAGAGAGAGAGATTGACGTGAGAGGGACACATCGATTGGTTACCCCCTACGCGTGCCCCACCTGGAGGTGGGGATCGAGCCTGAAACCAGAATTGTGCCCTTGACCAGAATCAAACCCGGGACACTTCAGCCTGCAGGTCGACACTCTTATCCACGGAGCCAAACCGGCTAGGGCAAGAGGAGGTTTTGCGTGTGTTAGCGGCTGCCCGTGTTCTGGGCATGGCAGGTCTGCTCATGGGGTTGCCTCACATGGCAGGCAAGGAGTTTAAGTGGCTCCGCATGAATTGATTCGTCCAACCTTAGCAGTCCCGGTCGAACAAGTACCGATATCACCAGCCCCCTTTGCAGAAGAGCAAACTGGGCACAGAGGAGTTACGTGAGTTGCCAAGGTCACACAGCCGGTCCGAGGTAGAACCAGGATTTGAACGTCGACATCCTGATTTCAGAGGCAATCACGACTTCCCTGTTTCCCAGCCTCTCGGTGACATGCCCCTCTACCCCGACACCGGGGCACAAAACAAGCAGCGTGAAGAGGCGAGCACACCTCCTGGAGCGTGGAGGCTCCCAGCGTCTGCCCTGGGCAGGTCCTCTCACTTCTCTGGAATCCGTACACGATAAGGGTCACACTGTAAAGTGCAGTTCCGCGGTTTTTAATTCAGTCACAAAGTTGTGCAGCCATCACCTGGACGGTTTTTTACCCTCGTGAGCAACCACTCGCCATTTCACTCCATTCTCTGAGCCCTGGACAACCCACTAATACACATTTTCCTCTCCATAGATTTACTTGTCCTGGGGAGTTCGTAGGAGTGTGAGCCACATGCGGCTGGTGGTGGTCTGATTCCGGCTCCTGTCACCTAGCACAGTGTTTCCCAAACTTCTCTCGTGATGAGAATCCCCTGGTGGAGTTGTTAAAAATGCAGATTCCTGAATCCCAACTAAGAAGTGCTAACCTAGAATTTTGGGGAACATATAGGCAAAATTGTATACTAAACTAGAGCACTACCCCTGAATAACATTCCACTGTATGGGTGGACCACATTTCGTCCGTCCATTCTTCGTGGATGGACATTGGGGCTGTTGCCACTTTTTGCCTATCCTATAGAATAAAAGCATAGTATGCAAATTGTCCCCTCCACCTGACCTTCGTCCTGGAGTTCCACCAGGGGGTGGGGCCGGCGGGGGAAAGGGAGGAAGTGCCCAGCCAGCAGCCGGGAGGGACCCCTCTCCCGAGTTATGAATAATGCTGCTGTCAACACTCATGCACAAGGGTCTCTGTGGATGCAAGTTTGTATTTCTCTTGAGTGTATAATACCTCAGGGTAAAATTTCTGGATTAGATGATACCTCTACATTTAAACTCCTGGGCAGCTGCCAGACTGTTTTTCCCGAGCCTCGGTTTTCACAGCTGCCAAATGGAGCCATGCCCCTCAGCTCTGCTCTTTTTCTGTACCAAGCGACACGTGCTAATTGGAAACAGGAAGGAGCAAAGTGGAGACTTTTCATTGCTGCTGTTCATAGCAACGCCAAGGCCATCTCAGCAGGGGAGGCCAGAGCGACGGCCCTTGCTCTGCCCCGCTCTGCCCGGGAAGCATTTCCCCTCCTTTGGCTCAGAACGGACTCGGTGTCAATGTCATCCTTCATGTGATTCTGGGGAACTTCCTGGGAATTCAAGGGAAATTTCTCCAAGAGGGAGTTCCTTAGAAAAGGGAGTGGGACACAAAGGTGGCCTCTGCCACCCTCCTCCGGGTGGGATTTCCCGGACAACGTGGGCAGCCGCAGCGTGTCCTCCTTGGCCAGGGCAGAAGTGGGTCGGCCCGGGAGCTCAGGTCCAGACGGCTGGTCTATATGGGGGGTGGGGGAGTGTGGGGGGAGCCACCCAGGCCTCCTGTCTGGTTCTGACAGGCAGCCCTGGAGCCTGAGCTTTTCTTGGAGGGTGTCCAGCTAGTGCAGAGCTGGCCTGGCCCCTGCGCTCTTGTGGGAGAGAAAAGGAAGCTATTGAGGGCCGGCCGTGGAAGTTGTAAACGGGACAAATGGCCCTCCAGAACGCTTCCCCTCGGCTCTGCCGTGAGAATCCAGCCTGGGAAAATCCCAGGGTCCGTTCCCTTAGCGCCGGCCCAGAGAGGGCGAGTGGCTTACCCAGGGTCACACAGCAAGTTTGAGCACAAGCGAGGAAAGCTCCTCCTGATGACACCAGTCTGTGTCTTTTAGCCGCTCCAGGATCCTCCCCTGCCCTCTGAGATCCTCTCTTCTACCCCCATGAAAACCCGAGGCCGGGTCCCCACAGGTCAGCAGTGGCCAAAGTCCACCAAGCCGCCCCTTGCGCATCTTGACTCGGCCTCGGGGTCAGGAGGCCACTGAGGGGCCTTCTAGAAGAGATCCTGAAACTGCGCAGTTCCTCTCCGGGCATCTCTGCCCCGCCGCGCGCCGAAGGGCTCCTCCGCCGTGATACCCGGAGCCCGCTGGCGAGCAGGTTCGGGAACGTGGCAGATGTTCTTTTAGAAAGCACTTTCCACAGGGTTTCTGGGCCATTAAATAAAATGGAGATTGGAGGGAAAAAAAAAAGAGAGAGAGAAAGAATGAAAGCACTTTCCAGCTCTGCTGAGGTTTTGGTGGGTTTCTCTTGTGCTTCCTCGAAGGTGGGCCCCTGAGGGTCTCCTCCTCACCCGTCTGCCGCTTGAGTGGGAGGCAGCCTGGCCTTTGGGGACCCGCCCCCGCCCCCCTCCTCCCCCTTAGCCTGCCAAGGTTATCGGGATCTGCTGGGGGGAGGATGTAACCCCCAGGGCCCCCCTTCAGATTTATCAAAGTGTTCCCTCCTGACAAGGCCTGTAGCAGCCCCCTTGCCCCGGCAGCCAGCAGCTTGCTTAAAAGGTTAATCCCCTCCCTCTGTGGCTGCTCCCCGCGCCCCCTCTCCCTCCTCCCCCCCCCCCCCCCGCAGCTTTTTACGCTCCAGTTAATTAAATGTGGCTGGCTATTGTCAGAAGACAAAGTTGGATATTTATTACACCTTGGCGCTCCCGAATGTCAAAGGCGCGCACCGTTGGAAGAAATACTGGCAGGAATAAGCCGAGCATATGTCTGCGGGGTCCAGGGCGGGCGGGCTGCCGCCACCGCGGGTGACCTGCCGCGCTTCCAGATCCGGCCGCCGCAGCTGACCGCGCTCGGGCACCGGGAACCCCGCCACGCGGGCTTTCCCGGGGGCTCTGGCGGAGCCGCGGGGAGCTCCATTATCCGCACAAACATCCTGGTTCCGGAGATTATGTCCCTGGGAGGGATTCAAGGTGCAGCTAAAATGTATCCCGGCCCTCTCTCTCTCGTCGTCCATCATCTGGTGCCCCCGGGGCGTGTGGTGTGGGCGAGGGAGCCGTGCCCCCCTGCCGTCCCCGGCGTGGGCCTCGGCACTCCTGCTTTGTCACTTGGGCACTGCTGCAGAGCCACGCGGCTGCGACGGGGGTTTTTAATCATGGAGGGGGGGGGGAATATGAGTTTCTTCCTTGTGTAGGCCCCCACCCCCACCCCCTTAATAATAATACTTTAAAGATGTCTGACATCTGTAACCAACAGCTGGCATCCTGTTATGGAAGAATGTCCTTCTATTTCAAAGCAGGTTGAACTGTCATTAATAGTATAATTAGGTGATTATCACTATATAGCAGAGAACTGCTTAATTGCAGAGATCGCTTCTCTAGGATTCCGGGTCTTTTTATGGCTGTATTTGTTTTAGCTGCTTGAATTTTCATGATATTTTAGCATTTGGTACGTTGCCTCGTGTGTGTGCGTGTGCGTGTGTGTGTGTGTGTGTGTGTGTGTGTTTTCTTCCTATTTTTTTTAATGTGTCTGACAGCTGTCTTGGGAGCATTTGGTCCCGAGGAATCTCCTGGTATTAGCGCAGCAGCGATATGGGGGTGAGGGCTGGGGTGGGGGGTGCTACCCGGAAGAGGTCTCTCACCCCAGGCCCTGTCTAACCTGCTCCGTGCCAGACCGGAGTCCGGCGGGAGCAGGCCCGGCTCCCAGGTGTCCTTTGATTTATCTGCTCTCGCCGAGGATCACAGTATGAAATTAGACATTTAACCCCAGAGCCAAGGTTGTCTGTTAAGGGGCCCCTTTTACAATGCAATTTATTTTTATGGCATGTCCTTAATACACAGTGTTACCGCATGTGTCTGAGTCGCATGGATTCCAGAATGAAAGGCACGTCTGGAGGGAGGTGGTCTCAGATGTAGCTGGAATTTGCAAACAAATGAACGGGTTTTGTGAATCCAAGAAGAAAGGGCTCGTCTTTCTAAAAGGGACTTTGAATGAAAAAGCGGTTGCCTTTTAAGGCCAGCAGAAGCCGGGCCTGGGCCTCTCTCTGTGGGCACCCTTAGTCTCGGGCTGTATATGCGCCGTGCTGGGGGCTGGGTGTGCGGAGTCCTGAGCTGACCTGAGTGTCTTCAGCCCCCGTAGATTCTTCTACCCTTCTTCCAATAGCCAGGGGTGTGTGACGGGTGTGATGGCAGTGTGTGTGTGTGTGTGTGTGTGTGTGTGTGTGTGTGTGTTTTATTTTTATTTTTTTTATTGATGAGAGAGAGAGAGGACATCAATGTGAGAAACATCTACCGGCTGCCTCTTGCACGCCCCCTACTGGAGATCGAGCCTGCAACCCCGGCATGTGCCCTGACCAGGAATCGAACAGGTGACTTTTTGGTGCACTGGATGGTGTTCGACCATCTGAGCCGTACAAGCAGGGGCTGATGTGGAGTTTTTAAAGCCTCTCTCTTTCCTAAGGTAGGAAGAGATCTGACGGCAGCTGTGCCCTGGGGTGGCAACTTGGGTTCCCCGCTTGCCTTGGCCACGCGTGGTGTGACCGTGGGAACCTTGTGCTCCCGCCCTGATTGGCCACTGCGACCCCCAGGGACATGCAGCAGGGCCCGTGCCCTGTTACCGGGCTGCCACTGCGCCCCCGCGCCCTTCTGTTCATGAGAAGCTGCCTGGCTTATGCACACGAGAAGGCCCCTCCCTGATGTCAGGTCCTGTGTGGACACGGCTTTGTCACTCCGGCCGCACGTCCTGGTGAAACATCATCGGTGCTGGAGGCGGGATGACCTGCTCCACAGCCAGCTAGTCACAGCCACACGTCCCCCTTCTGAGGTTCTCTCCGTGGCGGAAGCGAGATGCCAGCCTGTCCAGCGATGAGGGCCTGAGGACAGGGACGGGGCAGGGCCGTGGCCAGAGCTTGAGGGAAGTGGGCTGTGCATTCCAGGCACGTCTATCTGCTGTCACAGGCGTAAGGCCCCCTGAGGGCCAGGGAGAGCAGAGCAGGCGAGCGGGGTGGCTGTAGGGAGGGTCCCGTCCTCCTGCCCCCAGCCCCGCCTTGGCAGCTGGGGACCTCTGAGCACCCCGTGTGCCCCATACTGAGTAGCCCACTGTGTCCTCGCTCCACCCCAGGAGTATCTCGTTTCCCAGAGGAAGGAGTTGAGCCCGGAGAGGCAAAGTCGCCTGTCTGGGGCGTGACGGTGGCACAAAGGTCTAGGGTCACTTGGCAGGGCCACACCACCCAGCTCGGAGAGCAGCACCCTGCAGAAGCCACGTTGGGGTTGCCGGCACTGCCTTTGAGTTGGAACTGGTGTTTCTTTTGCCTTTTTTTTTTTTTTAATATATACTTTATTGATTTTTCTTCTTTACAGAGAGGAAGGGAGAGGGATAGAGAGCCAGAAACATCGACCAGCTGCCTCCTGCACACCCCCTACTGGGGATGTGCCCGCAACCAAGGCACATGCCCTCAACCGGAGCCAAACCCGGGACCCTTCCGTCCACAGGCCAACAACGCTCTGTCCACTGAGCCAAACCGGTCTAACGCTGTTTCTTTTACCTTTGCTCAACATTTTGGGGGAGAGGTCAGGGTCCCCCCCCCTCCCCCCGCAGCAGATTGGATAAAGACAGGGAGTCGAGGTTGTTCGCACAGCCCCTGTGTCTCCAGCACTTGGCAATTCTCAGCTGAGCCTTGCCAGAGGGCCGTTTGCGCTTTGCTTCGCTCCCCTCCCCGGGGTCAGCTCAGCATGCTGCATGTCCAGCCCCCGGCAGGGGCAAATGCAGCCCAAGACTAAGGGGAGCCTGGGATTGGCAGCAGCCATGGGTGTCGGGCTGCTGGGGCGGGGCTGTGCTGTGCGACCCTAGGCAAGTCCCTTCCCGTCTCTGAGCTTCCTTCTTAGCTGGCGGCCACCTGGTGTGGGGAGGCTGCCGGCCTTTTGTTCTCCTAAGGGCCCAAGAGGCTGGTGAAAGGCCCTGTGATTCCTCAGATAAGCGCCGGCTCCTCCCAGCCCCCCTCCTGTTGGCACCCAGCGGGCTGCGATGATTGGCGGGAGCCCCTCCCAGGACTGTTGACACCTGGGAGGGTAGCGGGGACAGCTGCTCCCGCACAGCTGCCCCTGGGTTTTATGGCCAGAGGATAAATAACCCTAATCGGGTTTTTTCACCGTAATGCCGTTGATAAGATCCACTGTAAGGCTGTGGGGCCCCAGGGTGGACCAGCTGTAATGTCACTTGGGGCCACGGCCAGCCGAGCACCTCGGCTCCCAGATGACAGACAAAGGCACAGGTCCCCTGGCCTTGGGTCCCTCTGGGCCAGGCAGGGCTGGTGCCCATTTTAAAGCCAGGCCAGCGGAGGCTCGGAGAGCTTTCTCCCTCTGCCCGCTTACATCCTCTCCTTTGTTCTTGGAGCAGGTTATGTGGTCGCTGGTGCTGCTTTAGGCTGCGGAGAGGAACAGGGGCGTAGAAGGGCTTCCAGGGCTCATTGCCTGCAAGTGGGGGGAGCAGGACATACACCCAGGCCTGCCGTTCCCCGAACTGCAGGCTAAGCCGACCCTTTAGTCCTGTGGTCGGCAAACTGTGGCTCTCGCAAGCCACATGCGGCTCTTGTGGCTCCTTGAGTGTGGCTCTTCCACAGAATACCACGGCCTGGGCGAGTCTGTGTTGAAGAAGCGGCGTTAGAAGAAGTTTAAGTTTAAAAAATTTGGCTCTCAAGAGAAAGTTCAATCCTCGTGCTGTTGACGTTCGGCCCGGTTGACTCAACGAGTTTGCCGACCGCTGCTTTAAGTCTGATCAGGTGGCTCTCCTGTCCCAAACTCTCTTGCAGCGGTTCTCAACCTTCCTAATGCCGCGACCCTTTAATACAGTTCCTCCCGTTGCGGCGACCCCCGACCGTAAAATTATTTTCATCGCTGCTTCATAACTGCAGTTTTGCTACTGCTATGAACCGTGATGCACACATCTGTGTTTTCCGATGGTCTTGAGCTCCACAGCAGCGGTTCTCAACCTGTGGGTCTGCCTTGCCCCACAGGTTGAGAACCGCTAGCAGGGTCACCTAAGACCATTGGAAATCACAGACGTTGGCACTTATTTCATCGTCTCCCAACAGGACTGACTACAAGCTTTGCCAGCGTAGGGAGGGATCTGGTCTGCCTTGGGTACAGAGCGCGCCCCGGTGTCAGCGCAGTGCCGGCCCGCAGTAGCTGCTCAGTAAGTGCCCGCACGCCGAAGTGCCACAGCCGGCATGTGGCTCCCGATTCGTGGTTCTCTCTACCCTTAGGCAGCCCTAGACTGTAAGGTGACCAGACGTCCCGCTTTGGGCGGGACTGTCCCAACAAAAGCGGGGCGTCCGGTCACCTTACCCACGAGGGGGCCTGGTGATGCCAGCGTGCAACCTCCTGGGCTTGGGGAAGCAGAGTCGGCCAGGGGGTGGAGCTGGGGGCAGGAAGACCCTCCCCTTGGGTGGGGCTTAGAGAACTGGAGAGCCCTCTCCCGGGCAGGGCTTCTGCTTTGTGGGTAGGATGGGGTTTTTTTTTTACAAAAATCAAACCCACCTACTTCCTTTGAAATTCTGGTGGGGGCCAGCTGTGGGGGTTGTGGGGGGGGGGTTGCAAGCAGTCACAGACACTGCAGCCTTTGTATCCTTGGAATCCTTCTGAAGCCAACTTGCTGGGAAGGGCGCTTTGTATTGTAAATTTCCACTGAGTAATTATGTCTTAATGTATGATAATCCGGCCTGGCCCTGTTGCCAGGCAGCCCGTGTCAGCTGTGAGCCTGGGTCGCCGTGGGCATGGCGGCCAGGGTCAAAGTGACATGTCCTGCAGATCTGGGGGCGTCGGGGGGTCTGGCAGGGTGTGTCACGGCCCAGGGCTGGGGGCTGGGAGACCCGCTAAGGACTGGTTGCCCGCACGGGCCGCAGGTGCAGAGGACACCAGTCCCCTCTCAGCCGCTTGCCCAGGTTCCCGAGGCAGGTTTGCCTGTGGTCCGGGCCGCGAAGAAAGCCACGGAACTGCCGAGTCTGGGGTCAGAACCCGCCCTTAAAGGTCATCCGGGCCCAGCCGAAGTACCTCCGTGGAAGGGGAGCTCGCTCCATTTCGTGGACAGATGTTTATTGGGTATTTACTGTATGCCGCGCACTGGGGATCCAGGACTGAACAAAGCGGTGGGGGGGGGGGGTTCCTGACCTCCTGGACCCGACATAGCAGGGAGGGGGAGGGAGAGATAGACCATAGACAAGATAAATAAGACACCCGTTGGATGGGATAGCAGAGAAGAGAGACCACAGGGAGAGGCAGTGGGGGGTGGGGGGATGGAGGTTTTGACTGGGCAGCCTGGGGGATGCCTTGGTGAGTGTGAGGGCACCAAAGTTTCGGGGGGAAGAGCAGGCAGTGTGAGGGGAATGTGCAAAGGCCCTGTGGCCGACGCTTGGCCCAGCTCCTGGACTCCGGTTGCCAGGTCCTCTGGCTGTCAGTGTTCCCTTTGCAGATGTTTGAGGCGCTCCCACAAGCCCTGGGAAGCCAAGACAAACAGGCGGCAGTCTGAGGTCACACTGGTGTTCCAGCCCCGCAGTAGAGAAAAAGTTGTGAGAGGGAGGCAGCGATGAGCTCAGATAGAGGAAACCAGCGAGGAGTGTGTGCAGGAGCCGGTGCGGGCCCTTCCTAGGGATGCGAGAAGGCCTCGAGCAGCGGGTGGCAATCCCTGGAAGCTGGGCAGCGGCTGAACCCCAGGGCGGTGTCTCTCTGCCTCCCTGTGGAACTCGGTCCTCCGGCCCGTTCGGCCCCTGAGGGATTACGGTTACAGGAGGCCGTAAGGGTGGAGCCTTGATCCCATAGGATTAGAGTCCTTAGGAGAAGATAAGGCAGCACAGGAGAGACGGTGGCTTCTGCACTCTAAAGGAAGAAACCGGGTTGGCTCAGTGGATAGAGCTTCGGACTGAAAGGTCCCGGGTTCCATTCCGGTCAAGGGCATGTACCTTGGTTTCGGGCACATCCCCAGTAGGGGGCGTGCAAGAGGCAGCTGATCAGTGTTTCTAACTATCTCTTCCTCTCTGTAAAAAAAAAAAAGAAGAAAATCAATAAAATATATTTTTAAAAAATAAATAAATAAAAGAAGAGCCCTCCCCAGACACCAGTCCTGCCTCCAAAATGGAGAAAACAAACGCCCATTGTTTCAGACCCCTCCCTCGTCTGCGGGTTTTTTTTTTAGTGAGTTTGCTTGTTTTCTAGTAATTTTACTATTTTTTAAAAAACTTATTGACTTGAGAAAGGGAGAGAGAGACACCGATGTGTTATTCCACCCATTTTCCTGTTTGTGCCCTGACTGGGGATCAAACCTGCCACCTGGCGTATGGGGATGGCACTCTAACCAACGGAGCTGCCCAGCAGCTGTTTGTGGTATTTTGTTATGGCAGCCTAAGCTGACCGAGACCGGCACGGAGGCCCGGAGATAACGCTGTGCATGTCTCCGTGTCCTGCCAGGTGGTGTGTGTGTGGGGGGGGGGAGGGGGCAGGCAGAGGGTGGCGGAGCTGGCTTTGCCTCCCCGGGGCCTGACCTGGGGAACAGTTGTAGTAAGGATTCGGTGAAACACCTATGGCAGGGCCGGCGGCCTCTCCCCCTCCCAGCCCTCCCTTCTCCAGCAGGAACTGGAGTGGGGGCAGATGCCGCAGGGCCCGAGAGGGGAGCTCTTATGGGGAAAGGAAGCCTCCGTGCCCCGCCCCTCCCTCCGTGTGGACTGGGTGTTCACAGCACTGATGGCAGATTGCTGGGGTCCACAATGTTCAGTGATAAGGAATGCCAGGAACGGACACAGTGCTGTCTTGGCCAGGCCTGGGCCAGTGCCCTGGGGCCAGTGCCCTGGGAGCCCACAGAGCCCGGGGCTGGGACCGGAGGCCTCGGAGCTGGGGAGGCCCCGCTCTCTGCTGAATCTGGGTGGGGTGGCTCTCATGGAGGCCAGGACACACCTTTGGATTTGAGGGATCTGGGAGGGGCCTGAATGGTGGGCCCTCGTCTGTGTCTGAAAGGACCCAGGCAGGGAGGCCCAGCTCTCTGCTGGTCCGGGGATTGGGGTGGGGGGTGTCTTTGTTCCCTAACTTCCTGGAAGTGTGTGTGTGTCTGCATGTAGGGGGACAGGGACAGGCATCACCGGCTGTGGTGGCCATCCAGGGGGACCGAGCCCTGCGTCACTTCCTGTCTCTGACCTCGGGGACTAAATGCAGGGAGTCTGGGAGCCCAGAGCTTCCTACCCTGAAGCGGGTGAACTGGCCCCACCTCTCACCTTCATTCCACGTGTCCTTCCCTCGAGCAGAGGGCGTGGGATCAGCCCCTCCGGTGTTGTAGGAGGCCCTGGCTGAGCTGCCCAGTCTCAGCTGGCTGCATCTGAACCTCACGTGGTTTGAAACACACACACACACACACACACACACACACACACACACAAACACACACATCCAGGACCCCGACCACGCAGCAAATCTGAGGCCCTGGGTCTGCACTTCTCAGAGCCCCCCACCCTGAGCAGATGATCAGTCAGGTTTCGGAATCAGATACTATCAGGGTGGGGAGGCCTGGGGTTGGCTGGGGGACCAGCCCCGGAGTCCTGTGCTCACGCTCCCCTCCCCTTGGTGGGCTGTCCGCGCAGATCCGCGGGGCAGGGGCAGGCGGGCAGGCGAGGGCAGACGCAGCCTTTTGGCTGCAGGAGCCCTGGTGTCATCTCACTCAGAACTCGGAGCCTTGGCAGATGTAAGAGGATGCACTTAGCACCCCAAACAGGGCTCTGCAAACACAGCCCGGGCTCCCCGAGGTGTCAGCAACCCCCCCCCCATTAATGTGTCCCGGCAAGAAGGGTGCGTGCCAGGATTCCCTGCGACCTCGGCTCCTTGGCACCTGCCGGGTGGAACTCTGCTGCAGAAGCTGGCCCGGATTCAGGGGGGTCAGGAAGCGCCCACGTGGGGGGCTGTTGCCGGTGCCAAGTGCAGGAAAGGAGATGGTGTTCTTCTGGCCTCTTTGGAGGCTGGCCAGAGCCCTGTCACTTGGGTAGGGTGACGCTTCTTTGGCCCCACACCCACCAGGAGGACCCCCTTGGTGAAGGGAGGAGTCCCTCCTGGCCGGCATCTGCCTCTAGGGGGCCCTCTGGAGCGCAGCCCGCCACGTACCTGCCCAGGGGCGCCCTGAGCCCAGGCCTCCTGGTGCTGAGAAGCCGAGCTTCTGTTCTGCATGGCTCGGGGCGCTGGGGATGGGGAGAGGCCGCTCCGCACGGCTCCCCCCCTTGCCTCGTAATGCCTTTTTACCCCCAGAGCCCGTCTGCAGAGCCTGCGGTTGGTCGGCTGCCTTGTCATTTAGCTGTTCCGAGCCAGCGATCGGGAGGCAGCACAAACTGTGGCATTTGCTGAGCATAAAAATTCAATTAATTCCAGAAGGCAGATTAAATATAAGTGAGTTTTAATAATTTGCTGTAAAGTCGGGAGGATTACTGCGGGCAGGAGGAGGGAAGCCACACAGGCGTGCGTGAGCAGGTTGGCACGGCCGTGGGCATGCCAGCTGGGGACACTTCCTGGAGCCCCTCGTTCCTCCCCCGTCGGGCGTGCCCCCTGCCCTGCAGCCGCCCACCTTGGGAGGGGCATGGTGTCAGGGGGTCTCCAGTTGGAATTCTCTGGAAGACAGCGGGCAGGGCTAGCCGGGGCTTCCGACACCCTCACCCCTCGTTCCCCGTGCCGTGGGGGGCATGGGGCGCAGTCCTCAGCCAGGGTGTCTCCCCAGTATCCCCAGCATGGGCGATGTGTGCCCAGCATGGCAGCTTTGGCCACTTGTGCCCTGAGGTTGGCAGTTCTTCCAGCAGCCCCCTTTCACCCTAATTTCACATTTCTTTGCCTGCCTCTAAGGTCCCCCAGTCTTGTACGGGGGCAGGGGGGGGGAAGGGGTTGTTGTTGTCCTAACTTTTTAGAAAGTAAAATGAGACCTAAAAGGGCCTGTGGACTCCTTAGACTGTAAGGCTCTCAGTCCCCTGGCACACACGCCCAACACACATACATACACACATGCACACATCTCACACTCGCACACACATGTGATCACACCTGCACACACACACACACACACACACACACACACACACACACTCCCACATGCCCTCACACATGTAGCCACACATGTGTATTCAACAACAGTCATACGTGTCCATGCTACACCGTCACACACATGTGCTTGCACACATGCGTGATGGTCCGGCCCCGAAAAACCAATAAGTGAGTCCTACCTTCCCGAGTTCCCTCTAATTCAGATGCATCTGGGAGAAAGCATGCTTTTCGTGCCTGCCTTTTGTCTTTTCCCACTGCCAAAACACGCCAAAAAAAAAGGAGGCCTAGCCCCCTCCCCATGGCCCTCCTTGTGCCACCAGGAACGAGGCCTGACCCAGAAAAGGCAATTGGCGGAGGGGGTTGTCTGGAGCCTGCCTCCTGGCCAGCCGCCTCTGCCCCGGGGGAGGGAGGGAGAGAAAGGAGGCAGGCAGCTTTTATGTAAAGACAGTGATGGTCCAGTGAGTACAAAATGCTATTTCAAAGCCAGCGTTCATCACTACCACTTCCCACTGTGATCTCCATAGATTTCTTTGTCTCCTTCAATTGGCCCTAATTATGGAACTGGAGGCTGCCTGATCAGTTTCATTCTTGTCATGAAATCCTGAGGGCATGCATGGGGATGGGGACACAGGCTCGCCAGCTGCACAGCCTGCAGACCGGTCTGGGTCTTTGTGTGCGTGCCTGTGTGTGCACGCCTCTGTGTGTGTGCGTGCACGTGTGTGTGCTTCTCTCCCCCCCCCCCACTTGTTCCCCAAGATGCCTGGCTTGCCTGGGCCCCTGGCCCCCTCTCTTTGGGCAGGAGGGGGCTCCCAGCGGACCTCCCAGCTGAGAACTGGCTAGTCGGGCTGTGCATATGGTAAGCAGGCTGGGATGCTGGCTGCCACCGAGATGAACACCTGCAAAGATGAAAGCCACAGCCAAACGTGGCACCCCCTGCCTTCCCTCCACGCTCCCTCTAATGCCCTCATTATGCCGTGTTTGTTTCAGTAATTTACACTCTCTGGGTACTGATCCATCAATAATGAATGTATTACCTGTCTCCGGGTAAGGTTTGGGAGATCCAGGATGCTGCTTTTGAAAAACGTCTGCAAAGCAGGATGCTCGGGGAGGCAGAACACCCGCCCCCCCTGTCCCCTCCCCCCCTCCCCCCACCCCCCACCCCCCAGCCCTTTTCTCTCCGAGCGCGCATTCTCTCGCGGATGGCAGTATATTTGGCAAAAGCCGTCTGAGGCTGGTACTTGGTGCTGCCTTTCCGTTCCCCCTTCATTTTATGCCTTTTTAATATTTAAAGCCATCATTGGGCTGCGCCATAAAATTCTTTCAAATCAAATTTTATTCTCCAATCTCATGCTCCGGCTTCCCTCTGGCCGGGAAAGTTGGTGGGGGCCGCGCTGGCTGAGCGGGGCTGTGTGTGTGTGTGGGTTTGGGGGGGAGGGCGTTCTGTTTGAAGGAAGCCTGTGCCAACGTGGGGGGCTCCCTTCCCGCTTCCCTCCCTCCACCCCCCATCCAACATCCGTCGTGGAAACAGAGTGGGGTCCCCGGGACCCGGCTGTTCCCCGCGACAGGCCTCCCCCCCCAAGGCAGACCAGGAAGTGCTCCGTTTTGTGGGGTTGGATCCTCTCCCCTCCTTTTTGCTGGTGGGGAGGGAACATTTCCAGGGCATTTTTTTTCCCTCCCAGAGGTGCTGGGGCTGAGGCGTGGTGAACTGCGAGCGGTTTGATGAAAGAGGGGAGAGCTGCCCGCTCCGCCTGCTGTTGCCTTGGGTCAAGGACAATCAAATGCTCAGCCTCCGGGGTGCCATCCCTCTCGGCTCCACCTGCCAGGTCCGTGTGACGCTGGCACCACGGGATCAACTCGAGGTCTCTCCTCGCCATTGGTCCCCCAGGGCCGCAGAGATCAGAGGCCAGGCCGGGAGGCTCTGCGCTCCGCCCTGCTGGCGCTCTCCTGTCCCCTTTCGCCTTCCTGCACGGCGGCCACGGTGGCATCTTCAGGATGCCCAGGGATGGAGCCCAGAGTTGGGGGACCTGTGCCAGGGGACACTTTCAGGGGCAACAAGGGCTGCAGGATACTCCACTGTGTGGGGCGGCAGTTTCTCCCATCTCCCACTTGGGCACATGGTTCGTTTGGGGCATTTTTCCGCCCAGCTGTATCCTCGTCGGGGGTTGGAGGGGAAGGCAGTTGTTTTCACCTTGTTCCAGCCCAGGCCCGGCATCAGGAGAGCCCATCCTGGCTATGGCGCTTGCCTCCCGAGTGGCCCCTCCCTGGGCCTCTTTGGAAAGCCGGAGGTGGCCCTTGTGGACCAAGCGGGGTCCCTAGCTACACCCCCCCCCCTGGCTCAGGGGTACACGGACTCCGGGCCTGCTTGGGTTCACCCCTGGCTCTGCCACTTGTGACCTGTGTGACCCTGGGCAAGTTCCTTAGCCTCTCTGTGCCTCCGTTCCTTTGCCCGCCAACTGGGGGGAATAGACAGACGACCCTGGCCCACGGCAGGAGCTGAGGCTTTGCAAGTATTCGAAGTGTCTAGAACAGCGGGTAGCCATACCATCAACAATACATTTCCCATCCCTTACCTATAAGGTAAGACTGTACAGGGGAGGAACCCGAGGCCTGCCCAGCTGCCAATCTGTTTCAGATCAGATGGCAGGAGAGGGGCCAGTCAGCTGCATCAGTGCCCTGGGGCTGCCATAGCGAATGGTGCCACCGATGGCGTGGCTTAAAAACCGAGCTGTGCGGCGTCACCCCCGCCAGGCCGGAGCCCACGGTCAAGGCGGCTCTCAGTGGGGTCGGTTCCTCGCAAGGGCCTCTCTCTTGCCCGTGTTTCCCCGAAAAATAAAACATCCTCCGAAAATAAGACCTACTTCATGGAAAAATAAGACATCCCCTGAAAATGAGACCTAGCGCGTCTTTGGGAGCAAAGATTAATTAATATAAGACGCTGCCTTATTTTCGGGGAAACGGGGTAGGCTTGCAGACGGCCGCCTTCCATGTCCCTCTTTACATCCTCCTCCCGCTGTATGTCTGAGCCTAATGGTTTCAACAAGGGCCCAGTCACAGTGGACTGGGGCCCCCTCTGCTCGGCTGTGACCCGCTCTGAACTAGTCATTACATCTGCAGGGACCCCCTTCCCGCACGGGGCTGCGTTCCGAGGTCCTGGGGGTCGGGGCCTGCAGTCCAGCCCCTTGCCTTAGACCAGGGGCCCTTCCAGCGCTAAAGCATGAAGGGCCCAGGGCCTAGGGTTCCGGCCAGGCACAGTTACCCCCCCCCTCCCCCTCCTCTCCTGCCTGCTCTTTCTATGACCTCCCCGGCCTCCCGCTGGCCCTGGGGGGGGGGAGGGGAAGAGGGGTGCATCTTTCAGGGGCTCCTGGAAGGAGGGATTCCCTCCCTCTGGGAGCCAGGCCACCCTGGCTGCCCCCCCCCCCCCACCAGGCTGCGTGGCCAAGAGGCAGAGCTACTCCCAAAAGGTGCTCACAGCCCACCGGCTCTGTCTTCGTGCCCCCTGGCCTGCCCAGGGCTTCACATGGGCAAAGCATCCCCTCTGCCCACCCCTGACCAGTGCCCGTGAGACCCTGGGCCACACACCTGCGAAGGGGCCGCTTCCTCCTCGGGTTGCATGGACCCTCCAAGCTTCTGCCCCCTCTGTCCTATGCCAATGAGTCATTCACATCCCGGGCCCACTGAGGCCCAGATCACTCACGCCTGGGGGTGGGTGGAATGGTGGGGGGAAGCACAGTAGCTCACTTTTCCGTTTTAAATAATTCCAGTAAGCAGCAAGGGAGAGGTAGTGCCCGCAGCTGCCAGGGGTCCGGGTCTAGCTGGTTTGTAATGAGCTGCCTCAGTCCAGAGTGTGAGTTGGAGTGTGTGTCTCTCTCCTCGCGCTCACGTTGCCCCTCTGCGGCATGGGATTGGGGGGCACCTGCCCCTCTTTCCTGGAGGAGGAGACAGACAGACACAGGCGCCCTTGGCTGGGTGGGGGCCGCAGGCTCCCGGCCGCAGCCCGGATGGCCTGGCGGGGATGACTCAACCCCACTTTCTGCCCGTGGGCTGGGGGGGCTCCGCCGCGGCAGAAAACGGAAATGTAAATAAATAAATGAGAGCGGGCTGGAGGAATAAAGGGGGAAACGGCAGCGTGGAGCCCCAATTGCTAGCAGATGGTGCTGGTATTAGGAAAATGAAAATACATGCAGTAAATTTGCTATTTGCCAGTGTTAATTTCTTATCCCAAGGTAGAGCCTTCCCCCTGGCCCTAGCCATGCCATCTGCATGTTCATAAAACACATTACAGCGGAACTGATGGAGCGGCAGCGTGCACGTGGGGCTCCGGGTGGTCGGGCTCCGAGGGGGAGGCGGGGGCGGGGGGGGGGCACGGACGGACGCGGGTGCACCTGCCGGGGTCCTGGGGTGCAGCGGGGGCTTCGGAGGTTACACCCCTTGATGGTTTTACCCCTTCGCTGAGCAGGGGTGGGGGGTGGGGTGGCCCCAAGGAGACGGTGCTGCCAGGCTGGGGACACTCAGTCTTGGTCCCCAGCTCCCCCCACCCCCAAGCCTTCCTGGAGTCTCCCTTGGGTCCCTCCCTCCCCAAGACGGCCGCGTGTCTGGCAGGTGACGAGTTAAGGGTTTGCGGGACAGGCAGCCTCGGCCCTGCTTCGGCCTCCGGCCTCGCTGGACAGATTGTTCGATATTTTCATGTCATCCCTGGGGCTGCCCTTCTGTAACCTGTCACCTGTGATCCTCCCGGCTCTCGACAGAGTGGACGCCCCGGTCCCTCCTCCCTCTCCATCCCCCCGTCCCCAGTGGTCTGGAGGGTCACCGGTGAGCCCACCTCTTTGGTGGCAGGACAGTCCTCACCAGCTGCTGTTCACGGGGCGACCCCTCCCCAACGGGCTTCTTGCATTCCTCTTAGTTCCCCATCGGGGAGGTGGGGGGAAGACCCAGGAAGCCCCTTCCACACGCTTTTCAGGGCACAGCGTCCCCCGGGGGCTTCGGGGCCTCAGTGCAACTGCATCGAGGGTGAGTCTTGGGGCCCCTCCGGCCCCTGGACTGGAGGGGGCACAGCACACGCCCCGTGGATGACCCGTGTCCCCTCCACCGTCCACCACTCCCCCCTCCCTGCTGCGTGCCCTGGGGGCCGGGCCGCAGCCTGGGCCGCCCGGCCTGCTAATTACCAGTGTGGGAACAGCTTTATGGTCCTCGGGGGCCCTGGGAGAGCCCCCCACATCTGGTCAATTAATGCTGAATCCGTAATTCGGGTGACATACAGCCCCGGCCAGCTCTCCAAACGAGGCGATTAAAGGGCTCTTCCCCCTCCTTCGCCGGAGAACGGGCCGGACGGGCTTCTTTATTCCCCGGGATTGATGGCCCTGCCCGTGACCTTTGCTAGGACAAGAAGTAGTATCAGGAATACTTCTGTATTTCCCGACTGTGCGGGCCGCGTAAATCTCCTGTCGGCCCGGGCGGGCGGAGAACCCGCCGCCGCCGCCGCCCCCGTTAATACGCGCGATCTCCTGGAGGAGGGTGGCCTTGGTCACGGGGCCGGGAAGGAGGGCCAGGGCCTCGGGGTGACACCCTCCCCCAAACCACGGCCACCCCACTCGAGAAGGCGCGCAGTCGTCCTGACCTCCAGGCCCACTGGCTTCCCTCCCCCTGTCCTCCCGGTGCCCCGCCTCCCTTCTCCTCCCTCCCCTACCCTGCCCTCCCCCCCCTCCTTGCCAGAGCTTACAGAGAGGCTTGCCCCAGATGTCTCATCTCCGGATTTGGGGCTGGGAGGCTGCTCGTGCCTGCCCTGAGGGCGAGACACCCAGGAGCTGTCCTGTGCCTCCTGGGGGTGGCTCCTAGGTCAGGCAGCTCCCTCCCTGGCCCATGTCCTCCACCTCTGACCTGCAGACCTGCCTACGGGCTCAATTGGGTGCAATAGAGAGGGCATTGGGCTGGATGCCTGGCCTGGGTGGGTGGGTGGGTGGATGGATGGGTAGGTGGGTGGGTGGGTGGATGGGTACATGGGTGGGTGAGTGGATGGGTAGGTGGGTGGGTGAGTGGATGGGGGGGTGCTGAGACACTGAAGAAGCCTGGCCAGAGCCTGGAGTGTCCGTCTCCCTGGCCGCTGCGGGAGGGGTCCCTGCTATTTGTTTACCGATTCTCAGGGGAATAACACTTACGAAGCATCATGTGTGGGCGTGTGAATGAGCATGTGAAAGTGTTTGTGTTACCGTGTGTGTGTGTGTGTGTGTGTGTGTGTGTGTGTGTGGCAGTGTGTGGTTGTCAGTGTGTGAGTGTGACCAGGAGTGTGTGTGGCAGTGTGTGTGTGGCAGTGTGTGTGTGGCAGTGTGTGTGTGGCAGTGTGTGGTTGTCAGTGTGTGAGTGTGACCAGGAGTGTGTGTGTGTGTGTGTGTGTGTGTGTGTGTGGCAGTGTGTGGTTGTCAGTGTGTGAGTGTGCCCGGGAGTGTGTGTGTGTGTGTGTGTGTGTGTGGCAGTGTGTGGTTGTCAGTGTGTGAGTGTGCCCGGGAGTGTGTGTGTGTGTGTGGCAGTGTGTGGTTGTCAGTGTGTGAGTGTGCCCGGGAGTGTGGGTGGGTGGACGGCCCGTGGGGAGCGCAGAGGACAAACACTGGAGTCTGCCGTTAGTTCCTGAGGGGAAGGAAGCGGCCCTCCGGGTCAGGTCGGGGTTCACGCCCTGACCCCACTTTACCGGCGCCGTGGCCTCTGCAGCTCACTTTTCCTCTCCCCGGGTTCCAGCCTGTAAAAGGGGACGCCGGGTTCCCCGCGGGCCTGCAGGGGTGCGGTGGGATAATACTGCAGGCGCTGCGCAGCTAGACAGTGGGGGGACGCGGGATGGTGTTCTGGGGGGGCAGGACAGGTTCACAGAACCGGGCTGAGGATGGCGCGAGGCTGGGGCCCTTCCGGGGACGGTGCGAGGGCTTTGGCCGGGCCCTTGGGACAGTGCCTTGGTCCTGGTGTTTGAGGCCAGAGCCAGGTCACACCCTGTGTCGCAAGGGCCACCTGAGACCCGGCTGGGGAAGGGTTCCAGCCCCCTGCCCCTTCTGCCTCGTCCTCCCCGGCGTGGGAAGCCCCTCTGACGGATGGCACAACTGGGTCATCCTGGCCATCTGAGCAGGAGGCCTCTTGCTTCCTCAGATCTCAAGAGAGCACCTGGCCCCAACGTGCAGGGCCCTGGGCTGGCTTATTCCAGGCTCCGGGAGGTACCTGCCCTGGGAACTGCCAGCTTCCCCTGAACTTGCTAACACCACCCCCCCCTCCGTCACACACATTGGAACTGAGGCCCTGGCGTGGGAAAGGACAGGCGAGGACGCCAGTACAGATGGGAGATGAGTCTGGGACCCCGGACGCCCTTCCCTCCGCCCCTGGTTCCCAGGGCTGCAGCGTCTGCTAGGGAATCGGCTTCTCCGTAAAGGGGGCCTCTCCCTCCTCCGGCCGCCTCACCGGCCGGCTGGGGAGGGCCCTGGGCAGGGTCTCCTGGGCCTCATGGGCGGGGAGCCGGCTGTCGGAGGGAAGGGCCCCCCCCCTGGGTGGGCAGGAGCTGTGTCCCTGGCCTCGGCCGGAGGTGGGCCTGGCCTGGCCTTGGCAGGCTCGGTCAGTGAGGCCGTGGCTGGCGGCCGCGCGGGGGCACCAGACCTCCCCGGGACCGTCGGCCCCGTTACACGGCACTTGGTTCTCCGAAGAGGCACTTCACCCTCCATGCCTTCCCCGAGGGCACAGCCAGGCGCTGCTCTGGGTGCTCGGTGTTCACCCCCGAGGTCCAGAGGAACCACTTTCCGTGATGAAAAGTTCTAGACCTGGGATGCCCAGACTGGTGATGACCGAGGACCAGAAAGGCGACTCGTGTGGCTGAGGAAGTGAAGCTTTCCTTGTGGGTTCATGTCCGTTTCAGTCCGTGGCACCTGTGGTCCGAAGGCCGACGCTCTTATCCACGGAGCCAAACCGGTTTCGTCCTTTCTTGCTTTTATTAGGTAGAGAGGGAGCCGGTGTGAGTGGTGGTTCCTGAGCCTCTCCCAGGCCACCTCTCTCTGGGTCTGTCCGCCCCCCACTCAGCCACCTTGGGAAGACCTGGGGCGCACGTGGATGTCCACGAGTGTCCCCCGCACTTTTACAGCTTCAGGGAAAGGAGCAACCGTCACCCCCAGGCCCTGGGCTTGGAAACTGAGCCCAGAGAGTCCAGGTGGCCTGGCTGGGGTCACTCTGCTTCTTGGTCCCCTCCCGGAGCTGGGGCCGACCCTGGCTGTCCCCAGTCCTGATCTAGTGGGTCCCTGTTGATGGCTGTCATCTACTCAGACCTGTCCTCACCGGGCAGACCGGCCAACAGCCTCCGGCCCGGCGAGAGCCACCCCCGGAGGGACAGGCTTAGGGGCGGCCAGGAACACCCGCCATGTCCATGCCCGCTCCGGCTAGGAAGCTGCCCTGGCAGGCCAGGCGCGGGGGGGTTGGCCTGGCCCGGCCACCTCCAGCCCTGCGGCCTCTCAGCAAGAAACGTGGCCTCCCTGGGCCTCCGTTTCCTAATCTGTAAAACGTGGCCACTTCCTGCTGTCTCAGTGGCCACTTCCTGCTGTCTCAGCAGGGACGGTGAAGGGAGTGAAATACCGCACTGCGGAGTGCCGAGACTGGGGCCGTGCCTCGGGAACCTCGGAGAGGCCACCGGTGTTAGAGGTCTCCGAGTGGAGGTGCCCCGTCCCCTTCTCTGCCCTTCCCCCGGCTCCCCAGCCGCCGCTCACAGTCCTGGAGGGTGGCTGCCCGTGGCCTTGGTACTGGGAGCCGCAACGCCCCGCTTGGCCTCCCCACGTCACCCTAGGGCTGCCTCCCCCGGGGGCCTCGTGAGGCCTGGTTCTCCGCAGCCCCTGTTGGGCCGTCAGCCCCGACCTCCCCTCCCTCTCCCAGGGCCTGATGTCACCCCCTAGGAGCAGCCGGGCAGCCTGAGGCGGGAGGTACATTCCCACAGCCAGATCCCCTCCCTCCCTCCCTCTCGCCCCCTGCCCCTTCCCCTCCATTCTCTCTCTCTCTCTCCTTCCTGCTCCCCATCCTTCCTGTCCCCTTAGCCTCCCCTCCCTCGGGCCCTTCTGCTCCCCCCCCAGGGCTGCCCTGTGCCAGCTCCTGCCTGTGTGAATGTCTAATCTCCAATTTTATTCGCTGGGCTCCAGCCCATTTGCATAATCCACATAGTCACCCTGGTTTTAATTGCCCACAACTCTGCAGAAAGATCATGTGGTTAAGTGGTAAATCATAATTAGATAAATAATTGGTTTGGCCACAGCAAGCTGCTTTTGTTACACCTGCCATCTGCTGGACCCGTTTTTTCTTCTGGCCAGAACAATGCGGTTCTGATGACAGGGCATGCTGCTTCTCTCTTATGGGGGGGGTGGGAGGGGAGGGGGCTGGAGGAGGGGCCGGGCGGAGGGGGGTTGAATGGAGGGGCTTGGAAGCAGAGCCTGGAAAATTGCCCGGTTGCCGGGGTCCCGCCTGGCCCGCGTGCATCCCTCTCCCTCCGCCTGAGCCGGTGCACCACCCTCTCGCCATTCATTACCCGGCTCGGTTAATGCATCAGAGTGGCAAATGTGACTTCTTTGCAGAGAAGGGAGGGAGGGAGCGGGGAGAGGGGCGGAGGGGAGGAAGGGAGCAGCAGGGGCTGCCCTGCCCGGGGCGGGTCCAGTGGCCCTGACAGCCAGGGCGGGAGGCTGGCGGTGGAGGGCCCGGGCCCAGTCCGGGGGGGGGGGGGGGTGAGGGGGGTAGCGGGGCAGGTGGGCAGAGGTTAGAGCCCTCAGCGCTCCCTGCCCGCCACCGTCGGCTTCCCCATCTGCTCCTCGCTGGAGGGGGCTTCATTATCCGTGTCCCCGGCCCCATCTGTGAACCCCGGCGGCTCCGGGGGACGGGGGTCCTCGGCTGGCCAGGCTGCCCGGCTGGGGCCTTGGGCAGGGCCTCGCTCACTGCCTTCCGCGTTTCCCTCCCACTGAGCCTCGTGCCCTGCGCCCCCGGGGCTGCTGCGGAGGGTCCTTTGTTCACTCGTTCCCGCGTGCAGCCACGCAGTCACTCAGCACATGGGAGTGTGAAGTCGAGGATCCCCCCCCTCCCCGTGAGGCAGGCCTCGCTGTGTACAGGAGGTCTCGTGACCTCTCTCAGGAATTGCTGGTGTGATTTACATCATGCTGAAGACGGTGCCAGCGCACCAGTGGCTGAGTGGAACACCACCACCACCCCCACGTGAACCCTGGCCCCCTCAGCCCTCTCAGAGGAGGACTGCAAAGGCCAGGGTGGCCCGGGGGGAGGTGTGTGTCCCGGCTCCTGGGCAGCTCCCTCTGGAGAGGGATGCTCTGGGCTGGGGCAGCTCCCCATGAAGGGGAGCGGGGGCTTGGCCGGCCCCACTTTGGAGATCTGTTCTTCCAAAAGCTCCCCCCACCCCACCCCCAAAGTGGGCCCATTCCTACGTGCCGTGCCCACGTGAGATGCGGAGGGAGGCGTGCCGGCGGCGCAGCCACCTGCACCAAGGCCGTGACAAAGCCGCGATGCTGATTGGGGTAACCTGGCAGTAGGCGGTGCCTCCGAGCCCCTCCCCGCCCCTCCATCCTGCTCCCCTAATTATTTTCCTTGGATGCTGTGAATTAAATCTTCCGGGAACCACAGGGGACGTCTCTGGGCGAGGCCCGCGCTCACGTCTCGTGTGCCGATGGAAGTTGTTAAATGAATAATGTTGACTTACGCTGGGGACCCAATTCTCTCTGAATGCAATTCCCCTTCCAGTTACCCGGAGCCTCCCGAAGACGCTGAAAAATAATAAACACATCTCCGTCAGAGGCTGGTAACGTTGCCACGCGTTCTTCCGGGGGGAGGGGGGGAGGGGAGAGGCAGGGAAGAAATAAATTAAAGTTAATTTTTTAAAGAGGGTCATGGCCACACGTCAGATGACAAAGCGAGCTGGTATAACGGGGAGAGGGTGGGGCCCCCCTCAGTGGGGCTGTGGCCACCTGTTGTCAATATCCATTCCTGGGCTCCACCCCAGCCTCCCCCCCCTCCGCCCTGAGCTAGAATGTGGGTGATGGACATGGTGGGGGGGCCACACTCTGTTTTAACCAGGCGCTCCTGGTGGAGGCGGAGTTGGGGTTCACAGGAAGAGCCGTGGATGAGCCTTGAGAACCGGCCTGCTGTCCTCCTGTCCGAGATCTGTCCTGGCCCACTGACAGCCGGCGCTCGCATTTCCCTCCTCCGGCCAGCTCTCCCTCTGAGAAACTGCCAGGGATGGGCGGGCGGGTGGAGGAGGAGGCGGCGGCGGAGTTGGAGAAACACTTAGAGCGCAGGTCCCTCCCTCCCTCCCTCTTCCTCCTCCTCTTCCTTCCTCGAAGCGCCCCGCCAGCCCTGGCCATCTGTGATGCTTACAGGCTTGTCACCTGTAAGGCAGGTGAGCTGGTCGCCCCGGCCTGCAGGCAGGGCTCCGAGCCTCACCTCTTTATAGAATAGTGTGGGGGGGCGGGGAGCGGTCCTCCCTCCTGGGACAGTGGTCTGGCCTGGCTGGTGCTGGACAAGGTCCCCTCAGGAGCTCCTGGAGCTGGGGCCACGCCTGAGCTCCCCGTGCCGGGGTGTGTGCTGAGCGTGTCCTCCCCAGCTCTGTGCAGCTGCCAGGGAAACACGGGTTCGCCTCCACACAACAACGCGGCGGCCTCCTGCTGGCCCCGCTGTTCACGCCACCTCCACGCCGGACGGGGAACAGATGGGGTCAGGCAGCGTGGGGACATTCCCAAGGTCGCGGAGCAATGCGCCCACTGAGCCAGGAATAGAACTCGAGCTGAGCCGGGCCGCGCTAACCCTGGGCTCAAATTGCCAGCCAGGCAGGTCCGTGCCGGACGGGAGGGAGCCGAGTCCTATACTATGTGGGCCAAGGGGAGGGGCGGGGAGCCGCCGCCCCAGAGCTTTCTTCGGTGTCGCCGTCATTCCTGGGAGAGGGGGCTGCTTTGGACTCTGGCTGAGAGGCCGGTGCTGAGTGGGGACGGCCAGAGTCCTGAGCTGGCAGGGCTCTCAGTGGCGTGTCTGTGTGTTTCTCTTAAGATCATCAGGGAGTCCTTAAAACAAAACAAAACACACACCCAGCGTCAGTTTTCCTGGTGCCTCTTTGCAGAGTACTCTAGGGGCTCCCTGGGGGCGGGGCTGGGGTGGCATCCCAGATGCGGGGCTCTGTAAGGGCTGGTGGGGAAAGCCCACCCTCCTCAGCTCAGAAAGGCACTGGGTGTCCCAAAAGTAGACATCCCAAAAGAATCCAACATGCATTCCAGGTGCCTCCTGCGTCCTGGTTTTGACTGGATTTATGGGGGGGGGGGGGGGAGTGGATGGGAGGGTTAAGGCGGGGGGAGACGCAGCAGCATTTGTTGCTAATGAAGGTTTGTGTCCTCCTAGGGGCTTCTTAAGTTCATTTAGACCAACTCAGCAAGCCTTTACCTAGGGGCCTGTGAGGGTCCAGACGTGAGCGAGGCTTGTTTCCTCTCCACCAGCGGCTGGGCCTCCTGAGAGCAGGGCAGGGAGTAAGGAATGCCAAAGCCACCCCATTCCCCCCCATCGGAGGGGGAAGGCCAGCTTCCACCAGCAGGCTCCGCGCCACAGAGCCACATCCGGGAAGGCTGCCTGGAGGAGGTGGGATTTAGCTAGGCCAGGGCCTGCAGCACACAAAGAAGGTTTGGGAAGGGGTCGGGAGTCTGCGCCCGGCATCAGGCACGGCCTGAGCAGAGATGAGGAGGGAGGCTCCTAACCTAGATTGACCTGTCCAGGGAGGGTGGAGGACACGGCGGAGCGGGGAAGGGTGGCGAGGGCCCTGTGCCGCGAAAGTTCAGCAGATGCTTCTAGAATGGCCTGTGTGGGGGAGGTTAGAAGTGGGGGGTGGCTGGCGCGTGCATTTGCAAGTCATGGCAGGAAAAATGGGAATGCGAGGACTTGAGGGGCAAAGGGGGAAACTTAAAACTGGAGAGGAGCCTGTCCCCCTTGGGAAGGAGGGGTGGAGCGGGGCGGCCCCGCAGAAAGGGGCGCAGGATGCCGAGGTCGGTTTGGCTCAGTGGTAGAGCGTCGGTCTGCGGACTGAAAGGTCCCGGGTTCGATTCCGGCCAAGGGCATGTACATTGGTTGCAGGCACATCCCCGGTAGGGGGTGTGCAAGAGGCAGCTGGTCAATGTTTCTCTCTCATCGACATTTCGGGCTCTCTATCTCTCTCCCTTCCTCTCTGTAAAATATCAATAAAATATATTTTTTTTAAAAAAAAGAAAGGGACGCAGGAGGCGGTGCAGCCATTGGGGTCTGCAGAGACAAGGTGATGCGGAGGACACTGGACCTCTGGGGGCACCCTCCCAGCAGACACAAGAGCCCAGGGCGTGGCAGCAGTGGAGGCTGGGCCTTTGGTGGCAGGCAGGCGGCTGGAGCCGGGAGGAGGCTGCCTCCCAGGGTGGGAGGTGTCTCAGGATGGGGCTCAGCAGACTGGGGCTAGAAGAGCCCCATGGGACAGAAACCGGAGGCCCCCCTGGGAGCAAACAGGTAGAAACTGACCGAGGGGGTGCTCCATACGGCAGCACCGCCAGTCTGACCTTCAACTCGGGGCCCTGCGGACACCCAGAGGATCTGAAGGCAGCCAGCCAACGCCTCAGCACAAGAACCTCCAGCGGTGAAAATGATGCTTTTAATGTAATCCTCTCCCCTCGATTATTTCCATTTGTGAGGCCGAGTTCTAAAGGCATAAGTACACCGAGAGCCGGAGCGAGTGGCTCCTCGAAGCCTCGTGAGGTAGGGGAGACCGGGTCCCCGAACCAATCCCCAGCCCCAGGCCCCTCCTGCTGGCCGTGGTGAGGGCCGGTCCTCCGCTCCCAACAGGGCGTGCTGGGGTGTGCGTGCGGCTTTTCCAGTCAGCGAGCCACAAAGGCGACTGGGATTCGATTGCCCAGGTGACAGGTTAGGATTTTAAGGACCAGCAGTAGGTATATTAATACAGACACGGGTCAGGAGCGCCGTGAGGATGGGAGAGGGGCTCGGGTCGGAGGGCAGAATCGGGATGCGGTTCTGGGATGAGGGTTCCCAGGTTCAGCTGCCTGGCACACCGGAGGCACCCGGCAGACCCCAGCTGCTGCCGGGCTGGCTGTGCGGCACATGGCAGCGAGGCGGTGGGTTGAAGGCAGGAGGAAGAGGGGGTGGGAACGCCGTGCAAACGTGTGCAAAATCACAGGCCTGTGTGTGCGTGCATGCCTCGGGGCTCTTGGACACTTAAAGAACGCCGAGGGCTTTTCATCACGCTAAGAATATTGGGGGATGTGAACTGCTCCCCCCCCCATAAGTTCCTGGGGATCCCTTCAAGTGTGTGTGGGTGCAAATGGAGACCCACGGGCCCTGGCCAGCCTGGGCTGCTCAAACATCTGGTCCAGCCCAGTCCCACCCAGATCTATCCTGGACCTTGGGGTGCCCCATGCTTCTCAGGGTACCCTCCTGGGCATGTGGCCCGTCTGTGGTGGCCTGGGTGGGGGTATGGGTACACCGCCCTCGGAGCTGACCGACGGGCCAGGAAGACAGAGGGAAACCCCTCATCCAGCATGAGGGTGCCCGGTTAATTTTTATAAAGGGAGGGCTGTTTCCTGTTGAGAAAACCCCCCCATTTCTATGTCCACAAGGCCTCCAGGCTCAGAGGCGGAAGCGCGCCCCCTGTGGTGGTAGATGTGGTGTGGGGTTATGGAGGCACTCTTGCCTTACCGCCCTAACGGTTCACGTTGGCCTCACTCAGGTCAGGGGTCCAGGGTTGGGGGCTCCCCTGCCATCCATGACTTCTAAGGGGCCTAGCTTCCCAGGGCCACCCCCTGCTCCCTCTCTGCCCCCCAGGCCTGCCTAGGTCACAGCTGGCCTCTTTCCAGCTCCGCGGCCAGGTGGCGGGAGCCGGCTGCAGCCCTGCCCGGGGACAGGTGCGTGCCTTTCGGTGTCATGACCTCCAGCTGCTCCGTGCTCACCGGGGCAGGGCCTGCCCTCCCCCTGGAGCCGGAGAACTGTCGATGAGGGCAAAAATGGCTGGCCTGCAGCTTTGGGGGCGGGGACACTGCGAGCCCCCACCCGGAGGGCTCAGAGGTCAGGCCTACAGAGACGGCAGAGTGCATCTGTGCGTGTGAAGGAGAGGGAGGCCGAGCGAGGAAAATGCCCTGGAAGCAAAATTCGCCTGAACATGACGAGTTTCCCTCAGAGGGTTCCAGAGCCCGAAACGCGGTGCGGTGTGAAGGGGGGTTTCCAGGGGACGCTGCTCGGGGCTCTCGGGGAAACTTCAGGCCCTGCCCCGCCCCGCTGAGGATAGCAGGGGCCTTCAGCTGAGACCTCTTAAAATATAGTTTTGTTGATTTCGGAGAGGAAAGGAGAGGGGGAGAGAGAGAGAGAGAGAGAGAAACATCAATGATGAGAGAGAATCACTGATCGGCTGCCGCCTGCACGCCCCCTACTGGGATTGAACCCGAAACCTAGGCACGTGCCTTTGACCAGAATCAAACCCGAGTGTCCCTTCATTCTTTAGGCTGATGCTCTATCCACTGAGCCAAACCAGCTAGGGCAGATTGGATTTTTTTTTTTTTAATTGAGGTGAAGGTTCGTGTAACACGAAATTAACCATTTAAAAATGAGTAACTCCATGGTATTTCAGATGCGCAGTGGTGTACACCCGCCACCTCTATCTTGGTCCAAAACACGTTCTCACCCCAAAAGGAAGCCCCATACCCATTAGCAGTAGTCACTCCCCATTCCTTCCCCCCCTGCGGCCCTTGGGAACCGCTGATCTGCCCTGTCTGTTCGCATTCATCTCCTCTGCAATTTCTGTGGATGGAACGATACAGTATGTGGGCTTTGGTCTGGCCTCCTTCAGCCTAGTCTGCAAGCTTCACCCCTTCGGTGGCATGGTCAGTATGCCCTTCCTTTTTGTGGCTGACTAACACTCCATTGCATGGATAGACCGCCGGTTATCTTAGATCCATTGTCAGCTGATGGGTTGTTTCCACCTCGGGCGGCTATGAGTAATGCTGCCGGGAACGTCCGTGTGCAAGGTCTTGCGTAGACCTATGTTTTCAGGCCTCACTGCTTGTCCCTATCGGACTGGGTTTATCAGGACTTCGGCCTTTTTTTAATGGCTGACTAACATCCCACAGGATGGATAGACTTACACTTGCGTAGCCATTCATCCGTGGGGACATTTGGGTTGCTTGGGTAACTTTCAAGACACGTCTCTGAGCAGGAAGTCTGACTGGATGTTGTCAACATTAAACTGAAGATACACGCCAAAACCGGTTTGGCTCAGTGGTAGAGCGTCGGTCTGCGGACTGAAGGGTCCCAGGTTCGATTCTCGGTCAAGGGCATGTACATTGGTTGCGGGCACATCTCCGGTGGGGGGGGGGTGCAAGAGGCAGCTGGTCGATGTTTCTCTCTCATCAACGTTTCTAGCTCTCTATCTCCCTTCTTCTCTGTAAAATATCAATAAAATATATTTTAAAAGTAAAGTAAATAAATAAACTGAAGACACAAGCCAGAGACGGGGGCCCGCTGGGGCCTCCCCGAGGCTCTCCTGCCCCCTCTCTGGCTACCCGGATGGACCTGCAGGTGTTCAGCCAGCAGGACCAGAACGGGGCTCAGGTCAGTGCTGGCATGATTCTCGAAGTGCGTGGGGGACTCGTGAGGGGACAGAAGGACATTCCTTCGAGGACATGGGAGAGGGAGCAAACCAGTTCAACCCCACCTCACGCCAGGCCCTGGTGCCCTGGTGCCCACTGGCCTCCCTGCCCATCTGCTGTGATGCTGATGAGTGCTTCCTCCTAAACCTTGCTATTTGCTGCTGCCCTTCCGTCCGCTTCCTCCTCACACCGAACAGAAGTAATTCTGTTGAGCTCCAGCTGTGCTCCAGGCACTGGGCAAGGCTCTTTGTAGTCTATTATCTTGGGTAGTCCTCACTGAAACTCGGAGGGGTGGGGGTGTGTGAAACAAGGGTGTCTTACAGCTCAACAGCTGGCACAGCCAGGCTGCGGCCAGGCAGGCTCAGCCCAGGGGCCTGACCTTCGTAGACCCCCCCTCCCCTCCGCACAGTCCCTCCCAAATGCGGTGTGAGCTCTCAGAAGCCACGTTTTAAATCTGCTTTTTGGATGGTCATGGGGCGAGGCTAACAGGCAGATGCCCAGGCCGACTTGTTTAGGAAGAGATGGCGAGAGAGCCCGTTGAGGGTGTGGAAGTAGTCAAGTGGCCGGGGAGGGTGGTGCTGTAGGGGGAAGAGTGAGATGAAACTGAGAGTTTCACAGCTGATCTTGGCCTTGGCTGCCAAGCCAGTTCCCCGGTGGGGACAGAGGTCCGAGCAGGAGAGAACGCCTGCTGTGACCCTGGGAGAGGAGCGGGGATGTGCCTGGCGGGGTTTCTGCTTAGCTGACATGGTTGAACGTCACACGTGTGCCCTTTGATTTTGGCCACTGCTCTCTGCCGCCCCCGCCCCTGCCCCCCCACCCCCACCCCCGGAATTTTCCACTCCTGCCCTGGAAGGCAGAGCCGGGAGCCCGCACCGGTTACCCCGCTCCGCTCCGCGCAGGCCTGCCCGGGAGATGGGATCCTCGCTGAGGATTGTGAGTCCTCTGCGATTTCATAAAACCCTGCCAAAATAAGACCACTTAGGGACCTATTCTCTGCTGACTCTACATCACCAGTGTTGACAGGGGGGAAATTCAGCCAGGTTTCTCTCCACTATGAAAAATGGGAAGTAGGCATGCGAGGAAGCGAAAACCCGGCCCCCGCCCCCCCCAGAGAGCAGTGTGGAGGGGTGTCCTGGGAGCCCTGGGAAGCCGGTGGACTTCTCCGTTCCCTCCTCCGGGCGGTGGGGTGGCGCGGGCTAGGGAGGAGGCTGAGGGAGGGGTCAAGGGAGGGGGGACGGGCGACTAGAGGTCAGCCAGGGCCCCTTCCTTCCCGAAGCCAGCAGCCGGGGGGAGGGGGGCCGGGGGCTCTGCCCAGGCAGCCAGGGGGATGGGCATGGGCCCAGCCAGGCCACCCCGAGGGTGTGGGGCCCTGGTCCTCAAGCTCAGTTTGGAAAATCTAGGGAGCCCTACAGAACATCTGAGATCCCAAGTGGGTGGGGAGCTGGGCGAGGGGGGGGGGTGGTGCGTGTGTGTGTGTGTGTGTGTGTGTGTGTGTGCATCTCCCGTGGCAAGGCCCCTGGGCTAGCAGCATTCACTGACTGGACTCCTGCCTGGGTGGGGGTCACAGAATGTCCGGAACGACCATCCTCAGGGGCTCCGTGGACCCCCGGCAGCTTGTGCGGCCCCCCTGCCTGGAGGGACCGGGCTCTCCCCCCCCTCCACGCTCTCCCAGCCTTGGCCTGGCCCTGCATTTAAAGTTTAAAGGTTTTAAATGCAAATATTTCTCTTTTATAGATGCCAGCTGTCTCCAGAGAGCACGTTTCCTCGCTGCTCAACTTTATTGTCCAATTAGCTTCCCGTATCAGGGAACTGGAGAGCCTGGGGGGCTGGGGGGGGGGGGGCGGGGAGGGGAGTGGCTGGCGGGGGAGGGGAGGGAAGCAGAGGCCCCTGTGGTGGTCCCCCAGCTGGAAGCTGTCCCCCAGGGTGCCGTGCAGGGACGGGTTGGGGGGCCCGGGTCAAAGGAGGGTGGGTGGGTGACGTTCCCCCCCAAGGTTGGGGGTATCTTTCAGATTCCAGGTTCCTGTAGCAGAGGCAGGAGCTGGGGCAGGGGCAGGGGCAGTTCGTGGCAGGGGAATTCTTTTCTTATTCAAAAAAAATAAAATAAAATAAAAGCAGCCGGCCTGGCACACACTGGCTTCCTTTTAGTGCCTCCAGTGTCTCCCTCCGCCCCGCCCGCCAGCTTTCTCGCCGCCGCGCGGCGGCTTCCCCATTCACCCGGGCTCGGCTCAGCGGTGCTCACAAAGCAAGGCAATTAGAATTGAAAATCTATGCAAAACAGCTGTTAACTGATTGTAAAGGAGTGCAGCTGGGTGCTGGGTGCAGCTTGGGAGCGGCGCTGAAAGGGCAGGAAGTGCCAGGGCGGCCCGGGGTTAAGAGGCAAAAAGGCCTGTGCCCCCATCCCAGGGGCGGCCAGGCCTGAGCCATGCCGGCTCCCCCGGAGGTGACCTTGGTCACCGGGAGAGCGGCTGAGACGGTGTGGGTGCCCCCCTCCCCTGCCCCCCTGCGCCAGGCCCGGTGAGGGAGGGCCTCTGTTCTCCCCTCAGCCACGGGGTTCTTTCCCTCCTCCGTGTATCCCTTCAGCGGTTCTGCCCGGTGGCGGGGCTGTGTCCCGGCTCTGAGACCAGAGCGCCCCACGAACTCTTGGGGTCCCAACAACCACAGCGGAGCCCGGACCCTCCCCCCGCACAGCTTGTTGAACCCAGACAGTAGCTCAGCAGGGCGGCCTGGGCGTCTGTTTCACGCGCACGCACGCACGCACGCCATTATCTGAGACCCACGGGACCCGCCGCTCCGGGTGATCCCTATCTGAGAGGGGGACCCTGCAGCTGGAGAAGATGAGTTCCAGAGGCGGGATGGGAAAAACCTTCTCGGAAGAGATAAGATGTAAGCCCCGCTTTGAAGAATGGAGAGGATTTCTGGGCCAGTGATAGCTGCTGGGAAGAGAAAGAGGACCCAGGAATATAAGTGGTGGGGGGCTGGCCGCCGGGCAGGAAGGAGGGCACCGGGCAGACCCCCTGCCACTCAGCTCTCGGGGGGGCCCCGGGGGAGGGGAGGTGTGCCCTTTGGATGTGGCTCCCCTGGGTGGGGCCGGCGGCCTCGGAGTGGGTGGACCGCTCACAAAGAGGAGCTGTGCAAAGCGGGGGGGGGGGGGGTGCCAGGCTCTGAGTGATGGGTCCCCATAATCCCCCGGAATGGGAGAATGACAGGGCAGCTGCTGGAGATGTTCTCCAAAGAGGGTCTTAGACCTGAAAACGCTTTGAGACCCGGAACACCCCCTACCAGGCCTATCTGCAGCAGGTCGCTAAGAGCCGCTGCCTGGTATAGGTGCGTAGTCGGGGCCTGGGTCGGGCGTGGCGCGAACGTGTGTGTCCTGGCATGTCAGTTACCCTTTTCGGGTCTCCTCACTGGGCTTTGTGAAGGAGGGCATGCCGGCTACCTGGCAGGGCCTCTGAGGACCCAGTGACAGGAGTTGAAGAGCCCTAGGCGCATGTCAGATGTTTGGGGAATGGCAGAAGTGAGCTTCCCTTCCTCCCTACCCTTCCTGGAGTCGAGGTCCAGGGGCTGCAGGCAGTGGCCGAGGCCGTGGAGTAAAGGCGACACGCAGTCCTTGGGTGCTAGGAGCAGCTAGGGAGGGTGGAGAACAGACAGACGGTGAGACCTGCTAACCCCAAAGGGACGCAGGAGGATAAAGAGCAGGACTGCGGGGTTCCCTTCCCCGGTGCCCAGGGGCCGTCCACCTGCACTGGGACTCGGTGGGGGACAGACACAGACAGTGTCTACTCTGCTCCGAGCCTCGCTTGGTTAGGTAGGGGCCCAGGGGGTGGTGGTGGTGGTGGTGGTGATGGGTTAAGTTGCCAAGTCACCTTTCTGTCCCTCTTGCTGCCTCTTTAAGTGCCTCACCTGTCAGCCCCCTCCTGCCTGTGTCTGTTGCCCTAGGCTTTTTGGGCATCGGAGGCCAACCTGGCACTTTTAGTTCTGTATCTGGGAAGGCTAGTGCCAACAGAGTCCACAGTGGCTGAGCAAACTACATGCCCTCCGTCTTGGTTGCAGGCCTCCCCCCTCAGATCCTTTCTGGGCATACATGCCAGAGGCCCCCTTTTCAGTTCCCGACCTAAGGGGGCAGGTGTGAGGAGGCTCCTGGGGCTTATCCTGAGGGCTTTCTCATCAGTTAGGACTTGTAGGTGTCCCGGGTCCCAGGGCTCATGGAGGCGGGGCTGGATTTTGCAGGGGTCCAGCTGAGCAGGTGTTCAGAGCCAGGTGAGGGCCTTTGGACTACTTCCGGCTCTAGGAGGCACAGCTCAGGTTGGTAGGGGTCTGGGGTGTGGGAAAGCGGGCACCAGCATCCTGTTGCCCCTGGCACCGAGGAAGCAGGACCCTGGTAAACAGGTGTCCCTGCTCCTGGAGATGTCCCTACAGCCCCCGGTATGACTGCCCCCCCAGCACCTTGCCCTTTCATCCAAAACCTTGCTGCTCTGTCAGGTTTGCAGGCAAATGGAAATGAGGGAGAAGGTGCAGGAGGGAGTGCTTTGCCCAGAAAGGACTCAGGGCTAGCTGCAAGGTGGGAGCTGCTGAGGAGAGAGGAGAAGGAACATGCCTAGAGAGAAATGGAGGGCAGCCAGCCTGCGCCCCCAGTAGAGGGAAATTAGGAGTCGAGCTACAAACCTCGTTAGCAAGGAGCGCACGGGCTGCAGGGGAGCAATTCCCACCCTTGAACTCGGAGGCCGTGCTCCCGGATTACTAATTTCCTTGGGCCTGGCGCACAGACAGTGAGTGTCATCCATCTCCCCTGTGCCAGCCAGCTGGTGGTGGCCGCCAGCATTTTCTGGGCAAGGCGCGCACGCCCGGCTCGCTACTGCCCCCTAGCGGTCGCTTGGGGTTCCCGCAGCATCCCACTGCCTCTGTGGGCTGTACACTGGGTAGGGGAGACTCTCTAGGTGTTAGCAGCTCCAGGCACCGACAGCCCTCTGGGTACCCGTGCGCACGTGACCTTGAGCAACTCACGGCCCTAATTTCCTCATCTGTGAAACGGGATCCGACCACCCGTCTCTCAACCCCGTGGAACCAGATGTCTCTGTGGGGGAAGGGAGGGATCTGCCAACACCAGAAATTAGCTGAGTGATAACGACGCACAGCGGTCCCCTCCCCACAAATTTGTTTGGCCAGTGTGGTCATCCTCAAACAGGTGGAAGAATCCACTCCTCTCCCTAACAAGGCCTCCCCGGGGATGAAAGGAAATAAGTGGGAGCATCGTGTCCAGGGAAGGGGAGGTTGGGCCTGGGAACAAGGCAAAGAGGAAACACCGGGCCAGGGGCGAGATGTTCATCTGCTTGTTACTCCCCCCCCCCCCCTCGGGCTGTAGTCCTGGTAGGAGAGTCTTGGAAACGACCCATGGGGTTTTAATTTTGTTTTTAAGGCCCTAGGCTAGCAGTTGGAATTGCCTCCCAATGCCTTCCTCCCATCCTCTCCACCCTTCCCCCCCTCCCCCCCACCCCTGGCGCTTGACTCCCCGCGGGGATGGAGGCACCCCTTCCCCCTCCCCCCCCTCTGGCCGCGGTGAGTCTGCCGGCCATTGCAGGGTATAAATTACGGGAGGCCGCGCTGCGGAGACACCGTGTGGTGGGTAAATAAAAGTACCCGGAGAAGGCCAAGACCCAAAAGAGCGAGGTGGGTGGCGAAGGGGTGGCGCTCTTCCCGCGCCCAGCCAGGGCTGGCTGGAGCCCGCAGGTAGGAGCTGGTAACGCCCCCCCTCCCCGCCCCCCAGTCCGGCCTCGGGAGTCCGTTTCCCTTTTCGTTTGTGGTCGGCCAGGGGCCTTGTGCAAGGCGGGAGTGCGACCGTGTGCGCCCCCACTCCCAAGTGCCCCAGCATGCACTTGGTCTAAGGTGTGCGGCTTGGGGGCGCCCCTCGCCCCCCAACGGGCACCCCGGCGGGCTCGGCACCGCGCTGGCTTGGGCCCCAATGCTCCCTCCAGGCCCGCCAGCGTCCCCGGGAACAGATGGCTGGGGGGTGGCAGGCGCCCAGCGCTCCCTCCCATCGCAATCCGGGCTGGCGCGGCGCAGGGGAGGGAGGGAGGGAAGGAGGGCGGAGAGCGGGGGTGGTTGGGCCCGCGGGGACGGCAGCGCGAGCTCCTGCCAAGCGCGGCGCGGGCATGTCCCGGGGCAGGTTCGGGGCTGGCAGGAGCGCGGGCTGGCACCGGGCGCGGAAAGTTGAAACCCGCAGCGCGGCGCTCGGGCGGCCGCTTGGGGGGGCGAAGGGGGGGGGGGAGGCGGGGATGTGCTTGTTTGTCTCCCCGCTCAGAAGTGTGCAAGCTGTAGATTAGAGGGTTTTCGGAGGAGGCTGGGCGAGGAGACCCGGGGGCGTCGGGGCCTCGCCGAGAGAGAGCGAGCTGGGGCCGCGCTCGGGGTCAGAGCCCGGGGCGCTGGAACACGCCGAGGTCGCGGGAAGCCTGCGGCATCGACCGGGCGCTTCCTGGAGACGCGGGGGGCGGGGGGGGGGCGGGCTCCCGGCTCCGGGCGGCGCCAGCCGGCGGTGGGGGAGGGGCGGGGCCCAGGAGCCCAGGGATGGGGGGGCCCAGGCCCGCCGTCGTCCGCTGTGCCGCCTTGTGGGTGCCCAGGAATTTTCAGGACGCTCCCTGAGTCATTCCAGTCCGCCAAGTGCCTGGGTGAGGTAGGGTGCGGGGGTGCCAGGAGCAGGGAGGTGCTGCGCCGGGGCCGGAGGCCCAGTGGGTCGTGCCAGTTTCTGGAGGCGGGCGGCCTCGCCTCTGACCGCAACCCCAGCTACTTAATGATCTCTCTCTGGCGGAGCGGCGCCTCCTCCGTGGACTCTTCGGGCCGCGAGGACATTGTGGCCTTCCCAAAAGTTACTACTTAAGAGGGGGAGGGGGGGGGAAGACCGGGCCGGCTGTTCACAATGGTTAGAGCGTGGGCGCCCGCAGACCTGAGAGTCGCGGGTTCGATTCCCCAGCCCCGATGTGTTCTCACTTCCACTTTCTCTAGAAATCAATGGAAAAAAATAAACTCGGGTGAGGATTTAAAAAAAAAAACACCAAAACAAAACACAGGAGAGGGGTAGTGCCTAGAATTTTGGAAGGAAGGTGCAAAGGCCAAGTTCTTCACATTCAACCCTTTCTTGGTGGGGCAACAAGGTCACGTATGGTGGGGAGGGGGGGTGCGGAGGGATAAATGTACACAGCCTATCTTGTGTTCGCCCACAGTACCAGGCACTGTGCTAGGCGCCGGGCACGCAAGGGCTCTGCTCCAGGGGCAGGCTTGTTGGGAGTGACTGCTCCCTACTTTGGGGACCCAGCGGCTGGCCTTGAACACCCCTGCGCAGTGGAGCCAGGGGCCCCCGGGAACCCGAGGGTGGCCGCACTTCCCCTACCTGCCGGTGTGTCCTCGGCTCACCTGGCCGGCCCGGTTCAGGGAGGGAGGGGTGTGTGCGCACCGCCCGAGCGCGAGTGTCCCCGGCGCCCGTCGGGGCGCGCGCGCGCGCGCGTGTTTGCGGCTGAAACCCGACACCTCCCGCCGGCGGAGGTCAGGGAGCCGGGGGCGAGCCCGCGGCCGGCCCGGAGTGGGCGGCGTTGTGCCTGGGTGTGTCCTCGGCAGCCGCGACAGCAGCAGGTGTTTCTTGGCCGGGGCCCCGGAAGCTCCACCTCCCCAGCGGCCCGAGCCGCCGCCGCCGCCGCCGCCGCCGCCGCGGAGCAGCCCGGGGTGAGATAAGCAGTTTAGACAAACACTGGACGGCGGCGGCGGCTCCAGCATGTGTCAGCCGAGGCAGAGCTGCTGCGGGGCCCTGGCATGAAAGGTGAGGGCCGCGGGCCGGGCGGGGGCGAGGGGGGAGGGAGTGGGGGGGGTGCGGGAGGGGGGCTCCCCCTCCTCCTCCTCCCCCCCTCCCGCCCCGCGTCCCCCAGCGTCTCCTCTCCAAGTTTGCGGGTTCCGCGGGGGTGGCCGCCAACGGCTCCCGGGCAACTTCCCCTGGAGTGTGAGCCTCGATAAGAGGGAGCGGGCGGGCGGGCGGGCGGCCGGAGGGCCCCCCTCCACCCCCGCCGCGCGCCGCGGGCCGTAGCCTGGGCGGCCGGGCTCCCGGCGGGGACACGGGCCGCCGCGTTCGGTGAGGGGCGCCCAAGGGCGAGCGGGTGGCCGTGGGGGGCGCGCGGGCTCGGGGTGAGCTGTCGACGCTCCGGAGCCCGAGTGAAAACTTTGCGGCGGCGGCGGCGGGGGGTGGGGGAGACGGGGGGACGACGACAAGGGGGGCCCCGCGGCAGGTGCTGACGGCGGCCGCGTGGGGGGGGGGGGCGGGGGGCGGGGGGAGGGGGAGAAGCGGTTCGCCGGCCTCGCGGCTTGGGTTTTTGTCTCGCTCCCCTCCCCCTCGCCGTGGCGTGGGGAGACCGCCCGGAGGGCGGGGACCGCAGCCTCCCGGGTCCCCGACCCCCACGCCCTGCCTCCCCAGGGCGCGCCCGGGTCGGCCGCTCTTCCTTCCCCTCCCCGCTCGCTCCCCGCCTCACTGGAGCGGCTCCCTGCCCCTTCGCTTCCCGAAGATGGCTGCCCGGCCTCGGAGCGGGGAGGAGGAGGGTGATTGCATCCGCCGCCCCCCGCTCGCACTGCCCTTTCTCCCTCCCCAGCCCTTCCTGCTCCGCCTGGATGCGCCTCCCCGCCCCCAGCCCTCCCGGGCCGGCGCCGTGCGGATGGGCGGCGAGTGGCCCGACCGAGTGGAGCCGATTCAATTATATTGCAGCACCAGAGACACCTCCGCCGCGGCCGCCCGCCCGCCCGCCGGCCGCTCCAGCAGGCTAATTAAATTCCCTCCGCGGAGGCGGGGCGGGCGTTGGTCTTGCCCTCCCACCTTCCCCTTCCGGCTCCGCGCCCCTCCTCCCCCCCCTCCTCCTCCTCCTCCTCTCTCCTCCCTCCTCCCCTCCTCCCTCCTCCCTCTTCCCTCCTCCGGAGCTTCGGGTGGGGGGGAAAGGGGATCCCCGGCTCCAGGCTCGGGTCGTGGGGAAAAGGGTTCCTTGGATTGGGGGAAGGGATGCGCTCCACCCCCACTTTATGGGGCAGAGGGCCGATGGGCTGGGGGCCGCTGGAGCGCAGCCCCTCACGGTTTGAGGGCTGCGCGCCTGGCCCGGAGCACCTGCCGGCCCCCAGCTGGGTGGTGGAGCCCAGCCGCCATTGAGTCCATTTGGCTCTTGTTTGTAAACTAGCCTTTGTCTCCCGAGCGCATCTACTAAATACATCGAGCCCTTGTTAACCCCCGCAGCGCCTCATCTGGGGCCCACACAGGTTAGGGGTTTGGAAACAAAAGGCGGGGGCCACCAGATGAAAAAAGGGGGTCCTTTTGTAAAGGGGGGCGCGGAACAAAAGGCTTAGTGGACCCTCTCTCGGTGGGAACCTCCTGGCTTTCCAGAAGACTGGCATGGAGGGAGGGGCTGAAGGTCTCGGTGGGACACTGAAATATGTGCCCATTTGGCTACTTGGGCCCTCTCCCCGGGGATTCTTAAAAAGGCAAGGGTTACACCGAAGGGAGGGGGGGGTGGTGGCAGGTGAGCCGCCCGCCCGCCTCTGGGCATCCCTCCATGTTACTTAAGCTTGGGGCACGCCAGTGTGGCTCATCCTGTGTTTACGGGCCGCCTCCCCCCCGCAAGGATGGCGGAACCTGAGGCGCAGGCTGCCACCTGACTCAGCCGGGCCACGCCACAGGTGAGGGGGCCCAGGGTGCGGGCTCCGACCGGCAGCTGTGTGTCATCCCAGCTGCTCTCGGCGCTGGGGAGTTGCCACCCCGCCCAGGAGGCCTAGGCAGCACCCAGGAGGCTGTCTCTACCAAAGCGACTGCACTGGTAACGTCGTCACCACCGGCGAGGCCCTGGCCTGGCGGGGTGGGGGTGAGGAGGGGGCTGAAGGCCCGTGTGGGGTTGGCGTTGGCCGCTTTGTCTGGAAGCGGGAGGCTGCAGCGGGGAGGGGAAAGGGGGCAGCTAGAACCAGCCTCCAGAGTTTTGACACTTGGTGGTTTTCTTTCTGGGAGCCCTGGGGCGGGCGGCCGGGTGGGACCTGGGGTCAGCCCTGCCTTGGGCGGCCTGTCCTGGTTCCAGGCACAGTCCTATCTGTGGGGCCGGGCTCTGAACCAGGCCGACAGGCTGGTCTCCGCCGCACACGTCCCGACCTGCAGGCGACAGCTTTCCGAATCCTAGCTTGTCAGAGCTGAAAAGGGTTTTTATAGGTTCCCCCAGCTTGGTTTTCTAAAACTGCCGGTGACCACATCTTGCCAAACCCCGGGAAGCCAGCGGAGGTGTTCTCAGCCTCTAATGTCCTCTGATGCACAGACTGGGCCTAGAACCAGTCCCCCTGACAGATGAGTAAACTGAGGCCCAGGCGCGTGGGGGCCGGCACCAGAGCTCACAGCAAGAATTGGGCCCCTTTTGGGAGCTCCCGTGGCCTTTGCAAAACTGTCCGCTTGAGCAGTCCTCCGGCTGCCAGGGACTTCCCTGTCTCAGGGAAGTTCAGGGGCTACAAACCGGTCCAAGAGAGCCTTGTGGTTTCAGAGAAGCTGCCTGCCCCTGTGGGCAGAGTCTCCATAGCACCTCTCTGTGGCCAACCTGTGTCCTGCATCTGCGAGCTGGAGACCTCCCAGCCCTCGGAGGTGCCCGCCTTCCCCTGCCCTGCGAGAGGAGGGGCCTCGGGGGCCTGGCCCCTACTTAAGGGGTGGGTACCGACCGCTCCTACCTCCTTTGCCAAAAGAACGAGGGCGAGCAAGACGCGGCTGCTGCCTCTCTCCTTGCCCCGGGAACTCGTAGGGGCTTGTGGAGTCAGCTAGAAAGGCCGGTTTTTCCTGGCCCCATCCGAAGGCTTGGAATTCCCGGCCTGGGTTACATGAAGTCCACACACCAGGCTGGGGCTGGGTGGTAGCACGTTAATTGCCTCTGTTATGGCAACACAGCAGTCTCCAAGCCGCAGGGCTGCGTGCGGCCCCCTGCCCCCTCCCCTGGTTCCAGGAGAGCCGTGTTTTTAACCTGCAGGGGATCCACGCTTGGGGTGACAGTTCAGGGTGGTCACTGCGCTGAGGACCTCCCTTCCAGGTTGAATTGCTCCCCTCTTGCGGGGAGCGTGTGGGTCTCTGAGCTGCTGGGTTCACTTCCCCCGCGCTGGTCTTTCTGCCCAGCCGAGGCCACGGGCGGGAGGGTGACGTGTCAGAGTGTTCTTGCTGGTGAGACTTGATCGAGTGCCTCCTGTGAGCCCAGTCTGCTCTGGCTGCTGGGAGGTGTGCCGGCAGACGGCACAGGAGTGTGTCCGGGGTGGTCCCGTGCACACCTGCCAGAACTGTCCTGGGCTCTTTAACCTCCAGCCTGCAGCTCCCGCCCCCGCCCGCCTTTTCGCTTGCGCCTGCCGGGTGGAGCCACGGGCCTCCAGGCTCTTGATCCTGGCCGCGTCTTTGCTCAAGCTGCTCCTCTATCTGGAATTTTCCAGTCAGCTCCAAATCCCAGGGGTCCCTCTCCCGGCCCCGGCCCTCCCTTCCTGATGCTTTGAGCAGGTTCCCAAGTTCACGGGGGAAGCTACCGCAAGGAAAGTGGGAGGGCAGGGAGTTTGCAAGCATCCGTGGAAAAGAGGAGAGCTGGCTGAACCTGAGGCTTTGTGGGTTCCAGTGGGACCTGGGGGTTTCTGACAGGTGACTTTTAACTGAGAAAAGAGTGTTTATTCTTGGCTGCACTTCAAAATCACCTGGGGAACCCCCCCAGGCCCAAGCTGGACTTGTGACCAATTAAGCTCCCTGTTTTTTTTTTTAGGGTGTGGGGCACAGATGTCTGTGTTTATAATTCCCCGCCCCAGGTGACTGCAGTCAGATGTGAGCTAGAAGGGCCTTCTGCTCTGGGGAGGGGTAGGCAGTTTCTCCTCTGGGAAGCCGGAATCTGCTCTCTCTGCCCCAGAATTGATTGGGGCAATCCAATGAGCTAGACGCAGCCGAGGACAAACTATGGCCCGCCGGCCCCTTCGGCTGTTCTATCCGGCCCGCAGAGCCGAAAGAGCAGAGGTTTCTCTTGCTCTCCCCTCCGCTCCTTCACCAGCAGCCCAAGATGAGAGTGCCAGCATGGTCAGGTTGCTTTTGTTCCGGCCCTCCGGTCCAGTTTAAGAACCCATTGTGGCCCTCGAGTCAAAAAGTTTGCCCACCCCTGATAGCGCCTGGGACCAGGCGCCCTCGCTTCGTTCTCGAGGGGCGGCGGCGGTGGAAACACACCGTGGGCATGGGGGCTTCTGATTACCCACAGCCCATTGCCAGGCCCCGGGGTGGCTCTGGCCTCCGTACAAACCGGAGGGAAAGGCCGTACCTGGCCCAGGTGAGCCGGAGCCTTTCTCCTCAAGGGCCTTCAAGCGCAGAGTTATATTTGGATGGGTGGCTTCTGTGTCTGTCTGGCGTGCTGGCCAGACCTTCTAATTCTGGAACCGGTTCCTCCAGCTGGAGAGCTTGACGCGTGCATGAGGAATTGCACGTTGTAGTGGCTCCGAGGCTGCCAGAGCTGGGTGGGGGCATCCCACAGGGACGAATGATGACATAGACAGACCCTCCCCCCGGTAACAATCCTCCCAGCGGTGTCCCAGCTGTACCATGGGGACACAGAAGCCTTCGCTGCATTCGTGGGCTCAGTTCTGCCAATATGGAGGGGGCCGACAGTTCATCCTTGACCTCCGTGACTCTAGTGTCCTGGGATTTTAACTTAAGAGGCCCAGAAGACTGCCCGAACCCCAGGGGCTGCTGCCACTTTCCCCACCAAGACCCAAAGGCTCAGGGTGCCAAATTAGCCCCTGCTGCCAGGGTCTCAAAACCGTACGTGTGCCTACACGCTTGCACGTGCCCACGCACACGTACCTTTCTCAGCCACCTTGGTGGCTGCACGCTGGGTCTGGGAGGAGGGAGGCACTTTTTCACACTACTGCCCCTCCTCCAGCTCTGCCCTTACGGTGCTCTGACGATAGGTCTGTGGCCACCGGCAACAATAAAAGGCATTGATCCAGGAGCGTTGGTCAGGGCGGTATTGATGTGGGACAGGTTAAGCCGTCCCGACGGAAAATCTGTGTGTCAAGCCGAAGGGGAGAGGCCCGCCTTTGTGCTAACGCCAGTTGTCACTGCTGGGGTCCTGGGCACCCTGGCATGCCACCCAGCCCTTTGGTAGCAAGAGGGACGGCTGCCTTCCTATGACGCAGTCCCGCCGTGTGGCTGTATGTGCCACGGCAGGTCTGGATCTGGGTTAATGAGTTGTCTCCGGTCGGATACAGTGACCAGGTCTGCGTGTCCCTCGCTGTACCGAGAGGTGCCGTGGCTGTTGTGTGTGCTCCGGCGGTGGTGGTCTCCCTCTCTGTTTCGTCTGCCCTTGAGATGGGTCTGACTTTCAGGGTCAGGGTCACCCCCATAACCACTAGCTAGGAGAAACCAGGGTCCCATGGGGGCTCCTCTTCCTGCCTGACGTCGGGCAGCTGGTAACAGTAGAGAGAGAACGGAAAACCAAGGGATGAGAGGATTCGTCCCACTGAATTCCCCCTCTGCCCCGAGCGCAGTTTTGCAACTCTTGCCTGTGCGGTGGGGCTTTTTACCACTCGGCTCCATGAGGACTCGTGAGCCACAGCCGCTGCTGAGCTCACGAAGTTGAATACGGGTAAAACTGACTAGTGGCCCAAACTGGTCAGATGGGGAACACTGGAGGGACTTCCGCCCAGAGGGTGAGGGGCTCTGATCATCCCCTGCCACCTCACCAGTGTGTGGGGACTGGGCCGAGGCTCCACCTGGGCCCCCCCTCTGCCCTCGGCCCCGGGCTCTTAAAGACTTTCTTCTGGACCCTGCGTGGCCCTGGGGGGGGGGGGGGAGCCACGGTGTGGGCTGAGGTGGTAGGCTTTAGAGACCGACCCTCGGGCCTTTTACTTTATTCTGTTTTTTAACCATGTAAGTGAAAATAGCCTGTTGCTAAAAGCTAGGCCTAAATATGTGTCTTTCTTACAAAACTTTGTAAGACTAAGAAGGGCTCCTTCGTGGGGATGCCGGGCCCTGAGCCTGTACCTGAGGCACAGGGAGTGCATTTATTTTAACTAACTAGCTGGTTCCCACGTTGGAGCTGGTGGAACTGTGTTCCTCTCCCCAGCTGTCCTGCGTCTGGTGTGGGGGGGGGGGGTCAGTGGGGTGCCAGGGTGTCTGCAGCCAGGGCCCTCGGTGGACTTCGGGGTTCTCGCTTCACAGCTACCATCAGGGTCTGTACCCTCGCGGGCGGTTCACACGGGCTCGGAGAAGAGAAGGGGCGGGAGGGCTCGAGCTCCTCAGGACGCGGCTGGGAGCTCCAGGAGCAGTTGTGGGGACGCACTGCCTGCCCACCCGCAGCCAGTCACCCAGACCTTTTCTTACCTGCCCCGTTCTGGCTCATCGGGGTCTCTCTATGCCCCCGGCCCCTCGGCCCCCAAGGATTCCAAGAGGGGAAGAAAACCCTACATCCAGTAAGTACTGTGCTTGAGTCTTGGGGTGCACTGGGAGGCTCCAAGGGATGATCCGAGAGAGTTTGGTTACATGTTTCGGAGCGGCACCTGTGAGGCCGCTTTCGGATCTGAACGTCCTGCCGTCCTGCCGGGGTTCCTGGAACCTTACAAGTTCCCAGTTGGGGCGGGGGTGGGTGTTTGTTTATTTTTGAGCGGAGCCCGGGATTATTTAGACCTAGGCAACTGGTGACAGACTGTGTGGCCGGGAAAAGGTAACTGACCAGCCTGCTGGGCTGTGGCACAGTCAGGGACTAAGGAGCTCACAACTCATCGTTTGTGTCTGCTATGCAAGCTTTGCCCTGGGGGCTCAGTTCCGCAGCCCATTTCGGCTGGAGGGCCTTGGTCTTTCTTTAGCGGGACATTTACTGGTGTGGGCATGGTACCCAGGGCTTTGAAGACGACAGATGAGCCCAGGTGAAGAAACATCATGAAAAGACTTAAAAAGAGTTTTCTGAGTCTTACCTTTGATACCCTGTATCCACTCAGTCTGGGCAGAACATGTTAATACTCGGGGTTTGATATGTAAAGAATCCACGTTATAGGCGTCTGTAACCGTGGATGCCTCACATATCCATGGGGTTTACAGGTGGGCTTCTGTGAACTCAGTAAAACTACCTACAGAATTAATTCAGTGGGAGTATTTTCCTGGTAAAAGGTCTGGTCTGCATACCACCTTGAGAATGGATCTTTTGGCAAAAGCAAAAAAAAAATTTATAATTTGAGGCTGGCCCTGGCTTGAATGAACTTTCTTTAAAAAAATACATACACTTTTTTTAAAAATTTACTGATTTCAGATAGAAAGGAAGGAGATAGAAACATCACTGATGAGAGAGGATCATTGATTTGCTACCTCCTGCGGGACCCCCACTGGGGATCGAGCTCACAACCCCGGGCATGTGCCACGCATGACCAGGAATCGAACCGTGACCTCCTGGTTCACAGGTCGGTGATCCACCACTGAGCCGTGCCGGCCAGGCTGAGTGAACTGGCTTTGATGTGGGCGAGACCCACCTGTGGTTGGCACGTGCCAGGATCACGGCCTCCCGCCCGATGGCCCTGAGCCCCGAGGCTGAGGGAGGAGGCGATGGCCGCTCCCGCCCGAGCCTGGATTGAATTCAGATGTTGCCGTGTGCGCCGAGGGTCCCGGCTCTGCCTTGTGTTAAGTTCCTCCAGATGCCGTTTACTGCCTGGGCCCACGGCGGGTTTCAGAGCTGGAGCGGCCGCGTGGCACTGAGCAAGCCGACCAGCAGAGGTGACAGGGAGTGGCGGGGACTCTGGCACGCCGGAGGCCCGGGGACAGACGTAAGGGACCACGGCCGCTCTCCAGATCGTGGTTTTGTGGCTTCTGACATTTTAAGAGAAACTGGGAATCTTCATTTTAACTTGAAATTCTGTTTCAAAATGCTTTCCATTGATTTGCACTTAAAATACCACACCACTTCAGGCCAAATTAAAAAGAAAAAAAAAAGATCTGTGGGTGAAAGGAGGCCTGCTTGGCTTTCCCTGCCTTCTCCCGTCTGGTCTTCCCCCTCTGGAACACCGGACCCTGAGCTTGGCCTTTCTGAGACCTCTCGGGGCCCTCCCGAGAAGCCGAGTCGGAGGTCAGGCAGGAAACTGGTCGCCTGGCTGGTTTTCTAACCGGTGATCCACTCCCCCAACTCAGTCCTGGGGGTGCCTGCCATTTGGGATTCGAAAGCTCCCCGCCTGCCCAAACAGGGATGCAGGCGGCACCCTTTCCACGCCGAGCCTCGTCACCTGGGAAGATGTGGCTGGTGTGCATGCGGGTCCCTGCTCTGCCGCCGAGCACCCCAGGGCTGGGGGGAGAATGCCCACCCCGCACAGCCGCAGACGGCGCCTGTCAGCCTGCACTCCGTGTCGGAGCCACAACGCTCTTCCGGTGGGTACACTGCAGTGCTCTCTGCTGGAAGAGCTGCTTTCGGAGGGACGAGCAGGAGCTGTTTGAACTCAGATTCCTGGGCCCAGCCTCCTCCTCTGCAAGGGAAAGAGCAAGAAGTGTGTGTGTGTGTGTGTGTGTGTGTGTGTGTGTGTGTGTGTGTATGTTCTGGGGGAGGGGGGTTGCTGGGACTGGCCAGGCAGCAGCCTCTGCTGCTTTCCCTAGTCGGGTTATAGGAGGACCTGGCCCCGACCCCTGCCCTCCTGGCCTGTTTCCCCACCTGCTGGCCCCGGCCCGCCGGCGGCTCTATGGAAACCGGGAGACGGTCAGTGTCCACTTCCTGGCCAGGTTGGGTTCCTCTCCCTCGGGGCCTCTCGTCCGCATTGGACACCTTTGACCCGCCGCCCGCTTCCTGCACTCGGCACCTCCGGAGCCACTGAAAGGGCCCCTTTGTGAGCGAGGCTCTGCCTGGAGGTGGCCTGGTTAGCTCAGGTGCCACGAGCTCCCGCCGGGTCGCTGCCAGGTTGTGTCCCAGGCCTACCGTGGCTCCAGCGTGGGTTCGAGGCAGGAAGGTGGGGGTCGGGGTAGCGGGAGGTCCCAAGGCCAGGTTTTCACCTTCACAACCTGGCTTTGGGTCATCTCTGATTCTCACTGGTGCCATCTGTAAAATGGGGGCAGGACATAGGTGGACGCTCTCACAGGACTGGGGTGTGCAAAATGGGAGGTTACTCTTGGTGTGTGTGTGGGGGTGGGGGGTGGGGAGGTCTTTTCCAGTGTCCTCTCCTTTTTGAAAGGACAATTCCAGTTCAGCAGCAAGGAAAGCTGGGTTCCCATCCCGGCTCCTCGGCCTCTTAGCATGCCACCTGAGACAGGGGCGCGACCCTCTCCCCGCCTTGGTTTCCTCATCTGTAGAGTGGGCGTAAGCGGCAGGATGAACTCATGGCAGGGGCTCCTTGGCCCTGGGGCCACTGAACCGGGCACATTGGATGTAGGGGTGATGGGCGGTGGGAATCGGGCCGCCTGGATCAGTGCGTGGCTCTCGGGGTTCAGCAGTGTGACTCTGGGTAGCTTGCCTGACCTCCTGTCTGGTAGGGTCTGTTCTTAGGGAGGGTAGCCGACCCTCGGGGCTGTTAGGGAATGGCTCCGGGGGTTCAGGATGCTGGGCTGCAACAACGACCTGGCCTCCCAACCTTTCCTTATCTTTATTGTTCTCTTCCTTGAGGCTTCAGGCCCTTCCAGGCCCCGAGGCTGCCGGTTTCTGCCCCTCCCCTCCCCTCCCCTCCCCTCCCCTCCCCTCCCCTCCCCTCCCGGAATGGCCCTGCCACCCCCAAGCCGCTGCTCTGAGCCCTTCATCTGCCCTGCCCAGGCCTCTCCAGACGCAACAGCTTAGAATAATCTGTCAAATGTCGCTGCCATCTGTTGCCTGACTTCCGCCCTTCGCCTCCACCGGAACCTCCGGGACTCCCGGTCATCTGTGGCCCCGAACCTCCACCCCTAGACTGCCCTTGGAGGCCTCTGTCAGCGGGCTGCCCTAGGCGCCAACCCTGCACCTATCGCGGTCCTGGCCGCCCCTTCGGGGCTCCCACCCAGGACACCTCCCGCCGTGGAGCAGCCTGGGTCCTGAGCCTTCCTCCCCTGCCCGCCCCTCTCCTCCTCCCCCCTCCCACGCGGTACCCTCGCACTGAGTGACACCCTAGGGGTCTCTCCTGAAAGCTCCAATGTTGCCCCCGTCAACCCCCTTTTGTTGCAGCTGTGGGGGCATCCTGGGGCCCGGGCCAAACCCACTCATGGTTCCCTGGTGACCCCAGAATTAGCTTTGCAAACAGCTCACCCTGTGGTGCCAGCTCGGGCGGGGGTGAGGTGGGGAGGGGGCGGGGGGGGGGCTTGCTCCTGGGGGTGGGCTCCCATTCTCATTGATTAGGGTCTGGCAGACACTGTCCCTGCCTTCAGCATTCTGTAGTGACTTAATAAGTGCTGCTGAGTGACAGGTCCGCACCGCGGGGAGGATGGCGACCTCGTTGTAAAATGGACGGCCTTGTTACTCATTCCGCTCGCTCGCGGGCCCGGGTCCCATGCAGACACACAGGCTGGCCTCCCTCCCTGTTCTCTCTCCCCCTCCCTCCTCCCTCCCCCTCCCTCCTCTCTCCCCCTGGCCTTCTCCTCCCCCTTCCCCCCCTCTGCCCTCCCCCTCCCTTCTTTCCTCTTCCTCCTTCCCCTCTTATGTTCTCTGGGCCCGTCTCTCTGGTTCCAGGTCAGGATCCAGGCCATCTGCTGGGCCGCCGAGGGCCTTGGCTCAGCCCGCCAGCTATGCAGGGCATTAGCCTTGGGGAGTAATCCCAGTTCAGGGACACAGGCCAGGCGAAAGGCCCCAATCCCCTTAGAAGCCTACAACCTGGGGGGTGGGGGGGGCGTCCTTAGTAGAAAGAGGCCGTGGAGGCCTCAGCAGGCCACCCCTGGGCCCTCGGGGGGCTGGCGGACCTCCCCCGCCCTCCCAGCCTCCTCCCCCACCCCCGAGAAAAATCGTTCCGTGCGAGTGAGCGCGGAACACCCCCAAGGCGGATATAATAATGAATTTATGATGAAGCCACTCGTGCTCCCGAGATCACGTGGCAGGGCACACAGCCTCCTGCCTGGGTCTCCGTACGGGGCGACCCGGCCCCGTGAAGGCGGCAGAAGCACGGGGGGCCCCCCCCCGAGCCAGGGGGGGGGGACGCCCTTTATTTGTTCACAAACATTTCTCTCTGCGGTAATGAAAAATTACCAAGAGGGGTGATTAGAGAATGCAAGTCCAGATTGCGCACCGGCCCCGAAAGCGAAGCCCCCGCTGGGCCGGGCCTCGCGGGGTGTAATTACCCCAGGGGGGGCCGTCAGGGGCCGGGGCGGATTGGTGCTTGAACCGGGAGCCAGCCGAAAATTCATCTCAGCTATTAGCTTGTAATTACAGAGCATGGAGGGAGCAGGCCTGAGGTCTGGAGCCGGGAAGAGCAGGGATGAAAGGAAGTGGTAATTACGGGGTCCACGGGAGGCCGGGAAGGAGGGAGCGCGGAGGCTGAGTGCTGATTAATAAGGCTCCTCCACGGCGGGCGTCGAGGGAGCGGGAGCCGGGACCGCGGCCCGTGGGGGAGGGGGCGGCCTCCGAGCCTTAAACCCCGCCCTTGGGAGCCTTGGACCGCGGGCGCCCCACGGGGTCTGTGCCGAGAGCACTGGGCAAGGTGGGATCCTGGAAGACGCCCCGGGTGTTCCAGCGGGCCCGCCCCTCACACTTGGGTCTTCCTTTTTTTTTTTTTACCCTTTTTTTTAAAAAAAGGCTTTGTGCCGCTTCTGATCTCGTTGAAAACGCAGGCGGAGGAGAGAGAAAAGTATTGATCAAAGACACCGCGGTCTGTTAGAGGGGGCAGAAGAGGCCGGCGCCTCCCCCGGGTGTCCAGGCCTTCCGTGGGGGGGGCGGCCTGGTCACCTGTGGGTGCTGCGAGCCCGGGGGCTCTCCTCTCCCTGCCCTCAGCCTCTGGCGGAAGGACGTGGGCTTTGGGCTCTGTTGAGCGGCAGGGAGAGGTGGAGGGGAGATAGAAAGCTGGGGCTTAGAGCGGTTGGAGGGCCCCCCCGGAGCTGTTGGATTTTGCCCCCCCCCGGGGGGTCTGGCTGTGCTGGCTCTTTTCTCCTCGGGAGGGAGGACCGCAGAGGGGGCAGGAGGCCCTGTCTGGAGACACCAGCCTGTGATGCAAATGAGAAGGCCGGGAGGCCACGGAAACCAGCCCCTGCTCCTGCAGAGCCTAATGTGCCACTGGGAGCTTGTACAAGGCAGAGAGAGAGAGAGAGAGAGAAGCGCCCTGCCTCCCCGCCGCCCCCAGCCCCCAGCCCCCAGCCCTCATCCATCACTGGCCCTCACGCCACGGAGCTCATTCCCAGCTGTTCGGATAATGAATTTACATGAGCTGATAATGTAGACAAGAGCTCAGTCAATGGCCAGAAGCGGCAGAAGTTAATAAATACCCCTCTAATGAGGGCAGGGGGATCGGCGCCCCGGGGCTTCCTCAGGGTGCAGGGGCCGCCCCCAGGCTCCCCTCCACCCACCCCGGCCTCCGCAGCCACAGAGCCTGGCCTCAGCCGGGAACAGCTGTGTGTGGGAGGCCCCGTCCACCTTTCTGGGCAGGACCTGGGGGGCGGGGGGCGGGGCAGGGCAGCAAGCAGCCCTGAGTGGCCCCCGGCCTGTAACTACGGAAGAAGTGGGAGGTTCTCAGAGCCCTGCCAGCCCAAGGCAGGTCCAGGGTGACCCAGGGTCTCTGGACCTCTCCCCCCACCCCCCACCCCCAGAGTGGCCTGGTCTTCCTGTCCTGGGTGTGAGGGAGCTGCCATCCGGCCCCCGCGGTGTCCCCGGACCCCCGCCGCGGCGCACGTGCTGAGGAGGCATGCTAATTTTAGCTGCCTAGTGGAGCTGCTCGTTTGGAATTCTATTTTAAGTGACCTGACATCAGCAGAGCAGCTCTCCTGGCTCATAGCTCTTGGAGCCCATGGCTGACACCATGGCAGGGACGCTGGCTATGGGGGACCCCCCCCCAGGAGCCCCAGGGGGCTCTACGTGAGGACACAGGCTACTGGCCGGGTTTGGGGAGCAGGTGCCAGGCTTTGTCTGAAGATGGGGGGTGGCAGGCTCGGTGCGGGGAGGAGGGGTGTCACTGTGCGGATGCTGGCGGGAACCTGACCACGATGTTCAGGCGGTGGCTGGCCCAGGGAAGGAAGGAGAGGCAGACCTGGCCGTCGAGGGGGGCTGTAGGTGAGGGCTTGGGTTTGGGTTCCGTTCCAGCAGGGGCACCCCAGTTCCCTTGGCTTCTGCACCTGGCTGGCTGGCGGCCCTAGTTGGGGACACCCCCGTGCCCCTGTGGGCTGTGCCGGCTTCACGCAGGCGAGTCTCCCATCTCTTTGAGGGCCCCCGTTTTTTTGAAAAGCTGCTTCACTGCAGAAACACTAGGACAGAGAGAGTTTAATAAGGACAAAAAAGAGAGACCTGCCCCTCTTGCTGCCAACCGAAGACGCCATAAGGGGCGTGTGACATTTTGGGGTCTGGCCGGGGATTTGCCCTGCGGTACCACCTGCCCATCCAGCACCTCTGTGCCATCCTGCCCAGCACCGGCAGCTGGCAGTCACAGCATGTTCGCCCGGGCTGCCAGCTGGCCGGCCTGTCGCACGGCCGCTGGGCAGTGACCTCACATCTGCTCCCCCGGCCTCTGGGGCTGGTCACTGGGAGGCGCACCAGTCACACTGCCCGTCCTCGCTGCCCAGCTCCTCCTCCCTGTCTGTGTGGCACGGTGCACGCCGAGTGGGCTCCCGGCAGGCAGGGCCCGCCCCGCCCTCGGCCCCAGGGTGGGTCTGGGTCTGGGTCTGGCCCTGACCTCGGAAGTGGGATGGAGGGGCTGTGTCTGAGTAACCCGGTCTGCTGCTGAGCATGCCAGCCCTGGGATCCAAGCCTGCCCTTCCCCGTCTGTAGAATGGGCACAAAGACTCCTTTGTCTTAGGGTATTTGGGGTTCAAAGAAGTGAGGGGTGACAGCGGGGAGGGGAGGGAGACCTGGGGGAGATAAGAGATCGACCGAAGGACTAGTATACATGCATATAAGTGTAACCAATGGACACAAAACTGGGGGGGGGGGGGATGGTAAGATACGTACACAGATAATAATTTAATTTAAAAAAAAATTTTAAGTGTGTGTGGGCGTGATTGATGGCATTCGACAGGACTCTGTGGGTAAAGGCATGTAGTAATTCTTTGCCGATGATCCAACTTCTTTTTCCATTACAGCTGATATTCATTACTATTTCATTTTAGCTTCAGGTCTATAGCATAATGGTTAGGCAATCAGATGGCTGAACCTCTTGGGCTTTAAGGAAGAAGATCAGGACAGGTTGAGAGGGTGGGTCCTGATGAGACTCAAAGGCAGGGACCCTCACTGATGCTGCGTAACGATCTCTCCCAGACTTGCAGAGCGGTCAGGGCCTCGGGAGCAGCTGGGCCGGCGGTTCTGGCCCCGTCTGCAGTGGGGCTGCCCTCGAGCCTCGGCCCGGGCTTTCGTCTCACCCGGAGGCTTGACAGGGGCCGGAGGAGCAGCTGCCAGGGTGGCACCTGGCACAGCTACTGCGGGGAGGGCATGGCGCTCTGGAGCACGGATCCTCCGCAGGCTGCTTGAGCCTCCCCACAGCATGGCAGCTGACCTCCCTCACTCAGCTCCAGTGATCGGAGGTAACGGAAACCTCAGAAAGCGACACTGCCAGGCGAGCTGCCGCGTAAAAAAATAAAACGTTTTAGCTCTTCGTGCGTGCTTACGCCTTTGGTCAGACTTCACGGTTAGGTCTCAGACTGGGTGGGTGGTGTCAGGAGCGGTTAGGATGCTGTGTCTGAGCCCAGGAAACGGGGTTCGAGTCCTGTTTGTGCCGCTGAACTGTGTGGCCTTGACCCATCTGCATGGCCTGCACCAGTGTTCACACAGCTCCTGGCTCCGGCGTCCCCACTCGCACGCTGCTGGCCTCCGGGCGATGGCGGAGGCCGTGAGGGGTGGGCACAGGGAGGGGTGGTAAGTGGTGGCTCTGCCGCTGCGGCCTCTCCCGGGCTGTCCTGAGAGGGGACCCGGGGACCGGGGTGACCTCTGAGGATTGCTTCGATGCCCCCCACACCCGGGTGAGGGAGCCCCGGGGTCCCTCCTCACGCGCCTCATCTGCATATCGGCCCTTGTAGTGACCCTTCCTCTGACCTCCTCGTCAAGACCTGGTGAACTCGGAAGCCCCGCCTGGGGCCCCAGAGCGGCAGGCCTCCATCTTAGCATCCGTAGACAACCCCGCAGTGGATGCCCTGACCCTGAGGACCTGTGGACGGCCCGCGTCAGCCCTTGTGTGTGTGTGGGGACACCTCCTTGTGTCCCCTGCGGGCAGCAGGACGAGAGCCCTAGTCCCTGGTGTCCTGGGTGTCGGCCTTCACCAGCTGCCGCTGCTGCCCGCGCAGGGTCATGGAGCTGGCCCTCTGCCCCAGGCCTGCGTGCCAGGCTGGGCCTGGCTGTCCCCAAGGCCTGGGGAAGGCAGCAGCAGGAGGAGGAGAGGCAGCGTGGGGGTGCCCCCCTGCCCCCCAAGCGGTGCACAGGCTTCTGACACCACCTCGCCTCTCCCCCTCGAAGCCCCCCTGGTTGGCTGAGCGCGACCTGTGTGGCCTGGGCCGGACCCCGCACCCTGGGAGCCGACCGGGGAGCGGGGTTGTTGCCCGCTGGCGGATGGGCTGTAGGATAACAAGTGATGTTCGGCGTGCGCTGCCCGCTCTGAAGCCCAGCACATAAGCGAGCTCCGTGAATCCCTCAGGGACTGACCTCGGCGAGGTAGACTTTCTCCTTATCTCCGTGTTACAGGCCAGGGGCTGAGGCTCAGAGAGGGGAAGGGACTTGCCTGAGGGCCGCAGGGCCAGGTTAAAGGCCCGGCGCCTGGCCGCTGAGTCAGTGCTGAGCCCTCACCTCCGTCCCCTGCTTTCTGCTGACTCGTGGCCTTGGCCGCACCTCCCGTCCTCCGTCCCTGCTGGCCGGGGGCGGGGGCGGCGGGGGCGGGAGGGGGGGACTGAGGCAGCCTGGGGCCAAGCTTCCGGAGCACGCTGTCCATGTGCTCCCTGGTCCTTGAGCGGCTGGCGGGGCGCCAGGCGGGCTGAGAAAGGACTCTTGTCAGAACCTGTGCTCTCTGGCCATCAGGCTGCCAAGGGGCAGGGGCCCTGGTTCTTGGGTTTCTCTGCTGGGTTCGAGGTGACTGGACACGTGGCTCCCGCTCCCTGCTCTCCCCCCCCTCCCGGCCCTCCGCCCTTCCAGAGAGAGGAGGACACCAGGGGTCAGCTGCGGGCCGCCGCCGTGGGCACTGCTGCCCACGTGACCCGCCGGCAGCTGGGAGGCCAGCCTGCTGCCTGTGGGCGCAGGGGCTCTTGAGGGGGGCCTTTGTTCCCGAGGTACAAGCCCTCACCCCGGGAGAATGGTGTTCCCTCGAGCTCGCGCCTGCCTCAATATTGTCTTTTATGCGTCAGCTGCTTCCCCCACCCCATTGCCACCGCCATGCACCCGCCCCCGCCCCCGCCCCCGCCCCCGCGATATTCTTCCTGCCCAGCGGGCCCCATGGCTCCAGCATGGCCGGGCTCTCTGGGACCCGGGGCTGGGGGTATGTTCCGGGGAAGTAGGGGGGCTGGCCTTGGGGCCTGCCCCTGTGGGGGCCCCTGTGCTCAGCGGGCCCCATGGGGAGGGGCATGGCCGCGGGTTCCCATCAGACCCGTTTAGACTTGACACGGAACCCCGCCGAGGGGAGGTGGGCTCTGGGTGGGACCACCGCCTGGGGTGGGCCTTGCCCCCACGCCCCTGCCCTGCTGTGTTCTTGGGTGTTCTGTGCTTGTGCTTGCCCCACCCCCGCCCCGCACGACCCCGCGGCCTTCCCAGGCCTCCGTCCGGGGCTGTAAGGTAATTGCTCCTTCCTGTGCGTGACCTGTGGCCCCCGCCGGCTCCGAGGCCGCTGGCCGGCCCTGATTCACCCCCTGGAATTGCACCGCAGCGCGGGAGCCGGGCCCGGGCCTGGGCCAGGGGCCCCAGAGGCAGGAAGTGTTCGCGGAGGACTTATTTATGGCGTCTCTCCCGCCCAAGCAGAGCGGGGCCTGACTGATGGGGCGTGTGGGGCCGGGGAGGCTCTGCCCCCTCGCTGACACTTGAATGGGCCTGGGAAGGCCGGGCTGTGATGAGGTGGCCAGCTCCTCCCGCGCGGCGTCTGCGGTCACCCTGGTGGGCTCCTTGGCCAGCGTGGCCTGGCCCTGGCCCCCCGTGGGGAGGGGGTTTCCCCGCCGATGCCGGTTAGATCCGCCACTGCCGTTCCGAATGTTGAGCTGCTCCGCAGGGTCTGCACCCAGTGAGGGAGCACGGCGGGGTCTGGGCACTGTGCTCTGTCCCCCACTTCCCTCTCCGCCGCCGCCGCTGCCGCCTGCCCACCCTCCACAGCCAGCTCTCAGGGGCGCCTCCTCAGCCGGAGACCATTCGGGATCCCTGGTGGCTTTGGGGCTCAGGAGGGCGTGGTGGCGACAGATCAGGCCTCCGGGCCACCTGCCACCTCCGTGCACCCCAAGATTTTTTTTTCCCTGCCCCGCAGGGGGCCGGTGGCACCGGCATGGCCTGGCTCTCTGGGACGTGTGTTCAGGGGAAGTGGCTGCGCTGGTCTTGGGGGCCTGCCTCGTAGGGACCCCCACGCTCAGTCAGACACTGGGTCTGCACTGTCTGAGCCTCTGTTTCCGTTTTTCTAAAATGGGGGGGGCGGTCACCGTGCCAGCCTCACCGGCTGTGCCAGAGGCCTGGCAGGACGGTTAACCGTGCGCTGCTGGCCTGCTTGTCTTCGTTATCACTGCTAGCATGGCTGGCCCCGCCCCTTGACTCAGTCTCCCTCCCCCAGGCCTGCTCAGGGATGATTTCTGAAGCTGTCCCCTTCTCCCAGGCCGGCCCAGCGGCCCTGGAGCGGCTGAAGGCTTGGGCAGGTGGAGCCATTGGGGTCCTGGGCGCATACCTGGTTCTTTGGTGACGGACCCAGGAGGGTGGGGGTGTCCCCGGACCCTCGGCGGCGCTGGCTGGACTCGCGGCCCAGGTTCTCTCTGCAGCGCTGGCTCTGTCTGCTTCGCCTGCCTCTCCTCTGGGGCCACCCAGGCTGCTCCTGCTCCCTGCATGCCGCCTGCTGGCCTGGCCCCCCGAGCCCCGGGCCCCCGCTCCGGTGCTGGCCTCCTGCTCTCTGGGTGACCTCTGGTTCTTCTCTTCCTGTTTCAGGCATGAGCCATGAGCCCAAGTCCCCTTCACTAGGAATGCTTTCCACCGCGACCAGGACCACCGCCACCGTCAACCCCCTCACCCCCTCGCCGCTCAATGGCGCCCTGGTGCCCAGCGGCAGCCCCGCCACCAGCAGCGCGCTGTCGGCCCAGGCCGCGCCGTCCTCCAGCTTTGCCGCCGCGCTGCGCAAGCTCGCCAAACAGGCAGAGGAGCCCCGAGGTAAGAGGCGCACGCACGCCAGGCCGCGGCCGAGGGGGGGAGAGGAGCCCCACGCCCTCCCGCCCGACCGCTCCGCTCCGGGGGCGGCCCCCGAAGCAGCCGGTCCCACGAGCGGGAGCCGGGGCTCCAGTCCCCTCTTGGTGTCCGTGTGCTGGCTCTGTGTGGTGGGAGCAGCACCGTGAGCTGCAGGCCTCCCGGACCCCGGCCCGGCCAGCGGGCCACCCAGCCGCGGGCACCTCTGCTTGGCTTCTGCTTTCGCTCTGTCCCCGCCTCTGTCCTTCCTTCCTGGGCTCCGGGAGCCCCCGTGGGTGGGGGTGTCGGCGGTGGGGTGTGTGCACCCGGCTGGGGAAGGCGGACCTCGGGGGAGTGCTGAGCCCTGACCCGCCTCCCCGAGCCCCTGGGAGCCCACCCCCCCCCCCCCCCCGGTCACCCATTCCCCAGAGAGCCACGTGCTCCGGGCTCTGATACCCACTCCCAGTGCGTCCGGGAGCGGAACAGGGTTTCCGGGGCGGCTCCCAGCTCCCTGAAGCAGGGTGCTGGGGGCGTGGACAGGGCTGGTGTCGCCTAGCGGTGCAGAGCCCTAGCTCCCGGTGTCTTTGGGGCAGGGACGTGCTGTGTGACATTGGCAGACGCCGAGGCTGTCTGAGTTTCAGTCTTCTTGTTTGAACCCTGAGGCTGTCTGTGCCTCTGGCTTCGGGCACTCCTCGGGATGAGTGTCCTGCTCGCCCATGTTAGTTCTTTCTGGTCAAGGGCAGCTGGTTCCACGAGCGGGAGTGGGGGCGGCTTCCACCGAGCTGCCAGGAGACCTGGGCCCGTGCGGATTCTGGGGCCAGGCCTCTTTTAGACACTTTCTGGACTTACTGCTTAGGAGGAGAGGGTGCCCACATCGGGGGCAAAGAAAGTGGGTGCTCTGGGTGCCTCTGCCGGTCGTCTGCCTCGCCCCAAAGGCCCAAGCCTTGGCTTCTGGGTTCCAGGGCCCTCGGGGGGGTGGGGGGTTAGAGTTAGCAGAGTTAGGGTTACACGTGTGCAGGAAGGAGCTGTGTCAGCGCTCTCGGGCTCTGTGGCCTCGGCTCAGTGGGACAGACAGTTGCCCTGACCTGGGTTTGTTGGGGGTTCTTGCAATTGTGAGATCTCGTCTCTTCCCAGCCCCTTGTCAGTACTACCTGGGTTTGGGATGGAGGAGGAAGTGTGAGGGGAATGAGCTTGGACTCGATGGGCAGGGTGGCATTGGCCCAGCAGGGAGAGGACCACTGGGGCCTGCTTTCGTGTCCACTTGCTGAGGGCGGCTCCGTCCGCTGGGCAGTGTAGCTGCCAGCAGACCTTCCACGTCGCTGCATGCACACCCCTCCATGCTGGCCTGGGGGCTCCACGGCCACTGGGGGCTCCATGTGACGGGCTGCAGGCCGTGACAGCATCGGTGTCAAGAGGCCTGGCTGCCTGGGGTCACAGGGCACCGCCCAGCTGGAGAGCAGATGCCCAGAGGAGGCAGCGAGCTGAGCGCTCTGCCTGGACCCGCTGAGGCCCCCCCAGGCCAGACAGCCGGGCAGGCGACAGAGCGCACATAGCTGGGATTGAGGCTCGGGGTCTCCTCACAGCCACTGAGAAGCTCCCTGCTCTGGCTGTCCTCTCTGAGAGTTGTTCCAGAAGACAAAGAGACAGCTGGCGTGGCTTCCAGAGCAGCACATGGGAGGTTGCCGGTCCCGCCTGGGCTGAGTCACCCGAGCGTCGGGGCTGCAGCGGGCAGCTGTGTCCACTCCCGGCCCGCTGGGCTCGAGTCCTAGAGTGACACCCCACATCTGCAGAGGAAATGGCGGTGAGAGGGCACACGTCCCTCGCCAGGGCAGGTGGCGGAGAGGCCTGCAGATGTGGGCCCGCGTGGAGGCCGGGGGCAGGGGGCAGGAGCTGCCTCGGTGGCTCTTTGGCTCCCCTCCAAGGCCCAGGCTGGCCCAGGAGGCAGCTGGACCTCGCTGGCCGGGAACAAAGCACTGCCGGCGGGGGTCAGGCTCGTGGCTGCGGCAGGGTGTCGTGAGTGTCGCCCTGGGAAGTGTCAGAGAGGGGGTAGAAGGTCGGCCCACGCCGGCCTGAGCTCTTACCATCGTCAGAGCGCGGTGCCTGCCACTGGCTCACTGAGGCTGTTCCCCTGGTTCTGCTGAGAAAGCTGACGCCTGGGTGGGGCTCAGCATCTGTGGGCCTTGGAGGGGCAGAATTTGGACCCTTCTAGGATGCTCTGGTCCTCACGTCGTAGCGTGCGTGCCTGGGCCTCGTCACCTTGCACCTGGCTGTGGCGGCCACCAGCAGAGGGTGAGAGCTCGAAGCCGCGGCCGTGAGCTCAGTTTGCAATTCTCCGTCCGGTCAGCCCTCGTTGGGGCCTTGCTTTAAAAGAAGCGAGGCTATGGCTGGCCGGTTAGCTCAGTTGGTTAGAGCGTGGTGCTAAAAGAAGCGAGGTGCTTAAGCTACCCCGTGGCACCTCCTCTGGGCCATACCCCGTGCCTGCTCCCGTTTTTCTCCCTGCATCCCTGGCACCCTTGCTCTGGCCTTGCCGGTCTCCATCTGCAGAATCGGCTGGCAGCCCGAGTTGGTCCACGATGCAGCTGGAGATGCTGAGGCCAGAGAGGTCAGGTCCCACCGCTGTGCCCCTTGCGGCTGCGGCTGTGGCTGGCTTTCCAAGTATCTGGGGAGGGGGGTCAGGACCACAGGCCTGAGCGGTGATCTCAGCAGAGAAGGAGGCCCCTTAGCCCCCTCCAGTGGTTCAGGGGGCACTCAGTAGTCAGTGCCTCCCTGGAGGGTGTGGGGGGGAAAAGCGGGGGCAGTTTCTGGAAGCCTGGGGGCAGCGAGGCACGGGGGTGCAGGGCGCAGCAGTCCCAGGTCCCCTCTCCGCCTCTCCTCCCTGGCCGGACACCCAGGGGCCGTTTGGCAGGCTCAGCCATGGGCGAGGGGTTAGACTGTTAATTTTTTAAGATAAACGTCACCCTTTAGAGGGGTACAGCTCTGGTGTTTAGTGCGTCCAGAGTTCTGTAACCATCGCCCCTAAAAGAACCCCGGGGCCCCTGGCCGCCACTCCGCCATGAGGGTGCGCTGCTGGGCGTCCCCTCTGTGGGGCCACAGCCGCGTGCCGCCTTCCGGCCCCTCCGCGGGCAGCCGCAGTGAGGGCTTCATCCCTCCGGGCTGAGCGCCCTGGGCGGGTGGCACACAGCCCTGCTCTCCGTGCGGGAAGAGGCACCGTCCCGGGCTCTCCCCTCCTCGGCCCCAGCAGTGATGTCCGGAGAGCACCGGCTACATGCTGCCCCGGACACTGCCCCCTGCTGCTCCTCCCACCAGGCCAGGCCTCTTGTCTCGGGGCAGGGGAGGGAGGTGGGGGGACGCGGGCTGAGGAAGGGGGGAGGCCTGGACAGTGGAGTGAAGGGTCCTCATGCTGCCGGAAGTGCTGGCATCTCAGCATCTGGGGATTGAGTTGGCTCAGGACCCCATGATTGATTTTCCCAGCAGTGCCACCCCCTCGGGCAGAGGTGCTGGAGCCGGAGCGGCTTCCAGACCGGCACAGGCCTGGCCCACCCCCACCCCCCCAGGCCCCATGGAAAGCTGACTGGCTTTGGCTTCGTCAGCCACAGGCCACCCACCCGGGTGCCTGTCCCCGCCTGGAGTGCATCCGGTTCACCTCTGACCCTCTCCACACCCTCCTCCTCCGCTGTGGCAGCGTCATCTTATTTTGAGCCACAGACCAAGCTGTCCCGGTGCCTTTCCCCACGTGTCCCGAGGGTGCCGCTTAAAAATCCGGTTCAGGGGCAGCAATCTGTGCTCTGTCTGCTCTGCCTGCCGGGAGAAAGGCTGCGGAGAGCCGGCCCTCGGCCCTGGCCCTCGGTGGGGAACTTTATTTTTCCTGAGACTCCAAATGCGCATTCTTCTCATTGCAGCAAAACCGGCCTGATCAGTCCCCTGTGGCCGCGTCCATCCCTAGGGGCCGGATGCCTGGACCGCTTGACCCCTTACCACCCCGGGGCGGCCGTAGCTACCGGGCGATTAGTGGGTTCTGGTTCACGTCCTGGCTGGGTGACCCTCCGTGCGCTTCTGTCTTCTCAGGGCGAGGATAACATCTCTGCCCCGTAGGTTTCGGCGATTCAGCAGGAACACGCTAGCGCCAGGCACGGCAGCTGTGTGCCGTGCATGAGGGCCACCAACGCCGTCGGTTCCTCTCTGCCCCGACGGCAGCCGCCACCCCACACCCACCACCCTCTCCTTTGCCCCCGCCCGCCCCTCCAGAAGCCCAGCTGGGGCTGGAGGGCTCTCCCTGGGAGGGGCGGGCCTGGGAGGGGGAGTGCCGCGTGGGTGGGGTGCTCCTGGCCCTGGCGGCGGTGCCCCGGGCCTTGGGCCGAAGTGAGAGGCCGGGAACCCGGCCCGTCCGGCTGGGTCAGCCATCGCCGCCATGGCTGTTTCTGTCTGTGCCGACGGCAGGGGGTACATCCAGGCCAGGGCGGCCTCTGCCCTTCCCCACGCCGTGAAGGAGCCTTGCTCGGGCTACAGGTTTGGGTCTAAATCCCAGGACTGGGTCTGACCCCAGTGCACCCATGGGACCCTTTGTCAGGGACAGGCCCGGGACTGAGGTGCCATGCAGGCAGCGCCCCCCGATGTCTGTCATCCGCTACTGGCGCCGCCCCTCACTCCCCTCCCCCCCAAAGGGAAGTCTCCGGGGCTGCTCCGCCGGCCTTTCCTCCCCCTCGGAAGCTGCTAGGCCAGCTCCAGCCTCGGGCTGGCCTCCCCGCTTCCAGTCCCCCTACCAGAACCTCTTCTGGACAGAAACCGTGCCCCCCTCCGCCCCCCACAGGTGTCTGAAGCCCCAGTTTGGGCCTTGGAATGAGTCCCAGGCGGGGAGTCCCAAGACCCCCGTCACGGGTCGTGACCCCATCAGCCTCCTTCCTCCAGGGCTTGCAGGGCGTGCTGGGTGTCCCAGGCCCGTCGTGGGCGGGGAGGTGCTTGCTGGGCGACCGTGGGTTCACCCTCTGGCCCTGCCTGGCCCTGGCTGGGGTCCCATAGCTGCTCGCCCCGCTCCGGGAGCCTCCTCAGCCTGGCCCCTCCCCTCTGCGCCCCACAGAGGGCGGCGAGCCGGGCGGCCGGTGTCCCCACCTACTGTGTCCCCGCCGACCGGAGCGCGACAGGGCGGCTCTCACAAGCCGCGTGGCAATCTGCTCGCCTCCCGTGGGGCTGCCGCGCCGGCTGCTGAGAGGTGGGGCTCCGTCCTCGGCCACGGGGGGGGGGAAGGTGCTGAGACACCGGGGCCTGGGCACATCCGGGGGCACGTCAGGCCGATCCTAACCCATCCACTCCGGTCTCTGCATGTCCTTCCTGCAGGGGCTGGTGGTCACACGGTCCTCGGCCCCTGGGGGGTGCCGGGGGCTCGGCTGTGGGGTGGGCTCTCCCCAGGCAGCCGTGGCCCCGGGGCCTTCGTGGTGGCCGGGTGCGGGGCGAGGTGGAGCGAGCTAGGGTGGGCTCGGTAGCCGGGCGGGCCCGTCCGAGCCACGTTGCTTCCTCCAGCCGCAGGACGTGTCCGTGTCGGGCGGCGGTGACATTGCCACCCTGAGCCGGTGGGGCGGGCGGGCGGGCGGGCGGGCGGCCTCACCCCCTGGCACCTGCACAGGCGCCATTGTCGCCGCCGGAGAGAGAAAGGACCACCCTACGCGGCCGTCTTTGGAGTAGACGGGTGGAGGTTGACCAGGGTGGCGGTGGCGGCAGCTGCGCTCGAGTTTCTAGCTCCCGTTCAGGCCCAGGGCCCCAAACTCTGGGTCCCAAGCCAGCTCCCGTCCCCGGTGTCTGCGGCCGCCTGCCTTGGCTGGTCCCGGCTTCGCAGGCGGCTCTGGTTACTAGTGAGCCCCCGGGGCCGGGGGCCGGTCCGAGTCCTAGGGCGGAGGTTCACGATGGGGGCTGTGGCAGCCCGAGGGGGCTCTCCTGGGCCGCCGCCGCCGGGCAGACGGGAGGAGAGGTTCCTCCTGGCACTGTCGCCGCCGCTCGCGTGTGTGTCTGCCGTGCGGCTGGCAGGCGTGGCGAGGGGGCCTCTCCCCGTGGGTGTCTGCAGCCCCATCTGTCCCCGCACAGGTGCGAGCTCCGGCAGGGCCGCCCTCTGCGCCTCCCCCGCCTCTTCTGTCTGCTGGGCGGGCATTCTGGAGGCAGGAGGGCGGGGGAGGCGGCCCCCGGGGGAAACGCAGCCCTGGGAAGGGGCAGTGGGCGTGCCTGGGAGCTGAGCCCCGGGCCAGGCGGGAGTGCAGGCAGGGGGAGCTGGGGGAGGCGACCAGAGCAGAGGGCTGGTGGGTGGTACCAGCTCTGGATGCTGAGAGTGTTGGCCTGCCCTGGCCGTGATGATGCAACAGTGACTTTCCCTGTCCCCCCTAAACCCTCTCTGCCTCCTCGGCCCTGCTTCCCTCGCCTCCCTTGGGGTGCGTACCCCTCTCGGCTTCTTTTGCGCCCTGACACAGCAGCATTGCCCCTCAATTCGGGAGCCTGCTGGCCTTCCCAGCGCTGCCGGCAGCAAGTCGTCGGCCCCTGGAAAGGCACTTGGTAATAAACATCTGCATCGCACCCTTGCTGGGGTGGGTTTCGCGACAGTCACATGACAGGCCTTATTTTCAGGGGATGCCTTATGTTCCCATGAAGGAGAATACGGCACCCATTCATTGTTAAATGAAAATGAAGGAGATGTATTGCCTGTATACGGTACGGTAGGACGGTAGTTGTCAACACAAACCAGACAAAACTGTGAATCCTGGGGGCCTTATTTTCGGGGGGACGCCTTATATTTCACTCAGAAAGAACCCTGTGAGTAGGCCTTATTTTCAGAGGAGGTCTTATTTTCGGGGAAACACGGTAGCAGCTGCCTCCTGCTGGCTTCCCAGCGGCCCCCGCAGGGCTGCCCGGCAGCCCCGTGCCTCGGGAAGCTGCCCCAATGGTAACAGTCCTTTTTTAGAGAAAGCATCAGGTGGTCCCGTCCTCGTCGTCTCCCCTGTCACGCCCCCAAGCTAGGCAGCCTGATCCAGGGCAGGGCCCGGCCTGGGGCGGACAAGGGCTGTTGGGTGCGACTGCGACCAGCCCTTGCTCTCTGCACCTGCAACGTCCCAGGCGGAGATCCTGGTTTCGGGCATGCCGCTGGTGCGCGGCGGTGGTCTGCGTGGTTAAGTGCACGTCGAGGAGCGCTGACAGGGCTGCCGCCGTGGTTTTATTTCCAGGCCTCCTCCCCCTCCCCTGGCGGCGTCGTCGTCGGGGTCTCAGCTGCTAATTACATGGGCCCAGGCGGCCTGAGGCGCTAATCCTCCGAGTCAGGCGGCCGGGGTGACACGGAGCGTTCTGCCTCTTGTCATCTCCAATCCGCACGCGGCCGCTGACTCCCGCCGCCGCCGCATGCCTCCAGTTAATTACCGCGATCGCGGCCCTGCCGCCGCCGCCGGAGAACGGGGTCGGGCGGCCGCCCGCTAATTGGCGGGCGCGTGGTCAGGGATCGATGGCGTGCTCGCCGGCTGCTGACAGCCCGGCCCCGGGGGACCAGGCACTAATTGTGGATGGCCTCCCAGGTGCCCCCGCCCCGGCCCCCTCCCTCGCCGGAAGGAGGCTAATCCGGAGACGAACGGTGCAGGTGGTGTGCGTGCGGGGAAGGGAGCGGGGCCGAGGCTGGTGGCCCGGGTCTCCCCGGGCAGTTCCACCGTCCGCCGGGCGCCTGCTCACAGGGGAGATGCCTGCCTCCCTCCGGGAGGCCCAGAAGCTGGTGCAGGGTGGGCCCCAAGGGGTCTGGTCTCATCCTCCCTAAGCCCTGGGGGACAGCAGTCTGCCTGGCCTCTGACCCCAGCGTGGCCTCCGGGTGGGCGGGCGGCGGCGGCCTCTGCCTGGGTGGGCGGGGGCTCTGGGTGTTTGCTTTTTCTTTCTTTACCTGTTTGGCTGCAGAGCGTGGACAGCCACCCTCCCTCCACTCACAGGCAGCGCTCGGACAGGGTCGCCCGGGGTGCGAGCTGGGTGCACGGTGGGTCCTTCGGGCAGCCAAGTATCCGAGGCTTCACGCACAGTGGTCACATGGCCACCCCTCCCAAGGTCGCACTCCCAGCCGTCCGTTGGTGATGGTGAATCTAGAAAACGGGGTCCCCCACCCTGGTTGGTGTGGCTCCGTGGAGAGAGCGTGGGCCCGTGGACTGAAGGGTCCCAGGTTTGATTCCTGGGACTTGCTCAGGGTGCAGGCTCCATCCCCAGTAGGAGGCATGCAGGAGGCAGCCGATCAATGATTCTCTCTCCTCGTTGATGTTTCTGTCTCCCTCTCCTTCTCTAAAATCAGTAAAATATACTTTAAAAAAAAGAAAGAGAGAGCGGGGTCCCTTCGTGCAGGGGAATATTGCTCGGCCATGGGAAGGAGCGCAGTCCTGCCCCGGGGGCCGTGGGTGAGCGGCAAAGACATCATGCTGCGGGAGAGAAGCCGGCACAAAAGGCTGCGTGGTGGAGGAAATGTCCAGAGTAGGTGAATCCATGGGGGCAGAGAGCAGATCTGGGGGGAGGGGAGAGAGTGCCAATGGGTAGGGAGTTTCTTTTGGGGGTGAAGGGAACGTTCTAGAATTGATTGTGGTAATGGTTGCGCAGTTGTGAATGTATTAGAAACCATTGAATCCACACACATGACATGGGTGAGTGCTTTGGTGCAGGAGTCATATCTCAGTATAGATGCCACAAACCAGAAAAAGGACACTGGTAGAGATCCCATGGAAATTCCTTTTTTAAAGAGCAAGATCCCTGCCTAGTATTTCTCCCCCCCCCCAAAAAAAAAAATAAAATAAAATGAGCTTTTTATCCAAATACTAGAGGCCCAGTGCACGAAATTCATGCACGGGTAGGGTCCCTAGGGCCTGGTCGGCAATCAGGGTCAACCTGTGGGGTGACCGGAGGTTAATCAGGGAACCCCCCACTGGCACCCACCATGCCTGGCCTGGGACCTGCAGGCTCAGGGGAGCTCCTGCATTGAGCATCTGCCCCCTGGTGGTCGTGCACATCATAGCGACTGGTCGTCCCACTGGTCTTTCTGCCGTTTGGTCGATTTGCATATTAGGCTTTTATTATATAGGAGGATAAATACCTACAGACCATGGTGTCCAGTGAGACGAATTTGCAGTGACCCTCGGCCTGGACACAGGCCCACCCCTCTCTGCCAGGCCGGGGTGGGGGGTGGGACAGCAGGTACAAGTGCGTTCAGACCCTGTAGCTGCGTTTCTCGTGTCTCATCTTCACTCGGTGGTGGTGCTGTGACTCACTCTGGGCCTGAGGCGCTGGCTGCTTCCTGCCCGCCGGGCCTGCTCGATCCTGACACCACGCTGGTGGGCGCCAGCCCTGTGGGGCCGGGTACCGACCCAGGAGCAGGGGGCCAGGCCAGGTCAGAGCCTGAGGAGACCTCGCAGGCTGTTGCCCAGAGTTGCACAAACCTGGCGAGGGCATGGGTGCCATACCCTCCCCACCTCACCACCAGGATTTCCCCGCATCGGCTGTCAGAGTGGGCAGCAGCCCACCGGCCCCCAGGAGCCGCGGGGTCAGCCCCAGCTTGTTTCCGAACCTGCAAGGCCTCTCCCCTGCTGCCCTATTGGCCGTCCCCTGGCGGTAGGGCATCTGACCCGGAGGCTGGGTGCTTGCCCCCGCTGGTGGGGGGCAGAGCTGGGAGCTAAACCCGGTCCTTGGCTCCCGGGGTTGCCAGATTTTAGGACGTGGGTTGTGGTTACCTGGTCCGTCTGGAGACTGGGCCAGCATCCCCCACACGGCTCCTCACCGCCCATCTGGCTGGGCACTGACAGGAGGGAGCTGGGAGCGAGGGGGCTCCTGGCCTGGCATCGCTCCAGGCTCGCTGAGCTGGGCAGCTCTTGGGGCACGGCCTGTGGGCTGGGTGGGGGCAGGTCTGGCTGGACTGGGGGTCTCCCCGCAGGGCTGCCCGTACAGCTGTGCAGGCTGCGCACAGTCCCAGGGAGGAGCCACACGTTAGAGGCCTGGCTGGGGGCACCTTGCTCGGGGCCGAGCTCTGTCCGTCCATCTGTGGGGCTGGGAGCACCTTGCTCGAGGCCAAGCTCTGTCCGTCCGTGGGGCCTCCTCTCTGAGGCCACTCTGCCGCCTGGTCACGTCGCTGCGGCCGCGCCTGGCCAGGCGGGGCCTCCGGGCCGGAAGGGAGTGAACCACGGTGACGCCTTCCTCTCGGTGATGCTTTGGCAGCTGCGGTCGTCCGAGCGCCCGTGAGCCGCAGGCCGCCCTCTGAGCTGAGGTTTCATTTGGTGACAAGAGCGTGGCCACTGGAGATACAGTGGTGGGGACGAGCGTCCCTGGGGCCAAGTCCTGAGCTAATTCGGGGGGGACTCCTGGAAGCTGTGGGATTCCTCCTTCCAGAAGGGGAGGTCGGTGCTGACACCTGCTTCCCGCCGCCTCGGGGCCGCCGGGGCCCCAAGTGGGGCTCGCAGAGACAGAGGAGCCCAAGCTGTACACCCTGGGAGGGAGGGGTCAGCGTTTGCCCTCTGAGTCCGGAGGTGAGACGGGCATCCCCAGGCCGCTGCTTAGGACTGGCAGCAGCAGCCTTCGTGCCAGATCCGCCCAGAGGAAGGCTGACACCCGGAATCCACACGAGAGAGAGGCCTCCGGGTGCCGGCTCTAACCCTGGCCAGCAGGGCGCCCAGCCGCCCGAGCTCGTGCACGCCCGTGACCATGCCGTCGGGCGGCTGCGTGCACAGAGCCCGGGGTGGGACAGGTGTGCCCCTGCCTGCCTGGTATCTGGCACTCGTGGAGTCTTTACTGTGATGTGATAAAATGTGGGGGTCTGGGGACTGTCGGTGGCTCTCGGAGGAGGTCTGGGTCTGAGGTGGGGCTGGAAGCGGCAGCCGAGCGCGGAGCTGGCCGAGTCCACGCTGAGGCTCTGTGTCCTTCTCTCGCAGGGTCTTCACTGAGCAGCGAGTCGTCCCCCGTGTCCTCTCCGGCCACCAATCACAGCTCCCCTGCCAGCACGCCCAAGCGCGTGCCCATGGGCCCCATCATCGTCCCCCCCGGGGGCCACAGCGTCCCGAGCACGCCCCCCGTGGTGACCATCGCCCCCACCAAGACCGTCAATGGCGTCTGGAGGAGTGAGAGCCGGCAGGTGAGTGCCCGGGGCGGGGTGGGCGTGACCAGAGGCCCCAGGTGTGTGTGTATATGTGTGTGGGGGGGTTCCACAGGGGAGGCCTGGATTTCGGGGTTCAAATCCCTCCCTCCCAAACCCATGCTCTTCTGGGTGGGGCTCTGTCTTCTCTGCAAGACGAGGTGAGCACAAAACCCACCAGGGGGGTCTCTGCAAAGTAAGTCCGTTCGCGGGTGTGATCGCCTCCAGCTGCCCCGGGACCCAGCCCCACGGACAGACGCTTCCAGTGTCCGCGGCTCTGGAGCTGAGAGTCTGAGATCAGGTTGTTGGGGGGCTGGTTTCTCCCGGGGCCGCCCCTTGGCCCGGCGACAGCGCCTTCTCCCTGTGTCTTCGCCCGGTCTTCCCTCTGTGCGCGGCTGTGTCCCGGTCCTCTCTTCTAAGGACACCAGCCATGGGGTCAGGGCCCACCCTGGGGCCTCTCTGAGGCCTCTCCAAACCCGAGCACATTCTGAGGTCCTGGGCGCTGGGGCCTTCCACATGAATGTGGGGGGACATGATGCAATTCCACCCGTAACCCCAGGCAAAATGCTTCAATGAAAATGGTGTTTTGCATATCCCAGGCACTTGCTGAACCATAGTTACTGCCGTTGCCTATCGCTCAGACGAGGAGTCGAAATGCAAAAGCCGGCCCACATCCTGATGTTTCTGTCCTAACTGTGGACAGACACCCAGCAAGGGGCCCTTCCCCGCCCTCGGGGTCCCCGTGTGCGGCCGCTGCCCGGCGACCCGCCTGTGCAGACAGGCTGGTGGCCCAGGGCCGGCCCCTCCGCCCGCTCTCCCTCCCCCGCCCCCCGCACCTGGCGCTCCCGGCCCCTGGAGCCCCTCCTAATTAAGAACACTGTCTCTGCGCTGCTCCTGGATTTTCCTGCCAAGCTCCCCGAGGGATGGCACCGCTTGGAAATACTAATTAAACCACAAAGACAGCAGAGGGGAAGGGAGCCCCCACCTCGCCCCGGCCCGGCGCTGCTCTGCGGGGGGGGGGGGACAACATCAGCCTCATCCGGCTCCGTCTTGTTTTCTGCCCTGGGGGGTGGGGGCGGCGCCCGCCAGGCAGGCCCTGACCTAGGGTGAGGGTCCCCAAGGCACCCCTGGAGACCGCTGTGGCCTGGGACCCCCCTGGGTGTGGCCCTGACTTGCCCCCCTGGAGGCCCCAGTGCTGTGTTGCCTAGAAGCTGCTGCCTTGGAGACTGGAGGGGCAGGGCAGGGCAGGCAGGCCGATCATGGCCGGAGGGGTTCGGAGCAGCCACCGCTGCCCCCCTCGTCCTGGTTTGAGGGAGGACGGGGGGTCTTTCCAGAGCCTCCCCGTCGGCCACCTGGCGGTCAGCCTTGACCTCCGGCCCAGCCACCTGGCTCGGACAGCTGCGGCTCCTCGCCGCTCCCCTCACTCACTCGGGTCCCGGTGGTTTCTGCGTCCTGGTGTGTCCCTGGCTGGTGACGTGTCCCCTTTGCCCCCACCCAGAGGAGCCAGGACCCTCCCCGCCAGGACCCAGGCAGGGTGCCTTGTCAACCGGCCCCACCCGGCTCTGCGCCCAGAAACACTGGCTGACCCCGGAGAGAGCGCGGGCCGGGCGGTAGATCTGCCGCAGCCACTGGCGGCTAATGAGACACGAATGCCGCGGGGAGGGCGGAGGAAGGGAGCTGGATTAGCAGCTGATGTATGGCTCATCAGCCTGGCACAAAGGCTCAGGGAGGATTTAATCCTCCTGGGGAGGGGGCTCGGGGAGAGGCACGAGGGCCGGGGAGAGGGGCAGCGTCCTGAAGTGGTAGCCAGCAGCCACGGGGGGCCTCCTGCAGGGTGGGGGGGTCAGGGGCTCTGGGCCACTTCGCTGGGGTCACCCCGATTTCCCAGGTTGTCGGAGCTCGGAAAGGGCGGAGGGAATGAAAAATCGTCTATTTTAAAGCTAACGGGGCATGTCCTGTCTGTCTGACTGGAAACCTCTCTAATCACCGGAGAATGAAGGATTTGCCTCCCTCCCTGCCTCCCCCTCATCCGTCTTTTCTTTCATCGCTACAGCTGCGCCTGCAGCCATGCAGCCGCCGTGCGGAAAGGAAAGCTGCCCACAGATGCTCCTCCATGCGTGCCGGGCTGCCGGGGGCGGCAGGGGGAGCCCAGCCGGCCCTCTTGGGGTGCCTGGGGTGGCAGCTGAGCCTCCCGGGCTTGGCCCGGGCTGGGGCCTGCTGTCTGGGCCCATCCCACCCTGGGCAGCCCTTGTGCGCCCTCCGAGCCAGGTGACCTCATTCCCAGATGCCTGTCACAAGCTCGGCGGGGCCCCGGCCAGACGGAAGGCACGTGGGTCCGGCCTGCTGGCCCCCCTCCCCGCCGCCGCCGCCTTCCCCTCCACCCCTGGCCTCCCCACCCCTTGTTTGTCTCGGCCAGGCCGGGGCAAGGTGCCATCTGGCCCAGCTGCCGTTCAGCAGGGCTTTGTCCCCCGAGGGGAGAAGGGGGCTTTATTCCAGGGTGGCCCCGGTGAGGGGGGGGGGGACCCCTGGAGCTGGTTGGTGCAGGGACGTGGCTGCTCCTCGTGACAGACGCTTGCACGTTGGCCGGCCTGGCCCTGTGCCCAGCAGGGTGAGGGTGAGGATGGGGTGCGGGGGAACCAGCAGGCCCCAGCCTGGGGATGGTCCCTCAGCCTCGGTGTGGACGGAGGTGCTGGGGGTGGGGCGCCTTTAGGCCTGGGGGTGCAGTGCTGTGTGCGCCTCCCCTCACCCCCACGGCCCCACCCTTCACCCGCTTCCTGTCTACACCTGGGCGCCATCATTGCTGCTCTGTGAGCTGGCCCTGCAGCTGGCACAGGTGACAGATGGGGAAACCGAGGCACGGGGCAGTGATGTAAGGGGTCGTCCAGGACCAGACAGAAGCCACCTCCTCAGGTGACCCGGGAGCTCCCCTGCTGTCCACGAAGGCAGCTGGAGGACCCCGAGACCGGATGCCACCCCTGTACGGAAGTGTCTGGAGAACTGGGAGGCAGGAGCTGTGGGCTCCCACTGACCCGGGGCCCCCCGGGCGTGTGTGTCCTCTCCGTGACACCCACCGCGGGAACACCCTCTGGGAAGGGCGGGTCAGAGTTCGTGACCCCGGAGGACCTCGCCGTGAGCAGAGGGCGCTGCCGCACAGGGGCCGGCCGGGAGCAGATGTTGCTGCTCATTAGGAATTCCAATCGGCCGCCGCCTGTCTCCTCCGATTAATTACCGCTCCTGCGCCTCCCGCAGGCCCGGTGCGCGGGGCTCCCGGCCCGGCCACCTGTCCGCGGCCTGCCCCACGGGGTCCTGTTGGCCAGCGTGGAGGTGGGCGGCCGCGGGGAACCCTCCCTCGCCACCCGCCTGGGGGCTGTTCGGTAACGGGGGGCTCTGACACCTCCCCTCCTGATCGGATGAAGACCGGCAGCAGAGCGGGGCGGGCAGCAGCTGGAGGATCAAGGGCCAGGGCCTCCTGGGGGTGGGGGTCCGGCCTCAGCCCAGCGCCTGGCCCTCGGGTCCAGGCCAGCCACCACGTGTCCGTGGTCATTCCCGAGTGAGCTCCTCAGCCTGCCAGCTCAGCAAGTCAGTCCGAGGGTCACGGCCCCCTCGTTTCCGGGTGCTGGGCATTTTGTGGCCAGGGGGAAGCACCGTGGCTTTGGGGTCCGTGAACTCGGGCGTGTGCTCTGGGGGCGCCTCCGGCTTCCTCCGAGCCCTGTTGCTGTCCGGTCAGTAGTGGTCGGGCCTGACATTGTGCAGATCTGGCCCCGAGGAGGGGGGCCTGGTAGGAGCCGTTCAGCCACAGAAACCACCAGACAGCACCTCCGTGGAGTGGTTTCCGGGGCCGGACGCCTCTGGCTAAGCATGCAGACCATCCCTCTCCGTGGCTGCTTGGCACACCCGCCCTTGGCCCTGGCGGAGGCCTCTTGCTCCCCCTTCCTGCCTTGGGCCAGCCCTTTCTCAGTCCCGGGCTCCCCTTCTCTCCGTCCAGGAGTCTGGGGCAGGGGGGCTGCCACCCATTGCCATCTCCCCGCTCGGTGTGTGTGAGTGTGAAGGGGTCCCCAGGCAGGCCTGGCCAGTCGAGGCCCTGCAGCTGCCCGTTCCGGTTGGTGCCAGGGCCACCGCAGGGGCTGGCTGGGAGCAGCTCGGGGGGTTGATCTCCCGGGCAGCGCCATCTTCTTGAGGCCGAGCCTCTCTGTGGGCACCTCGGCGGGTCAGGGTGTCTGTGATGCAGGCCCGCAGCCGTCAGCACCTGGAGGCCTTGGCCCCTGGGCACGGCATCTGCTTCTGTTCCGCCTGCCGCCGAGCAGAGCTCGCTTCCTGGGGGAGCGGGGTGCTGGGACCAGCCGCATCTGCAAACGTGGCCTTGTGGGAAATCCGTGCCGGAAGAGTGTGGGTGCTCGTGCCGGGTGGGGAGCCCCTGCTCTCTGCCGTGTCCCCTCATGGACACTGGGTGCACGTGGCGGTGCCCCCAGCAGTCCTTCCCCATTGCACCCAGGAGGGCAAGGCCCCCCGGGGGTTTCCGTGAAGACCTGTCCCTCACTGGGACCCATGTCTTCCTTTCTCACCTTCTGCCTCCACCGCCACGTGCACCCCAGATTTGGGTAGGAAACCGTAAGGAAAGGACGTTTCTAGAACAGCCACTGCCTGTGAGTCTGCAGGAAGACCGGCTGGTCCTTGTCGGGGGGGCCCCCCCTCACCCGCCCCACCCCACCCCACCCCACCCCTGACCCCCCGCTCTCTCGCCCCCAGGACACCAGCTCTCGGGGCAGCAGCAGCGGCCGAGAACGCCTCATCGTGGAGCCCCCACTGCCCCAGGAGAAGGCGGGGGCCCCGGCCATTCCCTCCCACCTGCTCAGCACCCCCTATCCCTTCGGCATCTCCCCCAGCTCGGTGGTGCAGGACTCCCGGTTCCCACCACTCAAGTAAGTGCAGATTGGGGGCTTGGGGGGGGGGGGGGCTGCAAGTGCTCAGGGTCTGGGGCCTGGGGCTGGGCCGGGAGCCGGGAGCCCGCACCAGCTGAGGCCGAGGGCCGCCAGATGGTGGCTGAGCCCGGGCCCGCGGCCGGCCTGCGCCTGCTGTCCGTTTCCATGCTGAGACGGCTGGCTCTCCCAGTCTGCCTGAGCCCTGCCCTGGCTCCTGGGCCAGAGGTGCCCCTGGGCTGCAGATAGCAGCCATGTGCCTGCTGGTGAGGACCGTGAGGGGCCGGGCTGCCCACCCCTGGGCCCTGGGCCTCCTGCCAGCTCCGGCACCTCACTGGCTGGCGAGAGCTGGAGGCCGTCCCCGGAGACCGGTCCTTCCGAGGGAGACGATGGAGGCAGGGAGGCTGACCCATTTCCAGCCTGGGGCCGCCCTCCGCTCATCCCCGCTGCTCTGCCCCCGCTGCAGCCTCCAGCGGCCCGTGCACCACGTGGTGCCGCCCAGCACGGTGGCCGAGGACTACCTGAGGAGCTTCCGGCCCTACCACACCGCCGAGGACCTCCGCATGTCCTCCCTGCCTCCCCTCGGCCTGGACCCTGCCACCGCGGCTGCCTACTACCACCCCGGCTACCTGGCCCCGCACCCCTTCCCCCACCCGGCCTTCAGGTGAGCTGCCCCAGACCGCCCCCACGGTCCCCACCCAGCCGTGGTCAGGCCGGGGTGCTCGGGGCACAGTGGAACCCGGCACCAGGAACGTGTGCCTCATTCCTGGGGGCCAGACTCCCAGCGAGAGCCTGGGCAGCCCCCAGCCGTCCACACTGGCCGTCGGGGTCTGCCCTGGTGGAAAGGCCCCGCTGCCTTGCCTTTGTCGGTGGCTCCCGGGCAGAACCGCTGGCAAACAGCGCCGGTTTCATGGAGGAGAGGGGCTCCTCGGCTGGGCACCACCCAGAGGGAATGTGGGGTCGCTCTCTGTAGCAGCCGCCCCGGCCGAGCCCGCCGGGGCTGCAGAGACGCACGGGCTGCCCGACCCGGGCCTGCGGGTCGGACCCGGGGAGGCGCTGGCCTGGCTGAGCCTCTGGGTGGCGGGCAGGGCCGTCGGCATCCAGGGGCCTCTGTCAGCGCGGGGCTTCAGGGCTGGCCGGGGATGTGCCTCGGCCGGGAGGCTGCGGGATCAGCCTTTTTATCCCTTTCACTTTGGTATTCACTGGCCCGTCTTCTTGGCACAGGATGGACGACTCCTACTGCCTGTCCGCCCTGCGGTCCCCCTTCTACCCCATCCCCACCCCCGGCTCCCTGCCGCCGCTGCACCCCTCGGCCATGCATCTTCACCTCTCCGGGGTCCGCTACCCCCCGGAGCTGTCCCACTCCTCCCTGGCGGCCCTGCACTCGGAGCGGATGTCCAGCCTCAGTGCCGAGAGGTGAGTCACCGCCCAGGCCGGCGCCCTCTGCTGCCCCGGCCCCCATGGCAGAGCAGAGAATAGCCCGAGACAGGGGCCACGCTGTGGCTCGGGGGCTCCTCGGCCGCTCCTGTCCTTAGTCTACTCCCCTGCAAAGGGGCCAGTGGCAGCAGGTGCTTCTGGGTGACTGTGGGGATCGCCGCCTTCTGGCAGGAGCTCTCGGCGAGGCTTAGGGCGTTAGTGCCCAGCATGTCCTACAAGGGTGTCTAACGCCCACGATCCTCAGCTTAGGAGGCCGGGTTTTCCGTGGAAGCCTGGCGTGGCTGTCAGTCCCCCACGTGTGGGGATTCTTGTCGGCGGGCTGTCCCGGGCCCCCTCCCCAGTGGAGCTCAGGCTCCGTATCCGCTCCCACAGGCTGCAGATGGACGAGGAGCTGCGGCGGGAGCGCGAGCGGGAGCGTGAACGCGAGCGCGAAAGAGAACGGGAAGCCGACCGGGAGCGGGAGAGGGAGCGCGAGCGGGAGAAGGAGAAGGAGCGCGAGCGGGAGAAGGAGCTGGAGCGCGAGCGCGAGAAGGAGCGGGAGCGGGAGCTGGAGCGCCAGCGGGAGCAGCGGGCCCGCGAGAAGGAGCTGCTGGCCGCCAAGGCGCTGGAGCCCGCCTTCCTGCCCGTGGCCGAGCTGCACGGGCTGCGTGGCCACGCCTCCGAGGAGCGGGTCAAGTCCACGGAGCAGCTGACCCCGACCCGAGCAGCAGGTATGCAGGGGATAAGCCCGGCGGCAGACAGACCTAGGCCCCTGAGGTGCCTGGCTGCAGGGCGTGCTGGCAGGTTCGGACAGTCGGCTCTCCGAGGGCCAAGCCTGATTCCCTGGCTTCTGCCAACTCCGTGGCGTAGCCTCCCTCGTGGCTGGTTTAATGTTTTATTTCATAAACGCATATGTATGTTAACTGTGAATAAGGGCTTATGGAACAACCGGCTTGCGTGATTTACAAACCGTGACGGTCGGCTCTGGTGAGCCGGCGTGTGCCTGCCAGCAGCCCGCCTCCGCCGGTTGGCCCTGGGCTGGGTGGGAGCCGCACGTGCCAGCGGCCACGTTTCCCTCGGGACGAGGCATGCTTCCCCGAAGCACCCACGAGGCCCTCTCTGGGTGTCCTGGTCCCGGGCGGTCAGGTTCAAGAGAGAGGGGGGGGGAGCCCCCTGGACCTGGCGTGGGGATCCTGCTGTGCTGTGACGTGACGGCCTCTCTCCTCCCACAGAGAAGCTGAAGGACGGGGGCCTGCAGGCGCCCAAGCCTGTGCAGCACCCCTTGCACCCGGCACCCGCCCCCCACCACCCCATGCCCAGCCTGCTCTCCAACCACGGCATCTTCTCCCTGCCGGGCAGCAGCGCCGCCACGGCCCTGCTCATCCAGCGCACCAACGAGGAGGAGAAGTGGGTGGCGCGGCAGCGGCGGCTGCGGCAGGAGAAGGAGGACCGGCAGTCGCAGGTGTCGGAGTTCCGGCAGCAGGTGCTGGAGCAGCACCTGGACATAGGCCGGCCGCCGGTGCCCGCGGAGCCCGAGCACAGGCCCGAGAGCGCCAGGTAGGGCTCAGCGGGCCGGGGCGCGCGGGGAGGGGGCATTTGTCACACTCCCAGGGCTTCTCATCGGCATTTATTGAGCGCCTGCTGTTTGCCCAGCATCCTGCTGAGTGCCTTCACTTACTGTGTTGCGTTTTCGTGTTCTGCTGTTTGCCCACGAAGAAACGGAGACGCTGGGGAGGGAGAGGCGGTGCTCAGAGGCGCCCTGTCCCTAAGTCACAAAGCCCACCACTCCAGGGCCCAAAGGCGGGGAGCTGCATGGCGTTTCAAGAGCACGAGGGAGACACTTTGGTGGACGATTACAGTTTGTTCTTTCTATCTCCCTGTTTTCAAGTGGCTGAGAAAAGGGCCACTTTTAATTGTTAAGTAAAAGAAATATATATATATATATATATAACTTTATTGCTTTTGTAACAAAAACATACACCCATTTCCCGGGCCCGTTACAGAACTCCCTAGGAGGCACCTTAGCTTGTCTCTGGGCCGCCGGCTGCGGACACTTGTGACCTTGGCCCCTGTGCCCCCTTCTCATGGTTGCCCTCTAGGCCTCCTAGCTTCCACCTGTCTGGCGGTCATCTGTTGTCCCCACCTTCTCCCCGTCTCTCCAGGGCTCATTCCAAAGGGTCCGGCTGAGACCCGCAGTCAGAGCAGGAGAGCCCAGCCAGACCTCTGGAGCTCTGTCTGGGCCTGGCCTGGGGACTCGGGGACACCAATACTGCCCCCGTCTCTGGGCCTCAGTTTCCTCAGCAGAGCACACGGAGGTTGGGCAGGGAGACTTCTGAGCATCCTTCCAGCTCTTGATATCCATCGTGCTGCCCTGGAATAAGACGCACTTGGGTGGGTGTCGAGGCATTTTAAATGTCCACTTGGTCCCTCCCTCTTTCCAACAGCTTTTGGCTGACATTTTCTTACTGAGTTCCGGGCTTGGCTGGCCCCATCCTCAGCATCCAATGTTGAATGGGCCAGTGAGGGGATTCGCGTGGCTAATAGGGTGTGACTGGGCGTGAATTGCAGGCAGACCCTCGGGTGGGTGTCCCTGCAGCCTCGGGCCTGCTCTCTGCTGCTCACTGTCCCTGTTTCCCTGAGTTCACAGAGAGGCCGAGTCCTGTCTGTTTTCGAGCTGCTTTCTGCTCCTCTAACTCCCCTCTCAGCCAGGGGGCGGGGAGAGCAGCGGCGCAGGTCCGTCTCCTGGTAAAATCCGGAGTGCTGGTTCCCTCTGGCACCTTCCTTGGCTCAGGGCCCCAACATCCGGGTGCAGCTGTCAGGGCTCCAGCGGGGGGGGCCCCCACCTCAGGGCTCCCAGCTCTCACCAGGCCTCAGGGTCCCCGCGGCAGCAGGTGGCACGCTCAGCCTTACAGCAGCGTGAGTTTGACATTCTAACCTGCCCTTGTGCTCAGAGCTAGAAAACCATTCAGTGCTTGGCTCTGGTGCTTGAAATATTTATTCTGCTATTGGGCTTTATCCCGTTGTTGTTTGCTTAAGGACACACAGCTTGCTGCGTTCCCTTTTGTACTCTGGTGATCAGAGGTGCCATGGTGGCATCAGGGATCTCTCCCAGCCCGAGTCCCATCCCGGGAAAACCAGCAGGAGCCTCTTTGGCTGTCGTTAAACGTCTCCCTATACCTGCAGAGCCCTCTGCCTCTTCCCCTTCCAGCCCCTCACACCTTGCCCTGGTCTCCTGGGCAGCATAGCAGGTCCCTTAAAAAAGTGGAGACTCTGGAAAAACAACCACCAAGTAGCCTTTGGTTGGATCTTGTTTAAGTGCGTGAAGGAAAGAGTCGTTTGGGAGGACTGCATGGCAAAGCTGCCCGGTCCGATGGACATCCTGGTCAGGCCCCAGCCCAGCTCCTGCTTCCGGGCCCTGTGGGGCTGCTGCAGTTCTCACGGGGACCACTGGGGGTCAGCGGTGGCTCAGGCCCACCTTGGCTGTGAGGGTCTTTCTCCCCCCACCCCCACCTTTTCGCTGGGCTGGGCAGCCCTGGAAGCTGGTCGGTCGGTCTCTCTCTCTCTCTCTCTCTCTCTCTCTCTCTCTCTCTCTCTCCTGCAAGGACAGTGTGGAGAGAGGAGTTGAGGCCGCCTTAAAGGCAGCCAGCCCATGCTCCGTTATCCGCCCAGTGCTTGGCATCTGGAGGTGGGCACCAATGGCAGGGTCACCCTTTTGGCGCCAGAATCCTGTCTTTATTCTCTGTGTCATGGGATTCCTGTGGAAAACTAAGATGAGGCTCGGTCCTTATGGGAGGTGATAGGGATTCAGGATTTGGTGGAATAGAATGAGCTATTGTAAGTTTTTTGGTGAGAAACCAGATAGAAAGAGGGTCTAGCCGGGCCTGAGACCATCTCTGTGCCCTCAGCAAGCAGAGTCCACCTCCCTCCACCCCACCCCACCCTCCCCACCCCAGCCTCCGTGTCCTCACAAAAGCAGGTCTACACACACCTGCCTCCAGTTGTTTGGAGAGGAAGTGGAGTCTTGGGAAACGGCCGGCAGTCGGGTGGGGAGTGGAAGCCGCGTCCTTCCCTCCGGGTCCTGGCCAGGTGGCTCAGAGAGGAGACCGCTGCACCCCTCTTGCGCCTGGCTCTCGAAGGGGGCTCCCGTCTGGGCCATCTCTGAAGCTGCCTCCTCCTCCCGGGCCCTGGCAGGCAGCCTGGGAGGCCCACGACTGGGTGGCCGGCGTGCCCATTCTCATGACTGACGGCGTGGTCTGTTCCCTCTCCAGGCCCGGACCGAACCGACATGAGCCGGGCAGCCGAGACCCCCCGCAGCACTTCGGCGGGCCCCCGCCCCTCATCTCGCCCAAGCCCCAGCACCACTCCGTGCCCACGGCCCTCTGGAACCCGGTGTCCCTGATGGACAGCACCCTGGAGCCACGGCGGGCCCCCGAGAGCCACCCTCTGCACAGCCACCAGGCCCTGTTCGAGCCGGGCCGCCAGGCCGCAGTCCCGCTGGTGAAGGTGGAGCGGGTCTACTGCCCAGAGAAGGCGGAGGAGGGGCCGCGGAAGCGCGAGGCCACCCCCCTGGACAAGTACCAGCCGCCTCCGCGGGAGGCGGGCAGCCTGGAGCACCAGGCCTTCCCGCACGGGCCGGGGCCCTTCCTGGCTGAGCTGGAGAAGTCCACGCAGACCATCCTGGGCCAGCAGCGGGCCTCCCTGGCCCAGCCACCCCCCTTCGGGGAACTCACCGGACCCCTGAAGCCGGGCTCACCCTACCGGCCCCCAGCACCACGCGGCTCTGACCCCGCCTACATCTTCGATGAGTTCCTGCAGCAGCGCCGGAAGCTGGTCAGCAAGCTGGACCTGGAAGAGCGCAGGCGGCGAGAGGCCCAAGAGAAAGGTCCGGTCTCCCTGGGTGGCCTCTGACCTCCCGGGGCTAGAGAGCCATGGTGCCCGCCACTCGGCCCCTCCTCCCACCCCTGCCTCCCGCTCCGGGGTTTAGCAGCCCCGGGGCGCAAGGGCACTGGCTTCTGTGTAGCTACCTGATACCTCTGCTGGGGAGACAGACCCAGGGCCTTTGCCTGTCTTGCTGAAATGCAGATTGTCCCAAAAAGCCAAATCAAAGCCTGTCTGTAAAGATGGTTCCACAGAAATGCATGATTAATACATGAACAGAGGCTAATAAGGCAGTTTTAAATATTAATAGTCCATCATAACGGGGGAGGAGGCTATTGAGAGCCTGGGCCTGAGCCCAGCAGGAGCTCGGTAGAGGGAGTTGCAGGCAGTCAGGCCTGGGCAGGGGCGAAGGCAGGAGGTCTGGCCACCACCTTCCTGCTCCTGTGGGATGTAGGGGTGGGGGGCGTTCAGCCAGCAGTGCACTGAGTTCCCCAAAGAGCCAAGAAGAGAGGTGAGCAGGCCCAAGGTGAGAATGACTGTCTCCACCTGCAACCGCCATGTGACCAGGAGGGGCCAGAGGCCCCAGACGTGTTTCTCTTCTCCTGCTGGAAACTTGGGTCCTATGTGGGTTGTATTCAGTCTCTTAGCCAGAAGCTGGGGCCGAGGCCAACACTTCCTGGGTTGTTGGTTCAGGTGAGATTTAGGGCCCAAGAGGGACTGCCTCCTCTGTTCACCTTGTGAAGGAAGAGTGGGGAGCCCCTGGTGCCCTTGGGTGCAGGGATTCTGCTGCTGCTCTCTGCCCATTGAGTTTGCGTGCATGCTCTGTGCCTTTGTGTCTGCGTGTGCGTGTCCCCTCCTGGGTAATGGACCCAGATGGCCGCAGCAGGAGTGAGCTGATATACACAAACAGTCTTGGGTTGCCATGGACACAGCCCCAGTCCTATGTGACGAAGGGGATCTGTATCAGCCCAGGAATTGCCTGGCCCCGTGGGGGCTATAGGTCCAAGCCCAGCCTGGTGCCTGCCTCCTGCCACCGCCTGCCATCCCTGAGAAAGTTCTAGGCCTAGGGGCTAATGCACAGGGGTTTTCACCTGGGTTTCGGGGTACTGAAAGGGCCAGCAGGGCCTGCGCAAAGATCACAGGGGTCCTGCCCCCATGTCCATCCACCAGAGAACGGAGTATTCTTGCCCGGCTAACCACAGCCATTCTTGTCATCAGGGTACTACTACGACCTGGATGACTCCTACGATGAGAGTGATGAAGAGGAGGTCAGGGCCCATCTCCGCTGCGTGGCCGAGCAGCCGCCCCTCAAACTGGATACATCCTCCGAGGTATCGGGTCTCATCGCTGCTGTCCGGCTTCGCGCCCACATCAGCGCCCGCCTCTTGGCTTCCCCGCTGTCCCAGTAGACCCCGCATTTGCGGGGCCCCCCCTTGCTCCTCCAGTCCCCACGGACTGCAGGTGTCTGGGCGTGCTGTCGGGGTCCCCCTCCGGGGCCCGGCTGAGTTGGCCGTGGACCATGGGCTTGGAGGACCCCAGGAGGGACGGACCCCTGGGACAGTGCCGCCACACCACTGCTGGTGGTTTCAAACTCATTTGTTTTCTTTCCCAATCTAGAAGCTAGAGTTTTTGCAACTTTTTGGCTTGACCACCCAACAGCAGAAGGAGGAACTGCTGACCCAGAAGCGGAGGAAGCGGCGGCGGATGCTGAGAGAGAGAAGCCCATCGCCCCCGACGATTCAGAGCAAGCGGCAGACGCCTTCGCCGAGACTGGCCCTGTTCACCCGCTACAGTCCCGACGAGATGAACAACAGCCCCAACTTCGAAGAGAAGAAGAAGTTCCTGACCATCTTCAACCTGACCCACATCAGCGCCGAGAAGAGGAAAGGTAGGGCCTCGCCTGGGCCTCTTGGGGGTGGGGCTCACTAGGAGCTTCTGGTACATGCCCTTGACCGGAATCGAACCTGGGACCCTTCAGTCCGCAGGCCGACGCTCTATCCACTGAGCCAAACCAGTTTCGGCTCACTAGGAGCTTCTGAAAGAGCAGGTGGGGTTCATAAGGCTCCCGGGGCTATCCGGGACCCACGTTCCAGGCAGAACTGGAAAACACTGTGGCCCGGGGCTCTCCTGCCTCCGTTGGGCTCCCCAAGGAAGCAGCGAGCAGACCTGTCCCACTCGAAGCCTGTTCTCCCCTTTCATCCGGAACGGAAAAGAAACTTGCGAGTATTTTGTTCTGTATGGAAAGCTGCTCTTGTCACTTGAGGCAGGTTTAGCGACCCCTCCTGGCGGGGGAGGCACAGTGCTTCCTCCTGTGGCGGAGCGCTCCAGGCTGGGGGTCAGGCGTTTCCTCCCACTGGGCCTCAGGCATGGCCCACCGGGCCTCGTCTCTGATGGCAGGAGGCCCGGGCGGGTGGTCTGTGGCCGCCTGCAGGGCCGACGCGCATTGTGAGTGGGCAGCTTGCCCTGAAAGGTGCTTCCAGGTCGGCCCCGTTGGGACTGACTCTTTGGGCCGGAGCATGTGGTGCGGAAGACGTGGTGTGGTGGGAACGCTTTCTGGGATGTCCGCGTCCTAGCTCTGCCCCCACACGCTCGCTTAGGGCCGGCATATCGGTTGACCTGAGAACGTGGCCTGTCTGGAGTGCTCCTTTGCGCACTTCCACCTCCCCCTTGCTGACACCCGCTCACCTCTCTCTGGAAGGAAGACAAAACTAAAGCAAAAGTGTTGCTTCTACTTACTTCTCCATTGGCGGGTGGCATTTTTTTGGTCTTGAACCAACAAGCTGGAATTCTCGCGTTCACCTCAAAGGGGCAGGGACATGTGGTGAGCAGCATGAGTCTCTGGGAACGTGCCCAGTTCTGTGGTGGAAAGTGCCTGTTCACCTGACGTATTCCTCGAGGAAGCCACTGAAGTCTCACCAGGAAGTGCCACAGCAACAGGAACTCACGGCATTGGACGTTGCAGGAGTCTTCCTTTTCAACAAGTGGCAGCCATCGTGGGCATTGATGCCAGGGGGAGGAGGGGAAGAGAACGCGCCGGGAAGCAGCCTGCGCTTCCAGGGGTTGCTTCCTTGTGCTGGGGCCGTCGTTTTTAAAAAAAATGCATCCTCGAAGTTACCGTGGAAGATCACAGCTACCCATCATTTCCATAGCTGTCACCACCACACACGCGGCTGTTTTGGGGATACCTCTGAAATTTTACGCAGTAAAATCGGAGAGGCATCTGGGCTCACTCTGACACCAAGCTTTCTTCCTTCACACACCACCTGCCCCAGTGGTGCCAGCTGGGCGTTTCTTCTTGGTTAAAGGACTTGCACCAGCCAGTCACAGCCTGGGCTAGAACCCTGCCCCCCTTCCCTCTCAGAAATGATGCCACTTGTCTTGTTAACCTCAGGCTGCTTTTCCCATAGACAAAGAGAAACTTGTCGAAATGCTCCAAGCCATGAAGCAGAAGGCACTGTCCGCGGCAGTGGCAGACCCTCTCAGGAACTCTCCGAGGGACAGTCCTGCTGCCTCCCTGAGCGGTAAGGCCCAGGGCGGGAAGAACTGGACCGTCCGGTGGGCTGCCCAGGGTCAGAACCTGCGCCTGCTCAAGGTCTTCGTCGTGAACCTTCCATCCTGGAGACAGAATGTGCTTCTCTCCCCCGCTCTCTCTCTCTCATACAAGCTTCCTCCATGTTGAAGGATCTCCTCGGGCCAGAACAGGAGAGCTGGAGTCAGGGCTCGGAGAGCGAAGGGGAGGGTCCAGGCTTCTGGCGGTCAGTGTAGGGGTAGCCATCGTCCGTCAGTCCAGTGGTGGCTCAAGCCACCGAAGCTCTGTATCCCAGGTCTCAGCACCTCTGCTTCGGCTCTGCTGCTGCTGTCTGCCCTTCCTTGGCACTCTCCTGCGTCTGTCCTGCTCCTTCTGCCTTCCAGGCCTCTCCAACACATGCGTTCACACCTTCTCTCTCTTATGGCTTTGATATGACACGTTGCTGTGCTGCTGAGTGGAGCAGATCTTTATTATCCAGTCCTGTTCTCAACTCCTAACGCAGTCTTTCTTGTCGGGTTGGGCTACATAACTTCTTGCCTCTTGGATGACCTGAAGAGACTCGTTTTATTCCTTCAGGTTCTTTTTCTTCCCAGATGCCTTCCTGGAGCACCTTCCAAGGATGGACTTGCTGCTACCACACCCCATCTTCAGGCCACACCCGTGTACTGACATTTAACTAAATGGCTCCCTGAGTCTTGGTCCTTTGTACTAGGTTTTGTTAAGTGTAAGCTGTAGAGGTCAGGGCCCGCCCGGTCTCTTGCAGCTCTTAATGTTTTCCCTGCTTTCTGTCTCTAAAAGAACCAGCCACGCAGCCAGCCTCCCTGGACGTGGAAAAGCCGGTGGGTATTGCTGCGTCCCTGTCTGATGTCCCAAAGGCCACGGAGCCTGGGAGACTGGAACAGCTCCGGCCACAGGAACTGTCTCGGGTCCAGGAGCTGACTGCTGCCAGCGGCGAGAAGGCCAGGCCCAATGAGGCCCCCGGGGGCAAGAAGAACCTGAGCATGATGCATTACATCAGGGGCCCCGCCCCCAAGGACATTCCCGTGCCACTGTCCCACAGCATCAACGGGAAGAACAAGTCGTGGGAGCCCTTCATGGCAGAGGAGTTTGCACATCAGTTCCACGAGTCCGTGCTGCAGTCCACCCAGAAGGCCCTCCAGAAGCACAAAGGTAGGGAGGCTGCCCCCCTGGGCGCGCGAACCCCTCTGGCACTTCAGCGTGCACGAGGCACCTGGGGGGGTGGTTATAGGCAGACTCTGCCTCAGCAGGTCTGGGTGGGGCCTGAGAGTCTCCATTTCCAGCTGGTGCTCAAGTGATGCTGATGCTACCAGGCTGGGGCCCACACTTGGAGAAAACTTTCCATGTGATGCCACCTGAGTTTAGCAGAGGCACTTCTTTTAGTAAAGCCAGGCGAGGTGCTTTTCTGGTGAAAATAGGGTCCATGTTGTCCTACAGCTGAGCGTCTTCCCAGTGTCCCCATACAGACTCACCTGGAAATCTCCCCATCCTCAGACTAGACTCAGTGGGCTTGGTGAGCACTTTGTGACCTGATGGTTGTGCTAGCCCCTCACGTGAGCCCCCACACTCACTCTCCCAAAGTTTGGTGGGAGTCACTGGTGGTTGGCAATCGGGGTTTGCTGCATCTCGTTTCCACTGTTTCCCCTCCCAGGGAGCGTGGCCGCGCTGTCTGCAGAGCAGAACCACAAAGTTGACACGTCCATCCACTACAACATTCCTGAGCTGCAGTCCTCAAGCCGGCTCCCTCTGCCCCAGCACAACGGGCAGCAGGAGCCCCTGGCCGTGAGGAAGGGCCCCCTCACCCAGGAGACGGACCAGGACTCGGAAGAGGAAGAGGACGAGGAAGATGGAGAAGAGGATGACGAGGAACCCCCCAGGCGCAAGTGGCAAGGGATTGAGGCAATTTTTGAAGCTTACCAGGAACACATAGAAGGTACAAAGGGGAGGGAGGAGCAGAATGAGGGCCCAGTAAAAGTCACTAAAAGCTGAATAGACCAATCAGTACAGGACTTCACTGCCAGCATTAGGGACAGTTTCTAGGGGACAGGACTGGCGGATTTTCTGGGACATTAGACGCTAATACTAGAAGGTGAATTTTCCTCCACTGTTTTGCCCATTTTAAGAACGGTTTCTCAGGCTTCTGTAGGTGCCCAGGCTCACTTAGAGCGGTAATTCCTCATGGACACACTTGAGACCATTCTCACCGGAGCTACGTACAAGGGTCCTGGAGAATGCAAAGCTCATTAATTTAGCTGAGCTCCGACTAGCTCTGATCCCGGTGTGAGCCTGCCTTGCCTCAGAAGTGTCTCAATGCTGGCAGCACTTTCCCTCTCAGGCTCCGTCATCCTCCTGGACCAGACCTTCTGTGCAGGGGGGCAAACCCGTCAGCCACCAGAATGTTTTATTCTCAACTGTGGGTGCACACTCCACCCCTGCCTGGTGGAACACATCCTATGGGCACACCCCTCCCACGCTAGTCTCGTGTACGAGTCACAGGCTTGTGTGCTGGTGTTCTGGCATTGCCATTATGTTTCCAGCACACAACCGCCCTTCTCTGCTCATCATTTTGAGATGCAAATGCCCCTTCCAGCTTAGTCAGAGACTGTGTGCTGTGAACTTGATGCAGGGGAAGTGAAACAGGCAGGTGGACTCCCGGGAAAGACGAGCACTGATAGCTGCTCGGAGCTCCTGGTCTTGGTCCCGCTGACATGGTGAGCCCCGCCCCTCTGCACTCTGGTCCTCACTGCATTGGCAGTGCTGTCAGTTCTGACGTGAGTTGAGAAATGCAAAACTTGGGCTGCCATCTCCTAATTAATTCATTTCCATGTCACACAGTTTTATCAACTATTACTATGTTGTAGATATTAAATATAAATATTGATTATGAGTCCATCGTTTCAAATACTTTTAAAAGTTGATAGCCGAAACTGGCTTAGCTCAGTGGATAGAGCATCGGCCTGCAGACTGAAGGGTGCCAGGTTTGATTCCAGTCAGGGGCATGTACCTTGGTTGCAGGCACATCCCCAGTGATGGGTATGCAGGAGGCAGCTGATCGATGTTTCTCTCTCATCGGTGTTTCTGGCTCTCTCTCCCTCTCCCTTCCTCTCTGTAAAAAAAAAAAATCAATAAAATATATTTTTTAAAAGAGAGACAGACTGACAAAGGGACAACCAGAGTATCAATTCCTACCTTTCATTTGCTTTCCTCCTTCAAATGGAATCCTTTATTTGAATTTGTCCATCACTTCTTACATGTTGCTCTTTATATACATATGTATATCCAGAAGCAATGTATAGCATTATTATTTCAATGGAGTGAGGTGTATCCACTTTTCCTGGGTTGATGTTGGTGACTTGTTTGGGAATTCCTTCCCTATCTCCAAGGACATAATATTCTGCATTTCCTTCTAAAAGTATTCACATTCTGCTTCTCTTGTGCCTAGAATTCATTTCTGTGTAAGAAATAAGGTTGGAATATAACCTCATCTTCCCTGCCCGGACAAGCAGTTTTCCTGGCGGTTTTCAGGATGCCTCTTCCCCCTGGGCTTGCCCATCATGCAGCATCCTCACCTGTGCCAGGTCTCTCGGGTGCCGTTCTGCTCCACGCATTGGGGTCCTGGCCCTGTCCATGTCATGCCATATCTTTGCAGCGCTCTATTGTCAGGAGTAACTCACCCCACTTGTTCTTTAAGAGCTCATTCTTGGCCCTTGACTTCCCCAGTGAATTTTAGGATCACCTTATTTGTTCCACCCAATTGAATTTACAGATTTGGCAAGAATTGACATCTTTAATAGTGATACTATTCCACTTATAAATAGGATAATAAATGATACTAAATAAATTTTGCTGACTTTTCTCCATGAGCAGTTTGCTTTTATTAGATTTAGTTACCATTTTGATATTGTGGGTTTTTAATTTTGTTAACCCTTCTTAAGTAATCAGATGATCAGACCTTTTGCAGATTGTTGAGTTCTTTCCTTTGGAGTAACTTTTTCTCATATTGCATTTCCTAGAACCTCGAAGCCATTGAATTAGAGGCACTAACAGGGCTCTTGTCTTGTGAAACTTTAGAAGTGGGCCATTAAACATCTCATTTGCTGCTGAGTTTATGGTGTATACAACTGTCAAAGGTTTAACTCCTGCATTTTCTGTACCCATTGAGATGATGACCCTATTGTTTTCTAATGTCAAATCCTCCTTGCTGAATTTACTTCTTTTAAAGTTTTAAACTTAAGTGGTATTAGGAGCTAATTTTGTTGTTTTATTTTGCTGGAACTGTTCTAGTTTCTATAACATTAGTCTGGTAGCCTTCCCTGGTTTTTATTCTTGGTAATACTGTGTGTGATGCAGGGATTTAGCCTTGAAAGTCGGAAGTCACTCTTCTGTTAAAACCAGGCCTGGAATCTTTTGGGAAGAGCAGAGATTTCATTTTACTAATTAGAACGCCACTTTGACTTTCTAGGTTTATTCTGGCAGTTTCTACCAGCTTAAAAACTTCCAAGGCTAACTCCAATATTTTTTATCTTTCTTTTTGAAAAATGTATCTTAAGGCCAAAAACTTACCCTTAATTTCTTCTTAATCTGTATCCCTTAAATTGCCTTTTGATGCTTGATCCTTTGATTCCACTGGGCTGGATTTAATTTAGAAACACTGACATATTTACCAGCGAGATACCAAGAACTTAAGAGCATTATGGTCCCAAGGAGAGTACTGTGCTGGCCGCATTAGAGAGGGAAAACAATCGCCAGAGTCTGTGATCCCTGTACACAGAAAATACATCAACATCACTTGTCTTTTCAGAGCAAAACCTGGAGCGGCAGGTGTTACAGACGCAGTGCAGACGGCTGGAGGCCCAGCACTACAGCCTCAGTCTCACAGCAGAGCAGCTCTCCCACAGCATGGCGGTGAGTCTTGGGTCGCCACATGGCGGGAAAAGGGATTAAAATCAGCTCCCGAGGTTTTAAAACACACTGTGCTGCTTCTGTTTAACCTTTCAAGTTTGGGTTCAAGATTAGCCATACAGACAAGTTTTGAGGGAAATTCCTGCTCTTAAAAGAGTTTAAAGCTTGTCGTCTTAGGGAAGACGTTCAAGGCTCAGTTGATTACCCTAGCCAAGGAAGGAGACATCACTAATTTGCAGAATATTGATCCTAGAAGAATGAAGATGCTATTTATAAATAAGTCCTTTTGTCAGTCTCTCCTGCTGTGATTTGCTAAGGGGAAAGGAAAGATTTTACTGGAGTCAGTTGTTGAGGAAAACAAACCACCTCCTTCCTCTTTGCAGCCTGGCCCAACAGGTCTTCCAGCTATGGCATGTGGCAAGCCCCAAGGGCTTCCTCCCAGCGGGGATGTGAGGCTTAGGTCAGGTCTGCACATCTTGGCCACGCCTAAGCAGTAAAGGTTTTCAATTTTAAAGCTCAGGGTCAAAGCTGAGACAACAGTGGACACTGGTTCTTCCATGAGAGCAGGTATTGTGAGAACCCAGGACTTTGGAAGAACCAGTTCAGCCTGCCCCAGAAGCGCTGTCGGAACACTGAACTGGGAGGAGGAAGTTTTCAGAGTGGCCTCCAGCATGTTCCTACATCACATACAGTTCCGTGAAAGCAGTTTGTTTAATGTGAATCTCTCTCTGCAGGAATTGAGGAGCCAGAAACAGAAGATTGTCTCAGAAAGGGAGCGAATCCAGGCAGAACTGGATCACTTCCGGAAGTGCCTTGCGTTGCCTGCATTGCATTGGCCTAGGGGTTATTTTAAGGGATATCCTAGGTGACGGTTTCCCTTGCACTAGGCTGAACCTATAGTATAGAAATATTATCTATTTTATTACCTTGAATATTTAATATTTTTCACTGGGAGGTTTGAAGCTTAAAAAAAAAATAATAAAGAATGTGCCATGCATGAAGCAAAGGATTCCAGACTCCAGAAAAAGAACGAACTCACCTTGACTTTAATGCAACTGAATCACCTTTGTAATTCAGCGAGCAACCAATGTAGGACGTCGCCCATATATTTTTTTAAAAGGCAATTTTATTCTTTCCCCATGTCACCGTCTTAAAATCTGAAAATGAAGGCTCTATTACCAACACTAAAACTTTTGTCATTTATAGCCCCTGGGTGCATAAGATTGGATCAAACCGCTTGAGTTCTATTTCTTGTGTTGCCATATTACTAGGCCTGGTGACCCAAGTTTGCTTTTGCTGCAGCATCAGGTCGGTCTCACTCCTCCCCAGGACTGAGACCTGCTTCAGCTGAATGAAGGTGGGGTGCATTTTAAGTGAAGGGCTTATTTGTTTTGGTCACTTTTCTGCAAAATTTTCTTCAAAGCAACAGTACTAAAAGCCTCACCAAAAGCAGGCTTTTCCCTGGAAAAGCTCTTACCTAAAGATAACGCAAAATCGACAAACTGAAGGTACCTTTTTTATTACTCCACGGGGAGGGGGGGAGTGTACAGAGCTCTATGTATACATATATTCACACCCACTAAATTGTTGCTGCAGTGGGGGTGTTTTCATACAAACAAATTTTGAGAGAAAAGTCAAAGGTGCTTCAGCCTTGTACTGTGTATATATATATTAAAAAAAAACAAAGTTTTGTATGTTTTTATTACTTTAATTATTGTTATAAAAGGCCTGCCATTTTTAATATGTGGTTTTGGGGGATTTCTGTTTGTTTTCCTGTTTTGGGGTTTTGTGTTTTGTTTTGTTTTTTGTTTTTCTGGGCAAAAAAAAAAAAAACCACACAAAAAAAACTTGCTTTTAGTGTTTGTACTGCTGCTGGTCAGGACATTAAATATTGAAGTGTTTTTAAAAATTAAAGAAGAAGAAAAGTTAAAAGAGCTTACCACTGGCGCCTATGCGATCACTTCATTTTTGAGTTGCACCAGAAAATGATGTAGAAAGCCATGCGTTAATTCTTACCTCCTCAACCCCCTCCCCCCTCCCTGCTCTGGACAGCAAATAGCAGTTATACCTAGATGCTATCAGTGAGGAGGGGCTAGTCTATGGTGAACAAGACAGATACTGGGTGTGCACCTATGCATGCACCTACAGACATGGGGCTTTTTGTAAAAGAACCTTTCAGGAAGTGAGCAGTTTCTGTGATAGAATTCTAAGGTGTCTTACAGCAGTCTGAGAACAGGTGCAAAGTAGAAACTCTAGAGGCTTTATTTAGATGCAAAGCTTTGTAAAAGCCTAAACGTAGGATAAACAATGTCAGAGCTGAACTTCTCCTCCTTTTGAACTGACTGTGACAAGCACAGGAGCAGCTAGAAACTGAGATAATCAGATCAATGTAAAGCAACGGGGAAATTTTTCCTCCTTGTCCCAGTTAACTGCTCATTCAGGCAGGGTCTAATCTAGATCAAGCGAGTATCTCTTGCCTGAATGGGCTTGAACCGGAGGCCAAAGCAGCCAGTGGTTGGTCTGCCAGGGGAGAGGGGATGGGAGGAGGTCTGAGCATGATCACGCCTCCCCTTTACCCAGGGGAAGGGCTGGCTGACCTTCATGAAGGCTACTCACTGTGATCAGTGGCCGCACCCTCAGCCCCAGACCTTAGCTGTGCAGAACAGCTTGCTGGCAGATGGCATTGTGTCGCTTTATCTGTTCCCACACAGTTTGCTTTGTATGTCTGCCAAGAATCTTCCAGTTATTAGCAAACTCAGACAAAAAGTGCCGCCAGTATTATCAGCAGTCAACAAGCGCCTTCCTCTCCACAGAAACGATTTGACGAGATCTAAGGGCTGTTCTGTGGGCCTCCCCTGCAAAGACATTGAGAGATCAACATGTTCCACAGGTGGGGACAGGTGTTTAGAGGGAACGCTATTGCCAACAATCGGGGTAAAATGTCACTGAATTTCTCTCTTTAAAATCTGCTTGCTGCTTCTGGTCTGAAAGCTTAAGAGCCACATCTTAGCACTTCACTCCCAGTCCTCCTCTGCCATCACAGAATGTCTGAGTACTAGTACTTTTGCTGATCAGCTTTGGTAATGGCCTTGGCTTAGAAAAAGAAAAATGTAGATCTAATAACTTGATGGGGAAGAAAAGCAGAGCCCCAATCCTCCTCCAGCCCGGGAGAGCTCCCTCGGCCGGGTTTGTGTAGCTGTCAGGAAGGACGTCCCTGAGCTAGTAATAACTGCTTTGCCTCCTTCCCGCTGGAAATGCCACTGTCACCCTGAGCTTCTCCGTCACTCCGTCACACGTCTCTGGAGATCTCTGAATATTCTTGGGTTTAAGAAGTAAAATGACAATCAGACAATATAAATAGACACCAGAAAAGGCAGCATAATAAAGTAAGAAAAAGGTAAAGTGTCTTTTGAAAACAAATGCACCACTAAGACACAGTACCCAGTAATAGTTTTTTCATCCAATAATTCTAAAATCTTAAAACATTTTAATCTAATTTTTCTTTTCAATTTGGGCTTAAAAATGGACAAATAAGCGCTCTGAAGATTTTGTTCAGCTATTTCGCACTGAATTTAAAATACAAAGCTCAGAAGAACACCGAATTTGCTCTAGAATTGATTTTGCAGCCTGTGCCAGTCTCCCATGGCCTGTGTGCTTTCTACAGCACCGGCAGGAGACGGCTTGTTAAACGTGTGAGGGACACCTTCCAAAGCCGAATCCCCAGCTTCGAATTTAATCAGATATTTAGAGACAAACCAGAGCCTTCCTCAAAACCTAGATCTACACACCTGATCATTTGAAAATGAATTGGTTCTCTGTTTCATACAATCAGAGCCAAACTGACAGTGAAAACCTTTCATGATTTAATCCATTACCTAAGACAAATGGCCAGGGTAGGGTTTTCAACAGTTCAATCTATATAATCTAAAGGAAATAAAACACTAAATTGGCATTAATATCCTATTAGTTAATAAATACCCTTAAAGAAACGCAAAGACTATTCAAAGGAGCCCACACTTCAGCAGTGAAGAATTACAAGAAATCTTAAGTTTGTACATGTAATGGCATTTCCTAAATGCTGCCTAATCTCAAAAATCACATCAAGATACTCCTTTTCCCTCTGAGCCATGTGTTTTTTAAAGTGTAGGAAATTCCAAGGATCCACCACAAGATGGAGATGATCAGCACAAGCCTATTCTGTTACTCTTAAATAAGTGTATATTAGCCATTTAGCAGCAATCCCTGTACTCTTTCAAGTAACCAAGCTGTTGACTTTCTTACTACTTGCAGTAGCCTGTCCCCAACTTTTGATCCAGCACTTAACTTAAACTCCTTAACTCTGCCTAGACCTGAGGAAGACCATGCTAATTGGTTGTGTTACTTTGTATGTACCCTGTGTTTAATTGCTAGAACAGTAAACCAGTACATGGGAGGGAGGAGGAACAGTGCCTCGGTCACTCTGGGGGCAGTTTAGATGCTGTGAAATTAAACCTGTTCTAAGTGTACTTGTTTGAATTAATTGTATTGTAATATTATTTGTTGAATGTAGTAATTAGGTATTTATGAATATATTGCTGTAATTTCTGACAACATCCAAAAAAATAAAATCTTCCTAAATCATGCTAAGAGAAAAATCTTTTTTTATGCTGTAATGAAAAACAAAAAAGACCAATTTACTCTTTTAATTCTCAACAACTATATAGCTTTACAGGTAAAATGTGAGGACAGATCCAATGTACCGCAGTCAGGTTTTAGGAGAAAGGTATTAAGGGGCTGATCTGAGATACACAGGACTCCTGACCCTTCACAATAAAGTGGTTTCCTTCAAGATTCCTCGGATTAAAATCTGAAGGACTTGAGTAAAAGTGACAAGAAAGGGCAAGTCCTGTCATATGAAAGCAGTCCTCTAAACCAGCAGTCACCAACCTTTCGAACATCGCAGACCACAGGTTGGCGACCACTGCTCTAAACAGTCACCTTAACTGATAAAAACAAGTCTTCCGCAACCTAATCCCTCTGTGCTTGGCCCTTCAGTGTTCAAACAACCATCAACTGCTTGTTGGAGGGACATCTAAATGGATAGCAATTTGGAATGGAAACGGAAGTCTGGACTTTACTAGTAAACACAAGAGCAGATATCAACAGGTCTCTTCCAGGCTCAGTTGATCACATACACTCTTCAAAACTCCCGTGAGGTAGCATGCGACAAGTAGAAAACCTGGTTATAAAAACAGCCACTCATTGTATGATTCTAGACCAGCGACTTTTAACCAGTGTGCCACAAGCATTTTTTAAATATGTAATACCTGACTATATAGTCAGGGGCACTGACCTCTTTTCCCTTAGATTGTCAAATAAAAAGTGGCAGTAGCCAACCCAATAGCTGTCAACAGTGTGAATGAATCAAAATTATACCTATTCTTTTTGGCCAGATTGGCAAAAAAATATTTTTTTGGTGTGCCACAGATTTTTAGTAATTAGTTTGTGTGCCATGAAATGAAAAAGGTTGAAAATTGCTGCTCTAGACAGTCTTTTCCCCTTTCAGGGCAATAAAATTTCTATGAGAAATTTAGCAATTCCAAAACACTATATTTGAATTTTTTCCTTAGAATTTACCCTTATTTGAGCCACTGTTACCTATGACCATCTTATCCTAAAACCTATCAAGAGCAGTGTTATAGGTCCGACTTTTAGCACTGCTTCACTCGTGTACTCAATAACGTGTAGTTTTAAAAGCAACCCTTTAAACTGTAACCAGAAGTAGCAAAGAACTAGAGACAACTAGAGTGTTTGAAGTCTAGAGCCCACTACACACCTTGGTTTGGTCTATCATATCATTTTAGCCACACAGCTTAAGCAAAAAAAAAAAAAAAATAAACCCAACAGATTGGGTTGATTCCATCTTTATTCTGTACCAGGGGTGGGAAATATCTGGCCAGTGGGCCTTAGAAGGCACTCAAAATCATTTGATCTGGCCCTTCCAAGGCATTAGAGGTGTCAATTGTGTGACCAAATATAGCAGGCTGATTTTTAAGTTGATCATTTTGTATGGCCTGCAAATGATGTTATAAATATCCAAATGGACCTTGGCAGAAAAGGGTTCCCCACCTCTGGCTGAGATGATCAACCCCAGTCGGCATCACAAGCCACCATCTGCCATCCTTCTCTGTGTGAGCAATCTCTAGATTCTAAATTCAGCCAAAAAGATCCATATCTTATATAATAAAATCCTAATATGCACATTGACCATTGTTCCAACATACAAGATGGCTGCCCCCATGTGATCAAAGATTGCCACCCCCATGTGAACACAAGATGGCCAGCAGGGGAGGGCAGTCACGGGTGATCAGGCCAGCAGGAGAGGGTAGTTAGGGGTGACCGGACCAGCAGGGGAGGACAGTTGGGGGATGACCAGGCTGGCAAAGGAGGGCAGTTAGGGGTGACCAGGTTTGCAGGGGAGGGCAGTTAGGGGCAATCAGGCCTTCAGAGGAGGGCAGTTAGGGGCAATAGGGCTGGCAAGGGAGCAATTAGGTGACAATCAGGCTGGCAGGGGGGTGGTTAAGGGATGATCAGCCAGGCAGGCAGGCAGGCGAGCGGTTTGAAGCCAGCATTTATGGATTGTGAGAGTCCAGGCAGTTGGACATCCCTCAAGGGTCCCAGATTGGAGAGGATGCAGGCTGGACGAGGGACAACTCCTCCCCAACTCCACCCCAATGCATAAACTTCGTGCACCTCTAAAAAAAGTCCTAGGTCCACATCACCATTTGTATGTCTGTCTACTCAAAGCAACATATAGCATCACTGAACACTCACCTACACATAACAGTTCTGTGCAGGAGACCTGAGACCCTGCTATGGAGAATGGCTTGTTTGCTGAAGATTTTTCTTTCCTCCATAAAGGAACAGGTGACTGCTGGTTTAGAGGACTGCTTTCACATGATAGGACTTTCCTTTCCTTGTCACTTTTACTCAGGTCCTTCACAGTTGGGAATATCTTAAGAACTAAGCACAACCTGTTGCTTTCCAATGATGTTATGAATCCATTCCTTGCTTCATTGCACATGTTTCTTACATTCAAATGGTTCTTGAACCCAGCACTATGAGTACCTCTATCTTGTCCTGAGCACTCACACATTACCTAGTTGAGTCTCATGCCAGCAGACACAAGGTCTTTACAAATCAAAGGTCATTCTCTAGAAGTCCTGAGACTGGTCACTTTCAGAAGGTTGCAGGTTTGTGCGGAGTTTGTACATGTGATTGAGAGCTTGTGTGAGGAATGCCCCACTGGTGTTGATCTCCATCAAGGTCAAATTATCCAACTAAAACAAAAGAAAACAGACAGGATTGGTGAGGAGTTTCTGATTTTGAGAAAAAGGTAAAAAATCTGAACAAAAAACCAAGAAATCAATATTTTTAAAAGCACAGCCAGTGATTCCTGCTTGTGATAGCCTAAGCAGGCAGAATGCTGTAGGAAATCCCTCAGCAGTACACCTACCTTTGCATGTGCCTCCTGCTGCCTCACAAAGCTGTCAGCAGACACCCGGAGTTTGGCTATGCGAGTGTCCCACACATCCTTGATCAGGGTGCGGATCTCATCTGCTTTTGGAATGTTGTCTGAAGCACTAAAGAAAGCAAATAAATGGCATAAGGAAGCACTCCGTAAACTAAAGCAATCTCCAGCCAGAAGTGGCTTAAAAAAAAAATGGTTGCTTGGATTCAGGTAAAATACACGCGCTGTTTGTTCTAGACTCAGATTTTGCTTTGCTTTGTTTTCAATTTTAAAATATAAGGATTTCTAGCAGTTAAGCTTGGTGCCAGGAAAATTCAGCCATGATCCACAGTTATGTTCATGTAACCTGTCCCCTGGCAGGCAGTGGCACAAGGACTTCTGTTCCGTAAAATAATAAATAAGAGAATAAGCTCAACATTGGACATATTGTGTCTCAGGATAATTGAGTGCTCTATGCTATAGAATTTCCATCTAGAATGGATTTGTTTCAAGGCTGGCTCAGAGGTCATGACTTCTATTGCTCATACCTCATTGGTTACCCAAGGGCTTACAACCCACCAGGGAAAGAAGACAATAGCTATGCCATGCAATGTGCTCAGCACTACACAGGATTTCTATCTTCACAAAAGCCCTGAAGGGTAGACACTGGCCTACTCTACAGAGAAAACAAAAATACATTTACAAAAATCACCGAAGAAATTGCAAATTAGCATATTTTATGTAATGAATTCTGGGTAAAAGTTTGACTTGGAGGCAGCGAGAGATGGATGGTCAGTCTTCCTGTGTGAGATTTTTTCAACTAATATTTGAAGGAAAAGACAAACTAGAAGATAAAAGCAGAAGCTCACATCATCATCACCAGGCATTCTAGGATAAGCTGGAAATGACCTCTTCACATGCTAAAATTAGCTCAAGATTAGAAGGATAATCAGTGGTATAAAGTTTATGTAGTGGATTTTACTTAAAGGCCAAACATATGGATCCTTTGCTCTGAACAGCAGTAAAGAACAATGTACCCAGCTCCTTGTTAACTGAAATGCAGAACAAAGGTACAATTAAGTCCCTTAGCCAAATGAATTCTAAATAATTCTAAGTCGGAGTTTCAATAAGAACTGCATGCATAATATACTGAACTCCAAAAATGAAAGATGAACAGGCCCCTCACTTCTGCTTCCAGATTCTCCATTCCGAGTCACTCTCCCCACTGCCACAGCAGGCTTTCTCAGATCCATAGGTGGCACACTCTTTCCTGAACACCCTCCCGAGACCCTCCATCAGAAGAAAAGCCTCAGCTCTCCCACGCTATACAGTCTACATGTGTCCCAATAGCTCTGTTTCCCAAACACACCATGTCCTTTCACACCTCTGCCTTCTCCCCCAGATTTCCCCTCATCTTTCCAGCCTGAGATCCCTTTTCTGATACCACCAGGCATTAGGGTTGTATCCCAACAAACTCTGAACAGCATTTGTCACACTGCAGTATAACCACTGGGTAACAGGGTCACATCTCCCCCACCCCCACTAAACCAGGAACTCAAGCTTATTATCACTATCTAGTACAATGCTTAGTAAGCTGTGATCTGCAGCCTCATATAAACTGAAGGAGCAAGTCTGTGTTATGTACATTGAATTTTCATTTGCATCCAAAAATGCCATTTAGTGGGCCTTTGCTCTGCAGCTCCCCAAATTTTGTTCTAGTTCTACTCTTGAATCCATCAATTAAAAGGCATCAAAAGCTGGACACTGAAAATTACATTCTAAGTATGTCCTAAGCAAAATGATCCACACTTCCTGCCTCCTCCACTGATTTCTTTCATTCATTCATTCATTCATTCATTCATTCAACAAACATGTGAGCACCAGGCATTGTGCTAGTACACAGAAGACACACAGTCCCTGCTCATTAGAACTGGGAGTGGGGTGAAGAGCATAGCCAGACAAGGGATTAGAAAATGTTTAACTGACAAATGCTATGGGAGTATACAGAGATGCCAAGATGACAGGTAGGACAGGAAGGGAGTATCTGTTACCAGGGGTGGGCAAACTTTTTGACTTGAGGGCCACAATGGGTTCTTAAACTGGACCGGCGGGCCGGAACAAAAGCAACCTGACCGTGCTGGCACTCTCATCTTGGGCTGCTGGTGAAGGAGCAGAGGGGAGAGCAAGAGAACCCTCCGCTCTTTCGGCTCTGTGGGCTGGCTAGAACAGCCAAACAGGCCGGATCCGGCCCACAGGCCGTAGTTTGCCCACCCCTGTTTAGGCTAACCCAAAGGAGGGAGCAGGGAATAGATGGACTTACTGGCGGAGAGTACAGTATATGCAAAGCCCTGACATGAAGACCTGGGTTTGTATAAAGAAGTAAAAGAAGTCAAAGTGAGCTGGAACTTCAAGTCAGAGGGGAGAACTGTAAAGAAATAGGAGAGAAAGAAGGAAGAAAACCAGCCTATGCAGTGCTTTGAATACAATGGTTAGGATTTTAGACTAAACCCTGGAAAGGCTCCAAGGAGTAAGGGAATCATATGGCAACTTCACCTTTAACACATTAAGCACCCAAGTCAGTCATCGGTGACGAACACTATACTTTCTGTCCAGAAGACAAAGCAAGCTGGGCGCTTAACGTGTTAAAGGGCCATTCTGGCTGCAATGTGGAGAGTGAATTAGAAGCTGATGTGGAATCAGAATTGGATGTAGGGAAACAATTTACTACAGCACATTTCTGCCACTAGTGGGCTTTTCTTATAGTTCAGGATCAGAGGCAAATGTGAGTCTTCTGGCCATTCATGAGACAGACATTCAAGAACTCAAATGCACATAACCAAAGAATAAAAAGGGGTAAAGCTCTAGTAATAAAGCATATTTATAGTTAATACTAGAAGCCCAATGCATAAGGATTTGTACAAGAATGGGTCTTCCTTCCCCTGGCTACTGGCACGGGCTTCGCTCCAGCCAGAGCCACCTTTCTGCCTTCCCATGCTATCCAGAGGCCTGGAACGGCTGGGGCGGTGCAGAACACCTGCGCTGTCACCATCTTTGTCATATTAATTTGCATATTCACTCCTGATTGGCTGGTGGGTGCCAAGAAGTTATGGCCAATTTGCATCTTTCTCTTTTATTAGTATAGATAAAGGCTACTGCTGGAAATGATTATGGAGGCTCATACTGGGTTCAAATGTCAAGTGATAATCCTATATAATTAAAGCCTACTATGCTAAGTGTCCATTTGACCGTTCAACCAGTCTCTATGATGCACACTGACCACCAGGTTGGAAGACACTCCAACTGGTAGGTTAGCTTGTTGCTGGGGTACAGCCAATCAGGATTGGGCAAGATGGGCCAGAAACGCCATGGAGTCCTTCCCAGCCCGGATGGTGCACCAGTGGGGTCTCTTGGCCTGGCCTGCGCCCACTCACAATCCAGGACCCCTCAGGAGATGTCAAAGAGCCGGCTTTAACCTGATTTCCACAGGCTAGGCCAAGGGACCCCATCAGTGCACTAATTTGTGCATCGGGCCTGTAGTTAAAAGATGAAATGAAAAGAACCAAGGGATTTGCTAGAAGAGGGAAGATAGAGAAAAGGAAAAATGAGGAAGCGAGAGAGACTCCAGGCAGTGTGAATGGACTCCCAGATTACTGACCTGAGGAACCAGGTGGCCAGGAATACCACTTACCTTGGTAATGAGAGAGAAACAAGAAAAAAGGGCAGTGATTAAGGGATAAGAACCATGAGTTCAGTCTTACATGTGTGCTCTCAGTGAGGTTACTTACTGATTTAACAGGAGTTTGGTCAGTTCCATGTAGTAAGGGCTAGGCATAGGGGTAAAAGTTTGTTCCATTCGTTCATTATCCCTAATCTTCTCCAACTTTTCTGAAATTTAGAAATGAATACATTTTAGCATCACCATAACCAAAATATTTTTTTAAACCGTCCAAATTTACCAACTGCCTATATTACCTATTCAATCACCTGACAAATACATTAAAAACAGTTTTTGAACCCTGCCAGTGTGGCTCAGTGGTTGAGCATCAACCTATGAACCAAGAGTCATGCTTCAATTACCAGTCAGAGCACATGCCGGGGTTGTGGACTGAGTCCCCAGTGGAGGGCCAGCAGGAGATGGCCAATCAATGATTCTCTCTCATCACTGATGTTTCTCTCTCTGACTTAACACACTGCTGACAGATAATGAGAATTCTCGTGTTTTCTGTTCTAAGGCTTGTGGCCAATCACAATATTAAAAAAGATATTAGCTTGTAAGAACATGTAATAAATAACTTCAAAATGCAATTGGTATTTAATTTTAAAGCGTGCCTTTAACATTTACGTAAAACATTTTTTGGACTCGTTCAGTAGAAACTTATCTGGCCACTGGGTAAAGCCTGCAATAAAACTACTGGTCTGCAATGTGTAAATAGCCTCAGAAAACCTCCAGTCCGGCCGAAACTGGTTTGGCTCAGTGGTAGAGCGTCGGTCTGCGGACTGAAGGGTCCCGGGTTCGATTCCGCTCAAGGGCATGTACATTGGTTGCGGGCACATCCCCGGTGGGGGGTGTGCAGGAGGCGGCTGGTGGATGTTTCTCTCTCATCGACATTTCTAGCTCTCTATCTCTTTCCCTTCCTCTCTGTAAAATATCAATAAAATATTTTAAAAAAAGAAAAGAAAAAAAGAAAAGAAAACCTCCAGTCCTAAATCTGAACTGCCCACTGTGCCTACAGGATACACACAGACATGACTATGCTGTGGAGTCTCACTTTAAAGGACTGACCACCCATCTCCATGGGGCCCTTGGTATTATCTTGCAATCCTATGAAACTTCCCTGATCCATTCACCCTCTCACTTTTCATCATGTCCACCCTCTTCATGCCTTCTCTCCTCATCTCACTGCCCCAGCTCTCAGCCACTGTCTTGCTGAGTGCCCGCATACTCCTACCACAACATCTTCCTAACTTGCCTGTGTCTGTCCCCATATACAAGGGCCAGCCTTCCAGGTATGCACTGGGCCCTCCTCTCTCACCTGCACAGAACACCACTCCAACTTTGGTCTCTCACTCTTTTTTTTTTCTTTTTTTTTAAATACATTTTATTGATTTTTTTTTACATAGAGGGAGAGGGATAGAGAGCTAGAAACATTAATGAGAGAGAAACATAGACCAGCTGCCTCCTGCACACTCTCTCCTGGGGATGTGCCCTCAACCAAGGTACATGCCCTTGACTGAAACCGAACCTGGGACCTTTCAGTCCGCAGGCCAACGCTCTATCCACTGAGCCAAACTGATTTCAGTACTGTCTCTCACTCTTGAATGATCACAATTTCCCCTCACTATATGACCATTCCATCAAACATGCTGCAACATCTCCCATCTTAAAAAGAAAACCTGCCCTGACCAATGTGACTCAGTTGGTTGAATGTCATCCCATCCACCAAGAAGTCACAGGTTCGATTCCCAATTGCGGCACATGCCAGGGTTGTAGAATCGACCCTAGTAGGGGCCATGCAGGAGACAGCTCATCAGTGTTTCTCTCCCTCTCCCTTCCTCTATGAAATTAAAAAAAAAAAAAAGTGTGTGTTTTTTTTTTTAAGAAAAAGAAAACCCTCCCCTGACACCAAATCTTCCCCAGCTACCAATCCATTTATCATGCTCTTTACACAAAACTTTGAGTTGTCTGATATTGGCATTAACTTCCCCTCCTCAAACACTCAGATGGGTGTCTATCCTACCCCTCCACCAACATAGTTCACCAAGGCCCACATCCTCCACTAGGCCAAACCCAAGGACTATGTCTCAGTCTCCACATCTGATGAGGATCAGTCCTCTTCCTGGGAGTGCATTAATTTAGTTTCTGGAACACCAGAGTTCTCATCTCATCAATTCTTTCTTGCCTTCCTGACCTCTCAACGCTGTGGTGCAGGGCTCACCTAAACCCACGTCCCATATGATCTCTTCCTGCCTCATTTAACTACCATCTATGTGCTCATAATGACAAATTCACATCCCCAGATCAGTCCCTCCCCTAAATTCCTGACTCAAATACCCCACTGCCCATATTATTTCCACATGGATTTCTATCAGGCACCTCCAGTGTAAGATGTTCAAACTCCACTCCTGGCATCCACTCTGGCCCACACACTGCTCCTGCAGCCTTCCCCATCTAAGAAAACAACAACTCCATTTCCTTCCAGAGCTAATGAAGCGTAGTAACTTCCATCTTGTATTAAAAACTGCTGTTTGAAGTTCTCTGCTATTGTTAGATAGTCCCTTGTTCTGTAAACTCTGTCATTTTTAGACAGTCTCTTCTATAAAATAACTGTTTTAGTTTGAATAGAAAAAGATAAAAACTTAACTGACCTTGCAAGCTAGCCATCTAACATAATGGATAATACTGATAATAATTCCCATATCCTTATGCCAAATGTTTGTTCTTGATGTATCCAAGATTACAAACTGTCTGTAATAATAACTCACACAGAGCTTTGTAGAATCTGCAAAGAAGCTCAAAAGGTATAAATACGGGAAACTTCCTGTGTGATTTTGCTCAGAGATTTGGAAGAAACACCTCCCTATGGGCTGCACACAATAAACGAATCCTAATTAATTGGCTCATTAAGGCATCTTGTATCTCACTCGCTGATGTATGCTACAACACTCAAGCCAACAACCCTGGTGCTGACCTTTAATTAACTCTTTCTCTCTCATACCCCTCGGCCAGTCCTTCAGCAATCCTGCTGATTCTTCCTTCAAACTACACCTAAACTCCAGCCACCACTGCCCACCTCCATCAGCTGCTCCAGCCACTCTCAGCTCTTGCCTGGGTAACTCTCTCCTGCTCTCCCCACACTTATTCTTCGCACAGAATATTCACTCTTTTGTTTTTCTAAATCAAAATCAGAGTATGAAGCACCTCTGTTCAAACCCTGCAAGTCCAATGTTGGCCAGGGTATGGAACACTGGAAACGCTTGGGCAATTCTGGTGGAATTACAATAATGGCTCAACCCCTGTGGAGCACTGGCTGGCAGTTTCTTACCAAGCTAAGCACAGGCTGTCCGATGACCCTGCAATTCCACCCCTCTAGGTATTATTTACCCAAGAGAAATAAAAACATTTCCACAAAAAGACTTGGACAAGATTATTCATAGCAGCCAAAAATGGGAAATAACCCAATGATCCACCAACGTAAGAATGGGTGAACATACTATGGCATACCCATACAATGCAACACCACTCAGCAATAAAAGAACCTAATGACACACGCAACAGCGGTGTATCTCAAAAACATGATACTGAGAAGTCGTCAGAGACCAAAACTGACATACTGGATGATACCATTTGTATGAAGTCCAAGAACAGGTAGAACCAATGTGGTAGAATCAGAAAGCAGTTGGTTCCTGGGCACTGTCGACTGATTGACTGTTGTCTCACTACTTCTCACCACAGGATGGCCCAGGACGAGGACGAATCTCGGGCTGGGGTTTAGACAGGCCATAGCTGCCAGAGCTGATCTTAAATGAGAAGCTTTGAGGGGATGCAGCCCTACCAGAGCCAGGCCTGCTGGGACGGAAAAAGCCCTTCAAAGCAGAAGGAATTGGAGTTTCCCACTATGTTTCAGGTCCCCCAGGGCCATTCACCCCTTAGGACAGGGAGTAAGGCGGAAACGCCCCATCTTCCTTAAACTGCATTTGAGAGTGCCTGGCTGAACATGCCCTTGCTTCTCGAAGCCAGGTATACCTGAGTGATCCCCAAGGGGAGAGGGCAATCAAAATTCTACATGCTTTTCAAATTCTACATGCATGCCTATTACCGTGTTTCCCCGAAAATAAACCATCCTCTGAAAATAAGACCTACTTCATGGAAAAATAAGACATCCCCTGAAAATAAGACCTAGCGCATCTTTGGGAGCAAAAATTAATATAAGACACTGTCTTATTTTCAGGGAAACAGGGTACCACCACCACCACCCTCTCCCCCAATAAAACTAAGATGATTTACAAAAATGAGCCATTCACAGCTTTGAGATGGGGAAAAGACACAAAGGATAAAGTCAGGGTAAAGTCGGCCTGCACCTTCAATGCATTATTCTCTTTTCCCTAACAACTTTATTGAAGCATAATTAACATATTACACAATTTACCCACTTAAAGTATACAATTCAGTGGTTTTTAGTATATTCACAGAGTTGGGCAACATTTTCATTGCCCCAAAAAGGACCCCCTTCCCCCCCTCCCCCCCAACAATCCTTCCATCACCTTTATAGTCCTATCCCTAGGTAAGTACCAGTTTATTTTGTCTCTGTGGATTTGCCTGTTCTGGTAGTCCATATAAATGGAATGTTACAAATAGGGTCTTTGTGTGTTCTTTTCGGAGAGCATCAGATTTTCAAGGTTCATCCACATTCTTTTATATGGCTGAATAATATTCCCTTGTACGGGTTCTTTTCACGCATTTTTCTTTCTATAATGTAGGATAACAACTCCGCTCAACATGTCAGTCTCTATCTATAATTTTAATAAAAGCGTAATGTGCTAATTAGACGGGACATCCTTCTAGACGTCTGTCTAGAGACCTCCCTGACAAAGCCAGGGCTTCGAGGGAAGCCGGTGCGGCAGCAGGGGGAAAGGAGGCCTACTCTTGCACGAATTTCGTGCATGGGGCCTCTAGTACTTATATACTTACATTTGCCGGCGTATAAGACGATTTTTTGGCCCTGAAAAATACGTATTTGCCGGCGTATAAGAGACTGGGCGTATAAGACGACCCCCTAACATTTCCACTAAAAAATACAGAGTTTGTTATATACTCGCCGTATAAGACTACCCCCCACTTGGAGGCATATTTTTCAGGGCCAAAAAGTCGTCTTATACGCCGGCAAATACGGTACATTAAAATGTTTATTTTAAGGTCTTATAATACTTTTAAATTTTAAAGCAAGGTGGAACAGCTTTACACACAAAATCTGAACTCAAAGTGATACACACACACCCCAAACTGACAGGGCCCTGGAAACGGAGGTCAGCTGACTCTAAGGAGTGACTCTGGAACCACTGATCTCAGCTGGTCATTGCAGAACCCGGGCACCCACGTCCTTACCCACATCCATCCACTCCGGAGGAAGCAACCGACACTTCTGTCTTTGCTTCAGGTTAATCGCCAGCCACAGGGGCACCTGCACTGGTAAGCCGGGGTTAAAGGGCCCCAGGTCCCCCTGCGGGAGGAAAGCAAACCTCGGTAAGGCAAGGCAGAGCTAAAGGCAGTACCCCAGGTGTCAAATAACCGGACAGGCACCGTGCGAACAGCAGTCCAAACGCAAACTCACGCCTGGTGGTGACGCGGCGTGGGAGGCAGCCCGCGTCCGGCGTGGGAGGCAGCCCGCACCTGGCGGCCCACCTGAGCCCGGTTCCGAGGAGCCGCGGGGAGGCCGCCCAGCAACACCTGGGAGGCGCGGGCTACCTCCAGGGGCTCCCCCGCCCACGTCTCCCGGCTCCGAGCCTCGCCCCCAACCCCGTCCACGGGGGGCCCGCGCGGGCTGGACACGCCGAGTCCGCCGCCCGGCTTCCCACCCGAGACCCGGGAGCAGAGCGGGGCGAGTCGTCGTCCGCAGACGCCAGTTCCTGAGGCAAACGCCCGGCGCCGCCTTACCCCGATGAGGTAGATCTTGTCCAGACTGAAGTTCGGGATAATGGTCACCAGCTCCTTCTCCGCCAGAAACTCCACCTCGGCCGCGTCCATAGCGGAGCAAGCCGCAAGTGTCCGGGCGCCGCTTTCCCGCCACCGCGCGGAGCCCGCCCCCCACGACCGGAAGAAGCCGTAGCCGACCTATAGCAACTCGGCGCTCTCCGGGGACGGCGGGAGGCGGGGAGCGCGGCTGCTACGAGCCCGCGGATTGGCGAGCTTGAAGGAGCCTAAGCGCTCAGCCCGCCCCCCTCGTGTCCCGGCTTCGGCCCCGCCCCCTCGTACACAGGCCTGGCCACGCCCACTCCGGTAGGACGGCCACGCCCTCTCTAGGGCCCCAGACCCTACTCCCTATCAGGTGCGTGCTTGCCTGCCTTTCACCAGGCTTCTGAGTTCCTTCACCTGCCCTGGGCGCCTGCCCGCCTTACTCCTGGGGCCTGGAGTAAATGCATTTATGGGGTCACAGCATTATCTGAAACAGCCCGACCCCTTGAGAGTGAGGGAAGGCGTTTCCTTTCATTTCACAATCTTCTGACCCCTGTATACATACACATTGGTTAAAAATCTTTAAAAATGTAGATTCTGTCTCTCCCGCCCCCCACCCCCCACCCCCCACCCCCGCCCCGCATCCGCAATCTTCCAATTCAGAAACTGCGAGGGAAGGGCTCCTAATCTGTAGGTTGGCAAGAACCCAGGTGAAGCTTATGAAAGGGCAAGTTTGCAGGCTGCAGCAAATATGTATTGATGTGCTCATCTGTTTGTTGAACAGGTGCCCTCTATACAGTGGGCTTGTGTGAAACTTAATAGCAGTGGTCCGCCATCTCCCCATGCGTCAGATGCCCCTAGAAGATTCTGAGTTAACATGCACACTCCTGGAGAATTGTGTTTCAGGGGTCGAATGGGACCAGAAAGCTGAATTTTAACCAGAGCCCAAGGAATTTTGATGGGGTTCTAATAGGCCAGGAAAGCTTCCAGGGAGGTAAGGGAGCCAGTGCAGGGCTGGTGCGGACAGGCAGTGGGCTGGATTTGAATTTGACATCCTGCTCATTAGGCCCTGAGAAAAAGCATAGGGGACAGGAGTATTCCAGGTTCCGCATCCTGGCAGGAAAGCTGTCCCAGTCCAGATAACCCCATGCTTTACTCTGTAACCCCCCCCTGAACTGCCCCATTTAGGGTTGTTGGGAAGATGAAAGAAGACTATATTAAGTTCTGCCCACTCACATGGCAAGGAAAACTATGTCTGTTGTTTATCTGCATGGGAAGTTGTCATTTGCCGACTTGGAAATTACTATCATTGTGTGTCGTGTATTAAGACAAACTTTCAAAGAAAATAAATGAAAGTGCCTCTGGATGCTGTGTGACCCGAGGCAAGTGACCATTCGGATACCTCAGTTTCCTCCTCTGCAAAAGAGGTAGGCAGCGAAGGAGCCCGGGGTGTGTAGGGACGGGGAGACGCTGTGGGCCACCTGGCCCCTCCTGAAATAGAAGCTCCTTCAGACATCTGCAGGGAGTGTGTGCCAACTTGTCTGGGTTTTGATTGATGGGAGAATGTTTTCTTCGCTGGCAAATATTTGTGTTCCAAAGTTGGCGAGGCTTCCCTGCAGGCTTTTTGCAGCCTGTAAAAGAGCAAAGGGAAAGCCGAGCTGGTGGGAAAGCCGAGGTTCAGAGAGGCCACCGCAGGGTGAGCGGGAGAGCAAGCCGAGCCTAGTGTCCCCGTCACCCGAGTCCTGGTGGCCTGGTGTGTAATATGGTTACAGCCCTGCTGCTGACCCCACTGGGATGCTGGGAGAACAGGAGACAGTGTGCAGCGTCACACACTGCAAAATGGCGTCCTAGAGTCCCAAACGTGCGTGTACATCAGGGTCACTTGGAAGACTTGTTAGATGACTTTCCTTTCGTAGCAGCATGATTTGCAACAGCCAAAAAGGTGGAAATGACCCAAATGTCCATCAACTGAGGGATGTTTAAACAAAATATGGCCTATACGTACTGTGGAATGTTATCTAGCCATAAACAGGCATGATGCACTGATGCCTGCTACAGTGTGGGTGAACCTTGAAAACATTATGCCAAGTGAAAGAAGCCAATCACCAAAACCATGTACGATTCCATGTATAGGAGCTGTCTAGAATAGGGAAATCTGCAGAGACAGAAAGGAAATTAGTGGTTGCCAGGGTTGGGGGAGAGAGAAATGGGAGTGACTGTTAATGGGGATGGGGTTTCTTTTTGGGGTGGTGGAAATGTTCTGGAATTAGACAGTGGTGGTGGTTGCACACTCTGTAAATATGCTAAAAACCACGGAACTGTGCACTTTAAAAGGGTGAATTACACCTCAGCAAACCTGTATTAAAATGCCCTTCCCTGAGCTCCAGGCTCAGACTGTCTGACTCAGAAACCACACACTTAACATGCTCCCCAGGAGGTTTTCATAGTGGGGAAACCTGGGGAGGGAAGCAGCGACTCCAGTCCAGCCCAGCTCTGAGCCATTCCCAGGATCCAGAGAGGACCCAAATGCCCAGCCTCATGCCTGGCTCTTAAAGTTGGGGGGGGGGTTGGGGGGGAGGTGGAGAGAGACTGAGATGCAAACAGACAAGAGGAAAACAAGGGAGGGGAGAATGGTGGAAGTGGGGTTGCTACTTGAGGAGAGGTGGGGGGAGACAGGTCCTCATAAGAAATGCCTCCCCTGCAGGGCTAGAATGCCCATGTGGTAATGAATTAGGAGTTGGAGATAAGATTAATGGGGTGAAGGGACAAATCCTTCATGCCAAAGAAGTCCAAATGACGTATACAGATGCCCGGCCTTCAAGGTGGAGCATTGCCAGCTGGCGTGGCTCAGTTGACCTATGAGCCTGGAAGTCATGGTTCAATTCCTGGTCAGGGCACATGTCCCAGTTGTGGGCTGGTCCCCCAGTGAGGAGCATGCAGGAAGCAGCCGATTAATGAATCTCTCTCATTATTGGTATTTCTATCTCTCTCTCTCCCTCTCTCTTCCTCTCTGAAATCAATAAAAATATATATTTAGGGGGGGGGAAAGGTGGAGCATAACACCCCACTCCTAAAGTGTGGGCTTCCCAGAGCAACTTGCTTCCAAAGAGAACGGGATGGAAACAGGGGAAAACCGAGTAACTTGACAGTGAAGAAACCTGATCAACATGACCTTAACCAGGTGACCAAGGTCAACAGCAGTGATAAGCCATGGTCACAGCACGTACCTTTGATACCATGGATGAAAAGGGCACTTTACCTCCCAAACCTACAACCCCAGTCTAATCATGAGAAAAACATCAGACAAATCCCAGTTGAGGGACTTACTACAGAACACCTGACCAGCACGTCTCAAAAGTGTCAAGGTCACCCTGGCCAGGTAGCTCAGTTGGTTGGAGTGTTATCCTGATACGCCGAGGTGGTGGGTTTGATTCCAGGTCAGAGCACATACAAGAGTCAACCAAACGATGCATAAATAGGTGGTAAAACAAATCGATGTTGTTGTGTTTTTCTCTCTCTCTCAAAAAACAAAAACCTGTCAAGGTCATCGCAAACAAGGAGTCAAAGACTGTCACGGCCCAGAGGAGCCTAAGAATTCATGCCGACTCAGTGTCATGTGGAATCCTGGATGAGATCCCAGAGGAAAAAAAAAAAAAAAAAAAAAAAAGGACATTAGGGGAGAACTGAGGAAACGGGAATTAAGCATGGACTTTAATTAATAATAATGTATAAACACCGGTCCCCTGATTGGGACAAATGTACCAGAGCAGCGTAAGATGGGCACTGGGTGGGCAGTGTATGGGAACCTGCTATACCACCTTTGCTACTTTTTTGTAACTCTAAAGCTTTCCTTACCAAGAATAGGTTTATTTTCGAAAGCCTTCCCAGGCTCCCAGAAACCTAGTACACCCCCAAAGACGCGAACCTATTGCCCTCTCGGGGAAGTCGGCGGCATAATAAGTTCTGGTCACACAGAACAGTGCTCCAAAGAGAGCCAGCTGGACCTCTAATGTGGACCTCTAATGTGCAGGCAGTGGGTCTTCCTGCAAGGATGGAAACGCTCGGTTTATTTCCGGCCGGTAGATTCGGCCGCACGTGGAAAAGGAGTATTTGCAATACGACTGACGGGGGACCCGATCCTCTGAAGGGTCGTTTCCTCCTGCCTTTGGCGTTGGGCCCGCAGCCCGCCGATGCATCCCCACAGAGAACGATGAATGACAGTGAAGAAGTGAGAAGGTGAGTGAGAAGCTCCCCAGACTCTCAGCCCTGCCTGTGCAAGAGACTCATCTACCCGACGCTGGGGCCACCCCTGGACCCGAGGAGTCAGAACCTTTGGAGTGGGGCTCAGGCTGGGACCTAGGCCAAGAGCCACTGCTCTGATAAACCGAGTCCAGCCTCTCTGATAAACCGAGTCCAGCCTCTCTCCTGTGGTGGTAAGCGGGAGGCGGGGCGGGGGGGATAGATGCACGCGTGGAGGTGACCTCAGCGAAAGCACTGACTTGCAGCTAGCGGTGTCACCCATCTAAGAAGCTGGCTCGAATTTCCGGTGTGGGCAGCAGGAGAGGAATGCAGAATGCAAAACACCTCCTGGGTGACTTCCTTGCCTTGCCTCAGCTGAAATACGCCAGCCAGCGGTGTGGTTCAGAGCAGGGCTCTGATACCAGGACACGAATGCCTCCCTAAATATCCTTCCCACGGCACCCCAGGCTCCAGGGGGCCAGGAGGCACAGCTCCCACTGTGACTCGAGCCCCTGCCTGCTTCTGGTCTCTAATGTGGAGGTGACCATGTGGCCTCTGGCAGGGCTGGCCTTGGCGGCTCCAATGGGTGTGGGCTGTAGCTATTCTGAATGCCCTCGTCCCCTGGAGCCCGTGGGGTCCTCAGCTGTGCCAACAAGGCAGGTAGTGGCTCCTACTCTCAGCAGGAGCGGATTCTTTCTTTCTTTTTAATTTTTCTTCATTGATTTGGGGGGGAAGGGGAGAGAGAGAAAGAGAGATAGAGATAGATAGAGAGAGAGAGAGAGAGAGAGAGAGAGAGAAAGATCAATTTGTTGTTCTACTTATTTATGCGTTCATTGGTTGATTCTTCTATGTGCCCTTCTATGTGACTGGGGATCGAACCTTCAGGATTGGCATATCAGGATGACACATTAACCAACTGAGCTACCCGGCTAGGGCAGGAGAGGTTTCTTCTGCTCATGGCTGCCCAGGAGGCATGATCACGCCCACTGAGTGTGGTGAGAAGTGAAGCAAGAAAGACATGCAGTGGCCATGTCTACTTTGTAAATATATCGCTCGCTCTAGCTCTCTCTCTCTCTTTCTTGCTCTCTCTCTCTCGTCATTTAAAGTTCTTTAATAGTCTCCATTTAATTGGCTTATCTAATGTTAATAAATTGGCAGCACAAGGAGGGGCCAAGAGTGTGCTCCCGGGCAGGCCCCTGTGCCCCGGGGGTGGGCACTTTGGGGTTGCAGGTGGAGGAGCTGCACGAATAGCTCTGCACTCAGAGCACAGCCGCCCAGCAGCGGGAGGCTCGCCTCAGGTGCGAGGCTGTGGGAAGTCCGGTGAGCAGTGGCGATGGCCTGAGCTAGCACCGCGGGCATGGGGACCAACAAGAGGGGTTGTCGGACCCCAGAGCCCACCGACTGCCTGGCTGTATCGGGAAAAGCCAGGTTTGGGGATGCGGCTGGGCCCCGTCCAGGTGGCTGCAGGTATTTCCCCAGCCACCCGTGGCCCCACACAGCCTGGCAGCACGCCCTGCCCTGCCCGCCCCTCCCCGGGGGGCCCGCAGGTTCCTCTCTGCCGCTCACTGGCCTCCAGGGTTTGGCGGGGGAGCCATCATGCCAGCCGCACGGCGCACATCACGGCTGCGCCGGGTGCTCTCAAGTGGCTCCAACATGGTGCGAACACACTCTTGTGTCTTTTTGCCATCTGCTGCTGTCATTAAAAAATTACATTTCCATCTGTTTTCACACTTTTGTCCCCTCCCAGCCTTCCCTCCCGGAAGCACATAGCACAGATCCCAAGTCTCACGTCGGACGTGGCTGGCCTCCCGGAACCTTGGAGGAGCGCCCCTGGGACACCAGGGCGAGGGGTTTTGTCAGCGGTCGGAGCTGCTAACGTCCATCCGTCCATCCGTTTCCTCTTCAGATGCCATTTACTGCAGCCCCTGCTCCACTACCTCCCCCCCACACACACACACACACTTTGGGGGGAACTGTTTACAAGGCTTTTTATTGTTGGATTTAATCAGTATGTGCAGCTTTGGCATTAAAAATAAATGAAAAATAAGCTGCAGGCGTTAGTAACCCTCCCCCTCAGGGTGTATTAAAATGGAGGAACTGACTCAGGAAATAAGGATCAAAGAGCCCTGTTTTGAGGTCAAGATGAATCGTCTTTCTCAACCAGCCCCACAAAGGCCTCCCAGCCCCACCCAAGCGGCACCCTGACCTTCAATGAAGAAGGGTCAAGTTCACATAGAACACAACGACCCCACGGGTTGATGGCACGGGTGGGGCTGGTGGATCCTCTCAAGCACAGCCCTGCGAACACCAGCGTTACTGCCCACATCCTAGAGGCCCCTGTGGGAGAGCCAGGTCCAGTGTCCCGTGCAGCCTCGGGCTGGCCTCCCGCCCGGTCTTCCTCCTGTTGCCATGGGCACTAAAAGCCTGGATGCAGCGGTGATTAGCCACGGCAGGCTGCTGAGGGGGCTGGAGGCCTCTGAGCAGAGCCCAGGGAGATGTGGATGGAGCCAGGCCAGCGTGAGCACCCACAGCCCCCGCCCCGAGGCCCAGCATCCCCCTGGGTTCCAGAGGGAAGAGGACTGGGGCCACAGGTCATGAGCAGAAGCTGCGAGCGTGCTTGCCTGGCCTGGAGCATGCTCCAAGGGAGTGTACTCTGGTAGCTGCTGGCCACAAAGCGAGGAGACACACCAAGCAGATTTGAACCCAGCCTGACAAAGCCCAACTCCCGGCAGCCACTCAGCAGGGCCGTGAGTGAGAGATCACGTGTGTTGTTCTAAGCTACTGAGTGTGGAGGGTGGGGTGTCTCAACCCATTGGGCGGCTATAAAAGAATCCCACAGGCGGGGTGGCTTATAAACGACAGAAATTGCTTCCAGTTCTGGAGGCTGGGAGTCCAAGAGCAAGGCACCATCAGATTAGGTGTGCGGTGAGGGCTCACAGTCGGCCATGTCTTCACATGTTTGCGGAGGACACACACACTCAGTCTGTAGTGGAGGTGGGCTGCTTAGTACACAGCAAAATGCAACCTAATACACTATGCCCGAGTTTCATGAGTTAAATATATAGTAAGTGCTTAGAACGGTCCTACACACAGAAAGCAATATGAGGCCTAAACAAATAAAAATCCTGAGCACCTCGTAAGTGTGAGCTCTGGGAACTGGTGTGTGGGACCGCGTCCCTGACGCCGAAGCTTTATTTTCTAAGGGTCATGTGTGAGGGTGCCCAAGGCTTGAGTGAGCCCTAGGTCCTGAGCCCCAGCTGACGGGTCACCCTTCTTTCCTCTGATGACTTGTACATCCGTGATTATGAAACAACTAGTGGCCCCATGCACGGATTCATGCACATTGCAAGGAAAATAATTAGAAGAAATGTTTTAATATTGCTATTTGCCCTTTCTCCCTCAGTGCCTGGGAGGCAGGTGGCAGCCCCCCCCTCCCGCCCCCCATACTCCACCATCCCACTGTGGTCGCGCTCTCCTCAGGCCCACCGGGTTGGCAGCACCTTCCATTGCCAGTGCTGCATCACCAACGCCCACCATGTTCCATGCCGCCCCCTGGTGGTCAGTGCACATCACAGTGAATCATAGTGAGCAGTCAAATTCCCTCCCGCCTGCCCGGCTGAGGAGACAATTTGCATATTAGGCTTTTATTACATCGGATGGAAGGGAGTCCTGCCCAGGAGAGGAAAGGGTGCTGTGGGAACTGGGGCACAGAAGACTTTACTCTGCAGGGCCCAGCGGGAGCAGCATCAGGTGGCAATGGACCCGGCTTTGCCAAGGGGCTGGGCTGCGAAAAGGGAGCAAAGGCATCCCAGTGACAGAAGCTGCACGGATGGGTGGCGGACTGTGGTTCCACCACACTTCCCATCCCACGTCCAGATGATGAATTGTAGAATTGTATACCTGAAACTTAGGCAATTTTTAGCAACCAATATCACCCTAGTGAATTCAATAAAAAAAAGTTAATAAATCACAAAAACAAAACCAACCATTGCCTCCCATCCTAGAGCTGTCTTACCAAGATCCCACCGCTTGGCAGGCATGGAGCTGGGACTCAAACAAGGTCGGTGTGACTTATGCGCCATGCCCTCGGCCGTGCCCAGGCCCAGGGGTCTGCAGTTCAGTGGGACCCAAGACTGTCCAAAGGCTCATCACCCGCCAGACCTCTGTGACACCCGACTCTCTTTTTTTTCTCCTTCAAATTAAAAAGTTTTACATAGAAAATAAACCATCAACAAATTGAAAACACATCTCATTTATAGGGAGATCATATTCGCCAATACATCTGATGAAAGGTTAATATTCAAAATTTATATTAAAAAAAACTTATAAAACTCAATACCAAAAAACAACAATAAGCAATCCAATTTAAAAGTGGGCAAAGGAGTTGAATAGATACTTTTCTAAAAAGGCAAACAGGGACAAGATGGCAGCCTAGGTAGTCTCCTAAGCTGCCACCTCATCAACAATTTGGGAAAAAAACAACAGCTAAAATTGAAAGGGATCAAACCAGACCCACAGGAAAGCTGGCAGAATGGGATGGCTACAACTAGACACAAAGCAAGGCGCCGCTGCTGCCATGTGGAGTTTAAAACTATGGTGGATCCGGACCCGCCGGAGCTGCTGCCGCCGGGAATGAGGGAAGCCAGACCTCGCTCCGCCCCAGGGCCCAGGGCCCAGGGAGTGGGCCATCCCGGCCGGCCGGCCATGGGAGCGAGGAAGCCGATGCCGGGCCTCCACTGCACCTTCCACTCCTGCCCGGAATGAGATGCCTTTGAGCGTGGTCTTCCCGCCCGCAACCATCTCAGCCCACAGCCGTCCCAGCCCGCCCGCTGTGCAGGTGAGGAGATGGCATGGCATCTCCCCGCCCGCAGCCATCTCAGCCTGGCCCCTGTGCACGCCGTGCTGGTGAGGAGCTGGCGCAGCGCCTTCCGTTCTCGGCCCTGGCGAGTCCTTGACACCCGACTCTCTTGAACCCACCTCTGTGCCCGGTGTGCCCCATCTCCTCCGCCCAACCAAGAAGCAGGGCTTGCCATTCGTTACAGAGGATCTTTATTTATAATGCAAAAAAAAAAAATTATAAATCACTTTTGGACTGTTTTTGAGATCTGTAAAACAACGTGTAGAAAAATGTAGCCACTCCTTTGCAAGAAGTTCCTGTGTGTGTGTGTTGATCTCCTGGGCACCATGGGCATGGTCCAGGGCGTGGGGAGTGCGTGTGTCCAGAAGAAATCCTCTCCCTGGCACCCTGACGGCCACCACCATGGCCCTGGGGTCAGCGAGGATGTGTAGGCATCAGAGGTCCGCCACCCGTGGGGCCAGGGAAACATCACTCTGCAAGCGTGCAGGGCTGGCCGCTTGCTCATCTTGCCACGCGTGTCCTGGTCCAGTGCCGAACCCACTCTCCCATGCGGCTTACTCAGCACTTCCGTCCCAGGCGGCTACGCCCCCCCGTGGGGACACGTGGAACATGGGACGACCAGAGCCGGAGCCAGAGCCAACAGATCCCAGACCTGCGCTTCCTTCTCAGGCTTCAGGGTCGATTTCTCCATCCTCCGGACATGACCCCGTCTCTTCCAGCCAGACTAGGAGGCAAGAGGGGGGGGGGGTCAGCATGTGGATGGGTCCCCCACCCGCCTCAGGCCCCTCTCCCTGGGAGCTCCGGGGCCAGGGCCCGCGGGCTCCTTGCCTTGTATCACCTCCCTGAGATCCTCCCCTCCACGGGCAGGGGTGCCAATGGATGTCGAGAGGGGACCCCAATGATGGTGGGTCTCACGGATTCCCATGCACCCTCACCCGACACTCAATGCTGAGCTCCCAGGGTCCCTGGCTAAGGTTCCTGGGATTGTGCACCCCCCCCCCCCCCAGGGCTGGGCAGTTCTAGAGGTGCGGGTTTGATGCTTAGAGAGTGGAGACCTGCTCCAAGTCAGCAGGTGGCCAGGCAGGGCTGGGCTTCTCTCTGATTCCTCGCCGCCCGGGGAAGCCCCAGGTACTGGCATCTACCCAGAGCCCTCAGGCCTGCAGGAGGTGCCACCGGGTCTGACGGTCTTTCCTTCTGCCCTAAATATCACCGGTGAGAATACCCACAACACACCACAGAAATCAGCGCTTGACCTTAATCTTCTACAATCTCTCAGAGGCACTGTTATTGTCTCCATTTTACAGATGGAGAAACTGAGGCTTGGGGAGGTGGGGCTTCCTGTTCTAAGTCACATGCTGATGACTAAGTAGTAGAGCCAGGATCCAAACTCAGGGTTTTCTGACTCCACGCCTGTGCTCCTTCTCCCACGCTTCCCTTCTCTGAGTGAGGAGAGCGGAGGGTGAGGTCTGAGCTCTGCCTCGGGCAGGACAGGAGGGGACCCCTGTGCCGGTCCCTCTGCACGAATCTGCCTGTGGAACTGCGTAAGCTTAAAAGGAGCCTCTCCCCTGTGTTAGGAATCCCCCTGGGGGTGTCCAGGGCCTCCAGATGCTCGCCCCACAGACATTGTAGAGTAACTACGTGTTTCCCCTGCACTCGCATGGCCCCAGGAGCAGGGAAGGTGGTTAGGATCCCATTACACAGATGGGGACACTGAGGCTCAGCGAGGGGAGGGAGTGCAATGGCAGAGCCAAGGACCTGGGCCTCCACAGCCCGCACTGAGCTCTTGGTTAGACATTGGAGCAGAAGCCCAGCTCTCCTGCTTCGCTGCAAGCCCTTGGGTGGGTCACTCGCCCTCTCTGGACCTCAGCTTCCTCGTCTGAGATAAGGACGGCACTCACAGGCCCGAGGGTTGGATGAGAAGTGAGATTTGTGGAAAGCATCTAGGCCCGGAGCTGTCACTTGGGAACGTGACATAGGAATGTGACCCGTTACAATCCTTCCTGAGCGTGGCCCCGCCCGGTAACAGCACAGGCCTGGCCCAGAGTCCGACCTCTTTCTCTAGTCACTTGCCTGCTGGGCAAGCCGAGATCCAAACTACACATTCAGAAAAGTGTGCCTAAGACCCCCCACCAGACTTCCATGAGCTCCACATTGGCCTTGTCAGCCTGTGTCCCCCGTACGGGCCAGGCAGGACTCACGCCTCGACGGCAGATGGGCTGAATGGAGGGCGTCTAGACGAGGGGTCCACAGGTAAGTTCTATCATCACGCAGCCTGGGTCTGAATCCAACTCTGCCTCTTACCAGCTAGCTCTATGACGAGTGTCTCCACCTCTCTGAACCTCAGCCTCCCCATCCATAAAATGGGGATGCGAACTAGGCTGAATTCAGACTTACTATTAGGACTCAATCACTGCTATCAGAATCATTACTTTATTATTATTATTATTATTATTATTATTATTATTATTATTCACAACAGCAACCTCAGAACCTAGCACAGGTCTGGCTCACCAAATCTGCTTGATGAATAAATGAACAATCTGTCTGACCAGCCCCGACAGTATCCACAGAGGGGCACTTGGGGACACCAGCGTCGGCCTCTCCCTCTCCCCCTCTCTCTGGGAACAATTCCATCTTCTCTCCCCTCCCTGCAGGGAGCTACATCCGGAAGGCCCAGAGGTCAGCCGCAGCCCGGCGCGGGCCTATTTCCAAGCGTGTCCCGTCCAGCTGAACCTCTGCAGCCAGCAAGATGGAGCGCCGGTCGCCCGGCTAGCCGGGGAAGAAGGCGCATCCATCAATTATACCTCGGCGAGCCTGCCCAAGCCCATCCATCACCCGCTCGGCTGCCGGGAGGGATTGTCTAGCTAATTACTTAACATGCCACCTCTTGCTGAGGCGGAGCCGCAGGGAGGGGCCCACAGTGGAGGTCCGAGGGTACATTTTTAATAAACCCAGGGAGGTGGGAACATGAACTCAGACCCAGGGCCCAGGAGGGGGCCCCTTGGGCTGTCCCCAGCCCGACTCCCTGCCCCGCTCCCCCCCACCTGGCAGCGGGGCGGGTGGCCTCACCTGTCCTCCTGGAGTCCCTTGGCAGCATCATGCCCGTAGGGGTCGGGGGGGTGATGATGATGTTGGGCACGTCCAGGTGCTTGTCGTTCAGGACGGGGGCCTCGTCGTGGCTGCTGCTGCTGCTGCTGACACACATTTTAAAGCCTGAGAGGGCGGCCGTGGAACACACACACACACACATGACAGAGAGACAAGCATCAGTGGCCGCTGGGGAACTGCCCGCCTCTGGCTGCCTGCCTGCTTCCCGCCCCTCCCCGTCACCGTGCGTCCTGGCAGCTCCCAGGAAAGAGGGCACCGCTGTCCCCTCTCCACAGATGAGGAAACTGAGGCTCCGGACTGCTAAATGACACGCCCAACGGCCCTGCGTACCACGGAGAGGACAGTGAGCTGCACCTGCTTTGTTCACGAATATAACCTCAGTGCCTAGAATGTGTCTGACACGTAGCGCGGACTCAAAACGTGACTCTGAACGGGCGAGAGCAACGGAGCTTGAATTGGAAGCCAGGCCTGAGTGGAGGCCATGCTCACGTGAAGTCACCTCTCCCTCCTATGCGCCTCACTAGTCCTTCCTCCTCCTGGCCTCTCCCTCCTATGTGCTTAACTAGTCCTCCCTCCTCCTGGCTTCTCCCTCCTATGCGCCTAACTAGTCCTTCCTCCTCCTGGCTTCTCCCTCCTATGCGCCTCACTAGTCCTCCCTCCTCCTGGCTTCTCCCTCCTATGCGCCTAACTAGTCCTTCCTCCTCCTGGCTTCTCCCTCCTATGTGCTTAACTAGTCCTCCCACCTCCTGGCTTCTCCCTCCTATGCTCCTAACTAGTCCTTCCATCTCCTGGCTTCTCCCTCCTATGCTCCTAACTAGTCTTTCCATCTCCTGGCTTCTCCCTCCTATGCTCCTAACTAGTCCTTCCATCTCCTGGCTTCTCCCTCCTATGCTCCTAACTAGTCCTTCCATCTCCTGGCTTCTCCCTCCTATGTGCCTATCTAGTCCTTCCATCTCCTGGCTTCTCCCTCCTATGTGTCTATCTAGTCCTTCCACCTCCTGGCCTCTCCCTCCTATGCTCCTAACTAGTCCTTCCACCTCCTGGCTTCTCCCTCCTATGAGCCTAACTAGTCCTTCCACCTCCTGGCTTCTCCCTCCTATGCTAACTAGTCCTTCCACCTCCTGGCTTCTTCCTCCTATGCTCCTCACTAGTCCTTCCACCTCCTGGTCTCTCCCACCTATGCGCCTCACTAGTCCTTCCACCACCTGGCTTCTCCCTCCTATGTGCCTAACTAGTCCTTCCATCTCCTGGCTTCTCCCTCCTATGTGCCTCACTAGTCCTTCCACCTCCTGGCTTCTTCCTCCTATGCTCCTAACTAGTCCTTCCACCTCCTGGCTTCTCCCTCCTCAGTCTGCCCTCCAACAGCAGCCAGAAGCTGCGGATCTGATTATACCACACACCAACGTAGAACAGCTCTTGTCAATAGCTCCAAGCAGCATTTCCAAAGTGTGTTCCCTGGAACACAGGCCTCCTGCGGCTCCCTCGGGAAGGGGTTTTGTGATCAAATGAGTTCGGGAATCCCACGTATTTGAATGTGCCCTACCGAATCCCATCCGCTCTATCCCTCTCTCAGGGAGAATTAAAGGTTGCGATAAGTCCTGCAGTAAAAGAGCTGCTGTAATCGTGTTAAACCCTGGGCTTCCTGAACTTAAATAGTAAATACCCGTAGAGTCTGTTAACATCTCACAGAAGCATGAGTCATAAAACACACTGGTGATCAGAAATGCTGATCATACATGAAAACCCAGCCTCTGAGCCCAGCTTTGAGCCTCCACAATCTGGCCCAAACTACCTGCAGCCTCACTCCCTGCCACCTGCTCACCCTCTCCAAACTGCTCATAGTTTCCCGATACACTGGCCTTTCCAGCCCCTTCTTGCCCTTGTACAGGTTGGTCCCCGGCCTGGAAGGCTCTTCTTCCGTCACCATGGTAATGAGCTCCTATTCATCCCTCAAAGCCTATCCCAATAGGCTCTTCCTTGGGGCACATGCCCCAGCAAATCCCTTTTGTCCATCTACACTCATTCATTCGTCAGCCTTCCGGCACTGATCGCGCTACATTGAAATGATTAGTTCTTACTTCTGTCTCCCTTTACTGTGAGCATCTGGAAGGCAGCGCCATCTCACTTGAACCTGGCATAGTAACTGGGACAGGGCAGTAGGAGTGCTTTACCTTTACGTTGAAACACACACACACACACACACACACACACACACACACACACTCTTCAGGCACTACCAAATTGGGTGTTAAAATCCTTATTTCTAAGCTCCGCCACTTGGATTTCCCCCACTCAGCCCTAGCCTGGGACAGTATGAGCTCACTTATTTGGGCCCTTAGCCAACAGCAGGAGCTGAGCAATGGGATGGTTACTATTCCCTACTGCGTCTCAGGCCAGCCCCAGCACCATCGGGGCAGTGCGCCTGAGGGACCCTATCGGTCAGTGTGAAGGTTCTCAGGTATGTCCCTGAGAGGTGGAGTCCAAGGCCACTCCCTTTTAGTGTGGGACAGACTTAGGATGAATTCTAATGAATACAATAAGACCTGAAGGGATGTGGGCAGCAGGGGATGGGGTGGGGTGGGGTGTGGTGTGTGGGGGAAGGGTTTCAAGGGGAGGACATAAAAGACGTTACAACTTCCTCCCTGTTCCCTGCTTGGGGAAGCCAGCTGCCATGTTGAGGGCAGGCAAGCAGCCTGTGAAGAAGCCCTTGTGGTGAGGAACTGAGGCCTCCAACCACCAGCCATGAGAAGGAGCCACCTAGGAAGCTGGTTCTCCAGCCCAGCCCAGCCCTCAGATAAGACAGAGGCCAGGCCAACAGAGACCCTGAGCCTGAACCTCCCATCAAAGTGATTCCTGAATTCCCAGCCCACAGAAACTGAGACAATGTTTAAGCCACTAGATTTGGGGGTAATTTGTTACACGGCAATAGATAACTTGGAACCCCAATCCTGTTTCCTTCTTGGGGAACCCTGGTGGCCCCCGAATCTATCAGGCTGGTTAGTTCTATGAGCCCCTCAAGAGCACCCACCAAAGCCTCTGCCAACTTGATCGAAAGCAGTGATTTTTCAAACCGCCTTTAAAGCAGCAGAGCCACTCTTCCTGCAATCTTACCCAGAAGCCCAGAATCCTAGCTAATAAAACTGATATGAGTGATATGCAAACTGACCATCACTCCAAGACACAAGATGGCCACCCCGTGTGGTCAAAGATGGCTGCCCCCATGTGGACTCAAGATGGCCACCACAAGATGGCCTGCAGGAGAGGGCAGTTGGGGGAGGGAGGAACACAGGCCTGCAGAGGAGGGCAGTTGAGGGTGATCAGTCAAACAGGGAGGGCAGTTGGGGGGACCAGGCCTGCAGTGGAAGACAGTTGTGGGGGGGGGGGCCAGGCCTGCACGGAAGGACAGTTGGGGGGGACCAGGCCTGCAGGGAAGGATACTTTTGGGAGGCCAGGCCTACAGGGGAGAACAGTTGGGGAGACCTGGCCTGCAGGGGAGGGAAGCTGTGGGTGATCAGGTTAGCAGGGAGGGCAGTTAGGGATGACCAGGCCAGCAGAGGAAGTCAGTTGGGGGAGACCAGGCCAGCAGGGGAGGGCATTTGGGAGGGCCAGGCCTTCAGGGGAGGGCAGTTGGGGGTGACCAGGCTGGCAAGGGAAGGCAATTAGGGGTGACCAGGCCAGCAGGTGGTTCACACAGCAGTTAGGGGTGACTGGACCAGCAGGGGAGGGCAGTTGGCCTGGCCTGCAGGGAAGGACAGTTAGGGGTGGACAGACTGGCAGGGGAGAGCAGTTAGAGGTGACCAGGATAGCAGAGGAGGGCAGTTAAGGGCAATTGGGCCAGCTGGGGAGCAGTTAGGCGTTGATCAGGCTGACAGGGGAGTGTTAGGGGGTGATCCGGCTGGCAGGCAGAAGTGGTTGGGAGCCAGCAGTTTCAGATTGTGAGAGGGATCCCAGACTGGAGAGTGTGCAGGCTGGACTGAGCCCCCCCCCCCCCATGTACGAATTTTGTGCACCGGGCCTCTAGTGTAAAATAAAAGGAAGTCACATAGAGGAGGCCCTCCCAATATCACTGGTAACAGTTGGCGTTTACAGAGCATTACCCCATGTCAGACACAGAACTGAGCGCCTTTATGGCTACCCTGAGAGGTACTAAGTGCAAGCAGCCCCATCTCACAGATGTAGAGACTGAGGACCAGAGAGAGTAAAAGCTTACAGAGTTGAACAGCGTGTGGTGAAGCCAAGATCTGAACCCAAACCCAAGCCCGTCTGATTCTTCTCATAACCACAATCCTAATATATAAAAAGCCAGAGGCTGTCCTGACCAAAACAACCGGACAGATGACTGAACAGCAGGCTGCATGAGGTGACAAGACCAGCAGTGGAGGTTAGTGAGGGATGACCAAACAACTGATCAGCAGGCTGCATGGGGCAACCAGGCCAGTGTGTGTGTGTGTGTGTGTGTAGGGGAGGGCAGTTTGGGGCAACCAGGATGGCAGTGGAGGGCTATTGGGGGCAACCAAGACAGTGGGGGGGAGGGCAATTGGGGTGACCAGGCCAGCAGGGGGGGCAGTTAGGGGCAATCAGGCAGGCAGCCAGGTGAGCAGTTAGGAGCCAGCAGTCCTGGATCATGAGAGGGCAGTCAGACATCCTCTGAGGGGTCCCAGGTTGGAGAGGTTGCAGGCTGGACTGAGGGGACCCCCCCCTGCCTGTGTATGAATTTTGTGCACCAGGTTTCTAGTTCTATATAAAGGAGCTGGAGAACTTTATGAAAAGGAATGGACAGTAAATATTTTTTACTTTAGGGGCTATGCAGTCTCTGTTACAGCTACACAATTTTGCCACTGTATCTGGAAGGCAGCCACAGACAGCATGTAAATGAATGTACATGAATGGGTGTGGCTGTGTTCCAATAAAACTTTATTTACAAAAAAAGGACAGCAGGCCTGATTTCTGTGGTTTGCCAATCCAGCTCTTTACTAACATCCCAGGGGACTTTGGATCAGAGACCTGCATGGTGTCCTAACCAGCAATAACAGGACCTCAAAAACCTGAGGCTCATAAATGCCAAAAACAAAACAACTCCAAACCCGGCTGCTGCTGGGTAGTGACGGTTCCAGCCTCTGAAGGGCAGTGGGCACATGCAATGAATGAATTTGCATAAAGCTCCTTCCCAGCAGGCGGGGCCCAGGGGTGCTCCGTCCCTGTTAGCTCCTCCGTAATCATCCATGAAGAGCGCCCACAACAAAAGGAAGCTCTGATTACTGCTATCTGTGACAGAAGGGAGCCTCCCGGCTCCGTCTCTAAGGCCCCTTCCTCCGTGAATATTCCAAAGTTCTTAAAATAAAATGCTAATAGAGAAGAGCCGCACTCCTCTCAGGGCCCCCCATTTGCATTTTAACATGTTTTGGGAGCTTGGTGACAAAGCCACATTCTTAATCAGGAAGCATCAGGTCACTCAGTGGGCCCAGGAGAGATGCTGGAGGGAGAGAGGAAGGAGGGAGGGAAGAGGGAGGAGGGAAGAGAGAGGAGGGGGGAGGGAGGAGAGAGGAACTCTAGCTCCTCTCAAATCCCCAGGCTGCCTAATCTCCAAGCAGAGGTGGCTGAGCAGGAGGGAAAAACTCTCCAGAGATAAAGCCGACTGTGGGATTAACAACAAATGCCAGCCCTGCCCCAGACTAGGTGCTCATTTGTGCTAAATCCAGAATTGTATTTCTTAATTACCTGCCGGCCTCTGGCCATTAAGAGCCCATTTCCTGAGGGGAAGGGCTGGGCTGGGCCCAGGGCAGGGAATCCAAGGAAGGAAGAGGCAGGGAGGGGGTTCAGCACCCAGACGCATTTAAAGATCTCAGGGTGTGATGGAAGCAGGAAGCGCTCAGTAGGCCTCGATTGGGCCCTGCTGGTCTCGGGCCTGGAGACAGAGCAAGCCAGACTGCCAAACTCGGCTCCCCCCGAAGCCGGCCTTCCGGCGGGTGAAAGGGGGAGGGGCTGTAACTGAGGCTCGACTGACCTCCTCTGCCACCCGGCTCTGCCCTTTTCCTGTTGGCTGCCCAGAGCAATCACCTGGGAAGTTTAAAAACAGTGATGTGGGCCCTGAGTGGTTTGGCTAAGAAGATAGAGCATCAGGCTGTGGACTGAAGGGTCCCAGGTTCACAAGCCCAGAATGCAGATTTGATCCCCACCCAGCAGGGGGCGTGCAGGAGGCAGCCTATCCATGAGTCTCTCTCATTGGTGATGTTTCTATCTCTCCCTCTCCCTTGCTCTCTCTGAAATCAATAAAAATACTCAACACACACACACACACACACAGATGTGGGACCACACCCTAGGGGCTTAGCGTCACTGCTTACCATCAGGACTTTTAAAAGCTCCCAGGAGAGTCTCATAGCCGGGTCTGGGAACTGGTGGCTTTCCTCTGTGAGCCTCAGTTTCCTCAGGTGTAAAACTGGAGTTATCCTATTTTTGTAGGAATAAAATACCTGGTGTGGGCGGTGGGGCTGCCGAGTGTGGGAGAAATGACCAACAGGAGCCAGCAGACCGGGGCCTGCGGGGCGCTGGTGGGATGTGAGGACTGCTGCTGCCTCCTGCTGAGACAGCCACCCCTTCTGCAGCAGCCCCGAGCCCGGCTCTGGGCTGCGCCCACCATTTTCTCTAAACCTCATACACTCCCTCGGGGTGGAAACTAGAACCATGGCCATTCTCCAGCTGAGAAAACCGAGGGAGGCCCAAAACAAGTGGGGGCCAGGTGGCTCCAGGCCCGAGTGCCCACCTCGCCCCTCTGGTATCAGCTAACGCCTCTCAGCCTTCAGAAGCCCTAAGCCACACAGGCCTATTTCAGGATGCTCCAGGGCACCGTCCCCTAACCCTGCTCTCAGCAACCCCCAGGCCGCCACCACCCATAGCCTCGCAGTGGCGGAACCAAGAGCAGGTGCTGCTCTTCCACAGCCATTGCGGCTCAAGGTCGCCCTCTGCTGGTTCGTTTAAAAATGACGCTCAGGCTGGCGCTCCCGTGCCAGCTCTAAGACCCTCCCTGCCTGAGGCCTTGACCCTAGGACGGGGTCCACTCTTCCCCAAGACACCATTTCACACACCGTAGGCCTGCCGGACCCAGAATGCAGTGCCAGGCCAAGTAGAGTGCCACCATTACGTGCGTTTTGCAGGCACACACTTGATAAACGTAAGCTGTTATCCGTAGCACGGGATGTCAATCTTGGCACTTATTCGGGGATTCAGCCAATACTGAGCACCTCCTGGGTGCCACCCCCACCTGAGTTGGGTCAGGGACCTTGCCCCACCCTTGCAGTTGAACAGCTGGAGTTTTCATTATTGGGTTGGAATGGCCATAGGCTCCGGAAGGAAGAGCAACTCCGTTCTCCTGCTCGCTTGCCGGCAGCGCAGGCACAAAGCCCAGCCCAGAGCTGGGCCCCAGAGAGGGGGGATCGGTCCACAGGCGCTTACTGTGCACCTACTATTTGCTAAGCATTGTGCCAAGTGCCGGGGACACGGCAGAGAACAAAATCATCTGAACTGATGTTTCCCTTCTCCTTCCCCTCCACTGCCTTCCTCTGCCTCCAGGCCCCAGGGGACCCCAAAGAGTGTGGGGTCAGCTGGAAAAATTAGGGAGGGTTCCCAGTGACCCGGGCAGCTGTTGGGACAGGCCCAGGCCACTGAGGAAGGATGGCGCTCCCAGGGGGCCAGGGGCTGTGTAAAGACCCCGTGGGAGTTCATGATGGCTCCTCCGCACAAGGCTGTCAGTGTGAGGAGCCCATCTTCCAGCGGGGCACCACGAGGCACAGAGAAGTCAGGGACCCTGCCCAGGGTCATGTGGGGTTTGATGCTGAGCCTGGCCCCCCGGGAGCCAGCAAGCAAACAAACACGTCCCAGAGCGGGGCCAGTGACAGGAGGAGCAGGATGACGGGAGGGAGCACCAGGATGGGGAGAGACATGGGGGTCAGAAAAGGCCTCCCAGAGGGGCCAGTGCCAGAGCAGCAGGGACGACGGAGGAGAGGGCCTTCGGCTCAGCCACAGCGTGCACCAAGGCCCTGGGGCAGGGACACGGCGTGCGGGGCCGGCACTAATTCCTCAGGGATGACCAGGCATCTGGATTTAGTGCCGATCTTTCAAAAAAAAAACAAACCGGCAAATGCCTCGGAGGGTTTCAGATGCACTTAATCTTTTTTTTTTTTTAATTCCAATTAAAGGGAAAGCCTTGCATTATTATGGATGAGACCAGGGCAGCGTGGCAGTTTTACCTTCTGGAGGCAGCCGGCCCAACGGAGATGGCAGTGGATGTTTTAAATCTCTTTTTAATTAAGGAAAAAGCCCTGGCTTGCGTCAGGGATGAGCTGCTGGAGAGAGAACCTGGGGGGAGGAGCCGGAGAGAGGCTCCAGCACGGCGAGGTGGGGGGGTGTGCTCACCTCTGTGACTGTCCCCCACCCCACACCCACCTGCCGGCCCCAAGCAGGAACTCTGCAGCCCCTCCCTCCGGCCAACCCTTCCCAGTTCCGGCAGCTGGTCCCTCCTCCTCCTCCTCCTCCTAGCGCCAGCCCCTTGGGGCAGCTTAGGGTCTCAGGCCCGGTTTGGTGGTCTGGGGGGCAGGCAGCCCCTCCCCCTGCCCTCAGTCTGCTCGTCTCTAAAATGGACACCAGATTACGGTGAGAGCCGCTGGCCTGTGGTAAATGCTTGATGTGGGTAAGCCAGGGCTCCTCAGGGTGGATGTTGGGACTAGATCAGTCTCGGGGGTGGGCTGTCCTGTGCACTGTGGGGAGTGTAGAAGCATCCTTGGCCTCCGGGTGGTGTAGCACCTTTCTTTTTTCTTTTTAAAAATATTTTTTATTGATTTTTTTTACAGAGAGGAAGGGAGAGGGAGAAACAGTTAGAAGCACTGATGAGAGGGAAACATCGATCAACTGCCTCCTGTACTCCCCCTCACTGGGGATGTGCCCCAAACCAAGATACATGCCCTTAACTGGAATCCAACCTGGGACCCTTCAGTCCGCAGGCCGACGCTCTATCCACTGAGCTTAATGGGCCAGGGCTGTAGCACCTTTCTTTTTTTCTTTCTTTCTTTCTTTCTTTCTTTCTTTCTTTCTTTCTTTCTTTCTTTCTTAAAAAATATTTTTATTGATTTTTTTTTTTTTTTTTTTTTTTTTTTTTTTTTACCGAGAGGAAGAGAGAGGGATAGAGAGCTAGAAACATCGATGAGAGAGAATCATCATCAATCAGCTGCCTCTTGCACACCCCCTACTGAGGATGTGCCCGCAACCAACGTACATGCCCTTGACAAGAATCGAACCTGGGACCTTTCAGTCCGAAGGCCGACGCTCTACCACTGAGCCAAACCGGTTTCGGCTGTAGCACCTTTCAATGGTGACAACAAAAAATGTCTCCAGACACTCTGAAGTGTCTCCTGCAGGTGGGGACACATTTTTTTTTTAAGTGTACTAAAAAGTATGTCCTATGCAACATTTGGGACATACTTAACACCAGAAGATTATTCCTTGTTATCTGAAATTCAAATATAACTAGGCATCCTGTCTGTGTATTTTTGCCTCTGCCAGCTGGGGGAGTAACAAGTCTGAGCAGCCACAACAGATGTCCAAGAGCCGCTGTCCCCTCGGTCCCGGCCCTGCATGGCCTCGCAGCATGCCTGCGAGGCTGGGACTACAGGATGGCCTGAGCCTGAAGGACTGGCACGCCCAGTCTGCCCTCCGCCAGCTGTGTGAACTGAGCGAGTTTCTTACCCCCTCGGAGCCCGTTTCCTCAGCTGCAAAGGGGCCACATTCGAGGCGGCAGCACACCGTTGGCCCCTTGCTGGACTAAAGGTTCAGGCTTCCACCCTGGACATAAAACTGTAACCTGCAAGGCTCTCAGAAGGACTCGTGGTGCCCTAGCCGGTTTGGCTCAGTGGATAGAGCATCAGCCTGTGGACTGAAGGGTCCCAGGTTCGATTCCGGTCAAGGGCATGTGCCTTGGTTGCTGGCACATCCCCAGTGGGTGTGTGTGTGTGTGTGTGTGTGTGTGCAGGAGGCAGCTGACCGATGCTTCTCTCTCATTGATGTTTCTAACTCTCTATCCCTCTCCCTTCCTCTCTGTAAAAAAAAATCAATAAATTAAAAAAAAAGAAAAAAGAAAAAGAAGAACTCATGGTATGAAGTGGAAAGTGTCTGGGGCAGCGGGGCCAACAGCAGGGCTTAGCGGGGCCATGCCACTCGGATGTGGTCACTGCTGTTTATCGGAAGCGGGGCCATCAGAGGAGGAGGGCCAGGGCCAGGTCCTCGGGGCCAGACAGGTGCCGCACTCCTCCCTCCCCAGCCTCAGCCCTGCCCCAGCTTCTGCTCCCCCTGGGAGCCGCCTTCCCCCACGTCCAGCAGATGAGCAGATAAGAGTCCTGTCTCTCTCAACCAGGGACAACGCTGACGGCCACGCCAGCTCCAGAGCGCCCGTGGGACCGCGGAGGCCGAGCCGCCCGGAAGCCCACTCGCTCTCGGCCGGCCTGGCTTCCCCTCGTCCACAGCAGGCGTCGATGCCACGGGCCCCCCCAGGCCTGGGGTCTGTCCTGCCACCCGGAGAGGCCAAGGACAGTTATCGTCCGTGCGCTGGACTCCCGGCCCAGTTAGTTACCTCTCAGGGTGGGTCCCAGGCTCGCTCACTATTGCTGGCCCACAGTCGTAAATAATAAAGTTTTCAAGGCCTTTCGAAAGGGCAGGAGGAGTGTGGGTACATCTTCGCCATGACATTGGCCTAGGGGTGACTTCTGTGCCCACCGCGCCCCAGGCGCCACTCCCGGCTCCTTGACATGCCCCCTTCCAGGTCAACAACAGCCCTGCCCCGTTTTATAGTTAAAAACAGAACGCCGCGGCTCAGGGAGCCGAAGAGCCGCAGCCAAGTCACATGAGACGTGGACTTGCCGGGCCAGAGCCCCTGAGCTTTGCACTGGCCCGTGGCGGGCTCCGTGAGGCCCGCGGGGCACAGAGCGAAACGAGGGGGAGGAGGGAAGGCCAGCGGTGGAGACGGGCACAGCCCTACCTGGGCCCAGAGTCACGCCCGCAGCCCTGCCTGGCATCTGCACCCCTCCCTGGCCTCTGACGGTTCCTTGGAAACCATGCCCCAGGGAGGGAGAAGGGCAGTTCCGGGGGACCCGGCCGCGCGCCCTCCTGGCCAGCTGCCCTGCGGCAGGTGATCAGGGGCTGGCACAGCCTCCCCCTCCCTGAAGGCTTGCTCTTCATCCTTTATTCATTCCACATACTCCCGGTCCAGGAGAGGCTCTGAGGACCCTGCCCTGCAAGAAGAGGTAGGAGTGAGGGTGGGGCACACGTCTGGGTGCCCAGTCCCTTCCCGATGCCTTCCGGGCCCCAGCTCGGTCACACCGGGCAGGGAGCTTTACCGCCGGCTGCCTCAGTTTCCTCATCTGTCAGCTGGGGGTGACGAGCTACTCTCCTCCGCGTGGACAGACAGGAGTGAGCCTGGCTGGTGAGCACTGGACTCCCTCCAGGGCTGCGTGGCCGCACGGCTGCCCCAGCCAGGTCCTGGGCCTCCAAGAGGCTGTTCATTCCGCAAGCACCGACTGTGTCCGCACTGGACGCCGACCGGGCCGGGTCCAGGCTTTGGGGATGCGCAGGGCGGCTGTGGCTCGTGGCCCCGTGGCCCCGTGGAACTGGGGAGTGAGGGGGAGCTGTGGCCTGAGCACTAACTGCTGGGCGCTAGGACTGTCTGCTCCTAGCTGCCGTGACACTCGACTTCCACAATGGAGCCCTCCTTCCCTCCTTCCTTACCTCCCTCTTCAGGGAAGACAGCAGGTGCCAGAGGTCCAGCGTAAGAAGACAGGACTGAGGCCTGCTGTGAGCCCCCAGCTGCTCTCTCCAGGACAGGGCAGGGAAGGGCAAAATTAGGCGCCACCTGCTTCAGCATTTGAAACAGGTTTGCATTTTCCACTCCTCCTCTGAGAAGGCAGGCTGGGGGTCTCCCAGACCCTCCAGACCCTATCTCCTGGGCAGAGATCTGTTCAGAAGGTTCCAGAAAAAGCCCTGGATTGGAGCCTGCATGCCTGGGTTCTCAGCCAAGCTAATGTGCCCCTCAGTACCCTGTGCAGTCAGTCTGCCCCTTGGGCTGCATAAAGCTTCATAAACACAGGGGTGCCCAGAACCCACCCACACCAACCAAACCCCACCCGGGAGCGTGGGCCAGGCCTGCGCCTGTTTGAAAGCCTGCCACGTGACCGTGACGTGCAGCGGAGGTCGAGACCCCTGGTCTGGGGTGATTGCAGTGCTTCCTGTTACTTAAAAAAAAAAAATTCCTGCCGAAACCGGTTTGGCTCAGTGGATAGAGCATCGGCCTGTGGACTGAAGGGTCCCGGGTTCCATTCCGGTCAAGGGCATGTACGTTGGTTGCGGGCACATCCCCAGTGGGGGGTGTGCAAGAGGCAGCTGGTCGATGACTCTCTCTCTCTCGATGTTTCTAACTCTCTATCCCTCTCTCTTCCTCTCTGTAAAAAAATCAATAAAATATATATATTTTAAAAAGTGTTGATACACAGCCCTGCCTGCCCAGTGACCCCAGCTCCTCCTGCTCAGCCCCTGTTCCTGCCACACTTGCCTCTTCAGTGCTCATCAGCTCACCAGCCTGCTCCCGCCTCAGGGCCTACGCACCTGCTACTCCCTCTGCTGGAATGCTTTTCCCTCTGCCTGGCACACTGTTCCCTCACCATGCAGCGGGCTCCACGACAGCGAGGACCTTGCCCGTCGCATGCCCGTCCACTGCACAACTTTAATTCCCTCCACAGCTCTTGTCACAGAATCTACCAATCTTGCGCGTTCACACATTCATTTCTGCCTCTCCCGCGGAGCTCTCTGATGCCTGCTGCCGTGTCCCTGGGCCTGGTACGGTGCCTGGCATGCGCCAGGTGCTCAACAACCGTCTGCCGAACAAACGAGCAGTCACCCCGGATACAGCTCTGGTCTGGGCTCTGTCCCCAGGGGAAGGGGGCGCCTGCTGTGTGTCAGGCTCCGTTCCAGCGGGTGTAGGGCGGGCAGAACAGACCCCCCCCCCAGTGGTGCTGCCGACAGCGAGGCTGGGGACCTCCCCCACGGTCCCCGTGGACAGGAAGCCGCAGCCCGTTTCACAGATGGGAACACTGAAGCCCAGTATTTTAAGACGTGGACCTTAGCCATTTTCTATCGTGTGACTTCCCTTCATATATATCAAGTTCCCACTCATTCTTGGAAACCATTCAAAATATATTAGCTAAGTGACTGTCTTTTATCCCCTCTCTCTTCTTGGAGCTCCCCATCCCTGTTCATGTAAAATCCCAAGTTCCCTGCCCACCCCGGCGGGCTGCTGCTGCTCCCGGCCTTTGCCCGTGCATTTCCTGCTGCCTGGAAGGCTGTCTGCGTCCCGGCTCTTCCTCAGCGACGCCATCCCTGCCAGGTGGGCCAGGCTGGTCTCCGTCCCAGCACGGAGTGGTCAGTACTCAGCCGACACTCCCCTCCCACCCCCACCCCCACCCCCACCACTCCCCTGGTTCCTCGGGATCAGAAACCACAGCTGCCCTGCCCACCCCTGAGGTCCTGACCCGGCCCCAGGGTGCACACAGTAGGTACTGCAATCAATGTGCTATGAACAACCCGACCAACTTTGGATCACAGCGGTGGGACCGCCAGAACCAAGTGTTGGCACTAGAATGGGGCATATGGTGTGACTCATTTTTAAAAATATATTTTTTATTGATTTTTTTTACAGAGAGGAAGAGAGAGGGATAGAGAGCTAGAAACATCAATGAGAGAGAATCATCGATCAGCTGCCTCCTGCACACTCCCCACTAAGGGCGTGCCCGCAACCAAGGTACATGCCCCTGACCGGAATCGAACCCAGGACCCTTTAGTCTGCAGGCCGACACTATCCACTGAGCCAAACCGGTTTCGGCATGGTGTGACTCAATTTTTGCTGTGACCTGGGGACTAGCCTTGGACCTCCAACACCAACCAGAAAAATGGCATCGTAATTGCGGGCCCACAACTGCTCCCCCCTCCCCCACACACACCTAGGTCACAGGCCGAGTGGAGGGAAGGCTCTGAGCCCCAGGAAGGGAAAAGGGAGGAATGCCTGTGCCCAGGAGGCCGGGGTGTGGAAGCTGCACGTGTCCTTCTTGGTCCTCACCATCACCATCACCACACACTCAGCAGGAGAGACTGTAGAAATCCACCACCATCGGCCCAATCCCAGCTGTGGGGCATTCGACCGGACACCTAAGCAGCTGTCCTCAAAGTGGTTGTCACAGAGAATCAAAAAAAGTCACAGGAGCAGAGAACTGTCACAGCCCAGAGGAGCCGAAGGAGACATGACAAGGAAACGTAAGGTGGGACCCTGGGACAGGACAAGGGTACCGGATGAAAACTAGGACATCTACTATGGACTTTAAGACAATGTGCCACCAAGACTGGTTTGGCTCAGTGGTGGAGCATCGGTCTGTGGACTGAAAGGTCCCAGGTTCGATTCTGGTCAAGGGCATGTACACTGGTTTTGGGCACATCCCCGGTAGGGGGTGTGCAAGAGGCAGCTGGTCGATGTTTCTCACCGACATTTCTAGCTCTCTATCTCTCTCCCTTCCTCTCTGTAAAATATCAATAAAATATATATTTTTTAAAAAAGACAATGTGCCTGTTTCAATCCAGTGATGGCAATGAGTGTTCCAAACTAACGTCTGATAGGATGTCAGCTACAGCACGAGGCGGCTGGGGCATATGGGAGCTCTGTACCTTCACAATTTTTCTATAAATCTCAAACTCTTGTTTTTTTTTGTTCTGTTTTTTTAAGTCTATTTTGTTTCCTGGCCTCTTCTCACCTGGCCCCACGCTGCCCAGAAGGCCGGATTGCTGGGACTGTCTCAGGAGCCACATGGTGATGCCGGAGTTTGCTGGGGCTGGAGCTGGCACCCAGAGACCACACCGCATCCCCCCTTCACCCGCCCCCCCGGAAGCCCCTACCTCCAGTCTAGCTTCCCTGTGGAGGTCTCCACACGCCTGGAGGAGCCGTCTCCAGACAGGGAAGGTGCCAATGGCCGGATGGACAGCAAATCCTGTCCATTGCACATGGGTTTTAGCGCTCATCTCAGCTATTTCTTGAAAACTGGCCCAGGAGATGTTCCCATCCATTGTTCCATTTTACAGACGGGGAAACTGAGGCTCGGGCACGTGAAGTGAGTTGCACAAGGCTGCCATTAGTCAGGGGCAGGAGGGGACTGGAACTCCGGTATCTCTGACCCCTGGGCCACGTCATTACCAGCGGTTCTCAAACCTTTGTAGGCACCAGAATCCCCCTATATTTTGCTAACAATCCCAGCGCTTTGGACTCAGCAGCCATCACCATCACCACAGCTGGTAGCGATGGTGGTGGGTCCCGAGGATTCACACATCTAATTCCCTGGTGATGCGCAGGGTGCAAGTCTGAGGATGCCCCCGAGAACCACGGGCTGTGTCCCGGGCAGTGCCAACCTGCTGCTGATGGCAGAGAACGTGCTTAGGAGCCAGGGAATCCACCACCCTCCCTGCCATCTGCTGAACCAGGTCCCTCCAGACAGGCCACGTGACCCTGAGCCAGTGAGCGCTCCCCTATCTATGCCTCAGCCTCCCCGGCTGCAAAATTCCCCACGTCGCCCAGCTTTACTGAGGCTGACATGAGAAAACTGGGGGCACATGCTTTGGGAGCAGTGCCAGGCTCCCGGGGGTGCCCACCCAGCAGGCGCCAGCCTGGACACAGAGGAGGTGCTCTTGGACCGTGGAACGTTCCGATACATCCCCGCTGCTGTGGCCAGGCCCTTGAGAGAAGGACCCCACTTTCAGTGCCCACTCTCGCTGGCTGGTGTGGCTCCATGGTTGGGTGTTGACCCATGCACCAAGAGGTCACCGGTTCGATTCCTGGTGAGGGCACATGCCTGGGTTGAGGGCTCAATCCCCAGATGGGGGTGTGCAGGAGGCAACCGGTGGGTGTTTCTATCTCTCTATCCCTCTCCCTTCCACTCTCTCCAAAATCAATAAGACATTTTAAAATATCTTTAAAATTTTTTTTTCTAAAGTGCCCACTCTCCTTTGGAACCAGAAACCAAAGTATTTAGGCTTCCTGGTAGTCCCCTCTCCGATGTCCCTGCCTCGGACCTCCCACCTTGCCCGCGTCTTCGCCGCCAGGCAGGGGAAGCACATTCCGTCCCCCACGCAGGAGGCTCCGCGGCGAAGGGCCTTGCAGTGGGCTGAGTCGAGTTCCCCCCAAATGCAGAATCCAAGTCCACCCAGAACCTCAGAATGTGACCTTATTTGGAAATAAGGTCTTTACAGATGTGATTAGTTAAGGATCTTGTGATGAGATCATCTTGGATTTAATACTGGTTCTAAGGCTAAAGACTGACGTCTTCCTAAGAGAAAGGCCACAGAAACACAGGGAGAAGCTCGTGTGGAGACCAAGGCAGAGGTTGGGGTGGTGTGGCCACAAGCCAAGGGATGCGGGGAGCCCCCCAGAGCTGGAAGAGGCAGGAAGGATGCTCCCCAAGTGCCTTCAGAGGAAGCAGGGCCCTGGAGTTAGGGCTTCCAGCTCCAGAACGGAGCGTGAATTAATTTCTGTGGTTTTAGGCCGCCCCCACCCCAGTTTGTAGTCATGTTACGGCAGGCACAGGACACGGAGACACCATCTAATAGGGTCAAAGCGGAGATTGAAGAGCTTGTGTGGATGAAGTTTTTACAGTGGCTACTTTACAAGTCAAATTAAAGCGTTTCCCTCTGGGTGTGCAGGAAGCAGCCGATCAAGGATTCTCTTTCATCATTGATGTGTCTCTCTCTCTCTCTTCCTCTCCCTTCCTCTCTGAAATCAATGATATCTACTAGAGGCCCAATGCACGAAAATTCATGCAAGAGTAGGCCTTCCTTCCCCCGGCTGCCGGCACTGCTTCCCTCTGACACCCAGGATCCAGGCTTCTCTCTGGCCACCTGCAGGCACCTGGGACCCAGGCTTCACTCCCATCCCCGGCTTTGTCCAGAGGGTCATCCAGAAGGACGTCTGGTCTACTTAGTACATTAAGCTTTTATTATTATAGATATATACCTATGTATCAAACAAACAAAAAGCCTTTCCCTCTGAAAAAGCTGTGTGTGTGGTGGCTGACACCAGGCCCCTGGGACCAATTTGCCTGTGTTCAAACCCCACATGGGAACCAGCTGTGTGGCCCCAGGCAAACTGCACTGCCTCTCTGTGCCTCAGCTTCATCTGGGAACTGAGAGTCCCAGCCATACCCACTCCATGATGGGAGAAGGGGCGCGTGAACCATTCACATGGAATGCAGGGCCCTGCCCAGGCTAAGCCCCCCACTACGAATTCGCCATTTGTCCCAATTAGCTGGCTTGGATTCTGAACTTATCCCAAAGAAATAGTTTAAAAAGCAAAGGTGTTCAAAATGGCAGCATCTACAAAAGCAACAAGTAGGAAACAACCCAAAAACCAACTCTTGTTTTGTTTTAGTTTTTTTTGTTGTTGTTGTTGTTTTTAATTTGTACCTGAGGCCATTTTTTTCCATTGATTTTTTAGAGAGAAGGATTGGGGGCGGGGGGAGAAACATTGATTCGAGAGAGACATATTGATTGGTTGCCTCCTGATTATGCCCTGACCAAGGCTGGAGACTGAACCTGTAACCCAGGTACATGCCCTTGACCAGAAATTGAACCCACAACCCTTGGGTGCATGGGCTGACACTCCACATGAGCCAAGGCCTCAAAACCAACTCTTGACAGAACCCGATGCAGGCATTACGGAACTGTGGAAACGACGCCGCCTGGGGCACAGCAGCACCAGCACTGAAACAGCAAATAAAAAAGAGACAAAAGACGGTGCCCATAGCCGCACGTGCCAGTGCCGACAACCAGGTACAGCCATACCTGCTGGCAGCCGGGTAAGAGAAGGCCATGGGCCAACTGTGAGGGTCACAGGGCTGCGGGGTGTCCAGCACGCCGAGGTGTCCTCGCGCGGGACATAGTCCTCACGGGGAAAGTGAGGACAAGGCCCTGCAGAGAATGTCGGGCATCAGGGCCAATGGGGCTGGATCGCCTCGGTTTAGCCCAGAGGGTTCCGTGCCCTGCCCTCCCCCAGGCACGCCCACGCCTGTGGTGTTGGCCGAGGCTGAGCGGAGGGCGGCGGGCCGGCCCCAGAGGGCTGGCCATGAAAAATGGATGAGCGAACCTCCTGGTACTGCTCCCGCAGCTCCAGCACTTAGCTCCTCCAGGGCCGGCCGGAAGGAGCCCTTTTAGAAGCTCGCAGCCCAGGAGCACTCAGCGTGCTCTCAGGCTTTCCGTGCCGGGTGGGGTGGGGTGGGGTGGGGGTTGGAGGCCGTTTCCCAGGGGCTCTCAGCACCTGCAGCTCCCGGTCTCTCCCCAGGATGAGTCCCCAGCCCGTCCTGGGCTGGAAGAGAAGTGGCCCCAGAGGTCCCTTTAAGGGGCTTGTTTTTGTCAAGGTTGTCCTGACACGGCAGCCAAAAGTGGAAGCAGCCTGGGGTCTGTCGAGGGATGGATGGCATAAACCATACACACACGGAATACTACTCAGCCTTATAAAGGAAACTCGGACACACGCGGCCACATGGCTGGACCCTGAGGACTTTATGCCGAGTCACAAAAAAGGACACACACTGCACCATTCCCTATGTGCCGTCCCTAGAGCAGTCAGATCCACAGACAAGGCAGGATGGGAGTACCAGGGCGCAGGGACGGGGGTTCGAGGGTTACTTTTCCATGGGGACAGACTCAGTTGGGGGAGATGGGAAAGTTCTGGAGGTAGCTGCTGGTGATGGTTGCACAGCAACGTGAATGAATGTGCTCTATGCCACTGACCTGTGCATGTAGATAGTTCAAGCGGTGATTTAAGTTATACTCCGAGTGGCCAGATTATTATGATCTCTGAACCCATGATAATCTGGCCACTCAGTGTATATCCTATATAATAAAAGGCTAATATGCAAATTGTCCCCTCGACCAGGAGTTCAACCAGCAGGCAGGCTGGCTAATCGCCCATGTCCCCTCCAGATGGCCAGGCTGGCCGGACCCCACCCATGCACAAATTCATGCACCGGGCCTCTAATACACACACACACACACACACACACACACACACTGAATGGCCAGATTATTATGCCTTCAGAGGTCATAATAATCTGGCCACTCAGTGTATTTTGCTACAAAGAAACAAAACAAACAAAAAGTGTGTTCTGACCGCCTACTCTGCCAGGTACTGGGAGTCCCACAGTGAAGTCTGAGGAGCTCGGAGGCTTGGTCTCTGGATCCAACCTTTGGACCTGCATCCCCCATGGTACTCTCTTAGCAAGCACCGCCCCCAGCTCCTGCCCGGGCTCAGCCTGGATCCTCAGGGGGACCAGGCCCCGGAGGGACGAGGCTGTTTAGGACTCTCTAGCACCCCATGCCCCTTTTGCGAACAACACGCCGATTTTCTGCAGGGGAACCACTGCTCCCTACTTGCGACCAGTCTGGGCGGCACTGTCCATCAAGTTGTCCCGCCCCCCCCCCCCCCCCCCCCCCCCCCCGCTGAGGGACAGGCGGGAGCCCTGAGCTGGGCCAACCAGAGGCCTCCTGGAGCTCACTCATCCCAGCTGAGGGCCCTGAAGGAATGGGACCTGAAGGATACGGCCCTTCATCCCGGCCAGACCTTCGGGGCCTCCTGACTTCCTGTGGCGGAGGGAAGGAGCCAGGGCCGGCCCCAGGCATCTAGGAGGAGAGTCAGGGCTGCTGGGCACGCTGCCTGTGGGAGGGGCCCCCACGGAGACGCCCGGGGTCCAGGCTGGGGAGGCATGGGGCAGGGGAGCACTTGTTATGTAATAACCAATGGGCCTTGAGGGGAGGCCTCCGTGTAGGCCTGGGTGCCTCTGAGTCATTCCGACTCTGAACAGAAAGGTCTGGAGCCCAGGACAGAGGTCTGGGCTGCCTCTGCCAACACCTACAACCCTTCTCAGTGATTCTGTGTCCTTCTAGAACTTTCTCCCTGCTGGCTCCCCCCGCCCCCCCCCCCCCCCCCCCTCAGCCTCTGGCAGGCCGAATCTGTTATCTGGGTGATAACAGGCCAGCAGGGTGGAGAGCAAACACCCTGTGCAGGCCTGGCACCCACTTCCAGAGCCTCTTGTCCCTTCCTCCCCACCCTGGAATTCATGCCTCTGCGAAGGAAACTGAGGTCCAGGGGGCCGCCGCCAGGTTCCCAGGTCACTCAGCTGCCAATGAAAGGGAAGGCCTGGAGGAGCCCTCAGAGTCAGGGCAAGCACTTAAAGGGCGCCTACTGTGTGCAGTGGGAGGGTCTCCTCCCTCCTCCCTCTCCACAGCGGCTACAACACTCGGGGCTCAGAGCTCTGCCCTCCCACCCTGTCCTGCCCCCTCCCCCTCCCCCCCCACTGCCACACCCTCTCGCCCAGCATCAGAGCTGGTGAGGGAGGGGAGAGCCTTACCTTTCAGACAGGACAGCTTAAGCCCCATGTCGGTGCCTCCTCCGCCTGCCTGCAGAGAAAGGAGAGGTTTGTTTGTATTGGCCACGTGGGCCCGGGCCCCCACCCCCCCAGCCCCGATGGGTGCACAACAGGAAGTAGCGGGGAGGGAACCGAGGCCTCCGGGTCACGGTGCCTGCTGACTACATCTGGGCTCAATTTGCTCAAAGCCGAGTCTGTGCTGGCGGAAAAAACTTTCAGGCGCCTTGGAGCTAAATTTACTGGAGGCCGGCTGCGGTCTCGGTGAAGGTGGCGGCGAGGGGCGTGGTCGGGGCGACAACGCGGAACCCACGTCACCTGCTCTTTGCTTTCAGGGGTGGCTTCGTGGTGAGTGAGGGCCTCCTGATGTGAGGACCCTCCGCCAGGCGGCGTAGGTGGCCCGGAGCCCACCGGGATGGGTTTCCCCCTTCTAAAACGCAGTGTCTTTGGAAATGTAACAGAGGAAGCTACACGGGGTGTGAGCCTCCAGTCCGTGAGCATTAGAACTGTCCCAACCAGTGTTCCCACGATCCCCCTGCAATGCGATGCCTCCTTAGCGTCCTGAGGAATCAATGAATAGAGGCGGCAGCTGGCCGTGCTCTTGACATTCAATCCTCCGCAACCACCCTGTGAGGTGCTCTTTCTGCCCCCATTGTACAGACGTGGAAGTCAAGGCCCAGAGAATGGTGGTCGCCTGCCCAAGGCCACCAGCTGATGCAGAGTGGAGCAGGGGTTCTAAGCCGGGATTGCCCTGATCCCCATCCCAGGCCCACCCCACAGGGGCCTTTGAGGCTCTTGTTCCCACTTTGGAGGGCTCCCTGAGGCTTTGAGAGGTGAGGGTGGGGGGAGCTCCCACCTCCACCCACAGGGAGCCCCGGCCTGGAATTCACGCCTGCGTGCCAGGCTGAGGAGTGGCGAGGGTGAAGGGTGGCCATGAGGAGTGCCCCTCAGATCTCTGACCCAGGTGCGTGGCCCAGCGAGGGCTCTGAGACCCCCCGGCTGCTCCTCCTGCCTGACGCTGGGGCCTGAGGCGGGTGCCCCCGACGGGCAACTTCTTCCCCCACCACTCATGGGTGATCTCCACCCTCTCACCCTCCCTCATTCCCTGCTGTCGGACCTCCCAGCCTCCCAGCCCCATCCCCATTTCCCACACGTTCCCCATCCTGGCCCCTGATGTCAAAGGGGACCCCATACAGGTGGCTGCAAGGACAAAGGAGGCACCACACCGGCATCTAGGCTGTTCGGACCAGCAGGGGAGACAGACAGACAGACAGACACGCAAACTGGAGCTGGCAGAGGCTTGGTGAGCTCAGGGGAAGCAGTGTGAGGAGGGGGTCAGAAGGAGGTTGCCCCCCACCCAGTCCGGGAGTCCCGAGGAACATGTCCCTCAAAGTCAACAGGAGTGGGACAAGCAGGGAACAGCCTCTCAGGCCTCAGGAACAGAATGTGCAAAGGCCCGGAGGACAAGAAGGGCGTGGTCGGTGGGAGGAGCCAGAGGGTGGGAGGTCGGGCCTGAATGAGGTGAGCTGTACCCTGAGGGCTCTGGGGGCTGGTTACAGGGTTCAGAGGTTGTTTTGAGGGCGCCGAGCAGCGAGCCTGCCTTCTAGGAGTGTGTGTAGGCCAGGGGCCAGCGAGGGAGCACCAGGTCTTCTGGAACATTGCTCCGTGGGTGGTGCTGCTGGGCCAGCAGCCTGGGCCCCGCTGGGAGCTTGTCGGCCAGGCAGCAGCGCTGGCCCACCCAGCCGGCCCGAGCCAGAATCAGCATTTTAACCAGGCCCCCTGGGACCCGAGTGTTTGCTAAGGATGGGGAAGCTCTGCTCCGGCCCAGAAGCGTGGAGCCTGGCCTCCGAAGCCAGCGGGGCAGCGGGAGGGAGGAGCAGCTGGAAGTCCAGGTGACACCCAGGCTGGGGGGACGGTGGGACCCCAGAGGGGGCTGGTGTGGGGGAGGGGCAGGAGAGAGGCCTCCATTTCAGCCAGGTGGGATTTGCGGGGCAGGTATGGGAACCAGCATCAGGAGATGGAGTCAGGGAGACTGAGAAAGAGGGGAGAGAGGTGTGTGTGTGTGTGGGGGGAGATTCTGAGAGGGCAGGAAAGAGAGACGGACAGACAGACAGAAAAGGATGGGGAAAGCCTCCAGATGGCGTGTATGACAGGAAGAGTTCCCCGCTCTCCAGAGCCTGGCTCAGCCACGTGACCACAGGCAGAGCTCACTTTTCTCATCTTTAAAATGGGGCCGATGCCACTTGCAGCCTCAAGTAGCAGTGAGGACTGAACGTCAGGGGAGAGGGTGTGAAAGGCTTCACCCTGTGCCGGGCACAGAGAAGTCCAGGAGGAAGTGTCACTGCTATTGTTTAAGGGGGATGGAGGGTAGCAGTCTCCGGCGGGCCCTTTTCTGTAGGGTCTCAGTCCTCAGAGTGTGCCCCGGACCAGCAGTGTGGGCGCTGCAGGGCGCCTGTGCGAAATGCAGGCTCTCAGGCCCCCCGCCCCCTCCTGGAGGCTCAGGAGATGCTCCACACGACCCAAGGGACGCTCATTACCGCTGAGAGGCTAAGTGCGCATCTTCCCGGCACAGCGGGATCACCCGGGGGCTTTTAAAAACGACGGCGCCCGGGTCCCACCCCAGAGATCCAGAGTAATTGGCCGGAGGTGCAGCCAGGCCCTGTGAAAGCTCTCGAAGGGCCCTGGCTGGTGTGGCTCAGTGGGTAGGGTGTCCGGCTGGAGGGTCCCATCAAAGGCACATGGCCAGGTTGTGGGCTCGGTCCCCAGTAGGGGGAGTGAAAGAGGCAGCCAATCAATGATTCTCCCTCCTCACTGATGTTTCGCGCACGCTCTCTCTCCCTCTCCCTTCTTCACAGAAATAAACAAAAATATTTAAAAGAAAAGAAAAGCTCTTGGAGGGATTCTAACGTGGAGGAAGAGATGCTAAGGAAGCTCTCCTTCTCAGTGCCAGGGGGTGGGCGGGGGCTGGAGGAAGAGAGAGCCACATCCAGGCCTGCGGGGACAGCGGGCACCTTTCTTGAGCATTCACTGTGTGCCCAGCCCTGACAGAGACTCATGATCAATCAGTCCTCACAACAGCCCCCGGGAGGTTGGGACCATTTCTGTCACCTCTTTTCAGACGGGGAAACTGAGACACAGAGCAGTTAGTCAATGGGCACAAGGCCACATGGGTAGCAAGTGATGGGACCAGGGCTCAAGCCCAGCACTTTGGACTCTGGAGCCCATGGAGCCCATACTTCCGAAGGCAGGGCTTTGGGGTGGGCGGTGGTAGCACACACCTGACCTCTCTCTCCTCAGCCCTCCCCAGGCTGGGTCTCCCCCTCAGGGGTCTTGCAGCCAAGGTCAGATTGTCCACAAATAAACCCAGGTACCCTGGTGGCCACCGTAAGAAAGACTTGGACATCCCAGCCTTACACACACGGCCTGCACAGCGCACTCTGATTTTATGGTCTACTCTCTCTCTCTTTTTTAAGTCTGGGTCACAGCCCACTCAAGAGATTTTCCATCACATGCCATCCCGGGGATGGAACAACGATTTACGATGAAGCCCTCACAGATGAATCAATGTCAGGCCCCAGCTGTAAAACACTCCAGAGCAAAGAGTGGCACATGGCACAGGGCAGGCGCACAACGAGGGCAGGGGGTGCTGTCTGCTGCTGACCCTGGGAAATGGGGGTTCAGCACATGCCTGTGTGTCTGAAAATAACAAAACCGTCAGAGGGAGACAACCGCCTGCCACGCACAGAGCAGGCCCGACGTTCCGATTGCTGACTTTGAGCGCCACGCTGGGCTCCGTAAGGGGTCCTTGCTCTTTAGGAAACCCTGCAGTGTTTGGGGTCAGGGTTCTCATTTCTGCAAACTTAACTTTCAAACAGTTCAGCCAGAAAAGCATAGCACGCACGCGTAGGTCCAGAGAGAGCCGAGGAAGCACCCGTGGCTCATGCTTCTGTCGGGGCTGGGTAGACAGGAGCACGCTGCTCTTGCATCTTTTCAGGAAACTTCAAAGTATTGCAGGAGAAGAAGTCGGTTAGGGAAAGAGAAGCAGACAGAGGCTGAGCAAGTCAACAGGTCACACCCCCTCTGTGCCCAGCACCGCCGCCTCCAGCGGCAACATGCGAGGCCAGGCGAGGCGAGGCGTGGTGCCGGAGACCCCGTTTTCCTGGAACCCCTCTGGCCCGGGGAAGGCTCTGTGTGACTCGTCGGGAGCAGCGCCTCCCAGAAGGGTTGTCCTGAAATGTTTTGTCTCCAAAACTTGTGACTTAAAAAACCCCTACTGTCTCAAAACCCTCAGGGAAGGAAGAAAACACAAACTAACAAAAGGATGAGAACCGGGGAGTGGCCCCCCGCCAGGGTCCAGAGAACTGCAGGGCAAGAGTCGGGCAAACATCGCATCAAGGGTCATGTCTATGTGCAGCAATTCTATTTCAGGTTTTTAAATATATATATATATATATATATATATATATATATATATATATATTTTTTTTTTTTTTCATTGATTTGAGAGAGGAAGGAAAAGGAGAGGAGAGGAGAGGAGAGATGGAAACATCAATGACGAGAATCATTGATCAGCTGCCTCCTGCATGCCCCCAACCCTTCATTCAGTCCACAGGCCGATGCTCTATCCACTGAGCCAAACCCGGATAGGGCTCTATTTCAGGTTTTTAAATTCCCAAATGCAGAGTTGACACAAGCCCACTTTTCTCACGCCAACGCAGCACGCCGCTGTACTCTCACCGCTGTGCTTCTGCTCCCCACGAGGACAGAACAAGGCCGTGGGCTAGGGAGTGGCGGGAGGAATGAGGACCAGGTATCCGGAGGGGCTGTGTGACCTTAGGCAAGTCACCTGTCCCTCTGCGTCGGAGGTGCTGACATTCTGCGCCCCAGGCTCAGGGTGCTCCTCTGTGGAACAGGCACTCGGCCCCCAGCCTCCGTGGTCATTGTCATAACTGTCCTCATATCACAGACGTGTGAGTACTCCTGTGAGGCAGTGCATAGGGCTGCCAGAGGCACCAGGGCTCTGTGGCCCCGAGTCTGATCTCCTGTGTGGGTGTGGCCTGTTCTATCACAAGTGCTCCCAAGGGTGACTTACTTGGTCCCCCTGTGACCAGGGCTGCCAGGCAGAGGGCCAGCCCCCAGCAGAGGGTACAGATGCGTTTCCTGGGAGGACCCCCACCCCTGCACACGGGCTGTGATGTTTGGAAAGGAGGGGTGGCAATGTGATTCTACACCTGTTTGAATGGGAGCCAGACAGATGCCTAACTGTGGGTGTGGGGCCACTCTTCCCTAAATTTCACTGTCATCTTGACAGTGAAGGCTGATAGGTACCATGCTAATGCTTTTCAAGAGGCTAAGCCCTTGTCCTGGCCAGTTTGGCTCAGCAGACAGAGCGTTGGCCTGCAGACTGAAGGGTCCCAGGTTCGATTCCAGCCAAGGGCACATGCCTGGATTTTGGGCTCCATCCCCCCCCAGTAGGGGTCCAGCAGGAGGCAGCCAATCAATGATTCTCTTTCATCGATGTTTCTATCTCTCTCCCTTCTTTTCTGAAATAAATATATATATATCCTATCTAATAAAGAGGGAATATGCTAATTGACCCTCATCATTGCAAAGATGGAGGTGCCCACAGCCAATAAGGAGGGAATATGCTAATTGACTGCCCCACCCTCAAAGATGGTGGCCTCCACAGCCACAAGATGGTGGTGCCTAGTCTCTCAGTCCCGCCCGGGCATCTGCCTCCGGAGTCCTCTAGTCCCCAGCCCCCCAGCTGCCCAGAGCCAGCCTGAGGCACAGGCAAGCCTTGGATGGCGGCTGCCCAGCCACCCAGGGCCTCCCGAGGCTCAGGTAATCAGAGCTGGTCAAGGCTTGCGCTGCTGGCAGTGGCAGCAGCAGAGGTGTGATGGGGCATCACTGTCCCCTGATTGCCAGGTTGCCTCCTGACCCTGAGGGCTTCTGAACTGTGAGATGGGGCAGGCTAGGCTAATGGACCCTCCTTCCAGTGCATGAATTTTCATGCACCCAGACTCTAGTATATATATAAGAGGCCACGCCCTGGGCTGGGTTCATGATGGAAATGATCCCACTGGACCCTCCCAGCTCCCTAAGGGAGCAACATCATTGCGGTCCCCGTCATACAGGTGAGGGGATGCGCCCTGTCCAGGATTCAGATGCTAATAAGCCACAGCTCTGGGAGGCCGAAGGTCCAAGCCCAAGCCGATCAGGCCGCATGCTTCAGGGCGATATCATCCTTCATCATTTGAATTTGTTACAAAGATACACCGTTCAGTACTTAGAAAATAAAAATTTAGCGTGGCAAGATGGTAGGAGCTCAGTCAGGTCCAGAGAACTGCTGAGGTATAAAGGTTCTTTCTCTTTCACACATTTGCAGGAGTGTGAAAAACTCCCTTTCATATCCAATCAGGCTCTGTTTATGTTCCCTTCAAAACATCAGATTGTTAATTATTTGCACCACAGCCTGAAGTAGAACAGGTCCTTTCTTGCACCCAGGGTAAAAATCTTCCTGCAAGACAAATGGCCGTGACAGGATCCTCTCTGGTGACAGACAAAGATAAAAACTCACTTCCTCCTTGCCGGGGTCCGCCCCTCCTCTGAGCGTGGGGAGATAGATGGATATCTGCTGCTTTGCACACCACACCACCCTCTCGAAAACCGTGAACATCTCCAGGGGAGAGGACACAGTTGGCCAAGTTGTCTGTTATTGTTTTTACAGCAGCCATGAAGATAGAAGCCATAAACTACCAGCCCACGGCAGTGAGTGCCTGCCAGCTCACCCAGCTCCCCGCCGGCAGGGTTCCAATGCAAAGAGAAAAGTAAACTAATGTGCTCTCTGCAGAGTGGAAGGTGATTAAGGTGTAGCACTGCCCGTGGGAGACACAGGAACCACTCCCTGGCCGGAGCGACCCTGGCTTTTGCAATTCTAGCACCGAGATCTGCTGGTTCCCTTTCAGTTACTACTTTTGTGGATCGCGAATGTTGGTCTCTAGAATGTGAGATAAATCTCCCTGGAATGAATCACAAATCTAGACCTGGAAGTGGCTATAGATGGGTTGCTGGATAAAATACAGGATGCCCAATTACTTCATGGGACATACGCATACTGGAAATTAGTCATCATTTATCTGCAAGTCAACTTTAACTGAGACTCTTGGTTGGGGTTTTTTTTTGGGGGGGGGGGCGGTTGATAATCCTCACCCAAGGATTTTTTTTCCCCATTGAGTTTGTCTCCTGCACCAACCGGTAGGTGCCCTTGACCGGAAGCAAACCCGAGACCCTCTGGTATGCAGAAGACACGCTAACCACTGAGCAACACCAGCCAGGGTGAGCATCTTGCATTTTTTCATTTTTTTAAATCTTCACCTGAGGCTATGGTTTTTCTATTTTTAAAAAAATTGATTTTAGAGAGAGGAAGGGAAAGAGAGAAGCATCAATCAGTTGCCTTCAGGATACACCCTGTCCGGAGATCGAACTTGAAATCTAGATAGGTTGCCCCCGCTAGGGATTGAACCTGCAACCTGGCTCTGTGCCCTGTCCAGGAATTGAACCAGTGACCCTCCAGTGAATGGGAAGACACTCCCGCCGACTGAGCCACTCCAACCAGGGCGCACACCTTATACTTTTATTTGCTAAACCTGGCAACCGTATTCAGAGTTCGCCTTATTGCTAATACCTGGGTTTCTCAGAGGAGGCCCTGGAGGGCTGGAGAGGGAACGTGAGTAGAAGGCAGGGTCGGGCTAGAGAGTCTGATCTTTCTCGGTCCCTGTACAGCCTCCTCCCAGATGAACTCAGAATACCCCTCTGGAGGCCAGGACTCACCGCGGTGCCTCACCTTACCTCCTTAACAAAGACCTCGCTGGAGGACCGAGGGCAGGGGTGAAGAATCACAGCTGAGGAATGCGACTGTTTGCCTAGGTGGGCGGACCCACCAGACAGGATGGAACCAGGTCCCACTCCCTGCTGGGAGGCTCCGGGCAAGCGCTCAGAGCGGTTCCTCACAGCAAACACAGGGAAGGAGGCACTCGCGGGCCGTGCTCGGCTCCCACTAACGGGCCGTGCCCGGCTCCCAAGTAGGCACACGGCACATCTTGGTGTTCTTCCTTCTTTAGAAAAGGCATTTTCTTTTTCTTTTCTTTTCTTTTTTTTTTTTTTTTGCCACAGGATTAGAATTCCTGTAATTCCAGCCAAAGGGACTGTGCTGGGAACAGATGCTACAAGCGTTAACATGCCTCCCATCCCGGTGCACAGAGGGCAAACACGAGCATCTTCCTGGCTCTGGCCCGTGGACGGACCTGAAGGATGCTGTGAGCTCCTCTCGGGGAGGCAGGGCAGCTGCCCTCCCGTGGGGACTCACCAACAGGAAGTGAAAAAGGATGGAGGTAAGGGGAGGGGCAGGGTGCCCCTGAGATACTCCGCTACTTCTGTCCCCAGGCAGGGTCTTGGGCCAGCTGGGGTCCCGCCCGGGCCTCCCACCGATTGGCCACGTCACTTTGGAGCCAAGCACTTGCGCACTGCTCCTTTCCGCCTCCACGTGGTCAGGCTCAGTGCCGGTGATTTGTGCACCTTCCCACGTTATATGTCAATAGAAATGTTCACTTAAAAATCAGGAGTGCGCTATTAGAAGTCAGGTTAACGATTAATTAACCGTCGGGCTCGTTTAAAAGCACGTAATTGTTTTTATAGCAGCCTTGAAGATGGAAGTCACAAACTGCAGCCCACGGTCCCCGAGTGCTTGCCAAGCTCACTCCCCGTGGGGGTTTTCAGTGCAAAGATTAAAGTAAACTAATGTGTTCTTTGCACCAAATAAAAAGTAACTACGATGTGGCACTGCCTGTGGGAGACACGGAGCCGCCCGCTGGCTCCGAGGGGGGGGATGGGGCTGCCAGGGGCAAGAGGAGGTTCCTGGGGAAATTCTGTCTCTTGATCTGGATGTACACTTCTGATGTGTACCTATTACTGCATGTATGTTATACTTGCCTCAACCTTTTAATGGGGGTGGGGGGCACACTTGTGGTCTCAGAGGCCTGGCCTGGCCTCTGCCATATTCAAGAGCAACTCAATGTGAGGTCTAGGGCTTGCCACTTACCCACCCGTGACCTTAGGTCATTTTACCTTTACCAGCCTCCGTGTCCTCATCTGTAAAATGGGAATACAACTATTTGGTCAGAGGGGGGAAAGAGAGCTCGCAGGTGATGGCACCAGCACTTAGTGCAGGGCCTGGGACACGGCAGGTTCTCAATAAACCACAGATACCAGGGTTCCATTGTCCACGTAGGGGCGTTCCCACTTCAGGTCTCCAGAGTGTATCTACCCCGGGGGCTCAAGGACCCCACCAGCAAGAGGAGGGCTTCCAGGGAGCAGAGATTAGGCACCAGAGCTTTCAGCCTCCTTGGAGCTGGCAGAGGGATTAAGTCTTTCCATAAATACACCGCCTCCCTCCCCTCCAGAAGAAACAGTACCCAGGGGTTAGGGACACAGAATCCAAAGTGGGCGTGGCCTGGACAGGTAAGGGGGGTGTTTCCTTGGGTTAATCCCGCTGCAAGCAGGGTCCCCCATGCACTCCTGGGAGCTGGGCAGGGAAGGCCAGAGCCTGTCAGTCACAGGAGCCTCTCTGGGAGATGGGGTGTTTCCCACCAAGGCTGCTATCTCCTAAGTGCCTTGGGGTGGGGGTGAGGGGGGCCCTGCCTTTCTCTTTTTTTGGGGGGGGGAAGGGGGTTGGCGGTGGTACCAATCTGTGTTTATTGAATAACCTACATCCAGGACAGAGCGAAGGATTCCACACCAAGGCTGCCATAGGTGTAGCCCCCTTTTAAGCGAAAGCCACCCTCCATTCCCACCCCCAGCCCCCGCCCCAGAGCTGCCTTTCCACTCCTCTTTCTCAGTGACTCAGGGCTGCTCAGACTTCTCTCTCCATCCCATCAGGCCTAACCGCCAGGCAAGGGGCAGCCTGAGAGAAGTCCCCCCACCACCCCAGCGCCGGCCGAGCAGAGCGGTGGGTCCCCCCCTTTGTCAAGACTGCCTCCTCCCTCCCCCAGGGCCGCCGGGCTCAGCGGGCCAGAAGTCGCTGGTGCGTCCGCGCGCCGGCCGCCCTTTGCGGTTTGCAAGCCGCTTTGAAGCCCTGGAAGCGAAGGGGGCCCCTAAGTGAGGCGGTTCATAAATAATACATTTTGAAATACTCGATAGAGGAGGGGAAATGGCTCCTCTCGAGAGGCCTCCCGCCCCCACCCCGGGCCGGGCTCCTTTCCAGCTTTGAGGAATGACGACGGCCTGGTCCCCTTCCCGAGGAGCTCGTGACAGCGCCGAGTGTCAGGTGAAGAGTGGGGGCCGCAGGTCCCGCGCGCAGGGACACACCCCCGCCTCCGGGGCTGTAAGTTGCAACCCGGCCGGAGGGGGCCCAACTTTCCCCGAAGCCGCTCCTCCGCAGGAAAGTCTGCTGGAAGTTAGGGGGGACTCCCGGACCCACGAGGGGCCCCCCCTTCCCCCCCGCAGCTTGCGGGGCGTGCGCTCCGCCCCACGGGGCTGCGGCACCGGGAGGAGCGGCGCCTCCGGGCCGGACCCCGGGGCGCGCGCGGCGGGCACTTACCCGCTTCTCGGGGGGCTCACTGCGGAGCCGCACTCGGGGCGCGCGGGGCCCCTCCGGGCGCTGGTGGCGGCCGGACCCGGGTGGTGGTCGCGGCGGCGAGCCTGCAAGAGAGAGCAGCGGGGGTCATGGCCCGGGCCGGGGAGGGCGCTGGGGGGCCGTTCCGCCCCGGCCGGCCCCTCGGGGCGGTGCCGACTGCGGCCCCGCCCTGCCCGCGGGCGCCGGATCGCACTGGCCGGAGCTGGGGCGGCGCGGGGCGGAGCGGGACCCGCCCGCCTACCCGGCTCCCACCCCCTGGGGGAGAGTGCCTGGGACTCCCCCCCCCCCCCAGCCCGCCTCAGTTTCCCCCCAGGCCCCACCCGGAGGGAAGCCGGGGAAAGCTTGGGCGCGGTCCAATGGGGCTCTCCACAGCGCGCCCCTCCCCTGCTCTGGGGGCCAGGCAGCCTGCAGCTGTGCATCCCGGGTCTGGGGTGGTGAAAGGGGTGCTGCTACCTTCCACCATACCGGTGGTCATGCCTGAGTGGGGCCCCCCGCCTGGCTGCGGAGAGGGAAGAGGAGAAGTGGGGGGCTCCCCATCTCCCCACACCCCTGCGCTGCTCCCCCTCCCACCTCTATCTTGTCGCTGGAGCCGTGGGGCTTCAGATGGCTCTAGTGACCAAAGGGAGGGTTCCCCCGTTAGGGTCTGGCCCTTTGGCTCGCTGCACGTGCTTTTGCACCCCACTTTTGGTTGCCTCCCTGCCGCTCAGCGGGCTCCAGGGTTGTTTTGTGTGTGTGTGTGTGTGTGTGTGTGTGTGTGTGTGTGTGTGTGTTTTTGTGATTCCCAGCTGGGAGCAATTCCCAGCCCCCTTTCATCCGTGTGGGCTTCTTAGGAGGCTCCCCCCATGAGGCGGCCTCTGCAGGCGCATACCCAGCTTGGCAGGAGGAACAGAAGAGGTCCCCTGCCACGTGTTCTTCCTGCCAGTTCCCACACCCCATGCTCTGTCCTTCTGGAGGGTTAGGAGGGAGATGGAGTCACAGAGCAGGACAGTGCCACGTCTTTGGTGAATGCAGGAAAGAAAGGAGTTGCAGAAGTGGAGTTGGCATCTGAGCTGTGTGTTCTCCCCTCGAGTCATTCCTAAAGAGGTTTCAATATCTTGGCTCCCCTGACCCTATTAAGTCCGGAGTGACAGGCAGGAAATGTCCTCCCCACACGGGACAGAAGGGGGCAGGGTTAGGGGCTGATGTCCCTTCCACCGCCAATAGCGGGCATAACCGCTCACATTCTTGTTCCAGAAGGTGGAGGAGGACCTTTTCTGAGAAGCTGTGAGCAAGTTGCTTGCTGGGTGCTGGTTGTGGGACCGGCCTGTCTCTGGGCCCTGGTTTCCACAAGAAGAAATGGGGGTTCATTCATTTCTACAAACACTTGTGAGTATCTGCTTTGCTCTGGCCACCCAACGGGTACCACAGTGAACATACCAGGAGGAGCTGTTAGTGGTGCATTTTGACCGCTCCTGGGCTCTCCAGTTCAAGCCGAGAGGAGCCACCTGCCTCCGGGGTTAGCCCAACCCTAACCTGTTGGAGGAGGGAGGGTGATGGGAGGGGAGGGGCCACTAATGAGAGTAGGCCCAGGAGAATTCCATTTGTCAACTGTATGGGATTGACATAAGGAATGAGAAGAATCCAGTTTGCCCTAGCAAACTGCTGCTCGAGAGCCACATGCCGCTCTTTAGCCCCTTGAGGGTGGCTCTTCCACAAAATACCATGCCTTAGGCGAGTCTATTTTGAAGAAGTAGGGTTAGAAGAAGTTTAAGTTTCAATCCTTGCACTGTTGATATTTGGCTCTGTTGACTAATGAGGTTTGAACAGCGAACAAAGAGCTGCAAGTCCTCAGAAGGTTTCCGGGAAACCGGGGACCCGACACATTCCAGGTAAAGGAGCAGGTGCCACAGAGTCGTCGTCCCCCCCCCCCCCCCCCCCCGCGCCGTCCCTTCAGCCCAGTCCCATCCAGTCTCAGTCCTCCAGTCTCTCAGCCCTGCCTCACCCAGCTGGAATCCTCCAGTCCCCTCTGCTCTGCAGGGCTAACACGGAAGGCAGGGACCAGGTCTGCAAGGCAGTTGGGGATGATCATGCTGGCAGGGGAGCAGTTAGGCATCAATCAGGCAGGCAGGCAAGTGGTTAGGAGCCAGCAATCCCAGATTGGAGAGGGTGCAGGCTGGGCTGAGGGACACCTCCCCATACACAAAATTCATGCACCAGGCCTCTAGTTATACTATATTTGTATATGTGTTTGAAATTTTCTGAAATATAAAAGGTTGTGTGTGTGTGTGTGTGTGTGTGTGTATGAGAGAGAGAGAGAGAGAGAGAGAGAGAGAGAGAGAGAGAGAGAGAGAGAGAGCCCAGCTAGTGGTTCAATGATTGATCAGTGGTTGAGTGTCAATATAAACCAGGAGGTCATGGTTCAATTCCTGGTCAGGGTACATGCCCTGGTTGATGTTTCTATCTCTTTCTCCCTTTCTTCTTCTTTGAAATCAATAAAAATATATTTTAAGAGAGAGAGCCCACTTGGACACTGTGTTCCTGGAAGCCAGGTGAGGTGCCCCATCCCCTGAGGAACTTGGCCTTGGTTTTTGGGTGAGGGTAGTGGGAAGTTGATGGTGGGGACCCCCTGAGTTCTGGGAGGAGAGTCAAGCTCAGGGGCCTCATCTTGCACCACCCACCTGGAAGCAGCTGCAGCGATTGAAGAGGGGGGCATTGCCCCTAACCACTCTGCCTGTCACAGACCCGGGAGACCAAGCCAAGGCAGTGACCCACATCTGCCTGTGATCACAATACCTGGAGCTTTGGGAAAAGGCAGGTGCTGGAGGTGGGGATTCCTAGGTGTGGATACAGAGAGGGAGGGAGGAAGGGAGGAGGAAGAGGAGGAGGAGTTAGGCCTCTGACACCTGTCTCCCAAAGCCCTCCCTTCTCAGCCCAAGACCCCTTGGTCTGCAGAGGACATAGGAGCCAAGTGATTAGTGCAATTCTGCCCCCCAATCCTCACCCCTCCACCCAGGAATGAACGGTTTGGAGAGCAACTTCCTGTGCATGACTCAACAAGAGTTCCAGTGTTGACTGGCTGCCCACCATGTGCCAGGCACAGTTCTAGGCACTGAGACTACAGCGCCTGAATGAGCCATCGAAACCCCTTGCCCTGCATGGTCATTAGACTCTGGGTTCAGAGGAGGAAAAATTACAGAGTAGGAGGCTACGGGAGGTGAGAGCTAAAACTGCAGACTAGGCAGACAAGGAGAGAGTCTTTAAGAATGTGGCCTTGGAGGACACCCCTGAGGGAGCGGGGAAATGTGGCTGTTAGAAGGAAGTGCTTGCTATAGGGGTTCCGGGTTCAGGGTGCAGCCCCAGGAGGGCACCAAGGGATTAGAGTTGTAGGCCAGCTCCCCCCTTCTGAAATGTCCTTCCTTCTCCCCACTTTTGCCCAATTAGCTCTTTCATAGTCCTGTGCTAGCAGTGTGTCTGCCGGTCTGGAACCCTACCCAGTGCACTGCAGTCTGTTGTGGGTTCATGGATGTGACTGCTGCAGGGCTAGCAGGGGAGCCCTGGACGGCAGGGACCGGGTCTGCGCTGCTGGCCATTATCCCCTCATGTGTGGCCCGGAGCCCAGCGCATGTATGTACGCACGCACGTATGTCGTCCTTCCTTGCAGAACAATTGGGGTTTGCATGAGCAGACAAAGAACTGCAAGTCCTCAGGTTTCCGGGAAACAGGGGACCCAACACATTCCTAGTAAAGGAGCAGGTGCCACAGCCCGTTCCCAAAGGAAGCCGTCTGCCAAAAGGCCAAGCCAGCGGGGTTGCCCGGGGAGCTGTGGGAGAGAGGGCGTCGCTGTGAGGCTGCTGTGCCCCGAAACGGGAGAGGCTGGTCTGTCCTTGGGGCCTCCCTCACTCATGCCCCTTCCGGTTGCCCAAAAGTGGCAGCATAGATGACGAGAGGGATGGCGGCTCTGCTGGAGCCACAGAGGAGAGGGGACAGGAGGAAGGGAAGGCGGGTTGGGGCTGAGCCAACACTGGCCGGGAGGTGTGGCTGCCCGCAGACTCGTTATGAGCCTGGAAGGACATGGGGGCGGGCCTGGGGCTCCGTGGGACCCAAGTGCTGACTGAAGATCATCCTGGCTCAGGACGGCCGTGAACAGAGCGCTTGGGAGCCCCAGCCATGGCCGGGGGGGGGGGGGGGGGGGGGAGGTCGGGAGAGAGTAAGGGTCCCAGCACACTGGCCTCCCGACAGACCCTGGGTGGACCTTCCTGTGTGGCTCTGGAAGCACAAACCAATCACATGCGGCTCTGGAGGTATTCAGGCCCAGAGGGGCCGTGCAAGGTGCCACAGAGGACAAGATCTCTCCACTCTCATCTCTCCGAGCCCCACCGGCAGGTAATTCCCTACTTGAGGCAAGTCTCTGAAATTCAGTTCCATATTCAACCATCATTTACTGAGCACAGTGGTAGGTTAAAGACGGCTGCAAATTCTTCATGCCTCACCCCATTGACAGGCAAGGCCTATTTCCCCATCCTTGAACCCGAGGCCCTGTGACTTTGTAACCAACGCAATGCAACAGCGGTAACTACCGCCTTAAGCCCTGGTGGCTCTGCTTCCTTCATCCTAGAACACTTGCTCTCAGGAAGGCTCCCTCTTGGAATCTAACCACCGTGCTGAGAGGTGCCCAGGCCACGGAGAGAGCCCCCACTGGGAGCTCCCAGCCAGCAGCCAGCCCCAGCCACCTGCCTGTATGTGAGTCAGGTGGGACATCCATCCATCCAGGCAAGTCCTCATCAGGTGACGGCAGCCCCAGGCGGTGTCATGAGTTACCCAAGAACCACCTGGCCAAGTTGCCCAGGAAAACCACAGAATTGGGAGAAAATAGAAAATGGCTGTTGTTTTAAGCCACCGCAGTTTGGGATGTTCTGTCACACGCAAGCTATGACTGAGACAAGAGCCTACTAAATGCCAAGCATAGACATGTTCTGAGTTATTGCTTTCTTTAAGCTTTGTTTTAATTTAGAGTTGTGATTAGAGTTATGAACCAATTCTAATACCCCAAAAAGGCTTAGAGCAGGAAAAAAGCTACTTACATAGTCACCAACCACCTACCTGTAACAATTTGCTATATTTGATTTCCCCCCCTTAAGTGATTTGTTGTTATAGATTTTTCAGTGTCTGTGTGTACCCCTCCCCAGTCCCATTCTCTTCCCTCCCTCCCTCCCCATCTTGATGTGGGGGTTGATCCTCCTGTTGTGTTTTATGTGTGTGTTGCTTATACCTGTGCGCGCACACACACAATCTGTAGCCTTGGTTAATCACCAATGCCACTTGCCAAGCAGTAGGCATTGGTGTCCCGTTTCACAGGTAAGGAAACTGAGGCTCAGAGAGGTGAAATGGCCTGGACCAAGGACTCCCTGATCAATGCTCCCCAAAACCCAGGGCCCCCAGCCTTGCATAGAACACACTGCATTGTAGTGGCTCTGTCTTCCCTGGGGCAAAGGGCTCAGTTTGGGGAGCAGTGATGAGCCTCTCACCTCAGGCCCCCTGTCCCAGCCACGTCTGACACAAGCTGGTTTAATGAGCGGTGTTAACATGGGCCCTGGGGGCCTGGGACAGCATCTACCTGTGCTTGCCGGGTCATAGAATGTCTCTCTGCCTCTGGGGAGCAGCCATTGGCTGGAGTCCCCCCAACCTGGGTTGAGACCTCAGCAAGCCGCACAGGGGCTGTGAGACTTTATACAAGTCACTCCGACTTTCTGAGTCTCGGTGTTGCGTCCCTAGAATGGGGTGCCGAGCACCTGCTCAGAGGCCGTGGTAAGGACCCAAAGCGAGCGCGATGTAAGCTCATTGGGACTTTGAAACAGCTGGACAGGTCGTAGCTAACGTTTGTTCTGAGCTAATTCGGTACCAGGCTCTGTTTTAGCTACTAACTTCGCCTGGCTTTTGAGGTGGGTACATTACACCTCACATTACAGAGGAGGTGACTGAGGCCCCCGATTGGACTAGAGCGTGATAGAGCCTGGGTTTCCCCATGATCCTTCACTGTTGATGAGAGTTGGTGTGAGAATGTGGCAATCTCTCCTGGGTATCCCCCTCCCTACCACCCCCCCCGCCCCTCCCAGTCAAAATCAGGGGCTGTCCACGTGTGAAATACAGGAAAAAATAGCCCCGAGAAAGCGCAGGTCTTTGCACTGAGCAGAAAAAGTAGCATCTGTCAGCAGATGGAAAGTCACAAGAATCAAAGGCCACTTCATCAAAATTAAAAACTTCAAAAGATACCATTTTAAGAGAATGAAAAGCTATGCCACTCTGGGAGAATGCATTTGACAATCATGTATCTGATAAGGGACCGGATGTATAAAGAACTTAAAATTCAATAACAATAACCCAATTACACATTTAGATTTAAATACAACATTAAAGATTAGCATAGACATTTTACCAAAGAAGATATACAAATGGTCAAGGGGCACATGGAAAGAAGCTCACATCCTCGGTCCTTAGGGAAATGCAAATGAAAACCACAGGAGATGCTGCTTCGCAAGCACACGTGTGGCTTGGAATCAAAAAAGGGAAAAAACCAAATGTCAGTGCGGATGTGGAGAAATGCTTATGTGGCTGCTGGGAGTGAAAAGCAACGCAGCCACTTTGAAAAACAGCTGGACAGATTCTTAAAACGTTAAACGTTTATTTACCATATATCCTAGCAATTCCATGTCTCGGTACCTACCCAAGAGTAATGAAAATATATGTGCATACAAAGACTTGTACAGGAATGTTCCTAGCACTTCTATTCTAGGTGGAAATGACTCAAATGTTCATCAGCTGATGAATGGAGAAACAAACTGAGGTCTAACCATACTCCTGGACTATTACTCAGCCATAAGAAGAAAGGATACACCTCAAGAACGTTACACTCAATGCAAGAAGCCAGACACAAAAGGGCACAAACTGCATGAGTCCATTTGTATGAAATGCCCAGGACAGGCAAATGTATAGAGACTGGGATCAGATTGGGGGTTGCCAAGGGCTGGGGCTGGGAATGAGGAGGGATCTGTAAATTGACTACAGATTATCGAATTGTGCACTTAAAACAGGTGGATTTTATGGTATGTAAGTTGCATTTCACAAAGCCTGTAAAATCACAACAACAACAACAATGGCTGCCATGGAAACACTTCCAGAGAGTGAGAGGCCACGAGAGCAAAGGGAGGAAGTGGCCCCTCCCCCAGGGGCAGGGGGGCGGGCACTAGAATGACCAGGTGGCCAGACGATGCTGCAACAACCCCTGCAGCCAGGGCGGAGGCTGTTCAGACTCCGGGGCATTTGGAAAGAAAGGGGGTGGATGGCTGCTCAGCAGCATGCAGGCTGGGTCTGCAGCAGGAAAAAAAGTCTGGAAACTTGGAGGGGGGGGGGGCGTGCAGAACAGCGGCAGAGAGTAGGCCCGAGGGCAAAGGTCCTAAAAAAGAACAGGCTGAGAGGGGGCAGAGACTAGAAGGAAGGCAAAGGGTGGAAGCAACCAGAGAGGGAAGGAAAAGGAAGTGGGGAAACTGAGGGAAAAGGAGCCTTCCCCAGCTGCCCGGGAGAGCACCACATCACGCAGATGAGGAAAGTCAGACTAACAGGCAGGCTGGCCAGCCCAGGGCCCCCAGACGTCCCGCTTTTGGTGTGACAGTCCCAATTTTTAACAATTTTCCCACATCCCGCGGCATTTTTTAAAAGTCCTGATTTTTGGAATTCTTTAAAACGCTGTGGGACGCGGGACAAATTGTTAAAACTCGGGACTGTCCCGCCAAAAGCGGGACGTCTGGTCACCGCATGTGTGGGACCAGGAGTGAAGTCACATGATTCCCATCCCACACTTGTGATGGTGAAGAGCCGTTCATTCGTTCCTTACTGAGCATTTGCACAGTCAGATGCTGGCAGTTTGGGGAACCGACCAAGACCCTGCTTCATGGAGCCTGCAGGCCAGCAGGGCAGAGAGCCTAGCATATAGGATGGTAAGCATAATGGGGGTTGTAGATTAGAAGCAAAGGCCGCGTGGGAGAGGCAGATGGCAGGGTTCAGGGACAAGGTGGCTCTGAGGGAAGGTGCAGGATGAGAGCGACAGCAGGGCAGTCCTGCCTGGAAGCCTTGAAGGAGGCCGGGGAGAGGTGCTGAGAAGGTGAGGGCTCCAGGGTGTGGGCCAGGGCTGGAGTCAGAGGCAGCCAGACCAGTGGGCTTCTAGGATCCTGCTCAGGAACCTGGACTCTGACAATGGCTGGAGCTGGTCATCCAGGCGTTTTTTAGCAGGGGAGTGGCCGGACCAGAGAAAGGCATGCAGGAAAGCTGGCTCCACGGCCTCAGGGCCGCGGCCCCCGGAGGCGGACCTGCCCGGCTCTGCGGGCTCTCAGATTGTTCCAGGAACAAAAACAGAAAAGGTTGCTCTGCAATAAGCACTTTATGCCCTAATAGAAATGTTCAATACTTGCATTAGAAAGGGAGAAGAGCCTGGCCCATGTGGCTCAATGGGTGAGCATATCGACCTATGAACCAGGAGGTCATGGTTCGATTCCTGGTCACGGCACATGCCCAGGTTGTGGGCTCGATGCCCAGTGTGGGGAGTGCAGGAGGCAGCCAATCAATGTTTCTCTGTCATTGGTCTTTTCTACCTCTCCCTCTCCCTTCCTCTCTGAAATCAATAAGAATATATTTAAAAATGTAACAAAGGAAAACAACATGGTTGTGCCTTTGCACCAGACACAGAGCTGCCGGCTGCCTGCAGGGGAGGCAGGGAGGCCCTGGGGGACTTTATCCCCTGGTCTCTTCTGAAGCTTGAGTCAGGAGAATGGATTGCCCAGCCCAAAAGTTAAATTAAAAAAGAAATCCACCGGTCCCCAAATATAGAGAAAGCCTGCAACACAGAAGCTAACGGAAGTTTACTGAGGACATCGAAATGTTCTTTGTCGTTAACGTCAGCCTTCACAACGCTTCAGTACCTTTGAAAACACATTGAGGTTTAGCTTCCTTCCCAAGCATTCCTCTGACTATGCATGACTGCTGAGCACTCAAAACCAACGTTAAATTTAATAAGTCACTTACTGGCCAAATAATTTCAAATGAAAAATTATAAGAATTCTTTTTTCAAATGTTTCTAAACCAGTGGTGCTTAATGGTGGGTTTGGGTGGGATTTTCATGTGTGCAGGGCTCTGGGGCGGGACCTCCGGAGGCAGGAGAGTCAGAGCCCCAATCTGGGTTGGGGGTGAGGTGGGGAGTGTGGAGAGCTGGGGGAGTTCCTGAGAGGCGGGGAGGAAGCAGTGGGATGTGTGGGGCAGGAGCAGTCAAGAACGGCTCCCTGTCTGTGCTTCCTGAAACCCAAGGGTAAGTTTACCTCGTTGAATTAATTTAGATTGTGCCAAATTCAGGGAAATAGCAGACCTTGGAACCATCTGGAAGACAAAAAGATTGGTCCTTTGTGATCTGTACGGGAGTTATTGCTTTTTTAAAAAAAATATACATTTTTACTGATTTCAGAGAGGAAGGGATAGAAACACATCAATGACAGAGAATCACTGATGGCTGCCTCCTGCACCCACTACTGGGGATCTAGCCCACAACCCAGGCACGTGTCCTTGACCAGAATTGAACCTGAGACCCTTCAATCCGTAGGCTGACTGACACTCTATTCACTGAGCCAAACCAGCTAGGGCAAGTTATTGCTTTTGATAGGCATTCTTGTTCACGTACCAATGTGTTCTTATAAGGGCAGAAATGCCATTTATTTACTAGCCTGTTTGGGGCCCGGCCAGTGTCTCGGTGGTTGAGCATCAACGACCCATAAACCAAGAGGTCCTTCGTTTGATTCCTGTCAGGACACATGCCCGGGTTCCAGGCTTAATCCCTAGTGTGGGGCGTGTGGGAGACAGCTGATCCATGATTCTCTCTCATCAATGTTTCTATCTCTCTATCCTTCTCCCTTTCTCTCTCCAAATAAAAAGACTTTTTTTTTAAAAAAAAACAAGAGAGCATGTTTTGGGACCTCACCTGTCCCCATCCCAAAGCCCCGTGCTAAAGACCACCCAGGGCTCAGAGGCAAGATCTGGTCCAAACCTCTGTATTTATTTTACACCTACTTGAATAAACCTGGCTTTTCCAGCTCAGCTTAGTAGAGTCATTCAAAGGGGATCTGGATGGGCCTGCATGGACAGGAGGTCAGGAGGGATGGGGAGGGAGGCAGAGGCAGCTGGAAGCACTGGCTGATGAGGAGCCTGGCACTAGATCAGGACAAGGGAGACCTGTGAAAAGCAGACCCAGAACCCGGAAAGTGTGGCTACTGGGGACAGTGGTGGAGGGACCGTCCTCCATGTTTAAGAGTACCTGAGGGGGGGGAGGGGCGTGTGCCCCGGGAGAGCCGTTTGCCCCAGGGGGCCGTGTGCCCTGGGTGAGCCGTGTGTGGGGGGGGGCGGGGACCGTGTGTCCCGGGAAGCCACGTGCCCTGGGGGAGACATGTGCCCCAGGAGAGCCATGTGCCCTGGGGAAGCAGTGGGACCTGGGGGTGGGGGCGGTGTGAACCAGAGGAGGAGCGGATTCTATTCTCAGGAGTGGTCCTGAGATAGTCACCATAAAACAAGTAGATTGTCAAATGACAGCGGGGAGGGGAAGGAGACCTGGAGGGAGATAAGAGAACAACCGAAGGACTGGTATGCATGAATATAAGTACAACCAACGAACACAGAACTCTGGGGAGGGAGGGCATGAATGGGAGGTTGGGGGGGGGGGGGCAATGGTAAGCTATGTACACATATAATACCTTAATAAATTAAAAAAAAAAAGAGTACCTGAGGGCTTTGCCATTCAATGGCCCAGCCTCATACCTAATGATCATTATTTGTCACAGAGAAAAAAGATAAATGCTGTTGTTAAATGCTCCCCATATGAAACTATTACAATATGTTAAACCATTGTGCCTAAAGGGGTAAGATTCAGTTATCAGAAACCTTAAGTGAAATATATTTCTTCCCAAAGATTACATACGGGTACATTTCTGCACATCTTTCTTTGGAAAGAGAGGGGAGTTCCCAGGCAATTCAGACCATCTACTAGGGATCACTCCGCAGGAGGCTGTGGATGAGAGGCCCGAGAGCGCTTTTTTTCCAAGCCTTGCCTGGTTCAGCTGCCTGACTGGCAGCTTCAAAGTTAACCTTTTGCAAGGCATCAAAGCGGGTGCTGTGGGGTGCAGGGCCTAGGCACTGTGCCCGGGGACCAAGCACCCTTGGCATTCTTCTCAGAGCAGCTGGCTCACATCCCTCTACAGTGTGGCCCTGGCCTCCCGTGGGCTCTGAATGCACGTAGAGGGACAGTGCCAGCAGGGTTGAGCTGGGAGAGGGCTGAGGGTGCTCTCTAGACCCCAAGGACATCCTTTCCCTGGTATATGGGGGGCTTTCTGCGAGGCCCTGCTGGGGGGGGGGGGGCTGGCCTGGCAGACAACCAGCTTCCCTCCGTGGGCCATGCACTCCCTCACTCCCTCTGGGGCAGAAGAAGGGAGGAGATGAGGGTGTTAAGGTTGTTATGGAAGGGACCAGCTTCTCTGCACGGCCTGAGAATGACAGGAGTAGAGCCAGAGGGACTCAGACACACAGCAGTCCTCCTGTTCTCAAGCATCATTCATTCATTCATTCATTCATTCAACTTTCCCCGGGCACCTGCCACAAGGCACCGGCCGACCTGGCAAAGTCTAGGGTTGCACCATCCAACTGAAATCTAATCTGAGTCACAGGTGCCATTTATGATCTCCTAGGAGCCTTATTACAAAAGTAAAAAGAAACAGGCAAAAGATCGCTTACATTCTTTTTTTTTCTTCCATACTAAGTCTTCCAAAGCTGGTGTGTATTTGCACTTAGAGCACGTCTTGAATCAGACCAGCCACATTTCATGCCCCCAGGAGCCACATGTGGCTGTCAGCTGCCATATCAGACAGCACTGATCTAGAGCAGTGTTTCCCAAAGTGTGGTACGCATACCCTCAGAGGTAAGAGTTTGGTGGGTACGCGTTGCACCGGAGTTTGGTGGGGATATGCACTGCACCGTGCTTAGTTGCGCCTAATTCTACGTTCTTATGAGTCAAGTCAAGACAGTCTTGTGAGGTGTGAGATGGACTGGTGTGCAAATAAATGTTATTTATAATATAACTTTTATTTATATTTTATTATGAATAATTTTATTTTTTGTTTATTATTATTTGTGTATGTACCAAAAAATAAAAAATAAAAATATTTTGATTGTTATTAAAATACATCCATTTTTTTTTGACGAGGGGTACTCAGCGTTACGAAAATTATAGAAGGGTACACATAGGTCAAAAGTTTGGGAAACACTGATCTAGAGAAACTCCCATTCCCCTTACTGGAGGGGAACATTGCCTACCACGGGGTTGGGCAAACATGTAAGCAGCCAGTTATGTACATCGGAGCCAGATGGGCACTAAGGGTTCCAGAGTGATTCGGTCTGTCTAGAGTTTACCATGTAGACTTTGTGACTTGGTGACTAAACGCTTTGTCACTTGGTACCCCTGCACGGTGCCTGGCGAGCATTTAATGAACTGACCACAGGGAGATGTCTATCAGACTGGAAACTTGTAAGTGCTGGTCCTGGCCAGAGAGCTGAGAACCCTCTCCGTGCTTGTGGAGTGGAAGGGAAACTCCCGGGGGGGGGGGGGGGGCAACCTGGCAACATCCAAGGAAGCTTGTGCCCTGCCACCCACTGATGGATGCGTCTCCCAGAAACCCGGGCATGTGAGATGAGGAGACGGCATGAGCGTGTTCACTGTAGCATTTTGGGTAAATGCTCGAACTTGGAAATGCTCTGTTTTTCAGAAGAATGAATAGACAATCTGTGGCATATTATCATGACCTACTCACTCAATGGAAAACCATACAGCAGCCAACATAAAAGAACTAGATCTACGTGTATCCACCTGGGAAAACTCAAAAGCTTATTGAGCGGCGGAAAAGCAAAATTACATGGCACGACAGCGATCTGAACATTTGAAAGAAGACAAAGCAGTTTCTAAACCCTGTAGAACTCTGAGAGGCTTCAGAGGAGTGGGTGATTCTGGGGGAGGTGGACAAAGGAAGCATGATCTCAACATTTTATCTCTTCGAAACTTCCGCAAATACGGCAAAAGGCTAATCCACGGTAAGTATTTGTAATGAGTGCATGTTAAGGTGTTCTCTGTACTTTTCTACATTTGAGCTATTTCATAATAGAAAAAATCAGAACTCCTCTGAATTAAAAATAGGAATTAATGAACAGCCCGAGAAAGTCACCTATCCTTTCTGTGCTGCAGCTTCCGCCTCTGAAATATGGGATAATAATACCTATGTCATTGAGTTGACGTGGGGCAAAAAAATGTGGCTATTTTTTCATGACCAGCGTCTGGTAATAGGAGTCCTTAATCAATAATTGTCGTGAATATTTATTGAGTGCTTACTATGTGCTGGACATAAACGAACTAACTTACTGACAAGTACAAAAGGCATCCTTATCTCCATTTTACAGATGAAGTTGCCCAGCAATACCAGTTGGTAAGTGGAGGACCCGGGATCTGAGCTCAGCCAGCCAGGCTCACAACTGGCATTCTGACCCCCTTCCGTATATGGAATCAGTGCTGTATCTCTTTCCTTTCCTGGAGACCGAAAATCATTTTTCAAGTCCGCAGTGCAAATCACTCCCCAGTGCTCGGGGCCCAGTGTAGCCCTGGGAGAGGCAGCTGGTGCCTGCTCTGGCTGCGGACAGCTTGCCATGGACCAGCCCATCTGGAAAACCAAAGTGCTACCCGCTCACTTTAGGCCCTTCTCCGCCCCCCCCCCCCCGCCCCCCCAATGCACCAGCTTATTAAATGCTGCTGAGGCCTCGGCCACCAGCAGTCTCATCTTTAAATCCCCAGCTACAAATATATCCAGTGGGGGTGGGCACAGAAGGGGGAGTTCTGAAACTTTTATCTGCCTTCAAGTTGCCCCGGGACCCGAGAGAGCAGCTCACCTCCCAGGAAGGCCTGGCAGCCTCAGCGGGGGGGTGAAGGGGGTCACGGCTCCCTTCTTGCAGCCTGAAGACAAAACCGAGTGCTCGGAATTTCCTTTGGCAGCGGGCTCCACTCTTGGAGCAAATGAATTGTGCCACCGATGAATGCCATGTTCCCCGGGGCACTGGCACTCAGCAGTGAGAAGAAAATGAACTTTCTTTTCTGCATGCCATTTAATTTCAATATCTCATTTAATTTAAACTGGAGTGACTCACACTGGACTGTGGTTGCTGAGGGTTTGGGGGGGGGGCGGGTGGAAGGAAGCAGCTCTGCCACTTCTTTCTCTAGTATAAACTCTGTAATCTTTACACATTAAAAAAAACGCACACAAAAAAAAACCCAGGGGAGTTTACGAAAGAAAATAACGATACCATTTTTATGATTCAGGAAAGGAGGTATAGAAAAGTGCTGGGCACACAGCTGAGGTTAAATATCGCTGAGAAGTCAAATGGCAAGTACAAAAAGAGAGGGCCCTCCCCGAGCCTCTGGAGGCAGCAGGGACCGGGCTGCCCTCCCTCCACGTCCTGTGAGGGGGCCCCGCAAGGCTCCTGGCAGCCCCCCTCTTACCTCTAGGAGAAGAGATCAGTGGCCGCCTGGCATCTCAGCCCCGGGAGAGTCGCTCGCTCCTCTGGGGTGGCCATCTGGGCTGTGGCTGCTCCCCGTCCCCTGCTGGCCGGACTCTCTCCTGACTCTGCCCATTTGGACTAAATGCCTGCCCTTTGCAGAGAAGGGAAATTATCTGTAAGCTCAGGCCTTCCAATGGCCCCCGTGGCTTTCGAAGCTTACTCTGTGCCATTAATCCCTGGCTCATTCCCCCAGTTCTGGCCTTGAGGATAGAGAGACGGACCAACTGGAGCCCATGCCGAGGACGGAAGCCACGTGGCGAAGGGAATCAAACCGTGACAGGGGAGGAAGGGCGTGAGCATTTCTAAAGGCTCTCCTGGGACTCCCACTGGGCCTTCGTGGGGGAGTTCCAGGAAATGGTTTATCTATAGCAGAGGGGGAAATTTCTGGCAGTCAGAACTGGGGGTGCGGGGCCTCAAGACCCTCGAGTTCCCCGAGTGTGGGTGTGTCAGGCCTGTGACGCCTGCCACACCTGGTTTATGGGAGGGTTGACCTGGGTGACTCTGAGAGCCTGGGAGGGCGGTTTCCGGGCTCCAGATCACCTTGCACAGACTCCCCCGGTGAGCAGCTGCCTGTGTCGTGGGGGGGGGGGGGGGGGGAGAAGACCTTTGTTCGCTGCCGCAGGACAGGTGCCCCCGTCATGGTGGGGGGACCGGGTATTGTGCTCACGTGAAGCCCATGCGAGATGGCAGGCAAGCAGCCCTAGAGCAAGAGCAACCCCGGCCTGAGGACTTCCCACTGAAACAGGCCAGACAGGCAGCGCATGTGAGCGCGTGGATAATGTGGGTAGAGAGAGCTACAAGGTCTGCCCACGGGCCTGGCGCTGTGGTTGGCGGTGAGACCAGCCGGGCAGAGACTGGGATTTCCAGCAAGCGGACAAGAACCAAGTCAGCCACGGCGAGGACGCCTGCTCGGACCTGTGAGGAGCACCGAATTCACTCACTCGGCAGTTCTGGAAGGGGAGACGAGGCTCGCCAGGGCAGGGAGTATCCGGCCTCTTTTCACAGCACCTCAGTTCCCCTTCTGCCACTTAACTCCGGAGGCTTTTGGGGTTCAAATGGAAGCATCACTAAAAGATTCAACTCTGACCCTCCTCACAAGTAAAGAATGTGGTTGGAATTAAAGCCAGCAGCGGACCCTGGAAGGCACAGGAAGTGGAGTTGGGCATAGGAGGTTGTGGGCTGGCTGAGTCCTACCCCCGCCCCCCATGCCTAGACACCATCTCTGGAAGAAGCAGGGCCTTGCCTTCTGCAGCACGGGTCAGATCAGACTAGAGAGGAGTGAACTCGGGGTTCTCCCCGCCGAGAGTCTGTGCGAGGACCGTATTCAGCCCAGTGCACTCTGCCACCGTTGTGGGACGACCTTAGTGACTTTTTCTTCCCCGAGTGTCTTTAGGCTGCCAATGGCCGACCTTGGCCTCTAGCCATTGACCACCCATTCTGTTAAAACAGCTGTTCTAAAGGACAGGAGCTGGAGGCAGATTGGAACCAGGGCTCCTGCAGTAACTGAGGGAGTTTCCAAGGCACAGCTGGAAGCCAGGAGGGGGAATGGTCACGGTGTCCTGACTTCTAGAATCGTCACCTCATGCATCAACGTGCCCAGGACAGTCCCAGTGCCAGCCCAGCTCAGCTGCTGCTCTCATCCTCTGCTGAGGGTGGAAATGGTGCAGGTGAAGGCAGCCTGTCACATGGGCAGGTACGGCCTGTCAGGACCATCTGACTCAAACCTCAGCTTCTTTCACTCTCAGCTGGGTGTCCATCCCAGGAGCCCTGCCCCAGCAGTTTGGGGCCGAGTATTGGATATCACTGCAGGCCTGGTCAACCCCCGCTCAGCTTGCCAACTGGTGATTGAGTGTACTTCCTGGGCACACTGAAGGGAGGAGGGCCTGCTGTTTGGGGGTTTTGTATCCTGCCCTTTGGGTTGGTAGATGGCCGGGTCTGTCCCAGGAAAAGGCTCTGTGGCCTCACCTTTTCTTTAGTTGACGGGGTAGGCTTCCCCTGCCCTGGCACAATGGCAGGTTCTGGCTAAGGAAGGCTACGTATGCCACCACAAGACCATGGTTCTCCTGGCCTTGCTGCACGGGGTGGGGGCGGTTGATGTCAAGTCTCATCCCTCTGAGGGGTGGAGAAGCAAGCTGTGATGCAGCGGGACTCAACCAGTTGTCAGTCTGAGGTGCTCCTTCCCCAGTGACTCAGCAAACTGGCTCCTCACAGCTGAACTGCCTGGGGTGCTGGGGAGGTCTTGCCCCAGCTGACAGCTCCCTGAGGAGAGGGGACAATAAATGACAAGATTTATTCAGCTCCAGGGTTAGCTGGTGACCCTCAATCTCTTATCCAGATCGGCCCAAAGACAATGAGGCAGTCAGCCAGGCTCCGCGAGGGGGACATTTCTAAGTCCTTTCCCTGTGGTTTCCTCTGGAGGATCTGGGGTGGGGCTGGGGGTCTGTTTGTGACAGGGGCCCCCGAGGTGGTTCAATAAGTGGGACCTAGCACAGGCAGTTTCACAGGAGATACTAGGCAGGTTGGGAAGAGTGTAGGGGAGGGAGGGAGGATGTGCTCTTAAATCCCCAGGGTTCTCTAATTATAGGGAGCTTCTTGGTCATCAGCAGGGAGGAGGGACCACTTCCTTTTCCTGATTCACTGTAGACACTTTTGTCCCTTCCTAAATGCCCCTTCCCCTGCTCCATGGAGCCTGTGCAGGTAGCACACATACTTCCTCCATGCCAGACATGGGATACCCAGCCTGGTGTGCCCATCTCTGTGCCTCTACTGCCCCAAACACAGGGCTAAGTAATGGAAGGGCAGTGAGTCAGTTGGGTTAGAGGTTGCAGGGATGAGGGTGGGGGACCAGTTCCCAGCACCCACCTCCCAATCTTCCTGCAGGCTTAGGAAGGAATGGGGTTCACAGAAGAATGATCTAGGCAGACTTTTTGACTCGAGGGCCACAATGGGTTCTTAAACTGGACCGGAGGGCCGGAACAAAAGCAACCTGACCATGCTGGCACTCTCATCTTGGGCTGCTGGTGAAGGAGCGGAGGGGAGAGCAAGAGAACCCTCCGCTCTTTCGGCTCCTCGGGCCAGATAGAACAGCCGAACGGGCCGGATTAGGCCCACGGGCTGTAGTTTGCCCACGGCTGATCTAGGCCGTGCCCTCATGGGGTTTGTCTCATTAGTGGGTATCTTGGAAAACACATTTGGGAAGGAAACCAAGGGACCCCTTGTCGAAAACAGAAAAATACCCAGCTGAATCTTAACATCCTTTGGGCCCTGGGCTTCTTCCCATCTATTTGCTCTACTGGTCTCCCAACCAAAACACACTCTCCTCCTTCCTGCTGCTGGCCTGCCTCAGCTCCCCCCTGCCCAGATGTGAATGGCAGCTTGGTGTGTGGCTGCATCTGGGGGTGCACCAGCTCACACTGATAACCACTCTCATACCATCCCTCCAGGATAATCCCATAATGCTTGGAGGAACAGCACCTTCCTCCCAGGGCTCCAGCTGTGAAGAGCCTGCTATAAAGGCACCCTGGGTCTCCGTGGAGTTTGAGGACTCCTCTTAGCCCAGAAGTAATTTGGCAGAGAGCTTACCTGACCTCGGGGCAGCCATTTTATCAGCAGGATCTACAAATGGTTTTTGAGCTCCTCAGAAGGCAGGCAGTGAGTAAATTCCAGGAATTATAGGCGATTAGCAGAACAATTCCACTCCAGAAGGTCTAGCTCTGAGCTGCAGGGCAGGACCAGGTGGAGGCCTGGTGGTAGAGGTGGCAGGCCACATCAATAGAAATATTCCTGAAAGTCTGCAGGGGGAATAGTCTTAAGTAGGCTAGGAGAAGCCCACAGCTAAGATCCTCAAAGCCAAAGTTGTTACTATTTGCCTAGCTAGATATGAAAGCTGTTTCAAGAATGCCCTGCCCAGCCAAAACTGGTTTGGCTCAGTGGATAGAGCGTCGGTCTGCGGACTGAAAGGTCCCAGGTTCAATTCTGGTCAAGGGCATGTACATTGGTTGCGGGCACATCTCCAGTAGGGGGTGTGCAGGAGGCAGCTGGTCGATGATTCTCTCTCATCGATGTTTCTAGCTCTCTATCCCTCTTCCCTCCTCTCTGTGAAAAATCAATAAAGTACCGTATTTGCCGGCGTATAAGACGATTTTTTGGCCCTGAAAAATACGTATTTGCCGGCGTATAAGAGACTGGGCGTATAAGACGACCCCCTAACATTTCCACTAAAAAATACAGAGTTTGTTATATACTGGCCATATAAGACTACCCCTCACTTGGAGGCATATTTTTCAGGGCCAAAAAGTCGTCTTATACGCCGGCAAATACGGTATATTAAAAAACATAATTAAAAAAAGAAAAAAAAAAAAAGAATGCCCTGCCCAGCCATAGCCGGTTTGCCTCAGGGCATAGAGCATTGGACTGAAGAGTCCCAGCTTCGATTCCAGTCAAGGGCACATGACTGAATTGCATGCTTTATCCCCAGTAGGGGGCGTGCAGGAGGCAGCTGATCAATGATTCTCTCATCATTAATGTTTCTCTTTCCCCTACCCAGTATTCTTAAGAGTTATGGAGGCTGCTTTCTTTGGATGTATTCTGACAATATGTGAGTCAAGTAAGTGTGTGACATTGTCCTGAGGTATGCAGGATGTCTGGAATGTGCACATGCAGGGAATTCTGCTTCTTGACATTTTCTTCCCATTAAAAAACAGACTCTCACCCAGCCACTGCGGCTCAGTGGTTGAGCATTGACCCATGAACCAGAAGGTCATGATTCCATTCAGTAAGGGAATTTACCCAGGTTTCTGAGCTTGATTCCCAGTAGAGGGCATGCAGGGACAGCTGATCAATGATTCTCTCTCACCATTGATGTTTCTGTCTCTCTCTCTGAATTTAGTAAAAACAATAAAACAAACAAAAAACAAACTTTCAGGTTTTCAATTTGCATCTTTTTGATGACATTAGTTGAGCACATTTTCATATGCTTATTGGCCATTTGAGCATCTCCTTTTGGGAGGTGCCTGATCAATTTATTTTTAAATTGACCTTTAGGTAGAAAGAAACCAAGATGGCAGCATACGTAAATGCCTAACTGCAGACTCGCACAACAATTTCAAAAATACAACTAAAATACAAAATGGACATTATCCAGAACTATAGACTGACTGAAAATTCTACAACTAGAAGGAAAGAGAAAGCCAGAAGGAAAATAAGAGGAGCTGTAAAAGCCTAAGGTACGGAGACATGGTGTGCACGTGGGGAGAGAACTGAGCTGGAGAGGAGGGGGCAACTGAGTGCCTGGCTGGCGTTCCCTAGCGGGAAAGAGATAAAAGCTCTGGACTGTGCTGAATCTCAGTTCCTACTGCACTGAATCCCAGTTCTGGGCGAGACCCTGGGGACCCAGGCTCATAGAGAGGGAATATAGGCTGTAAGGAGGAAACTCAGGGGGAGTGGCAAAAGGGAGAGTCCTGGAGGCACGCACATTACAGAGGATGGACTGTTGACTGTGCTGCTAGATTGCCCTAGTGGGAAGGAGACAAAAGCTCCGGACTGCACCGAACCCCACTTACAAACTGCACTGAACCCCAGTTTCAGGCTCACTGGGGGAGAGACTAGACTGTCTGACAGCGGGCTAAATTCAAGGGCACCTTTTTTTCTTTCTTTAAAAAAAAATATATTTTATTGATTTTTTACAGAGAGAAAGGGAGAGAGATCGAGAGTTGGAAACACTGATGAGAGAGAGTCATTGATCAGCTGCCTCTTGCACACCTCCCACCGGGGATGTGCCCGCAACCAAGGTACATGCCCTTGACCGGAATCGAACCTGGGACCCTTCAGTCTGCAGGCCGATGCTCTATCCACTGAGCCAAACCGGTTTCGGCCAGCACCTTTCTTTCAGAGGTGCTTGCAGTGAGTACCAAAGGACACTGAGGAACACTGAAACTCAGGAACCTCATAGGGCGGGGCTGACGGGAAGCCAGGGCTGTAGGCTCTATCCTGATACTCTGCCCATCCAAGCTGAGCACAGAGACTTTTGCAATTTTCCAAGTCTAGTCGAAGAAGGCTGTCTCCCAGCATAGACACAGCTGATCCCCACAGCCAATTGGCTTGGAGGCCAGTTCCTTCCAGTGATACCAACAACAATCAAGACTTAACTACAATAAGGCTATACACACAGTCCACAAAGGGGTGCACCAAGAGTGTCCACCTCAGGTACCTGGGAGGCTGACCCATTTTAGCACACAAAGCCACCCTACCAACTGAAAATGCTGAGACAAGGAAACAGATCACAAACGAAAGAAATGGAGGACAACAAGCGACTGGATATAGAGTTCAAAACCACGGTTATAAGGTTGTTCAAGAATTTCCTAGAAAAGGCAGATAAATAAATGAGACCTATGAGGATATGAAAAGGGATCAACTAGAAATAAAGAAAATATTGTCTGAAACAAAAAATATTATACAGAGTCCTAAAAACAGAATGGAAGATTGCAAGAATGAAGTCAAAGATTTGGTACATAAAGAGCCAGAAGACACTCCTCCACAGAAGCAAGAAGACAAGATATTCCAGAAAGCTGAAGATAATGTAAGAAACCTCTGGGACAACTTCAAGTGAACCAACATCAGAATTATGGGGGTCCCAGAAGAAGAGAGAGAGCAAGAAACCAAAAACATATTGTAAGAAATGATGACAGAAAACTTTCCCCACCCTGGGAAAGAATTAGACTTATAAGTCCAGGAAGCACACAGAACCCCAAACAAAAGGAATCCAAAGAGGACCACACCAAGACACATCATGATTAAAATTCTAAGAGCAAAAGACAAAGAGAGAATATTAAAAGCAGCAAGAGAAAAGCAGGAAGTTACCTATAAAAGAGCATCCATACAATTGTCAGCTGATTTCTCAACAGAAACCATGCAGGCCAGACGCGAATGGTAAGAAATATTCAAGATGATGAATAGCAAGAACCTACAGCCAAAAATACTCTACCTAGCAAAGCTATCACTCAGAATCGAAGGCCAGATAAAGAGCTTCACAAATAAAAAAAAGCTAAGAATTCATCACCGCCAAACCAGAATTATATGGATTGCTGAAGTGGGTTCTTTAGGAAGAGGAAGAAGATAAAGATAGAAATTATGAACAACAAATACGTAACTATCAACAAGTGAATCTGAAAATCAAGGGAATTAAAAAATCATGATGAATGATATTAACTGTTGAATATAATAGAATCAGAGGTATGGAAGGGAAGTGAACTAATGATTCTCAGGGAAATGGGAGTGGGGGGTGTGGGAAGAGACTGAACATAAACTGTGCACCTATGGATGAAGACAATGGGGGGTGGGGAAAGGGCAGATGGTGGGGTGGGAACCTGGTGGAGGGGAGCAATTGAGGGAAAAAAATGAGGAACATTTGTAATAATATGAACAATAAAGACTTATTTTTAAAAAAAATTGACCTGTAATTTTAAATAGTTAGATATTTTGGATGTGTTTTTTTTTTTTTTTTTAGGTATTGTGATTTTAATGCAGTATAATTTATTGTTTGTGTCTTGTTTAAAAATTTTTGCCAAGCCCTGGTTGGTTTGGCACCGTGGATAGAGCATTAGCCTGTGAACTGAAAAGTCCCAGGTTCAATTCCAGTCAATCCCTAAAGTGGGGATGATTCTCTATCATCATTGATATTTCTATCTCTCCCTCTCCGAAATCAATTAAAAAAATTAAATTTGCCAAGCCCAATGTCATGAATACATTTTTCTGTTATTTCCTGGAAGCTTTATCATTTTACTTTTTATATTTTGGCCAATAACCTATAAGATACCATTAATTATCAAAATGTCTAAAATTAAAAAGACTGATAAAGTGTTGGGTGAAGATATGGAGAAATTGGAGCTCTCACAAGTGACACTATATTCTAAAAAGTTGAACAGACACTCCTCAACTGGTTCACATATACATAAAACCCTAAAAGAACTGTGCATGAAAAAGCATATACAAGAATGTGAACCACAGTAATATTGGTATCAGCCTCCCCAACTGAGCACAAAAGTCAGGAGACTTTGGCTAGAAAATAAATGATTTTATTCAGGTTTTTAGGGTTTGTAAATCATAAACACAAGATTTATGATTTACAAAATATCCAGCATGTTCTGAAGAAAAACTGAGAGTTCTTATAGTAAAAAGTATGCTCTTAAGAAGAATCAGTCCCACATTATTTTTTAAAAATATATTTTTATTGATTTTAGAGAGGGAGAAACATCAATAATGAGAATCATTGATCAGCTGCCTCCTAACTGGGGATCAAGCTCACAAATTGGGCATATGCCCTGACCAGGAATTGAATGACCTCTTGGTTCATGATCAACCATTGAGCCACACCAGCAGCGCTGGTCCCACAAACCCCTGGATTGGTCCAAGATGGTGATCCTAGATGACTGGTGTTCTGGACCTGTGACCATTCTTTCCCAAGTTCCTCAGGGGTAATCAAGGTTATCTAGAAATTGTCCTTACTTTTCCATGTTTAGTATCCTGTTCTATTTATCTGAGGTTCAAAAGCTTAAATTTCAGGCCAAAGCAAGAGATGATTCCTCCGACTCAGCTACTTGATTTTAGTAATTTGGCAGCTTGACTGTAGTGACTCCTCTGTATTTCTTACACTCATTCCTCAATATCACAGGCTGGGAAGGCCATACAAATAAAAGCAAGAAACGTAAGTTGCTGTTTTCATTTACTCACTTATTCATTCAATAGATGTTCACTGAATGTTTGCTAGCACTTGTCAGTCTGGCCAGTAGTAGGTTCTGGAATTGTTAAAACATCAGCAGTTATGAACTTTTGTCAGTGCAGGCCCAATACATCCTATTAAGACCCTGTGGCCTTTCTGACATCACTGCATGTAGGTGTTACCACTCTCTTTTTTCAGACAAGACATAGTAGGTAATTCCCACAACCCCAAAACTAGAATATGGCAAAGCTGGGCTTCACACCTGGCACTCCGACTAATCACTACCACACCTCCTCCTATTAGTTGCTACTAGACACCACGGCAGCATTTGGACTTATCAAGCAAGAAATGAAGCACTGCTGGGGCAACAGGACGATTCTTTTTTTTAAAAAAATAATATATTAAAAAAATTTTTTATTGATTTTTTTACAGAGAGGAAGAGAGAGGGATAGAGTTAGAAACATCGACCAGCTGCCTCTTGCACACCCCCTGCTGGGGATGTGCCCACAACCAAGGTACATGCCCTTGACCGGAATCGAACCTGGGACCTTTCAGTCCGCAGACTGACACTCTATCCACTGAGCCAAACCGGTTTCGGCCAGGAAGATTCTTTTTTGAGAACATACAATCCTTCTTTAGTAATGAAGTAGGAAACCTGGAGTGCATTAAATGCGGCCCATTTTAGGTTTTCATCTAATCCTCAGTGCTTGGGGAGTATCAAAGGCCCTTGGCAAACTCAGCAAGTCTCCTGCCTTGGGGCAGACACCCCATGAAGCCTTGCCCATAAACGTTGACAATATTCTGAAATTCAATCATTTACAGATTTACTGATGGTATCTGGAATGTTTCAGACAGCACTAAATATATTTAAAGCAGGATGCTATTCTGCTTTACAAGACGACACAAGTTCAAGCCAAAGGTTTCTCCAGTCAAATTCCAGTGAATGCTTGGCTGGCACTTGTGATATTCTAAAAGCAAAGACTAGAGAACACAATTCTTGCAGTTCTGGACTAGGTCTCACATTCTAAAGAAAAATCTCCAGATCACTGTAAGGAAATGTCCACCCCAAGAATTAACCCTGAAGGAAGACAAGGCTCCTTAGAATGACCATTTATTTCTAAGGAAATACTAAACTCGAACAGATTTTGCATACCATTCAAGAATATCCTAAGCATTGTAAGGGGCGAGAGTCAACATTATGAGAACAAACATATTTATCCTCTGGATTCTGAGGTGTATGGAAATGCTGTTAAATTAACATATCACTTACCTGAGAGCTGGCAGAGGGAACACAAACTAATATTTGTGCCAGGCTTTCTATTGAACTGAAAAAAAAAAAAATCCAATGCTTAAGAGACAGTGAGTTGATGGAAAGCTTTACCAAATGTCAATTAGTGAGCGGAAGTCTATTTTTAAATTCAGCTCTCTTCAGTAAAATTGCTAAAAATGTCCACAGGGCATGGAGATTAATGCCCATGGCTATTTTCCACTTACCATGATGTCAAAGTAGCTACTGTGTTAAGACAGATATAATACTAAAAAAGGGCAGTTTTAGAAGCAAATATTTTTCTTTTGAAGGCAAAATTAAAAAGGTAGGCGAGGAAAGGTGAGAATTACTATATGTAGGAACAACAGATTTTCCAAGTACATCCATCAGAAAAATAAGCTATTAAATCAAACCTTATTATACAGAACTTTTTACACTGATGAGACTTAAAAATACCAGATCCCAAGGAAATTAACCTAATAATTCAAATTACCCAAGATTTCTAAGTAACTTAATTTCATCAGAACTAGCAAAACCAATTCTTCCTTAGCAAGCACATTTCTTTGAAGTTACTGCTTACTTTTCCATGTTTAATATCCTGTTCTTAAATGCAACCATGATTAAAAATGGAAAATTACAATTTTATATAAATTAATAATTTGTCCTACTCACCTCTTAATGAGTTGATGTTATACAAGATATACAATTTTCACCAGAATGACAAATATATAGATGATAAGGGATATCTCCACACACATACCCTCTCTCCTCTCTAAGCCCTACAGATTTAAGAGTTATTTAGGAACACTTGATGGACAAAGATGTCTCCAATGAACAAATATACTTTACGCTGCTCCTTTAAATCTTTTCTATACAAAGGCACAGTATGAATACATGTCATACTCAGATTTAGAAATAGGTATTGTATCTTGGAAACGTTTTTGTTTTTTCACAAAATAGGTTCTTTCCTTCCAAATACTTATATGCTTTCTTCAGAAAATTTCATCTGACTCAGCCATAGAAAGGACCTGGTTCCAGGTTAAAATGCAAACTAGAGGATGACACATGTTCCTGGGAAGCTGGTGGGAGACTCAAGTGCAAGAATTCCTCATAGAGGTAAAAATGAGGGAAAACAACCATGGTTTAAGACTCTTTAAAACGCCTCCCAAACTACTCTTAGTCACACCTTGATTCCAAGTAGTTCCGACCTTGAATTGCAGATAGCACACACATTTGAATCCCAGGAAAAAGACAGACTTTTCTGTGGTAAATGCTGGAGGTGACTCTTCTCCCTTTTTGAAAAACACACACACAAACCCATTTGGAACAAGACTGCCCATGGGGCTGGGCTCTAAGGTGAGGACAAGTGAGAAAGATAAAGTGCACTGATCCATCACCCTTTCATTTGTGTTCACCACGCAAAATAATGTCAACTTCAAAAGCTAAGGGTAAGAGGTGTTTGAAGGAAGGGAAAGAGGGAATTTGTAAGCAATGTCTGAAAAATTTTTCCTGTTTGGTAAAATAATGAATGCTGTGTCCCAAACCCTTTCAATAGATCATGCCAATTGTTACAAAGAAAAAGACAGTAAAAAAGATAGGATTCTCTGAACTCTGCACAAACTCTATATATAAAAGCCTAAGTGACTGAATGACCAGTAGCTATGACAAGCACTGACCACCAGGAGGCAGATGCTCAATGGAGGAGCTGTCTCCTGGTGGTCAGTGAACTCCCAGTGGGAGCACCACTCAGCTGACCGATTGGGGGTTGGTGGTGACAGCAGGCACAGTGGGAGTGGCGGGGTGCTTGGCCCAGGCTCAGGCCCCTTCCTGGCCACCTGCCACTTTGCACCCTACTACATTCCTCAGGGGATGTCGGACTGCCAGTTTTGGCCCGATTCCCATAGGCCAGGTCTTGATGGGTGGGATCGGTTCAAAACCAGCAGTATGACATCCTCTGAGGGGTCCCAGATTGTGAGAGGGTGCAGGCCAGGCTGAGGGACTCCACTGCTGTACAAATCTGTGCACTGGGCCTCTAGCAGTTCATATGAAAAAAAAAAATGCAACAGTACTGTCAAATTTCCTCATCAGCTTCCTATGATTGGAAGTTTTAACCACAATAACTTCTATGTATATACATTACAGACAGGCTGTATAAAACTTGGGGAGTCTAAGTTGTGTTTTGCTCCTGTTACTTTGAATACAAAAGAAATTATTTTTAAGACATAAATTAGAATCATTTAGAAAATCATGCAAGTTGGAGTTAGGACTGGTTCTTGTCTTTTAAAAATAATCTTAGTACTGTTCCATTTCCCTTTTTTGATTCTGCAGGTTACAAGCTTTCCGGTTGATTGAGAAGCATTACACTGCGCTCCCATTACCAACATGTTTGTTTTCGCCCTTAGTGATGAAGGTTTCTCAGGCAACAGTGGCTTTATTCCCACTGTGTAGAGTTGCAGCTTCATTGGCTCCACATCATGTGGGGCAGAGCTGCCCTCCCGACACGGAACACCAACACACAGGTTCTCAGCACCGGCTGGGCACCTGCCAGTCCCGGGACTGGATGACATTGACTCAAACTGGACGAAAACTCACAAACACTCCCATACAGGTATAAGATACGTGCTTTCTTCCTTCGCCCCCCCCTTTTTTTTTTTTTTAAGATAGTCTAAAAGTCTTAAAAAAATATCCTCTCCAGATTAAAAAAGGTTAAAATTTTTAATAGGAACAATCTTGGACAAGCAGAAACAGCTTTGATTGGGAGGATTATGGCAACATACAACTGGGAAGAACTCCACAGGGATGGTCAGATTGGACAGTCCGTACCTCTTCTAGAGACTCTACATTAAAAAGACGACTGATGAGACATTCTGCCCTCTTTCAAGGCACATGCCACTTCTGAAAACTGTCAGATTTCCACACAGGCAATGAGATATTTTATTTACATTTAAAAATAGCTTTTTTTTCTTCAGCCTAGTGGAAATGCCTAGAGACTAGTCAATGAAATCCCTCCCTAACACAGGTGCAGAACAGCTTTATTGATCTCTGGATTTGTCCAGTCATTCCGAATGTCGTCCAGGTGGTTATCAAAATCAACGAGCGTTTCATAGGACCGGCTATCCAGGAGTGATGCTGAGATCCTCTGGGCCTCTGGCCAGTCTTCACAGTAATCACTACGAGGTGAAACAGGAGAAATCAATATATTAATGAAAAAAAAAAATCTGGCTTTTCAAGAGTAAACAAAAAAACCAGCCATACACAGAGTGGTATAAAGGAGACAATAATGAGTACTAGGAAACATGTAACTGTACATATCAACAATATAAAACGTGGTTAAAATGAGACACCCTCCAAATGATATGCTGACAAAGCTGGTGGTGGATGACTGATGCTTTCTGAGTGATTACCAGTAAACCAAACCACACGGCTGGAAAGAGTATTTGGTTTATGGAGAGGTGCCCTGAGGTTTGGGGTAGGAAGACCCTGAGTAACACTCAGATTCTGTCTACTGTTCTGAAGCTCTATTGGCCTCAGTCCCCCAGGAGCCGAGGAACACACACGATTTCCGTATGAGGGCTGGGCGTTCCTCTGGGGAATAAGCTAACTGAAAAAATACAGGAGGTTGGGACCCGTTTTTTGTGGCTCTGGGTAACTGGAACAGGCCCAGCATACTCTGCACATAGGTCACCCTGAGGACACAGCACTCACTAGTGTGGGTCTCTGCACCGCCATTTGTTTTCATGGTGTTCGTACACATGGATTGTAGGTACCACGCAGTCCATCGTAAACTTAGTGTTGTCTACCTGCACATAAGACAAAGGACAGTTGTGAACAGAGCTAACAACAAGTCAAGGGCCAGCACCTTTCTGGAAGTCCTTAGCCCTCCTCGAGGCCCACAAGCAGAAACCCTGCCTTACAATGTGCAAACCCTGCAAATGTGATGTGTGGAATCGTACCACAGTGTGGCCTAAGGTAAACTCTGTGCTCTTCAGGAGAAATACCATTTCATTGTTTTCTCACAAAAGTAGAGTTTTCAAACACTTATTCTTTCCTCCCTGTTAGAATTATCTAAACTAAGATTATTTAAAAAGGCTCTGTTAGCTACCTATCTTCCTCCCTTCTTTCCCTATAGGCTATGCTGGCTATTCTAACTGAAAGGTTCTCACACTTGAGAGTGCATCAGAATCAACTGGAAGCATATTAAAACAGACTGCTGGGCCCCAAGAATCTGCATTTCTAACAAGTGCCCAGCTGGTGCTGATACTGCGTGTATGGGGGGGGGATTCCCACTTTGAGAAACGAGTCCCCTCTTCTGGAGACTTGTTTGTGCGATTGCAAAAAAGGTGGCAATGGTCTGAAGTATCTGCAGAAAGAAAGACTGTTTATCCAACAAAGCTCTAGGTTAGTAAGGAAATGCTCAGCAGCCATCCTATAAACAGAAACACAACAGGCAATGAAGCGACTCACCATGATGAGAGCTGTATCGCTGAAGCCCTCGGCAATTCTGGAGGCCACCTTCTCTGCAACCTGGTTTGGACTGCAAAAGAAGAACCAGTGAGTTTACCACATTCTGGTTAATGCCACTCAACACTGTCTACCTACAGCATGGTTAACAGCCATCACAAAAGACCAGTGGTCCAGCTGCAATGACTTGTGCCAAGCACAGGGAATGCTGTAAGGGCAATGGGAGCCCAGAGCAAAGCAGGTTCTGTCCTATCCCACCAGGAAGCCCTTGTGAAGGGGAACCTGAGATGGCATCTTCTAAACAGAAAGGCTCCCTGGAACCCAGAGGAGAGCGCTACCCAAGGCACTGAGATGAGCTGCTGCCGAACGCTCCAGGCCAGGGTCAAGCTCCAGGTTGGAAGCTTCCTGGGTCCACCTTTTCCATCTGCAAGCTCCAAAAGGGACTCTGTCCACCTCTTACCTGCTGGCAACTGAGTTGCTTGCCTTTTCTTTTAAAGAAAATCTCTAAAATTCCCAAGCCATTCCAAACCTTCACCATGCTCATCACCTTTGAATTGCTGGTATGGCCCTGTCCCATTCCAACTTTGATAAATGACAACTTCCTACCTTAAGTCAATAAAACGAATCACAGAGTGGCTCCCACACCATCCTTGGTTACCCCCATACACAAAGTTATTTTTCTATCCCATTTTAGGAAGAGGCCTCTTCCTACCCATGGGCCTATCCATTCTGACCTCCTCCTCCAGGCCTTATTTATATTCTCTCTGTTGCCCAGCCAGGGTGGCTCAGTGGTTAAACATCAACCCATAAGCCAAGAGGTCACGGTTCAATTCCCGGTCTGTTGTGGACACCATCTCTGGTAGGGGGTGTATAGGAAGCAGCTGATCGATATTTCTCTCATGGATGTTTCTATCCCTCTTCCTACCCTTCTCTCTAAAATCAATAAAAACATATTTTAAAATGTCCCCTTCATTCTCCATCATCCATTTTGTTCAGGGTATCTAACCTTGTTTATTTATTTTTAAAAATATTTTTATTGGTTTCAGAAAGGGAGAGGGAGAGATAGAAACATCAATGAGAGAGAATTATTGATTGGCTGCCTCCTGCATGCCCCCTACTGGGAATTGAGCTCAAACCCCAGGCATGTGCCCTTGACTGGAATAGAACCCAGGACCCTTCAGTTTGAAGGCTGATGCTCTATCCCCTGAGCCAAACTGGCCAGGGCTATGGGTTTTTAAAATTGCTTCCTAACTGGTTTATATTTTTAGTCTCTTATCTGGTACATTCTGAAAATGGTCTTTAGATCAATTTTCCTAAAATGAAACTTCCTCGCTCCCCACCTCTGCTTGTAAGATAAAAGTCTACCTTTTTCAACCTGGCAAGTCCAGGCCTTTCTCACCATGGACCTAGCTACCATTCTTACCCAAGGAACAAAGCTCTGTGTGTCTTTAATTTCAGTAAATGACTTATTTACATATTCAGTAAAACTGTCTATGTATCACCTCCCTCACCCACACTGGTCTGTTTGGAATGCCCTCTCATACCAGTCTTTGCTTGTTGAATTCTTTCCCATCTTTAATGCCTAGAAAATGCCACCCTTGCTGGGAGGTCTTGCCAAGTTGCCCCATATGAGAGTCTAAACACTGCTTACTTCTAAAGGCTTTGACATGTAATCCTTGGTGTGCAGTTGTTTTTGTTTTGTTTTTTTGCACACAATAAGATCAGATTTTTGAAGTAGATACTGAGCAATATACAGGGTGTTCCCCAAAAATGTATACACACTTAACAGCTGATAGTTCATTTTTTCAATTTGTCTCTTTCTTTTATGATTTAACCCATTGGAATTAATAATTATTAAAAGTGTATATATATTTTTGGGACATCCTGCATTTTAATGACCATAAAATATTTTTAATTTATCAAAAAAAAACCCCACATTATATGCCCTGGCCGTTGTTGTTCAGTGTTGGAGGAACACCCACACCCGAAGGGTCTTGGGTTCGATTCCTGGTTAAGAATAGATATCTGGGGTGCAGGTTTGATCCTTAGCCCTGGTCGAGGTGTGTGCAGAAGACAACCAATCAATGTGTCTCTCTCACATTGATGTTTTTTTCTTTCTGTCTCTTTCTCCCTCTCTCTTTTCCCCTTCTTCCCTTCCACTCTCTACAAATCAATGGGAAAAAATATCCTCTGGTGAGGATTAAAAAAAAGAAAAAAGAAACATACTATACAATTACAATCCTTTCCTTATGACTAAACTAAAAAAAGCAAAATCGTGTTTTACAATATCTTATTCTATTTTCACTTTCAAAACTGGGAATTTATAGTGATATGATGATTATAAGTTTGCATTATGTCAAGAGAAATGAAAAAAAAAAATCCACACACACAAAAAATTAAAAACAACCTCAGAAAGGAGCCCAGAGATTCTTATCTCTCCGGGCAGCACAGAAAGCTCCCAAAGTAAAGGCAGTGCTTCGCTGCACACACGGGCCACTTTCCCACAGCTCAGATGGGGAACGGCAGGAGGAGGAACAGGGCTGCTTATCCATCCACCAAACGCGGAAGAGAGATGCCTGACTGCTCTGCACCGTTACCAGCCCTCACACCTCACGGGCAAAGGGAAAAGAAGTTGGCATTTGTTAAGTGATCCTCTAGGGACTTGTAAGCATGTGCCATGAAGAAATTTATACAACTATTATCCTATTATTTATGATTATAGTGGTAGTTGGTGATTTTTATTGGGAACGAGAGTCAAGAAACAGTCATTAAAAACAAGCATTTTTTAAACAGTCATTAAAAACAAGCATTTTTAAAATTTTAACCATTAAAAAATAAGGTCTGAATAGAGGCAGGAAGATGGAGAGGCCATGAGCCAAAGGAGGCCTGTGGATGAGAGGCCCTTTACAGGCACACTAGGGATGATCACATAAGGCATGGATTTGGGGCAGGCGTGGGGAAGCATCTACAGTCACGTGACAAGCCAAATGCCCTTACCTCTTGACTAGTCTCCTTTCCTTACTTAAAAAAAAAAAAATTATATATATATATATATATATATATATATATATATATATATATATAATAGAATAGCTATGGGAAAGAAATGCTTGGTTCAGGAATGCTTCAGGAACTACCATTTTAGATGTCCACAAACTCAAAGTTAAAATTTATTCATTTGAAAGAATTTTAACCAGATCATATCAACTCCTGTTCCTGTGAAGAATGAGCTGCCACACCGAACTGTAGGAACCCTGGAGACTGGGACCACTCTGCTAAGCCCCTTTCCAACTAGCACAGAGCTAGGCATTTACTCCTAACTGAAATCTTCCATTTTTGCATTTTGTATCTAAAAGCTTTTTACTGAGTATCTACCTTAGGCCAGGGCATAGTGCCTGGTACTGAAATTTACACATGAAATGCTGATTTTGAAACAAAACACCAGTAATTACCCAATGTAATAAAAGCCTAATGTGCAAACTGACTAAACAGCACAACGACTGGCACTATGACACACACTGACCACCAGGGGGCAGATGCTCAATGCAGGAGCTGCCCCCAGCCTGCAGGCTCCAGGCCAGCCAAGGTGAGTGCCAGTGTGTCCGCCCCCCTCCTCATCGCCCTGCAAATTGCCCTGCAGATCAGCCCTGATTGCCAGTCCTACAGTGCATGAATTTTGTGCACCAGGCCTCTAGTGACATGATATAATAAGACAATGAAAAAACCTCAAGTTTAGGAAATGTCTAAACAGTTATAAACACCTTGCATTTCCTTTTTAAAATAATGAAACATTGAATTATCCCTTTTTTGAGAAAAGTAATCATAGGGCTAATAATAGTGCCAGCTCCGACTTTGAACCAAGCACAAAACTAAAATGCTGCTTGTTCCTTCACTATCCTTGCAAGCACTCACTGAGGTACAAGCTTTTAGCTCCATTTACAGATAGGATCACCAAGGTCAAGGTGGTGAATCAGTAAGTCACTTAGAATTTGAACCCAAGTCCCCTGGCTCCAAAGTTTATTCTGAGAGACAGTTAATCAGCTGACATTTCTAAAAGGAGAGCACATTTTTAGCTAGGTATGGATGGAGAGAGAAAGAAAGATTTTCAGGGAGATGCAAATAGTGCTGAAGAAGGAAGTTGGTATATCTCAGCTCCTAAGTTTCCAAGCATGTGGCCTTTGTGCAGGGACTGTCTCTGGTTGGAGTTTCTTCACCTGAGCATTCTTGTGAAGATTACATAGGACAATGCCAGTAAAGCCCCAGGCTGGGTACACAGTAGGGACTCCAGGTTAACTCCTAACGCAATACCAGCATGTGGGAGGGATGGATGAAATCCTGAAGCAGGGCAGACTCACCAGAAAGAACTAAAGGGTTACTGGGCACATTGCTGCATTCCCTCCCCTGCTAATGTTTAATTTTCTCTCTGCATCTGAGAAATGGCAGGCTGGTAGGTACTTAAACATCAACATCAATGGGGGAATGCAAAATCTCCTGAGCAGAGCACATGAAGGAACCAGGTACAAAACAGCATGAAAATGGTGCCTGATGCCGAAACCGGTTTGGCTCAGTGGTAGAGCGTCGGTCTGCGGACTGAAAGGTCCCGGGTTTGATTCCGGTCAAGGGCATGTACCTTGGTTGCGGGCACATCCCTGGTCGGGGGTGTGCAGGAGGCGGCTGGTCAATATTTCTCTCTCATTGACGTTTCCAGCTCTCTATCTCTCTCCCTTCCTCTCTGTAAAATATCAATAAAATATATTTAAAAAAATAAGAAAATGGTGCCTGAGTAAGATATTACTGGGTTGGGCTAAAAAATAAGGTCTGAATAGAGGCAGGAAGATGGAGAGGCCCTAGGCACACTAGGAATGATCACATAAGGCATGGATTTGGGGCAGGCGTGGGGAAGCATCTACAGTCACGTGACAAGCCAAATGCCCTTACCTCTTGACTAGTCTCCTTTCCTTATTTCAGGAATAGCTGTGGGTTGCCCTAGCTGGTTTGGCTGTGTGGTAGAGTGCCTGCCGGTGGACTGAAGGGTACCAGGTCCAATTCCAGTCAAGGGCACATGTCCAGGTTGCAGGCTCAATCCCCAGTGGGGGACGTGCAGGAGACTGCCAATTAATGGTTCTCTCTCATCATTGGTGTTTCTCTCTCTCCCTCCCTCTCTGAAATCAATAAAAATATATATAAAAAATAGAATAGCTGTGGGAAAGAAATGCTTGGTTCAGGAAAACACTCCTTTCAAGGACAGCTCTCTACTGCTTATACAATCAAGTTAAAAATATTTTAAAGTTCTGAGTATGGCCTCACCCTACCTTTCCAGACTCCCTTGCTACCATTTCCTCTGTGTGTGCAACCCCATGTCCCCGCCCCTTTTCCAGCTGATGTCTTCATCACGTTGTCCCCTCTTAGAATGCTATCCCCTCAGGGTCCCTACTTGACAAGATGCTGTCCACTCTTGAATGCCCAGTTCAAATGACTCCCTTTCCTGTGGGCTTTTCTGGTCATACCAACAGATGCAGTTTCTCCCTGCTCTGGCTATTACAGCCTTCCACACCACCCTCATGGCAATCAGCCTATTGCTTTGTGTTAGTCTTATGTTGGCAATATCTTTCATATTCAACCCAGCAACTGCAGGCAAGGGCAGAGTTTTTAGCTTTGCTCATCACAGAGCTTGGTTCTCAGGGCAGGCACTCCATGCCAACTCAAAGACCACGCCTGACATGGCCCCATGAATAGGCTTTAGGTCAGAGACCAGAGACGGGAATGCACTGAATCATGAATACATGGAAGGTGGATAGAATAAAATGGAGAAGAGTTCTAGAAGGAGGGAAGTTAGTAAGAGATGCAACTGAGGAGAACTGAGTGGTGCTCTTGGGCTCAGAGAGTGCCCATGTGCTGTCATCCCAGGGGAGGCTTCAATAGTTGTTTTGAGCCTAGAGTTTCCCTTGTTACTCTGACTCCCTCAGAGTCCCTCCTGGACTCAGTCCTCCAAGGATAAGAGGGTTTAAGTCTCTGAAGTGCATCTGTCTCTCATCAGTGATAGCAATATTGGTCGCCAGCTTGTTATATTAGTTCCAAAAATGCTATTGAGTCCAACCTCTCGCCTATCCTGGTCAAGTGGACATAATTCCAGGAGTTTAGGTCTAAGGTCCTTCACTGCATCTGCTAACTGCCTGGACATTGGAGTCAGCCACTGTGAGGAAGGACAGTGTGTCAGTGCCTCTCATTACATACTGGCTCCTGGCTTCCCATATGGCCAGGCTCCTGGCTGGAGGAACTCAGGGGACGGTGTGTGTGTGTCAGGGCATGACTCCTTTGGGCTTCTTCTGGTGAGAACACCTCAGGCCGGGTGCTGGCCATGTCCTTCAAACAAAGGGCATTGCTCTTCTTGACTTCTTTTACCTTCCTTTATTATTATTATTATTTAAATGTGATTAATTTTAGAGAGAGCGGAAGGGAGAAGGATATATTAGAAACATTGATGTGAGAGGAAAACAATGATTGGCTGCCTCCTGCAACCGCATCATGGGCTTGATCCTGTGGAGGATCAAGCCCATGATGTGGGCATGTGCCCTGACTGGGAATTGAATCGGTGACATCTTTGTTGTTTTGTTAATCTTCAGTAAATATATATATATATATATATATATATATATATATATATATATTTTTTTTTTTTAAATATATTTTATTGATTTTCCACAGAGAGGAAGGAAGAGGGATAGAGAGCTAGAAACGTCGATGAGAGAGAAACATTGACCAGCTACCTCCCGCACACCCCCTGCCGGGGACGTGCCCTTGACTAGAATCGAACCTGGGACCCTTCAGTCCGCAGACCGATGCTCTATCTACTGAGCCAAACCGGTTTCGGCAGTAAGTATATTTTTTTCCATTGATTTTTAGAAGAGCAGTGGAAGGGAGAAGTGAGTAAGTGTGTGTGGTGGGGGGAGGAGGGAGAGGGTGGCGCGAAGAGGGAGGGGGAGAAGGAGAGAAGTGGGGGGGGGGGAGAGAGAGAGAGAGAGAGAGAGAGAGAGAGAGAGAGAGATGTGAGACATATTGATTTGCCTCCCAACCAGGGCTGGGGGTGGAACCTGCAATTCAGGTAATGCCCTTGATTGGGAATGAACCCAAGACCTTTTGGTATGCAGGCTGATGCTCTAATCACTGGGAAACATTGGCTGGGCAGACTTTTTGTTCTTAAATTTTTTTTTTATTACCATCTCTCTATATAAAAGCCTAAGAGACCAAACAACCAAATGACCAATTGACAGGTCACTATGATGCGCACTGACCACCAGGGGACAGACACTCAACACACAGGATCGGGTTTGGAGGGATTGGGCTCCCTTCCTGTCTAGCTCAGGTATGTGGGGATTGGGCCAAAACTGGCTCTCTGACATCCCCTGAGGGGTCCCAGCTTGCGAGAGGAAGCAGGCCAGGCCAAGGGACCCCACTGGTACACAAATCTGTGCACTGGGCCTCTAGTTGACATATAATATTGTATTAGATTCAGGTGTACAACATTGTGATTGGGCATTTATATAACTTATGAAGTGATCAACCCTTAAGTCAAGTAGTCAGCTGACACACACACCTATATATTTAAGCTTTTAAATATATAAGCGACCAAACGACCAATCCCTATGACGCATACTGACCACCAGGAGGCAGATGCTCAACCCAGGAGCTGCCCCCTGGTGGTCAGTGGGCTTCCATAGCCAAGCTCCTGCAGCTGGCCAACCTCCCGTGGTTCCTCGCCCAGGCCAGCCGGCCCCATCACCAGGCTGAGGGACCCCACCTGTGCACCATTTGTGTGCTGGACCTCTAGTACTTATTCTAATAGTGTGGACTTACATTCCCTATGCTGTACTTTACATCCCTGTGACTGTTTTTATAACTGGAAATTTGTACATCTTAATCCCTTCCCGAAATGGACTTATTTACTCGACTTTCCTTCCTGTCCTATCAGGCTCAGGTATGGTATTGGCTTTTGTCACCAGCTTTTGGTTACTATACTATTCTCTTGTGAGGTCTCTTACATACCTCCCACACCTTTGGAAATAATCTGCTTATTAAGCCTTCAAATTATCCTAATTTTAGTGTGTCATCTGTTTCTCTGTTGGGATTGATACCAAGGCAAAAATAGAGCAGAGTTCTGTTTTGCTCCTAGGAGCCAATACCAAGGAAGCAGCGCATACCATATTTCCATCATAGTATCAGACCCTTAGAGCACCAAATCGACGAAAGGTTTTATTTATCCCAAAAGAGAGTGGTATTCTTTCCTAATGCTCTGTTCTACATCACTCCTAGTTTGGGAATGGGAAGCAAGGCAGAGCTGAGTGAGGACAGCAATTGGAGGTCCATGACCAATGCTTTCATTACATGAATTTTCTTTTAGCAAAATAAAGAAGATACTAAACAGAAACCCAAAGTTAATATAAATGTTTAGACTTTCTGTTGTTTAGAATTATCCACCCACAGTTCCCCGCAAATACTATAAACAAGCACAGAGGGGTTTTGTTTTCACAGATTTCACATCTCAAGCCTGTAGAAGAAGATTAAAAAGCACATCAGAGATGTCTTTGTCTGTCACATGATCATCCTTTCAGACCACAGAGAATTTTTGTATGAACATACCTGGCATCCTTTACTCGTTCATTAGCTTGATAATAACCAGCAATCACATAGCTATTTTCTTTGCACCATGAATCAATCTGAAAGAGGAACAAAAATTGGGAAGAAAAGATAAATAATTTTCCCTTAAGTATCAAGTCTTAATAAACATAGGAGACCTCTCCCTTCCAAATGCTGAGACAAGACACCATATAAACCTGTACCCTTCTCCCTAGAAGGGCTACAATAAATGAAATGGGTGTTCACAGAAAAAAAACGGGCATTCCAACCTGCTTTCCACAGGCCAGACAGAGCACAGAAGATCATGGGCCCCTCACTTTCATTGAGGTAGTATGTCTTCCCATTAATGGCCAGAAGGGGGGGCTAGACATGAGGAATGACCTTCCCATCAAGTCCCTTCAGAAGGCTCCAATGTTGAGACATATTAAACAGGTGAGGTGCTGTGGGGAGGTGGGGTTGAGGAGACCATCTTTATCCACTTTCTCTTACAGTATAAAGAACTGAGGCATTCGGGGGGCGAAAAATACTTAAGATCATTTAAATCAATCATTCACAGATAAGCAATCTAAAGATCAGAAGTTCTAAGTTTGCGTAACCCAGTAGGGAGGGCATCTAAGTCTCTTTTGAAACCAAACCTTTTTGTACTCACGCACAGGTGGGCAGATGCAGGCAGGAATGCCCCTGTGCGGGTACACACACACACACACACACACACACACACACACACTCAATTCCATGTGGCATGCTTTTAAATGGGAACATGGTGGCTGACTTTGAAAGTTATTTTGTCCATTTTTAATGCCACTCTTCTCTCATCAGATTTAGCTTCCTGCAGGTCTAATGCTATTATTAAAAACAAAAGGTCATCTTGTTTTGCCATAATGGAATTTTAATAATACACTGCAATAAATTCTATTCTCAGTCTGCAGAAGAAAAATTGATTCTTGCGTTTTTCACAGTGAATTAACTGGTTAAAATGTTTTTCCTTTTCATTTTTTTTTGTTTTTTGTTTAATATAGTCCTATGGCTCTTTTTCTTGAATTCTGGTTTGGACCTCAGTCTCCTTTATGACTAAAAGCAGACATTACAAGATGGTTACAGTTCAAGGTTCCCTGGCTAACAGGATTAGAATAATTCTGGCTTCCTAAGAGCTCATGAATTACCATATTGGGTCAAAACCAAGGCTTATTGAACCAATTAGATATTTTGGCCATCCACCCAAAAGATTAGGGCTGTGTCTCCAAAATATTTATAATGGCTCTTTCACTGTAACTGCTGCAAATGACTCCAAAATTATCTACGCAGTATTTTGTTCTTTCACCCGTTAAAGAAATGGCTTCTAGAATCTGTCCATTGCTGCTTATAACAGCAATGTCTTACACACACACACACCTCTATGTAGCACCAAAGGGTAGAGTCTAGCTTTAAAATGTGGCACCTGACCCCCTTCCCTGAACTCAGAACCATTAGATTAGTCACCCCTTTAATGTAGCCTTCCAGCCTTTGTTTCTAATCAAAGACCACCCTCTTGTGTGTGTCCTCACTCAAATGACCTTCATCTCTGCCCACTTTGGTGTCCCTCTCCCTGCCCTCTGATATGGGTTTGTCCTTATATCCTGAGTAAGAACTAGTGATGCATTCCAAGTCTGGCTACTGTTTTAGTTTCGTACTGCCCTTGTAACAAGTTACACAAGCTTAGAGGATTAACATGGCACAGACTTATTATTTTATAGGTCAGAAGTCTACAATGGCTCTACAGGAGAATGCTACCCTTTCTAGCATCTAAAGGTCATCCACATTCCTTAACTAGTGGCTGCATCACTGTGACCTCTGCTTCTGTCATCACATCTTTGAGTGAATTTTTGCTTCCCTCCTTTAAGAACCCTTATACTAGATTCATCAGATAATCCAGGATAATCTCTCCATCTCAAAACCTGTCATCTTCATCTTCCAAGTAACATATTCATGGGTTCTAGGGACTAGGATGTGGACATTTTGGGGGGTATTTTTGGGCTGATCACAGTTACTTTAAAAAATATATATATTTTAGAAGTGATTTTAGAGAGAGGAAGAGAGAAGAAAAAAGAGATAGATACATCGATGGGAGAGAAACATCGACTGGCTGCATCCTACATGGCCTCTGACCAAGAATCGAACCAGTGACATCTTGGTGCATGGGATGATGCTCAATCCACTGAGTCACACCAGCTACTTTTAATACAAGGATAAGATAATTATTTGTTACTGGGTCCTGACCATCCCCAGCTGCAGTTTTCAGTGAGCAGTCTAAGCTGCTATTAGAACCCTTTCCTGGGTTAAAGGCAAGGGTACAGGACTCCTCAGCAACCACACTGCACACCTTGACTTACACTTTAGCTGACAAGGGCAAATTCCTGTATAAAGAACCTCAAGGGCCTAGCCAAATTCCAGCATAAAAATAATGTCATGACCCTGATCTAAGAACTCTCTGAATAGGCTACTCTAAAAGCGAACCTGGTCACAAAGCTCTGCTTGGTTTTAGAAACTTTTGAGTGATTTAAGTTAACTGTATGCATCTGTCCAGATATAGACGCAATTGGCCACCAACTGAGGAATTGAGAACACAAAAGTGAGAAATGCAGGACTAAGGCCTTCTGTCAACCACCAGAGGCCACAGAGGTAGGGTAAACAAGCTCCCCCCGCCCTTTTAAAAAATCTTCACCTGTGGACATGCTTAGGGAGAGAAAAGAAGGGGGAGGGAAAGAAAGAGGGGAGGAGGAAAGAGGAAGAGAGAGAGAAATATCAATTGATTGCATTCCATAAGTGTCCCGATTGGAGATTGAACCTGCAACCCAGATATGTGCCCTGGAATCAAACCGGTAACCTTTTGGTGCCCAGAATGACGCTTAACCACTTGAGCCACTCTATCCTGGTAACAGGTTTTATTAAGGGAAGAGTTTTCTTTGATCGTCTTGAAAATGTTATCAGATATTAGGTGACTGTGAAGTAAAAGTCAGTGTGTGGAAGATGAACAGTGTGGGCAGGGGTTGGGGTGGGGATGGGGCAGGCAGGCCTCCAGAATATTGCAGAAAGCCCGACATAATGGCTCATTAATAAAAATCCTAGTGGATTTAAGCTGTAACTTGCTCAGTAAAGGCAACTTGCTTCCTCCCAAGTGGGGCAGGGTAAGGTAAAAGAGCTGAGGAGCGGTTGACCTCCGATCTCAGTGAACCTGTTCTGTTTCCATTTTCCTTCCCTTGCTGCTATAATTCCCTACTTCTGTCATGCATTTTGTGAATAATCAAAATGAAAATAAAAGTTCATATAACACTCTGAAACCTGATGTCAACTTAGTAAAACTGACTCTGAATATGAGTCCCAATTCTGTATTTATTCATGTAGTTTCTTTCATTTTTCAGAGAGAAAGAAGGACACCTTAGCCGTGGCATAAGCCTGATACCCTCTCTATTTAATGCAATTTTTGGCTCACTCCAGTCCAGGCACTAGAACTACTGAAGGCACTGGGTTCAACTCATTCATTCCCAATTAGACACAGCACAAAGAAGCTTCACTCAGCAAACTTGCTAATATTTGCATACGTGAGGCACATTACAATTTTCAAAGCACTGTCACCCACCTCTCATGACTAAATAACAGACATAACATAGGCAAGACAGGGCACTGATAAAGGGCCACTCTGAGGAGGGCTTGCCACTTACAAGTTGTGGCAACAAGCAAGGCTTGGAGGCTAAACTTAGAGGGGTTGTTCGTTTCCTTGAGAAGAAAAGTTCTTTCTTAAGTGGGATGCTGAGCTTTCTATGCTGAGTTATTCTAAGAGGTCTGGAGGTAAATGGGATGGGACAGAGGGAGAAGTCAGGTGGAAGAACTGAAAGGAAGATCCAGAGTAAACATCTCCCCCTTCTCCCAAGCTAGCACATAAATGTTCTGGAAATAAACAAGGGGCAGAAGAAAATAGGGGGCTTAGGAAAGGGCTAGAGGATAGCAACTCCTGCAAATGAGCCCAGAGAAGGCACACAGGAAGCAACAGGAAGAATTCAGGCCAACTGGCAAATAAGAAAGTCATCTGAGCAGAATGTAATGAAAGGCTGCTCCACTGTACTAGGAAATCAAAGAGGGAAAAGGACAAAAAGGGCTTAGAGAAATAGAAGGTTATGCTAATTTTCCTACTAACATTTTGTGGGTTTTTGCTCTTTCACATAATTCTGCCACTACCTACGTCAAAGGGTTATAAAGATAAATAACAGGTATATAAATTTAAAAAAAGCACTAAGAAATGCAAGGTTTTTTTTTTTTTTTTAAATGGAAAATTATAATGAAAAGCCTTTCAAAAGAATCTGATGTTGCCCTATAATGGACTATATATCAAGCCAACCTTTCCCACTTATAAAAAAATAATTACAATATGAAATTCCCTAAATAGAAAAAAATAACCCTGAGAATAAGGCCTCATTTATACAGTTTCATGGACTTAGGTGCTTTATTAAAATTACATCAGTGTATCAGCCGATACACTAATAAACTATGGCTCTTTGCACTGAGATCTTTCATTGCCTTCAGGTTACAAAGTTGCTAAGTCAAAAGCTGAATGATATAAACTTACCGTTTAACTGTAATACAAAATTTTTCGATGGACTCAGAAGGCAAATTTTCCTTTATAACTTTACTCTGAAAGTTATTTAATTTGTACTTAATGATTGGCATCTTTTTCATATTTGTCAAATACTGAGGCTATGATTCAAAGTTTTTGTCAATGTAGTAAGTAAGAAAAGCCAGCATAAACCACCACTGTTTGTAAGTACAGAACTTCAGGTGTTTGTTTTTACTGTTGAAAGTAGTTATTTCAGAGAATCTAGTTTGTACTTAACTTTGCAGGATGGGAGACTCAAACACTGAAGGGGGAAGTGCTGAGAGTCTGGAGTGCAGAGTGTAATGACACAGGTGAGAAAGGTTAGAACAGGACTTCTTTCCCTCTTAACAGTGGGCCCATCTTAGAGTCAAGATCTCCTGTGGGCATCTTCCTGACCAGGTAAGTGGTGTGGGAAGCAGCCCTGCTCCATGGGGAAAATTTATGCAACGGTGACTCAAATGCAGTTGTTTATAGTTAGTATACATATTTCATTCTCTCAAGTGTTGCACTCATATTTTGTCATCCTATATAACAAAAGGGTAAAATATGCAAATTGACCCTAATGGCAGAAGGACCAGAATAACCTTTGGACATTATGAGGTGCATCGACCACCTCTTGGCTCCAACCCCCCTTTCCTCCCTCCCCCACCGCCGCCAACCCCATCAGACACCAATCGCCTGATGGCAAAATGGGCAACTGCGGTGGGTGGTGGCAGGGGGTGGGGCCAGCTGGGGAAGATGGCCTGATTGCAGCCAGGCCTAGGGATGGTACTTGCGCACAAATTTCGTGTGCGGGGCCTCTAGTAGGGACTAACTCTTTAACTCTGTAATATTTTTAAATACCAATTCCCAGTGAAGTTCAAGTCCGTCTCTATCTATGTATTTCTGACAGGATTGTATATGGATTTAAAGCAATGCTCCTTTTCCTCCTTCCACTCTGGCTACTCAACTACCCTGTGACTTCTGTTCTTCCACCCACCCTGAAAAAGCTCTAGTTCCTCAGACGTTTGTTCAGAGCTCTCCTCATTCTACAGTCCTGGCCAACATGGCCTGCTCTTACAGCTTCAAAAGCCTTTGAGAAGCTACTGGTCCCCAATCTATGTATGTCTCCAGCCCTTCCATCTTCTGAGCTCTAGACACATTCAACTTCAACACTAGGTTGTCTTCACGTTCCCTCAATGAAAGGCAACACTGTCCTCTCAATGTTGAGGATTCCCTCTTGCTTCCTTTTCCTTATGTCCACATTCCATTAGTCACCAAGTCCTGTGGATTTTCCCTCCTGGCTCCCCCTGATCCTTCTCTGCATTCACAATGCACTCAGTTTAGGCCACCTCTCTGCCTCTAGTCTTGTATGTACTCTTGTCTCCAACATTCATTCATTCATTCTCACTCTCTCTCTCTCTTAAATATATTTTCATTGATTTCAGAGAGGAAGGGAGAGAGAGAAATAGAAACATCAATTATGAGAATCACTGATCAGCTGCCTCCTGCACGCCCCCTACTGACTGGAATAGAACCTGGGACCCTCAGTCCACAGGCAGACGCTCTATACACAGAGCCAAAACAGCGAGGGTCCCATCATTCTCTTTGCTGCAAGCTAGAACCATCACTCTAAAAGTCTGACCATGCAACTCACCTCCAGTGGATTTCCTGTCCTCATGATGGTGCCCAAACTCTTGTTTGGTCTGCAAGGTCCTCTACAATGAATCTGTCCACTGTTCACCTCTTTACCCTTGGCCTCTTTTGCACATGCTGGTTGCTCTGCCTTGAATGTTCTCTCTCTACTCCCTGAGTTACTATGGCTGGCCCACTGGGCCACTATTTGCATGTCTCTTTCTATGGGCAGCCTGCCTTTCCTAACTCTGTAAGCCTTGGTTAGCTGACTTTTCTCTTGGACCCCTCACCATTTTCTTCTTAACCCCACATATGACACTTATTCTTCAGCATTGTACTTGTCTGCCTGGGACAAGTTCAACTGCTAAGCAGGTACTGTGTTTGATATACAGCTTAGTCCTTCCATCACAGGCCTGGTACTGTTGGAGAAATGATTGCATTAATGCAGCTGGTAAATCTAATTCTCTACAAGTGAATACACTACACATCCAAACAGCCTGCAATTCCCTTGATAACAGAATAATTAAGATAACTGGTTGAAAAGACTTGTATTAAAATATACACACGTACACCCCAGTGATGTTTTGGCATTAACAGTGCATTTCTTCAGAAGCTACAATGGTTGCTTTTATAAGTATCATCTACTTCTTACCTATCTCCTGCTTAGAGATGATATGAAGAAATTCACACAATGACTCAATTTAATAGGCACTCAAAGGTATGCCCAGTGAGCATGAGCCAGGACCATTTGCCCCAAGGTACTTCCTGCTTACCAATTTACATGGGTGTCATAATCAGGTAAATTGTGAAATGGATCTATTTTACTTGGTGGATGTATTGAGATAGGATTCCTATCTATGCCTTCTCAAGGATTTGCAAGAATTAAATACGTTTTTAATCACAGTTATTATACTTAAGAGAAAAATACAGTGTTTCAGCTCAGGAACTGTGGCAGGTCTGAGGCTAGTTTATTTCTAAGGTTTTTACAACTCTTAGGAATTTATAGGTGGCCTTTTTTCCCTTATTGATCACGATACCACAAAAACTATCGCCTACAATTCAATTACCACCCAGTTTATACGTAGCCCAAGGTCTTCCCCACTGTGCTTCAATAAAGCAGTCATTGTAAGAAGACACATAAAAGTGTGGTGGATAGAATGTACCACTGCTCCCGCTTTTTAATTTTACAAAGTCTTGAGCTCTTAAAATCAGGGCAGCATGCTAGATAAGCCACAAACGGGAAGAGATAAATTAATCTTAACACTGCTCACACACACTCAAGGGGGGTAGTGCCGTGATGCCATCGCCACTTCTCTAACGTGTCCTACTGTGGGATTCCGGAGTCCCAACACCAAAAGAACCACAGCGTTTGTACCCTGCGTCAGCGAGGGAGCCGGCTTGGGGAAGGCGCGCTGGAACCAAACTCCAGCGTGCAGGCGTCAGGGCATCAACTCTCCCCGCGACTCCAAATCCCACATGTCAACACCTTCGAACCATTACCCAGTTAACGACAGCTTGTGTCTATAAAGGCTTCGGGTTTTGAGGAAATTAAGGCGTTATTCGTTGCCTAAAGCGCCTTTAAAAACACCCACGATGGTTAGGGTGGCTCTTTTCTACAAGCTGCCATCTGCGGGGCAGTGCCCAGTTGCCGGGCAAATACCTCCGCGCTCTCGCGGGTCCTCGCCGTCGCCGTCACGGCGACCTCAGAGGGAGGTTCCAGATCCCGCCGGACGCCGGTCAGCCTCCAGCAGGGACTGCGTGGCAGTCTCCGAGGGGCGGCCAGGAGCCGTCCCCACGCTTACCAGGGTGAGCGCCACCTCCAGCATTGGGGCGAGGGCCAGAGTGCCGTGGAACAAGGGAATGCAGTCCACGAAGAGCGTGTGGTGGGCGCCCGGGCCGCCCAGGGGCAGGTGCTCCTTGCGCGGCTTCTGCTTCTCGGCAACCAGCAGCCCGTTGACGGCGCAGTGCGGGTACTTGGCTCCATGAAGCACCATCTTGCAGTAGGCCTGGGTGGTCAGCTTCACCCCGGGCATGCTGAGCCCGGGATGGCCCCGGAGGCCCCGGGCGCCGGCTGAGGCCTGGATCCGCTCGCTGCCCGGCCGCGCGCGACTCCTCAGCGGAGAAGTGGGACGAGGCGGCGGCTGCTTTCCGCGGCCCGGCCACTGGCGGAGGCCCCTCACAGGCTCACCCCCACTTGGGGCTGGGATTCCCTGGACATCGATTCCGGCACGAGGAAGTCGACTCGCTCGTCTCAGACTCCCGCAACTCGCCCGGCGCCGCCGGAAAGCGGTCCCGGTGCGCTCGCCGGAAAGCAGCCCCGCCCGGCGTTTTACGACGTTCGCGGCTTTTTCCTCCTTCCTCTTCAGTGACCTCTAGCGCCGCCGGGCGCGAGGTGGAGCCTTCCGCAATCCCGTGGTGCTCTGCGGCACCGCCTCGCTCTCTTCCGGTCGCGAGCAGCCGGGGTGTAGAGGGCGGTCGCGACGGGCACGGTGGGCTGCGGCTGGTCGGCGGCGGCGGCAGGTGAGGCGAGCGGTGGCCGGCCCGCGCCGCTGGGAAGCCGGGGAGGGTCGGGGGCCGGAAGCCATCGGGCCTGAATGCCCGCGGCCTGGCGCCTGCAGGAAGCGGCGCTTGGCCCTCAGACCCGTTGACATTGAGGCTGGATTGCGGGGTTCTAGACGTAAGGGCCCGCCGGGTCGCGGCCTATGTGCGGCTCAGAAGCCTCCATCGGCTCCTCCCGCTTTGCCCTGACCGCGCACTGGCTTTGGGCTCTGACCTTGGAGCGCCCGCTAGTCGAGGGAGCGGACGCTAGGGACAGGTCGGCCGCTGGCCTTCCGGGAGCGGTCTGGGGCCTGCGTTGCAGCCTCTGCTCTGATCCCTTTCAAACGATGGCTGCACGATCTCCCCGGGTTTAACGGGGCTCGGGTGGAGGCGCTCCGCTTCACCGTCTGGAAGGCGTCCAGCGTCCACGCACACGCGGGCCTGGCTGTGTGGGGGAGACTAAGCCATACTGGAAGAAGTTCGGCTCTGACGTCATGCTTCTGTTTATTCGGCCCCAGTTGGGATATTTTCTGAAAAGTGTTGGGGAGCCTATTCATCGGCAACAGGCCCAATTTTATTTTATTTTATTTATTTTTAAAAGAATATATTTTATTAATTTTTTACAGAGAGGAAGAGAGAGGTATAGAGAGTTAGAAACATCGATCCGCTGCCTCCTGCACACCCCCCACTGGGGATGTGCTGGCAACCACAGTACATGCCCTTGACCGGAATCAAACCTGGGACCTTTCAGTCCGCAGACCGAAGCTCTAGCCACTGAGCCAAAATGGTTTCTGGGACACGTCCAATTTTAAAGGAAGGGTAGGTAGGGGAGATAGGCCTGAAATCAGCAAGGGTCCAGGTGAGGCATGGGTCATCCAGGGTCACCCATTATCTGCAGGGATTGGAATTGAACCAGGACCGAGTTTGCAGCCTTTCTCCCAGGTTTCTCCTTTCTAAATACTAAGTGGAATGCAGTGCAAGCCACAGTTCCTGTGAGTCATTAGTTACCTTTTCCCTCCAAACAATGGAGCCCATTTTGGCACCACAGTGTTTTATTATTTCTAGCTTTTTCAGTGTCCTTACTATAATTCTTTCTCCTTGTTTTTTAAGGAAGCCAATTTTCTACTAATTACCTGAATCTTGTATATATTATGGCATTTGGTTTATAATGAAGTTCCATAAAGACGTGCTGACTACCAAGAAAAACCTTATCCTAGGTTATTTTGTGAATTCGGGGTCAGTAATGAAGGGGCCATTTATGCTGGGGAGAAGAAAACAGAAGAATTGCATTGACTTTAAAAATGCACTGGGGCAAAAAGAGGAATCGTTCCTAATGGGTGTTTGTCCTCATTCATAGAGAAGGTGTACACTTTTATCTTTCAGAATGTTGACTACCAGAGTATTTAGCCTGATTGGCAAGCGAGCAATTTCCACCTCGGCGTGTGCACGAGCACACGGTAAGTTAAGTTTACTTGTAAATAGTCTAAGCTAATTTCATTTAGCTCTCGCTATGTGTAAGGCCCTGTGTTGGACTTTCAAACACAGATGGCTAAAATCCTGGTGTTGAGGGATTTGAGGTGGGGGGGGGGTGTAAATATTTTAACAGGGGATGCATAGTTCTAGATAAAAGATTATTTATGAACATTGAATACTAGTCCTGGATCTTTGCATCTACTGATATTTTCTCCTTTTTCCTTTTGAAGTTGAAGTTCCAACCCTTTCAAAAGTTCCTCTGAACTATACCTGGTTTTAATAACCTCCTTCCCATCCAAAAAAACTTTCAATCACTTACCTTTAATACTGTTTACATTATTGGGGCATTTGAAGGGAAAGGGCTTGGGCTTCCTACCTGAGCCGGACTTAATCTCATTTTAGTTTCAGACTAGCTACTTAGTGTAGGGATCTGTTTTTTTTTTTTACCTGAAAAACATGTAAAGAGCTTAGTTCAGTGCTTGGCACATAGCAAGTTCGGTTTTGCACTTATGAAGCATCTTCTTTGTGCCAGACACTGTCAGGCATGGAGAATAAAACCAATATGAAATGTGGAATCTTTCCTCAAGAATGTTTGCAGCCTGGAGAGGGACAGATGCGTACAGACAGCGTTTCAGTAACAGTGCCCCTGAGGAGAAGCATTTAGCCTGGCTTGGAGTTCAGAGGAAGCTTCTGGAGGAGAGGCTTTGCTTTGCTGAAAGACTAGTAGGCTTAATTTCACATTCAATAGGGGAATGGCATTTCAGGCAGAGGGAAAATGAGCAAAAGGACAAAGTTCGAGTCAGCATGGCAAGGTGTGTTACTGAGTGGTCAGTTGCAAGGCTTGAGTGGTGGATGATGAACTTGGAAAGCAAGGTTCATGTATCTAGGCATCAATAACTAGTAACTTCTGTTAACTGAACTGCTTTATATGTGAATTTTTCTTGAAATTGTGTCCTTTATTTAGTGATACTGTTGTCTTAAATTTCTCTATATTCCTTATTGCCCAGGATAACACTATGGATACAGACTCTCAGATCATTTTATTAAGGGTGTTATTGAAATGTCTGTTATTATTACAAGTAAGTAATAGAGAAAAAAATCATTGTTTCATACATACAGAAACACCTTCATTAAAAGCCTAAGAGGTCACTTTGACAAAGATCACATTTTATTTCCATTTTGGTTTCTGATAGTTTTTTGTTCGTCGAGTTTGTTTGAGGTATAATTTATGGAAAGTAAAATATGGATTTTGATAAGCTCACACAGTGTGTAACAACCACTCCATCAGGATATACATCTCCATCACCCCCCAGATTCCTTCATCTATCTTTGGTCATTTTGCTCTTTTATAAGAAGCCAACTTCTATCTCCTTATATAAGAAGCCAACTTCTATCTCCTTATAGTGGTATATAAGGCTGTGACTTAATCTTAGGTATTGTTTGTGGTGAGGAAGTAAGGTTAAATCAGTCCCTTCTTGAAACCCTCCAGTGCCTTCTCATACTTAAAGGAAGATCTGAAGTTGGCCTTTCTGATCTCATTATATCATTCTCAAGTAAAGATGCCAACCAGCCCTCCTTGTTTGCTAAAGGCCCAGCTGTCAGTGTATGGTATTTTTTCCTCATAAGCATTAGGTTGGTCCCTCCTGCCTCAGCTCCTGAGTTGTGGGTGGTTACCTCTAATCATTTCCCTCCATGTAAATTATGTTTTAGAATAGCCTTTCCTGAATACCTATTCTAAAAATGCTCCATCGTATCACCCTGCTTTGCTTTCTTTTTCCTTAGAGCACTTATATACTCTATTTTTTAAAAAGTTTTTTTGTGGATTCTTTTTTTAATGTATTTTATTTATTTATTTATTTTTTTTCAGAGAGGAAGGGAGAGGGATAGAGAGTTTGAAACATCGATCAGCTGCTTCCTGCACACCCCCTCCTGGGGATGTGCCCGAAACCAAGGTACATGCCCTTGACTGGAATCGAACCTGGGACCCTTAGTCCGCAGGCCAACGCTCTATCCACTAAGCCAAACCCCGGTTAGGGCTACTCTTTTTTTTTTTTTTTTTGTTAATCCTCACCTGAGGATATTTTTCCATTGATTTTTAGGGAGAGTGGAAGGAAAGGGGAGAGACAGAGAGAAACATGGATGTGAGAGAGACATCAATTGGTTGCTTCCTGCACAGGTCCCCAGCCTGCAACCGAGGTATATTAGTGTGCCCTTGACCAGAATTGACCCTGGGAATTTTTAGTCTGCAGCTGACACTCTATTGACTGAGCCAAACTGGCTAGGGCCTACTTTTTAACTTTTAATTGTATAAGTGATACATGACTATATGAACTGGTTATTTACATAAAATAATAACACAATATGGAGTGCTATTGGTAGCTGCTATTGTTAGTTAAGATATTTGTTCGGTGACACATCTGATTGTGAGGAGAACTCAAATTCATCAGATTTCCCAGAGGCTCAGCCAAAAGGCCATCCAGGTTGTGGATAGAAATGACGGCACATTCTCTGAAATGTAAATTCTTTGTGTTTGTTTTTTTTTTTCTTCTCTTTTTATTTTTACTTTCATTATTAACTTTTTAAAAATATTTTTATTAATTGCAGAGAGTAAGGGTGAGGGAGACAGATAGAAACATCAACAATAAGAGAGAATCATTGATTGTCTGTCTCCTGCATGCCCCCTACATAGGGGCATGTGACCTTAACTGGAATCAAACCCAAGACCCTTCAGTATGCAGGTGTTGCTCTATCCACTGAGCCAAACCAGCTAGGGCTTCTCTCCTCTCTCTCTCTCTCTCTCTCTCTCTCTCTCTCTCTCTCTCTAAATCTCACCCAAGGTATTATTCCCATTGATTTTTTTTTTTTTTTTAAGAGAGAGAGTGGAAGAGGGAGGGAAAGTCAGAGGAACATTGATGTGAGAGACACATTGGTTGTTTTTGCACATGCTCCACCTCGGCCTGGGCTGGGGAGGGGCCTGCAACTGTGATATGTGTCCTTAACCAGACTTGAATCTGAGACCCTTTGGTCCACAGGCTGATGCTCTATCCACTGAGTCAAACTCTTTTCTCTCTCTTGAGAAGGAATGTTTGGTAAGTTAACCTTTGCTTCTTGCCATCCTCCAATTACTAGAGATCTGGCCCCAAGTGCTGAAGTGCCTCTAGCAGCCCTGAGATCACAGATTGGCCATTCTTGTTCTAGAAAATGCAGTATTATGCTTAGAGTGCTCATAGGTTATGAGCATTTACAGTCATGCCCCACTTAACAATTGGGATATATCCTGGCAAATGTGTTGGTAGGCAGTTTCACAAACCTAGATGGTAGAGCCTACTACACACCTAGGCTGTGTGGCATAGCCTATTGCTCCTAGGCTCTAAGCCTATGCAGCATGTCACTGAACAAAGCAGCATGAGATTTAAGTGAAGCACAAGAGAAAACGCTGTAATCCAGAATGGTAACCTTGTTTCATATGAGGCTGCTGCCAGTGTAACATGGCACACTGTTAACAGATAATTTCTAAGTAGGAAGAGGATATTATAATAAAAAGTACAATATAGTGAAGACATAAACCAGTAACATAGTCATTTATTAAGTACTAGAGGCCCAGTGCACGAAATTCATCCCTCAGCCCAGCTTGCACCCTCTCCAATCTGGGACCGATTGTTTAGGCCCGATCCCAGTAGGCTATGACATCAGTAGGTATATATATATATATATATATATATATATATATATATATATATTTCAGAAAGGGAAAGAGAGATAGAAACATCAATGATGAGAGAATCATTGATCAGCTGCCTCTTGCATGCTCCACAGTGGGGATCTAGCCTGCAACCCTGGCACGTGTCCTGACCAGGAATTGAACCATGACCTCCTGGTTCATAGATAGACGCTCAATCACTGAGCCACGCTGGACTGGCATTAGGTGTATTTTTAATAATTCATGTGTAAGCTGAGTGCTAGTATACAGCCATTATTTTTAGCTCATTCATCATTTTAATAGAATCTTAGAATTGTAAAATTGGGAAGTAATTTTAGCCATTTTCATATCAGATCCTTTGGGTTAAGATTAAAAATATAAAAGTGATAGTCATTTGTATGACAAAGATAAGTATCTAGAGAAATGACACTGCTTTGCTTTAGGTTGAATGTCTTATTTTACTATTGTTAACATGATTTGGGAGATTTTAACCATTGGGACTAAGCCACTGGTTGGCAAACTCATTAATCAACAGAGCCAATTATCAACAGTACGACGATTGAAATTTCTTTTGAGAGCCAAATTTTTAAAACTTAAATGTCTTCTAATGCCACTTATTCAAAGTAGATTCGCCCAGGCCATGGTATTTTGTGGAAGAGCCACACTCAAGGGGCCAAAGAGTGGCATGTGGTTCGCGAGCCACAGTTTGCCGACCACGAAACTAAGCTAATGGAGAGCATTTTTGCAGGACTTCATACCTCTAGATCAATTTGGAACATCTTGCAGATGTTTGGTAGAATTGAATAAAACAGCTTTTAGCAATGGGAAATCCCTAAGTAAAAGCTAAAATGTTCTTTTCTGCTGTCTGAACTTTCCCCCTACTTAATTGAGTAATACTTGGGTACATGCTCATTTTAAAGAACTAAAATTTCTTCCTATTTGAGCAGAAATACCCATTTCATCATCTTCTCTTCTCCTGATAACATCTTGAGTTTATTTTGCCAGGTGGTTTCTGTGTTTATATGAGTATATATACATGATTTACATTTTTAAAAAGGAAAATAAAACAACTCTGATACTGTTCTATGACTTGATGAGTACATGATTGATTTTTCCCTTTGAACACATGGGTCTTCTCTCTACTGTAGTGAGCTGTTTCCTGCTATACATATTCTCTTGGTTCCCTTTCTTTGTTCATTTTCTAACATGTTCTGTAATTTACATGCCTTTTATGTTTATTGTTTGTTTCCCATTTGGAGCATTACCAGTAGGTGGTAATCTATGCTTTGTTCACTGATGATTTCAGATTTTTAGAATCACAATTAGCATATAGCAGGTGCTCAGGAAACATTTGTTGAACAGGTGAATGAATGGTTCCTTGATACAGATTTCTAAGGAGCTAACTGCAGCCTCTATTGGACACAGGTATTTTTTCCCCCCTGATAACAAATAGTGATGCAGTAACCATCTTTTCATAGGTATTTGTTTCTCAACTTTGAATACTTTTTTGTTGTTTTTATTAACACCCGAGAATATTTTTCCATTGACCGTTTTTAAAAAATATATTATTATTGATTTCAGAGAGGACGGGAGAGGGAGAGAGCTTGCAACCAAGATACATGTCCTTGACTGGAATCAATCTGGAACCTTTTGGCCAACACTTTATCTATTCACTGGCCCAAACCGGCTAGAGTGAATACTTAACTTCTTTTATGAGTTTTATGTTATTTTTGTTCTTCATTAGTTTGAGTCACTTGCAAAAGGGCCTGCCTTTAGTTCAGTCTCCGTCTAGGGCAGGGCACCCTGGGTGCCTTTGTCTTACTTTGTGTGAATATTCTTAGTTGCAAGAAGTGATGCCTCTCTGAGCATCTGCTCCTGGTAGGTTTCTGTTTTGCCGTGATGAAGCCTGTTATTGTTAACTGTCTACCTACCATCCTCAATGGGCTGTATGGGCCACACAGGACAATTCTTCCTGTTCCATATGCTAGTCCTTCAGCTATTTGAAACAGTGGCTGCAGCCCCCTAGGATGACAGGTTTTCAGGGTGTGCATACATGTGCTTATTTTGGTTTTTAGAAAGTACCACCTGGTTTGTAACTGAATCTATGTGAATTTTCAAATATTTATCCACTGTTTTTTAGGGAGTGTTGTGAAGAGTGAAGACTTTTCTCTCCCGTCTTATGTTGATCGACGTGACTATCCCTTGCCTGATGTGGCCCACGTCAAGAACCTTTCTGCCAGCCAGAAGGCCTTGAAAGAGAAGGAGAAGAGCCCCTGGAATAGTCTATCGGTTGATGAAAAAGTTGAATGTGGGTATTGAAGGGAAGTAAGATACATTGTGTGAGAGATCATTTTTACTATGAGCATTGGGGTGCTGCCCAGAGACTAGCATACACCGAGGCGTGGTGTTTTGTGTTTCTGTGGGCTGTTCCAGGGCCCAGTTTCTGTGGGCTGCTGCCTAGGGACCTCTGCCCAGGCTCCTTTGTGCTTATGGGGCTCTTACCCTGGGGAGAAGCATGAACATGGATGCAGAACAGTTAAGTTTGGGTCACTTGAGTCTGTAGCAAGTGGATACAGCATCTCTGCCTCTGCTGGGTGGGCCTGGGTTTACTATAAATTATTGACATAATGTCAGCAAAACATCAAGGTAGGAAAGGGGAATGAAAATAATTAATTTGGCCCTTATACTGTATTCTATGGGGAAATTTCAGGTTTTTTTTTTTTCATTTCTTTAATTTTTATTAGTTATTTTCCCCAAAGCAAACTTTGTGCATTTTCTTACCTCTTTGACCCCTTATGTGCATGTGTGACAGCTTGTGTGTATACATGCATGAGTGTGTTATGGCCTCAGGCCTCTCTGTTGTATTTCTCAGCTCCATGTTCATCCTTCACTGTATTGTGGGGACAAATGGTGGAGCATTGTGGATGAGAGAGTGGTTGGTCTCCTTAGCTTGCCGGCTGTTCTTTATGTTCCCAGTGTATCGCATTAAGTTCAACGAGAGCTTTGCTGAAATGAACAGGAGCACGAATGAATGGAAGACAGTTGTGGGTGCAGCCATGTTCTTCATCGGCTTCACTGCTCTCATTCTGATGTGGGAGAAGCGCTATGGTGAGTAGAGGAAACAAGGGGCTGTGTGCTGGAATGGTTCAGGTGAAAAGCCCCAGCAACACAAGAACTGGAGTTAGCCAGCACGGCTCCCAGCACAGTTCCCAGGAGTGGGCTGGGGTGGGGGAGCCTTCACATAAGATAGGGTCCTCCATTCTAGGTTCCATCCCAGGACTGTTGATCAGGTTTGTGAAACTGGCTTGTGTGAACTGAAGTTGTCCAAGCCAGAATCTCATTCAGGGTGACCCATAGCTGCATGGTAGTGAACTGCTTTACTTTGTACAGTACACCACATTTTCATTAGATATTTGCTCACCAGTCAGTTATCAGATGATGTAAAGGTTTGATAAAAGAGAAGAAAACTTACTCGTTGAAGCACGTTTAGCTGTTTAGGGACTGCATCTCAATAACTAGAATTCTGGGTCAGAAGACTTAATAGTTTCTGCTCAGTGTTGGGGTTGTCTATTCATCCCAGTGCTGCCTCTTCTGTGTTCTGTATGTCCAGGCAGAATAGGTATTTTCCCATTCTGAGTAGATAATAATCTTGTATTTTTGATTTGATTGCGAATATATCTTTGATCCTCTCCCAGGTCACCTTGGCTCTGTTTTTAAGTGTTTAATTGCTAACTTAGAAACGAATAATTTGGAACTATCAAGAATTGTCAGTGCCCAGAATTGAAAACCAATATATTTGCATAGGCATTGGTGTTGAGTGGCAGACCTAACCAGTGTAGCACATTACTTCAGAAACAACTAGTTAAGATAGTGTTATCTCATGAAGTTGTTTTGGACTGTAGTGTATGGCCCCATCCCGCACACCTTCGAAAAGGAATGGGTGGCCAAGCAGACCAAGAGGATGCTCGACATGAAGGTCAGCCCGATCCAGGGCTTCTCTGCCAAGTGGGACTACGACAAGAACGAGTGGAAGAAATAAGAACCTGCAATTCACGTATCTGACCCTCACCTTGTTCTGTCATTTCCTTGCAGTTCTGCATATTCACTGGAAACTGCTATGTATTGCAGTCCCAATGCAAATAAACGAACAGTTTACTTGAAATCCTTGTGATTGATTTCTTGGTGATAACTAAATGAAAGTGTCTGTTATTTGTAACAAAAGAGGCTTCTCCCAAGTGTCTGAAGTAATATATCTTGGGTGTAAATGAAACGGCAAAAGTAGATTGTATACAGGGACATCATATAGCCATCTGATGTGGGATTTTTCAATTTGGTTTATGATAATATTTTTATCAGTAAAATCCCCTAATAGTAGCCAGATGGACAGAAGTCATGATGGCCACTTCTCTTTATCATTGTTGGCTGGGTGGGTGGCCCATGTGTCTTGATGACAGACCCATTTCCCTTTGCCTACCTGGGGCTTGCTCAGTTCCCTGGCTGCTCAGCCTTTGATCAAAAAAGCTACAACAAAGCCAGTGCTAGGTAAAGCAGTGATTATCCTGGCCCTTGGCAAGGTTCTTGTAGGGTTCTCATCCCATTGTCCTGTTCTGCCCCCTTCTAACCCCAGTTCCCTTTGCTGGTCCCTGGAGACATTGTATGGAGAAGCAGAATAAATCCTGGAACACAAGCTACATAGGGAGAGCTGCAGAGAATCTGGTGCAAAGGGTCTCCCAGCAGTATCAATGTAGGAGTGAGGTGAGAGTGGGAGGTGGCCCTGGAGAAGCCCAGCTTTAAGTTGGATGCGAACTCTGTCCCTAGAACTTGCTTAAGGGAATGTCACAGGAGGAGGGCCTTAGGTAGTTAACCAGTTTAAAGTTAAGAGCAGGTTAAATATGGCCTGTGATTGTAGAGTCTTTTGGCTGCTTAAATGCCCTCGATCCCTGGTTCTCTAAGGGCCAGCCCTGGGAGGCTCTCCTGGCTGGTGGGGAAAAAGAAATGTCTGGGAGCAGGTGGGTCTGGCTGTGAGATGGCTTTGCCTACAAATCTTGGACCTCCTATTGAGTGATGCCATTTTCAGTTCCTCTCCAAGGTAAGCTCTAGGGGGCTGAGGTGCCCGACCTGGCCCAAGGTCGCCCCTGGCCCATCATCTGCTCTTAAATGACATTGATGGTGTACCTACCCTGGGCTGGGCACTCCCAACACCACCATCTTAGAACAACCCCTGGAGAAGGCTGTGGATTATATTTTGGAACTGAACAGGCTGGAGACAGGACTTTGCTTGAGTGGAAACAAGTAGGTGGTAGAAATGGTGTTTGGAGGTCCTTCTGAGCCCCAAACCGTGCCTGTCCATGAAGAGCTCCAGTCTTCCTGAGCCCGAGACTTCCCATGGAATAATCAGGCTCTCCTGGGTCTTCCCCTCACCTCATAGGAACCTGCTCTCTTGAACTTGCTAAGAAGATTCCACGTGTATATCAGTTTCAGGTTCCAAACTGACTTATCTCCCATTCTCTTTGTGAGTTTAGGCCTTTAAAAAAAGATACAAAAAATCCCCCCAAAACTCTTTAACATAATTTTAGTGCAAATTTGGGAGGGAGTGGAGTTAATGCCAGATTCAACCTACCATCCTTAAGCTGGGGATCTACTTGACCATTTATTTGATCATCTTTATGTCATAGGGATGTAATGGTGAACATGACCCTTGGGGCCCTCACCCTCATGGAGGACAAGGAAAACATTAATGGGTGAAATAGTGGGAAGATTTAACTGTGTTCCTTGGGGCTGAAGGAGGGATATTTGGGTAGATATGGGGACAATTTGTGTTTGGTTGGGAGAGACCTCACCGAGGAGGTAACACATGTGAGACTTGAATGACAAGGAGCCACTCGTACCAAAACTAGTGGCAGGTGGAGATAGTTCCAAAGCCCCTAAGGCAGGACAGATTGTTCATGAATTAAGAGACATCAATGGGGCCTGATCTGGAGCACTTGAGGGAGTAGAAGGATGTGGGGATGAGGGTGGAGAGTGTGGATGCCTGAGTATGGGGCCTCGGGCCTGGGAGTGAGGTTGGGCTGAGGTCTCTTTTTGAAAGAGGGTCAGGGGCACACTCATTTAGCCCCTAGGCTGCCCCCTCCCAGGGAGTCCAGGGAGACTATTGCTCTTTGTGGCATGACGTTTGGACAGGCCGTTGAGAAATAGCAAGAAGGCTGTTTGAGTAGCCCCAGGCTTAGCTTCCTGGAGGCCAGAGGGGTCCTTGTGCTCCCAGGAGTGGGCCTTGAGTGGGGATTCCTCAGAGTGGGGTCCCTGACCAGCACCACTGTGTCTCTTCGTGGGGCCATTGCAGAGCCCCTGCCTGGCTGCTGCTCATGGCTATGCCATTTAAAGTGCACTCTCCCTTTTTACTAAATCTTACTTTCTCCTCTCAGTGCTCACCTTGCTACCAGCCTGCAACTTTACCCTATTGGATTAGGAATTGTCTAGGAAGGGACAGATAATAAATCATAACAGACTTAAACTCTGGAAGCCAGAAGGCCAAGGTGCAATAGTTTCATCTAGAGTGATATAAGCAGCTAAACTATTAACCCAGAGCAGAGGGGAAAATAAAGATACAGGCAAAGATTAAGAGCATTGATTACTAACAGGTCTTTCCTCAGAGAAGTGCCGAGGGATATAGACCAGGAAGAAGAAAACTAATCTCAGAAGGGAGGAGTGAGATATAAGAAGGAAGTGTGAGCAAGGGAATTGGAAACCGTGGAGTCAAACCCACCCAAACACTGGTTGAATACCACAGTAAAGATGATGATGACCATTTGGTGGTGTGTGGTTAAAAGTAAGGGAATAGGTTCTGGGCATATGAAGGCTATGGTGGCATACTTTCTGAATTTCTGTGAATTCCCACATAAAAATGTTAACTAGATTGCAAAACCCAATCCCCTATTGACAGGCGAGGAGATGTTCCTTCGACCCACCCCTCCATGACTCCCAAAGTATAAATGGGTGGGGACAAATCAATCACAGCCATGAGCTGTGCACAGTAGTGGTGTCAGTGCCAAGGGAAGCAGAGGGAAGCAGGGCTCAGCTGATGGAGCTGGTAACTAAGACCTCCAATGGTAGCCAAAGTTGTCTGGGGGAAAAAGCACAGTGGGAACATCTGATGAAGGTGGAGGGGTTATCTAACCCAACAGCAGGCAGATACTGGACGTCTTCGGTAAGGTCCAAAGGGGCTGGAGCACTCTTAGTCTTGACCTTGACTCTTCCTGGGCTGACATCTGAAAGAGCCACAGCTTCTAGAAGTTCAGGAAAGAGAATGAGATTCAATGAGGATACTCACTGTAGTGGATTATCACCCATCCAATTTATTTACATCTTTAGATTATGAAACAAAGAATCAGGAAGGTCTGAGCAATGCTTAGGAGCAAAAGCAGTCAACAGGAATTGTGGTGGGTGGCCAGGCCCTCCCCAGGCACTTCCGTGTTTGTCCTTGGTGAAAGGTTATCTCCCCCTCCCAAACTGGTGGGCGGAGTTTATACATGACCGGTGTAAGGTTGCCCCCTCCCAAACTGGTGGGTGGAGCTAACAACATGACTGGCACCTGCCACAGAGACATCTCCAAGACACTGAACCACCAATCAACATGGGCCAAAGTGCCCTTGAGGCCCATCCCTTCCTGTTCCACCCTGGGCCCAACCCCCTCCCTTTCCGTCCTTTAAAAAGGACTCCAGGCAAGACACGTGCTTGCTGTTGCTGCTTGCTGGTGGCGGTGGCAGCTGCCCTACTGTGTCCCCTGTCTCCTCCCTCTCCAATTCTGATCTCTTTACCCCGGTGATGGCTTCCGCCCATTACCGGGGAATAAACTGTACTTTAAAATTCCCCGTTGTTCTGTTTCCTGTTTCCTTTCAAACTTAACACATGGACTAAGCCACATAGTGGCGGGGATGGAGGTTATCCATGGCCCCACAATATGGACTTCTTTCCCAAAGGCTGACGTGGCGGCCACTGATGTCAAGCACCCAATCTGACCACAGCTGAGATCAATGTTGAGCCCAAACATTATGGGCTTTTCATGTGGCAGGGGGCTTACAGGCATGGGCCTCACTGGTTTGACCACATACCCCTTCACCTATAGAAGCATCTGGCCTCACTGAAGGACCCTTCTGAACACTCAGTGGTGGGTAGTTGGGTGATGACTCTCTCAAGAGATGGGATTCTATTTTACAGGATACAGTATATGCTTTTTTTCCCCTGCAGACTTTTTTTTTTTAAATTATAGTAGAATATGTATGACATAAAAGTGACAATTTAAACAAATTTAAGTGTAAATCTCGGTGGGATTCAGTACATTCACATTGATGTGCAGCCATCATCACTGTTCAACTCCATAACTTTCTCATTATCCAAAAATGAAGCTCTGTACCTATTAAATAACTACTTCCCATTCCCTCTACCCCCAGCCTCTGATAACTACTGTTGTACTCGATGTGTATGCATTTACTACTCGATGTGCCTCAACTAAGTGGACATTATTTCACTCAGCATAATGACCTCGAGATTATTTCATGTAGTAGCATGTGTCAGAATTTTCTTCCTTTTTAAGGCTGAGTAATATTCCATTGTATGTATATACTCCATTTTGTGTATCCATTCAGCCACTGACGGACATTTGCATTATTTTCACCATTGGCTATTGTGAATAATGCTTCCATGAACACAGGAATACAAAAATCTGAGCTCCAACTTTCAGTTCTTTTGGGGATATAACTAGAGGTGGAAAAAGCCACAAAGTAGGTGGATTGCCTTAATAATCTACATGATATGAGGCCTAAGGGCCTCTTCAATTCTTGTCAAGAAGAGTAATAACTCCTTTTTCTTTCATATAAAAGCATGGAAGGACTTGGAGAATATTATGCTAAGCGAAATAAGCCAGTCAGAGAAAGACAAGTATCACATGATCTCACTCATATGTGATATCTAACGAACAAAATAGACCCAGAGACATAGAAGCTTGGAACAGACTGTGGATTTTCAGAGGGAAGGCAGGGGAGGGTAGGTGGGTGAGAAATCAACCAAAGAACTTGTGTGCATACACTGACAATAGGGGGGTGAGGGCTTGGGACAGGAGCCGGGGTGAGGGCTAGAAGATGTCAATGGGGAGGAAAAGGGGACATGTAATAATTTCAACAATAAAGATTTAGAAAAAGATAAAAGCAAAAATAAACAAGAACAAAAAAATGTTAACTGTACTGGGTGACATTGGTTAATGAACTTATATAGGTTTCAGGTGAACAGTTCTAGAATACATCACCTGTGTATTGTATTGTGTGCTCACAGCTCACCACCCAAAGTCTAGTCTCCTTCAGTCAGCATATATTTAACCCCCTTTACCTTCTTCTCCTCTCCCCTACCCCTTTCTGTCTGGTAACAACCTTATAATGTGGTCTTTGTCTATGAGTTTGTTTGCTGTGTTCATTTGTTGTTTCTTGTTTTATATTCCACATGTGAATGGCATGATACGGTTCTTGTCCTTTTCTATTTGACTTATTTCACTCTCAAGATCCATTCATGTTGTCACAAATGTTTATATTTCATTGTTGTTGTTTTTTAAGACAGTAGTACTCTATTGTATATATGTACCACATCTGCTTTATCCAATCATTTGTCAAATGACACAGGTTGTTTTCATGCCTTGGCTATTGTGAATAATGCTGCAATGAACATGGGGTACATATATCTTTACAAATAAGTGCAGTTTTTCAGGTATATACCCATAAGAGGAATTGCTGGGTCGTATGGTAGCTCTATTCTTAATTTCTTGAAGAACCTCCGTACTAACGCTATCTACACAAATTGACTGTCCCTCCACTATGCCCACCAGATAATCAGTGAGTATGCAAATTAATCCAACAAATATGGCGGTTATTTTGCATACACAGGCACGGAATGAAGACTGAAGACAGTGTAGAAGGAAGCCAAGCACTGCAGAAGGGAGTGAGGCAGTGGAAATAGGAGGGAAGCCTGCCTCCGAGGGCTTTGCTCCCTTCTCTGCTTTGCTCCCGCTGCAGGAAGCCCTATTCTTGAAGGAATAGGCCCAAGGAAGCCCTATTCTTGCAGGAATCTTCCTACAACAGGCCTCTAGTCCTGTATAATAAAAGGGTAATATGCAAATTGATGCTAATGGCTGGGAAAGACCAGTTGCTGTGACATGCACTGACCACTAGGGGGCAGACATTCAATGCAGGAGCTGTCCCCTGGTGGTCAGTGCATCAGTTGGACATCCCCTGAGGGGTCCCAGACTGCAAGAGGGCGCAGATTGGGCTGAGGGAACTTCTGAGTGCACAAATTTCCATGCACCAGGCCTCTAGTGCTTTTAATAAGAGAGCAATATGTGGTTCTCTCTTTCCCTTAGGCTGAACACACAGTCAGGGGTCAGGGAGTGAATCATTTCACTATCACACCTAACGAATAACACAATGGCAGGATTCTTTTTTTTAAAAATTATTTATTGTTTAAAGTATTACATATAGTATTACATATGTCTCTTTTCCCCCATTGACCTCTCCCTGGCTGGCAGGATTCTTGTTGCCCATGTCTGAACATTCTCTGCTGGTTTAGAGGTCTTATTTCTGAGGGAATTAATAATCCATTCCACCAGGAGACACAATAATGGCTATAGTGAACTGGGCTGTCAACAGGAAGAGAGGGGTTTCTCTTCTGTGGCCTGAGGGATCCTGATAAGCAGGGGGAAATCAGGTTTATGCTACATAGTGGGACAAGGAAGTCTGTGTCTAGAACCCAGGGATTCTCTTGGGTGCCTCTTAGAACTTCTGAGTGCAATAGTAAGAGTTACTGTAAAACAATACTGTACCATAACCACAAAAAGGCAGGCCCACCCAAGATTCATACTCATACATATTCATACCCCAGGACATGAAGAACCTCAACCCAGCTGAGGCTTGGGTAAGAACAAAGGGAATACAGAATGTGGAAGAAGGCAGTCAAGGATATTAACCATGGCTTCGTGACCCGTCTCAGAAATGAGGCCTGTAACATCTATGTATCTTTTCTTCCTTGCTGTGTGTGTGTCTCCATAAATGTATTAACTAGTTTTCATTTTTGGCCTCCCTTCCCCTTATAATTTTATACCGCTTTGTTGGAGGTTAATTTTACAATTTCACCTTTAGATAACAGGCTATTCAGATGGAACTGTGACTGAATCTGAGCAGCAATTCACACAGCTCAGGGATAAATCTCCTATGTGTGTGGGACTTACTGAGTCCTTTTGGGATGAGGGCAAGAACATCTTCCTTCGTATGAAGGATAGTTGCATCTTATTTGGTGGGACTGTAGACTTGCTTTGATGTATGGAGGTTCATACATGTGTAGAGCATGGACTCAGTACATGGTCTCTGAGTAGCCTAAGAAACGGATTGAGCCAGGTAAGTAATTGTCTCTCCACTTCAAACCCATCCTTCCATACCTGCTGAGAGATGTGGGCGCTGGGATGCCGCAAACTGAATTTTAGCTTGGCCAGCTGGCTTGGCCTCTGTGACCAGGGGCCCTCTGGGAGCCTAGAAGGCTGGAGGAGAGAGGAGCTCTTCTTGTCTGCTTCCTGTGTCCTGTCTGTTTCTGTTTCCTGTCTGCTTTCTATTGGTGTCCTGTTTGCTTCCTGTGAGTGTCACCCAGCGTGTGCGTTCACCCCAGGAGTGGCAGTTCTCTCCGTAGTGCAGCCGTATTGAGTTTTCAGTTGCTTCCACGCTCCAGGGGCAGCCTCAGCATGCTTCTGTGCGGAGCCCAGACACTGGTGGGAGCAGCACACAGCCAGGCTGGAGATGGTGAGGAGGGTCTGCGTGAGCTGCTGTGCAGCTCGGAGGCCGTCAGACGGGGCTTTAAGAAGCCCGAGGTTTCCCGGGTCCCATGAGGTGTCGCAGAATGCTCTCTGAAAGTAAATTTTTTTTTTTGGAAAAGAACAATTGAATAAGCTGAACATCTATTTTTAATTTAGCTTTGATTTGGCATTGAAGGGGAAAAAGCTGTTATTAGGTTAGGAGGTGTAGATAGGGCTATCTTTTGAATTTCCTCACACACACAAGACTTTGCAGAAATTCAGGTAGACAGTCTATTGTGTCTAATTTCACTTCAAAATTGGAGTTTTATTCTAGATGTGAGGCGTTACCAGTACTGTTCCTGCAGCTCTCAGACATGTTCAATACTGACTCGGTCCACAATATGGTACTTCTATTTTTAATTTAAAAAATATATATTTTATTGATTTTTTACAGAGAGGAAGAGAGAGGGACAGAGAGCCAGAAACATCGATGAGAGAGAAACATCGACCAGCTGCCTCCTGCACAACCCCCAGCGGGGATGTGCCCGCAACCAATGTACATGCCCTTGATCAGAATCGAACCTGGGACCTTCAGTCCATAGACCGATGCTTTATCTATTGAGCCAAACTGGTTTCGCTATTTTTAACTTTTTGAGGATCCTTTATACTGCTTGCCAGGTGGCTCTGCCAATTTATATTCTCACCAACATTGTGCAAGGGTCCCCTTTTCACCTCTTACCTTTTTGATAATACCCATTCTAGCAGGTGTGAGGTGATACCTCATTGTAGAGTTAACTTTTATTTTCCTAATGATTAGTGATATTGAACATCTTTTCAGATACCTGTTGGCCTTTAATATATATTCGTTGGAAACATGTCTGTTCAGGTCCTTTGCCCATTTGAGATATGGTTAACTTGTGCTTGTGTCCTCATCAGCCCTGAGCCACAGTTCCCACCCCAGAGCAGGGGCTCAGATGCCTTTTAAAGCGTTCTCTTTAGCTTGCAGGTATCTCAAATTGTGCGATTGGACCTGCGTCTTGGAGAGTTGGACCTGGTATTTCAGTGGGCTGCATTCTCAGTGTTGAACAGCAGAGGGTGTGCTGAGACCTGACCCAGCCTGTTTGTAGAGAGGGACATCCAGAAACTGGTACCAGGGCAGAGCGAGCAGGAGCTTTCCCCCGGAGCTTCCTCCGGCCCAGAGGGTGAGGCATGGATGGCACACTTGTCCACACACTCTCCTCTTTACGTGTCTCTACTCATAGCAATGCTTCACCAATAGGCAAGGGACTCCCAGGGCAGCTCTGGCCAAACTCATCACTCACCGGGCATTCACTGCGATTTCCGCTCCAGCTGCCTTTTCTCTGTCCTGCAGAATCATCAGGCCCACGGGGACATGCTCTGGAGGCTGCAAACTTCATTTCACCACCAGGGATCTTTGCCTGGCTCTGACTTGGCACAGATACCAAAAGCAAAACATCATGTGCGAGGGAGTGATGTAGGCTTACAACGCTGGAAAAACTGTTCCTGAGAGCCAGCTGCAGGTAGCTTCTGACACCACTACACTCTAAGTCCAAGTGCACAGGACTTTGTTTCTGAAGTAGGCTGGCGAGGGGTTAAGTGGACCCAGCCCCGGCTTACTGTCCTACTGTGCATTATTTCCTCATTTGAGCCGTGAGGTCATTGTCACATTTTACAGACTAAGGGAGGGGCCACAGAGAGGCCAAATGTCTTGTCCACAGTCCACTCAGCCAGTAAAGGCAGAGCTGGTATTCGAATCCCCATTGGCCTATGCCAGAGCCCAGTCAATGCCTGTTGTGTTACTGTTTTTGCTTGGGTACCTTGTGCAACTCCTGGCACATAGTAGGTGCTCAGTAAGTGTTCAGTGAATAAACAAACATTTCCAAATCTTAAAGGGCTTTTCAAAGGACTTCATCTTTTGCCCTGCCACCTCACCTCAAACCAAACCAAACCGTCAACAACAAAACCAGTAAACTCAGATGTACACCGCTCTCAAACTGACCAGCTCCTGAGCCCTTTCTGCCTGTCCTGCTCTGCTCTGCAGGCAGCACTTCGTCCTGGGATGGGTGTTAGGCATCCTTTTCCCTTCATAACAGTCGTTGTGTGGTGGGAGTGGCAGATTCTTTCCAGTGCACCATGGGCCTGTGTCTTGGAGAAGTGTGGAAAGCAGGATTATCATCCTTGGGGATTACAGACGCCTTTAAGAGTCTCATGGACGCTCTGGCTGCTACTCTCAAACACACTCATGGAGATCCAGCCCCAATTATCGCTAGTCTGAGGCAGGTCTGAGGATGAGGGTGACCAACTTGTTTTGGCTTCCTGAGACATTCCCAGTTTTAGCACTCAAGCCCTGCATTCCTAGTGTTGCAGTTTAGCTGATTGATTCTGCCGATTACTGAGGCAGAAAATAGCTCTAACTGTTGTTATTTTTTGTAATTTATTTAAAAAAAATCAAAAACTTTTTTTCAGGTATTAAATGTCAGTGATATTCACGATTATATTATTTTCAGGTGCTTTGCATAGTGGTTAGACATTTATATAACAAATGAAGCGATTCTCCCTGCCCCCGTGTCTAGTACCCACTTGACAGCATTCATAGGTATTGCGATCTATTGACAGATCTGGGAAGCAGCTCCCAGGACGGCCCCCACCTGCCTGCATTTGAATCAGACATCTTCACCAAGACTGCACGGAGCCGGCTGTCATATCCCAAGTGAACACGAGGTGGCATCCAGGCTCCGTGCTTGTCCTGAGACCCACAGAGGCTGGTGGCTCTGCAATAATTTTTTTCTCTCTCAGACTTGCCTACTGAAAAGTTAGAAGGAGATTTTTGTGCAATTTGGATTATGGGGCAATGGCCTGAATTGTTTTGCCATGTGTGTGATGTTCCTTTAAAAGTCTTGTGTTTGATTGTGAAAATCCATGGGAATTTTGTATTTTGCTCCGTGACACTGCTATATTTTTAAAAAATATGTTTTTATTTGATTTGAGAGAGATTGAGAGAGAGAGAGAGAGAGAGAGAGAGAGAGGAAGGAAGAAGGAGAGAAAGAGAAACATTGATGTGAGATTGGCTGCCTCATGCACAATCTGATGAGGAATCAAACTGGCAACCTTTGAATGCATGGGGCGAGGTTCAACCAACGGAGCCACACTGGCCAGAGCTGTATTGTGTTAATATAGAAATAATTATTCCCACATATTACAAGTACAATTGACCCCCCATCCCAGGGAAATGCTTTTGCAGCCTCTTGGCACAGCACACATCAGAGGTCAGTGTGCCTCCCCTGGCTTGAAAAGTGACATGATTGGGCCCCAGATGTACCCCTGGCCTCCACAGGGGAAGAAATGACGGCCCCATTTGTTCATTTCCTCATTGATGCTAAGCTTCTGCTGTGGGAAGGGCAGGACCCCGTTCTCAGGGATCTTCATCCGCTCAGTAAATTCCAGATTACTTATGAACACGTCTCATTACCAACTTATCCACAAACTGCCTTCCACTTCCACGCTTCTGAGCATCCAAGGATGAATGTTATGTCACGGAGCTAAAGCCACCTAAGAGAGCATGTCAAAGACTCACTTTAGAAATGGGGAAATTGACACTCAGGGAGCAGGCTCTGAAGCAAGACAGAGGGACCGGGGCTGAGTGCCTTCCCTCTTCCTGCCTGTTTTTACTGCCTGTCACTGGGGAACTGGCAAGATGCTGG